>CM060883.1:78282500-80682500 GCA_030762935.1 Hymenopus coronatus
GATGGATGGATGGATGGATGGATGGATGGATGGATGGATGGATGGATGGATGGATGGATGGATGGATGGATGGATGGATGGATGGATGGATGGATGGATGGATGGATGGATGGATGGATGGATGGATGGATGGATGGATGGATGGATGGATGGATGGATGGATGGATGGATGGATGGATGGATGGATGGATGGATGGATGGATGGATGGATGGATGGATGGATGGATGGATGGATGGATGGATGGATGGATGGATGGATGGATGGATGGATGGATGGATGGATGGATGGATGGATGGATGGATGGATGGATGGATGGATGGATGGATGGATGGATGAATTTTGTCATGTAAATATCCTTAAGATACGATTTTAATCAAAATTGCTACAGCTACTTTTGAGCAATCAAAATCTTCAAAAAAGAATAGTTTGGTGTGGAGAGGTTTCGTATACATCTTCGTGTCGCATCGTTGGAAAATTCTGAACGTAAATACTAAGTTTAGTATTTAACGGACTTTTTGTTTTTAACTATGCTGTCCAAAGTCACAAGCACCCAGACAAACACACAGGAGGTCTCTCTGTGAAAATATTTCGGTATATCACCCTCCTTTACAATTAATAATTGTAAATAATTTAGAAATTATTTGAACTATTTTAAATGTAAAAAAAAACTACCATAATAATTATTTTCTCATTATATACGTTACTTTTATGAGAAAAAGTTGATATTTCACTTACAGACATACACGGACCCCCCTCCTCCACACACACATACATACACACCTACACATATGCATGGACCGTTCTTACTTTCTCTACCAGTAAGCAGTGTGCATTTAAGTAAGAAATGATATTGCATTTTGACAAAGAGTTCGATATTGCAGTTTTTGTTATTGTAATAATGTTTTAAAGTCCCTTGAACAAAACCAGCATTTTCAGAAAAAGCATCATTGCTCAAAAACGAAAAGTCCATTAAACAGCAACCTTGATATTTAAATTTAAATCTTTCAAGATGCGACAGGGAGGTTTTCAAGAAATTTCCTCGCACCAAACTAGCCTTCACATGGAAAATGTTTCGAAAAGCTTAACTTTTATAAACAATGGCTCTGACAATTATTTTATTAAAATACCTTATGTTTACAATATTTTCATGACAAATGAAATTTATATCTTGAATTTTCTGGGGCATTTTGCCAGATACATTCGCTTTTGTAGATTAACGATTTCCAACATATTCTTGGTCGTCGTCGTCGTTTTTATTTTATTTTACATAGGCGACCATCTTTTAGAAGATATGACTTTCGCTTTAGCCAAAAGTATTGTCTTATTTTTCTTCTAGGTACAAGGTAAAGAGTAATTAGACTATTTGTGTTATTATGAATATAGATTAGCTAAGTAGGCAGAATAATGAGCATTGGTAAGTTGTAAGAATAGGCAGAGAAAGCCATGTGAATGTATCACACCAGATTGTTCTAATAGTCTTCTTTGCATTCATGGGACCCTAAAACGTGAATTTCCAGTGGAATCTGGTATCAAATCTTTGGATAGGATTCACTATCTCCTCGATTAGATACTATGCCATGGCTTCTGAGAGGAAATTCGGTGAAATGAACATTTTAATTTCTAGATTCACGTTTATATACGGGGATAATTTCCTGGGTTTTAGGATAAGAATTCTGAGTATACGTCGGGAAAATTTTAAATGTATTCATAATTACGAGAGCTCCAACTTTTATCGACAAGTTTCAAGGGAATTTATCTAGAGAAAAATTGTAGCTCCAGTTGTATTTAATAAGACTATTTCGTGAATAAAATAACAATGATTAACCTATATGGGCACGGAGATTAATATTCCTAAAGTCCCATTTGTTTTGACGTGTATTTGCACCGAAATCACTGCAACTTGATGTCCACATCATAAATTCCAGATCGCTTTGTATTATTATATTCTATTATTTTGGCTTAGTAAAGCATGATTGTAATTAAAATGCCTATTGGAACTTCCGCCATTATGTACGGGAATATCGTTGCACACTGATATTCAGAGAGAAAACAATTGCACGTGGGTACGATAAACTTAGAAAAACAATTGTACGAAGGTGTGATAAAAAAACTATTAAAACGCAGAGATAATAATTTCCGATTCACATTCAACAGGTCGTGAGTTCGAATCTTACTTAGGGAGAGTTACCCGGATAAGATTTTTTCCGGGTTTTCCCTTATCCTGAGCTCCATGGACCCCGAGATCATTTGAGCATCATTTCACCAATTTCATTTATCGTCCGATATGACCAACCAGGTTAAAGGACGTTAAGCTACCAAAAAAAAAAAAAAAAAAAAAGGTTGCGATTGGTTAGAATTTTACGCGCCATTGAAATGGATTATCCGCTTCCTACGATCACGTCCCATGAACGAATTCGCCCTCCATGGTGTATAGGTTTTCCATGCTAGCCTCTAACACTCAAGATTGCAGGTCCATATCTGCGGAGGCCAAATTCTTTAGCACGGCTCCCTTCAGAAGTCGGTGATCCCGTGTAATGTTTATTTACTCGTAAAAGAACCCCATACCTTGAGAGAAGAAGATTCCTGGGCAAAATTCCATCATTTCGCGTCCGCAAGTCGTGATTTCGTTCTAGAGTGACATCTGTGGGTGACGAGCCGAGCCCTTGTTACCATGGCGCATGACGGCGAACTCACGAACTAGAAATTCAAATCCGATCACGGAAATATTACAATTATGCCCTTTGCTTCACTTAGGAGCTACAGGAAATTAACTAAGAAATTAACTAATTTACCGGTATAAAGAGAATGCATTGGTGATATTTGGTAAAAGTTTTTAATCCTTACAACCTGCATTGTCTTGCAATTGTGTTATAGTGTAAACAACGTTAAAACAGTCGCCCTTCGTAGTGTAATGGTTACCATGCTAACTTCATTTACCCAAGTCCACCGGTTCGAACGATGGATTTTTTTCGGGCGTAAAAGCGTTTAGCTTGGCTTCCTTCGGAAGGTAAGTAAAGTTGTTGGTCCCGTGTCGTAGATTTACGGCACGTTAAAGAACCTCAAGCCTGATAGAGAGGCCTCTGAGTAAAATTAAGCGGTCTTTCACGTCCAATATAGAATGGGACGCTGAGAACCACAGCAGTTCAAGAGCGTCATTAAACAACACTCCATTTCATTTCATTTCAACGTTAAAGCCTCAAATGAGTACTTAGTTCGTTTTGTACCATTTAGGCAAAGTACCGAAATGAATTTTAAACTCCATTGTTCTCATCTTTTCAGTATTTTTACTATTTAATCTCCTTGGAGTACACATTAAAGCTTACTGGCTTCAGATTTTTAGATTATCTTCAACAATAATAGATATAAAATCATTATGTACTACTTGAAAATATCAAATAGTTCCTGAAATTAATTGATTTCCATAAGTCATATTGAAAAAGTTTAAAAATTGAATTACATGACAACAATTTGTTTTCTTTTAAACTAATTAAAGTTAATAGCTTCCAGCACATCAATTCTTTTGTGTTATACATCAAGCTTAAATTAATATTGTGGCAGATGATACATTAAATTAGTTACAAAAAGTTTGGCATAGCTATTAAAATGTGTGTAGTATTATGTTTTATGTTTTTATGTGTATGTATAAAATCTAAAGTAGTTAAAAGAAAACCGAGAGTTATTGCATTTTCGCACATGCATTGTTTTAAAGGACATGTTATTTCTTCCTTTTAATTTTCTCTACACGCACTTTGTACATAATGTATACAGAAACTATTGTATTCCACCCAAATATTGCATTCCGAAATTTCGCTGGGTCCCCTTGAATCCAAAACAAGAATTTTTGGAAAAAGATCCGTGTGTGCACGTACGTGTGTGTGTGTGTGTGTGTACGTGCGCGCTCGCCTGTGTGCCTGTGGAGAGCATAGCTCAAAACCGAAAAGACCGTTAAATACCAAACTTGGTATTTAAGTTGGGTATCTTCCAAGGATGCGACACGAAGATTTTCAAGAGAATTCCCCCCAACTACCCTTTACATGGAAAAAATTCCAAACTTTTGATTTCCTTAAAAATGGCTCTACCTATTTTGATTAAAATATTGAATATTAAAACATATTTTCATGTCAAATAAAATGTATATCTTCAATTTTCTGGGATTAGCCTCTGAAAACATGTTTATTCTGGTTGAATTTTGCTGAATTTTACATAACTGGTAAGCCGTAAGAGATAGGCAGAAACTTACGTAACTAAAATGTAAATCTCATTAAAACACACAATTTATGTTATACACATTTTTTTCGTACAGTTGAGATATTCCTTGTTATTTGTTTCAGCTTTAAAATAGGTACTATACTTTTCGGGAATTTTCAACTGCTGCCCATTCAAACAAGGGCACTTCAATCACATAGCAACCAGCTTTTAAAATATTTGACTATCACTTTAGCCTTTGGTATTTATTTCCCTTCTACTTACAATGAAGCAAATAATAAGACCCTTTATGCTAACTTTTTCTCGATTAGCATTAAATAAATAGAGGAACAACCTTTTAAACAATAATTTGTTGCAGAGATGTAGAGAAAGCCATGTGAATGGAACACTTCAGATGTTATAATAAGGTTTTTCCTGAATACTAGGCGAGCGCTGTAATTGAAAATCATTGTCCACTTTTGCTGTATTTTGTGGACTATGTTCAAAAATCTATAATTCAAATCACAGATTTATACTTCCTATGATTGAGGAATTTCTGCTAGTCTATATAATTGGTGATCATATTTGATACAATCCCAATTAAAAAGTAATTTCTGACCATCATTATCTTAAATTTAATTTCCTCTTCAACTCAGGATTGCAGAAGAGGAGCAGTGATTGGCATGTTTAAAAACTTCCTCTACATCTCTGTAACAAATTATTGTTATTCTTCTATCTACTTCATGGTATTAAGAAATTTTCTTTTTACTTATAAGTAAAAAATAAATAAGGGAATACACTAGGCTAAAGCAATTATTTTAAAAACTGGCTGTCCGTTTCTATTCATTGCAAGCAGTTGACAAATTTTCGTATGAGAAAAGGAATATCTCAAAAATGGCCAAATCCACGAGAAAAAAAATATATATGACATAAATTGTGTGTTTTACGAGATCTACAGTTTTGTGCAGTAAGTGTATGCATATCTCTTAGGGTTACCAATTATGCAAAATTCATCCAGAATAAAGAGGTCTTCAGAGGCTATTCCCAGAAATTTCAAGATATACATTTTAGTTCTCCTCAATATATAGATGTGTGCATATATACTTAATATACGGTATTTTAATCAAAATCGTTAAGGCCATTTTTGAGACAGTAAAAAGTTTGTAAATTTTGTCCATTAAAGAATAGTATGGGGTAGGGGGATTTTCATCAAAATCTTCGGGTTACATCCTTGCAGAATACTAATTTTTTTCTTTTTTTTTTGGGTAGTGTTTAACGCCCGCTTTAACTGCTAATGGCACCGCAGGCAGTGACACTGATGATACATGAATGATGATGGAGCACCGGTGGAATGCGATGGCGGGGGAAACCGGAGTACCCGGAGGAAACCCGCCCAGCGCCGCTTTGTCCACCACAAATCTCACATGCGGTCGCTTGGGATCAAACCCCGGCCGTCTAGGTGAGAGGCTAGTGGTCTAACCACTCGGCCACGGCGCGGCCCGGTTATCGTGTTCACAGGTATATGGACACATACACATATATGGACTTTTTTCTAAAAATATTATATCTGCATACAAGGGACCCTAAACGCGTATTTCCAGTGAAATCTCGGTATCCAATTTTAGGTGGAATGCAATATTTTCTCTATGTACTAAGTAGAGAAAGTAATAAGACCTTCCCTTTAGCCTAGCTTACTGCAGTGTTTTCAATCTTTTTGAGTTCGTGGCATCCCTGGCCAACTATGGCTTTCCTATAGAATACCTTGTAAAAGAGAAACAATTAATAAACAGATCGTTATAAATATGATACTATTCATCTGAATGCCACACTTCAACTTGTTTCTTGTTATTCAAGTTGGCAAATTTTTGCACCAAATGAGATAAGTCTGCCCTCATTTGTTTCACACACAAAGTCTTGATCTGTGCTGGAGTTTTATGACAACCATTCTCGCCAAGATAGGAGATTATAAAAGGAATTAACACATTCAGTGATTTCTTGCTGAAGCTTCGAAACTGCTGGCAAAGTAATGGATGAAACTTCACTTTTTGTGAAGAATATGTAATTATATCAACTCTTCCTCTTCATTGCTGAAGCGATTTTGAGTTCACTGAAACCTGTCACAGTTTTCCTGAAAGTATTTCAAAAATCATGTGTACCATTCACATGACTTTCTCTATATCTCTGCAACAAATTGTTAAAAAACTCATGCTTCTATTTACTTCATGCTAATCAGAAAAATATAGCAGAAATAGTCTTATTACTTGCTTCCTTGTAAATAGAAGCAAATAAGGGAGTATCATAGGTTAAAGTGTTAGCCAAAAGCTGGTTGCTATGCGACTGAAGTTCCTTTGTTTGCATGGACAGAAGTTGACAAATTCCTATGAGAAAAGTATAAGTTTTTTAAAGGTGAAACCAAAAATAAGGAATATCTAAAAAACGATCAACCTCACGAAAAAAAGTTTATATGAAGTAAATTGCGTGTTTTATCGTGCCCTACATTTTCTGTGTGGGAAGTTTTTGTCTCTCTCTTACGGTTTAGCAGTTATGCAAAATTCCGTAAAATTCATCCAGAATAAAGCAGTCTTCAGAGGCTATTCCCAGAAAATTCTAGATATACATTTTATTTGTCAGGTAAATATCTTTAATATACGATATTTTAATCAAAATCATTAGAGCCATTTTTACCAAAATCAAAATTTTCGAAAAAAAGTTCCATGTAAAGGTTAGTTGCGGGATGGGGGAATTTTCTCTGAATCATCGTGTCGCCTCCCTGAAGATAGGTACTAAACTTAAATACACACGGATATTTTTCTGAAAATGCTTTTTTTTTAGATAAAGGGGACCCAAAAACATATATTTCCGGTGAAATCTCGGTATCGAATTGTTTCTCTATACACTATGAACATTGTACGTATAGAGAAAGTAAAAATGAACATGGAGTTCAGATGAGTACCCTACAGTACTATAATATGTATATATTTGCATCAAGGTCTATCTCATTGTCGTTTATAATTGGTGCAAAGATGGAATTGTAATTTCTGCCCCATTATTCATTTCCCTCTTCCAGAGAAGAAGCTTTGCCATTAAGCTGAATAAATGAGTTTCACTTGTTTGCAGAAACTTATTCAATGAGTTTAACTTCTCAAATATATCACATACTTATGTGACCTTTAACAAAAAGTCTTTAACGCTCTTAGTAGTGATATCATCATCTTCTACTAGGTAAGAAGAGTTCAAAAGTTTGATGTGCTCCATTAACACGACTTTCTCTACGTCTCTGTAACATATTATTGTTAATGAGCCTATTCTACTATCTACTTCATGATAATCGAGATTAACATTAGCAGAAACAGACTTAACTACTTGCTTCCTTGTAAGTAGAAGGGAAATGAAATACGCTAGGCTAAACCGACAGTCGAATGTTTTAAAAGCGGTTGCTATGGGATTGAAATCCATTTCTTTGCGTGGCCAGGAGTTGACAAGCTCCGTTATGAGAAAAGCATAACTATTTTAAAACTGAAACCAATAACAAGGAATATATCAAAAACGGTCAATTCCACGAAAAAATATATATGACATTAATTGTGTTTTATCGAGATCTACATTTTTTGTGTAGTGAATTTTTATCCATCTCTTACGATTTAATCACATTTAAATACCATTTCCAGGAAATTCAAAATATATATTTTATTTTATTTTTCATGTAAATATCTAAAATATAAGAGATTTTATACAAACTTGTTAGTCATTTTTGACAAAATCAAAATTTTCGAAACGTTTTCCATGTAAAGGGTAGTTGGAGGGGAGGGGCTCTTGAAAATCTTTGTGTCGTATCCTTGGGAAATATCGAACTTAAACATCAAGTTTGGTATTTAAAGGAGTTTTCGTTTTTGAGCTATGCTAAACAAAGACACACAAAAGGACATTTTTCCAAAAATAATTTTTTTTATTTAGGGGGACCAAAACATGCATTTTCAGTGAAACCTCGGTATCGAATTTTTTGGTGCAATACATTCACACCTTGTCCATACACTATGTACATAGTACGTGTAGCGAAAGTAAAACTGCGCGACAAGCGCTGAGAGCCAGAGGAATGTTTTTTCTGTAGGCTCAGAACATTAATTTAATCAATTATATGTTACTAAACGCGCACACATTTACTCTCACATACATACTTCCAGACTCTGTGGAGGATAGGGAATATTTCTGGTTAAAGAAAAATTTCCAGCCGCAGCTGGGAGTCGAATCCGTGACCTCCGGGTAAGAAGCCAGCTCGCTGACCACTCGACCACTCTATCCCCTATCGTAAAATAAAATCTGGAACACTTATTAATCAGATGTATGACATTTTACGTTCGTGATTCAGATCAACACTCAAATATTGCTAAGGAAGTGCTTCTGTTTGGATTATGCAAGGAGTTTACATAATATCAGGAGCTTGACCGCAAATATGTGCTTGTGGATTATTGTAACTGTTGACGGTAAGCGATCCACCGGCACACAGCGAGCCAGTTAGTCTGATTTTCTGTCATCAAGTTCTCTAATATTTCAAGCAAATCTTTGTCCGTCGTACCTACATTTATTTTCTTACAAAAGATCACTTCATCATCTCGTTTCTTTATGACTTTCTCTACACGTACTATGTACATAGTTAATAGAGAAGTTATTGTATTCCAACCAAAAATTCGATAACGAGATTTCACCGGAAATATATGTTTTAGGGTCCCCTGTATCCAAAAATAGTATTTTCAGAAAAAGGTCCGTGTGTGTATCCGTGTGTCCGTGTGTCAGTGTGTCCGTGTGTCTGTGAACACGATAACTCAAAAACGAAAAGTCGGTAAAATACCAAACTTGGTATTTAAGCTTAGTTTCCTCCGGGGATGCGACACGAAGATTTTGAAAAACAATCCCCCACCCCAAACTACCCTTTACATGGAACTTTTTTCGAAAATTTTGATTTTCTATTTTTTTTTTAATTTTGGGAATAGCCTCTATACACTATGTACATAGTAAGTATAGAGAAAGTAAAAATCTGATGTGTACCATTCACATGACTTTCTCTATATCCTTGCACCAAATTATTCTTAAAAAGCTAATACTTCTATTAACTTCATGCTAATCAGTAAAACATTAGCAGAAATAGCCATATTACTTGCTTCCTTGTAAGTAGAGGTGAAATAAGGGAGTACCATAGGTTAAAGTGATAATCAAAAGCTGGTTGCTATGTCACTGAAGTTCATTTGTTTGTATGGACAGCAGTTGACAAATTCCTGTATGAGAAGTTTTTCGTAGCAGAAACCAAAAATAAGGAATGTCACAAAAACGACGAACTCCAAGAAAAAAATGTATACAATATAAATTGTGTGTTTTAACGTGTTCTACAGTTTTTTTGCAGTAAGTTTTTGTCCATCTCTTACGGTTTAGCAGTTATTCAAAATTTAGTAAAAGTCATCCAGAATAAACTACTCTTCAGAGCCTATTCCCAGAAATATGAAGATATACATTTTATTTGTCAGGTAAATATCTTTAATATACGAAATTTTAATCAAAATCGTTAGAGCCATTTTTGAGAAAATCAAAATTTTCGAAAAAAGTTCCATGTAAAGGGAAGTTGGGGGTGGGGGGATTTTTCTCAAAATCTTCGTGTCGCATCCCTGGAAGATACTAAACTTAAATACCAAGTTTGGTATTTTGCCGTCTTTTTGTTTTTGAGTTATCATGTTCACAGATACACGGACACACGGACACACACACACACACACACACATTCACACGGACCTTTTTCCGAAAATGTTTTTTTTTTAGATAAAGGGAACCCTAAAATATATATTTCCGGTGAAATCTCGGTATCGAATTTTTTGGTGGAGTGCAATACTTTCTCTATACACTATGTACATAGTGTCTATAGAGAAAGAAAAAATCTGATGTGTTCCATTTACATGACTTACTCTACTTCTCTACAACAAATTATTGTTAAAAAGCTTATGCTTCTATTCACTTTATGCTAATCGAGAAACAATTAGCAGAAACATTCAGTCTTATTACTTGCTTCCTTTTAAGTAGAGGCGAAATAAGGGAGTACCATAGATTAAAGTGATAGTCAAAAACTGGTTGCTATGTGACTGATGTTCCTTTGTTTGTATGGATAGCAGTTGACAAATTCCCGTATGAGAAAGTTATGTTTTTCAAAGCTGAAACCAAAAACAAGGAATATCTCAATAACGATCCACTCTACGAAAAAAATGCACATAACATAAATTCTGTGTTTTAACGTGGTCTACATTTTTTGTGGTGTAAGTTTTTATCCATCTTTTACAGTTTAGCAGTTATGCAAAATTCCGTAAAACTCATCCAGAATAAAGTTTAGTAGTCTTCAGAGGCTATTTATTCCCAGAAAATTCAAGATATACATTTTATTTGTCAGGAGTTCAACTTTTATATACAACAATCAAAATTGATAGAGCCATTTTCGAAATTTTTCCATGTAAAGGGTAGTTTGTTTCCGAATTGTATTGGATACAAGTTAATTATTAAGATACGTGTTCATGTTAATTGATACGATAAATGTGACAGTTTTCATTCTAAATTAATTCTCCTACAATGCGATTACAGCTGTATTGCATTCACCAAGTGCTTTCTAGCGATTTTGGTGGTTAATGTCGACATTTTAATTTTAATTACAAACATTTGCAAAGCCTGATTCTCTTAGAATGGAGTAAACCATGCTTTGGACGTCATTCTCAAAGGGTTGCTCTGTTGAAATGACCCTGTATATCACATTTAAACCCATTTTTCTCAAATCTATTTTTTCTTAATTTTACAATATTAAAAATTTATCTTCCTCCACAAAAATACAGATAGACATCTTAAAACATAGACCAGTTTTAAAAATATCTGATGCGTCCCATTCACATGACTTTCTCTTCATATATGTTACAAAGCATTGTTAGAAAGCTTATTCATCTATCTACTTCATGCTAATGAGATAAAATTAGCAGAAATGGTCTTATTACTTGCTCCATTGTAATTAGAAAGGAAATAAGGGAGTGTGATAGGCTAAATCGATAGTCAAGCATTTTAAAAGTTGGTTGTTATGTTATTGAAGTTCCCTTGTTTGTAAGCCTAGAAGTTGACAAATTCCCGTATGAGAAAAGTATAAATATTTTAAATTTGAAACTAATAACAAGTAATATCTTAGAAACGGTCAACTATATATATATATATATATATAAAACGAACAACCAAAAAACATATATACCAAACGAGTTTCACGTGTTTTAACGAGATATACATATTTTATGTGGTAAATGTTTGTCTATCCCTTTACGGTCTATACGGTTTACCAGTTATGCAAAGTTCAGTAAAATTCATCTAGAATAAAGAGGTTTTTAGAGGATCTTCCCAGGAAATTCAAGGTATACATTTTATTTTTCATGTAAATATCATTAATATACGACATTTTAAAATATTGTTAGAGCCATTTTTAAGAAACACAAATTTTTCGAGATTTTTTTTTTATTTAAAGCCTAGTTGGGGCTTAAAGGGATTTTCTTGAAAATCTTCATGTCGCATCCTTGACAGATGCAAACTTAAATACAAAGTATAGTACTTAACGCATTTATCGTTTTTGAGTTAAGTTGTCCACAGACATACACATACACACAACCACTAACCGTTTTCTAAAAACAACATTCTTTATTTAGGGGGATTCAAAACATGTATTTTGGTGAAATTTGGGTTTCAAGTTTTTGAGTGCAATATATAGGGTGTATATAAATGAATACCGGGATTTTAACTCTTTATAATATTTATTACATTCAACTTACAGTTATAAATAATATGTCAAATGAAAAAGCAACTCAAATAGTTTTTTTTTTTGTTAGCACAAGTGCGCATGTGCGTGCAATGTTTCTGCCGCAATCCGCTAGACAGCGGTAGTAGCAAAGAGGACGACTAGTAAACAGAAAACGTTTTGTAATTTTGCAGTTTGCAAAGACCGAATCTGTAGTTACTGTGCAACGTGCGTTCCGTAGTAAGTTCGGTTGTGATCCTCCTAGTGATAAAAACATTCGTAGATGGTATAATCAGTTTGAAGATACCGGCTGCCTTTGTAAAGGGAAGAGCACGGGACGACCAGGAGTAAGTGAAGAGACTGTTGAGCGAGTGAGAGAGTCGTTCACTCGTAGCCCAAAGAAATCAGTCCGGAAGGCTAGTCGTGAATTACAAGTTCCTGTGTCGACTGTTTGGGAAGTTGTAAGAAAACGCTTAGAGCTACGTCCTTACCGTTTACAGTTATTACAGGCTCTAAAGCCGATACCACGGATTACGTGCCAAATTCGCAAACGACACGTTGTTTCATGACGATTTTGTGGATCGTGTTGTCTTCAGTGATGAATCGACCTTTCACCTTAGTGGACATGTTAACACTCATAACGTGCGCATCTGGGGCTCAGAAAATCCTCACGAGATGGTACAAATGCAACGAGATTCCCCAAAAGTGAATGTTTTTTGTGTCATATTCCGGCGAAAGGTTTATGGGCCTTTCGTTTTTGGTGAACCTACTGTAACTGGCACTTCTTACCTTGAATACACTAGAGCAATGGCCCTTCCCTCAGTTGGAAGAAAATGAGCCAGAGAACTTCATTTTCCAGCAGGATGGTGCGCCACGTCACTGGCATAACGAAGTACGCGATTGGTTGAACGTCATTGTACCCGAGCCATGGATAGGCCGCAAGGGCCCCAATGACAGGGCTTGCTATGCATGGCCTCCACGTTCTCCTGACCTAACACCATGCGATTTTTACCTTTGGGGCTTCATCAAGGATCGTGTATACGTGCCTCCGCTACTAGCTGACATCCCTGAATTCAGAAACCGATTGGAGCAGCTGTTGCTACAATTACTGAATACACACTTATCAACGTTTGGAAAGAACTCGGCTATAGACTTGATGTGTGCCGTATGACAAAGGGTAGTCACATTGAACATTTATAAGCTTCTTGGTAAAACTGTTTGAGTTGCTTTTTCATTTGACATGTCATTCATACCTGTAAGTTGAATGTAATAAATATTATAAAGAGTTAAAACCCTGATATTCATTTACATACACCCTGTACTATGTACATGTGTAAAGAAAGTAAATAATTAGTATAATACTTTTTTCTTCACTTTTTCCGCTTTGTGATTCAAAGTGTTTAAAGTAAAAGATAGGAAAATTTCAACCAACAATTTGTTACAAAGGTATCAAGGAACATAATCTTAAAAATGGTCCAAGTAATGCAATATCTGTCGCAGAAAATAGAATTTGATTTTACCTGATTAAATCGAATTGAATTTTGAAGTTTCATCTATGAGGAGTTTGTTGTTTTACCATCTTAATATTACCATATATGTTATTATTTTCCAGTTGTTTATGTTATGGCAAAAACATATTCATATTTATGTATACACGTGTATGTATGTATGTATGTATGTATGTATGTATGTATGTATGTATGTATGTATGTATGTATGTATGTATGTATGTATGTATGTATGTATGTATGTATGTATGTATGTATGTATGTATGTATGTATGTATGTATGTATGTATGTATGTATGTATGTATGTATGTATGTATGTATGTATGTATGTATGTATGTAAGCATAAATTCATATACGTACTATGTTCATATTATCAGAAATGTAAATACCAATATAAGATACATTATAATGGAACATGAACCTACAATACGAACGGTGGATTACATATTACAACCATAAAGTGTTGCATACCGACACTGGACTGAACGAATTTCCGCGCATGGTCACTCGGTGCACAGTAGGTGACTCAGTGCGAACAATCAGCAAGTTTGCTCTCTCTACTTTACTCAAAGAACAAGTTGATGACGTCTGGAGTATATTAATGTTTTATGGGAAACAGTTCGTGTACGAAAAACGTATGCTCATGAAACCCGCCATTTCGCTGTTTCGTTCTACAGGATGGCACGAATTTTGCTTGGTATTCTGTTCAACTTGAGGTGCGCATGTGCATGAATCAGATATGATTATACGGCTACAATGTTCGCAATTGGTACGTCATAGATTGTTGGCTCATACAGACAAGGATCATTGTTACGCGTTCCCTAACTGAAACGTAGCTCCTCCTGTATCAGCACTGGCACAGATGACAGCTTAACCAACTGTTCAAGTCAGAGAGTTTGAGAACAAACAAAACCAAAATCCTCGCATAGTTTATGAGCCAGGATTTGTGGTGAGGTGTGCAATTGGAATGGGTGGAGTTATTGGTCCATTTTGTTCCGAGGATTGTGCTGGTCATGCACTAACTATAAATTCTGACTGCCATGATGAAATTTGTAAAATTTTGTCCTGCCAGAATTTGAGAACTACAGTTGAACAACATTTGATTTTAGCAGAATGGTGCTATGCCATATACTGCAGTTGAAAGAATGGTTTTTTTTTTTTTCCAACGCTCTTTGGAGATTTAACTTGGCCTTCTCAATCTCCAGATTTGACAGTTCCAGAATAATTTCTGTGGGTGTAATTGAAAGAAAAAGTATTCTCGCACCATTTGCAAACCATTAAGAGTTGAAAGATACCATAGGTCACGAAATCAATGCCATTCCGCGGGAGACGTGTCATGGAGGCATTTCCGCGTCGACTTCAAGATTACATAATGCAGATGGGGGCCACTGAGCTGAGGTCATATTCAAGTACTGTTGATGTAAGTGTAATATCCATCAACGCAAATGAATATTGTTTCACTTTTTCACAAATAAAGCATTTTCACTTTCATATAGCAGTTCTATTTCTCAACCGATATTGACAGATACATTAGCGCCACATGTATTTAGTGCATATCTATTAGTGAGTTTTACGTATGGCCTGTATATCACATTTGGGGGGAGTACAGCTAGCTATTTAACATGATGTTGTAGTTGTATTACAAAACATAATTGATAACAGAAATTAAATATATAATGGTTTATGAACACTAGAACAAAGCCGAAAGCGTTAGTACTTCCAAGGTTGTGCTTGTTTAATCAGACATCGATTACACAAAACGGAAAATCAAAAGGCGTCATTTTGACGTCGGATAGATGCATTTTATAATGGAGGCCAACAAAGAGCTAAATGTTTACAAGCCCTTTTATCGCTCGCCCTCAGTTTAAAACGAAGCATGTCATGTGTGACGTCATGACAGGTGCCCCGCTGTTAAAGTCATTTGGGGCTCACGAACCAGCGAAGAAAGAAAAAAAAAAGTTTGGACGGCCTGCCGGGAAAGTAATGGAATATTCTTAACTAGAAATATCGTCATCCGTAACAAATAGGTGATAATTTGAATGGAAGAAGGCTTAAACAAATAGGTTACAATGTATAACTTTTCGGATGAAGTGATTATCCAGTGGAAGATATAATTGTTATAATTTTTATTCCTTTAAATAAATGTTTAATTCTTTGGGATACATGATATATTGCTATTATTTAAGTTGGGTTATTTTTAGTAAAACTCTCACTCAAAGTATAACACCAACTTGACTGTGTGTACTTATTTTATTTATATTAACATCTCACGGACGATTTATTTACAATATTCTTATAAAGTAATATCTTTATTTATATAAGATAGTCTAAGTGTTATTCCCTGAAAATTAGCGTTATAGTTTTGCGAATATTTTAAAAAAATCTGACGTGTTCCATTCACATGACTTTCTCTACATCTCTGTACTAAATTATTGTTAAAAAAGCTGCTTCTATTTACTTCATCCTAATTGAGAAAATATTAGCAGAAATAACTTGCTTTCTTGTAAGTAGAAGCAAAATAAGGGACTGCCAGAGGTTAAAGTGATAGTCAAAAGCTTGTTACTATGTGACTCATGTTCCTTTGTTTGTATGGACAGGAGTTGACAAATTCCTGTATGAGAAAAGTATAAGTTTTTCAAAGCTGAAACTAAAAACCACAAATATCTTAAAAACGATCAACTCCACGAAAAAAAATGTGTATAACATAAATTGTGTTTTGATATGCTCTACATTTTCTGTGTGGTAAGTTTTTGTCCATCTCTTACGGTTTAGCAGTTATGCAAAATTCCGTAAAATTCATCCAGAATAACGTAGTCTTCAGAGGCTATTCCCAGAAAATTCAAGATATACATTTTATTTGTCACTTAAATATCTTTAATATACGACATTTTAATCAAAATCGTTAGAGCAATTTTTGAGAAAACCAAAATGTTCGAAAACATTTCCATGTAAAGGGTAGTTTGGTGTGGGGGGATTTTTTTCAAAATCTTCGTGTCGCATCCCTGGAAGATACTAAACTTAAATACCAAGTTTGGTATTTTACCAACTTTTCGTTTTTTGAGTTATCGTGTTCACGGACACACGGAAACACACGGACCTTTTTCTGAAAATGCTTTTTCTGGATACAGGGGACCCTCAAATTTATATTTCCGGTGAAATCTCGGTATCGAATTTTTGGGTGGAGTGCAATACCTTCTCTATACACTATGTACATAGTGCGTATGGAGAAAGTAAATAAAACATATATTTTACAATTTCTCAAAACAATCTACATGACAGACATCTTCTGTCCGTTTTTCGACAATGTATTCATACAAAAGCTTATTTCTCTGTTTACTTCATCCTAATGCATGACGGTAATTTATTACAATTAAGACCATAATTTTCAGAAATTGTTTTATTGCATATTCTCTTGTATCTAAAAGTCAATTCGAGAATAGAGTACGTAAGCAAAGGTCAAATCTTTTAAAAATGGTCCGCAGTGTGATAGCTTCAAAATTCCGACTTCTTAGCAAGACCAGGAGAAAAAAAAACAAATAGTATTTTTTTGACTGAAAAGGTATGAAGTGTTTGAAAGTTCAAACCAATAATAAGGAATAACTCGGAAATTGTTTTTCTATCACACAAATGTGATGCACAAGAACTGAAGCCTGCCAGATCATGCCCTTGTGACTTTTTTGGTGGGGATTTGGGTAGCCTGTCTGAGTCACATTCAACAGGTCGCGAGCTCGAACCTCGCTTAGGGCGACTTACCCGGGTAAGGCTTTCTGGAAGTTTTCCCTTATCCTGAGAAGACGAATGTCGAGTAACTATAAATTCCATGGAGCCCGAGATCATTTGAGTATCATTTCAGCAATTACATTCATTGTCCGATATGACCAACCAGGTTAAAGGACGTTAATATTTAAAAAAAATCTGATGTGTACCATTTACATGACTTTCTCTATATCCCTGCAACAAATAATTCTTAAAAAGCTTATACTTATTTTTACTTTATGCTAATCAGAAAAAATTAGCAGAAATAGTCTTATTACTCGCTTCCTTGTAAGCAGAAGCGAAATAAGGGACAACCGTAGGTTAAAGTGATAGTCAAAAGCTGGTTGCTGTGTCAATGAAGTTATTTTGTTTATATGGATAGAAGTTGACAAGTTCCTGTATGAGAAAAGTATACGTTTTTCATAGCAGAAACCAAAAATAAGGAATGTCACAAAAACGACGAACTCCACGAAAAAAATGTATATAACATAAATTGTGTGTTTTAATGTGCTCTACATTTTTGGTGCAGTAAGCATTTGTCCATCTCTTACGGTTTAGCAGTCATTCAAAATTTAGTAAAATTCATCTAGAATAAACTACTCTTCAGAGGCTATTCCCAGAAAATTCAAGATATACATTTCATTTGTCAGGTAAATATGTTTAATATCCGAAATTTTAATCAAAATCGTTAGAGCCATTTTTGAGAAAATCAAAATTTTCGAAAAAAGTTCCATGTAAAGGGTAGTTGGGGGTGCGGGGATTTTTCTCAAAATCTTCGTGTCGCATCCCTGGAGGATACTAAAGTTAAATACCAAGTTTGGTATTTTACCGACTTTTCGTTTTTGATTTATCGTGTTCACAGACACACGGACACACACACACGGACCTTTTTGTGAAAATGCTTTTTTTGGATATTGGGGACCCTAAAACATATCTTTCCGGTGAAATCTCGGTATCGAATGTTTGGTGGAGTGCAATACTTTCTCTATACACTATGTACATAGATACACTATGTACATAGTGCGTATGGAGAAAGTAAAAAAGGTGTACGTGAACAAACCACAAACAATACACCAATTGAAGGATGGAATTTAAAGCGTTATTAATGCCATCCCACGAGATGTTTGTGAACGTGTCATCGAGAACTTCAATAAACACATTGCTTGCTGCCGCACACTCTTGGGTGTTGTTTATACATAAATGGGAGATGTTACTTAATGTGTTTATAAACATTTCATTTTCAATACATTTTGTGTGTTCTCTAGCACTTTAATATTCGTCCGTACTTCCCGAACACCATCAAGTAAATATGCGTGTATATGATCGAAACTTTGTGCAAGATTGGAATTTGAATTGGAGAAAAGCAATCAATCGCGAAGTGTATAGTTTGTTGAGTTAATATTAAAATAAGAATAACAGGTAGTTGGTTGGGCTGAAAGGATACAACTCGAAAGCCCTGTGGTGAGTTTTTTTTTCTGGGTTCGATCCCCAGTACCAGCGTGGGGATTTTTTCCCCCGCTGGGAGACCTGGCCCGGGGTGCACTCAGCCTCGTAAGGTCCCTGGAGGGCCAATTGAGGAGCTACTTGATGGAGAAGTAGCGGCTCCAGGTCATGAGGACCGCATTAACCGGCCGGGGGGACTCGAGGCGCTGACCACGTCTCACCCTCCAATATTGCACCCCATCCATGACGTCTGTAGTGGACCGAGATGGGGGACGCAGCGGCCGGGCGGTAGGCCAAAGTTCCCCGTGAGCTGTCGTGCCATGGAGCTATTATTTGTTAACGTCCTTTAACCTGGTTGGTCATACCGGACGATGAATGAAATTGGTGAAAAGTGCTCAAATGATCTCGGGGTCCATGGAGCTTAAAGTTACTCGACATTCGTCTTCTCAGGATAAGGGAAAACCACGAAAAAAACCTTATCCGAGTAACCCACCCAGGTGGGTTCTGGTTTACTATAGCCTCTAACACGCTATCAACACCTATCATTTTTATAATACAGTCTAAAGATAAAGACATTAGAATAAGAGTGTATTCCTCACATTCCGGAGGTCACGAGTTCGAATCTTGTATATGGTGAATTACCAGGATAGTTTTTCTTCTTTTTTGCGGGGTTTTCCCTTATCCTAAGAAGACTAATGCAGAGTAATTTTAGGCTCTATGGAACCCTTCCGATATGACCAATCAGATTAAAGGACGTTAAGCTAAAAATAAATAAATAAATAAATGTTAGCATTTCAAAATGATTGTATTTCGGTCAAAATTTCGATTAGATTCTCCAAATGTTTGTAAACATGATGTCATTTTGCTATTTTTAACGATTTAAGTTCTGAATAAAAAATTACCCGCATTCTCGAGAAAAGATGGCAAATATCTGAAGTTCCGCTACTGCTCAGATAACACACACACACACACACACACACACACACACACACATACACTCGCACTATAACACTCACATACACTTCCGCACGTACATATGTCGCCCTCCGTGGTGTAATGAGTACCGTATTAACTTCATATACAAACCTGGCTGAGGACGATGGATTTTTTCGGGCATAAAAGTCCTTAGCATGGCTTCCTTCGGAAGGGAAGTAAAGCCGCTGGTTTCGTGTCGTAGATTTACGGCACATAAAAGAACCTCAAGTCTGACACAGAGCCCTCTGAGCAAAATTAAGCGGTCTTTCACGCTCAGTATAGAATGGGACGCTGAGAACCACAGGAGTTAAAGAACGTCCATAAATAAAACTCCATTTTTTTTCGCACGTATATGCACACGCTCAGCGCACATACGTACACATACACTCTCGCAAGCGCATCAGACACACACACACATACATATATACACACATACCACACACACAGCTCTAACGCACACGCACACCAACCACTCTGTATATCTTTCGAAAACAGGCTGTTCTGTACATTATTTAAGTAAGAAAAGTTTCGGAGTCAGTTTATCCTCCCCGTATTTTAGGACTGGCACCCAAGTGGGTGCCTAGGGGACAGAAGACTGTCGAGGAGCCAACGGCACGAAACCACAGAAAGAAAAACCTAGACCGAGTGGTCGGCCCAGAGCCAGGCAATGGACGATATGAAGTGAAAGCGAAATGGGTGACAGGAAAAGTGATGATGCAGCAATTGTTGGAATGAGTGGTGGGGTAAACCGGAAGACCCAGAGAAAACCCGCCCAGACGCCGTTTCGTCCACCACAAATCCCACATGCGGGCGCTTGGGATCGAACCCGGGTCGCTTAGGTGGGAGGCGAGCAGTCTAACGACCTTGCCCAATAAAAAGAGTAAGAATATAAATCATCAAGCAGAACGTAAACTTAGGCAGTGTTAAATTCTTCATATAGGTATTTGTTATAGTCAGTCTTGGCACGGCTCACTTTAGACGAAACACATTATGAAAACCAGGCATGCCAACCTAATTATAATACGATACAGTTAATTTTATCATAAGTAATAGCACGACTGTTTTCATCTTGTCAATAATTCACGACCGGAGCGAAGCGACGAGAGTCAGTTGTCCTAAGATATGAAAACACGAGTTGTATTTGATAAGACAATTCAGCGAAATGGACTATTAATAATTTATAATATATAGGAAGGGAGATTTTATCAGGTTATGATTGTAATATTTACATTAGTTCTCAAATGGTTGATGACGCATTCGACCGTGTCTATTTACCGATTTTTTTATTTCTCACTTTCTTCTCTGCCTCCTGAATTATGATATGGCCGACCGTGCCTACACCCACGTACAAATATGGATAGAAAAAATATAAATAGGGAACAATTATTTTATTTCAGTTTTTAATAACTAATACACGGAATGTAAACAAAGGTTATTTTATTTGAGGTTATTGCACTCATCTCATACATATGAAGTATAAATAAAGATTATTTTCACTCTTTTGTTAACTAAATACATTATGAAGTGGATAAAACGTTAAATAAATATCGCAACTGAATTGAAAGTACAATTGTGGAACTGCCCCTTATTAAAAGTAAAGGTTAGCTGCTTGAATTGTCACCGTGTTAAGTAATAACCAAGGCAGGAGATTAAACAAACGAACGTCACATGCGACAGAATTTCAAAGAAATGAACATCAACTGCGACATCTTGTTTCGACAATATCGCTCCAGTCAGATGACTGCGATTGGTTGGAATTTTCTAATCTCGGCCATTGCATTGGCGCTTTAATAGTTGATTGTCCTTAATTGCCTTTTAAACATTCTTTGCGTAACTATTGCTTTAATTGTATTCGGAGGAAAATACCAGAGAGATAAGCAGCAGAGACTATTCATTTCCTTTCAGCTTCTCATCTTATGCCACTGGGACGTTAATGACCATATCGAAAGAGGATCTGAAGCCTGGCAAACACCGTGAAGTAGCAGTGTAAATATGTGCACTGCTAAGTGTTTATCACTGTCGACTCGACACAAGATGAAAACTGCATATAATACGTGGGTAAATTTACCGACATGGCCAGGGCGGACAGAAGAAACGAAACACTTAAAGCTGCCGCAGCCAGAGGACGCTGAACAAACATCAAAGGACTATCGGCGTGCTAACACAGACGGGAAGAACAAAGAGGAATTAAAACCTAAAGACCATTGCTTTCTGAATGCACACACGAAAAGCAAACAGATAAACACTACTCAAAACTGGATGTCCTCCGTATACTCGAAGCGAGCGAAGAAAAAGAGAAGTAAAGGAGTCGTTTGCATTTGGGGCAGTGGCGTTTCAAATGAGTAGTTTCATTAAATGAGCAAGCGGCCCAGTTTAGAAGCTCATTATACACTATTTTTTTTTTTACTTTCTCCACACGTACTGTATATGTACATAGCTAATACAGAAGGTATTGTATTCTACTAAAAAATCTGATGCCAAGATTTCGCCGGAAATATATGTTTATAATATAAATGAAAGCTCCTGAGTAAAAGAAAAAAAAAATGAATTTTTAGAAAAAGGTCTCCACGCACGTGTGTGTGTGTGTGCGCGCGCGCGCGCGTCTGTCTCCAAATGTTTTCAGAATTTTACTGAGGATGGTTCCAGTGTAATGCCCCATACACACGGAGATGTAAGCGCAGAGACAAGGTACGTGCAAAATTTGCACCCATATTATTCAATGTAAGTATTCTTACATAAACACATGCAAAACGCTACGCAATTATATGTAATGCAAGAGTTTGCAAACTCCAAATTTTATCCTTGCGTTGCGTACACAGAGAACGAATTATGCACTATTTCTTATATACACTGCCCGCTGTTCAACAACAGACGACCACAATGCGAGACTTTACAGAACCAACATACATGCTCTTCTATCTGGCCGTGCCGCGATATCCCTCATTGCCCTCATGAGGTTATGCAAATTCTCCTTTGACTTAATGGATGTACCCAAACTGCGTCTAGATTTCTTAGCTCTCACAAATCGTAAGGCACAAAGAGATAATTCACATTTCATTAAATGTGCAGCTTTAATACTTTCAGCAGTCTTTATGCTTGCATTATTTTCAAAATGTTTGGATGAACGATAATTGTGACGTTGCTGCCGTGAGCGTCAGTTGATAGATGTAAATTTATACCTATACCCCATTTATTTTTAAAAGATGGAGTGAATTTTCTTATAGTGTATTGTTATGTTATTTAACTTGCGAAGCACTTTGAAAATATTCGCATGTACACGATTTACAGGTCTAGAAACTCGACTCAACTTCTTTACTGTATTGTGAATTGCCTTCCCTCCCTTTTGCGCTTATGTTGCGTAACGTCTGCGCTTGCATCTCATTGTGAATGTGGCGTTTGACATTGGGCGCATTCTATATACGAGGACCAGCCAGAAAGTGACAGACGATTTGGCATAACCAAATAATAATAAAAAGTTATCAACACAGAACCTTATTTGTAAAGTTACAGCACCTTACTCTATTTTTCAACGTAATCGTCATTGCTATCAAGGTATTTATTGTCACGTGGTACCAGTTTTTCAACGGAAATGTTGAACTCTTTTACCGCCAATATGTCACTGTCACTTTGAGGTCTTATGGCTGGGAAACCTTTTCCATTCAAAAAGTCACGTACGGAGTCCAAAGTGAAACACCCGGCTTTTCTGACTGTTTTTATCCACATATGCTTTCAATTCCTTCATAACGATTGATGAACTTCCACTCTGGTCTTTAACGTACACACTGGTTCATCCTTGATTACTCGTAAAGTACGCACCATTTCCTCACTGAAGACACAATGATGCTCAAATAATATCGGGGTACATGGAGCTTAAAGTTATTTGACACTCTTCTTCTCAGGACAAGGTAAACCCCCGAAGAAAAAACATTATCCGGGTAATTCATCCTAATCGAGATTTGAACTCAATGTCTTTTGAATGTGAGGCAGACATGCTACCACCACACTATCCAGGAGTGCTCACAAAAGACCTGTTTATTGCATTATCAACATACACTTTCATTGATTATAAACTTCGCTTAACCGAACATTTTGTGCATTCAAAAAAACGAATAAGTTCTTTGGCGTTAGAAGAGTATAACATCCGCATTGAAAAGATCATACCGCATGACAATAAATGTCTTGACAGAATGGAGAATACGCTGAGAAATAGAGTAAGGTACAGAAACTTTGTAAATAAAGTTTTGTGTTGATAGCTTTCATTATTATTTAGTTATGTCACATCGTCTGTCACTTTCTGGCTGGCTCTCGGACCTACCTTCTTCAGATTAGTTCCAATAGCTCCAGTGGAATCATCGGTGGCACTGAAACTATTCCAACAAAACCAGAGGCAAGGGGATCTATCACCTCGACGTGTGGCATACAGCTACAACTTTTTGATCATTCTTATTTTGTTATATAAACAGTGCTTAGTTTAGTCTTTACATATCAATAATTTAGACCGGAAAGGCATTTAGTGTAAAATAATCTGATGTGTTCCATTCAGATGACTTTCTCTGCATCTCTGGAAAAAAATGTTAAAAAGCTTATGCTTCTATTTACTACAAGCTAATCGAGACAAAAATTAGCAGAAATAGTCTTATTACTTGCTTCCTTAGAAGTAGAAGCGAAATAAGGGAGTACCATAGTTTAAAGTGAAAGCCAAAAGCTGGTTGCTATGTGACTGAAGTTCCTTTGTTTGTATGGACAGGAGTTGACAAATTCCTGTATGAGAAAAGTTAAGTTTTTCAAAGCTGAAAAAAAATCTCAGAAACGATCAACTCCATGAAAAAAATGTATATTACATAAATTAAGTGTTGTAATGTGCTCTACATTTTTTGTATGGTAAGTTTTTGTCTATCTTTTACGCTTTAGCAATTGTGCAAATTTCGGTAAAATTCATCCAGAATAAAGTAGTCTTCAGAGACTATTCCCAGAAAATTAAAGATATACATATTATTTGTCAAGTCAATATCTTTAATATACGATATTTTAATTAAAATCGTTAGAGTCATTTTTGAGAAAATCAAAATTATCAAAAAAGTTCCAAGTAGAGGGTAGTTGGGAGTTGGGGAATTTTCTTGTCGCATCCTTACAAGATAGCAAACTTAAATAGCAAGTTTGGTACTTAGCGGTCTTTTCGCTTTGAGTTATGCTGCCAACAGACACACACACACAGGCAAGTACACATGCACACACAAGCGCACACACACATACGGACCTTTTTCCATAAATGTTTTTTTTTTTTTGATTCAGGGGGACGCAAAACATGTATTTCCGGAAATCTCGGTATCGAATTTTTGGGTGCATTACAATACCTTCTCTACACACTATGTACACAGTACGTGTAGAGAAAGTAAATATCTGCTGTGTTCCATTTAATTGACTTCCTCTATATCTCTGTAACATATTTTTGTTAATAAGCTTATTCTTCTGTCTAATCCATATTACTCTAGATAAACATTAGCAGAAATGCTTTCTTGTAAGTAGAAGGGAAATAATGGGATATACCTGGCTAAAACGGTGGTCAAATCTTTTAAAAGCCGGCATTGCCAGGAGTTCCAAAATCCCGTAGGTGATAATTTTAACTATTTTTAAACCGAAACCAATAGCAAGGCATATCTACAAATGGTTAATTCTACGAAAAAATATATATGACAAATTGATTTTGATTAAAATATCGTATATTAAAGTTATTTACCTGACAAATAAAATGTATATTTTGAATTTTCTGGGAATAGCCTCTGAAGACTACTTTATTCTGGATATATTTTTCATAACTAATAAACCGTAAGAGATGGAAAAAACTTAACCCACAAAAAAAAAATGTAGAGCACGTTAAAACACACAATTTATGTTATATACATTTTTTTCGTGTAGTTGATCGTTTTTGAGATATTCCTTTTTCTTGGTTTCAGCTTTGAAAAATTTATACTTTTCTCATACAGGAATGTGTCAACTCCTGTCCATACAAGCAAAGGTCCATCAGTCACTTAACAAACAGCTTTTGCCTTTCACTTTAACCTATGGTACTCCCTTATTTCGCGTCTACTTACAGTAAAGCAAGAAATAAGACTATTTCTGCTAATCTTTCTCGATTGACATGAAATAAATAAAAGATAAGCTTATTAACAATAATAATAATTTACAGAGATATAGAGAAAGTCATGTGAATGGAACACATCCGATTTTCTTAAAATAAAGCTCTTACAATTTTATTGAAAACTGACGATTTTTAAACGTAAAAAGAATAATTAATCCATGTGCACAAAAATAATTTTCGTTAAAATAAAGCCAATTTAGGTGCAAATGTGTGGTAAAAATTTTAGCTGCTGGTGTCAAATAGTTTCTGAGCTAATGGGGCATTTGTATAGGAAAGTTTACGCTTTTCAGAAATTTCTCTCAAACATAAAATTAAAACCAAAGTGTAACCTAACTTTCCAAACGCAACTTTGTAATACTTCGAAACTCTCACATTAAGGAAATATGAACGGGATGCCAATGCTGCCTACAGCTGAAGTAAAACTTTCTGATCAAAATAAAAATAAATATCTTCTTTAACACTACTATTTACAAAGTTATTGTTATTTTACCAAGTGAGTGTACTAAAATGTACTAACAACTAATATAAACATTATTTTCAACAATATTTTTAAACTACTTACAATTAGCGCACCTCTATGACAGTTATACCAAAATGAGTGGAAGATTCGAAATGTTCATATGCTATCAAGACTTGAAAATGAACAAAGTTACGAAAATCCCATTTCGACTGGTGTAAAGCCTATAAAAAGAGTGATCCATTGAAGAAGAAAATGAAATAAATACCTTCCTTGAATTACGCACATAAGCTGTTGTGTAGAAAATGAAATAAGTACCTTGAATTACGGATCCAATTTGTTGTGCGGAAAATGAAATAAATACCTTGAATTACGCACCCAAGTTGTTGTGTATAAAATTAAATAAATACCTTGAATTACGGATCCAAGTTGTTGTGTATAAAATTAAATAAATACCTTGAATTACGGATCCAAGTTGTTGTGTAGAAAATGAAATAAATACCTTGAATTACGGATCCAATTTGTTGTGTAGAAAATGAAATAAATACCTTGAATTACGCACCCAAGTTGTTGTGTAGAAAATTAAATAAATACCTTGAATTACTGACCCAAGTTGTTGTGTAGAAAATGAAACCAATACCTTACATTACGGATCCAAGTTGTTGTGTAGAAAATTAAATAAATACCTTGAATTTGACATCCATCTTGTTGTGTGTAGAAAATGAAATAAAAACCTAGAATTACGCACCTAAGTTGTTATGTAGAAAATTAAATAAACACCCTGCATTGCGCACCCAAGTTGATGTGTAGAAAATGAAATAAATACCTTGAATTACGCACCGAAACTAGTTGTGTAGAAAATTAAATATACACCTTGAATTATGCACCCAAATTGTTGTTGTGTAGAAAATTAAATAAATATCTTGAATTACGCATCGAAAGTTGCTGTTGTATAGAAAATTAAAGAAATTTCTTGAATTACGCACCCAACTTGTGTGTAGAAAATTAAATAAATACCTTGAATAACACACCCAAGTTGTTGTACAGAAAATTAAATAAATACCTTGAATTACGTACCCAACTTGTATGTAGAAAATTAAATAAATACCTTAAATTACGTACCCAACTTGTGTGTAGAAAATTTATAAATACCTTGAATTAAGCACCCAAGTTGTGTGTAGAAAATTAAATAAACACCTTGGATTAAGCACATTAGGTGGTGTGTGTACGTATGTATTCAGTGGGTGTGTCTGTGAGTGTGAGTACTATAATACAAAAATAAATGTAACGAGAATGACTGACTGTCCTCCTCACTTTAGTCGGGCACCTTTCAAGAATGGAAGCTGAAGATTTTTCATGGAAAGACTCTAATACACAGTCATTATATAGTGTTCTGTATTTTTGATTTTCACAAAGCTTACTTACAGGTTTTTATTGATATCTGATATGTGTATATTCGTACGAAATACCTACCTTTAAACTATATATTGCAGTTTCTGTGAATTGTCTATGAAGACCTCTTTGTTTTAATTGAATGTTTTACAAACGGGAAATCATAAGAGAGAAACCAGATTTGTGAATATTTCTTTGGTACCCTATAGAAATATAGCTTTCAAAAAGTATATAACAATTCATGCAGTAATAAATTTATCACTTGCTTTATATGATTAAGATTTATACTTTTTGGAAAAATTAATGATAGTATGGATTTATTTGTTCTTTTAGTTGTTCAATGAACATTCAAAATAATTTGTACAGATACCTAATAAAATCATCCAAATTGTCTATATCAAATTTTGACGTAAATAAATTGTTTGATATTTCCTGAACAAGGTCCGTGTATGTGTGTTTATACGTCTGCGAACAGCATAACTCAAGAACGGAAAATCAGTTAAATACCTAACTTGGTTTATGTATATTCTTTTAAACAAATCCCTCCTCCTTTACATGGAACGTTTTCGAAGTTTACGATTTTCTTAAAAATTGCTTTAACCATTTTTAGTAAAATACAAGATAGTAGATATATTTAAATGGCAAATAAAATGTGTATTTTACATTTTCTGGAATAGGCTGTGAAATCCACTTCATTCGCAAGGAATTTAGTAAAATGATACATAACTGGTGTACATTAAGAGACAGTCGAAAACGAAATACAGAAATATAATCTTATTAAACAGACAATTTATTCCAAACAACCTTTTATATATATATATATATATATATATATATATATATATATAGATAGGCCATTTCCGAGATATCCGTTCTTAAAACTGTTCGAATTGTTCAAAACTTAGTCATTCTTTTAAAATATTCTCGATTTGCATCTGTTCCCCGCGATTGCAAACAGATAGTAACGTAACTCCATGGTGCGACAGTCCCCAAGGGACCTTGGCCTACCCGCTGCACCCCCCCCCCAATCTCGACCCAGTGCTTTAGGGTAAGATGTGATCAGCGCCTCGAGTCCCTCCCGGCCGGTTGATGCGGTCTTCTCAATCAAGTAGTTCCTCAATTGGCCCTCCAGGGACCTTACGAGGCTGAGTGAGCCGGTACCGGGAATCAAACCCAGGTCTCCCACTTGGCAAGCCGCGCTACCATCGCGCTAAGGAGACGACCGCATGGAAATAGTATACGAGCAGAATTTTAATGGCAGTATAAAGCTTCCATTTCTTAAGCAGTTGATTGCTGGGATGTAGTAACACATCAGACTTTTACTTTCTCTATACGTGCTATGCATATAGTGTATACAGAAGGTATTGCACTCCACAAAAAAATTCGATACCGAGATTTCACCGGAAATATATGTTTTAGGGTCCCCTGTATCCAAAAAAAGTATTTTCAGAAAAAGGTCCGTGTGTGTGTGAGTGTGTGTGTGTGTGTCCATGTGTCCGTGTGCCTGTGAATACGATAAGTCAAAAACGAAAAGTCGGTAAAATACCAAACTTGGTATTTAAGTTTAATATCTTCCAGGGATGCGACACGAATATTTTGAGAAAAATCCCCCACCCCCAACTACCCTTTACAGGAACTTTTTTTCGAAAATTTTGATTTTCTCAAAAATGGCTCTAACGATTTTGATTAAAATATCATATATTAAAGATATTTACCCGACAAATAAAATGTATATCCTGAATTTTCTGGAAATAGCCTATGAAGACTACTTTATTCTGGATGAATTTTACTGAATTTTGAATAACTGCTGAACCGTAAGAGATGGAAAAAAAACTTACTATATGAAAAATGTAGAGCACGTTAAAACGCACAATTTATACTATATATTTTTATGGAGTTCATCATTTTTAAGAAATTCCGTGTTTTTGGTTTCTGCTTTGAAAAAACTTATACTTTTCTCATACAGGAAATTATCAACTGCTCTCCATACATACAAAGGAACTTCAGTGACATAGCAACCAGCTTTTGACTATCACTTTAACCTTATTTCGCTTCTACTTACAAGGAAGCAGGTAATAAGACTATTTCTGTTATTTTTTTTTTTTTGATTAACATGAAGTAAATAAAAGTATAAGCTTTTTAAGACTAATTTGTTGCAGAGAAGTAGAGAAAGTCATGTGAATGGTACCCATCAGATTTTTTTTTTTAGAAAAAGGTCCATGTGTGTGTCCGTGTGTCAGCGTGTTTGTGAACACGACAACTAAAAAACGAAAAGTTGTTAAAATACCAAACTTGGTATATAAGTTTAGCATCTTCCAAGGATGCGACATGAAGATTTTGAGGAAAATACCCCCGCCCAAAGCTACCCTTTACATGGAAACATTTTCGAAAATGTTGACTTTCTCAAAAATGGCTCTAACAATTTTGATTAAAATATTGTACGTCAAAGATATTTACACGAAACATATAATGTATACCTTGTATTTTCAGGGAATAGCCTCTGAAGATCTCTTTATTCTGTATGAATTTTGCTGGATTTTTCATAACTAGTAAACCGTAAGAGATAGAAAAAAGTTTACTAAACAAAATTTGTAAGTCTCGTTGGAACTGACAATTTATGTCATGTACTTTTCTTTCGTAGAGTTGACCATCTTTTAGATATTTTCATTATTATTGATTTCAGTTTTAAACGTATGGGAATTTGTCAACTCCTGGCAACGGAAAGAGGCTGACTTCAACCACATGGCAACCAGCTTTTAAATGATTTGACTGTCGTTTTAACCTTGTGTGTTCTATTATTTCCCTTGTACTTACAAGAAAGCATTTCTGTTAAGGTTTATCTCGATTAGCATGAAGTAGATAGAAGAATAAGCTTTAACAATACTTTTTACAGAGATGTGAATAGAACACATCCCTCACATACCTTCGCGATTATAAATATATCTAGTATTGAAAAATTAAGAACAAAGATTAAAATAGTGTAAAAACATAACAACACATAAGAAAATAGGGAGCTTTTGGAGATCAATACGGAAGTCAGCTTAATCCAAAATATAGATCTAATTTACGGGAGTTCCTGGAAAATAGGAGAGTTGGTCAACTAAATATTGCGCATAAACAGCTGCAAGGGCATGAGCGTTGTCAAAATGAATTAGATATTTAAACTATACTTATGTTCTGCAACAGTGGATTCAAAATTAATGATCGGCTGTGCTCTCGGATGTAACATTTAATAGAGTTAGACCCATGTACACTTTTCATACTCATACTGAAATGTGTTCATTTACGGTTAAAAATCTATAACGAAATGAAAAACATTTCCATACAGATTTTCATTTCGATGTAGATTTTCACGCTTGCGCGCTGCCCTACTAATGGCTGTTCACTGCCTGTTAATTTGCATAAAATTACAGAAATATCTTTCCCGTTCAATAATCTCCAAGAATGTTTAATTATACATAATAATTATAAGAATATATAATTATATCCCGAATCTTAACTCATAATATTACGTAAGCAAAGCAAAACAGGATATGACATTGGCATCACAAAGGTGAGAAAAAGCAATAACCCAGGGCATGCGCGTAAACTCTACTTCCAACCAAAGTATTTATTTTTACGAGAATAGCCATATTAACATGCCTTTATCAGTAGATATGTATTGTCAGGTGCTTCATCAATGAAGAAGGTTTTAATTTCATCTGTGTAGAATAATTTCGCTTTTCCCCCCCATTAAATCTAACTGATTTCTGTTGTAACAGGGAGTACAACTTTTTATATTAGGATATATCACATTTATGGTAGTTTTCAATATTGAAAATTTTTTCCACAAGATTGGGGATTTAGTTGTTTTTAACATTTCCCAAAGTAAACCATAAGGACATTTTCCGAGAATGAAATTAAATTTTTTGTTATTACTTTCTCTACACGTACTATGTTCATAGTGTATAGAGAAGGCATTGTAATGCACCCAAAAATTCGATACCGAGATTTCACCGGAAATACATGTTTTGGACCCCCCTGAATCCAAAAAAAGCATTTTTGGAAAGAGGTCCGTGTGTGTGTCAGTGGACAGCATAGCTCAAAAATGAAAAGGTTGCAACACGAAGATTTTCAAGAAAATCCCCCCCACCCCCAACTACCCTTTACATGGAACCTTTTTCGAAAATTTTGATTTTCTCAAAAATGGCTCTAACGATTTTGATTTAAATATTGTATATTAAAGATAATTACTTGACAAATAATATGTATATCTTGAATTTTCTTGGAATAGCTTCTGAAGACTACTTTATTCTGGATGAATTTTATGGAATTTTGCAGAACTGGCAAACCGTAAGAGACAAAAACTTTTTATACCTACAAAAATGTAGGTCTTGTTAAAATACACAATTTATGTCATATAAGTTTTTTCGTGGATTGACCATTTTTAGATAGTCCATGTTAATTCTTTCAGATTTAAAATACTTGAACTTTTCTCACACAAAATGTGTAAATTCCTAGCCCTGTATAGAAAAGGCCTTCAACACATGGCAAATTACAGGAAAATTATATATTTTCCTTCTAATTACAAGAAAGCAGATGATTAAGACAAAGTCTGCTAATGTTTCTCTCGATTATAACAAAGTAGATAGAAGAATAAGCTTTCTAACAATAATTTGTTACAGCGATGTAGAAAAATCTGATGTGTACCATTCACATGACTTTCTCCATATCCCTGCAACAAATTATTCTTAAAAAGCTTATACTTTAATTTACTTTCTGCTAATCAGAAAAAAATAGCAGACATAGTCTAATTACTCGCTTCCTTGTAAGTAGAAGCGAAATAAGGGACAACTGTAGGTTAAAAAGATAGTCAAAAGCTGGTTGCTATGTCAATGAAGTTCCTTTGTTTATATGGATAGGAGTTGATAAGTTCCTGTATGAGAAAAGTATACGTTTTTCATAGCAGAAACCAAAAATAAGGAATGTCACAAAAACGACGAACTCCACGAAAAAAATGTATATAACATAAATTGTGTGTTTTAATGTGTTCTACATTTTTGTGTAGCAAGTTTATGTCCATCTCTTACGGTTTCGTAGTTATTCAAAATTTAGTAAAATTCATTCAGAATAAACTACTCTTCAGAGGCTATTCCCAGAAAATTCAAGATATACATTTTATTTGTCAGGTAAATATGTTTAATATACGAAATTTTAATCATAATCGTTAGAGCCATTTTTGAGAAAATAAAAATTTTCGAAAAAAATTCCATGTAAAGGGTAGTTGGGGTGGGGGGATTTTTCTCAAAATCTTCGTGTTGCATCCCTGGAAGATACTAAACTTAAATACCAAGTTTGGTATTTTACCGACTTTTCGTTTTTGAGTTATCGTGTTCACAGACACACGGACACACGGACACACGGACACACACACACACACACACACACACACACACACACGGACCTTTTTGTGAAAATGCTTTTTTTGGATATTGGGAACCCTAAAACATATATTTCCGGTGAAATCTCGGTATCGAATTTTTGGGTGGAGTGCAATACTTTCTCTATACACTATGTACATAGTGCGTATGAAGAAAGTAAAAAGTCATGTGAATGGAACATATCAGATTTTTACTTTCTCTATACATACTAAGTATAGAGTGTAGAGAAGGTATTGCATTCGATACCGAGATTTCACCTGAAGTACATCTTTTAGGCTCTCCTGTATCCAAAAAAAAAAAAAACAGCAACACGTTTTTACTTTCTCTAGATGTACATGTACATAGTGTATAGAGGAATTATTGTATTCTACCCAAAAATTTATGTCGAGATTCCATCGGAAAATGTATTTTTAGGTCCCCCAAAATCCAAAAAAGACATTTTCAGAAATAGATCCGCGCGCGCGCGTGAGTGTGTGTCTGTCTGTCTGTGTGTGTGCATATGTGTGTGTATCTGTGGATAGCATAGCTCAAAAACGAAAAGATGGTTAAATACCAAACTTTGTATTTAAGTTTGGTATCTTCCAAGGATGGGACACGAAGATTTTCAAGAAAATCCCCAGACCCTTTAGATGGAAAAAATTTAGAAAATTTTGTTTTTCTTAAAAATGGCTCTAACGATTTTGATTAAAACACCACATATTAAAGCCACTTCTATCACAACTAAAATGTATAACTTGAATTTTCTGGGAAGAGTTTCTAAAGACCTGTTTATTCTGGATGAATTTTGCTTAATTTCGCATAACTTGTAAACCGTAAAATTTAGACAAACGCTTACAATACAAAAAATGTAGATCTTATAAAAATACACAAGATATGTCATATTCATTTTTTTCGTGGAGCTGGCCGTTTTCGAGGTATTCCTTGTATTAGTTTCAATTGTGAAGTGCTTAAAGTTTTCTAAGACGGAAGTGTCCGTTTTTCTTTTGTTCTACTCCTGGTCAACTATAGAAGCGATTTGCAATGACGATCGCATAACGACAGCTTTTGAAACATTTGACCATCATTTTGGCCTAGTGCATTCCCTTAGCTCCATTCTACTTATAAGGAACTGGGTAATAAAATTCAGCTAATGTTTATCTCGATTAGCATGCTGTTGAAAGAAGAATAACCTTTCTTAAGAAGCTTGTTTGCAGAGTAGTTAAAGAAAGTCATGTGAGTGTAACACATCAGATTTTTAGAGAAAGGTCTATGTTTATGTGTTTGTGTGTAACCGTGTGTCCTTGAACACGATAACTTACAAAGGAAAAAACTGTAAAATACCAAACTTGGTATTTAAGTTTGGTATCTTCCAGGGATACGACATGAAGATTTTGAGAAAAATCCTCCAACCTAAAAATATTCTTTACATGGAAAAATTTCGGACATTTTGATTTTCTCAAAAATGACTGTAATAATTTTGCTTAAAATACCGTATATTAAATATATTTACATGGCAAGTAAAATGTATATCTTGAATTTTGTGGGAAGTCTCTACAGACCTCTTTATTTTGGTGAATTTTGCTAAATATTGCGATTGGACGAGCTTAGCAGAACATGGCAGTTACAGGTTGTCTACTGTTTATATTTCATGAAGACATGCAGGAAATAAAAGCAGATCGCCAGCAACTCGCTGTGAGCCACAAACAAATGCGGTAACAAATGTAACTCCATCTCGTAGAACTACATTTTTATGAATCAGACAGTGTGAATGGGGAGCCGATAAAAATAGAAGTAGGTACGTGCGTCAGTTGAACAAGCGGGGCTGGAGGGGTGTGGGGCTCTATCGCTCCCCTAGCGACGATACAAACTGCTGTACCGTAGCAACCCATTGATTACCATAACCAAACATGGCGCCACTTTTGCAATGCTAATTGGTTACAGGTGCTACGGGAGATATCCCACGGGGTCCAGGCCCATGCTGGAATTAGTCGGGCACAGCCAAAAGTCACATTGTGTTGCCCAACTTGAATACCCTTTTTACATCATCATTAATTAACGCATTTGTATATGCGTATCAGTCCTTCTAGAATTAGTTATGTGTGTGAGCTAAATCGAAACTCACATGTTAGCAGGAAATCACGTGACACTCGAAAATACAAAATACATTAAGAGAAAGAACTCGTTCTAGAATGAGTTATGAGTGTGATTTAAATCGAAACTCATATGTTAGCAGGAAATCACGTGACACCAGAAAATACAAAATACATTAAGAGAAAGAACTCGTTCTAGAATGAGTTATGAGTGTGATTTAAATCGAAACTCATATGTTAGCAGGAAATCACGTGACACCAGAAAATACAAAATACATTAAGAAAAATAACTCCATCTAGAATGAGCTATGAGTGTGAACTAAATCGAAACTCATATGTTAGCAGGAAATCACGTGACACCCGAAAATACAAAATACATTAAGAGAAAGAACTCCTTCTAGAATGAGTTATGAGTGTGAGCTAAATCAAAACTTATATGTTAGCAGGAAATCAGGTGACACCCGAAAATACGAAATGCAATAAGCGAAAGAACCAATAAGATAGGTCTGCGTGCTGGAATTTGTATCAAGCCGATTGTTTCTTCAAATACTCTCTAAGCTTGAAATGTTTCTTCTCCTCATGCTGAAGTTGCCCTTAGAATGTTAAATAATATAACAATTTTGGTAGCTTAACGTCCTTTAACCTGGTTGGTCATATCGGACGATGAATGAAATTGGTGAAATGATGCTCAAATGATCTCGGGGTCCATGGAGCTTAAAGTTACTAGACATTCGTCTTCTCAGGATAAGGCAAGACCCCGAAAAAAACCTTATCCGGTAATTCACCCTAAGCGAGATTCTAACTCATGACCTGTTGAACGTGAGGCCGACACGCTACCACCACGCTACCCAGACGGGCTTATTAATTACTTGCTTCCTGGTAACTAAAGGAAAATACACCACACTACACTAGGCTAAAGTGATAGTCAAATCTTTTAAAACTTGGTTGCCATGTGGTTCAAATCGTTTTTATGTACGGCCAGCAGAAAAGTGTGAGAAAAGGTTAATTATTTTAAATCTGAAACAAAGAACAAATTGAAATATCACATAAATGGTCAATTCCACGAAACAAACGTATATGATATTGTGTTTTAACGAAATCTGCATTATTTATGTATTTCTGCTAATTTTTCCTTTCTCCATAGGCACTATGTACATAGTGTATAGAGAGTATTGCACTCCACCAAAAAATTCGATACCGAGATTTCACCGGAAATATATGTTTTAGGGTCCCCAATATCCAAAAAAAGCATTTTCAAAAAAAGGTCCGTGAGTGTGTGTGTGTGTGTGTGTGTGTGTGTGTGTGTGTGTGTGTGTGTGTCCGTGTGTCCGTGTGCCTGTGAACACGATAACTCAAAAAAGAAAAGTCGGTAAAATACCAAACTTGGTATTTAAGTTTAGTATCTTCCAGGAATACGACACAAAGATTTTGAGAAAAATCCCCCCACCCCCAACTACCCTTTACATGGAACTTTTTACGAAAATTTTGATTTTCTCAAAAATGGCTCTAACGATTTTTATTAAAATTTCGTATATTAAACATATTTACCTGACAAATAAAATGTATATCTTGAATTTTCCGGGAATAGCCTCTGAAGAGTAGTTTATTCTGAATGAATTTTACTAAATTTTGAAAGACTGCTAAACCGTAAGAGATGGACAAAAACTTACTACACAAACAATGTAGAGCACATTAAAACACACAATTTATGTTATATACATTTTTTTCGTGGAGTTCGTCGTTTTTGTGATATTCCTTATTTTTGGTTTCTGCTATGAAAAACGTATACCTTTCTCATACAGGAACTTGTCAACCCCTATCCATATAGACAAAGGAACTTCATTGACATAGCAACCAGCTTTTGACTATCACTTTAACCTACAGGTGTCCCTTATTTCGCTTCTACTTATAAGGAAGCGAGTAATTAGCCTATTTCTGCTATTTTTTCTGATTAGCAGAAAGTAAATAAAAGTATAAGGTTTTTAAGAATAATTTGTTGCAGGGATATGGAGAAAGTCATGCGAATGGTACACATCAGATTTTTACTTTCTCCATACGCACTATGTACATAGTGTATAGAGAAAGTATTGCACTCCACCAAAAATACGATACCGAGATTTCACCGGAAATATATGTTTTAAGGTCCCCGATATCCAAAAAGGTCCGTGTGTGTGTGTGTGTGTGTGTGTGTCCGTGTGTCCGTCTGTCCGTGTGTCTGTGAACACGATAACTCAAAAACGAAAAGTCGGTAAAATACCAAACTTGGTATTTAAGTTTAGTATCTTCCAGGGATGCGACACGAAGATTTTGAGAAAAATCCCCGCATCCCCAACTACCCTTTACATGGAACTTTTTTCGAACATTTTGATTTTCTCAAAAATGGCTCTAACGATTTTGATTACAATTTCGTATATTAAAGATATTTACCTGACAAATAAAATGCATATCTTGAATTTTCTGGGAATAGCCTCTGAAGAGTAGTTTATTCTGGATGAATTTTACTAAATTTTTAATAACTGCTAAACCGTAAGAGATAGACAAAAACTTACTACACAAAAAATGTAGAACACGATAAAACACACAATTTATGTTATATACATTTTTTTCGTGGAGTTCGTCGTTTTTGTGACATTCCTTATTTTTGGTTTCTGCTATGAATAACATACATTTCTCATACAGGAATTTGTCTTGTCCATACAAACAAAGGAACTTCACTGACATAGCAACCAGCTTTTGATTATAACTTTAACCTATGGTACTCCCTTATTTCACCTCTACTTACAAGGAAGCAAGTAATATGGCTATTTCTGCTAATGTTTTACTGATTAGCATGAAGTTAATAGAAGTATAAGATTTTTAACAATAATTTGTTGCAGGGATATAGAGAAGGTCATGTGAATGATACGCATCAGATTTTTCTCAATTAGCATGAAGTAAATAGAGGCATAAGCTTTTTAATAATACTTTTTGCACAGATGTAGAAAAAGTCATGTGAATGGAACACATCAGATTTTACTATACACTGTATACTAAAAGGTGTAGAGAAAGTAGAAATCAATATAAAACTATATGTTACCATACAGCATATAAATGATTTCTTAGGAGTCTTAACGATACATTTTAGTACTTATAGGGAAATTTCCTTGAAAAGCTGATTTTTCCAAGTTATTCAGAGGAACTTCCTGCTTTTTACTGGGAATATTCCGTGCCTATCAATTATATGTGCCACGTTGGTATAAGTTAAAACTCATTTAGAACGACAGAGTCAGACGGGAGTTGAGCCACGATCCTCCTGGCTCCGTCTAGCCACGATCTTCTAACCACTGAGCTGCCGTGTCAATATACCAAGAGCGCGTTAAATTCCCCAATTGACTAGCGTCGCTTCAAAATTAAATTAGTATTTTTGGGGGTTTTAAACTATCATTGTGTGTTTATTATTAAACACGCAGAATTCTGCACTATGCGCAGAATTTAGCAATTTTAGAAAACGTGATTTAAATATTAAAGTGTAAAATTGCAATTAAAATATTTTAAATTAAAATTTTAATGCAAAGAAATAAGTTAATATTTGTGGTCGGTTCATAAATTAATTTGTTATTAAATATTTAAATGGAGTTAAATGCCCAACTTTATTCAAATAAGTAGCATTTGGATATCTAAACTTTAAAAACACCCTCTTATTATTCAAAACTAGCAATTTTGGAATCATATCAGTCGTTTATATTTTCTCTAGCCCGCAAGTACAATGCATATAGTGGATATAAAATGTAGTGTATTGCACCCAAAAGTTCGACATCGAGATTTCACCGGAAATACATGACCCTCTGAATCCAAAAAAAATCTGATGTGTACCATTCACATGACTTTCTCCATATCCCTGGAACAAATTATTCTTAAAAAGCTTATACTTTTATTTACTTTCTGCTAATCAGAAAAAAATAGCAGAAATAGTCTAATTACTCGCTTCCTTGTAAGTAGAAGCGAAATAAGGGACAACTGTAGGTTAAAGTGATAGTCAAAAGCTGGTTGCTATGTCAATGAAGTTCCTTTGTCTATATGGATAGGAGTTGACAAGTTCCTGTATGAGAAATGTATACGTTTTTCATAGCCGAAACCAAAAATAAGGAATGCCACAAAAACGACGAACTCCACGAAAAAAATGTATATAACATAAATTGTGTGTTTTAATGTGCTCTACATTTTTGTGTAGTAAGTTTTTGTCCATTTCTTACGGTTTAGCAGTTATTCAAAATTTAGTAAAATTCATCCAGAATAAAATACTCTTCAGAGGCTATTCCCAGAAAATTCAAGATATACATTTTATTTATCAGGTAAATATGATTAATATACGAAATTGTAATCAAAATCGTTAGAGCCATTTTTAAGATAATCAAAATTTTCGAAACAAGTTCCATGTAAAGGGTAGTTGGGGGTGGGGGGATTTTTCTCAAAATCTTCGTGTCGTATCCCTGGAAGATACTAAACTTAAATACCAAGTTTGGTATTTTACTGACTTTTCGTTTTTGAGTTATCGTGTTCACACGGATACACACATACACACACACACACACACACACACACACGGACCTTTTTGTGAAAATGCCTTTTTTGGATATTGAGGACCCTAAAACGAATATTTCCTGTGAAATCTCGGTATGGAATTTTTGGGTGGAGTGCAATACTTTCTCTATACACTATATACATAGTGCGTATGGAGAAAGTAAAAAGCATCTATAGAAACATGTCCGTATGTGCGTTTGTGTCTGTGAGCAGTATAGCTCAAAAACGAAAAGTTGGTTAAACACCAAACTTGGGATTTAAGTTCAGTATCTTCCAAAGTTACAACAGGAAGATTTTAAAGACAATCTCCCAACCCCAATTACGAAAATGTTGCTTTCTGAAAAATGGCTCTAACAATTTTTATTAAAATCATGCGTGTAAGATATTTTTATGCCATATAAATGCACATCTTGATTTTTCTGGAAATAGCGTGACCTCTTTATTTTATGGATGACATTTATATAACGTTTGTATAACTGTAAACCGTAAGCGATAGACAAAAATGTAGATCTCGTTAAAACACACAATTTATGCAATTTATTGAAGAGTTGATCGTTTTAGAGATATTCCGAGTTGTTGGTTTCAGTTTAAGACGCTACAAGTTCAGTCAAACGGGAAGTGATTCCTAGCAAACAAAGAGAATCGAATTTAAATTGTTTCACATAGCGACCGGCTTTTAAAAGATTTGACTAGCGCTTTAGCCTGTGCATTCTCCTATTTCCCTTCTACTTACAAAGAAGCAAGTAATAAGACCAATTCTGGCAATGATGTAGATAATAGAATAATCCTTTGTAAGAAAAGGTTGTTTATGGAACAGCTAGAGAAATTCATGTGAAAGGAACACATCAGATTTTTTACTTTCTCTGCACGTACTGCATACATAGGTATAGAGAAAGTATTGCATTCCAACCAAAAAATTCATACTGAGAATTTTGACTGCTTTATGCAAAAAAACGCATTTTTACTTTCTCTACACATACTATGTACATAGTTTACAAAGAAGGTATTGTATTGCATCCAAAAAATTGATACCGAAGTTTCACCGGAAATACATGTTTTCGGATCCCCTGAATTCAAAAAAAATTTTTTTTGGAAAAAGGTCTCTTTGTATATGCGTGCGTGTGTGTGAGTGTGTGTGGAAAGCACAACTCAAAAACGAAATCTTAAATAAAACAGTGAATTCTGTGTTTTATTTGCGGTTAGAGGCAAGTTTCATGCACGAGTGGACCTTAAATGAAATGGAGTTTTATTTATGGACGCTCTTTAACTGCTGTGGTTCTCAGCGTCCCATTCTCTACTGGGCGTGAAAGACCGCTTTGGTTTGCTCAGAGGCCTCTCTATCAGGCTTGAGGTTCTTTTGGGTACCGTAAATCTACGACATGGGACCAACGGCTTTACTTCCCTCCCGAAGGAAGAAGCTCCATGGTCCTCCTTCGGCTTTAAACCCGCGATCTTGGGTGTATGAAGTTAGCATGGTAACCATTACACCACGGAGGGTGAGTAGTGGACCTTAATTGCAGTACATAGATGATAAACTATTTTCGTTTTGCACCTACTACTGCTGCAACGAAGAGAGGAGTTTCGCACAACACAAGCTTTGTTTATCTCACTTCACCGCAGCAATTTTATGTTGGAAAATCTAAGTATGTACATGATGATGCATTGCAGCGCCAGTACCGCCTTGTTATATTTCAGTAAAACTCTAGATTAAAAAATCTGATGTGTTACACTCATATGACTTTCTCTAGCTGTCCTACAAACAAACTCCTCACTAAAGATTATTCTTCTTTCTACGCCATGCTAATCGAGATAACCATTAGCAGAATGTTCATATTACTTAGTTCCTTATACATAGAAGGGAACTAAGGGATGTGCTATGCTAAAGCGACAGTCAAATGTTTTGAAAGCTATCGTTATGCGATTGTCATTAAAATTGGCTTCTTAGCTGGCAAGGAGTAGAACAAAAGAAAATCGGACACTTCCCGTCTTGTATATGACATACATTGTATGCTTTAATATACATTTTTTTTTTTTTTTTTTTTGTAGTAACATTTTGTCTATCTCTTACGGTTTAACCATTACGCAAAATTCTACAAAAATCAACAGGAATAAAATGTTTTTCAGTAACTATTCCCAAAAAGTTCAAAATATACATTTTATTTATGTTGTGAATAACTTTAATATACGGTATTTTAAACCAAATCGTTATAGCCATTTTTGAGAAAAACTAAATCATAATGTTTTTTCGATGTAAAGGGCAGTTTGTGGTGAGGGATTTTCTGGAAAATCTTCGTGTCGCATCATTGGAAGATAATAAACTTAAGGACAAAGTTTTGTATTTGCGGTATTTTAGTTTTTTTTGCTACACAGCCCTACGCACACACGGACCTTTTGCTAATTTTTCGTTAGATTTAAGGGGACTTAAATCTTGGTATCGAATTTTTGGGTGCAATATACATTATGCACACAGTACGTGTAGAAAAAGTAAAAAGTGCCCGAAATCGATTATTCTCTCTTTAATGTACACCAAAGTAAAGGATATTTTATTTTTAGATGTTGGTAGTATCCATGACGACACTTCATTTCAATTTTCATGATTGTTGTCTTTGTTTGGCAACTAGTTTCTTTTGTTTTGGTAGTGTTTAACGCCCGCTTTAACTACTTATTGCACCGCAGGCGGTGACACTGATGATTCATGAATGAAGATGGAGCACCGGTGGAATGCGATGGCGGGGGAAACCGGAGAACCCGGAGAAAGACCGCCTCAGCGCCGCTTTGTCCACCACAAATCTCACATAGGGTCACTTGGGATCGAACCCAGGCCGTCTAGGTGAGAGGCGAGTGGTCTAACCACTCAGCCACGGCGAGGCCCGTTTCTTTTGTGTATGCTTGTTCGTTATCGCATTTCATAATGTTGGAACGGAGGAGGTTCGAACCTAAAGTTTTGTGAAACAAATCTCCATCAGAGACATTGAGAAGGATGAAAAAAGCCTGTGGCGAAACAGCGATGAAAAAACTCAGGTGTATGATTGGCATAAACGTTTCAGCCAAAACTTTGGAACACAGAACAAATTCTGTATATGAGACAAGAGCGCAACAGGTATCTAAAATGGCTTCCAGTCTCTTTACATGCGGTACCAGAGGGGAACTATTTGGTAGGAAATGTTGTGTAAATTACCTTATGGTAACTTGTTTCCGTGTTATTTGCAAATTCCGGAAAATGTTTTAATGTAGTAGGTATGTACAAGTGAAGGAGGAAATGTTTTCATGGTAGTTACCTACATCTCTATTTGTGTTGAATAAATTGAATTTGAAACATGAAAAAATATACTGGAATGTGAATGTTTTGTTTATGTAAAACTGATAACTGTTACACTATTTGAAACTTATAAAATGACATTAAGTCTTCTTTGAGTAATGAAACTGGCTCACTTTATTTCTATCAAACACATGGCACCATAATTTCCACTACCCCCCCGACGATCATAGCTCAGCAATGGACAACCCCTCCCTCAAGCCAGAAACAGCCCTAAGTTGTACTCTGCTAGACACACCCGGGAATCTTGCGAAAACTGCTTACATCTCATTACCGCTTACAACATTTTCTTTTTTCCCTAAAATATTTTATCTCGGGTAATATTGAACTTTGCCCATATTTTCTTTCCCTAAAAACATAATTTCCAAAACTATTTCTCTCTTATAAGTCATATATCACATTTTATCCTCTCAAGCTATTTTTTCCAAAACCATTTCTCTCTTATAAGTTATATATCACATTTTATCATCTCAAGCTATTTTCTCAAACGATTTTTCTCTTATAAGTCATATATCAGATTTTATCCTCTCAAGCTATTTTTTCCAAAACCATTTCTCTCTTATACGTTATATATCACATTTTATCATCTCAAGCTATTTTTCCAAAACTATTTCTCTCTTATAAGTTATATATCACATTTTATCCTCTCAAGCTATTTTTGCAAACCATTTCTCTCTTATAAGTTATACATCACATTTTATCATCTCAAGCTATTCTTCCAAACCATTTCTCTCTTATAAGTTATATATCACATTTTATCATCTCAAGCTATTTTTTCCAAAACCATTCCTCTTTTATAAGTTATATATCACATTTTATCATCTCAAGCTATTTTTCCAAAACCATTCCTCTTTTATAAGTTATATATCACATTTAATCATCTCAAGCTATTTCTTCCAAAACCATTCCTCTTTTATAAGTTATATATCACATTTAATCATCTAAAGCTATTTTTTCCAAAACCATTCCTCTTTTATAAGTTATACATCACATTTTATCATCTCAAGCTATTTTTTCCAAAACCATTCCTCTTTTATAAGTTATATATCACATTTTATCATCTCAAGCTATTTTTCCAAAACCATTTCTCTTTTATAAGTTATATATCACATTTTATCATCTCAAGCTATTTTTCCAAAACCATTTCTCTTTTATAAGTTATATATCACATTTTATCATCTCAAGCTATTTTTCCAAAACCATTTCTCTTTTATAAGTTATATATCACATTTTATCATCTCAAGCTATTTTTCCAAAACCATTTCTCTTTTATAAGTCATATATCACATTTTATCATCTCAAGCTATTTTTTCCAAAACCATTCCTCTTTTATAAGTTATATATCACATTTTATCATCTCAAGCTATTCTTCCAAACCATTTCTCTCTTATAAGTTATATATCACATTTTATCCTCTCAAGCTATTCTTCCAAACCATTTCTCTCTTATAAGTTATATATCACATTTTATTATCTCAAGCTATTCTTCCAAACCATTTCTCTCTTATAAGTTATATATCATATTTTATCCTCTCAAGCTATTTTTCCAAAACCATTTCTCTTTTATAAGTTATATATCACATTTTATTATCTCAAGCTATTTTTCCAAAACCATTTCTCTTTTATAAGTTATATATCATATTTTATCCTCTCAAGCTATTTTTCCAAAACCATTTCTCTTTTATAAGTTATATATCATATTTTAGCATCCCAAGCTATTTAATAAGAATTGAATTTTTGTTTCCACGGCTTCAGTGAAACATTTCAAAAACTGGTTTGAGATTTTAAAGTGCCATTGGTACACATTTATGGTACAAACCTTCAAGTGCAATCTCAAAAGTGACTCAAATTATGCAGATTCCGGGGCGGGCAAAAACTACTTGACGATGGGCATATGTAGCATAGATTATATTCCAGTGCAGAAAACGAGTGTTAAATGTATTATACGAAGGCCTTCCAGAAAGTGACAGACGATTTCACATAACTAAGCAATAACGAAAATTATCAACACAAAACTTTATTTACAAAGTTGCAGTAGCTTACTCTGTTTCTCAACGTAATCGGCATTGCCAACAAGGTGTTTATTGTCACGTGGTACCGGTTTTTCAATGTCAATATTTTACTTTTCTACCACTTTTCATAGGAGCCAAGATGTCACTCCACTTTGAGGTCTTCCTGGCTGGGGAATCTTTTCCATCCAAAAAGTCATCATGTACGGTGTCCAAAGTGAAATACCGGTTTTTCTTAATTCTTTTATCATTTGCTTTCAACTCCTCCATAACGATTGATGAACTTCCACTCTGGTCTTTATCGTTCACACTGGTTCTTCCTTGATTACTCATGCGCCGTTTCTCACTGAAGAATCGTTCATTGCATTATCACCATATACTTGCGTTAATAACCTATAAAATTCGATTGGCCAAACATTTTGTGCATTAAAAAAAATGAATAAGTTCTTTGGCGGTAGAAAAGTATTATATCGGCATTGAAAAACTGGTACCACGTGACAATAGCCTTGTATATACCTCATATATATAAAGCTAGCACTAGGAAGAGGGAAGCTGCAAATAATATCAATGATGAGGAATATGGAGCTGGCATGTTTTGCGTGATCAAAAATTACACTTTCAACTTTAAACTCAATTTTCCATAACTTCATTTTTTACCACCCAGATACGCTTTTTGAGAAAACTGTTAAAGACATTTACATCAAATTGTTACTTTGAATGTATTATTACTTGTTTTAACTGATGAACTCATGATTTTAATGAGAAACAATTAATAACATGTCAACAAATAGCTCATTTGTGTCAATAGATATACAAAATTTTCCCCTTCCCATTTTTATGGTAACAAATTTCACTTATGTTCAAAAACTTAAATTATCTGTTGCGTACCTGAGGGAAAAATGGTGACTGTACATTTTGGATGAAAAATGCATCAAAAGTTTGAGTTTCCAACATTTTTGTTAGGAAACTTAGTGTGCCTTATTCCACTTTTTCATAAAAACTTGTAAACTTATTGTAAATGTTTTACATTTATTAAATGAAGAAATACTTTTTATCTTAAACCTCAAAATATAATTTTAATCAAATAAATGTTGATACGTAAAAATGTTATTTTCAGTTTTTGTTAACGTGGATATGGCAGAAATGCAATCACTTCCTGGTGTCCTTAAATATAGTATATGCAGTTTTTAATACTACAGTTTAAAGCTTCAACTGAAATTTAATAGGTCTTAAATATGCTGACGGTAATTATTTAAACAATGTTTTCTAGATGGTATATTGCGTACGAAGAACTGTAAGTTATACTTATCAGGGGGAGAATGCATATTGGGAATACGAGGTACGCAAGGCCGAGATCTGATAAATAACTTACAGTTCGTGACTAGCCAATTGCTTTTTGAAGTACTTGAAAAAAAAACTGTAAAAGACAATAATAAATCAAAATTGTTTTTCAATATTTTATTGAACATTAAGAAAAAGCGTACTATCGATGTGAACAAATGAAAGGCTACATCTAAATTATATGGACAAAGCCTTCTTATACTCTCTTTTATTAATGAAGTTTGCTATAGATTCTTTACTTGAAGTAGCACACGTTTTGGTTGTTAGGTTATTTGTTTATGCAGCCGAATTGAACCTTTCGATTTTCATAGTTATTGTCAAGCAGTAAAATGTTATAAAAATAGCGACATTGTTGTTGAAGAAGCTGCGGATCTAGCATGTGCTTCACTTTTATCAGCGAAGTCGAAGCAAAGACGGTTACGTCATTTTCTAATTGTACTGTAAGTATTAATGACCTCTCAAACTCTTACTGTGTGTACTTACAGTGCTTGTTGGCATGGCAATTAATAAATGAATTGTAAGTTAAGCTTACATTACCAAATATGTATGTAACTTACATATCAAATATTTTAAAAAAATTATTTTAGTGTGAATAGGTCTGGAACTAATTTGATAAGTAAGCGATTGAAAAGGACATAGACAAAATGCTTATTCTTTCAGCGAAGTTAAAGTGAATTATTTCTTAGATCGAAGTTTCACATAAACGCAATGCAGAAAAATGGCATTAAGCCCATTGCGCCTGTTTGGAATAATGAGGGAAGATGTTGGGGCTAAATGAGCCCCGTTCTCGCCCGAGTGTAGTGCAGGCATTAAAGGAATCCTTGGAACTGTGTTTGAGCTGAATTTCCCTTGGGGTACGTCCACCAGTCCGAGACCTCTAATGAACCTAGTTACAGTGTACAATATGCAGTACTTTAATACGGCCGCCCGGCACCCTTCAACTTAAGTCCTTAATAATTGCAATTTGATGTTACCTCGTGCTCGGCGTGCTAAATAAACAGCTGCACACCGGTCGGCGCTCTCTCTCTCTGTCGCACCACAAGCACAACACAGTATTTTGGAATATTTTAAACCTCCCTTTAACATTATACATTAAATACCTACACATGTGTAGCAATGAAAAATAAGACGTATAATTGCTTCAGTACCACCATAGTCAACTAAACTTCCAACTCCGTGGGGGATAAAAAAAAAAAAAAAAAAAAAAAAGATAACGCATCCAGTGCACCGATGGAAATAAAAGTTGATGGTTTAAGGGGGGTCGAAATGGGATTTTCATAATTTTTTTCCTGTGTAATGTTTTAATTGCATATGAATATTTAAAATCTCCTGCTCATTTTGGTATAACTTTCATGGTATAACTTTCATAAATGTAAATAGTTTCAAAATATTGTTGAAAATTATCCTGCGTAGTAGGTTTTTAGAACATTTTGATACATTTATTCGGTAAAACATCAATAGGTTTGTAAATATTATCTTTTTATATTTTAATCCGAAAATTTTATTTTAGTTATTCACTGCATTATCATGCCCCTGAAGTTGTGTTTGCAAAGTGAGGTAACATTTTTGTTACATAAGTTTTATTTGAAAACCGTTTCTGAAGAAGTAAAGCTTTCTATATAAATGCCCCATTACCTCAGAAACTAATTAACACAAGGGTTGAAATTTTTATCACACATTTGCACCTATATATGCTTTATTTTAACGAAAAAGTTTTTATGTTTATAAATTAGTTGTTTTTTCAAAATTTATAAATTGTCATTTTCAATAAAATTTTAAGAACTTTATTAAAAGAAAATAATAACTTTCCTTCTAATCAACAGAAGTATTCTATTTTTCATCAAGCAACAGTAAAAATGTTGCTATATGCGTTGAAAAATTATGTTAAATTGTTGCTGAGGTAGTTGGAAACTTTAGCATTGGCAAGTTAGGGCACTTTGACTCCCCTTAAACTAATGCTACCGAGCCAGGTGGCTCAGGCGTTTCGTCTAGGGGGGCAGCCATTACCCTCGGCCGATCTCTCTGACCCATCATGGATTTTCCCGGGTCACTAGGCGAATACTGGGGAGAATTCCTCATCCCTCCGAATGTCCTGCCCCTCCATTTCATCTGTCTGGTCTTTATTTCAGGGCTGTAAGTGTCGGCGAGGACTGTGGTAATGGCGCCCTATCGTGGAGATGATTGCGCTCACTGCGTCGATATGAAGAACTGCTTGGCAACTGTTAGGGATTCTCCACTATGGCTCCCTGTTGCATTCTAATTCCGGCTGGCCTCTGTAATTGCTCTCAATTCCAGCTCTCCTCCCGGGGTCTGACGTAAAAAGAGCCTATCACTGGCTGAGGTACGGAATCCCCTCTGCTACTATTAGTGCATAACAAAACAGGAAAACCATTTTAATGTGTGCTGACGTAATCAACATTTAAAAGTAATGGTTCAGAATAAATGCTTTTCAAATGTCAAAATCTGATGTGTTCCATTCACATGATTGTTTCTGGCTGTTCCACAAACAAATTTTCCTTACAAAAGATTATTCTTTTATCTACATTATGGTAATTGCGATAAACATTAGTATAAATTGTCTTATTACTTGCTTCCTTGTAAGTAGAAAATAAATAAGGGAATTCATTAGAAAAGTGATAGTCAAGACATCTGAGAGCTATCGCTATCCGAAACAACTGAATTTCAGTGTTCTTTACCATTCGCGGGAGTAAAAAGAGCTGAAACGAAAGTTTAAATAATTTAGAATTGAAACCAATAACAAGGAATATCTTGGAATTGGTTAACTCTACAAAAAATCTGTGTTCCATTCACATGACTTTCTCTACATATTTATAAGAAATTATTGTTAAAAAGCTCATTCTTCTATTTATTTTATGATAATCGAAATAGACATCAACAGAAATTTTACTTAGTACTTGGTTTCTTGTGAGTAGAAGGGAAAAATCTAATGTGTTCCATTTGCATGGTGTCCTCTAGCTGTTCGGTAAACAAACCTCAAAAGATCAATATGTTATGCATCATGCTAATCAAGATAAACATAAGCAGAATTAGTCTTATTATTAGCTTCCTTGTATTTAAAAGGGGGAAAAAAGGGAATGCACAGGCTAAAGCGATAGTCTCGTCCTTTAAAAGCCTGTCGCTGTGTGAAACAATTGAAATTTCAATCTCTTTGCTTGCCAGGAGTAAACAAATGATAAACGAGAATACAGATGTCTTCCCGTTTGAGAAAAGTTTAAGTGACTTAAAATTGAAACCAATAATTCTGAATATCTCGAAGCGTTATCTATACAAAAAAAAAAAAAATATGACATAAATTATGTATCTTAAGAAGACCTACATTTTTGAGTAGTAAGTTTTAGTATATCTCTTACGGTTTGCCAGTTATATAAAAGTTATCAAGAATGAAAAGGTCTTCAGAAGCCATTGCCAGAAAATTCAAGATATGCACTTCATTTGTCATAAAAATATCTAAGACACAAGGTGTTTTAATCAAAGTCGTTTGAGGCATTTTTCAGAAAATAACAATTTTAGAAAAATGTTCCATGTAAAGGGTAGTTGGGGTGGCGGGTTTGCAAATCTTCGTGTTCAATTCTTGGAAGATACTGAAATTAAATGCCAAATTTGGTACTTAAGGCATATAACTGCCTTTTCGTTTTTTGAGTTAGACGTTAACAGTCACAAATGGACAATTTTCTAAAATCTCGGTATGAAATTTTTGGGTGAAATATAATACTTTCTCCAACTGCTGTGTGCATTGCAAATATTGACTAGAGAAAGTAAAAACGAGGTAACACATCCGGCGCAACGACGGAAATAAAAGTTGATGGTTTACAGTAATACTGTTCTGTTACAATGGAGCATTGCATAAACTAAAGTGCGTAAACTAAACAATGTGCGCCTAATCTAATCATAATTTACAAGCTAGTGGTATAGAATAAGCGCTTTTCAAATGTTAAAAATCTGATGTGTTCCATTCACATGCTTTTCTCTATATCTCTGTAACAAATTATTGTTAGAAAGCTATGCTTCTATTTACTTCTTGCCAATCGAAAAAGGATTAGCAGAAATCGTCTTATTACTTGCTTCCAGTTAAGTAGAAGGGAAATAAACGAGTTCCATACGCTAAAGTGATAGTCAAAAGTTGGTTGTTATGTAACTGAAGTTCCTTTGTTTGTATAGACAGGAGTTGACAAATGCCTGTATGAGAAAAGTATGTTTTTCAAAGCTGAAACTAAAAAAAAGGAATATCTAAAAATCGATGAATTCCACGAAAAAATGTGTATGACATAAATTGTGTGTTTTATCCTGATCTACATTTTTTGTATAGTAAGTTTTAGTCTATTTCTTACGGATTACCAGTTATACAAAATTCTGTAAAATTCATCCAGAGTAAAGTATTCTTCAGAGGCTATTCCCAGAAAATTCAAGATATACATTTTATTTGTCAGCTAAATACCTTTAATATACGACATTTTAATCAAAATCGTTAGAGCCATTTTTGAGAAACTAAAAAATTTCGAAAAAAGTTCCATGTAAACGGTAGTTGGGGGTAGGGGGATTTTCTTGAAAATCTTCGTGTCGCATCCTTGGAAGATATCAAACTTAAATACCAATGTTGGTATTCAACGATCTATTCGTTTTTGAACTATGCTGCCGACACACACACACACACACACACACACACACACACACACACACACACACACACACACACGGACATTTTTCTAAAATGCTTTTCTTTTTTTATTCAGGGTGTCTCAAAACATATTTCCGCTGAAATATCGGTATCGAAGATTTGCAATACAACATCTTCTCTATACACTTTGTACATAGTATGTATAGAGAAAGTAGAAATGTTACTCTAGTGCTCTCGCGTACAATATTTAACAGTAGCCTTAAAATGAATCGGAAACCACATTAAGCTACTGAATATAATTCATGGTGTACACAGAATACTTGATATTACTTATTCTTCTCTTTAAACCCTTCATTGTCTGTATACGTGATAATTTATTAAATAATCATTCTCTAATACGTTAATTTTCGATATAAAAATAAATATTATGCTCATCTATAGTGTAAAAGGCATGCAAATTTTCTTTATAGGTATTATTAGCTTTGATAAAGAAAACAATTCGTAAATATGACTATAATCATCATTTACAATGATAAACAAATTTCAACCAAGAGTTGAAAGTGCTATATGAGCACCTGTCTTCATATTGTTTGACTAAATCAGTCATATTAAAAGGAGTGAATTTAATTAGAGGTTTATTAAAAAATCTTCTTCTCAAAATCACCACTTTAAATACCATACAGGATTGTCAAGATTATCAAGGATTCATTGATGCATTATTATTATTATTATTATTATTATTATTATTATTATTATTATGCTAGTAGTGGTGGTGGTGGGAGTAGAGGTGCTGGTAGTGGTAGAGGTGGTGATGGTGGTGGCAGTGGTGGTAGTAGTAGAGGTGATAATGGTGGTAGTAGTAGAAGCAGTAGTGGTGATCGTGGCAGTCGTGGTAGTAGTAGAAGTAGTTGTGGTGTAGTGATAGTGGTGGTAGTAGTAGAAGTAGTAGAGGTGGTAATGGCAGTGCTGGAGGTAGTAGTTGTGGTGGTAGTGGCATTGGCAGTGGTGGTAGTAGTGGAGGTGATAGTGGTGGTAGTAGTAGAAGTAGTAGTGGTGGTAGTGGCAGTCATGGTAGTGGTAGAGGTGGTAGTGGCAGTGCTGGTGGTAGTGGTGATAGTGGCAGTGGTGGTGATAGTGGTGGTAGTAGTTGTGGTAGTGGCAGTGCTGGTAGTAGTGGTGGTATTAGTTGTGGTGGTAGTGGCAGTGCTGGTAGTGGTGTTAGTAATAGTGGTGGCAGCGGTGGTGGTAGTGGTGGTAGCAGTTGTGGTGGTATTGGTAGTCGTGGTAGTGGTAGAGGTGGTAGTGGTGGTGGTAGTAGTAGAAGTAGTAGTGGTGATAAAGGCAGTGGTGGTAGTATTAGATGTGGTAGCGGCAGTGCTGGTGGTAGTGGTGGTAGCAGTTGTGGTGGTATTGGTAGTCGTGGTAGTGGTAGAGGTGGTAGTGGTGGTAGTAGTAGACGTGGTAGTGGTGGTAGTAGTAGACGTGGTAGTGGTGGTAGTAGTAGAAGTAGTAGAGGTGGTAATGGCAGTGCTGGAGGTAGTAGTTGTGGTGGTAGTGGCATTGGCAGTGGTGGTAGTAGTGGAGGTGATAGTGGTGGTAGTAGTAGAAGTAGTAGTGGTGATAAAGGCAGTGGTGGTAGTATTAGATGTGGTAGCGGCAGTGCTGGTGGTAGTGGTGGTAGCAGTTGTGGTGGTATTGGTAGTCGTGGTAGTGGTAGAGGTGGTAGTGGTGGTAGTAGTAGAAGTAGTAGTGGTGATAAAGGCAGTGGTGGTAGTATTAGATGTGGTAGCGGCAGTGCTGGTGATAGTGTCAGTGGTGGTAGTAGTGGTGGTAGTTTCAGTGGTGGTAGTAGTGGTGATGGTGGTGGTGGTGGTAGTGGTGATGGTGGTGGTGGTGGTAGTGGTGATAGTATTATAAATAGCAGTGGTGTTGGTAGTAGTATTAGTAGTGGTGGTGGTAATGGCAGTGGTGGTTGTGTTGGTACTAGTTGTGGTAGTAATATAAGTAGTAGTGGTGTTAGTGGCAGTGGTGATAGTGGTCGTAGTGGCAGTGGTGATAGTGGTGGTGGCAGTAGTAGTGGTGGTGTTAGTGGTGGTGGTAGTGGTGGTGGTGGTAGTAGTAGTGCTGGTAGTAAAGGTAGTAGAGATAGTAGTGGCAGTGTTGGTAGTAACTACCCTTTACATGGAACTTTTTCGAAAATTTTGATTTTCTCAAAAATGGCTCTAACGATTTTGAGTAAAATTTTGTATATTAAAGATATTTACCTGACAAATAAAATGTATATCTTAAATTTTCTGGGAATAGCCTCTGAGGAGTGCTTTATTCTGGACGAATTTTACGGAATTTTGAATAACTGCTAAACCGTAAGAGATGGACAAAAGCTTACTACACAACAAATGTAGAGCACATTAAAACACACAATTTATGTTATATACATTTTTTTCGTGGAGTTCGTCCTTTTTGAGACATTCCTTATTTTTGGTTTCTGCTATGAAAAACGTATACTTTTCTCATACAGGAACTTGTCAACTACTATCCATATAAACAAAGGAACTTCATTGATATAGCAACCAGCTTTTGACTATCACTTTAATTTATGGTTGTTCCTTATTTCGCTCCTACTTACAAGGAAGCGAGTAATAAGACTATTTCTGCTATTTTTTTCTGATTAGGATAAAGAAATAGAAGTATAAGCTTTTTTAAGAATAATTTGTTGCAGGGATATAGAGAAAGTCATGTGAATGGTACACATCAGATTTTTTTTTCAGGTAATGAGTAAAGTAATGCGTTTTACATTATTTATATTTTAATGAGTGCTTTCTATTCAGTAAGTTAACTAGGATATTCCAGGACGAGTTCAGTCACCTATTGGAGCTAATAGCATCAAGTATCGCAAAACAAGATACCCATTACATTAACAAGGTAAGGTAAGATTTTAATTATATTGAGGTTCTATTGCCACTATCGCATATATACAGGGTGTATTAAAACGACACCAAAACGAAGATGTGGACCTTGTTTGTTCATACCGTAAGTGATACGTGAATATAATTTTCAGCTCTAAATTTGGCACATAAAAAACTGCCATAAAATCACCATGGATTAGGCAGTCATAGATAACCAAATGACACGTGCCTGACCCACTACAAGAGAGATACCGGTTGGTAGCGAATGCCCCAGTCGCGTGGTGTAGGCGTGATTTGATTGATACCCCGGCGCGGCACAGGTCACCTTAGTAATGGAAAACGTAGCATGTGGGTCTTGTTATGTGTTTTGTATAACACTTCTGAGCTTGTTTATGTGACGTATGACAACCGTTGTTCCTTCGCTGCCTAATCCCAAATGTGTGCGATTTTTCAACACACATAAAACTTTAAATAGAAGAGTTTGAAATTTGCGACATCAAGTTTCGGACAAGTCAAAGGTAAGCTAATCGATTGTTATCTCCGTTTGGTGTCGTTTTGAAACAGCCTGTGTGTGTGTATAACAGAACCTTTTGCAGTGTAACATAGCAGCTTTGAACACATCGAACTGTGACATATTTCTGTGATAAAAGTTATACCCACCATCACATCTGTGGTGAGTAAATAAAATGGCAGACTGGTACACTCGGTCCATGGCTACAACCAACTGCTCATTTCCTATTATTAATCACTTGAAATGTTGTACAACTTAAAACATAATGATTACAAAACCAGAAGCAAAAGATTGCAAATACATTAAATCATTGAAGAAGCTATTAGTGAACCGTATGAAGGATATCCTGCGAATGGTGTGAGCAATAAATTAAATTGATTGAAAAGCCAATATTTAGAAGAAGGAAATTAATATTACTATTGTAACTATTAGGTCGTCACCTTAGCGCGGTGGTAGCGCTGCTGCTTGCCATGTGGGAGACATGGGCTCAATTCCCAGTACCGGCGTGTGCAGTTTTTTCCCGCTGGGAGACCTGGACCGGGGTTCATTCAACCTCGTGAGGTCCCTGGGGGGCCAATTGAGGAGGTACTTGATGGAGAAGTAGCGCCTCCAAGTCATGAGGACCGCATTAACCGGCCGGGAGGGATTCGAGGCGCTGACCACGTCTTACCCTCCAATACAGCACACCATCCATGATGTCTGTCATGGACCTAGATGGAGGACGTAGCGGCCGGGCGGTAGGCCAAGGTTCCTTGTGAGCTGCCGTGCCATGGAGTAAGTTTATTGTAACCATTAATTACTATTCGACTGCTGTCTTTGTTATTAATACTCTTAAATACAATAATAGAATTTCTTTTTGAGGTTAGTCTAGACTAGGTTATTTGAAATTGTTGCAAAACATTTAATAAAATGCTATTATAGTAAAATTATTTATAAATAGTCCATACAATGAGAGGAGGCGCTATTACAGCCCATGGATCAAATTTTGGGTATCCATTCAAAAGTGGATAAAAGATGTGATAAATTATTTGATATAGTGTAATTTACCCAACAGCTTTAAATGTGTTCACATCATGCGATTAAAGCTTTTATCACATTCTGTGATGTTGATGATATGTATTTAAGGGTATTCAACTACTAGGTCATCATCGTACTGTTTGCCACTATCGCGAAATTCTTATTTCATATTTCACGCATTTCTAGTGCATAATGCCCTCCATCAGCAATGCAGGCTGCGTTTGGCCGCGCCATGGACGAATGGTTAGACCTCTCGCCTCTCACCTAGACAGGCCGTCTAGGGATCGATCCCAAGAGACCACCTGTGAGATTTGTGATGGACAAAGCGGCGCAGGGGCGGGTTTTTTCTGGGTTTTCCGGTTTCCCCCGTCACCGCATTCCATCGGTGCTCCATCTTCATTCCATGTATCTGTGTCATCGCCTGCGATGCCATATTAGTAAAAGAGGGCATTAAACACTAAAAAAAAACAGCAATACATGTGTAAACAACAATGACGATTATGTAATAATAATAATAATAATAATAATAATAATAATAATAATAATAATAATAAATATGTCTGTTTCGCTGAAAATAATTTCTTCAACTTACATTCCTGTATTTTTTTTTTTTTTTTTTTTTTGAGTGTGTGTTTTCAGAAAGAGGACTAAAAATGGAAGTTATTGCTACGAATTCAAATAATTCCGTATATCTAATACTGAACCGTGTATTCGTAAACAACTACAACATTGCAAAATATCAATTTATCTGTATTGTTACGTAATGTGAAACTTTAAAGCTGAAACGAGAATGTAATGAGCAAATTCGTAACGTGACTAGTTAGGTAATTCTATTGCGCAAGTAATTATGTGTTATATAACTCGTCGCTAATGTGAACCACACATCATGATAGGTCCATTTAATTGATTTTATTTCTTATAGAGAACAACAATAATACGTTGACAATTTGGTATAATAGATAATTCCGGCACCTGATGGTGTTTCAAAATTTATTTTAGTAGTGATTAATGTTTTTGTTTTTCGGCATTTGTTTTCCTATATCTTTCTGCTGTGGAACTAGTTTCAATTTTTCAAGTCTCTTCAAAGCATATATATTTGCATGAACGTCTATAATGTTCCGCAGTGCTTCCAGAATTTGCCAAATACAAATGCGTTGGGAAAATTTTGGAATTCGCCCGAAAAAAGTCTTATGTGTTCCATTCAAGTGACTTTCTCTACAGCTCTGTAACAAATTATTGTTAAAAAGCTTCTTCTTCTAATCTAGTTACATTATACAAGGGCCATCCAGAAAGTAACGAACGATTTGGCATAACTAAATAGGAACGAAAGATATCAACACAAAACTTTATTTACAAAATTACAGTACTTTATTCTATTTCTCAAAGTAATCTCCATTCTGCCAAGATATTTGTTGTCGTCTGGTAACAGTTTATAATGCTGATGTTATACTTTTCTACTACCAGAGAATGTATTCATTTTTATGAATGCACAAAATGTTCTGTCAGTCGAATTTTATAGGCAAATAACGCAAGTGTATAGTGATAATGCAATGAACGAATCTTCAATGAGGAAATGGCGCATAATTTACGAGTAATCAAGAAAGAACCAATGTGTCCGACAAAGACCAGAGTGGAAGTTCATCAATCGTAATGAAGGAATTGAAAGCAAATGTATGAAAGAATTCAGAAAAACTGGTGTTTCACTTTGGCCACCATACATGAATAGGTTTGGCAACCGGTGAAAATCTCAACATCTTGGCTCAGATCTTTAGTGGTGGAAGAGTATAACATAGGCATTGAAAAATCATTACCACGTGACAGTAAACACCTTGATAGTAATAATGATTACGGTGAGAAATAGAGTAAGGTACTGTAACTTTGTAAATAAAGTTTTGTGCTCATTTCTTTCGTTATTATTTAGTTGTTCCAAAACGTTCCTTACTTTCTGGATCGCCTGGCATATCTGCGATTGAGATATTGCCATTATTTTTTAAAGTTTAAAAGTCGAGGTGACCCTGAACTAAGTACATATTTTTGATTTTTTATATTTAATTTGTGACTATTACTTTCTACTTTTAATTCCTCTATTTCTTCTTTTACGAAATTAAAGCAGGAAGCAACAGTAATGATGCCCAGAGACCAAAATGGGAATAACTACGACGCTGGAGAGTGGAGTCAGTTTGAACAATTAAAACTTTACGAATAACATGTTTAAACTAGATGAATATTTTCTTGGTAACAACTGCCTTGATCACAGCGCCACAGGTGTGCCGGTCTTTGTCCCGCAGATGTACCTTTACATGCTAATAATCCCAGTGGCTAATGGGGTTATCGCTTTTAAGCACACTTAAAAATCTTCGTATGGGCGGAGTTTGAACCTGCGAACTTGGGATCAGAAGGACAAGACCTAAGCAATTGAGTCACCGAGACCAATATATGTGGTTAACGGGTGGTAGTAAACACTTGATCAAAGTGGAAACAGAACTATGGTTACAAATTGTAGCACTGGTTAGGGTCTTAAATGGTACCAAATACTCCTGTATTTTTACTTTCTCTACACGTACTATGTACATAGTGTATATTGCACCCTGAAATTTCGTCGGAAAGATATGTTTTGAGACCCCCTAACTCCAAAAAAAACCTTTTTAGAAAAGTGTTCGTGTGTTTGTCAGTCTGTCTGTGTATGTGTCTGTGGGCAACATAGCTCAAAAACGAAAACTCCGTTAAATACCAAACTTGGTATTTAAGTTCGGTATCTTTCAAAGATGTGACACGAAGAAATTTCAAGAAAATCACCGCACCTCCGACTACCTTTACATGATCATTCTTCGGATGGTTTTATTTTCTCAGCGATTTTGATTAAAATATTGTATATTAAAGATATTTATTTTACATGATAAATAAAATGTATATTTTGAATTTTCTCGGTATAGCCTCTAAAGACATCTTTATTCTGGATACATTTTCCGGAATTTTGCATAACTGGTAAACCGAAAGAGATAGATAAAAACTAATGTAGATCTCGTTAAAACACACATTTTATGTTATACACACTTTTTTGGTAGAGTTGATCATTTTTTAGATATTGTTATTGGTTTCAGTTTTAAAATACCTATAGGTACTTTTCTCATACGGGAATTTGTCAACTCCTGTCCATACAAACAAAGGAACTTCAATCATATAGCAGCCAGCTTTTCACTATCACTTTAGCCCATGGTACTCCCTTATTTCTCTTCTACTGAAATGGAAACAAGTAATAAGACCATTTCTGTTATTTTTTCTCGATTAGCATGAAGTAAATACAGCAATTTGTAGCAGAGATGTAGTGAAAGTCAGATTTTTTATATCTTGTGAGGTTATTATCGTATTTTTACTGGCTTGTGTTATACATGCACATTTTGGGTTTAGGATGTCATGGATCTTTCAAATTATGTAACAAGAGTTATCCTCTGTTAACTTACATCATAATAATTTTGTCTTTCTCTGCTACAATTTACACATTTTAATTTCCCGTTACGAAAGTTGCTTTCTGAGGCTAATTTTGTACCGCTGGCTATGATGTTGAAAGCTAAGTTACGAGATGGACCCTTCAGAATAAATAAATTCCATGGGTAAGCTTTCATGAAGGTTATTATTGAACAAATTACTTTAACAATAAAATAATTACATGTATAAAAAAGCTGATGATTTACTTTCTCTATATCTCTGCAATAAATTATTTTTAAAAAGCCTATGCTTCTATTTACTTCCTGCTAATCGAGAAAAAATTAGCAGAAATAGTCTTATTTCTTGCTTCCTTGTAAGGAGAAGCGAAATAAGGGAGTACAATAGGTTAAAGTCATAGTCAAAAGCTGGTTGCTATGTGACTGACGTTCCTTTGTTTGTATGGGCACGAGTTCACAAAGTCCTGTATGAGAAAAATATGTTTTTTTTATAGCTGAAACCAAAAACAAGGAACATCTCAAAAACAATCAACTCCACGAAAACAATTTATACAACGTAAATTGTGTGTTATATTGTGCTCTACATTTTTCTGTGGTAAGTTTTTATCTCTCTCTTACGGTTTAGCAGTTGTGCAAAATTCTTTAAAATTCACTCAGGATAAAGTAGTCTTCAGAGTCTTTTCCCAGAAAATTCAAAACATACATTTTATTGGTGAGGTAAATATCTTTAATATACGACAGTTTAATCAAAATCGTTAAAGCCATTTTTTAGAAAATCAAAATTTTTGAAAAAAGTTCCATGTAAAGGATAGTTTGTAGTGGGGGGATTTTTCTCAAAATCTTCGTGTTGCATCACCGGAAGATACTAAACTTAAATACCAAGTTTGGTATTTTACCAAACTTTTCGTTTTTGAGTTATCGTGTTCACAGACACACGGACACACTGACACACGGACACATGGACACACAGACACACACACGGACCTTTTTCTGAAAATACTTTTTTTTGGATACAGGGGACCCTAAAACATATATTTCCGGTGAAATCTCGGTATCGAATTTTTTGGTGGAGTGCAATACCTTGTCTATACACTATGTACATAGTGCGTATAGAGAAAGTAAAAATCTGATGTGTTCCATTCACATAACTTTCTCTATCTCTTTGTAACAAATTATTGTTAATAAGCTTATCTTTTATTTATTTCATGTTAATCGAGGAAAATTAGCAAAAATAGTCTTATTCCTTGCTTTATTGTAAATACAAGCGAAATAAGGGAGTACCATAGGTTAAAGTGAAAGCCAAAAGCTGGTTGCTATGTGACTGATGTTCCTTTGTTTGTATTAACAGGAGTTGACAAATTCCTGTGTGAGAAAAGTAAAAGTTTTTCAAATACGAAACCAAAGAAAAGGAATATCTCAAAAACGATCAACTCCACGAAAAAAATGTATCTAACATAAATTGTGTGTTTTAACGTCCTCTACATTTTTTGTGTGTTAAGTTTTTGTCCATCTCTTACGGTTTAGTAGTTATACAAAATTCATCCAGAATAAAGTAGTCTTCAGAGGCTATTCCCAGAAAATTCAAAAGATACATTTTATTTGTCAGGTAAATATCTTTAATACATGACATTTTAATCAAAATTGTTAGAGCCAGTTTTTAGAAAATCAAAATTTTCGAAAAAAGTTCCAAGTAAAGGGTAGTTTGGGGTGGGGGGATTTTTCTCAAAATCTTTGTGTCGCATCCCTGGAAGATACTAAACTTAAATACCAAGTTTGGTATTTTACCGCCTTTTCGTTTTTGAGATATCGTGTTCAAAGGCACACGGACTCACTGACACACGGACACACGGACACACACACACACACACACACACACGGACCTTTTTGTGAAAATGCTTTTTTTAGATAAAGGGGACCCTAAAACATATATTTCCGGTGAAATCTAGGTATCGAATTATTTGTTGGAGTGCAATACTTTCTCTATTCACTATGTACATAGTGCGTATAGAGAAAGAAAAATCTGATGTGTACCATTCACATGACTTTCTCTATATCACGGCAACAAATGATTCTTAAAAAGCTTACACTTCTATTTACTTTATGCTAATCAGAAAAAAATTAGCAGAAATAGTTTTATTACTTGCTTCCTTGTAAGTAGAAGCGAAATAAGGGAGTACCATAGGTTAAAGTGAAAGCCAAAAGCTGGTTGCTATGTGACTGATGTTCCTTTGTTTGTGTGGACAGGAGTTGAGAAATTCCTGTATGAGAAAAGTATGAAACCCAAAAAAAAAAGGAATATCTAAAAAACGATCAACTCCACGAAAAAAATGTATATAACATAATTTGTATGTTTTAACGTGCTCTACAGTTTTTGTTGGTTACGTTTTTGTCCATCTCTTACGGTTTAGTAGTTATGAAAAATTCATCCAGAATAAAGTAGTCTTCAGAGGCTATTCCCAGAAAATTCAAGATATACATTTCATTTGCCAGGTAAATATCTTTAATATACGAAATTTTAATAAAAATCGTTAGAGCCATTTTTGAAAAAATAAAAATTTTCGAAAAATGTTACATGTAAAGAGTAGTTGGGGGTGGGGGGATTTTTCTCAAAATCTTCGTGTCGCATTCCTGGAAGATACTTAACTTAAATACAAAGTTTGGTATTTTACCGACTTTTCGTTTTTGCGTTATCGTGTTCACAGACACACGGACACACGGACACATGGACACACACGGACCTTTTTGTGAAAATGCTTTTTTTGGTTGCAGGGGACCCTAAAACTTATATTTCCGGTGAAACCTCGGTATCGAATTTTTTGGTGGACTGTAATACATTCTCTATACACTATGTACATAGTGCGTATAGAGAAAGTAAAAATGGCTTAGAATGTATTTTAAACTGCTGCCCGAGTATAGAAATATCGATTTTTAGCAGCCCGTTGCTCAGGATTTAATGTCGCAGAAATCTGTAAAATCTCGAACTAAATACTTGACAGTACGACACTGATCATTCGTTAACTACGTTCTTGAGTTATGTAGCCTACTCTGGAGGCGCTTTTACTTTCTCTGTACGCACTATGTACATAGTGTATAGAGAAGGTATTGCACTCCACCCAAAAATTCGATACCGAGATTTCACCGGAAATATATGTTTTAGGGTCCCCAATATCCAAAAAAAGCATTCTCACAAAAAGGTCCGTGTGTGTGTGTGTGTCTGTCCGTGTGTCCATGTGTCCGTGTGTCAGTGTGTCCGTATGTCAGTGTGTCCGTGAGTCCGTGTGTCTGTGTGCACGATAACTCAAAAACGAAACGTCGGTAAAATACCAAACTTGGTATTTAAGTTTAGTATCCTCCAGGGATGCGACACGAAGATTTTGAGAAAAATCCTGCACCCCAAACTACCCTTTACGTGGAACTTTTTTCGAAAATTTTGACTTTCTCAAAATTGGCTCTAACGATTTTGATTAAAATTCCATATATTAAAGATATTTACCTGACAAATAAAATGTATATTTTGAATTTTTTGGGAATAGCTACTGAAGACTACTTTATTCTGGATGAATTTTGCATAACTACTAAACCGTAAGAGATGCACAAAAACTTAACTCACAAAAAATGTAGAGCACGTTAAAACACACAATTTATGTTATATACATTTTTTTCGTGGAGTTGATCTTTTTTAAGATATTCCTTGTTTTTAGTTTCAGCTTTGAAAACATACGTTTCTCATACAAGAATTTGTCATCTCGTGTCTTCACAAACAAAAGAACTTCAGTCACATAGCAACCACCTTTTGACTATGACTTTAATCTATGGTACTCCCTTATTTCGCTTCTGCTTACAAGAAAGCAAGTAATAAGACTTTTCTGCTAACTTTTTGTCGACTAGTATGAAATAAATAGAAGCATAAGCCTTTTAAAATAATTTGTTGCAGAGATGTAGAGAAAGTCATGTGAATGGAACACATCAGATTTTTATACCTGGTAGTAGTGAAAGACCTTCTTAACCTCACCTATCTTATATTCTTTGGGTGGTTCCAGCCTTTCGCTCATCTTTCCCGGTAGCATGCAACGTACGAGGGTCATCCAGAAAGTGACAGACGATTTGGCATAGCTAAATGATAACGAAAGATATCGACACAAAACTTTATTTACAAAGCTACACTACCTTACCCTACATTTCAACGTAATCGTCATTGCTATAAAGGTATTTATTTGTCACGTGGTACCTGTTTTTCAATGCAGATGTTATACTCTTCCACCGCTGTCCATGTCACTTTGAAATTTTCATCCAAATATAATGTGCGATCTCCAAAGTGAAACATCGGTTTTTCTTAATTCTTTTATCAACATTTGCTTTCAACTCCTCCATAATGATTGATGAACTTCCACTTCGGTCTTTGTCGTACACACTGCTTCTTCCTTGATTACTGGTAAATTATGTGTCATTTCCTCACTGAAGACTCGTTCATTGCATTATCACCATACTCTTGCGTTATTTGCTTATAAAATCCAACATTTTCTGCGTCAAAAATCGAAAAAGTTGTTTGGCGGTAGAAAAGTATAACATTGGCATTGAAAAACTGGTACCACGTGACAGTATATGTCTTGACAGAATGGAGATTGCGTTGAGAAATAGAGTAAGGTACTGTAACTTTGTAAATAAAGGTTTGTGCTGATATCGTTCGTTATCATTTAGCTATGCCAAATCGTCTGTCACTTTCCAGATGATCCTTGTATTTACATGTTTAAATTCTTCAAGAGTATTTATGAGTGCAGCACTTTCTGACTTTAGAAGTTCTTGTTTATTCGTTATCAAATCAGAATTAAGTAATTATGAGCCTTCAGGGAGAAAGATAATCACGTTACCTATTTAGTGTATTGTTACAGGAAATACAAAGTTTACGAAATATCATTCTAAGAATAATGGACAGAATGCAAAAGCTGAAGCAAGATTTACAACCTCCTCTTATTGTTATCATTTATTTGTTCGCTACTTTTTGACAAAACCGTTTCCTTACATCTAATTGTTAATTGCTAGCAAACTGATGACAGGGCTTGAATAGTTTCAACACAGGAGTCGACTAGAAAAAACACCCAAATGAAAAAAATAAAAAGCAAAAATTAATTACTCATACGTTGCACAACACACAAATTTCACACAAACACACAACCACATTTACATTCACTCGCATATACACAAAAAAACACATACGATACTTTTTTAATTTTTGTGATCCTCAATGTTCACACCAAAGGGATTATGGAGGAAAGACCAGCCATCGGCCGGCCCCTCTGTGAAGATTCTGGCGTTGAAAACCAAGGGAATTACAATTGACGTACTTTGTGCTCCTATTTGCGGCAGGGCAAATAACAATGAGGATGGCCTGTCAGACAGATAATATCACATTAATTCTAATACCTGTTGTTTCATTTTGTTCCAGTCTTCGTTCACAGTTTCGTGATAATCCCAATGACAAGGCAAGTTAGCCTTGTTCCTACCTATATCAACTCGATGTTCTTTTTTTTATATGTATATATTCCAGGATGTCAGTGTGAAAAAAGTGTAAAGCCAACGCGGTGGTAGAAAATAATTAAAAACATCAATAGCGAGATGGATAAAAGAATTTTTAGTACGTTATATGTGCTGAGGCAGCGGTGTCACTCTAAATACGCATAACAAATTTGTCTCCCCCCCACATCGGCTTCATCACTTCAATCTTCCTATTTCTGTACTCCCTAACACACCAACCCCTCGTGTCCCTGGCACAGAGGAAAAACGTGCTATTGGCAAGTCCCTCATCGCAAACATCGTCTGCTTAGGCATAACACAAATCTTGAGGGACGTTTCAGATTGATTTTTACTTTCTCTATACGAACTATGTACATAGTGTATAGAAAAGGTATTGCACTACACCAAAAAATTCGATACCGAGATTTCACCGGAAATAAATGTTTTAGGGTCCCCTTTATCTAAAAAAAGTATTTTCAGAAAAAGGTCCGTGTGTGTCTGTGTGTCCGTGTGTCCGGTGTCAGTGTGTCCGTGTGTTTGTGAACACGATAACTCAAAAAGGAAAAGTCGGTAAAATACCAAACTTGGTATTTAAGTTTAGAATCTTCCAGGGGTGCGATACGAAGATTTTGAGAAAAATCCCCCCACCCCACACTACCCTTTACATGGAACGTTTTTCGAAAATTTTGATTTTCTAAAAAATGGCTCTAACGATTTTGATTAAAATACCGTATATTAAAGATATTTACCCGACAAATAAAATGCATATTTTGAATTTTCTGGGAATAGACTTTATTCTGAGTGAATTTTTCGGAATTTTGTATAACTGCTAAACCGTAAGAGATATACAAAAACTTACCACACGAAAAATGTAGAGCACATTAAAACACACAATTTATGTTGTATACATTTTTTTCCTGGAGTTTATCGTTTTTGAGATATTCCTTGTTTTTGTTTTCAGGGTCGAAAATCTTATTTTTTCTCATACAGGAATTTGTCAACTCATGTCCATACAAACAAAGGAACTTCAGTCACATAGTAACCAGCTTTTGACTAACATTTTAACCTATATACCCCCTTATTTCTTTTCTACTTACAAGGAAGAAGGTAATAAGACTATTTCTGCTAATTTTTCTAGATTAGCATGAAGTAAATAGAAGCATAAGCTTTTCAGAATAATTTGTTGCAGGGATATAGAGAAAGTCATGTGAATGGTCACATCAGATTTTTACTTTCTCTACACGTACTATGTACATATTGTATTGCAACCAAAGATTCGATACCGAGATTTCACCTGAAATAGGCGTTTTAGGGTCCTCTGTAACCAAAATACGGCATTTTCAGAAAAAGGTCCTTGTATACGTTTGTGTCTGTCAAAGCCATAGCTCAAAAACTAAAAGTTGGTAAAATAACAAACTTGGTATATAAGTTTAGTATCTTCCAACAATGCAATACGAAGGTTTTCAGAAAAATCCCCCCACCCAAACTACCCTTTACATGGAAAAAGGTTTCGAAAATATTGAGTTTCTCAAAAATAGCTCTAACGATTTTGATTACAATACCGTATATAAAAGACATTTACATGGCAAATAAAAACGTATATCTTGGGAATAACCTCTAAACACCTCTTTATTCTGAATGAATTTTGCTGAACTGTGGGAAGTGCTAAACAGTAAGAGATAGAAAAAAAAATCTGATGGGCTCTATTCACATGACATCTCTGTAACAAATTATTGTTAATGAGCTTATTCTTCTCCCTTTGTTACTCACGCGGATGACACTCGTCACCCAAGTGATTTTTCCCGCTGTATTCTGCCTAACTGGGCTGAATTGTGTTTGCGCCATTTTAGTACCTTTTCCTTAACACTCTATTTGTTAGCCTAAATCAATATTGGCTTTCAGTTACGCAAGCTACGTCACTTATAAAGCAATTATTATACTTGGAGGATACAGGTCATTCTTGCGAGCACTGCTGCTATAATTGGAATCAAAGTATAGGTCTCGCTAAGCATATTGGGGTCTGTCCTTGAGGGCGTAACTTCTCGTAATGTTCCATCACTCAGTCCAACTGAAGCACGTGTTGATGATAAAACGAAACAACATTGTGATTGTTTACTACGTTACAGTATTACCTGTCTGAAGAATGAATGCAGACGGCCACGAGTGAAAGCTTGGGTAAACACACACAAGCGATATTACGTCAACACTCCCGGTGCATGCCCTGTACAGCACGAACAATACTGAAATGCAGCAGTTGAATCTCTTTCACTGGACGGTTCGAATCAAGTCAAAATGTAAACACCGCCGCTCATAGTCACACGCTCACAAAGTAGACAATTAATATTCATTAGTGATAAAGAAAACAGCAAGTTTAACCTGTTGTATATCGTTTAGTTTATTCCTGTTTACGTACGCTGTGCTGATGTTTTGATGGTCAGACTGTACTGCACTATATTCCAGCCTTCTCTGACCGCTCTAAACCGTGCCATACTACTTGCGACCTCCCCTAAAAACTGCATTCTTTCGTCAGACAGGTAGTACACATTGTGTAGTCTGACGGGGGTCTCTGCCACAACTGTTGCATGCGCGAGTTGTTTCCAACTTATAGTGCAGTCAATTGCAATGCTTTCTATTTATTCGAAATTAAAAAGAGAAAACCTTTTTGAAAATTCTGTCCTGATAATTGACAACCTTACCACCAAATAGATAAAGCAACATGTTCAACTTCCTAAAAAGGGATCTGAAAGACTAGCTGCTAAAAAAAAAAAAAAAAAAAAAAGAAAATGCCTTCGAAGCATCATTATTAAAAGCTAACACCTTTATAATTTAATCAAGACTAATAAACCCAACAAAAATGCTATGTAATAAACCATATATTGTTGAACTTGAACACAGTACACAGAGACTCCCCAGCCCAGCCCCCCATCATACAGATTTAAAACCTATTCAGTTGATATTTGGAAATATAAACATAACTTTCAATATGAAAAATGTCGAAAATCTGTCCCGTCAACGATTTGGTGAAATTGATCCCGTGGAATGCGGATCCAGCCTTCCAATTCTTTTAAACAAATTGCTAGTATTATTTAAAAAAAAAATACGCCTAGAAAATAAGAGGGATTATATATTCAGGATGATGGAGCTGAAAACATTGACAGCAGCAAGGATGAGATGGCGAACATTTCTGTCAGAGAAGAAGAGCAAGGAGAAGGTAGGATAGTTTCAGGACAATTTCAAGATAGTGAGTGATTTAGAGTGGTGTTACTCAATTCATCTGTACGTGAAAATACTATTAAAATAAATAAACTAACAACTGGGACAACTTTTAGCAGAAATCCGAATGTGGAACTGGAATGGTTCTATGAGTGAAGTGATGATGATCCTGACAGTGTCATTGATGATTCAAGGAACAGAGGTTGGATATATGAAAGTAATCATTTTAGGAAAAGAACAAGAAGTGTCAGTAAATTATGCATTGGAATCACAGGAGGAAGTTATTTAAGGGCACCCATCTGTGAAAAACCTAAAATATACAATTTTGCTTGGATTAATTTGAAACTTTGACACAGTAGTTGCAGCATTAAGAGTAGTTTACATGCTGATTTTCAGAGTTTTGTTCAAAATAGTTCCTGTGATATTAACATATTTAAAGTCTTTTATTGTCATTTAATTAAATCATTCCACACAATGCAATTTCAGTTACAGAAATACAGAAATACTGATAAAAATTCATCAATTGCTAATGCTGTATTTATCTGACTATTGGTTTAGGAGAAAAAATTATCTAATGGTCATTTTATTATTTTTTTATTTTTGCTATGGAAATATGGAGTTTATTATTTAATTACACAACCACTGATGATATTATAAAAAAATCATCTCCTCAATTTTCTTTTGTACTATTTCTATCCAAGCATAAACATTTTCAAGCTTCTGTTTCAAAAACTGCATCGTGTGGAACAATTTGAAGTTTTGAAAACGCTGAAAAACAATAACACGAGAAAATAGGTTTTAAAGTTTAACATACAATTTGACACTGTTTCTTTGTAAGTCTAAGAATTTCATATTCTCTTGCAGAATTTTTTAAACCATGAATATGTCAACTCGCACGGGCTATTTACACAAATTCCGAGTACTACATATAAAGCAAAGAAAAACTGCAAGCCTATCTAGCGCTACCTCCTTAACACCATCATTCGAAACCCCAAAAATATAACCTTAACCTTCACCTCATTCCTGTGGCTAAACCCTTACCAGGGTAGGTACACAGCAACTACACCTAGGCTCACCGCGGGCCTACCAGATCTCGCACGCACGTCATTTGGCCCGAGTCAAGCTGTACTCTGCCAATTTTAGAAGAAGCATTTCCAATATCATTACAGATTAACTTGGACCTAAAAATAAAGCCTCTGAAGCGTACTGGTAGTGTGTGTGTGTGTGTGTGTGTGTGTGTGTGTGTGTGTGTGTGTGCGTACGCACGCGCGCCCCACATTCGAGAAGTTTGGAGTTCGAATATCGGTTTGGTGAGTTACACGGATAACTCCGTGGATCCGTGGACCCCAAGTTCATTTGAGCAATTCTTCATCGATTTCATTCATCGCCCGATATTATCTACGATGTTAAAGGAGGTTATAACACTACAAAAGAAATTACATAGAGTATATTCAATAAGTGTGCAATAATTGTACTATCACACATAAATTAAAATGTACTGCGTGCAGTGCTCCTAATTGACCAACACGACAGTCGCCTTCACGCCGTATGTGGACGACAGAGGTGGATGATGATCCTAACTATAAGTGATGTTAGCCTTAGCGAAATGTTGATTTTCGTCACCTAAGACCGCACCTTCCTCTCGGCACTGAGAAGGCAAGGCCCTGCGCGGAGATAGCCCACAAGCTCAAGAATGACGTATTCCATGGCTGGGAAGACTACGCTCCAACTCCCTTGCGTATTAGGATTGGGATGACTCTCGGCACTGAGAAGGCAAGGCCCTGGGCGAAGAAAGCCCACAAGCTCAAGAATGACGTATTCCATGGCTGGGAAAACTACGCTCCAACTCCCTTGCCTATTAGGCTTGGGATGACTCTCGGCACTGAGAAGGCCCCTGGGCGAAGAAAGCCCACAAGCTCAAGAATGACGTATTCCATGGCTGGGAAGACTACGCTCCAACTCCCTTGCGTATTAGGATTGGGATGACTCTCGGCACTGAGAAGGCAAGGCCCTGGGCGAAGAAAGCCCACAAGCTCAAGAATGACGTATTCCAAGGCTGGGAACACTACGCTCCAACTCCCTTGCGTATTAGGATTAAGATGACTATCGACACTGAGAAGACAAGGCCCTGCGCGAAGAAAGCCCACAAGCTCAAGAATGACGTATTCCATGGCTGGAAAGACTACGCACCAACTCCCTTGCGTTATTAGGATTACGATGACTCTCGGCACTGAGAAGACAAGGCCCTGGGCGGCGAAAGCCCACAAGCTCAAGAATGACGTATTCCATGGCTGGGAAGACTACGCTGCCACTCCCTTGCGTATTAGGATTAAGATGACTCTCGGCACTGAGAAGGCCCCTGGGCGAAGAAAGCCCACAAGTTCAAGAATGACGTATTCCATGGCTGGGAAGACTACGCTCCAACTCCCTTGTGTATTAGGATTGGGATGACTCTCGGCACTGAGAAGACAAGGCCCTGGGCGAAGAAAGCCCACAAGCTCAAGAATGACGTATTCCATGGCTGGGAAGACTACGCTCCCACTCCCTTGCGTATTAGGATTACGATGACTCTCGGCACTGAGAAGGCTCCTGGGCGAAGAAAGCCCACAAGCTCAAGAATGACGTATTCCATGGCTGGGAAGACTACGCTCCCACTCCCTTGCGTATTAGGATTACGATGACTCTCGGCACTGAGAAGGCAAGGCCCTGCGCGTAGAAAGCCCACAAGCTTAAGAATGACGTATTCCATGGCTGGGAAAACTACCCTCCAGCTACCTTGCGTATTAGGATTACGATGACTCTCGGCACTGCGAAGGCAAGGCCCTGGGCGGAGAAAGCCCACAAGCTCAAGAATGACGTATTCCATGGCTGGGAAGAGTACGCTCCCACTCCCTTGCGTATTAGGATTACGACGACTCTCGGCACTGAGAAGGCAAGGCCATGGGCGGAGAAAGCCCACAAGCTTAAGAATGACGTATTCCATGGCTGGGAAGACTACGCTCCAACTCCCTTGCGTTATTAGGATTACGATGACTCTCCACACTGAGAAGGCAAGGCCCTGCGCGGAGAAAGCCCACAAGCTCATGAATGACGTATTCCATGGCTGGGAAGACTACGCTCCAACTCCCTTGCGTTATTAGGATTACGATGACTCTCCACACTGAGAAGGCAAGGCCCTGCGCGGAGAAAGCCCACAAGCTCAAGAATGACGTATTCCATGGCTGGGAAGACTACACTCCCACTCCCTTGCGTATTAGGATTAAGATGACTATCGACACTAAGAAGGCCCCTGGGCGGAGAAAGCCCACAAGCTCAAGAATGACGTATTCCATGTCTGGGAAGACTACGCTCCCACTCCCTTGCGTATTAGGATTGGGATGACTCTCGGCACTGAGAAGACAAGGCCCTGGGCGGAGAAAGCCCACAAGCTCATGAATGACGTATTCCATGGCTGGGAAGACTACGCTCTCACTCCCTTGCGTATTAGGATTACGATGACTCTCGGCACTGAGAAGGCTCCTGGGCGAAGAAAGCCCACAAGCTCATGAATGACGTATTCCATGGCTGGGAAGACTACGCTCTCACTCCCTTGCGTATTAGGATTACGATGACTCTCGGCACTGAGAAGGCTCCTGGGCGGAGAAAGCCCACAAGCTCATGAATGACGTATTCCATGGCTGGGAAGACTACGCTCTCACTCCCTTGCGTATTAGGATTAAGATGACTCTTGGACAGTTCCCGGTCATTGCGGTAAAGTCTGGGGGAGCTTTGAGACTTACGTGACCCCAACCGAGCCAGCTGGTTCAGGCTTTTCATCTGGGACTGTCATTCGGGGGCTAGTGGGATCGTTCCCTCGACCTCGCTGACCCATGCGTTTTTGGGTTTTTTTCCAGGGTTACTAGGCGTATGTTGGGGGAATATTCTTCATTCCCCCGAATTTCCTGTCCCTCTATTTCATCCGTGTGGTCTTTCTTTCAGGGTTGTAAGGCGAAATGTTTAACTCTTAAAGTCTACAGCAAGGTGAAACTATACTGGACTCGACAACAAAAACTTCAGTTCGACGAGTTCTCATTCGCATAATGTAAAGTAAAAATTCGATGTGATCCATTCACATGATTTTCTCTACATCTCTGCAGTAAATTATTGTTAAAAACTTATGCTTGTTTTTACTTCAAACTAATCGAGAAAAAAAAATAGCAGAAATAGTCTTATTACTTCCTTACGTGTATGTAGAAGAGAAATAAGGGAGTACCATAGGTTAAAGTGATAGTCAAAAGCTGGTTGCTAAGTGACTTAAGTTCCTTTGTTTGTATGGACAGAAGTTGACAAATTCCTATAGGAGAAAAGTATAAGTTTTTTAAAGCTGAAACCAAAAACAAGGAATATCTAAAAAAATGGACAAACTCCATGAAAAAATGTATGTAACATAAATAGTGTGTTTTAAAGTGCTCTACATTTTTTTGTGATAAGTTTTTATTCATTTCTTACGGTTTAGCAGCTATGATAAATTCCGTAAAATTCATCCAGAATAAAGTAGTCTTCAGAAGCTATTCCCAGAAAACTCAGGATATACATTATATGTGTCAGGTAAATATCTTTAATATACGACATTTTAATCAAAGTCGTTAGAGCCATTTTTAAGAAAATCAAAATTTTCCAAAAAATTTCCATGTAAAGGGTAGTTTGTGGTGGGGGAATTTTTCTCAAAATCTTCGTGTCGCATCCCTGGTAGATACCAAACTTAAATACCAAGTTTGGTATTTTACCGACTTTTCGTTTTTGAGTTACCGTGTTCACAGACATACGGACACATCCACAGACCTTTTTCTGAAAATACTTTTTTTGAATACAGGGGACCCTAAAACATATATTTCTGGTGAAAACTCGGTATCGAATTTTTGGTGGAGTGCAATACCTTCTCTATACACTATGTACATAGCACGTGTAGAGAAAGTAAAAATGTACTGAACAAGAAAAACTTCAGCTCGACGAGATCTCATTCGCATCGTGTAAAGTAAAAAACTAAGTTGTGCAGAAGAAAAGAACAGAAAAGGCAGCAGCAGAGGAAAGGAAAGCTGAGGTCCAACCTACCAACCTGGTGGATTTTAATGTGAGCCATGCATTCAAATCTTTTCTTGTTTTCTCGCTATTGCTATTTTCAGCATTTTCCTTTTTGCAAAATGCTCCTTGCGGAGCAGGTTTCTATTACACATATAACATTTGATGTTCATATTCATAAAGGTAAATGAATAAGAATTGCTCTAGGTTTTACTGTCAGATCCTTTTAAGCATATCTTTTCAATTTGCAAACACATTGTTGTATTTTTATGACAAAAAAAGCGTACATATAACTTTAAAAAAAACATTGGAGACACAGAGAAACCTAGGGTAATTTCAAAAAGTAGACATATTGTGGACATAGGGTTAAAATATTAGACCAACATTTTAATTTTCTTATCGCAAGGAACTTTTTAGTGACGTGACAAAAATAAACAAATTTGACCATAGCTTCCAAACCATTAGAGCAAAATGGATGAAATTTGTACTGTAACTTATATGCATTATATTACACCTGTGGTATAAATGTTAATAAGTAAGCATTATTGGCTTCGAATTTCAAAATTTCAGACGTACATGTCCTTAAGAGACGGCATTTACAACGTACAATGAACTACTGAAAAGGGAAATTTAATCACTTAGAACTATATTACTTTTTCTACAACGTACATAGTAGGTAGGGAAGGTATTGCATTCGAACCAAAACTCGATATCGATATTTTAGTGGAAATACAGGATGGGCACAGGTTCCTTACATCAAAACAAGAAAGAATGTTCGTATAAAAATATGCCCCAAAACCCTTCGTTCTCGATTTATTAAGAGTTCCAAACACCATTGATAAAAATATTTTAAAGTGATACATTGCTCTACTTTTTAAGTTTTCAGCTTGTCTTCCGCACAAACACCACTTATAGCAAATGATCCAAATGCCCTCCTCTTGCGTCTAGACACACATGTACTCGTCGAAGCGTGGAATGTCAAACACTCCCAGTCGGTGTCGTATGGTTTCGCAGGCTTCCATGACAGTAGATTAAGGGTTTCTTCAGATAGGATGGTTGAAGGTTGCCCCAAAAGATAAAAATCCCAAAGATTGAGATCGGGGAAACGTGCAGGCCATGAAATTGGTCCTCCTCTACCTATCCATCTGTCATGCTAGATACCAGCCAGTTCATCTCGAACAATGAGACTAAAATGAGCTAGAGCATCATGTATAAAGCACATGTTTATTCTTATTTGCAGAGGCACATTTTCTAATAAGTCTGGGAGAGTGTTCTGAATGAAGTCTCTGTAGGCAATGCTCGTAAGGCGTGCTGCGGGAATGTAGATATTACACATCTGCTAAATCTAATGTTAACAAGCAACTTGGCAACACAAGGCCAACTCTGCAGGGTAAAATGAGTCAAGAGCCTTCTATGAATGAGCGCATAAATAAATGAAGTTATTAGATTGGAACCGGAAAGCCGTTGAAGGTGACTTTCATAAAAAAATTGATAACGCGAAAACGAATCCTTTTAGAACATATGTTTATATGAACCCATTTTCTTGTTTTGATGTCGAGAATCCATCCCCAAACGTTGTAAAAGTATTTTTAAATCAGCCGGTATCCGTTTTTGGGTTGCCTGAATTAGAAACATATTTAGAAAAAGATGCACGTACGTACGTGTGTGTGTGTGTATACGAGCGCGCGAGCATGTACACGTCTTAATGCGTCAATGTGAACATAATAACTAAAAAAATCTGTTTTGTTCCATTCACATGACTTTCTCTACATCTCTGCAACAAGTTATTGTTAAAAAGCGTATGCTTCTATTTACTTCATTCTAATCGAGAAAAAATAGCAGAAATAGTCTTAATGTATGCTTTCTTTTAAGTAGAAGGGAAATAAGGGAGTACCATAGGTTAAAGTGATAGTCAAAAGCTGTTTGCTTTGTGACTGAAGTTCCTTTGTTTCTATGGAAAGGAGTTGACAAATTCCTGTATGAGAGAAGTGTAAGTTTTTCAAAGCTGAAACTAAAAACAAGGAATATCTTAAAAACGATCAACTCCACGAAAAAAATGTATATAACTTAAATTATGTGTTTTAATGTGTTCTACATATTCTGTGTGGTAAAATTTTTCGAAAAAAGTTACATGTAAAGGATAGTTTGGGGTGGGCGGATTTTTTTCAAAATCTTCGTGTCGCATCCCTGGAAGATACTAAACTTAAATACCAAGTTTGGTATTTTACCGACTCTTAATTTTTGAGTTATCGTGTTCACAGACGCGCGGGCACACGAACACACGGTCACACACACACGGACCTTTTTCTGAAAATACTTTTTTTGGATACAGTGACAAGATCCCAAAGGATCTGACTATTGCTTTAGTATATTCCCTTATTTGTGTTGCATCTACAAGGAAAGAAGTGTTAAGACCATTTCTGCTAGGGTTTGTCTCGATTATCATTAAATAGCTGGAAGAAGCTGTTCCTGTAGCTCAGTCGGTAGAGCTCCTGCCTGCTGCGCGAGGGGACCTGGGTTCGATTCCTTGCTGAGGAATGTATATGTCTTTTTAGTCAAGATTATTTCCTATCCTACCCAGAGTAAGAGTCAGGCGTTTAGCGGTATAGCACAATTGGCACATTACACACCCTCTTACTAGCTGACATCCAAACCGGACTTCCGACCACCTTAAAATCGCGATACGCACTTCATTGAATTGTAATATTCAATCGGTTATATCATTTTAAAAACGGAAGGGGAGAACGGGGGAATGCTGGTTGGCTAAGCAGTAATGATCATATAACTGCCCAAGTTTATCCTATGTCTAGGTTTACTTTTTTAATAAATAGCAGGGAATAAATAAATAAAATAACAAAATAATAGACAACTGCGTGTAAAATTATTTTAATAATTGAAAAATATAAGGAAAATACAATAAAAATAGATCCATTATTTCTACTGCCATTCCGCAATCTATGAGGTTATGCCGGTAGGTTTCGCTCCATATACGGCGCCCACAAAGTAACTATTCATTTTCATGTTGCTGATCTGCTACAACCTAAACCTTATATTTAGACAGTAGCTAGGGTAGGCCTGATGCTGTTCAACATGTTCATCTTCATTGTCAACACACACTGTTCCCAACACCTTGTGGTTGTGCGGAACACACTGTAATATTTGAGGAGTTATTAGAAGGCATGCCTCTCCCATCCGCCATTTCAGCACAACCAAAGATGGCACCCTGGTATCATACACTCGGTTGTTGGTGAAACTCCATGCGAGGTCGGGGGAGTTGGAAACCTACATGCGATCTGCAGCCTCTCCTATCCTTTATTAGGAGGGGCCTGGTTCAGGTAGACAATGAATTAATAGTGCAAATAAAACAAGAGTCAAGAATACCATCCTATTGCAACTGTGGCTCCAAAAGAATTTCAGCATATCCAAATAGGTTGTTCCGGAAACTGCCCGTTTGGCAAATATAAACGGGCAATAAATTCTATCCTTCGTAAGATCAAGCCACCACATATTGACTTTGGGGGTTCCATGGCTTTCCGGTGACTTTCTTTGGTTGCTCCTCTGCCCAGAAACAGTTATGTCTATCGGCGACTCTACAAACATACAAGACCGCTTTGTCGCTGAACAGAACGTGATTTACCAGACTCTCCCCGTCTCCAGCGCTACTCATGTCACATGGCTGCTCGTGTCACATAGTCTTCATCCCCCAGTTTGAGAAGCATCTAGATATATTACTTATTTTTAAGGGTGTAGCATATAGTTATTTCCACACGCTGGATTTCGGCAAGTTTAGCTCATAACTCAGCCGACTGGTACATACCCTTCAACAGCTTCTCTCACACTCTGTACAGATTGTGAGTTGACTGGTGGTCGTCCAGCGCACCTCCCATCAGCTACAGAACATGTCTGCTGGAATTTGTCTACAAGCTGTCGAATGGCACGTCCCGTGGGAGCGTCCTTGTGATGCATACTTTGAGACCGCTTCCTGGACCTCGACATAGGATTCGCTGTACCTGTAACAGAAGCAATCCACGTGTACGTTTTCTGCACCTTGTATTTTAAATGAGTGAAATACCTACATTTTGTTATATTTTCAATGGAAATACAATTTAATTAAAATATTAATGAAAGCTAAATCATAAGGCTCTTTTTATAAAACATTTGGTCCAAAAGTTTTTCTTAAAAAATTAGTGATACAATAATAGAATTGTTATTTTAAAGTGAGTAATTTATGGACTAACAAAGACTATTCTTCAGTTTGATCTGACTGTGTTACTAGATGAATAAAGTGTAATAGAATTCATTTGATTAACACTATACGATAAAATAGAAAAAGGATAAACAAACATCAGTGAAAGTTTTTGGGTAGGCACTTGTCGCACTGGAATCCTTCAGCAGAGTTGGATGCACTACACAGAGAATGAATCCAAATTCTACAGCTGATGCAACGGTTCCATTCCTTACCATCCTGATTAAACTTTCCACAGATGAAAGATATATTTTCCTTTTTCTAAGCCTGGTAATTCATTCATGTCCTTGTCATCACAAAACTGATTTTCATGATCGGAGTCTGAAGATATTTCCTTTTTAACCTTCGTGCAAAAGCTGATTTCTTCTTTTTAACTCCACATTTGCTCGCTTTTTGGGGATCAGACTTAGGTGAGTCTTTAAACAGTTTCTTTGCACTTTCAAAATTTTCTTTTTTGAGGTCCCTTACTGATTTTTCTCGATGCTCAATTGTAGTTCAGACTTGTTAGGTGTGGATGTCAGAATTCTTACTTCTGCTTCCCTCTTTATTTCCTGGAATTGGACATGATGCAGCATGTATCCCAGAGTTCCACCCCTGCTTAATCGTTCTGAATAACTGGAGTAGAAACATTTTTACTAAAACGTCAGCAGCACATACGTCATCGTCAGTAAATATATATTCTATACTATTCTGTGTCTCTGAAGCCAGATGCAGCCACTGTAATTGTTGTCTCTCTTGAGTATGCTTGATTAAAAAGATCAGCCATATCACAAGGAGCGATTCGTACAAGCCTATACATATCTATGTATAGATCACATTTGTTTTTAAAATTTCCTTTCAATGTGGAATAGAAGCTTACGTTCAAAGGCTTTAATCTGTCTGAGCAGTGGGGTGGTAAGGAGACCTTAGTCACCCTATTACTGTTGAATAACATATAGGATTGCTACGTTGTGTGACCATTGCTATTGTCCAATATCAATAATACAGGACTTGCAAGACTTGCATTTTAGTGGCCGATATTATGCTTCAGCAGGTAACAAACAACTCTTCCTTAGTCCAAACTTTCGGTGGACATTTAAACATATAACACAAGCTGGGCCATCTTTTTTTTTTATTCATTTTTGGGGATAAATATCATTGAAATAATAACATTTCTTTCCACATATATGGTTCACACAATTACTAATTTTCCCCTCTCCTTGCTAGCCTTTGAGTCTATCTATTTTACCTTTAGTAGCAACTATTGGAAGCAATAGTTCTTGCACCAACTTCATCTGCATTGTAAATGTGATTTGGAGCGTATTCTCTCACAAGCTTTCGGCTTCTTCTACTATGTCCCGGGCCTCTCAATGAAAACAGCATTTAAAAAAGGTGTTTTATTTCTCAACATAATCTCCAGAAAGGCTATTACATTTGCCATATTGGTATTCTAATTTAATTAAACCATCTCTTTAGTGCGATTTATCAAGGGCTTCAAAATAGCTGTTTACCACATCGATGACTCCTCGTTGCTGTGAAGTCTTGTCCCCCAAGAATTTCTTTGCGGTTTGAGAACAAGTGGTAGTCACTGGGTGTTAGATCTGGTGAATGGATGTTTAAGCAATTCCAACTTTAATTTGCACATTTTTCTCATTGCAATGACTGAACGATGAGCCGGAATATTGTCGTGATGAAAGAAGATTTTTTTTTTGCCAAGTAGGTCTTTCTCTTTTCACCTCATCACTCAAACGTTGCAGTAAGCTTGCGTAGTCACCAGTGATAGTTTTACCCTTTTCCAAGTAATTTATAAAAATAATTCCCTGTGCATTCCAGAAAGTACCCGCCATAACCTTGTTAGCTGAAAAAAATTTACTTTGCCTTTTTTTGGAGTTGGTTCACCTGGCGCAAACCACTGTTTTGACTGTGATTTACTTTCTTAAGTGTAGTGATGTATCCAATTTTCATCCATGGTAATAAGCCGTCTCAAAAATTCAGTGAGGTTTTTACGGTAGAGCTCTACATTTTTAACAGAAACAGTTTTTCCTTCCAACATTTGATCAGGTGTCAACAAAAGTGGCACCTATCTTAAACAGACATTGTGAAAGCCCAAAACATTACTTAAAATATTACCTGCACGTTCTTTTGATATTTATAGAGCCTTTGCTATCTCAAACAAATTTAATCTGCGTTCTTCCAGTACTAAACGATGAGTTTTTTCAATGATCTCTGGAGTTGTCACTTCTACAAGGCGTCCAGAGCTCGTACGTCCCATTTTAAACTCTGCAACCCAGCTTTTAATCATTGGATATGAAGGGGCAGAGTCTTTCAATGTACTGTCCATTTTCTTCTTGATTTCTTTAGGCGTAAAACCCTTCAAAAGGAAGCATTTAGTCACAGCTCGTTTTTCCGAATCCTCCATTTTCGTGAAAACTCTAAAGTTGTCTTGTTTAAAATGCTGTCATTCAAAAACTAAACAAGCTATTGCCCTGTAACTATGGATACAAGCTAATCTAGAGTTAAGCTATACGATCTACTGACCAACTGGCCCAGTGCGCCATATATGTGTGAGGCCCGGAACTCGTATTATCCGGGTAAGGCTACTGCAACTTTTCCTTTCATAAATTCTACTGATTGAAATTCAGTCACTTGGTTTACTGTTCCGTTTAACGTGTTTATTTTGGACACATATTTACCCAATCAGGATGACGCTTATTAAACAAGGTTCTGAGATTAGGTTTAATATCCTATAGTAGAATTACTGTTGTGTCGATAATCTGAAAAATGGTACAGCTTAATTTGTTAACTTTCATCGAACTTATGAATATTTTCCCAGTAAAGTTTGACGCACTATGAGATAGCGTGCATCCATTTTTCTACTTTTGATAAGTACTATCCAAATAACTTATTTAAGCACATATCGCTGTTTATTTTCTTAACTGGGTAAATAATCACATAGTTTTAACACATATTGCTAAAATATGATGTACCTATTGTCGAATAGTCCTTAAGGAAGTTCTCCATGACACTTAACCGTGACTAATTACCAGGGTCTCCCCTTCAGCATATAGTTAGTTTCAAAATCATAACTTATCTGTAGTGGCTTTGTTTTCTGACATGTGTCACAGTCTGGTAATCTTCTGACCTTTTGTCCATATTTCGGAATTTAAAGATCTTCCAAAGTGGTGGGAATGGTGCAGGCTGCTCTCGAATGAAGCAAAGATAAGTAATGTAGGTAATGTTTTCCAACTTTAGTTTATGACACATGTTTCTCGTGCAATACTTAATCCTTTTTACCGAAATCACCTTGTATACTCCTGTTTATTTTAGGTGAATTTTCTCTCACTATTTTAATCAGTATTTTTACGCTATCACCATTTGTCCATTGTGTAAGCTATCCTTTTGGATCCCTATCAATGGTAACTTCAATTTTCAGGACACTAAGTCTTTGCAACTTCCCTACATAATATGGAATATGTGCATTGTGCGTTAGTCTATACAACCTATCAATAAAAGTGTTCAATTTGCTTGGTATGAGAATTATTTCTGCGTGATACATATTTATTTCACGTATTGTTTATCTACACAATTTGAATTTGTGTATTTACACTTTTTGAGAAAAGACAAACTGATATGATCTAAGTATACTTTTACCTACACCTATTGCAAACTATATGGCATAGATTTCAATCTCAGTGACAGAAGAATTTTTGTACTTAATCCTAGCGAAGCAGTGGTTACAACTTGAAATTGGTCTTGAGCTGAACTTAGACCCAATATTGCCCCCAAAACCTTAGCAATAGCCATCGAAAGGAAATGCAATCCTTGGATCTTCCTACATAGTAATACAGGTGCAAATAATTGCTTCACACTTTTAACCCCTTCCTGTTATCGCTCATTCCAGTGTAATTTAACTCTCGCGTTTAGTAATTCTCTAGTTCCATTATACTAGCATATCTAGAGATAAATATTGTAGCCCCATATCGTTAATTACGTCAACTAAGAACTCCATCATCTTGGCACACAATTGGGATTACTCGAGGTTCATTGTCATTCCGTTTTCTCTAAGCCTCACTAAAAATGACCTTCATGTTCCATATGTTCCTTAGAGTTTTTCACAATTATGAGAAATTCATCAACATAATGACTAAACTATGTCATCGCAGCATCTCTCAAGATTTGTGGTATGGCTCTAAGGAACCTATTTCCCAATGCACGTATATCTATTACGCAACCGGTATATTCACACTGAACTATTTCGAAGCTGAGAAATATGCATTTTCTAACCTCTTATTTCAATTAAAATATGCCAATATGATGTGGTTAAATCTATATAAGATGATATCGACCTCTATACACCTTAGCTGCCACTTGTTTAATCGATTAACTACTAAAATAACACTGGAGGGATATTTGTTTGCATTAGTGCCACCATCCAGAAAGTTACGCTGAACCCCCTTCTTGCTAACCAGCACACGAGATTAATTCTCTCCAAAGAATTTCTAATTAGCACTTGTTTTTAGTATTTTTATAGACTTCACGCGTTTTCTCCCGTAAGGCTAATGAAATGCTTCACATCCTAAGGTGGAGAACACTATCTAAGAATTTAGAAATGCAAATAATTTTCACTTAGCTTAGCGCCATTTGGAAGAGACCGGACCACTTCCACCAATTTAGAAGATCTATAAATTCCGAAGCAAAGACCAACGCTCAGAAGATTGCTAGACTCTGACAATGTCAAACAATAAAGTCGCTGCAAATTGGTTATGATTTTAAAACTAATTATATCATAAGGGACAGGCCCCGATCAACACTTACGATTGACTGTCATGTAGAACTTCCTCAGGTCATATTCAAGAATTAGGACATCATTGTGCTTAGCGATATGTTTTCAAAGTATGTGATAATTTTCCCAGTTAAGAAAATAAATAGCGATACGAGCTTAGGTAAGTTATTCGGGTACTACATGTTACAAGTGGGAAAGCGAATGCATAGCTGTTTCATAATGCGTCAAAGTTTACAGGGAAAATATTCACAAATTCGATGAAAGTAAACAATATTAATCTGTAGCATTTTTCAGATTATCAGCACAACAGAAATCCCACTATAGGACACTGAGGGTTTATTAATTCACCTCAGAACCTTGTTTAATAAGAGTCACACTGGTTGGGTCAAGATGTGTCCAACAAAGAACACATTAAATGGATTAGTAAATCAAGTAACTGGTTTTCAATCAAGAACTTATGGAAGGAAAAAGGATTCTACAATATCTGTAGTAGCCTTCCTCGGACAATATAAGTAGAAGGTGCCGAAAGTTCAAGAGAGACGATGTGATCAAATTAGCAACCGAAAGAGTGAGAGAAAAAGCGGAGCGGGAAGGCCAAACATAAGATAGAGTAAAGAAAGAAATGGAAACCTCAATAAATGATCCTGTCTTAATAGTAATGAATAGTTGTCTAAGGCCTAAATAGATTTAATCATCGTATAGCCATGTTGTTCAAGAATCCATGTAAAGTTGTAGTGAGCTATAGGACGGACACTTTCTTGCTTTCAGGTGCAAAGAACTGGCGAGAAACTATCCTAAACAAATATTAGCTCCTTAAGTACAGGAATAAACGAGTTATTGTAAGTTATGTTTGAGCTCCAAAGAGTAGCGAGTTACTCGTTTAGTCACAGGAGTATGCCTGCAGTATGGAATTGCCTCAGAATTGAGGATAGGCTGTTGTCAGAGCTGAATGAAGTGGCAGCAAGGACATGGTTATACCACTTGTGATATAACCTTCGCCCAGTGACGTATTGCTATCATGTTCCCCCTCCAGCCGGGTACAGGAGTAGACGTGTAGAAATGAAACAGCCTGGTTTATGAAATAGGACCTGTGTTATCAAAGCACCAGGAAACGTAAGCCACGTTTCTTTTAATTCTTGGCTAACCAAGATAAAATGGGAGGTTAAATAGATAAGAAGGGCATGGTAGGGTATGGTGGACCGTATGTGTTGACATCTAGAATGTAAGAACATTTTGTATGAAGGTATAAATAAGCCTTTGAGAGAATTTAAATATAATTATTGTAAACCTGAAGTTCTGAAGATAAGCAAGAAAATAAAAGTCTGAGAGGTAGTGTATCTGAAGTAAAGGATGGCCGAAATGTAAATTAGATCAATGTTTTGTCCTAAGTTACTAGACACGTAGGACTATGCAAAATACTAACATTAGACAACAGAGTAAGGATAGTGAGAAAAGGAATGTAAATAGATGTTTGTGCGTGAGGACTTGTATTCAAAACCGGCAGGGCGCACCTTTACTTGGTCGCTAGACTTACAGAGAGGAGGTGTCTGGCAGGAAGAGAGAGGCTCGCCTGTCCTTTCGCAGGGTTGTTAACCAAAGAACGTTTATTTCTATGAGGCCCTCAATAACTATGGTGAATTGGTTACCTATTCGGTGAAGTAGCTGAATTATTAAACGAATCGCGTGCATCTGCAGACAGAATGGAATCTTAGCACTGAAGCCACTAGATGATAGCTGCATAGAGTACTTCATGTCTCAATGCTGTCGCTGTTCTGCATCCGAAATGGCGCGAAACCTACCGAATGAAAACGGCAGCCGAGCGTCCAAGAAAATGTGAGCGCATAATATGCTAAGGGAAGTAAAGACGGGTATTTGACCTTCAAATGAAATGAGCATTTAAAGCAGATTCTTAATTGTGTTATGTTTTGTGGGTGAATGAAATTGTGATTATAATGGTGAATATGTTTATGGGGGAACCAAACTAAACAGTAAAAATTCAAATTCCATACCAAGATTTCACGGGAAATATGTCTTGAGACTCCCTGAATCAAAAAGAAACATTTTTTAGAAAAATGACCGTTTGTGTGTGTTTATGTGTATGTGTGTGTGTGTGTGTTTAGGTATGTATGTGTGTGTTTGGGGGGCAGCATAACTCATAAACGAAAAGTCCTTTAAAAACCAAACTTGGTATTTAGGTTTAGTATCTTTTAAAGATGCGACACGAAGATTTTCAACCCCCCCCCCAAACTACCCTTTACATGGAACATTTTCCCAACATTTTTATTTTCTCAAAAATGACTCTAACGACTTTAATTAAAATTGGTACATTATGTTTAAGATATTTTTATGACAAACGAAATGTATATTTTGAATTTTCTGGAAATAGCTTCTGAAAATCTCTTCATTCTGGATGACTTGTATAACTAACAAACCGTAGGATATATACAAAAGTTTACTAGACAAAATGTAGAGCTCATGAAAAACGCACTTTATGTTATATAGGTACATTTTTTTTTTTTTTTTTTTTTTTTTTTTTTTTTTTTTTTTTTTGCAGTTAACCGTTTTCAAAATATTCAGGATTATTGGTTTCAATTTTAAACCACTTCAATTTTTCTCTCTTTTCGTTTCTCGTTTGTTTAGTTCTGGCAAACAAAGAGATTTAAATTTCAATTGCTTCACATAGCGACCGGCTTTTAAAGGATGAGACTGCCCTTTTAGCCTGTGCATTTTCTTATTTCCCATCTACCTAACAAGGAAGCAAGTACAAAAACTAATTCTGCTAATATTTATCTTGATTAGTGCGATGTAGATAAAAGAATAGTCCTTTGAATAAATGTATGTTTGCCGAACAGCTAGAGAACATCATGTGAATGGACCATATTACATTTTTACTTTCTCTATATGTACATAGTGTATAGAGAAGGTATTGTATTGTACCCAAAAATTCCATACCGAGATTTCAGCGGAAATACATGTTTTGAGACTCCCTGAATAAAAAAAAAAGCATATCTAGAAAAATGTGTGTGTCTATGTGTGTGTGTCTGTGTGCAGCATAGCTCAAAAACGAAAATACCGTTGAATACCAAACTTGGTATTTAAGGGATGCGACACGAAGATTTTGAGAAAAATTCCTTCACCCCAAATTACTCTTTACATGGTACTTTTTTTCGAAAATTTTGGTTTCTTAAATATTGCTCTAACGAGTTTGATTAAAATATCGTATATTAAAGATATTTACCTGACAAATAAAATGTATATCTTGAATTTTCAGGGAATAGCCTCTGAAGACAACTTTATTCTGGATACATTTTACGAAATTTTGCATAACTGCTTAACCGCAAGAGTTGGACAAAAACTTACCACACAAAAAATTTAGAGCACTTTAAAACACACAATTTATGTTATATACATTTTTTCGTGGAGTTGATTTTTTTTTTTTTAGATATTTCTTGTTTTTGGTTTCAGCCTTGAAAAACATAATTTTCTCATACAGGAAGTTGTCAACTCCTGTCCATACAAAGGAACTTCAGTCACCTAGCAACCAGCCTTCGACTATCGCTTTAACCTATGGTACTCCCTTATTTCGCTTCTGCTTACAAGAAAGCAAGTAATGAGACTATTTGTGCTATTTTTTTCTCGATTAGCATGAAGTAAATAGATGCACAAGCTTTCTAACAATAATTTGTTGCAGAGATGTAGAGAAAGCCTCGTGAATGGAACATATAGGATTCTCCATCCATTGAAATCTTTGTGTTTGATTATTTGGGATCCAATTGTAATGTGTCGTTAGTCACTATGTGCTAAATAAACTAAACTTTATAATGATAACAGCTCCAACGTCAGTAGCAGTTGTGCCCCTTTTGCTCGCGCTCTCCCTGGGAACGCAATTTTTTTCTAAGTTACCGTGACGAGCTGCCGGGTCACAGGTAGGTGGGGACCAATTAGTGGTAATTGCTAAGTCTCTTTGTGTACAGCGGTGGATAAGTCTGTCCACGAGCTTAAGCCTCGCCGCCTATCATGCCTATTGTTTCTGTAACAAATGCAAGACAGCGTGCTCCCTCGCTTGGGGATTACTATTGTAAGCCGAATGCTAGATAAACCTCAACTCATGTAAATGCTGACTCTTTCCATTGTCATCGCAACATCATCAGAACCATCATTCACTGATTTCAAAATCTCCCCATCATAGGCCTTGCCGTGGCCGAGTGGTTAGACCACTTGCCCGGGATCGATCCCAAGCGACCGCAAGTGAAATTTGTGTTGGACCTCGGGCAGGTTTTCTCACGTTACCCACATTCTACCGGTGTTCCATCATCAGCGTCATCGCCTTAAACACTACAACAACTCTCCATCATTGTTATTCATAATCCTCATCATATTTACTTTTATAATGATCACCAATTTGCATTATTGCAAGTCCAGCACACTCATTCACACTTATTCAAGACCATCATCATCATGTTGTCATTAACATTGTCAATCCGATTACCACAGCACTCTCCTATAAACATCGCCATTGTTATAATAGCTATCAACGTCACTGCCAGTAGTGATGGCTTCCTTAGGATTCAAGGCAAGCCTGATGAAGAGGTCCCTAAGCAAAATTAAGCGACCTTTCACCTCCAAATAGGACGCTGAGAACCGCAGCAGTTTAAGAGCACCCATAAATAATATTCAGCTTATCACTGGCAACCTGATCTCGAGCATTCTCAACATACACAGCATCATAATTGGAACGATTTTCTTCTCCTTGGTTCTCTCCTTTCGTTATTTTGGATATATGGCGCTGACCAGCTATGAATTTGGAATTTAACATTACTGAAAGGTCTATGGATATAATTAGTTGGGACTTTGGATGCCCAGAACCGGTTGGGAGTGTGGGTGGTAGCAAGACAGACTCCTGCTGACCGCCAGCAAGTAACTGCTCTACAAGTGCAACTGCATCTACGACGGAACAAACATTAATAGAGACAGGAACCCAGGAACAAATAGTGAAGGCAGATCCTTTTAAGAGAAGAGGCATATGTTTGTATTTATTCCTCTGCAATCGGGTGTTACTCGGTGACAGAGTTAAATGTTCAAAATTCATTTACAACAATAATCTTATAGTTAATAATAGTAACACAAATTAATACTAATAAATACAATTTAATTATAGTAGTACAACTAACGTACTATATATATGGTTTTTGAAATACCTAACCACTTATTATTCAGTACAGCAAAACTTGTGGCAATTGCCAGTATGTTTAAAAATAGTTACTGTGAAACCTCAATATTACTAGCTACAGATCCTAATTACTTAACAATATTTACTTTAATTAATTACCTAACATTTACTCTCTTTAAATTATCCCTAGGCTTCTTTAAGGTCCCAGGGCAGCCCTGAAAGGCTGCTACAGGCAGATCTTCAATGATCCTATTAACAAAAGTAAATGTTTCTACGTCGGTTCTATATCTTCTACTCTTAATTGATCGTTTGGTCCATAGTATGCTGAGTTTTCTAACCTCTTTCTAACGTCCGCCCACGCATTTAAATCAACATAAGCTTTAAATAGTACGACTAACCTATGTCTTACACTCCTGAATTTTAGTAGCTCCCATTTATTCTCTTCGCCTTTCTTAAGTCCAAAATCTTTACTTCCCTTCAAGAATTTTATAGGCCGTATAAAAAGAACACTACCCTCGGATCAGAGGAGAAGCTCTGTGCCCCAAATAAGTGTACCTCCTAGGAAGGACTCCCCTGTTCAAGTTGAACCAGATAAGTTGGGTGACTCACAGAATGAAGAAGGTGAGGTTAGTTAGGAACAGAAAGAAAAAGGACAGTGCCACCTATATTAGTGCAAAAGGGAGAAAAGGAGCCTCAAGTTATGCCACATGATAATGAAGGAGCGCGGAGAAATATAAAAGAAAATGGTCAGACTGATGAGGGAGACCATCTTGGGAAAGTACGTAAATAGTTGAAGCAATGTGACAATGTTACAATTCATTACAATTAATGGTAAAGGATACCCCAAATACAAAAGCAGATATAAAAATTTGATGAATTGCATTCACATGACTTTCTCTACATCTCATCAACAAATTATTGTTGATAAGCTTATTCTTCTATCTACTTCATGCTAATTCAAATACACATTTGCAAAAACGGTCTTATTACTTATTCCTTATAAGTAGAAGGGAAATAAGGGGATGCACTAGGGTAAACCGGCAGTTAAATGTTTTAAAATGTGGTTGCTGTGGGATTGAAATCCATTTCTTTGCGTGTCCAGGAGATGGCAAGTTTCCGGGCGAGAAAAGTTTAAGTATTTTAAATCTGAAACAAATAACAAGGAATATCTCAAAAATGGTTAACCCCACGAAAAAAAAACGTACATGACATAAATTGTGTGTTTTAACGAAACCTACATTTTTTGTGTAGTTAATTTGTCCTTATCTCTTACGGTTTAAAAAATCATCCAAAATAAAGAGGTCTTTAGAGGATATTCCCAGAAAATGCAACGAAGACATTTTATTTGTTATGTAAATATCTTTAATATTCAATATTGTCATCAAAATCGTTAGTTATTTTTGAGAAAATCAAAATTTTCGAAAATGTTTCCATGTAAAGGGTAGTTGAAGATAGGCGGATTTTCTTGAAAATCTTTGTGTTGCATCCTTAGATGATACTCAACTTAAGTACTAAGTTTCATATTTATCGGACTTTTCGTTTTTGAGTTATGCTGCTGACAGACACACACACACACACACATACACGGATATTTTTCTAAAAACATTTTTTTTTTGTTACTGGGGGTCCTAAAACGTCTATTTCCTGTGAAATCTTGGTATTGAAGTATTGGGTAGAATACCTTCTCTATACACTATTTACTTAGCACGTGTAGAGAAAGTAAAAAGGGAATTAAGACAATTGGCCAAATGTCGCAAACGGTGCTTAGTCGAGTGCATGAATGGGAAATGTATTCCGAGAAAAGTGAAAGGTGCACAATTGCAGTGTAGATCTGCAATGAATATATTTTGGTCGCGAAAAAACTAAATAGCAAAGGTACTCAGATTGACATGAAGGAGGAAGAGGAGCTAATAGAGCTTTTTGCCAGCGCTAGTACATTTGAAGAGTTTGCGACGGTATTAGACAAAGACTGGAATGAGCAGAAGTCAACCCAAATTGTAAATTGGAATAAAAGAAGGGGATATCACGATAATAGTTAATACTGATGATTTAGAACAACATGGATCAATAAAAAAGCTAAAGGAGGAAAATTCGACTGATTTAGATTTCTTAGAACAGAAATTAGAAGATGTGGAATTTATCAGAACTGTAGATACATATATAATTAAAGGAAAAGTTAAAGAAAACTCACGATACCGTGTGCTGTTGAGGCCATCTGATGTGGAGTATCTATATAAGGTCTTATCTAAATGAAAACATGTGGTGGAACAGCATTGAGGACAAAAGTTAAAGATCACTTCAACAGATGGAATAAACCGGAATTATATTAGGAGTGGATTTTCAGGACTAGCAATATAAATGTAGAATATATACTACTGGTTAATACATATAGATTAGAGAATAGGAAATCGGGAGCAGAAGAGTATCCTAAATTAAAGAGAAGTGAAGATATAGAAGAAGAGAGAGTTGTGATTAAATCAAGAGGCAAAAGGTATGCTGAGATCCTCAAGACTGTAAAACAGAAGGTAGATATAACGAAGAATGGGGTGAGAATTGAGAGTATTAAGAAAACTAAATGAAGATCTGATGCTTTCTGTTAAGGAGGAAGGTAAAGATATTGTCTTGAAACAGGAAATACAAAAAATATAAAAGAAATAGAGGTGAGCAGTAAGAAAAATTAAATATCTCTTGTATTGTATGAAATAGACCCAATTATGGACGAAGAAGCGTTGAAAAATATAATTTTCAAGGAAACAGGTGAAAAATTAACTGATACAAATGTTACTACTTGAGACCAGGAATTTTTGGAAATCAAAATGCTACTGTAAGCATGTCTATGGAGCTATCTACGCAGTTAATAATAAAAAGAAAAAGATAGGGTGGGCATACTGCCAACTGCGGGAAAGGCTGTCCATTATGTTATAAGTGTCTTGACTTTGGTCAAAAAGCACACCAATGTAAAACTAAGGAAAATAGTTCCAATAATTATCTAAACTGTGGGGAGCAGGACCATAATGTTAAAGAGTGCTCCAAAATTTCGTATTAAATGTAAGAAGAATGTCATACATTTTATCAAATGAAGTGCCCTATATTTGGAATATTGGTTACGGATGTTAGAGGAAAGCAACTATAACAATTAAAATGAATACGAAACAATTTGTATAATTTAGGCTAAAGTTATCAGATCAAATGATAGTCATTATATAATTTTAGGACAGCAATTGAAAGTTAGTTGATATTATGATTGTTAGTGAAGCAATTAAAAAAAAAGGGTGACTGACATAATTGGTTCAAAGATAGACAGGCAGCGTTGCGGTGTACTTTTCAAATAAAAAAAAACTTTATGTGCTTAAATTAAGAGCAGAGGAAGGGTATATATGTATCTCCTTAAAGCAAAGTCATATATGTTGCTGTCATAGATCAATGAATATTCTTTAAATTAATCAATATAAATAGGTTAATGTAAGAAAGCAGAGATATTAGAGGAGATAGTATCGTTTTAGGAGGTCTTAATATTAAATCCCCACATGGGGATCGCCGATTAATTACTGATCGAAGAGGCGAATACTTTACTGAGTGGATGTTAACCATAGATTTAGTAGTGGATGTACATCAACATTTCAAAGAGATAATTTTGAATCATATATAGAGTGACCTGTTCAACGCAGTAAAAAGCAAAGAAAATAATAAAATACCAAGCTATGGATGAAGAAACCACAAGTTCATTTACTTTGAGCTAAAAGGTTCAAGAAACCTTAAAACGACAAAAATAATATTGAATATGATTGGGAAGCTTTTAAAATGATACTAGGCTGGAAGCTAAAAAACGTTTAATATGATAAAGTAGACGAAGCTGTATCTGCATTACATGAATCGTGCAATACAAGTGAAAAGAATAACATATCAGCGAGGAGCTAATATTTGTGGAATAATGAAATAGACGTATATGCATTGGGAAAAGAAGAGTTTTAATCAGATCTAACAGATGAAACTTAGGACCAATTGAGATGGAAGAACTGAGAAATGATTAAAGATTAAGTAAAAGAGAGTTGGCAAAGTTGGGTAAAACTGCGTGAAGCATTAAATGACGATATCTGGGGGTTAGGATATTAAATTTTCGCTGATCGACTAACAAATAAGATGCCTGTTTGTCTAACAACTGAAAAAGGGATGTTTCAAGAGCCCTCTTTCCGCACGGAGAAGATAGATTGGAGCCTATTCTCTGTGGGGACGAATTAGAAGAAATAACCGCAAATATGAAAACAGGAATCCTCCCGAAGCAATTATAAATACAGCTAAGATAATGCCAGGTTGAATTTAATCCGAGATAAATAAACTGTTGATGAAACAAAAATTCCCGAAGCAATGGAAGATTGGCAAGATGGTTCTTCTACTTAAAGAAGGTAAATCCTTTCAAGACCCATCACCATCGCATACAGACCATGTGTCTTCTGAATAGGATTAGTAAGTGCTATGAGAGAGAACTAGCGTTAAGGGCAAGACTAAGTAGCCACCATTTTGGTTTCAGGAAAAATAGATCTACGATACAGGCTATAGAAATAGTAATGGAAATTAGGAATGAAACAACAGCAAAGCGAATTGTACTAATTACGCTTGAGTACTGATAAGACGGAAATGGAGGTTACAGCTGGAGTACTTCAAGGGCCGATCCTATTGTATGATGGAGTTCTGGCGTTAACATTGACTGAAGGTGTAATATCGATTGCTTACGCTGATAATCAGACAGTGGTCATTACGTCTGAAGACCAATAAGAACTTATGTGTAGGGCAAATGAGCTCCTAAGATGGAGTTCAGCAAATTGCCACCTCAGAAAATAGATCTGTCATATAGAAAGAATCTAAAAGAAGAATGGATATCTACTTTCAGATAAAATATATAAGAACTTATGTGTAGGGCAAATGAGCCCCTAAGACGTATCGATAGGTGGATGGAGTTCAGCAAATTGGCACCTCAGAAAATAGATCTGTCATATAGAAAGGATCTAAAAGAAGAATTAATATCTACTTTCAGATAAAATATATAATAATAATTCCAATTTAATTAGTCAGGTATCTAGGCAAATCTTTTAATATGTTGATGAAAATGTTACTTTTAACGAATATATTAAAATAACAACTGAGAAAGCAGAAAGAAAAGCATCCAAATTGCATTAGGTTGATGCCGAATATTGGAGGCCCCAATCTCTGAAACAACTAATAATATGTGGAGTTTTTTTTTATTCTATATCATTGTATGCATCACCAATTTGGCATATGACATTAAATGAAGAAAAAGAACGATAAAGCAATACCGAAAATACAGCGGAAGATGCAGAATTGTATGTTCTCACAGAACTGAGTCCCTGCCAGTAATATCAGGAACCATACCAATTGGCTTGCAAGTAAAAGAGAGGTAAATAGCATAAGAAATATCCGCTGAGGACCGCTTATGCTTTCCTCATTCAGGAACTTGTCAACTCCTGTACATACAAACAAAGGAAGTTCAGTCACATAGCAACCAGCTTTTGACTATCACTTTAACCTATGGTACTCTTTTAAATTGCTTCTACTTATATGGAAGCAGATAATAAGACTACTTCTGGTAATTTCTTCTCGATTAGCATGAAGTAAATGGAAGAATAAACATTTTAAGAATAATTTGTTGCAGAGATGTAGAGAAAGTCGTGTGAATGGAACACATCAGATTATTTCTCATTTTTTGTATACAAATGTATGCACAAATTCTTGTGTTGTGTGTGTGTGTGAGTGTGTGTGTGTGTATGTGTGTGTGTGTCTAACACAATTCAGAAACGCAAAGACATTAAATACCAAACGTCATATTTGAATTCTGCGTCTTCAAAGCATGTGACACAAAGTTTTTTAGAAAATACCTCCACCTCAACTACTTGGACATGGATAAGATTTAGAAAATTTAATTTTCTCAAAGTGAGGCTAACGATTTTGAGAAAAACATGATATTTCAATACTCTATTTTCATGTCAACAAATATTTTCAATTTTCTGGGATTAGAGGTCTTCATTTTGGATGACTTTTGTATAATTTATAAACCTTAAGAGATGCGGAAAATACTACTAGATAAAAATGTAACTCTCATTAAAGCACATAATTTATTTCAAATACTATTTTGTGTGGAAGTAACTGTCCCGTGAAATTTCTTGTTATTGGTTCAAATATAATATTCCTTTACCTTTATCAAATGGGAATTCTTCTTTCCTTTTCTTTTTTGTTGTTGTTTGTTTTTGTTGTTTTTGTAGGCTTTTTTACCCCTGGCCATACATAAGAACCGAATTTTACATACATCTTTTCGGGAAGCTATTTTGCTCTGCCAGTTTAGGTTGGATAAATATTAGTTAGAATATCTAATTAACACACCAAAATTGGTGAAAATATTTTTTCATTCAAGTTTATAATTTTTCCCAAAGCTAAAATAAATAAACTATCTGATTCATACATTTTTATTTAGTATTCGTTAGAGCCAAAACAGATTTACTCATATTGAAAAAAACAACATTGAATTCTACATTGTATTAACTTGTTATTTAAACAATTAAAAATGTAAGATTACTTGTATACTCTATTAATATCGTCTTGCAACTAGCTCTTAAAAGATATTTTTCTTTTACGTCTGTCAAATTGGACGATGAATGAACGAAATGGATGAAATGATGCTCAAATGGTCCCAAGATCCATAAAGCTTTTATCCGACATCTCCCACTCCCCCGGTAAGTCGCCTTAACTTAGATTCGGAATCTGAGGCAAACATAACCTATTATAGTAACGGACTTATAATGTTTAAACATGGTTTTACCCTAAGGTATTCCCTTATTTCCCTCGTACCTATAAGGAAACATTTTCTGATTATGTTTATCTGCATGACATAAGTAGAAGAGTATGCTCTGTTTGTTGCAAATAGGTCGAGAATGAAACAAAGTTTTTTTTCACTCGGCTGAATATAGAATTTGTGGTTATGTGGTAGTTCTGTTTCCTGGTCTAACACACCATACTTCCAGTGTCAATGCTAAATACATTACAATATTACCAAAATCTGATGAAATATGCCAGAAAATACTGTCTGAAAATGTTGCTGCTTGACATTTATGCAAATACCATGTGGCTAACGTTGACGTTGACGTTTGCAGATATTCCTTTGTGCGTTAAAAACGTAGCAGAACCCAACGGGGGCATTTCAAATCAAAACCGGCCAGTGGAGAACTGGCGATAGCGACTTTCGTTTTATCCCTCACAATGAGTGTGGTCAGCTCACCGTTTTTTACTTTCTCTACACGTACTATGTACATAGTGTATAGAAAATGTATTGTATTGCACCCAAAAATTCTAACCGAGATTTCACTGTAAATATACGTTTTGAGACCCCCTGAATCCAAAATAAGGATTTTAGAAAATATCCATCTGTATGTGTGTGCGCGCGCGCGCGCGTGTGTGTGTGTGAGTGTGTGTCTTGGTATTTAACTTTGGTGTCTTCCAAGGATGCGATACGAAGATTATCAAGAAAATTCCCCCACCCCAACTACCCTTTACATGGAACCTTTTTCAAAATTTTTGATTTTCTTAAAACTGGCTCTAACAATTTTGATTAAAATATCGTATATTAAAGATATTTACCTGAGAAATAAAATGTATATCTTGAATTTTCTGTGAATAGACTCTGAAGGTTACTTTATTCTGGATGAATTTTACTGAATTTTGCATAACTGGTAAACCGTAACTTACTACACAAAGAATGTAGATCAGGATAAAACACACAATTTATGTCACATACATTTTATTCGTGGAGTTGGTCGCTTTTGAGGTATTCGTTGGTTTTGGTTTCAGCTTTGAAAACCTTTATCATACAGGAATTTGTCAACTCCTGTCCATACAAACAAAGGAACTTCAGTCACATAGCAACCAGCTTTTGACTGTCACTTTAACCTATGGTACTCCCTTATTTCGCTTCTACTTACAAAGAAGCAAGTAATAAGACTATTTCTGCTAATTTTTTTCTCGATTAGTGTGAAGTAAATAGAAGCATAAGCTTTTTAACAATAATTTGTTGCGGAAATGTAGAGAAAGTCATGTGAATGGAACATATCGGATTTTTTAGATAAGCAAGAGGAGTAAAACAAAAGCGCTCAGCCGGTTTTCCACTTAGGGCCGGTTCTACAATGTACCGATAAGCTCGCCAAATAAATTGTCTGGCGGATAAGCAATATTTTCGTTCTACAATCACACACCTTCCTCTGGATAGCAACCCTATAGGATAGTTCGTAACTTAATAAGTTTGCCATTTTGAATTTGGATGAAAGCGCTACAACTGGGAAATTCGTAAACCAGAAAACAATCGATAATTGCAAAGCAGGGTTTTAGAATAAAACAAGAGACGAAGCAAAGTAAGGGTCTAAACTTCACTTAGGACTGCGAAAGTCTGTTAAAGCTCGTAGAAGCATGTAAGATTCTAGGGGAATATAAAGCCTGATGAAGGGTGCTAGTAAGTACCTCAGAGTTCACAGTGACCTCTCTGTTGGTCACTATTTGCTGATATAGGTACTTCTCGTTTCCTTTTGCTCCTTCTTCTACACCAAAATGTATGCATACTAATATTATAGAGAGCAAGAGAGAGAAGTTTTGTATGTATATGTATTTGATGAATTTTAAGAATCAAATAACTGATTTTGATAATTCTTTCACCATCGAAAAGTCCAAGATTTTTGTATCCGGTATCAGCTATAAAAAGCTTTACAATTTCAATTAATACAATACTGAAACACTAGTACAAGTTTGCAACGCCTGTGTATTAGAATTCTAGTACACTGAATTTAAAAAAGAACATATACCTACTGAGAAGACTGTCGGGGTAGAGGTTAAGAAGTCAGACCTCCGGTAATATCAGCATTTTCCATCCGTTATTATTAGTAATTCCTAAATATTGCAAATGTAAGGGATAAAGGGGCAGGATGAACCAAACATCCGCTAGTGATTTCATAATATCACGGGAAGTATATGAAATTAAAACATCCGGCAACTCCCATACTTATCACATTTCTTGGCATGAATGAGTATTCGAACTATAAGCTGTAAAGCGCACTTAACGGTTGGACTCTTACAAAACTCCAATGTCTGCGTGGTAGATGATAGGAGAAACTTCAAAATAGCATTCAAGTTTTAAAAACTCCCCCGAGTCCAGTATTTGAAAATAATTTTGCCTCTCTCATATGACCTTGGGCTTTCCCCTCTTTATCATTATTTCCTCGCTGTGTCCAATAAATGCATTTTTTTTTTTCATGGTTGCTATTGCTAGTGATAACTGTCAGACGTGAATGGAAAAACTAATTTGTCGGATAATAGACATATCGGCTACCCTAACTAGCCGGAAGTTTATCGGCAAGGATATTTTCCGAGTAGTGCTATCCAGAGATAGTAGAATGTCAATCGCCTAAAAATAGGGTACATAGCTGTATCGGCAAGTTATCGACAGATTGTAGAACCGGCCCTTACTAGCCCCGTTGAGTTCTGCAACTCTTTTAACGCATGAAGGAATGTCTGCACACATCGAGCACGGGGCAGTTGGGCCACCTAGCACAAATTTCTAAGCATTGCCGATTAATGAAATATTTTATAATGTACTCTTGTCACTTGTTTTCACACTTCTTCAAAAGACAACTGTTTGTATTAAACGGCGCATAACCCGCCATAACCAAGTAACATGAACCAGCATATGGTTAGATAGTCAATAATGAGGACTCTGCGTCACTCCTGCTCTGGCTTTCTCTTTATTTATCACTCCGTTTGGCTTTTTATCCATCTCTGTTTATCTCCTGTTTGCATTCTCATCCTCTCTCGCTTTCTATTGTATGACCCATTCCCTCAATCTCTCCACCAAAGTCGCCTTGTCTCAGCTTTTCTTAAAGTAAAAGCCATGTGAAGTTTGGAGAAGCAGTAATAAAACTATTTATTCTAGGATGTTGATAAAAATTAAACTGTAAGTGGTGTCCTTCTTATCGTAATACCACACGGTTTTCATCTTGTCGATAATTCACGACGGGAGTCAATTGTCCTAAAAGATGAAAACACGAGTTGTATTTGATAAGACATTTCAGCGAAATAGACACATAATAATTTATAATATATAGGAAGTGAGATTTTATCAGGTTATGATTGTAATACTTACATTAGTTCTCAAATGGGAGATGGCACATTCGACCATGTTTATTTACCGAATATGCTTTTCTTTTCTTTCTTTACTGCCTCCCGAAGACCATGGCCGACCGTGTCTCCACCCAATATATGAATATCGATAGCAACAATAGAAATAGGGAACAATTATGTTATTCCAGCTTTTAATAAGTAAAACATGAAATGGAAACAAAACTTATTTTATTAAAGGTTATTACAAGCATCTCATACATAAGAAATACAAATAATGATTATTTTCATTCCTTTTTTGAACTAAATACATTATGAGCTGGATTAAACTTTAAATGAATATTGTAACTGAATTAATTGAAAGTACAATTAATTGTGGAACTGACAGTTATTAAAAGAGAAGGTTGGCTACTTGGATAATCACCTTGTTACCAATAACCAAGACAGGAGACTAGATATACGAACGTCAGCTGCAACAATGAACATCTGCAAATGAACATCAGCTGCGATAAGATGTTTTGACAATATCACTCCAGTCAGATGACCGCGATTAATTGAATTTGCCTAATCTCGGCCATTGTATTGGCGCTTTAATAGTTGAGCTAAATTCTCCTTAAAATACAATCGTAGCGTTCTTATATAGTTTCTCGTTACGTACACCAATAATAGTAACAGCAATATGCGCACCTTCTTAAATACTATCCCAATGAATTTCTGTAAATTACAAAACCTATCAGGAATATTTGGCGTGTGAAATTTTGTAGTATAACATTTCTCAGAACACTAAAATTTGCAAAATAAGCGAGTAACTTAGATTATCAATTTCGCTAGCACGTTTGTACAATTTACATTGTTTTCCACCAAAATTCTTTACCAATATTTCAGCGGAAATACATGTTTTGAGAGCCTCTGAATAAATTTAACAATTATTTGTAGAAATGTGTGTGTGTGTGGGTAGCTTAGTACTTAGGTTCAGTATCTTCCAAAAATGCGACACGAAGATTTTCAAGAAAATCGCCCACCCCAATCAACCTTTACATGGAATATGTGGCGAAATGTTTTATTTTCTTAAACATGGCCCTGACGGTTTTGATTAAAAACTATATATTTAAGATATTTTCATAACTAACGAAGTGTACCTACATATCTTAAATTTTATGGGAATAGCCTCTGAAGACCTCTTCACTCTGGATGACATTTAAATAACTTCCAAAAATATAGATAAACAAAAATGTACTAAACAAAAACATAGATCTCGTTAAAACACACAATATTTGTCAAATGCATTTTTTGTAGAGTTAACCATTTTCAAGATATCCCTTGATATTGGTTTCAATTTTAAATTATTTAAGCTTTTCTCAAACGAAAAATCATCTTTCGTTTCGTATTCTGTTGTTTCACTCCTGGCAAGTAGAGAACCGAATGTCAGTTATTTCACATAGCGACCAGCTTTTAAGTAATTTGACTATTGCTTTAACTTATTGTACTCTCTAATTTCCCTTTTACATACACATCGAAAACACGTCAGGCGTCTTTTTGCTTTGTGCCCTGACATGTACATCTAATTTCGGGGAAAATAACAGATGTCTATTCATCCGTGAACTTACTCATACACTGGAACAAAATGTTAAACAATATCTACTTACCTACCCTCTTACCCAGTGGTACCCAACCTACAGCGCTAGAGGGGAATGCAGATTTACCTCCACTCATTTGTTTGATAGTGGCAGGCAAAAACGTCTATAGCTATGACGTCACTTCCTAGCTGTGGCGTGGGCTTCAGGAACATTAATATTATATGAGATGGTACAAATACTAAAAATCTGATGTGTTACACTCACATGACTTTCTCTATATCTCTGCAGCAAATTATTGCTAAAAAGGTTATGCTTCTTTTTACTTCATACTAATGGAGAAAAAATCAGCAGAAATAGTCTTATTACTTACTTCCTTATAAGTAGAAGCGAAATAAGGGCGTACTCTTGGTTAAAGTGATAGTCAAAAGTTGGTTGTTTGGTAACTGAGGTTCCTTTGTTTGTGACAGGAATTATTAAATTCATGTATGAAAAAAGTATGATTTTAAAGCTGAAACCAAAAACAAGGAGTATCTAAAAAACGATCAACTCCACGGAAAAAATGTATACAAGATAAATTATGTGCTTTAAGGTGCTCTACATTTTTTGTAAGTTTTTGTCCATCTCTTACGGTTTAGCAGTTATGCAAAATTCCGTAAAATTAATCCAGAATAAAGTAGTCTTCAGAGGCTATTCCCAGAAAATTCAAGGTATACATTTTATTTGTCAGGTAAATATCTTTAATATCCGAAATTTTAATCAAAATCGTTAGAGCCATTTTTGAGAAAATCAAAATTTTCGAAAAAAGTTCCATGTAAGAGGTAGTTTGGGATGATTTCAAGTTAATAATTTAAAATCTTATTTAATTATCTTTTTTGTTATGTTAATTATAATAATATTTATAATTTATTCAAATATCTTATATTAAAGAGTATAACACTGAAGCTGTTATTGAGATAATTATTATCTTTGAATATATTTATAAAAATAAATATTTTTATTTTTACAATGAAAATGTAATGTTTTATTTAAACTATATAAATAAATTAAGATATTTCTTAAAATATGGGATGGGGGATATTTCTTAAAATCTTTGTGTTGCATCCCTGGAAGATACTTAAATACCAAGTTTGGTATTTTACCGACTTTTCGTTTTTGAGTTATCGTGTTCACAGACACACGGACCTTTTTCTGAAAATTCTTTTTTTTTTTTTTTGATACAGGGGACCCTAAAACATATATTTCCGGTGAAATCTCGGTATCGAATTTTTGGGTGGAGTGCAAAATACCTTCTCTATACACTATGCTTTTTGTTTTTAGTTGTATTTAACGCCCGCTTTAAATTATGGCGCCGCAGGCGGGGACACTGATGATACATAAATGATGATGGAGCACTGGTGGAATGTGATGGCGGGGGAAACCGGAGTACCCGGAGAAAACCTGCCGCTGTCCACCACAAATCTCACATGCGGTCGCTTGGGATCGAACCCCAGCCGTCTAGGTGAGAGTCGAGTGGTTAGACCACTCGGCCACGGCGCGGCCATATACACTACGTACCTAGTACGTGTAGAGAAAGTAAAAAGCCTTCTTGTTAGTAACTTGGTTGGCTCTGTTTACTTGTAACCAGTTCATCACTGTTTGTCGACAGGGATGAACAACAGAGTTTTAAATGGCAGGCCAAATGATTCTGCTCTCCCTTCCCTACTACAATATTTGTTTTTTGTTTTTTTTGTTCAATTTCGAGAGCATCTGTTCATAAATATATACACAACTAAATATTGATATATGCTTTGCAGCAAAATTTCACAATTTTAGACATTTTTCATTGGGAACAGATTTAAATAAGTCCCAATCTTTTTTCTGAGAATATCTAATGAGTGTTGAATTTTGTAAAGCAGCTAATTCCATTTGAATATCGTGAGGAGCGTCTTTGCAGGCAAAATTAATTCAAATTCAAGTGATGTTAATGATTGCATACCTGATAAAAACCGTTTGCCATAAATCAGTATGCTGGTATTTTTCATAGTGTCGTTTAGTATTACATCGGGAACCCTAAGATCAGTGATGCTTACAAATAAAACATTTCACCGCACTATCCTATTTAACAAAAAAAAAAATATTCTTCCATTCGTTTTGGAATACGATATGTTTGGTTCGGTTGAAACTTGTCATTGTGTCGAGAGTGGAACCCAGTTAAACGCCACTGAATGATTGAAGGGGAAATGCTTCCTGCCTGGTCATGCACAAAACGAAGGAGGTGGGGTAACGAGAACAGGTGGAGTAATTAGTTCATAAGAGCAGAGGTTGGGCACCCTAGCTTTTACCTATCCACCTACCAGCCTACCTGCTTCCTACCTAGCTACCTTCTACATATCTACTTACCTACCCACCCACAAAGCACCTACTTAGGGCCGCGCCGTGGCCGAGTGGTTAGACCTAGGTTCGATCCCAAGCGACCGCATGTGAGATTTGTGGTGGAAAAAGCGGCGCAAGGGCGGGTTTTCTCCGGGTTCTCCAGTTTCCCCCGCCATCGCATTCCACCGATGCTCCATCTTCATTCCATGTATCTTAGAGTCATTGCCTGTGGTGCCACAAGTAGTAAAAGCGGGCGTTAAACACTACCAAAAAAAAAAAAACCACCTACCTATTTACCTATAGTATCATATGTGTATATGATTTGTGAGCGTTTTCAAGTTTTTACTTAGTTCCCAACCTGAAGAATAGATATATGGGCGAAATGGTAGTTAATTTAAACGGATTTAAATAACTGGTTATATTTACTCAAGCATTCTCATATTTATCTACCAGAATTTAACCATAGTAATAAACTTCAAAGGTTAGAGAAAAACTTCTCGAGAGAAGCTTCTTTATTTGTGTTATATCATTATTTGTTTCCTAGTATAAGCCACACTATATTTATTATTATTGTTATTATTATTATTATTATTATTATTATTATTTGCGTATATATTGGCTATGCCTAAAGAATATCAGTACCGTGAGACTGCAAAAATAATAGGGCCTCTAACGAATACGATATTCATTGCAATCATCGGAACGCGAATCCACATAAATATTACATGCAGTTCATTTAAAGGGATTCATGACGACAAAACAGACTGATTAGAAACAAGTTGCTAGAATGCGTGACGCGACGTCTGCAAAATCGCAAAATCGTGTTCCCCACAGAGACGGACCGCTTCAATAAAGTTTAGCATTGGAGTCACGCTAGGGCATTTCGAATTGGAAATTGGGATCGGAAGGGAGCGGGGAGGGATATGCATGTGGTGCTACGACAAAGTTTCTCACTTCTCCACCCATCATTTTCCCTAACTCTTGCTGAATATTACCGTAACGAGCCTTTCACATTGGCTAATTGGGTGAATTCAGGAAACAATGAGCCTTCGGGACTCGGTAAACAGTTCTGGCAGCCACGCGGTGACGACGTAGAGAAATGATGATTCCAGCAGTGACGCCACCATCACAGAAAAAAAATCTCATGTGTTACACTCACACGACTTTCTCTAGCTCGTCTACAAACTCCCTACATAACATTATTCTTCTGTCTACACCTTGCTAATCGAGATAATCATCAGCAAAATGTTCCTATTACCTAGTTCCTTGTGAGTAGAGAGCAACTAAGGGAATACATTAGGCTAAACCGACAATCAAATGTTTTAAAAGATGTCGTTATGTGATGGTCATTGCAAATCGCGTTTTTGCTTGGCCAGGAGTAGAACAAAAAAAAAACGGACACTTCCTGTCTGAGAAAAGCGTAAGTACTTTACAACTGAAATCAATAACAAGGAATATCTCCGAAACGGTTACCCCCACAACAAAAATGTGAAGGCTATATATTGTGTGTTTTGACGAGATCTACATTTTTTTTGCAGTAAGTTTTTGTATATCTCTTATGGTTTAGTAGTTAATCAAAATTCGACAAAACTCATCTAGAATAGAAGACTTCAGAGGCTATTCCTATAAAATTCAACATATAAATTTTATTTGGGAGGTAAATATCTTTAATATACGGTATTTTAATCAAAATCGTTAGAGCCATTTTTAGAGAAAATAAAGGGTTCCATGTAAAGGGTAGTTTGAAGTGGGCGGATTTTCTTGAAAATCTTCGTGTCGCATCCCTGGAAGATATAAAACCTAAGTACTAAGTTTGGTAATTAACGATCTTTTCATTTTTGAGCTATGCTGTCTGCTGCACACCCACCACACACGGACCTTTTTCTAAAAATCTGATGTGTTACAATCACATGACTGCAAACTCTTACAAAAGATCATTCTTCTTTCTACACAACGCAAATTGATATAAACATTAGCAGAATGTTCTTATTACTTAGTTCCTTATAAGTAGAAGGGAACTAAAGGAATGCACTATGCTAAAGTGATAGTCAAATGCTTTAAAAGCTATCATTATGCGATTGTCACTGCAAATTGCTTTTTTGCTTGTCCAGAAGTAGAAAAAAATAAATACGGACACTTCTTGTCTGGAAAAAGTATAAGTAGTTCACATTTAAAATCAATAGCAAGGAATATCTCGGAAACGATTACTTCCACAACAAAAACTTAAAGGACATAAATTGTGTATTTTGACAAGATCTACATTTTTTGTTGTGTAAGTTTTTGTATATATCTTACGGTTTAGCAATTATGCAAAATTTGGCAAAATTCATCCAGAGGCTATTCTCAGAATGTTCAACATATACATTTTATTTGGGATGTAAATATATTTAATACACGGCATTTTAATCAAAATCATTAGAGAAATTTTAGAGAAAACAAAAATTTTGGAAAATTTTTCCATGAAAAGTGTAGTTTGTGGTGTGGGAATTTTCATGAAAATCTTCGCGTTGCATCCCTGGGAGATACTAAACCTAAATACTAAATTTGATATTTAACGGTGTTTTTGAGCTATGCTGTTCACAGACACACAAAAATCTGATGTGTTCCATTCACATGACTTTCTCTACATCTCTGTAACAAATTGTTTTTAGTAAGCTTATTCTTCCATATATTCCATACTAAACCATTATCAGACACGCTCTTATTATTTAGTTCCTTATAAGTAGAAGGGAAATAAGGGAATACACTAGGCTAAACCGACAGTCCAATATTTTAAAATGTGGTTGCTTTGGGATTGAAATCAGTTTCTTTGTGTGGCCAGGAGTTGACAAGTTCCGGTATGAGAAAAGTTTAAGTATTTTAAAGCTGAAATCAATATCAAGGAATGTGTCGAAAAACAGTCAACTCCACGAAAAACATGTCTATGACATAAGTGTGGTTTTATCGAGATCCACGTCTCTTGTGTAATATTGTTTTGTCTATCTCATATGGTTTACCAATTATACAAAATTCAATAAAAATCATTCAGAATAAAGATGTCTTTAGAGGCTATTCCAAAAAAATCAAGATATAAAGTTTATTTGTCATGTAAATATCTTAAATATAACAGATTTTAATCAAAATCGTTGGAGCCATTTTTGTAAAAATAAAAATTTACGAAATTTGTTCATAAACAGGGTAGTTGGGGGTGAGGAGATTTTCTTGAAAATCTTCGTGTCGCATCCTTATTGCGACATAATGTGTGTGAGTGCGTGTGTGTATAGTTCAAGATCACAAGTCCTCAGAGTGACGTTACAGTCCGCCACTGATACACCTGTTGCCCTTGGCTACTCAGGAAGTTTGGTTCGGAGTCAATGGTAGAGCATGTTTTTCGACTCACCCAGTGGGGAACCAAATGGGAATACACATTAAATACACTTAAAATGCCACATATAGTACTTTATTTAGCTGAAAATAGGGTTCGTCGTCGTGTATCATACTGTTACAAGCACTCAATATTTCTAAGGTTCGGACTTGTGTTATTACTGTGCGACACTAGCGCTCTTTCACACTCCGCATAACCAACCGGACTGTTAGCACATCACATCTCAACTCCTTTCTGTCCAGGTAGTAAACATACACCTCTTTCCTGAATGCTTAAAATGTTACAATGCAATTTCGGGGGTAGGGATCATCCGCTAGTCGACGTTGTAAACACTATCCCTTAGCTTAAACAAAGAGATTCTGCCTGGGCTTCAACCCTCTGTTCGTCAAATCCTGCATTCCCAAAGACTTCTTTAAACACACGTTTATACATGGGAACAAACAAATATTATATAAATAATTAATACATCCGTAATTGGTTATGCTTCTAAATGTTAAAGTTTTAAAATACCAAACTTAAATACCAAGTTTATTTATTTTTTTTTTAAAAGCAGTATCGGCGTCTGGTCAGGACTCCGGCGCTGTATCCCCGTTTACATCTCCCCCCTAAATTTACTGTATGGTTACTAGTTTTACTGTTCCTTTACACTAACATATACACATTGCGCAAACATATAACACCCATGCCCAAGGCGGGACTCGAACCCACGATCCCCTGCCCACGAAGCGAGTCGCCTTAGCGAGCGTGGCCATGGGGACCGGCAAGTTTGGTGTTTAACGTCTTTTCGTTTTTGAGCTATGCTGTCCACAGATACAAACACACGCACACACGGACTTTTTTCTGAAAATGCTTTTATTGGATTTAGGGGTTCCCAAAACATGTATTTCCGGTGAAATATAGGTACCGAATTTTTGGGAGTATTACAATACCTTCTCTATGTATAAAGAAGGTAGGTGTAAAGAAAGTAAAAATGTTTTTTTTTTAATTTAGGGAAACCCGAAACTTACATTTCCGATGAAATCTCGGAATCGAAATATTGGGTACATTACAATGCCTCCTCTATACAGTAGGTACATGGTAGTGTAACAATGGCTCATAGAGCCCCTCATAAACAACAGAGGGTAGAGAAAGTCATAGGATCATAGTTTTACAATATAAAGCAGCTACAAATAGTGTATTTTATTGTTAAACGTAAGTATAATATGAAATATATGAAAAAGAAAATCCTATATATTCCATAAAATTAAATGGCGTGTTATTTATGGACGCTCTTTAACTGCTGTGGTTCTCAGCGTCCCATTCTAAATCGGGAGTGAAAGACCGCTTAATTTTGCTCAGAGGCCTCTCTATCAGGCTTGAGGTTCTTTTAAGTGCCGTAAATCTACGACACGGAACCAACGGCTTTACTTCCCTTTCGAAGGAAGACATGCTAAGGATTTTTACACCCGAAAAAATCCGTCGTCCTCCGCTGGGTTTGAACCCGCAACCTTGGGTATATTAAGTTAGCATGGTAAGCATTACACCACGAAGGGTGACGATATATTCCATTCACAGTACTTTCACAACCTCTCTGCAACAAATTATTCTTAAGAAACGTATTATTCTATCTACTTCATGCTAACCAAGATAAGCAGTAGTAGAAATTCCTTATTGCTTAGTTACAGTAGAAGGGAAATAAGGAAATCACACTAGGCTAGAGCGATAGTCATACATTTTAAAAGCTGGTTGTTATGTAATTGAGACCTCTCTGTTTGCATGACCAGGATTGACAAATAAAAACATTTTATAAGTATTTTAAAATTGAAACCAATAACAACGAAAATCTCGGAAATGGATAATTCCAAATGTATATGAATAAAGTGTGCGTTTTAACGATAACCTACATGTTTTGTTAATAAGCTTTTGTGCATCTCTTACTGTTTCAATAAACAGTACAGGCATGCAAGCGTTATTCAAAATGAAGAGGAGCTCATATGCTATTCCCAGAGAATTCAAGATACTTTTTTTACTTTCTCTATACGCACTATGTACATAGTGTATAGAGAAGGCATTGCACTCTACCCAAAAATTCGATACTGAGATTTCACCGGAAATATATGTTTTAGGATCCCCATTATCCAAAAAAAGCATTTTCACAAAAAGGTCCGTTTGTGTGTGTGTCCGTGTGTCTGTGAACACGATACTCAAAAACGAAAAGTTGGTAAAATACCAAAATTGGTATTTAGGTTTAGTATCTTCCAAGGATGCAGCACGAAGATTTTGAGAAAAATCCCCCCACCCCAACTACCCTTTACATGGAACTTTTTTCGAAAATTTTGATTTTCTCAAAAATGGCTCTAACGATTTTGATTAAAATTTCGTATATTAAAGATATTTACCAGACAAATAAAATGCATATCTTGAATTTTCTGGGAATAGCCTCTGAAGAGTAGTTTATTCTGGATGAATTTTACTGAATTTTGAATAACTGCATAACCATAAGAGATGGACAAAAACTTACTGCACAAAAAATGTAGAGCACATTAAAACACACAATTTATGTTATATACATTTTTTTCGTGGAGTTCGGCGTTTTTGAGACATTACGTATTTTTAGTTTCTACTATGAAAAACGTATACTTTTCTCATACAGGAACTTGTCAACTCCTATCCATATAAACAAAGGAACTTCATTGACATAGCAACCAGCTTTTGACTATCACTTTAACCTATGGTAGTCCCTTATTTCGCTTCTACTAACAAGGAAGCAAGTAATAAGACTATTTCTGCTAATTTTTCTGATTAGCATAAAGTAAATAGAAGTATACGCTTTTTAAGAATAATTTGTTGCAGAGATGTAGAGAAAGTCATGTGAATGGTACACATCAGATTTTTTTATTTGTAATGTAAGTATATTTAATATACAATATTTTAATCAAAATCATTAGCGAGTTTTTGAGAAAATCAACAATTTCGAATTTTTTTTTTTCATGTAAAGGATAGTTTGGAGTGTGGAAATATTGTTAAAAATCTTTGTGTCATATATTTGAAATATGCTGAATCAAAACATTTAGTTTAGCATTTAACCAACTTTTTGTTTATGAGTTATTGTTTCACAACACACGGATACACACACACACACACACACACACACACACACATATACACAAGCGCACGGACCTTGTTCTTAAAATGCTGTCCCTTTTTTTTTTTTTTTTTTTTTTTTTTTTTTTTTAAATCAGTGTACCCTAAAGAGTGTAGTTCCAGTAAAATTTAGATTTCGAATTTTTGAGTGGACATAAATACCTTCTCTACCTATATGCTATGTACTAAATAATGAAAGTAAAAAAACAACGAAAAGAAAGTCTGATGTGTTCCATTTACATGACCTTCTCTATATCCCCGCAACAAATTATTGTTAAAAAGCGTATACTTCTATTAACTTCATGCTGATCAGTAAAACATTAGCAGAAATAGCCATATTACTTGCTTCCTTGTAAGTAGAGGTGAAATAAGGGAGTACCATAGGTTAAATTGATAATCAAAAACTGGTTGCTATGTCACTAGAGTTCCTTTGTTTGCATGGACAGCAATTGACAGATTCCTGTATGAGAAATGTATAAGTTTTTCATAGCAGAAACCAAAAATAAGGAATGTCACAAAAATGACGAACTCCACGAAAAAAATGTATATAACATAAATTGTGTGTTTTAAAGTGCTCTACATTTTTGTGTAGTATGTTTTTGTCCATCTCTTACGGTTTAGCAGTTATTCAAAATTTAGTAAAATTCATCCAGAATAAACTACTCTTCAGAGGCTATTCCCAGAAAATTCAAGATATGCATTTTATTTGTCAGGTAAATATCTTTAATATACGAAATTTTAATCAAAATCGTTAGAGCCATTTTTGAGAAAATCAAAATTTTCGAAAAAAGTTCCATGTAAAGGGTAGTTGGGGGTGGGGGGATTTTTCTCAAAATCTTCGTGTCACATCCCTGGAAGATACTAAACTTAAATACCAAGTTTGGTATTTAACCTACTTTTCGTTTTTGAGTTATCGTGTTCACAGACACACGGACACACACATACACACAGACGTTTTTCCGAAAATGCTTTTTTTTGGATAAAGAGGACCCTAAAACATATATTTCCGGTGAAATCTCGGTATCGAATCTTTTGGTGGAGTGCAATACATGCTCTATACACTATGTACAGAGTGCCTATAGAGAAAGTAAAAGTAAGATTACACACTAGGTAAAAAACGATACTCAAATCTTTCAAAAGCCGGTCCCCATGTGGATGAAATCCGTTTCTAGGCAGAGCCAGGAGTTTACAACTTTCCATGTGAAAAAGTTTAAGTATTTTACATCTTAAGCAAATAAGGGATTTTCAGAAATTGTCAATTAAATGAAAAAAAAATATATATGACATAAATTGTGTGTCTTATCATGATCTACATTTTTTGTGTAGTAAGTTTTTGTCTATCCCTTATTTTTAGGTTGGGAAGATTAGGGCACTCAACTTCGAGGTTAACGTCATATGGTTTACCAGTTACGCAAAATTCATTCAGAATAAAGAGATTTTTAGAGGCTGTTCCTATAAATTTCAAGGTATACATTTTATTTGCCATATAAGTATCTTTAATATACGGTATTTTAATCAAAATTGTTGCAGTCATTTTTGAGAAAATTCAAATTCTAATGTTCCATGTAATGGGTACTTTGGGGTGGGGGGATTTTTTCAAAATCTTCATATCGCATCCGTGAAAGATACTCAGCTTAAATACAAAGACTTTTCGTTTTTGAGTTATCGTGTTCACAGACACGGACCTTTTCTGAAAATATTTTATTTATATATATAGGGAGCTCTAAAACGTGTATTTCCGGTGAAATCTCGGTATCGAATTTTTGGGTGGAATGCAATACCTTCTCTATCCCTATGTATATTATATATATGGAGCTAGAGAAGGTAAAAACTACAAAAAGGTACAAACTGATGACATACTTCATGGACTTTCTGTATCTCTCTTTAACAAATTATACTTAAAAAGCTTCTTCTATCTTCTTCACGCTGATCAAGATAAATATTAGCAGAAATGTTCCTATTAGAGCTTCTTATAAATAGCAGGGAATACGCTAAACTAAAGCGATAGTGAGAACTTTGGTATGTGGCGGTGGGGCTAGAATGCGGTAAACACAGGAAGCGCGGTGAGCCGGTAGCTGGAAGCGTTAGAACGCGAGACATCAGCCGGGTCATGCTAAAGTCGTGCAGTAGCTTCGACTGATTTTCGTAAACATCTGTGACGTCATTTGCAGCTACATAAAGAACAACTCCGAGCCAAGTTGTAGCACGCAGCTTCTCTTCGGGACTTGCAGTTTCAGGAAAGACCGGTGGCCCTCCCCCAACATCTGCCGGCAGGGTAGTCTCGCTGTCTCCGACACCCGTGCCGGTCCCGCCGCCCATTGCCACTGTCTCGCTGGTAGTCAGCACCGCTTCACGGCGACCGCAGTTGAAGTCGCCGCCACTGCAAGAAACAACGTAGCCTTTAGCCTGAGTCTAAAGTCTTATAGCACCGTTAGTCGCCATTGGGGTTGTCATCTCAAAATGATTTGAGATCACCTTGTGGTTTACCCGGAAATAAGCGCGTCAATTGACAAATTCAATGGTAACTCAGTGGCAGAGCAACCGGCTAGAGATCAGGAGATCAGTGGTTCAAATCCCGGCCATAGCATTGAATTTTTCAGTCTAACTCTACCTATCCAACGCAGCCACCCCGTTTCAGTGTCGTGTTCGCAGATACCTTTCCACCCAGAACTTCTGCGTAGTCTCGGTGGCCTTCATGCTCGAGGGCCATGAATTTTCTGTGACAGAGGCCAACGCCGCCCGTCAGAATAGAGCTTCAGGACCTCGAATCTGCCTTGGCGTCAAGTTGCTCCTGTTGGGCGACACCTGTGTGTCGAGGTCAGCCGACAGGAACGCCACCGACCCTGCTGATGCATCTGCAGCCAAGTAGCCTGCTCCTCGCCGCCGCGGTACCTCTACTGTGTCGCCAAGGACACTTCGCCCCTCTTATCCAAGGAGCAAGCAACCATCATCGAGCCAGTCCGAACAGCCAATGCAGTCATCATCACCGTCATTTCCGACAAACAACAATCTGCTGCAAGAAATCCAGGGACTAAGTGAGACCACTAGGAGGTTTTGACGCTGATGACCAAGTTTGAGGACCATCTCAAAGAACCTCCCAACAAACTCCACAGCTGAGAAATATCATCTAGCAATGAACAACAGCGACGTCTTCAGGGAGGTGAGAACCCTCCAGGAAGAACCAGACACTCTACCAGGGCGGTTCGACTCGAGACAGAGAGGCCACCCACGGTTCACCAGGTACTAGTTTCATCTCCACTACATTCCTCATCGACTCCACTGCGGGGAAGGCTGGACCTAAGTCTCGACCCTCATTCCTACTCCCCTGGCCGCTACATTCTGGTCCAGTTAATTCACCTTTGAATCCGCATGCGGTACCGCCTCTCCGTTTTCCCTTCTAATACCGGGTGGACGGGAAACTTAGTCGGTATGACCCGTTAGCAGACCCCGACACTCCGGGCTTCCTGGTTCAGTCCTTAAGTGGATTTTTCCCCTCCACTCCAAACAGAAAAGAAAGGGGGGGGGGGAAATCTGATGTGCTTCACTCACATGCTTTCTTTACATCTCTGTAACAAAGTATTGTTAATAAGCTTATTCTTCTACCTCTTCACGCTAATAAAGATTAACATAAGCAAAAACAGTCGACAGTCAAAATTATGAAAATGTGGTTGCTGTGGGATAGAAATCTGCTTCTTTGCGTGGCTAGGAATTTATATAGCTATTTTACAACGGAAACCAATAACAAGGAATATCTCAAAAATATCTCTACGAAAAAAAGTATATACAAGTGTGTTTTAAGGAGATCTACATGTTTTGTGTAGTAAGTTTTAATCTATCTCATACTAATGCAAAGTTCCGCAAAATTCATCCAGAATAAAGATATCTTCAGAGGGTATTACTAGAAAATTGAAGACATGTATTTTATTTTTCATGTAAATGTTTTAAATATAAGAGACTTTAATCAAAATCGTTAGAGTCATTTTTGAGAAAATCAAAATTTTCGAAAAATATTCTATGTATTTGGGGTGGGAGAATTTTCTTGAAAATCTTCGGGTCGCATCCTTGGAAGATACTAAACTTAAGTACCAAGTTTGGTATTTAACGGTATTTCCGTTTTTGAGCTATACTGCCCACAGACATACACACACGGATCTTTTTCTAAAACTGTTTTTTTTTTATTCAGAGGGATCCAAAACTTGTAAATCTCGGTACCGACTTTTGGGTGCATTACAATACTTTCTCTATACACAAGTACATAGTAGTTTAGAAAAAGTACAAATGTAGCCATATCAAATGCTTAATGAATTCTAGATTAAGTGAGTTGCAGTTGTTTGGAGCGGGGTCAGCTTTGTGTAACCAACTGTTAACACTAACCGCAGGAACGCAATTATCGCCTTTTACGTATTCGGATATCGCAATAAAATCCCTTACACAGAGGTTTTAGCTTCTCCTTTTGTGTTGAAACCAAAAGAGATCAATAGTACAACAGCCTCTAAGTTTTGCTCCATGTAAAACCACTATTGTGGTACTATCAATATATCTACACTATAATATCACTACTCATATTGGACACAAATCATATTTATAACATTTAATTTGCTATACATAAATAAAGTAATATCCAATGATGAATATCACTGAAGCAATTACCTATTAATGTTTACTTTCTCTACACGTACTATGTACATAGTATATAGACGAAGTATTGTATTCCACCCAAAAATTTGATACCGAGATTTCACCGGAAATGCATGTTTTAGGATCCCCTGAATACAAAAAAAAACAACACATTTTTACAAAAAGGACCGTGTGTGTGTGTGTGTGTGTCTGTCGGTCTGAGTGTGTGTCTGTGGACAGCATAGCTCAAAAACGAGAAGACCGTTGAATATCAAACTTGGTATAAAAGTTTCGTATCTTCCAAGAATGCGACACGAAGCTTTTCAAAACAATCCCCTCACACCCAACTACCCTTTACATGGACTTTTTTTCGAAATTTTTTATTTCCTTAAAAATGGCTCTAACGATTTATTAGATAAGATATGAAAGATATTTACGTGACAAATAAAGTGTATATCTTGAATTTTCTAGGAATAGCATCTGTAGACTACCTTATTCTGGATGAATTTTACGGAATTTTGCATAACTGCTAAACCGTACAAGATGGATAAAAACTTACACCACAAAAAATGTAGAGCACCTTAAAATACACAATATATGTTATATACATTTTTTTTCGTGGAGTTGATCGTTTGAAATACTCCTTGTTTTTGGTTTCAGCTTTAAAAAAACATACTTTTCTCATATAAGAATTAACAATTCCTGTCCATACAAACAAAGGAACTTCAGACACCTAGCAACCAACTTTTGACTATCACTTTAACCAATAGTATTCCCTTATTTCGCTTCTACTTACAAGGAAGCAAGTAATAAGACTATTTCGGCTAATTTTTTCTCAATTGGCAAGAAGTAAATAGCGACATAAGCTTTTTAACAATAATTAGTTACAGAGATGTAGAGAAAGTCGTGTGAATGGAACACAGATTTTTTATTCCTGAATCAGTAGAACATTTGTTTGAGTGTGAAGCAAAATTTATTTGTTTTACTTTGGTGGAGATGTGATTAATTATCAAACAGTGCCAACAACGGTTAGATTCCAAATTTAGCTAAGCGAACACCAGAGTAGATTAGAACACATTTTTACTTTCTCCATACGCACTATGTACATAGTGTATAGAGAAAGTACTGCACCACCAAAAATTCGATACCGAGATTTCACCGGAAATATAAGTTTTAGGGTCCCCAATATCCAAAAAAAGCATGTTCACAAAAAGGTCCGTGTGTGTGTGTGTGTGTGTGTGTGTGTGTCCGTGTGTCCGTGTGTCTGTGAACACGATAACTCAAAAACGAAAAGTCGGTAAAATACCAAACTTGGTATTTAAGTTTAGTATCTTCCAGGGATGTGACACGAAGATTTTGAGAAAAATCCCCCCACCCCCAACTACCCTTTACATGCAACTTTTTTCGAAAATTTTGATTTTCTCAAAAATGGCTCTAACGATTTTGATTAAAATGTCGTATATTAAAGATATTTACCTGGCAAATAAAATGCATATCTTGAATTTTCTGGGAATAGCCTCTGAAGAGCAGTTTATTCTGGATGAATTTTACTAAATTTTGAATAACTGCTAAACCGTAAGAGATGGACAAAAACAAATGTAGAGCACGTTAAAACACACAATTTATGTTATATAAATTTTTTTCGTGGAGTTCGTCGTTTTTGTGACATTCCTTATTTTTGGTTTCTGCTATGAAAAACGTATACTTTTCTCATACAGGAACTTGTCAACTGCTATTCATATAAACAAAGGAACTTCATTGACATAGCAACCAGCTTTTGACTATCACTTTAACCTACGGTTGTCCTTTATTTCGCTTCTGCTTACAAGGAAGCGAGTAATAAGACTATTTCTGTTAATTTTTTCTGATTAGCATAAAGTAAATAGAAGTATAAGAATTATCTGTTGCATGGATATGGAGAAAGTCATGTGAATGGTACAAATCAGATTTTTAAAGACTGCAATTTAATGCAAATTGACACTATTTGAATTCACACAGATATGACCTATTAATCACTGCATACTGTTGCTATTACCAACCTTGAATGGCCGATATCTGAGACGCTGTTAAACCTCACTTACTCAATAACTTATACGCGGCTTATTAATGGAATGCTGATTAAATAAGAATGCCGCACGTATTTCACGTATTATTTATAAATAATCATCATTCGTTTCGATTCGTAATTGGCTTACCCTCTCCATATTTGTAGGACTGACACCCTCCTAGCACTTACAAGCCAATGCCCAGGGGTCAGAGCTAGTCGGGAAGCCTACAGCACGAAACGGCAGAATGGAGAACCTGTTACGAGGGGTCGACCCATAGGCAGGCATGAACATGGAATATAAGAGAAATTGATGATTGGAAAGATGATAATGGAGCAATTGGGGAAATGAGTGGTGGGGGAAACCGGAGAACCCGGAGAAAACACGCTTCGTCCACCACGAATTCCACTTGGCACTTGGGATCGAACCCGGGCCGCCTAGATGGGAGGCAAGTGGTCTAACCACTCAACCACTTTATCATCATTTCTGTACTTATTTAAACATAGGCTTATTACTTTCTCTAACCCCGTATGTACAATGTACATAAGGATAGAGAAGTATTGTATTCCACCCAAAAATTCGATATCGAAATTTCACCGCAAATACATGTTTTAGGACCCCCTGAATCCAAAAAAAGCATTTCCAGAAAAAGGTCCGTGTGTGTGTGTGTGTCCGTGTGTCCGTGTGTCTGTGAACACGATAACTCAAAAACGAAAAGTAGCTAAAACTTGGTATTTTAGTTCAGTATTTTCCAGGGATGCGACACGAAGATTTTGAGAAAAATCCCACTACCCCAAACTACCCTTTACATGGAACTTTTTTCGAAAATTTTGATTTTCTTAAAAATGGCTCTAACGATTTTGATTAAAATATCGTATATTAAAGATATTTACCTGACAAATAAAATGTATATCTTGAATTTTCTGGGAATATCTTCTAAAGACCTGTTTATTCTGGATGAATTGTGCTTAATTTGGCATAACTAGTAAGCCGTAAGAGATAGACAAAAACTTACTATACAAAACTGTAGGCCTTGTTAAAATACACAACTTACGTCATATACTTTTTTTTTTTCGTGGATCTTGCCGTTTTTGAGGTATTTATTGTTATTAGTTTCAGTTGTCAAGTACTTATACTTTTCTCAGATGGGAGTGTCCGTTTTTCTTTAGTTCTACTCCTGGCCAAGAAAAGAAACGATTGTAATGACAATCACATAACGACAGCTTTTAAAACATTTGACTATCGATTTAGCCTAGTGTATTCCCTTATTTTCTTCCTGCTTATAAGGAACTAAGTAATAAGAACATTGTGCTGAATACCTCGATTAGCAAGGTGCAGAAAGAAGAATAATCTTAGAACGGCTATAGAAAGTCATGTGAGTGTAACACATCAGATTTTTTTTATCAACCACTGTTAATCGTGATACACATTCACAAAGAAATGATTCGTTTGCATACATAAAGCTGGCATGGACTCTACGAGATGTAGAAAATACTAAAAACATTGATAAACAAACCAATGCTTAAAAAGATTCTATAAATAGAGTTTTGGTTAAACTTTGATTATTCTGGATCGCTCAGCCTTTGTCTTTTTACTTTCTCTACACGTACTATGTACATAGTGTATAGAGAAGGTATTGCATTCCACCCAAAAATTCGATTCTGAGATTTTACCGGAAATACATGTTTTGTGTCCCCTGAATCCAAAAAAAATGCATTTTAGAAAAAGGTATGTGTATGTGTCTCGATGTGTGTGTGTCTGTAGACAGCTTAGCTCAAAAACGAAAAGACCGCTGAATACCAAACTTGTTATTTAAGTTTGGTGTCTTCCAAGGAAGCGACACGAAAATTTTCAAGAAAATCCCCTCACCCTAACTACCCTTTACATGGAACTTTTTCGAAAATGTTGATTTTCTTAAAAATGGCTCTAACGATTTTGATTAAAATATCGTATATTAAAGATACTTACTTGAAAAATAAGATGTATATTTTGAATTTTCTGGGAATAGTCTCTAAAGACCTTATTCTGGACGAATTTTGCTGAATTTTGCATACTTTTTAAACCGTAAGAGAAGACAAACACTTGCAACATAGAAAATGTAGATCTCGTTAAAACACACGATATACATACTTTTTTCGTTGAATTGAGATTTTCCTTGTTATTTGATTCAGTTTTAAAATGCTTAAACTTTTTTCACACGGAAAGTTGTAAACTCCTGGTCATGCATAGAAACTGATTTCAACCACATGGCAACTAGCTTTTAAAAGATTTGACTATCGTTTTAGCCTAGTGTATTCCTTTTCCTTCGACTAACACGGAAGCAAGTAATTGATACAGTTTTCTGCTAATGTTTATCTCGATTATCATAGTATAGATAGAAGAATATGGTTTTAACAATAATTTGTTACGGTAATGTAGAGAAAGTCATAAGAATGGAACACATCAGATTCTTTACTTTGCATGATGAGATTTCTGAAGTTTTTCGTGCAGAGTGCCTCTAATGCTTTGGTGTACCTTCAGTATTTTAAGGCATTTAGAAACAGTGTCTAATGGCCAATTATATACTTTATATATTCAAGAATGTTGAAATTATTTTATGGAATTAAAATAATAAAGTTCGATTTTTTATAATGTCATCTTAGGTGTGCTAAGTTTTACAAATAAAAGCTTAAACAGTGTGGTAAAAACATTGATATAATTTTAGATGTAGCAATCAAAAGCATATAAATTATCCAAAAGGTAATTGTTTTCGTTCCGAAGTATATGTGAGCAATATGCATATTGTATGACTTTCAGCAGGAGGTGCGATACAAAAGCTCAGATTGCGTGGTACATATTGATCTTGAGCTGTCGGAAAACGCGATGTGAATTTCATCACAGAGGTAGCAGGAATGCTTAATTGACACATTGATTTAGAGCTTCCTTGTGACTTTGCGGTTTGAATTTAGTTCAGCTGTTTCATAAAATGCTCACCTCATTTTATTCCTTGTATTAAAACTTTCCCGTTCTAGGTTGTTTCTCCCTACCACTGAAAAGAAAATGAATTCGAAAAACTTGCGTCTCTATCCGGAGAGAACACATCTTCCATTTTGTTCATCTTTCAGAGCCAAAGGCACTGCCATAATGCTCCCTATTCAAAACAGCTGAATGTTGGAAAGTTCCTGTTTAGTCGCAAGATGGCGTATGACTTCCATACTCATCATCTTGATGTTCTGCTTGCTAGGATGTTGCTCTCGTCTTCTATTAGAATCATATTCAAATCCGAGCAAGTCTGAAATCTTGAATTAAGGATGGATTTGTATGGAAGGAGGTGCGAAGGAAGAGGTACGGCGGAAGTTAAGAGAAGTGAAATAAATGAAGACGTATGGGGGAGGAGATGAAAGCAGGTTTAAGCGTACCGCCACAAAGGAATTTTATTAGCCCAGCCATTAACCAAAGCCAGGGTGAAGACAGTTCTTGCGGAACTGTTCGTTTATAATAAAATTCGGTAATAGCGCTTAATTTAAATTTACTGGCGGCTTCCAAAGGTTGCCAGTAGCTAAATTACAAATATGTTGGAAATGCATCCCATATGAACAGAAGTTTGACTTCGGAAACAATGCTTTTGCCTATTTATGACACTTGATACGCGTATTTTTTCCCCGCATTCATATATACTGTATGTTTGGTATCGTTTATTTTGTAACTTGTTTCCAAGAATATTTCAATGACCTATAGGCTACTTAACGAAATTTATAAGTAAGACACAATTATTCCGCAAGTAATCGTGAAAGTAATTTTGTATTATTTATTCAATTGCTTTTTGCTTTTCGAGCAAAATGTTTTATTTTATTTCCCGTAATACCAATTTGAATCAAACCATTTAAGGTGTACTTGTTAGAAGCAAGTCGTGTACCTGAAAAACTACTAATATTTCTGCTAGTTGACATTTTAGATATCTATCTAACAATTCCAGAGACCTGGGTTCGATTCCCGGTACTAGCGTGGGGAATTTCCACCCGCTGTGAGACCTAGTCCGGGGTGCACTCAGCCTCGTGAGGTCCCTGGGGGGCCAATTGACGAGCTACTTAATTCAGAAGTAACGGCTCCAGGTCGAGAAGACCGCATCAACCGGCCGGGAGGGACTCAAGACGCTGACCACATCTCCTCCTCCAGCATTGCACCCCATTAATGACGCCTTCGGGCCGAAATGGGGGTGCAGCGGCCGGGCGGTAGGCCACGATCGCTTGTAGACTGTCGTACCATGGGGTTACGCTTATCTAAAAGTTCCACTTGAAATATAAAAAGCTATTAGGTTAGGAATGCAACGTTGGGCATTCCAGTAAACACCAATATATACATATATATAACATTGCACTTAAGGTTAATAAATGTGTTGCATAAACATACGATTGAGAGTGGAAGAACTACCTCATTGGCATATTTTTAGAAAAGCATGACATATGTTTTAACTGGTTTTTGTTATACATGCATACAAAATTTGAAGTCATTGCTGTAAATATTGAACTGATACTTCAGCTTTACAGGCAACGTAGGTGGGCAAACTAAACTACAAAACAGCAAAAAAGTATTTAAGACGTCTTAAAGCTTTCCAGTCACAAAAAGCAAATGACACTCGTAGCAATATATAACGATAGAACATAGAACGTGTATAGAAGAATATAGAACACGCGCGCCCGCCCACACACATACACACACGCACTATGTGTGTAAAACAAAAGTCAATTTAATACTATACTTGGTATTTAAGCTCAACATCTTCCAAATTGCATTACGAAGACGTAAAACAAAATCTTCCCACATCAAACAACATTTTTGCATGGAAAAAAGATTGCTCATTTTTAATTTTCTCAAAAATGTCTCTAACGTTTTGAACAAACTACTACATAATTACATGTCAAATAAAATCTATATCTGGCATATTATGGCAATAGCCTGTGAACTCTCATTCTGAATGACGTTTGTATAGATTGTAAACCGTGAGAGATAGGAAAAAATCTTACCGCACAAAACTGACGACTTCGTTAAAGCACACAATTTATCAATTCTTATTTTCTCTATACGCTCTATGTACATAGTGTATAAGGAAAGTATCTATTGTATTCCACCCAAAAATCTGATGTCGAGATTTTACCGGAAGTATATGTTTTGAGGGACCCTGAGTCATAAAAGTATTTTAGAAAAAGGTCCGTGCGTGTCTGTTGACAGCATAGCTCAAAAACGAAAAGACCGCTAAATAACAAACTTGGTATTTAAGTTTGGTATCTTCCAAGGATGCCACACGAAGATTTTCAAGAAAACCTCCCCTCTGTAAACTACCCTTTGTATGGATCATTTTTTAAAATTTTGATTTTCTCACAAATGGCTCTAACGATTTTGATTAAAATACCTCATGAAAAAGATATTTTTATGACAAACGAAAAGTATCTTGAAATTTCTGAGAATAGCCTCTGAAGAGCTCTGATATATACATATCGGTTTGCCAGTTATACAAAAGTCATCCACAAAGAATGTAGATCTCGTTAAAAACACAATTTATGTCATACATACATACGTATATGTTTTTTATTTATTACTTTCTCTATGCTCACTATGTACATAGTGAATAGAGAATGTATTACACTCCATCCCAAAATTCGATACCGAGATTTCACCGGAAATATATGTTTTAGGGTCCCCTGTATTCCAAAAAGGTATTTTCAGAAAAAGGTCCGTGTGTGTGTCCGTGTGCCTGTGAACACGATAACTCAAAAACGAAAAGTCGGTAAAATACCAAACTTGGTATTTAAGATTTTGAGAAAAATCCCCACCCCCAACTACCCTTTACATGGAACATTTTTCGAAAAGTTTGATTTTCTAAAAAATGGCTCTAACGATTTTGATTAAAATATCCTATATTAAAGTTATTTATCTGACAAATAAATGTATATTTTGAATTTTCTGGGAATAGCCTCTGAAGAGTACTTTATCTGGATGAATTTTTCATAACTACTAAACCGTAAGAGATGGACAAAAACTTAACCCACAAAAAATGTAGAACACGTTAAACCAGACAATTTATGTTATACACATTTTTTTCGTGGAGTTGATCGTTTTTGAGATATTTCTCTTTCTTGGTTTCAGCTTTGAAAAACTTATACTTTTCTCATACAGGAATTTGTCAACTCCTGTCCATACAAACAAAGGAACATCAGTCACATAGTAACCAGCTTTTGGCTTTCACTTATTTCGTTTCTACTTACAATAAAACAAGAAATAAGACCATTTCTGCTAATTTTTCTCGATTAGTAGAAATAAATAAAAGATAAGCTTATTAACAATAATACGAAATTTACAGAGATATAGAGAAAGTCATGTGAATGGAACACATCAGATTTTTAATTTATTTTTCGTAGGGTTAACCGTTTTCAAAATATTCCAGAGTATTGGTTTCAATTTTAAGCCACTTAAACTTTTCTTAAACGGGAAGACATCTTTCTTCTCGTTTCTCGTTTGTTTACTCTTGGCAAGCAAAGAAATAGGAATTTCAATTTCACTTAGAGACCGGCTTTTAAAGGACGAAACTATCGCTTCTGCGCATTTTCTTATTTTCCTTCTACTTACAAGTAGGCTACTCATATGACTAATTCTGCTTATGTTTATTTATTTATTTATTTTAATGATTTACTGATTGATCAGCGCATGTTCGCTCAACAGATCATTGATTTTAGACATTATTTACATCCATGATACTGAATAACATTGAAATGAATTAAACCCCATTGGCTTAAGCCTCGTAAGTAAGTGCACCTTTGTTTTTATTTTACAGAAAGTCCTGCTCTGAGAGCTGGTCCAGTGGTAGGCGACTCTTGATGCTAGTTGGATAGCTGGATTTTCTGCCAAGAGAACAGTGAATGGCTCCTGAGACGTCTTTCAGCTTACTGTAGAACTGTTCGGCTTGTGAAGAAATTGACTGTTGGGTGATGCTGATTCCAGTTTCTCTATGTAGTTGACTGTTTCTGGCGCATTCGTTGAGATTCGCAATATTTTGTTTTGAAATGTCTGGATACGTTTTATTTCGGAAGGACTGGTTCTCCCCAAACTGGACAAGCGTATAGTAGGAGTGCAGTTTTTTAGTTTGAGTGAAGATCTTTTGTTGAGAAGAGGATAGAGCTTTGCCAGTCTTGCTCGGGTTAATGTGAGTTTATTACTTATAAGTGGTTTCCATGTGAGTCGTCGATCCAAGATATTTCACTGTTTCTGTCTCAGTTTACCAGGATCTATGTTTCGCTGGGAGCGTTAATGGTAGTGGATTGTTCTGTCTGCATAGTGTAAAGATCATTGCTTCATATTTTTGCTGGTTGAGCGAAATACGCCAGTTGTCGAGCCAGGGTATAATTAAGATTAAGGCCTCTTGAAGGTGACTTCTGGCTGTGACTTCTGGCGGTGTGGATGTTGCGATGTGTTGAAAATATTGCAGTATCGTCCGCATTTGAGCTGTAGGTTGAGAAGAAGAAAGTGAGCAAGAGAAATGTGTTGCATAAATATTTTCTTCCCAGGCGATAAAGTTATTGCTCGCTCGAGAATCTGGAAATGCGTAAATAATAGCTAGCATAGTTAGCGACCCACATGCATACGTTTCACAGTAAACAAATCGAATATGTGAGCAGACAGCCCCCTATCTTAAGTCAGACCTCACTCGCCTTCTTCTCGTGGTCCAATATTACTTGCATCATTAAGTGTAAACCAATGGGTGTTACGTAATATATTTATTTTTCTCAAGTTTCTGTACTAGGCAGTAAGTTGTCAAGTTGTCAAGTTAATGGTTCTATTATTGCATGTACTGTATACAAAGTGTACTACGAGGGTCGGCAGATAAGCTCCAGGCATCACACAGATTTGGTGCCACTAGGCCAGTTAGACGGTGGCATCGTAAACTTTAACTCTAGACTAGCTTGTACCCATAGTTACATCTCAATAGCTTGTTTAGTTTTCGATTGACAGCATTTTAAACAAGACAACTTTGGAGTTTTCACGGAAATTGAGGATTTGAAAAAACGAGCAGTGATTAAATACTTCCGTTTGAAAGGTTTAACGCCTAAAGAAATCAAGGACGAAATGGATAGTACATTGAAAGACTCTGCTCCTTCATATTCAATGATTAAAAGGTGGGTTGCAGAGTTTAAAATGGGACGTACGAGCACTAGTGATGAGCCTCGCTCTGGACGCCCTGTAGAAGTGACACCTCCAGAGATCATTGAAAAAATGCATCGTTTAGTACCGGAAGACCGCATATTAAAGTTGGTTGAGATAGCAGAGGCTGTAAATATATCGAAAGAACGTGCAGGTTATATTTTAAGTAATATTTTGGACTTTCACAAGGTCTGTGCCGCGTCTGTTGACACCTGATCAAAAGTTGCAAAGAAAAACTGTTTCTGTTTAGAATGTGGAGCTCTACCGTAAAACTCCCAGTGACTTTTTGAGACGGCTTATTACCATGGATGAAAATTAAATACACCACTACACTTCAGAAAATAAATCACAGTCAAAACAGTGGATTGTGCCGGGTGAACCAACTCCAAAAAATCTGATGTGTACCATTCACATGACTTTCTCCATATCCCTGCAACAAATAATTCTTAAAAAGCTTATACTTCTATTTATTTTATGCTAATCAGAAAAAATTAGCAGAAATAGTCTAATTACTCGCTTCCTTGTAAGTAGAAGCGAAATAAGGGACAACCGTAGATTAAAGAGATAGTCAAAAGCTAGTTGATATGTCAATGAAGTTCCTTTGTTTATATGGATAGCAGTTGACAAGTTCCTGTATGAGAAAAGTATACGTTTTTCATAGCAGAAACCGAAAATAAGGAATGTCACAAAAACGACGAACTCCACGAAAAAAATGCATATAACATAAATTGTGTGTTTTAACGTGCTCTACATTTTTTGTGTAGTAAGCTTTTGTCCATCTCTTACGGTTTAGCAGTTATTCAAAATTTAGCAAACTTCATCCAGAATAAACTATTCTTCAGAGGCTATTCCCAGAAAATTCAAGATATACATTTTATTTGTCAGGTAAATATGTTTAATATCCGAAATTTTAATCAAAATCGTTAGAGCCATTTTTGAGAAAATCAAAATTTTCGAAAAAAGTTCCATGTAAAGGGTAGTTGGGAGTGGGGGGATTTTTCTCAAAATCTTCGTGTCGCATCCCTGAAAGATATTAAACTTAAATACCAAGTTTGGTATTTTACCGACTTTTCGTTTTAGAGTTATCGTGTTCACAGACACACGGACACACACACACACGGACACACACACACACGGACCTTTTTGTGAAAATGCTTTTTTTGGATATTGGGGACCCTAAAACATATATTTCCTGTGAAATCTCGGTATCGAATTTTTTGGGTGGAGTACAATACTTTCTCTATACACCATGTACATAGTGCGTATGGAGAAAGTAAAAATGTGCGAATTAAAGTTCGAATTGCTTGAACACCTTATTCGCCAGATCTAGCACCAAGTGACTACCACCTGTTCCCAAACGTCAAAAAGTTTCTTGGAGGACGAAGATTTCAGAGCAACGAGGAGGCCATTAATGCGGTAAACAGCTACTTTGAGGATCTTGATAAATTGTGCTACAGAGATGGATTAATTAAATTAGGACACCGATATGACAAATGCATTGGCCTTTCTGGAGGTAATGCTGAGAAATAAAGCATTTTTTTAAATGCTGTTTTCATTGAGAGGCCCCGGACTTATAGAGAAAGTATTGTATTGCACACAAATATTCAATACCGAGATTTCACCGGAAATACATGTTTTGAAACCCCTAAATCCAAAAAAATAAAAATGTCCGTGTGTCTATGTGTGTCTGTGGGCAGCAAAGCCCAAAAACGAAAAGTCCGTTGGTATTTAAGTTTGGTATCTTCCAAGGATGCGACACGAAGATTTTCAAGAAAATCCCCCACCCCCAACTTCCCATTACATGAAACATTTTTCGAAAAGTTTGATTTTCTTGAAAATGGCTCCAACGATTTTGATTAAAATCTCTTATATTTAACTTATTTAGGTGAAAAATAAAATGTGTATATTCAATTTTCGGGATAGCCTCTTAAGACATGTTTATTCTGGCTAAATTTTGAATAACTGTAAACCGCATGAGATACGCAAAAACTTACTCAACAAAAACTGAAGACCACTTTAAAACACACAATTTATAGCATATACGTTTTTTTTCGAGGAATTGACCATTTCTGAGCTATTACTTATTATTTTTGTTTCAGATCTAAGATACTTTAACTTTTCTCACGCGCTAATTTGTTAACTTCTGGCCCTGCATAGAAACAAATTTCAACCACATGGCAACCAGCTTTTAAAAGATTTGACTGTCGGTTTAGCTTTTGCCTTATTTCTCTCCTACTTACAAGGAAGCATGTAATAAGACTATTTTTGCTAATGGTTATCTCGACTCTCGTAAAGTAGATAGAAGAATATGTTTTTAACAATAATTTGTTAAGTAGATGTAGAGAAAGTCATGTGAACGGAACACATCAGATTTTTTATTGAAATAATAAATGTGAATACATATGAAGGCGTTGCTATAGACTTTTAGATTTGAATACAGTAGAAGGTAATGTATTTACATGTCTTTATTAGAACAGAGTGGTATTGCGGCTTACGAAAACGATTATAATTTCGAGAATAAATATTATATCTTATGCATCTTGCGGTAGGTACACTGCACATTCCCATCAGGTAATTGTATAGATGTAGACAAAAATAAGATACTGGATTTAGCGCTGTAAGGATCTAAAGATTTAAAGTTATCAGAGATGTTGAAATCCATAATTACTTTGTGTCTCGATCCCGGGCCGTTGGAGGCACAGGACGAATCTTTAAAGATTCTGTGGCCAACGATGCAAGCATTTCTTGTATACCATCTGTGTGTGTGTATGTGTGTGTATGTGTGTGTGAGTGTGTGTGTGTGAGTGTGTGTGTGTGAGTGTGTGTGTGTGTGTGAGTGTGTGTGTGTGTGAGTGTGTGTGTATGTGTGTGTATGTGTGTGTATGTGTGTGTGAGTGTGTGTGTGAGTGTGTGTGTGTGTGTGAGTGTGTGTGTGTGTGTGCGAACAATCCAAACACCGAATCAAATATTTAAGTTAAGAATATGTTGAAGATGCGACAAAGGTTTTCAAAGAACTCGCTAACCAAACTTACACTTTACATGGAAGATGTTTTCTTTATTTTTCAATTTCTCAAAATGTTGGCCGTAAACCAAAACAAAATGTTCAGCTCTTTAGTCCTAATCTGTTGCCAGACTGTGCAATAGTGTTCAATCATGTCCGTTACCTTTCAAAAAGAGGTTGTTATTAGAGTTTAATATTCGTTATATTTGGATCTCCCAGCACGCAAAATCTGCGCACTTATATCACAAATACGCTATACTCTTAGTGCTGGTCGATCAGATAAATTATAAAAATGTGTATTTAGAAAGCTCAATATTGATCAAGACAGAAACTTGGTCAATATCTTAAGGGGGAATGGTGGCTCATTTGTTGGGGGGGGGGGGGTGATTAAGTAAAAAAGAAAAACAAAAAGTATTATTTGTTTGCTAATGACGTTATCAATTGACAGGATCATAGTAGCGCCATCGGAGTACCGCAACAGACTGACAACAAAATAGAGAGAGAGAAAAAAAAAACAAACAAAGATCTACCCTCCCAAAATAAAAAAAAAGAACAAATTCTATTAAAAGAATATTTTAAAGGAATAGTTTATTTACTTCTGTTCATCGGTGTTATAGCTAGTGGGTTGGGGGGCTTATCGTTTAAGTAACACTTTAACCTGTGCTGAGCTCTTGCCGCGCGTGGCAAAACAGTCAACAGTGTTGCAATACTTTACTCAGTCGGATGACGAGTCTTTAAAATCAACAGGAATCAGGCAGTACACACAAATATTATAGGCAACAGTGCTTCCTTCTTCCACTCTGTCACACGCTTTTACTCCTCGCTTGCTTCAGACTAAGAAAACACTACCTACTTCCAATTGCTAAACCCCTACCTGTTTGGAAGGGCGCCCCAATCCACCGCCGAACAGATAGTATTTTAGTTTACAAGTGATACTGATAGAACGATGGATAACGTCATATAACTGGTTCTCGCTTCCCTCACGGTTGCGTTTCATGTTTACGACTATAGCTATATTAGGATACTGAAATAATAAGCTCTCAGAAAAATGAGTTACTGAAGAGCAAGTGCATGGCAGTCGCTATGATAAATTGCTGTAACAGTTTTGAATAGTTGCCCATTAGATAGTAATCAGAGCTGGTATTGATTTAAAAACGCAACATAACCCTTTCCCGATAAATGGTTATGCTACTGGCTCTAGAACATCAAATTTATATTAATTTAAATTAAATTAAAATATACACAAGTTAACGAAGAAAGAAATATAAGAAGAGTTTTAAATATGAACATTATTCTGAATTCCATCAATCAGGTTAGGCCAAACAGCTGCATTATAGAGGCGTGGCATTTCAGGGCCAAAGTAGAGCTCAATGCGTTTCTCTTGATGCAGTTCAGACTATTAATTTACTCTTGTAAGTTGAATAACTCTCTAGGTTTTAGCGTAAGTTTTATTGTTTTTATAAAACATATGCGCATTCTTTTCCCCATATTCATACTTCTATGGAATGATTCCCATTAAAGAAAGTTCTCCCGGCAATCGAATCCAAGACTCCAGAACGTAACAACTAATCCATATATGCAGTCCCATGTGATTGGGTAGATCTCTAATCATATAGCCGGTTCAGCTGCATATGTATTATTTCACCACGAACTTCCTTCCTTCCTTCTTTCCTTCCTTCCTTCCCTCCCCCTTCCCTCCCACATGTCATCTTGAATTGGGATCTCTAATCATATAGCCGGTTCAGCTGCATATGTATTATTTCACCACGAACTTCTTTCCTTCCTTCCTTCCTTCCTTCCTTCTTTCCTTCCTTCCCTCCCACCTTCCCTCCCACATGTCATCTTGAATTGGGATCCCTAATCATAAAGCCGGTTCAGCTGCATATGTATTATTTCACCACGAACTTCTTTCCTTCCTTCCTTCCTTCTTTCCTTCCTTCCTTCCTTCCTTCCTTCCCTCCCAACTTCCCCCCCACATGTCATCTTGAATTGGGATCCCCAATCATATAGCCGGTTCAGCTGCATATGTATTATTTCACCACGAACTTCCTTCCTTCCTTCTTTCATTCCTTCCTTCCCTCCCACATGTCATCTTGAATTGGGATCCCCAATCATATAGCCGGTTCAGCTGCATATGTATTATTTCACCACCATTCCTTCTTTCCTCATTCCTCTCTCCCTCCTTCCTTCCTTTTTTACTCCTTCCCCATCGCATTTCCCTTCCCCTTCCTTTCCCTTTTTTCTTCCTTCTTTCTTTCGTTCATTTTAACAAATGGAATCTTCAGAAACGGAAAAGAAATGAATGTAAGGGTGTTCAAATGTTCCCGGGTTCTATTAACAAAGGATTTAACTGATATTTGGTTAAGGAAGCTTATGCAGGAAACTCATCCCAACCTGAACTTGAACTCAGGCCTTCCCCCTCCCCCCAATATGCCTGCATTTCTGCTGCCAAGCCTTTGAAGCTGTCAGTGTCCATTGCCATTTGTCACCAAAGAAGAACATTAATGGCTATCAAATCTCTTTCATTAATAGTGTTTCCGCTACCGGCGAGGAATCTCCTGTTGAAGGAAATAACTTTAATGCGTATCAAAAATCGGATGTACCGCATTCTTATCACTTTTTCTTGCTATTCTGAAACACATTGTTCTCAAAAAAGCCGTTTCTACTCTCTACGTCGTGCTAATCAACATAAACCTAATGGACCTGAAATGGTCGTATTAATTCCTTCCTTATAAGTAAAAGAGAAATAAGGCAATACACTGGGCTAAAGCGGTAGTCAAATGTTTCGAAAGCTGTTGCTATGTGATAGAAATTCGTTTCTTTGCATGACAAGGAGGTGACAAATTCCCGTGTTGGATCATTTTAAGTATTTTAAAACTGAAGCAAATATCTCGAAAATGATCAACTGCATGAAAAAACGTAAGCATAACTCCATAGCACGACAGCTCACAAGCAACCTTGGCCTACCCGGCCGTTGCGACCCGCATCTTGGTCCAGGACAGACGTCATGGATGGGGTGTAGCATTGGAGGGTGAGACGTGGTCAGCGCCTCGAACCCCTCGGCCGGTTAATGCGGTCCTCATGACCTGGAGCCGCTACTTCTCCGTCAAGTAGCTCCTCAATTGGCCCCCCAGGGACCTCTCGAGGCTGAGTGCACCCCGGTCCAGGTCTCCCAGCGGGGGAAAAATCCCCACGCCGGTAGTGGGAATCAAACTCAGGTATCCTGCTTGGTAAGCAACTGCGCTACTACCGCGCTAACGAGACGACCACCATGAAAAAACGTATATGACATAAATTGTGTTTTAACGACACCTAAATGTTTTGTGTAGTGATGCCTTTGTTTTTTGTTGTTTTTTTTTTTTCTTTTTTATATCTTACAGTTTACCACTAATGTAAAAGTCACCCAGAATGCAGAGGCTATTCCCAGAAAATTCAAGATATACATTTCATTTGTCATAAAAATATCTTAAAGTATTTTAATAAAAATTTTGAGAAAATCAGAATTTTGAAAACTTTTTCCATGTAAAGGATAGTTTGTGGTAGGGGATTTTCCTTAAAAATCTTCGTGTTGCATCCTCGGTAGATCTTCTTCTTCTTCTTTTCCACTTATGTCCTTTCGAGCGTCGGGTTTCCTCAGACATTGTCCATTTCCTATATTTTGTCTAATTTCTGGTTAATTCTTTAACTTCCTTCAAAGTGTTCCCTTTCTTATTCACTATTTTCTCTACATAATCGCTCCATTCTATTCTTGGTCGCCGTCTCCCTCTTCTTCCTTCCCCTCTGGCCACCCATACCTATTTCCGTTTCCTGCTCTCATCCATCCTATTTATGAGTTCAAACCATCTCAAAACATTTGCCTCTATCTTTTTATTTTCTCTATACGTACTATGTATATAGTGTATAGAGAAGGTATTGCACTCCACCAAAAAATTCGATACCGAGATTTCACCGGAAATATATGTTTTAGGGTCCCCTGTATCCAAAAAAAGTATTTTCAGAAAAAGGTCCGTGTGTCAGTGTGTCTGTGAACACGATAACTCAAAAACGAAAAGTCGGTAAAATACCAAACTTGGTATTTAAGTTTAGTATCTTCCAGGGATGCGACATGAAGATTTTGAAAAAAAAAAAACCCACTACCCTTTACATGGATCTTTTTTCGAAATTTTTTATTTTTTAAAAAATGGTTCTAACGATTTTGATTAAAATATCGTATGTTAAAGATATTTACCTGACAAATAAAATGTTTATCTTGAATTTTCTGGGAATAGCCTCTGAAACCTACTTTATTCTGGATGAATTTTACGGAATTTTGCATAACTGCTAAACTGTAACAGATGGACAAAAACTTACCACACAACAAATGTAGAGCACCTTAAAACACACAATTTATGTTACATGCATTTTTTTCGTGGAGTTGGTTGTTTTTGAGATATTCCTTGTTTTTGGTTTCAGCTATAAAAACATACTTTTCTCATATAGGACTTTGTGAACTCGTGTCCATACAAACAAAGGAACTTCAGTCACAGAGCAGCCAGCTTTTGACTATCATTTTAACCTATGGTACCCCTTATTTCGCTTCTACTAACAAGGAAGCAAGTAATAAGACTATTTCTGCTAATTTTTTCTCGATTAGATGAAGTAAATAGAATAATTTGTTGCAGAGATATAGAGAAAGTCATGTGAATGGAACACATCAGATTTTTTATTACTGGTTCTTGATTAAGGATATTCCTTATTTGACAGTCTCTTATCCTGCCTCTTTTGGTTTTCCCTATACATTTCCGTAAATGCTTCACTTCTGTACTTGTAATTCTACTTTCATGTTTCGACAGCACTGACCAGCTTTGGGAGATACTAAACTTAAATACCAAATTTGATATTTTACCGACTTTTTGTGTTTGAGTTATCATATTCATAGACACATGGACACACACACAAACAAACAAACCTTTTTCCAAAAAGGTTTTTATATAGGGGGCCCTAATACATATTTTTACATGTAGTTTGTGTGGGGGTTTTCCTGTCGCTTCCTTGGAAAATACTAAACTTAAATACCAAGTTTGGTATTTTACCGACTTATCGATTTTGAGTTATCGTGTTCTCAGACACATGGACACACATACACACGAACCTTTTTCCAAAATGTTTTTAAACATGTATTTCCAGTAAAATTTCAGTATCGAAATCGAGTGCAATAACTTATATTGCTATCTATGTATTATGTACTAAGTAAGAAAGTAAAATCGGATGTGTTCCATTCACATGACTTTCTCTACATCTCTGCAACAAATTATTGTTAAAAAGCTAGTGCTTCTGTTTACTTCATGCTAATCGAGATAAAATTAGCAGAAATAGTCTTATTACTTGCTTTCATGCAAGTAGAAGGGAAATAAGGAAGTAGCATAGGCTGAAGTATTAGCCAAAAGCTGGTTGCTATGTGACTAAACTTCCTTTGTTTGTATGGACAGGAATTGATAAATTCCCGTATCAGAAAAATATAAGTTTTTACTTTCTCTAGCCCCATATATACAATGTACCTAGGGATAGAGAAGGTACTGTAATGTACCCAAAAATTCGATACAGAGATTTCACCGGAAATATACGTTTTCGGGTCCCCTGAGTCCGAAAAAAACATTTTACTTTCTCTATACGTACTATGTACATAGTGTACAGAGGAAGTATTGTATTCCACCCAAAAATTTGATACCGAGATTTCACCGGAAATGCATGTTTTAGGACCCCATGTATCCAAAAAAAGTATTTTCAGAAAAAGGTCCCTGTGTGTGTGTGTGTGTGTGTGTGTGTGTGTGTGTGTGTGTGTGTGTCCGTGTGTCAGTGTGTCCGGGTGTCTGTGAACACGATAACTCAAAAACGAAAAGTGGGTAAAATACTAAACTTGGTTTTTAAGTTTAGTATCTTCCGGGGATGCGACACGAAGATTTTGAGAAAAATCTCCCCATTCCAAACTATCCTTTACATGGAACTTTTTTCGAAATTTTTAATTTTCTAAAAAAATGGCTCTAACGATTTTGATTAAAATATCGTATAGTAAAGATATTTACCTGACAAATAAAATGTATATTTTGAATTTTCTGGGAATAGCCTCTGAAGACTACTTTATTCTGAGTAAATTTTACGGAATTTTGCAAAGTGCTAGCTAAATCGTAAGAGAGAGAGAGAGAGAGAAAAATTTACCACACAAAAAATGTAGAGCACATTAAAACACACAATTTATGTTGAATACATTTTTTTCGTGGAGTTCATTGTTTTTGAGATATTCCTTGTTTTTGGTTTAAGCTATAAAAACGTATATTTTTCTCATACAGGACTTTGTGAACTCGTGTCCATACAAACAAAGGAACTTCAGTCACAGCAACCAGCTTTTGACTATCACTTTAACCTATGGTACTCCCTTATTTCGCTCCTACTTACAAAGAAGCAAGTAATAAGACTATTTCTGCCAATTTTTTCTCGATTAGCATGAAGTAAATAGAAGCATAAGCTTGTTAAATGGAACACATCAGATTTTTCTTTTGACTCAGGGGAACTCAAACATAAATTTCCGGTGAAATCTCGGTATGATTTTTGGGTGGAATGCAATACCTTCTCTATACACTATGTATTTAGTACATGAAGAGAAAGTAAAACTGTGTTATTAACTTTAATCGTTTGCTCTGTTGAGTTTGTGATAGGGTTAGTATTTGGTAGAATATAATTAGGTATTCTCTGTGGCCCCTGGTCCAGGAGAGTTGTGTTCGGCCCGTATCACTCACACATGTCGAGAGTGGCATTCGTTCCGAAGGCAGGCAGGCACGCACTCTTACTTCCTTTGTCTAATTGGGCCGGTGGGCTCAGTAAATACCGGTCAGACGTCATACGCGATTGTTTGCACAGAATCTGCGCGCGACAATGCAAATACTGTACCATGGTAGGAGGAGTAGGGACGCGTAATGGAATGTAAACAATTAAGCTCGAAGCAGGCGGTCTTCTCTCCCGTTCCTATTGTTGGCAACCAAACGTTGCGAGGGCTTCCATGCTATTATTTTTATTATTATATTATTTAGGGCACAAGGGAACATACCAGTAATGCCCAGTTGGTGGAACAAGTGGCTACATGGGCATTCTCGGTAGAGGTAGCTAGTTATAAGAAGATATGGACAGTGGCGTGCGGATTCTGCCGTCATACGCCTTTAAATGCATGACATTAAAACTGCATTAAGGACATGTATGTCTGAAAGTGGGCCGGTCCCCATGGCCACGCTCGCCATGGCGTTTCGCTTTGGTGCTTCGTGGGCAGGGGATCGTGGGTTCGAGTCCCGCCTTGGCCATGGGTGATATATGTTTGTGCAATGTGTATACATATATGTTTGTGTAAAGGAACAGTAAAACCAGTAATCATACAGTAAAATTAGGGGGGAAATGTAAACAGGGGATTCAGCGCCGGAGTCCTGATCATACTCCGGTACTGTTTAAAAAAAAAAAAAAAAAGTGGTGGCGTCGTGGGTATGTGGTTAGACTGCTTACGTCCCATCTAAGCGGCCCGGGTTCGATCCTAAACGCCCGCATGTAGGCTTTGTGGAGGACGAAGCGGCGTTTGGACGAGTTTTTTCGGGTCCTTCGGTTTCCCCCGCCACTCATTCCACCAATTGCTTCAACATCAATTTCGCTTACATTTGATATCATTCACATGCTCATGCCTGACTGCGGACCGACCCCTCGTAATTAGGGTTGCCTGGAATTTGGATTTGGAATGAATTCTCCGGATATACGGACCAATGACTTCAATTTACGGCCTTCAATATTACTTTAATCACGAATAATGTTTAATAAGTTTGTTCTAATGTTAATACCTACTTGTAACAAAACGCTATGTTTCTATTCTTATTCTGGCAACTTTTCATTGTTGCGTCTGTAGTATTCGGCTCCCATTATTAAAGAAACACTGGCAAGTAGCGGCTCGTTTATTGTCACTTGTCACTTAGCAGTTTATCGGCAATTATTGGAACGCTCCAATCGTGTTTGGATAGACTACCACTACCTTTCATAATTCAAAAAAGTTACAGCTTGTTGTTCTGAAATAGTGAGTAATAACAATGAAATGAAGAAGCGATATCTAAGTTCGTTCCGTGAACAGCGGCGGTGGTGGTGGTAAGTTAATTTTATTATTATGTTAGTAAAAATTATGACTTTGTGACCGTAATAATTCAGAAAAATCTGATTAACAATTTCCGTCCCCATTTACTCAAACATCCGTTGCCTGTTGGTTGGGTTCCGGGCCTGCCTCGAGTATATTCTGGCAACCCTACTCGTAATAGGTTATCCATTCTGTGGTTTCGTGCCGTTGGCTCCCTGACAGGTTTCTGACCCCTAGGCATTGGCTTGTAAGTCCTGGCAGTATCAGTCTTCCAAATACGGGGAGGGTAAGCCGATTACGAAACGAATGAAAGTTTAAAATTCTAAATTAATAATACTAGTTTTTGAAATTTACACCACAGATTAATATAATGCAAATAAACTATATTGCAAATTTCACCCATTTTGGTCTAATGCTTTGAAGGTTATCGTCAAATTCATTTATCTTTTTGTCACGTTACTAAAAAGTTGGTCTAATATTTTAACTTAGTTTCACAATAGATCTCCTTTTTGAAATTGCCCTAGGTTTCTCTGTATCTCTTTTGCTTTAGACTCCAAATTTGTTTAAATTTATTAATGTGCTTTTTTGTCATAAAAATATAATGTGTATGTTTGAAAATTAAAAACACGTGCTAAATTACATCTGACATTATAAACTAGGGCAATTCTTATTCATTGTACTTCTGTAAAAATGTACAGCAAATTTTATTTGTTTAGCAGAAAAATTGCTCCTCTAGGAACATTTTATAGGAAGAAAAATGCTGAAAGTATCAATAGTGAGGAAACAAGGAACGATTTGGTAGGTTGGACCCTCAGCTTTCTTTTTCCTCGCCTCTGCTGCTGCCTTTTCTTCTTGCGTTGCTGCTTTTTTTCCCCATCAATCTCGTTTTTACTTTGCACGATGCGAATGAGATCTCGTTGAACTGAAGTTTTTCTTGCCGTGTCCAGTACAATTTCACCTCTAATGTTTTGTTGAGACCCGAGTTAAGGCGTTTAAAATGGCGCCTAGTGGCCAATTATACATTTTTTATGTTCAGGAATGTTTAAATAATTTAAAAAGTCAATTTTTTGTGATTTCATATAAGTTTAGTCATACATACGAAGACACGAGCTTATGCTCAAAACTGTAACATCGAAGCACTTCAATCTCAATGTTGCTTCTTGTAATTATTTTAGAGTACCACATTGTAGAAAGACGATACTGAATATTTTTTTAGAAAACCAAAGGAGATTAGTTTTAAAACATTTAAATACTTTTATTGTTTATCCAAAATATACCCTTTTAACGTAAATCTTTGCATTCGATGATATCTGTCCTTTTTTTTAAGGAAATAAAAAAAATGATTTGTCTGTTATTTTACGTACAAAAAAATAAAACAGATTTTATGAAGAATTAAATGTTCTATTGTTAGTCTATGTATATATCCAACACCTTTGTTACAAACACTGGTCACTTGACCTGCAGATGTGGTTCATTATTTGAAGTCCTCTGGATTGTACATTCCCTTAGCTCGGCGTAGGATTGAGTCCGCTGACGTCGTAAGGATGGTCTTTGGAAGGAATCTCCAGCACGGCAGGTATTGGCTGGGTGCGGCTGTCAATGCAGTGATGAATCATTTCAGCAACGATTTGGTTGATGTCTATGTCATCTCGGCGGACACAACGTTTGAAGCACTCTTCTATTCCACTAACACTCGTATTTTTATCTACTACCATAAAATTTGGTTGTCTGTTCTTGAGTATCTCTCCGACGCCTCCAAGCAGGAACCGCACACAAGTGTCCTCGTCTCCAATGACAGAAACCAGTTTTCCTTTCGCTCCCGACATTGTGTATCTTCTTCGATGTATTAAAATTTAAGCATAGACTCACAATTTAATGTAATTAATGCAAGAATTTCAATTATTTTGCATATCTCACTTTCGATTTTGCAGGATATCAAGTCAGCTGACTTTCTGATTGTCCGAGTCCTTAAAGAAATAAAGTTACTCTTTCTGTGAGACTTCAGAAACCATATTTTTACTTTCTCTATACGTACTATGTACATAGTGTATAGAGAAGGTATTATATTCCACCCAAAAATTCGATACCGAGATTTCACCGGAAATACATGTTTTGGGTCCTCCTGAATTAAAAAAAAAATTCAGAAAAAGGTCCATATGTGTGAGTGTGTGTGTGTGTGTATGTGTGTGTGTGTGTCTGTGGACAGCATAGCTCAAAAACTAAAAGACCGTTGAATATCAAACTTAGTATTTAAGTTTGGTATCTTCCAAGGTTGCGACACGAAGATTTTCAAGAAAATTCCCCCAGCCCTAACTACCCTTTACATGGAACTTTTTTCGAAAATTTTGATTTTCTCAAATATGGCTCTAATGATTTTAATTAAAATGTTGTATATTAAAGATATTTACCCTACAAACAAAATGTATATCTTGAATTTTCTAGGAATAGCCTTTGCAGACTACTTCATTCTGGATCAATTTTACGGAATTTTGCATAACTGCTAAACCGTAAGAGATGAACAAAAATTTACCACACAAAAAATGTAAAGCACTTTAAAACACCCAATTTATGTTATATTCATTTTTTTCGTGGAGCTGATCGTTTTTAAATATTCCTTGTTTTTTGTTTCAGCTTTGAAAAACTTATGCTTCTCTCTTACAGGAATTTGCCAACTCCTGTCTATACAAACAAAGGAACTTCAGTCACATAAAAACTAGTTTTTTACTATCACTTTAACCTATGGTATACTCCCTTATTTCGCTTCTACTTACAAGGAAGCTAGTAACAGGACTATTTCTGATGATTTTTTCTGGATTAGTATGAAGTAAATAGAGGCATAAGATTTTTAAAATAATTTGTTACACAGATATAGAGAAAGTCATGTGAATGGAACACACCAGATTTTTATAATGTTACACTGCTTAGTCTGACGATGAAAAAATGATTCCACAAAAGAAATCACAAGGGCCTAAGTGGTGCATGTATGTCGGAGGGTGCATTGTGCTGAAATGTAGGGTATCCAGATACTCAGTTGTTAGTTTTGTGTGTGCAATGTGCGTTGTCATGATGCAATAGTTATTTTTGAAATATTTGATATGTAAGTTAATCATTCTGAACACATATTTGGTAATGTAACCTAAATTTAAAATTAATTTATTAATTGTCATGCCAACAAGCACTGTATTTACAGTAAGAGTTTGAGAGGTCATTAATACACACAGTACAATTAGGGAATGACGTAACACTACGAACACATATGCTACTTCAAGTAAAGAACCTATTGCAAAATTCATTATCAAAAGAGTGTATAAGAAGGCTTTGTCCATATAGTTTAGATGAAGCCTTTCATTTGTTCACATCGAGAATTCGTTTTTTCTTAATGTTCAATATAAAATATTGAAACGCAGTTTTGTTTTATTTTTTTTTTTTTTTTTTTTTTTTTTTTTTTTTTTTAACGGTTTAGCAAGAATTTCAAAAACTAATTGGCTAACCACGAACTGTAAGTTACTTATCAGATCTCGACTGCTTGGAAAAACTTGCCCCTGTGAGCCTCGTATTCCCAATATGCATTCTCCACCTGATAAATGTAACTTACAGTTTTTAGTACGCATTAATATACTATTATGATACAAATGGTAAAAACGGTGTTTTATATTGTGAGTAGGCTTACTTGTGAAACTAGGCCGTAAGCCGAATTTCGTAATGCTACGAACAATATAAAATAATCTTAACACTATATTTAGACAATTCTTAATGTTTATAGACATATTATAATTATGAATAGATTGTTTTACCTATTTCACGGAGTTCATGCTTAATGGTCTGCGATATTCAGTTGTTGCCTTGCTTAGCATCAGTGCTGACAACATGATGACTTACTCGTACAGAACGAAAACATTGTACACAGCGGAGGCAATGTAGTAGTTTTAATTTTGCTCTCTCCGCTGTTCGCATAATTTCGTCTGGTTCAGCAGATTCCATGTTCATGACATTCAAATCATCCGCCATTTTATGGATCGATACGAGCTTTCAGAGTCATAGTCTACTTGAATGAGGTCGAATGTTGTAACACTGTGTGACAGAATTCTCTACTTTTAACACTACTGGCATCTGGTAAAAAACCTACTTTTAGTATCAACAGTCTAAAAATAATTTTTCTTTTTGGACTTTTTACGAACTTTTTAAAACAATTACTGTAATAACACATCTGTATGCCAATCGACAGTAACAGTACATCTATCCTCTAATGTTATTGAAGAATTGTGGTCTGTTTTATATAAAAATCAATCTGATATGTTCCACTCGCATGACTTTCTCTAGCTGTTCTATAAAAAATGTTCCTTATAAAAAATTATTTTATATACGTCAGGGTAATCAAAATAAGCATTGCCAGAATTGATATTATTACTTGCTTCTTTATAAGTAGAAGGGAAATAAGGAAATTCACAGGATAAAGCGATAGTGAGATCTTTTCAAATCCGATCACTAAGTGAAACAATTGAAATCCGGATCTCCTTTCTTGCTAGGGGTAAACAAACGAGAAACGAAAAGAAACAGGTCTTCCTTTTGAGAAAAGTAAGTACATTAAAAGTGAAACCAATAACTCGGATTATCTCGAAAACGGTTAACTGTGTAAAAAAATATATATGACGTAAATTGTTTACTTTAATAAGATCTACATCTTTTTGCAGTACGTGTTTGACTGTCTCTTACGGTTTACCAGTTATAAAAGTGTGTACAAAAGTCATCCGGAATGAGCAGGGCTTCAGAGGCTATTCCCAGAAAATTCAACATATATATATAATTGTCATGAAAGTAGGTATCTTAAACAAATGACATTTTAATCAAAATCGTTAGAGCCGTTTTTGAGAAACCAAAAATGTTCGAAAAATGTTCCATATAATCGGTAGTTGGAGGTGTGAGGATTTTCTTGAAAATCTTTGTGTCGCATCCTTGAAAGATATTGAACTTAAATACAAGATTTGGTATTTAACCGACTTTTCATTTTTGAGATGTGCTGTTCAAAGGCACACACACAGAAATATATACAAACAGGAATTCAGAGTTTTCAAAACATGTATTTTAAGATGAAATCTCGATATCGAATGATTGGGTGCAATACTTCCAATTCTTTCTCTATTCATTATGAACAATGAACGTACGGGCTACAGAAAATAACTACAAACAATCTTCTTACCAGCGCTGTGATTTTCGAACTTTTGGAGTTTAGGTTCTGTTCGAAAGATCCATTGATCTGATTGAGTTCTTTCCAGGGTCGTAACAATAAATCCAACATCCATCAACCAAATTTGAAGTACTAATTTGGAAAGTTTCTAGAATACAGGGTTACTACAAAAGAAATAGACAACTTCAACTGCCTGTAAAACAAAAACTATTAGAGAGAGCAACCTAATTATTTTGGAGGTATGTTGAGAAACTCTCAAAGTTTCGTTTGTTACTATTGGTAACGCTGTAGTGTTTTGTTTGTTGTTGCAGAAGCTGAAATTGCGGAAAATCCTGTGGAAAAGGCATATTGAGTGTTGGAATTTGCTAGAACGCAATCAGCAACTGTTGTCCAACGACGTTTTAGAACACGTTACCACAAAAATGAAATGATGCGCTCACAAAAGCCAGCATCGTCATCATGTCACAACATGTCGATGTAAAAGTCACGCCGTATGACCTTATCTTCTTCACTCAGAAACTGCAACATCTGTAATCTGTAAGGCATCATGTGCAGTCGCTTCCGCAAGATTTTCCATACAGTTTGCTGTGGAATTTGTAATTGCATGCTTGCCCTAGATGTCGATTTCTGTGGGCTTCTTATGTAGGCAGAACGAACACGTTCAACGTTTTCTTCCGAAACTCTTGGTCTTCCCGAGCTCTTCCCTTTGCACAAACATCCCGTTGTCTCGAATTTTCTATACCAGTCGTAGATTGACTGTCTAGTTGGTGGCGTTTTGTGGTAACGTGTTCTAAAATGTCGTTCTGCAACAGTTGCTGATTGCGTTCTAGCAAATTCCAACACGCAATATGCCTTTTCCACAGGATTTTCCGCCATTTCAGCTTCTGCAACAACAAACAAAACACTACAGCGTTACCAATAGTAACAAACGAAACTTTGAGAGTTTCTCAACATACCTCCAAAACAATTAGGTTACTATCTCTAATAGTTTTTGTTTTACAGGCAGTTGAAGTTGTCCATTTCTTTTGTAGTAACCCTGTATTTCTGCACCAATTAATATGTTGTTTTTGACGAGGGTCACTGCTTGTGAAATCTGTCACAACAAAGTTTTCTCACATCTAAGTTGATGTAAAATGTTTTGGGAATCACTCATACCAATCCTTAATGTCGCCCGAATAAATTCCTAAGATGACTGTCGATCTTCTTCAAGTATTACTCAAAGACCGGCAATATTTTCATCAGTAAAAGTACTTCTTTGGCGTCCTTCATGAAATTCATCTCTAGGAATAGCATAGAGGGACACATTCGGATACCAGTTGCACACCTACCGAGTGGAGACTTGACCTGCATTGGCGATTGCAAGCGTCACATGTAAACAATCTGTAGTAACGCGTTGGGAACGTGGCTCGACGCAGCAGTTTACTATACTATATATTACAATACTGTTCTACGGGTAATTAATTCCTTTGATGATAGTGCATGCTCTTAAATAAAAATTGTAAAATCTCTTGCTTCAAATGGATTGCATGAATATTTGCAATTCATACACAAGAACTTTGCAGATATATCTACGACAATAACACATGTTTGGAAACGTCGCACATTGAAATGTCTCGAGCCTTGAAACCTGTCACTGAACTTGTGCAAGCAATTAATGAGAGACCCGTGACACCTGTTTTAGACCGTCTGAAAAAGAAAGTGCTGGCAGTGTTTTGGAAAAATGTCGGATTTTCAATAATGCATGAAAAACAAATATTGTCACAGGCTGGAATATATAACGTGTAGCTACGGAAATAATTGCTGGTGGATTATCATACCCACTTGCAGATATGTGTCCTATTTCCGTTTTGTTCCAATCACATCTTGTGATGTAGAGCGAAATTTTTCGCAACATAAAACCTGTTTAAGTGCCAATCGGAGACGATTTACATTTGAGTCGTTACGAATCTATGTTGTGATTCCTTGTGATATATGAGTCTTGAGAAAAAATTAAACAAATAGTGATGCCGATGACTTTTTGCACAACAGCAATTGTAATATGTAAATATTGTAATTGTTAGTTCCCGTATTTATGTTTACCACCCACCTAATCTCAATCGCCTTCCACTGCTAGTGAAAATATCAGTCTACCACATAACTACTGCCCCATTTGCCTTCTATTGGACCACTACGTACACACTACGTTGTCAATACATCACAACTGTATACCTACCATGCTGCGCTAACTTCGATTCTGTCACGCTATCGGTCCCCAAGATGCTATCCCTATTCATCACCAAGAAAAACCTATGTGCTCTATTTTTAATTTGCTGTGCCAATTTTAAAGTGTTGCCTTAGATGGGTTCTCTTCACTAAATATATTTCTAAGTCGATCTTCACATTGTTCAGGGATAATAACCACTTAAATCGCATAAAAGTATATCCCGGAAATGTTCTCTGGTCTAAATTTATTTTTGGGAGATCATATAATCTTTATATGATGATAATTAATATACTATTAGAACAAATCGAACAAAACACACACAATCAACTCGCAAAACATTAGATGGTAGCTGCTAGATATAAGATATACATTCATTTATTTGTAAACTTTCTAACTGACGCCCTCGTGCCTACAAATAAAAAACTGAATAAAAATACTGTATATGATAAATGCCAGTGATTGGCAAGAATTTAATTCATTTTAGAAAATTATCATTCCACATGTTGGTTTGCAATACCAATTTAACAGCTCGCTCCAGTCATTTTTACTTTCAGTACCATGTACACAGAGAAGGTATCGCATTGCACCCAAAATTCGATAACTAAATTTCATCGGAAATACATGTTTTGGGATCCCTGAATAAAAAAAAACTTTTTTAGAAAAATGGCCGTGTGTGTATGTCTGTGTGCAGCATAGCTCAAAAACGAAAAGTCCGTTAAACACCAAACTTGATATTTAAGTTCAGTATCTTCCAAGGATGTAACACGAAGATTTTCAAGAGATTCTCCCCATCCTAGCTACCCTTTACATGGAAAAAATTTAGAAAATGTTAGTTTTCTCAAAAATAGCTCTAACGATCTTGATTAAAATCTATTGTATTTAAGATATTTGCATGCCAAATAAAAATATATTTTGAATTTTCTGGGAATAGCTTCTGATGACCGCTTTATTCTGGATGAATTTTACTGAATTTTGAATAACAGGTAAACCATCAGAGACAGAGAAATTCTTACTACACAAAAGATGTAAATCTCATTAAATAACACAATTTATGAGGAGTTGACCGTTGTTAAGATATTCTTTGTTATTGATTTCAGTTTTAAAATACTTCAACTTTTCTCATACGGGAACTTGTCAATTCCTGGCCACGCAAAGAAACGGAGTTTAATCCCATAGCAACCAAATTTTAAAACATATAAATGTCTGTTTAGCCCCATGTATTTCCTTATTTCCCTCCTACTTATTAGGAACTAAGAAATAAGACCGTTTCTGCTAATGTTTATCTCGATTAGCATGAAGTGGATAGAAAAAACATCTGATGTGGTCCATTCACAAGACTTTCTTTACATCTCTGTAACAAATTATTGATAAAAGGCTTATTCTTCTATTTGCTTCATGCTAAAAAAAACAACAAAAATCCAAAACAGAAATGGTCTTATTGCTTGCTTAGCGTGGCCAGGAGTTGACAAGTTCCCGCATGAGAAAAGTATCCGTATTTTAAAACTTAAACCAATAACAAGGAACATCTCAAAAACGTTGTACTCCACGAAAAACCAAGCCCTACAAGTGTTTGAACAACTCTACAGTTTTTGTTAAGTAAGCTTTTGTCTATATCTTACGGTTTACCAGTTATGCAAAATTCCGCAAAATTCATTCAGCATAAAGACGTCTTCAGAGACCATTCCCAGAAAATTCAAGATATACAATTTATTTGCTATGTAAATATATTTAATATACGAAATTTTAATCAAAATCGTTAGACCCATTTTTGAGAAAATTAAAATTTTCGAAAATTTTTCCATGTAAAGGGTAGTTGGTGGTGGGGGATTTTCTTGAAAATCTTTGTGCCGTATCCTTTGATGATACTGAACGTAAATAGCAAGTTTGGTATTTAACGGACTTTTCATTTTTGAGTATGCTACACACACACGGAAATTTTTCTAAAAATATTTTTACTTTTTCTAGCCCCATATGTACAATGTACATAGGGATAGAGAAGGTATTGTAATGCACCCAAAAATTCGATACCGAGATTTCACCGGAAATATATGTTTTGGGGTCCCCTGAGTCCGAAAAAAGCATTTTTAAAAAAAGCTCCGTGTGTGTGTGTGTCTGTGGACAGCATAGTCCCAAAACAAAAAGACCGTTAAATACCAAACTTGGTATTTAGATTTAGTATCTTCCAAGGATGCGACATGAAGATTTTCAAAAAAAATCCCCCCACCACAAACTACCCTTTACATGGAAAAATTTCGAAAATGTTGATTTTCTTAAAAATGGCTCTAACGATTTTGATTAAAATCCCGTATATTAAAGCTATTTATGTCCGAAATAAAATGTATATCCCGAATTTTTTGGGAATAGCCTCTGAAGACCTCTTTATTCTGGATGAATTATGCTGAATTTTGCTTAACTGCTAAACCGTAAGAGATAGAAAAAAATGTACTAAACAAAAAATGTACCTCGTGACAAAACACACAATTTTTGTCCTTTACGTTTTTGTTGTGGAGGTAACCGTTCTCAAGATATTCCTTGTTATTGGTTTCAATTGTGAAGTACTTTTTTCACACAGGAAGTGTCTGTTTTTCTTTTGTTCTACTCCTGGCCAAGCAAAGAAGTGATTTGCAATGACAATCGCATAACGATAGCTTTTAAAACATTTGACAATCACTTGCATAGTGCATTCCCTTATTCCCTTCTACTTATAAGGAACTAAGTAATAATATTCTGCTAACATTTATCTTGATTAGCATTGTGTACAAAGAAGAATAATCTTTTGTAGGAGTTTTGTAGAGAGTTTAGAGAAAGTCATGTGAGGTGACACATCAGATTTCTTTTATTATTATTCAGGGGGTCTGAAAACATATTTCCGGTGAAATTTCGGTATTCAATTTTAGGGTGCCATACAATACCTTCTGTATACACCTGTACATAGTACGTGTAGAGAAAGTAATAGGGTTACTAACAAGAATTTGTTACTGAGATGTAGAGAAAGTCATTTGAATGGAACACATCCGTTTTTGTTTTTTTTTACTATGCATCTTTAGCCATATAATTATAGTTAGTACGTACTATGCGCGCACGATTTCTTGGGCGCTCGGCTCCCGTCTTCATTCGGTAGGTTTCGAGCACTTTCGGAAGCAGAGCAGATCAGCAACATTGAGCCGTGAAGCACATTAAACACTCTAATCCACTCTCATTCAATCTAAAGATCCCATAGTTCATCCACATGCACATGCGCTGTGCTTTGTTATTAATGCAGCTAGTTTGCAGTAAATTACGACAGCCGTTGTTTTTTTTTTCTTTTTTTTTATTGTCAACCTCCGATAGGCTATAAATAAAAGACAAGTTCATAGAAAACAATTATTTTATTTCTAAAAGTTTTGTACACTTATTGTTACTTTTCAACATAATCACCGACAAGATTGAGACATTTATCGTTCTTGTGCACAAGCTTTGCAATACCCGCTTCAAAAAATGTTGCCGCCAATGATGCAGCCCGGAACCACTATCAATGAAGCTGTTTATTATGAAACTTTACGACGTTTGCGGAGAGCCATTCAAAACAAACGAAGAGGAATGCTGACTTCAGGAATTGTGTTGATCCATGACAACGCTCGTCCACACACTGCTGGCACAACCCATCGGCTCCTTGAACAATTTCAATGGGACATTTTCGATCATCCGCCGTACAGCCTGACCTGGCACCCAGCGACTTTCACCTTTTCCCTGAACTGGAGACGTGGCTAGGAGGGCAGCACTCAAACCAACGAAGATCTTCAAAACAACGTCAATGCTCATTTGAAATCATTGGCGGCAACATTTTTGAAGCGGGTATTGCAAAGCTTGTGCACAGATGAAATGTCTCAATTTTTTCGGTGATTATGTTGAAAATTAACCATAAATGTACAAAACTATTAGTAATAAAATAATTGTTTTCTATGAACTTTTCTTTTATTTATATCCTATCGAGGTTGAAAAAAACGGCCCTCGTAGATATCCTATTTACCATAATGACTGAAGGCCTCAAAGAAAGTTCATCCACACGCGGAGACCTTTCTCTGGAAATGCTTTTTACGCATTCAGGAAACTAAACATAGCTTTAAATTTGCAGTTTTACATTCTCCGCCACCTATGCATAGAAAGTAGGAGAAGTATTGTGTTCCACCCAAAAGTTGAATGTTGAAATACAAAATAACATAGTAACTTTGCTCAATGTATTTTATAAACAATAAATTAAAACAGTAAATATTCTTTACAACAAACCCGTGTCAAAAACGAAAAATCGGTAAAATAACTAACTTGCTGTTTAGATTTAATATCTTTCAAGGATGCAACAAGAAAATTTTGAGGAGAATCCCCTCACCCCAAACTACCCTTTACATGAAAAAAAATTCGAAAATGTTGACTTTCTCAAAAATTGTCATATGGATTTTGACTAAAATGCCGCATTTTAAAGATATACACATCAGAAATAAAATGAATATTTTGAATGTTCTAGGAATAGCCTCTGAAGAGCTCTTCATTCGATGAATGTTACTGAATTTTGCATAACTGGTAACCCGTAAGAGATAGACAAAACCTAACTACACAAAAAAATGCAGATCTCGTTAAAACTAACAAATTTATGTATTACACTTGTGATCGTGGAGTTGACCATTTCTGAGATATTCATTGTTATTTGTTTCAGTTATAAAATAGATACTTAAAACTTTTCACATACAGGAATTTGTAATTCGTGACAGTGCAAAGAAATGGATTTCAACCATATGGCAACAACTTTTAAAACACGTGACTGTCACGTTGGCCTAGTGAATTCCCTTATTTCCGTCTACTTACAAGGAAGCAAGTAATAAGACCATTTCTGCTAATGTTTATCTCGATTAGCATGAATTAGAAAGAAGAATAAACAATTTAACAGAAATTTGTTACAGAGATGCAGAGAAAGTCATGTGAATGGAACACGTCAGATTTTTAGAAAAAGGGTAGTGTGTGCGTGGTATTTGTGTAGCTTAACGTCCTTTAACCTGATTGGTCATATCGGATGATGAAGGTAATCGGTGAAATGATGCTCAAATGCACTCGGGGTCCATGGAGCTTAAGTCTCTCGCCATTTGTCTTCTAAGGATGAGGGAAAACCCCGGTGGGTAACTCACCTTTAGTGAGATTCAAACTCGCGACCTGTTGAATGTGAGGCAGATACGCTATCACCACACTACCCAAAATTGGTAGTTAAGTTTAGCATCTCCCAAGGATACGACATGAAGACATTCAAGAAAAGCTCCCCCCGACCCAAAACTACCCTTTACATGGAACAATTTTAATTTTTTGGGGTCTAACGATTTTGGTTAACATGCTGTATATTAAATATATTTACACGACAAATAAAGTGAATAGGTATCTTGGAATAGCCTTTAAAATCCTCTTCATTCTGAATGAATTTTTCATAACTGATATATCGTAAGGGATAGATCAAAACTGCACAAAAATTGTAGATCACCTTAAAACACACAATATATGTTTTTCTGTTTTGTTTTGAAGCTAACCGTTTCTGAAATGTTCATCATTTTTTGTTTCTGTTTTAAAATGCTTATTATTTCTCAAACAGGAAGTCATCTGTGTGTCTGTTGTTTTACTCCTGGCAATGCAAAGAAGCACATGTCAATGACAATCGCATAGCGATAGCTTTCGAAACACTTGACTATTGCTTTAGCATAGTGAATACCTTTAATTTCTTTCTGCTTATAAGGAAATAAAATAAGACCACTTTGCTATTGCTCTTCTAGATTAGCATGGAGTATAAGGAAGAATAATCAATCCTTTGCAAGAAGTGTTTGTAGAACAGGTACAGAAAGGAAAGTGAATGGAATACATACGATTTTTATAAAGGAGAAGTCACCAAGCTGCTTCGGTATTTTAGTAATATTCGTTGACAAATTTAAAAACTGTTCATTATACTAAAACTAGCTAGTTATTACTTTCTCTAGCCCGCATGTACAATGTACTTAGTGGATAGAGAAGGTATTGTATTCCACCCAAATTTCCATGTCAAGATTTCAACGGAAATATGATTTTGGGGTTCCCTGGGTCAAAAAAAAAAAAGACCGTTAAATACCAAACTTAGTATTTAGGTTTGGTATCTGATTTTCAAGAAAATCCCCTCACCTTAAACTACCCTTTACAATTTTAAAATTTTGATTTTCTCAAAAATAGCTCTAACGATTTTGATTAAAATATCGTATATTAAAGATATTTACCTGATAAATAAAATGTATATCCTGAATTCTCTGGGAATAGCCTCTGAAGACTTCTTTATTCTGGATGAATTTTTCCGAATTTTGCGTAACTGTTCAACCGTAAGAGATAGATAAAAACTTACTTCATAAAAAATATCTCATCAAAACACACAATATAATATGTCCTTTAGTTTTTGTTGAGGAGGTAATCGTTTCCAAGATATACCTTGTTATTGGTTTCAGTTTTAAAATATTCATGATTTTCTCAGACAGGAAGTTTCCGTTTTTCTTTTGTTCTTCTCCTGGACAAGCAAAGAAGCAATTTGCAATGACATTCGCATAACGACAGCTCTCAAAACATTTGACTCTCTTTTTAACCTAGTGCACTCCCTTAGTTCCTTACTACTTATAATAATGTTGATCTTGATTAGTAGTGTTTAGAAAGAAGAAGCATTTTTATAAGAAGTTTGTTTGTAGAGCAGCTAGAGAAAGTCATGTGAGTGTAACACATCAGATTTTCTCTTTAGGTAGGTATGATGTTACATTTTATTCTATATACCAAATATATGGCGTGTTTGTACCTTCTGCGCTCTACTGTCTATTAGGGACGCTATATACACAAACGAAACCTTATAATTAACCTAAGTGAGTCCACGCATCCACACGCTTAGGAATCGTATAGGTTTCAGAGGTAAATACGAAACGTGCGGCGACTTTGAAAGGATGAAACATTAAATGGATAACTCCATGATGAATGTGTTTGCATGGAGATTTTATGTTTTGCAGACAAGTAAATAAATGACCTAATTAGGGATTGTCGGTCCTTCCTTAGAGATTAAATGTTTCCTTTTAAGTTTTAACGCTCCACGTCCGCAAATGAGAGACAGTGTTTGATCGCCAGCGTAACATAAATGAAAGGCTTGAGTCTTCGTCAACTCTCTTGAATGTTCTGTGAGTTTCTTGGAAATCGCAAAATAAACTCCGACAGCTGAGGCGTTTATACCTACTTAGTCTTCCTCTGCTATTATTAGCCTGTAAACACGGAAAAATCATAGAGGTTAGCTCATTTCTAAGGCATTTCGTGTGTTTATCTTTCTAAAACAGAAGATTAACGTGTTTAGACCTGCTTATCTTTCCATCCATCCATCCGTCCGTCTATCGATCTATCTATCTGTCTGGCTGTGTGTGCAGATCTACTTATGTAAGCGATGGCGAACAAGAAGTTTAAACAGGAGTACGCTTTAATTGCATCACTCATCAAAACAGGAAAGAATTGCGGAGCAACTTGACTCAACGGTAATGCTGATACTTGCATTTGAAAGAAATTAAGCTAAGAATTCCTATTTCGACAAACCTCACTAAGATATCAGCATTATGTTAAACGCAACCTGGCTGAGAATGAGTATTCAGAGGAGAGACGGGGAATATGACGAGAGAATGTTAGGATAGGAAGACCTTGTAAATAATTTTAGCGTTTATTTGGAGGAGAATAACGATGTGGGAGTATGTAGTATGTGTGTAAATATACAGGCTGTTTCAAAAATACGGGGCATAATTTCAGGTATGTATTTCCCACATGTAGACAATCAAATTAGTTCATTATAACATGTGTCCGGAAATGCTGCATTTCCGAGTTATGGCCTTCACAACATTGAAATTCACTGGAACGTTTTTCTTTCCGCAGGTTGTTGTCATTACAGAAGATGTTCAAAATGTCCACCTCCTGCTTGAATACAAACCTCACATCGATGTCTCATTGACCTGCGAACACGATCCCAAACTCCAGGAGTATTGCGTATGTCCTCACAACTTGCCACAATTCGATTCCGAATGGATTCCAAATCCGGCACCGCAGACGAATAAACCAATGATTTTAAATGGTCCCACAAGTAGAAATCGAGAGGGTTCAGATCAGGTGAGCGTGGAGGCCAAGCAATTGGGCCACCTCTACCTATCCATCGATCAGGAAACCTTCGATCCAAGTTCCGGCGAGCCGTAAGACTGAAGTGTGCAGGAGCGCCATCATGCAAGAAGTGAATGTGTTGATGATTGATCAGTGGAGTGTCTTCGAAAACGTCAGGTATGGTGTTTTCCAGGAAGTTTGTGTATGCCTGCCCCGTAAGTATGTTTGCAAGTACATGGGGTCCAACTAATCGATCACCAATGATACCGGCCCACATGTTGAGGGAGAACCGTACCTGGTGATGAAATACAACAGTTGCACATGGGTTTTCATGCGACCATACATGCTGATTGTGGAAATTTGTTATGCCATCTCTTGTGAACTGTGCTTCATCTTAAATAATACGACGGCAGAAAAATTCGGATTTACACCACACTGCTGCAAGAACCACTGACAGAACCTAACTCGTGCAGGGTAATCTGCTGGTGACAGAGCCTATACACGTTGCAAATGATAAGGATACAATTGATACTCGTTCAACAGTCTCCAGACAGTCGTATGAGGAACATTGACTTGCAACGCTAACCGTCGTGTGCTGATAGAAGGAGTCCTGTCCACAGCCTCCAGAATCTCCTCCTGCACTTCTGGAGTTGTAGATCTTGGTCGTCCCCTTCCCAAACCAGGAGAGGTGAATGTTCCATACTCGCACAGACGGGAATGGAGACGTACAAATGTCTTCCGATCTGGACATTGTCGCTGTGGGGTACCTCTCCTGGTACAAACGACGAGCCAGCGCAGCATTGCCGTCCGCCTTACCGTACATGAAGTGTATCTCTGCCAGCTCTTGATTTGAATACATGTCGCACAGTCTTAACGCCTAAAGAACACTGAATGTAACCTTCCTCAGAATGAACTATTAGAGCGCCCTCCTAATGTCTCCTTTGACGACAAAGACCTGCGGAAAGAAAAACGTTCCAGTGAATTCCAATGTTGTGAAGGCCATAACTTGGAAATGAAGCATTTCCGGACATGAACTATTTTGATTGTCTACAGGTGGGACTTTCAAAGTTGTAAAGGCCATAACTTGGAAATGAAGCATTTCCGGACATGAACTATTTTGATTGTCTACAGGTGGGACTTTCAATGTTGTAAAGGCCATAACTCGGAAATGAAGCATTTCCGGACACATGTTATAATGAACTATTCTGATTGTCTTCATGTGGGAAATACATATATATATATATATATATATATATATATATATATATATATGCATGTATATATGTACTCTCCTTGCACATTTCTTGGACGCTAGTTTTGCGGGGTAGCTAGGATCGGGAGCAAGAAAAGAGAGCCAGCTCGCCTGTCTTTCTATCCTTCTATTGTGTGCGTATTTTGTTGTTGTTTTTTTTTTTTTTTTTTTCGCTTAACGTCCTTTAACCTGGTTGGTCATATCGGACAGTGAATGAAACCAGTGAAATGATTTTTCACATGATCTCAGGGTGCATGGAGTTTAAAGTTACTCGACATTCGACTTCTCAAGATAAGGGAAAACTCCGATAAAACCCTTACCCGAGCAACTCACCTTAGCTATAACTATATTCACATAGCTATACACAAACGTTCTTTCCATCCAATGAATCGTTCTTATTTTTAATTCGTATCATGTTGGAGTTTTGTCTCATTGGCCAGCACTGGTGGTGGAAGAACTTTAAACTAAGCCAGTTTTCCAAATTATGGGCAAGCACTTGGCATGATAATCTCGTTGTGTGGAACTAGCTGCAAATATTAAATGCGCTTCTTTAATAATTCCAACGCTGGCAACAATTAGTCTTTGGAGGCACTTCTCCTCGCAGTACCCAAAAGGTATTTTTTGTCAACATTTCCGAACAATTACTGTTGATTGTTGTAGATCTAAGATTCGTATAAATAAAATACTTCCCTGTTAATTTCTCCTGCTTGCTTCATCTGTAAAAGAAAATGACGCATTGCCAACAATGTGTGCGCTCTCCGACAATAAACCCATTTGTTTGCACCTTCTTCCACCCAAAGCCCGTGGACGATTGTGACGAGAGGTAGCGTATCATCTCTAATGTACATATTTTTTTCCGCAATTCGGGCTTTAACGTTTTATTTATTCTGGACTGTGCAGAATTCTTCAATTGCATACTGGTGCAGAACTGGGAATGAAGAAAGAAATCATATATGCTCAATTCACGTGACTTTCTCCACTTCTCTGTAACAAATTATTGGTAATAAGCCTAGACTTCTGTCTATTTCATGCTAAAACATTAGCAGAATGTTCTTATTACTTAGTTCCTTGCAAGTAGAAGGGAACTAAAGGAATGCACTAGGACGAACGAACAGTCAAATGTTTTAAAATGCGATTGCTATGGAATTGAAGTCCGTTTCTTTGCATGGCCAAACGTTGACAAGTTCCTGTATGAGAAAAGTTGAAGTATTTTAAAACTGAATTAAATAATAAGGAATATCTCTAAAACGGCAAAATCAAAAAAAAAAAAAAAAAAAAAAAAAAAAAAAAAAAAAAAATGTATATGACATAAATTGAGTGTTTTATCGAAATCTACGTTGCTTTTTTTTATTTTGTGTAGTAAGTTTTTGCCTGACTCTTACGGTTTACCAGTTACGCAAAATTCATTAAGGATAAAGAGTTCTTTAGAGGCTATTCCCAAAAAATTCAAGATACACATTATATTTGTCAGATAAATATCTCTAATATGTGATATTTTAATCAAAATCGTTAGAGCCATTTTTGAGAAAATCAATATTTTCGAAATTTATTTCTTATAAAGGGTAGTTTGGGGTGGGGGAACTTTTCTCAAAATCTTCGTGTCGTATCCCTGGAAGATACTAAACTTAAATACCACGCTTTGTATTTAACGGACTTTTCGTTTTTGAGCTATGCTGCCCACAGACACACACAGGCACACGCACACACACACACGGACATTTTTCTAAACTTTTTTTTTTGTATTCAGGGGATCCCAAAACATGTAATGAAATCTTGGTATCGAATTTTTGGGTGCAATACAATACCTTCTCTATACATTATGTACTTAGTATGTGTAGAGAAAGTAAAAATGAGAAAGAAGTACATTGAACCATAGAAAGAGATGGTAAGAGGGAAAGGAAAGTAAAGAAAGGAAAAAGAAAGTAACGTTAAAGGACGTTAAACTGCCAAAATATGAAAGGAAAGAAAGAAGGAAGGGAAGGGTGGGAAGGAAGGGAAGGGAGAGAGGAAGGAAGGAAGAAAGAAAGGGAGGAAGAAAGGAAGGAAGAAAAAAAGAAAAGAATGCAGTAAGGAAACAAGCAAGGAAGGAAGGATACTGCTGTCAGTTATTTCTTCATTCTTATCGTGTATCACATGCTTATCGTGTATCACATGCTTACCGTTTTTGGAGATTCGTTGTGATGAGGTGCACAAACTGATTACCAAAGCGACGGTGACCTGCTTACTGAGGTGTGCTTGCGCCCCAGGGATCATCTCCGTGGGGTTGTCCATTAGGCCGGAAGGCCGTTTGTCCCGTGTCGTAGAAAGAACCTCAAGCCTGATAAAGAGGTTTCTGAGCAAACTTCCGTTGGCCCCGTGTAATAGATTTACGACACGTACAAGAACCTCAAGCCTGATAAAGAGGCATCTGAGCAAAATTAAGCAGTCTTTTACGCCCAATATAGAATGGGACGCCGTAGAAGATGAAGAGCGTCCATAAATAAAACCCAATTTCCATTTTCGGTACTACCTTAAACTCTTATTCTATCCGTTGATATAGGATGATAAAGAGTACTAATTTCAGAATCATAGTATTAGCAAGCTTACTGTTTATTTTACTTTATCATAAGATTGCTTTAAAACAGCCTTAAATGGTTTATATGAAGCTTCTTAAATTACCGATTTTTTGTTTTCTCTACATAGTACATAATACGTAGATAGAGATAGTGTTACACTCCACCCAACAATGAATACCAACATTTTACCGGAAATAAGAGAACCCTGTATATAAAATAAGCACTTTTAGAAAAAGGTCCGTGTGTTCTTGAACATGATAACTCAAAAAGAAAAATCAGTAAAATACCAAAAGTTGATTTTTAAGCAGATTTTGCACGAATATTTTGAGAAAAATTTCTCCCCCTAAAACTACCCTTTACATGAAAACAATTTCGAACATTTTGATTTTCTCAAAAATGACTCTAACGATTTTCATTAAAAAATATATTAAAGATATTTAAAAACAAATAAAATGTATATGTTAAATTTTCTGGGAATAGCCTCTGAAGACCTCTTATTCTGGATGAACTTTGCTGAATTTTGTATAACTGGCAAACCTTAGGAGATAGACAAAAACTTACTACACAAAAGAACGTAGATCTCCTTAAAACACATAATTTTTTCGTGGAGTTTACCAGTTTTGGAATATTGATGCATATCACTATGGACTCTTAAATTTGAAGCTATTAGTATGAAGAAGAGCAATCTCCACCAACGTAAATTTTTCAGCAGAACCCAATTTGTGATACAGTCTTTTCTTCCAACTCGATCTGCTTGATTTTTGTCTTGCATATTCATCAAGTGATTTTGGAACTCAACGTTGGCTTAATAGTTTATTAGATGTTTTAGCATACATTTTGGAGATTGTCCATTTTGATTCACATCTTGGGGTTCTTATGGAGTTTGCTCCAATATGCATAAAGATTGCTCTTTCCGTTACGGAAAGAAGGGATTGCGTATTAGGCATTTATTTTAGTAAAATTACAAACATTTAATTATAGTATTATTTTGCCCTGAAATACAAGATCAATAATGGTAATATAAGGTAGGCTACTTAGTACTCTTAGAAAAGCGAAACAGATTATTATCTAAACTGCAAGGGGAGAAAAAGAGGCAAATAAAACATTCATGAAACTCTTATCCATTGAGATTTAGGTAACTTGGAGTGACAAAATGTTTTAAACAGTTGCAGTTTGGTTATCTATCTTCAAAATGTTAGCTTTAGAACAATGAAATGTGGACATTAAATTGCTTTGACCTATTGAGCAACTTTTAACACAAGGTTATTTTCATAACAGACTTTATCATAAAAGTGTGGATAAATTTGTGTTAATAAATTAATAAATAATCAACAAAGTACATTAATCAAAAAGCATTTCCACTTGATATAACATTAATTACTGACAGAATACAATTATCTCAGCATTTTGGCAAGAACTGATTTCCATTTCCTTGTCTCCCGGACCAGTTTCCTAGCTTTTGTGGAAGTGACGGATACCACATTTTGAGGCACTTAGAAGAAAACTAGCGCTTATATTTATAATATAACATATAGCGATACTGTACATAGTTAAAAAAAACTGAAAATATCTGTAATATAATTAACAATTTTATAATATAGCGCACTTGAGCAGAACATACAATTTATTTCCAGCACTGCAGCCATATTGCTGCCAGTCACGTGACCAGAATGGAAACGACCTATACGTATTGGAATAATTGTTTTTTTCACACAAGCCATGCGTAGGACAGGAGTTGGATAGGTAGAGTCAGACTGAAAAATGCAATGCCTTAGCCGGGATTTGAACCACAAGGTGCTCTCAAATTATTTTCAGATGACAACCGCAATGGTGACTTACAATGTTGTAAGTACTTTAGACCCAGGATTCTTAGTATAGCCAACTATTATAGCCAATTGGTATGTAAACCACAAGGTGATCTTAAATTATTTTGAGAATACAACCCCAAAGTTGTAAGTACTTTAGACCCAGGATTCATAGTATAGCCAACTATTATGGTCAATTGGTATGTAAACCACAAGGTGATAGTAAATGATTTTGAGACGACAACCCCAATGGCGACTTACAATGTTGTAAGTACTTTAGACCCAGGATTCATAGTATAGCCAACTATTATTGTGGTTTACCGGGAAACATGCGAGTCAGTTGAGAAATTCAATTCCATGTTGCCATGGTAGCTCAGTGGTAGAGCAACCGGCTAGAGATCGGGAAATCCGTGGTTCAAATCCCGGCTATGGCATTGAATTTTTCAGTCTGACTCTACCTATCCAACCTATAGGTAGTTGTAGACATTGCTCTTCTTGATTCTAACAAATGGTAGAGCTTGTCCTGTTTGAAACAAACATTTGATTTTAATGCACCGAAAAGACGGGATTTTGTTCGCTTAGAAACAACAGGCACTTCACTTCAATAGAGAGCTAGTAGCACGATCCAGTGGTACCAATATCTCAATTATCTCATAAGGGCAGCATTTCACTTTGATGCGAATTTGAAGGCTCAGCATGAGAGAGATCAAGTTCTTCACTCTTTTCTCTACATACTCGAAGGTACGCATGCTCGAACAACGGCGATTATAGGATATCTGTAAGGGATGATTTAGGGATCCTCCCCAGTGCTTTTTTATTTTTTTAAATTTAGCTTTGAAAATATAGGCTTTAATATTGTAGGAACATTCTTAAAATGGAACAAAATAAATATTATATTTGTTACTAATAATATTTTCTATATTTTTAACTATACAAAATTATTATACATTGGGGGAAATATACCACAGCTGTGAAGCATGTAATTCACGTACATTCACGTACAATAAAAGTTCCTAGTATGTTAACCAACATTACCAAATATACTTGACACATGTAAAAAAATGACCACCCATGTAAATAGTGAAGACCCAATTTACACTCTACATGCATTTTTACTTTCTCTAGACGTACTATGTACATAGTCTATTCCACCCAAAAATGCAATACCGAGATTTCACCAGAAATATTCGCTTAGGGGTCCCCTGAATCTAAGAAAGAGCATTTTTAGAAAAAGGTTCGTGTGTGTCCTGTGTCCGTGTGTCTGTGAACACAATAACTCAAAAAAAAACGAAAAGTAGATAAGATACCAAACTTGGTATTTAAGTTTAGTATCTTCCAGGGATACGACACGAAAATTTTGAGAAAAATACCTCCACCCAAAAATTCCTCCCTTTACATGGAAAAAATTTCGAAATTTTTGGTTTTCTCCAAAATGACTAAATGTTTTGATTAAACTCTCTTATATTTAAGATATTTACATGACAAATAATATGTATATCTCGAATTTTCTGGGAATGGCCTCTGAATACCTCTTTATTCTGGATGATTTTTTTCTGAATTTTACATACCAGGTAAACCGCAAGAGATAAAAACGTACACCATTAAACATGTAGATCTTATTAAAACACAATTTATGTCATAGGTTTTTTTTTTTTTTTTTTTTTTTTTTTTTTTTTTTTTTTTAGTTTAACATCATTCAACCTGGCTGGTCATAGCGGACGACGAATGAAATTGGTGAAATGCTGATCAAATAATCTCGAGATCCATAGAGCTTAAAGTTACTCGACGTTCGTCTTCTCATCATAAGGGAAAACCCCGAAAAAACCCTTATCCGGGTAACTCACCCTATGCAAGATTTGAACTTACGACCTTTTGAATGTGAGGTAGACACGCTACCACCACACTACCCAGGCGGGCTCAAGTATTCCTTGTCATCGGTTTCAGTTTTAAAATACCTAGATGTTTTCTCACATGGGAACTTGTCAACCACCTGGCCACGCAAAGAAGCAGATTTCATCAACATTTTAAAACATTTGACTGTCGGTTTAACCTAGTGTATTCCCTTATTTCCATTTTACTTGTGAGTAACTAAGTAATAAGACCATTTTTGCTAATGTTTATTTGATTAGCATGAACTAGATAGAAGAATAAGCTTATTAACAATAATTTGTTACGGAAATGTAGAGAAAGTCATGTGACTGGAACAAATCATATTTTTAGTTAAGTGATAAAGTCCATTGTTACCCACCAAATCTGTTTAAGAACGATGACGATTGCAAAGACATAACCTCAACTTGCACAGGTTCTTGTCCTGAAGTCGAAGATGTTTCATTGCTTGATTCCGCTTGTTGAGAAAAATCATCGTTCAAACTCTGCTACTTAATTTATAAAATGATCCATTTTGTAATTTCAAAGCACACAAAAAAGCAAACGCAATCATCACCAAATTAGGGAATAGCACAACCATCTAAACCATAACATTGTGTCAACTGTTTCGCTCGTGACTATACATATGTCTCACTTCTCACCCACCCTCTCGGCTCACCAGGCTCAAATAAACCAGTAAACATCAAGATACGCGTATCAGGTTCAGGATTCTATCAGGGAAGCAGAAAGCGTATTTATTTTGTATTTACAAAACGTAAATCACTTTTACTTAAGTTCATAATTATTTTACTAAAATTGTGCCCGTGTTTTTTTGGTTTTTTTTTAACTTTGTGGTTATTATGTTGTATCCTGCATTTTTCATTAATACTATGCCTAGTGAGAAGGGGGCACGCGCGCCCCTCTGGATTCACCCCTGTGCTGGAAGTTTGCGACTATCGAATAATTCGATCATTCGAGTTATTTAAGACTAACTCCTCTCGCGTTCGGTTTAAACAAGTGTAAAGGTTACTTAAGCTGGCAGCTGTGGTTAACAAGACCTGCAGAGGAAGATTATAAAAGAGAAAGGAAGAAAGAGAATGAAAGAGTGAGACCGATTGAGTTCAGGGAGGGAGAGAATAGAATATCTGTAGTCAATGTAACAACACGAGCAGGGTTGCAAGTTCTGCCGGTATGAGAATAAAAGCGAAGAAGTGATGGGCGCTATCGAAAGTATTCAATAATCGAATTTTATTATTACGATAGTGAGAAATGACTATAAACTAATTCGATTTTCATTCGGATTTTAAAACCGTTTGATTTCGCAAAGTGCGTAAACTAGCAGCAACCACTTTTAATTCGGATTTAAAAGGACGAAGTAGTAGACGTTCTAGCCCTCGAGTACTAAGTATAAAAAGACTCTAGTGCATATTATTTTGAAATAAAATACATAATTTCTTGCAGTTGTTCTCTAGTAATCAAAGCTACTCTATAAATATCAGATTGTGACAGTATGCCATTTTTCAATCAGACTAGCACATATACTCTGAAATGGACCTTTTTATGTAAAGATACATAGAGAAATATATTTACCTACCTGTTTGAGATGTATGTATGGCTATGGTTCAGTAGTTTCAGGTGATGTTATGTACGCTCTATCTTATTATTTCGTATCCATTTGATTTGAGGTTAAAGTGAACATGACAAACATTACTACCTCGCAATATGGAGAGATTTAGATTCAGTAAATTGTTCTTATTCTTTATTTGCACTACTCGATCCTAAATGTGGCTAAATTATATGGCATAGTCAACATTCCAAGCTCCATGGACATGTGCTTCTCGATTTTAATATTCAAATAAGTGTGGAGATACGTTAGTGTTTTTGGTTTTTAACTAGCTAGGAACCATAAAGCATTAGCATGACTACAACTTTAATTTCTATTATGCAACAAAATGTTTCGTTAATGTTTGAAAATAACATTTTGGTTTTTATTTACAAGTAGATAACAATCATCACTTCCACCACTGGGTGACCGGTACATTCACTACAAAATGGCGATTTCTGCGACAGTATTCCCAATGATAATGCACAAGTTTAGAATAAACTGTATTCCCTAGTGTCTAGTAGACCAATTGCATATTTATATTTCTTGCGTTGTAGTTAGTATATAACATTCTAGTGTAATCATAAACTGTTACCAAAACTGTTAAAAGAAAATAAATATTAGATGCAATATACTCTCTGAATAGATATGACATCATATCTGTATTGGTTCATTGATGAAAGCTACTTGAAAAGTGCTTGGGGACTGTCGATTGCCAAGCAACTAATAGTACACTGACATTTTAACACAGAATACGTGGGTAACAATCGAACAACCGATAGTTAGGTGATTTGAATAATTCGATAGTTTTTATTCCATAGTGCCCATCACTAGATGGATGCATTCGAATGCTTATAGGTCTATTTTCCTAAGCGGGGGCAAATACTATTCGATACCAATACAGGAAACTAGGCCGTAAAGTGGAGACAAGAAACACTAGTGCCCCTACCGTAGAGGCCTGGAGTATTTGTATCAGCTGTGTGCAAGATAAGGTGATTTAGGCCACTAAAACTTTCAAAAACGGAAAAGTGAATGAGGTATATTGTTGTCAGAACTACATATATTTGGCAAAACAATGCCATCACTTTCTTTAGAGCTCCTCGAGATAAAGACAGATTAAGTATTTTAAATGCATGAGATCGCAACAATTCTGAATACGTAATTAGCAATATTGGTTGGCTATATGCTGTTTGCTTAAATAAAAAATATATTTCCATAGAGATATTGAACTACATTAAACTTCCATTCCTTAATATCTTTGTAGAACATTTTTTTCTGTCTGAAAGTGTCCTCCAGAGGCTTAATTTTTACTTTTTATTTATTTATTTTTTAAATATTTTATCACAAAGTAGAAAAAACTGCTAACATTCCATTCATGACTATACAAATTAATTTTTAAAACTAACCTTTTACCAATTTGAAAATTCTAACAATATATTTTATTACACACATTGTGCATAGCTTTGGGGAAAATTTTCAGACCTCTAGGTGTATTGTTATGGAGAAGATAGAATATGTGAAGACAACAAAACAAGAGAAGATAGATTTTGAAAATAGGAAGAAAAAAACTGAGAAAAATCGATTTAAATTTGACATGGGGAGTCAATTAACCAGCGCAACGCTTTAAAAATGCTGTCCAAAATATAGGTATGTCTGACCTAGGAAAAATAAATGCATTTTAACCAATGGTGCATGTTTTCACCAAAAATGGGCAGTGAAGAACAAAATCGCTATTATAAAAATCTGATGTGTTCCATTCATATGAGTTTCTCTACATCAAATTATTGTTAAAAAGCTTATGCTTCTATTTACTTCATGCTAATCGAGAAAAAATTAGCAGAAATAGTCTTTCTTGCTTCCTTGTAAGTAGAAGCGAAATAAGGTTAAAGTGATAGTCAAAAGCTGGTTTTTATGTGACTGAAGTTCCTTTGTTTGTATGGACAGGAGTTGACAAATCCCTGTATGAGAAAAGTAAGTTTTTAAAGCTGAAACAAAAAACAACGAATATCTAAAAAAACGATCAGCTCCTCGAAAAATATGTACATAACATAAATTGTGTGTTTTAACGGCCTCTACATTTTTGTGTGCTAAGTTTTTGTCCATCTCTTACGGTTTAGCTGTTATTCAAAATTCCGTAAAATTCATCCAGAATAAAGTAGTCTTCAGAGGCTATTCTCACAAAATTCAAGATATACATTTTATTTGTCAGGCAATATCTTTAACATACGTTTTTTAATCAAAATCGTTAGAGCTATTTTTGAGTAAATCAAAATTTTCGAAAAAGCTCAATGTAAAGAGTGGGGGGATTGTCTTGAAAATCTTCGTGTCGCATCCTTAGAAGATACCAAACGTAAATACCAAGTTTGGTTTTTAATAGTCTTTTCGTTTTTGAGTTATGCTGCCCACAGACACACTCACACACGCTTTTCTAATTTTTTTGGATTCAGGGGGTCTCAAAACGTGCTTTTCCGGTGACATCTCGGTATCGAATTTTTGGGTGCACTTGGAATTTTCTATACACCATGTGTAGAGAAAGTAAAATCAGCTCTGTCCCCTAAAACTGGATATTAGCCTAGCCATACTTCACAAAAAGAATGAGCCCGCCTCACATTCAACAGGTCGTGAGTTCGAATCTCACTTAAGTTGACTTACCCGGGTAAGATTTTTCGGGGTTTTCCCTTATCCATAGAAGGCGAATGTCGAGTAACTTTAAACTCCAAGGACCCCGAGATCATTTGAGCATCATTTCACCAATTTCATTCATCGTCTGATATGACCAATCAGGTTAAAGCAAGTTAAGCTACAAAAAAAAAAAAAAAAAAAAAAAAAAAAAAAAAAAAAAAAAAAAAAGTATGACTTAGGGTGCTCGTTTGCACTTAAATATACTACACTTTTGTACGCTGGTGTTTACTATTGCTATTAAGGGCCTTTGGTTTGCAGAAACTGAATCGTAGACTTTCTCTTGATCGTCAAATATCAAATGTGTTCCTCTACCTGTAGCGTATAATTTTTCGCTTATCTGTCTCAAACTGAATATATGATCTATACAACTCCTTCCTACAGTGAACCCTACCTGATCCTCTATCTTTCCAATGTCTCCCTCTAATATATTCTTAATGGTACTGCTGAAGATCCTGCATCTTATCCCCCTATAATTATTGGGGCCCTTCTTGTTCCCTTTTTATGGATAGCAGAAACATATGATATATTCCAATCTGCTGAATTTCTTCGCCCTCAAGGACTTAATTAAGCATCTTAGAAATAAACCTTACTAACTGAGAAGGCCCATCTTTCCACAATTCTGCTGTACCACTAGCCTTGGCAATGTCCTCTTTCTTTAAAATCGGTTCCAGCTAATACGTAACGTTGGGCATGTCTTGTTCACTTTTCCAATACTTTATTTTCTGGACTATAGTATTTTCATTCAGAATAGGCGGCTGAAGGTTTCCTCACATACTTTCACACCGATTTGCGTGTCTGTCTCGACCAAGAAAGATAATAATACTCAAGAATGCTAAACCGATTTTTGCTTTTAACCATAGACAACACAGTACAACTAAGAATAGAATGCGTTATAACCTCACTATTGAATTATCAACTTGACACCATTATTCACTAAGCTGAGCAAACATTGTTGTTCCTTTCTACAAGGACATGCAATCAAAAGACACTGCTGGAGGAGTGTATGTGTGCCGTCTAAGAGGGAAATATCAACCTGAACTGCCTATTTTAAATGAGCATAGTATAGCAATTCTTGAAAATGTTTTATCTATAAACTGCTATGAAGGATTAAATTATTGCCCCTTCTTATTTTATCATAAATCCTCCAAGCTTGCGCCGATCTATTATACCCCAATGTATGGCCTATTTAATCACAAATTTTCTCCCGGTCTCATTCTTGCACGACTTGACCAACTTTTTTACATTTATATTACATTCTCTACGTTGCTTAAATCTTCATTGGACTTTGAACTAAGCCATTTATTGTGAAGAGTTTTCTTGCGCTTTCTGTTTCCAATGCTTCCGTGATTATCCATTCTGTTCTCTCTCGATTCTGTCTCTCTCCCTAAAGACTTGTCTGCTCCCTCCAATGCAGATTTTTTTTTTTTTTTTTAGGAATTCACAGTTCTTTCGCTTTACAATCTTGGTTTGCTGTACTTAATTTTAAGGTTCTGCTCCGATACAAAATCTTTACACTCTCTTTTTGCAATAAATTAACCAAATGCTTTCATTACTATTGATATGCTTTATTGGTTTACAGTTTGCCCTTAGAGGGAATGAAACTTTTGTAAAAACACCATAATGGCCTTACCCACATCCTATTCCTCTCCTAAACTTCACCTCTTGCACTTTAATTGTTCTTGCTTTTCTTGTAATAACAACGTCTATTACTGACTACTGACTTTTAGATGGATTTAACCAAATAAACTCTGTTGTTTGCAACCATAAATGTTCCCACATGCAAAATGTATTTTTTCTTCTCAAAAACTTGAGACTATTTTACACATGCATTTTTAGTTACTTCCAGGATATACACAATGGAAAATTGGAGTTCAAGTATCCCTGTAATTGTGAAGATAATAGTTTTGCCTATTTTTATCTGTGTAACATCTATTTAGAGACATAGACATTGAACATGTTCAAATGATGCGAAACGGTTGCTAATGCTATCTGTTGCATTGCTGTATCAGTCTAGTGAATGAAAGAAGTTTCGACATATGAAATATTAGCCATACTGTAACATTATAATGTAATGTATTTGTAAGAAATTAAATAAAATTAATGTTATTTTGTAAATGTTTCAAATTAGGTTGTGCTATCCTGTCAGTACAACAAAATTTGGGCCCACCTAGGTAGTGTGGCAGTAGCGTGTCTGCCTCACATTCAAAAGGTCGTGAGTTTGAATCTTGCTTAGGGTGAGTTACCCGGATAAGGTTTTTTTTTTTTTTTTCAGGGTTTTCCCTTATCCTGAGAAGACGAATGTCGAGTAACTTTAAGCTCCATGGACCCCAAGATCATTTGAGCATCATATTATCAATTTCATTCATCGTCCGACATGACCAAACCAGGTTAAAGGACGTTAAACTGCACAAAAAAAAAAAAAAAGGAAAAAAAATGTAGCTGCTCTAATGCTCTTTTGCTACATATAACAATGGCAAGTAACTGATGTGGCCTTTAATGACTCCCTTGAAAACCAATTTGAATTAGTCAAATGCAATCGCGACTACCGAAGCTCTCGTTTAACTTTGTGCGTCATCATGAACTTGTGCGCCAGTTTTAGAACAGCTGTGAGACAACTAGATAGGTATGAAAAATACAACGGCGGAGCTACCAACAACGTAAGCAGTTGGTGGTGCAATTTTTCATAGTTTGGTTGCGTCCTAGATCGTTACTCACTTTGCGAGTTGAGACCGCCTTCGCGTTACCATCGTTCAACATGAGGGATGCACATTTGCTTGGTGCTGTTGTGGAAACAGAGCAATAAAAGCAACATCAAAAATGTTGAATTCCACGACACGTCTTAAGGCTCTCTAATAAAGTGATGGCATTACAGTGCAGTGTTGGTAAGTAGATCTTTGCTGTGAAGCACCTAATTAATGTCTCATTTTGTTATGTTATGTAACTAAGGCAGCCAGGGATTAATTCAAGTTGACTTATTTGCAGAGGTTGGTAACATGAGTTCTGGAATGCTGCTGTCATACCTGCAAGCCCGACCGCCACTTTTGAAACATCCACTTCTGCATGTCAAAACGATTTGTACAAGCTGTTTGTGTAGAAAAGGAGCAACAAATACTCAAGATGTTGAGAATTCCATGCCATTAGTGAAAGACGTAATACAAGCAGAAAGACGAAGAAAATTCTGGGAAATGGAGACGGAGTTCGAAACCCGCGTGGACCTATCGAGACTTAACGATACAGAAAAACTAATCCACGCCATGCATGCTGCTGCCGTTGCAAGAGGACACTTTACATATGATGACCCGGTGAGTGGGGATCGGGTTCTGACACGTCTTCGCCACTTCCTCAAAGGAGCTTGCTGCGGCAGTGCATGTAGACATGTAAGTACAACACTATAATCTGTTTTACATACATAGCATTGCAATCTGTAGATCCTATTATGAGATTATACTCTATGCCCAAACTCTAGGATATAGATCAAGTCAAGAATTACATTTATTTACATATAATAACTCTGACAGTGAATTTTTCAGAGGTGTCAGTTTTGCATAATTTATAATTACATGTCTGTTTCCAAAAACCTACTCATATGCATGCATTCTTAGAATGTTCATGTTTATTATACCTACAATGCTACATTATTACCAGTATTTTTTGATTGAATGAAATCCTCCTCTGTGTAGGTGTGAGTAATAAGGTATCTTTTTAGTTCTGATCTAAAGTTGTTTTTGTTTATTTGCAACTGTTTTACATAAGAGGGAAGTGAATTAAATAAAACTATTCCTTTGTAGTTAACCCCTTTTTGGAATAAATGGAAATTGGCCTATATCTGGTCTCTTTGTCATGAATATCTGCATTTTTTGTAAATTTTTTTGGGTTATGTATTACAAATGACAAATATATTCATAAGCTAATAGTAAAATTCCAAAATTTTAAAGGGTGGCTTGCAGTGAGTTGATCGTCTTGCCCCTGCCATTATTATTACATTTTTTTGCATAACGAATTTATTTAGCATTTACTGAATTTCCCCAAACTATTATTCTATAGGTCATTAATGAATGAAAATATACATAATAAGCTGTGTTTAGTATGCTCTTATTTATAAGCTGAGTTAAAGATTGAATTGCAAAACATGCAGAGCTCAGTTTGGATTAGGTATAATCAATACTCTTCTTGAAAATTATAACATTTTAAAGTACCGGACGAAATAGTATCAAACTAAACCAGAAAATAATCATTACTGTACTACCTAATAAATTAACAGTTTCAACCTCCATTTTACCTTTCTACCAAATACGTGTAGGCAGAGATGGTATTGTGTTCCATCCAAAAATTTGATATTGAGATTCTGCCAGAAGTATATTTTGAGGCAATCTAGGTTTTTTTTGTTTATTATTATTATTATTATTATTATTATTAAATACTACTACTACAACTACTACTTACCACACATCTAGTACATAAAAAACATAAGTATTAACCTTGTTGCATTCCACTTAAAAAATTTCTGTCGAGATCTCACCGGAAATGTATGTTTTGAATTCAGAAAAAAACAATATGCATGTATTGAACATCATAGCTCATAAAAATTTCCAATAAATACCAAACTTGGTACTTATTGGCACTTCCAAAGATGTGACATGAAGGTTTAAAGGAAATCTACCCCACCCCAAATTACCCTCACAAGAATATGTTCCAAAGTTTCTCACAAATGTGTAATAATTTATGTTTAGATCTTACTTAAAAAGAGAATAAAAAACTAGGGCCAATAGTTGTGATTCTGAAACAGGAGTTATTATTAAAGGTGGGCCACAGAGTTCTGTACTGGTACTCTGTTGTTTATAGTACTTATAAATGACTAGCCATAATACAATCTTAGCAGAGTCAACTTTGATACTAGAGTACTTATATCAAAAAAGTTACATCAGCAGGAACAGATTCAAACAATTCAACATTTGGTATGAAATTAACAAGTTCTAATTAAGCTGAGATAAAACAACTTTATTCAATTCAAAACAAGCCTAAGCAAATAAATGAAATAATAATCAATTATAATATTTACACCATTAGAAGAGTATCATTTTGTTTTGTAATCAGCTTACCCTCCCCATATTGGTAGGACTGGCATCCTCTTAGGACTAACAAGCCAATGCCTAGGGATCAGAAGCCTGTTAGGGAGCCTATGGCACGAAACCACAGGATGGAGAACCTGTTACGAGGGGTCAGCCCATAGCCAGGAACGAGCATGAGAAGAGGATGATATGAAATGTAGGCAAAATTGGTGATAGCCAAGGTGATGATGGAGAAATTGGTGAAATGAGTGGTGGGGGAAACTGGAGGATCTGGAGAAAACCTGCCCAGACACTGCTTTGTCCACCACGAATCCACATGCAGGTGCTCGGGATCGAACCCAGGTTACCTAGATGGGAAGCGAGCGGTCTGACCACTCAACCACTGCGCCACCTTAGAAGTGTATTTGATATAAAATTGCTTAGGCTTAAATAGATGAAGAGCTCAGTTGGAAAAAACAAATAAAAGTTTGCTACCAAAACCTAGCTCTACTTGCTTTGCAAAAAACTTAAAAAAATCTCCTTAACCTAAATGCCTTAAGACAAGCATATTGTGTTTACTTTCAATTGCTTTTGTGATGGAATAATCTTCTGAGATAATTCAGCACAAGCAATAGATTGTTTATACTACTTAAAAGGCCATACACATTATCAGTGGCATTGGGCCCCATCATTCATGTAGGCCCTTTATTAAAACCCCAAAATTCTTACTCTTCTGTGGAATACATGCTCTCTTGAGCTATTTTGCAAATAGTTACCTTAACTTCAAAACAAACCTTTGTTTGTAAGGCCACAATACAAAACATGCAGGTGATTTTCAGATATCTGCAAATAGCTTAAAACAGTTCCAAAAATTATGTTATTGTGCTGCAATACAAAATTATAATAAACTTCCATGTTAGGTACCTAAAACTATTAGGCAATCCTAATCAACATTTTTAAGAATGATTTAAAAACATTTGTATATGCTCACTCTCCATATACTGTAGAATCTATAGATTGAATAATAATTTTTAATGTGTCATGCAACAGGTAAATATTCCATACATGGAGCAGACTGTATGTTTTGATGATTTACGCTTGTTCATTATTGTTTTTTTTTACATTGATACATGTTAGGAAGTTCATTTCTGAAATGATAGTAATATAGAAATGCTAGATACTGTATCTTATGTTATGTATTGCGTGACAGCAAAAACTAAAAGTATGATGTGTTCCATTCACATGACTTTCTCTACATTGCTGTAATAAATTATTGTTAAAAAGCATATTCTTTTATCTATTTTATGACAATCGACATAAGCATTAGCAGAAATTGTCTTAATTCTTCCTTGTAAGTAGAAGGAAAATAAGGAAATACACTAGGCTAAAACAGTAGTCAAATCTTTTAAAAGCTGGTTGCCATGTGATTGAAATCCATTTCTATGCAGGACCAGGAGTTTACAACTTTCTGTATGAGAAAAGTTCAAGTATTTTGAATCTGAAACCAATAACAGGGAATATTTCTGAAATGCTAAATTCTGCAAAAAGCAACAAAAATATATATGACATAAACTATGTTTTTTAACATGATCTAGATTTTCTGTGTAGTGTTGGTCTAACTCTTACGGTTTACCAGTTATACAAAATTCAGCAAAATTCATTCAGAATAAAGAAGTCTTTAGAGGCTATTCCCATAAAATACAAAATATACATTTTATTTGCCATATAAGTATCTTTAATATATGGTGTTTTAATCAAAATTGTTAAAGCCATTTTTGAAAAATTCAAAATTTTCAAATTTTTCCATGTAAAGGGTAGTTTGGGGTGGGGGTATTTTTCTCAAAATCTTTGGGTCGCATCCCTGGAAAATACTATACTTAAATAACAAGTTTGATATTTTACCGACTTTTTGTTTTTTAGTTATTGTGTTCACAGACACACAGACCCTTTTCTAAAAATGCTCTTTTTTTGATTCAGGTGACCCTAAAACGGCATATTTCCGGTGAAATTTCCGTATTGATTTTTAGGTGGAAAGTAAACCTTCTCTACACACTAAGTACATAGTATGTGTAGAGAAAGTAAAAATGATGATGAGTATGTTATTAGTTATGCTGCATATTTCATAATTGTGAGACATGTTCAATGTTCCTGAGCATTACTCAAGGTGGGACCAAACAGACAAATGGTTTTGATGTTTTATTACAATATTTACACAAAAAATAAACTTGTGTATCTTTAATTTTCTGAGAATAATCTGCTAAGTCCTTTTTATTTGGAAAGAATTAAAGTGTGATATTTATAACTGGAGAATGTTAAGAGATGGATGAAAATGTACATCTCTTTAAAACATAATTTGTTTACAGTTTTTTATGGCGTCAACCATCCATTATTGTACTTTTTATTATGTACCTACTATTGCTATGCAGTTGTTTCTTGCAATGGCATAGAGAGAGCATGGAATTTTAGGGCCAGTAATTGCCAATTTACATTTAAACATCTGACTGTCCATTTGGTTTCCTTATATCGACAAGTACATGTGTAACGAAACTATTTCTGCAACGGTTTATTATGATTAACAATGAAGCAGATAGAAAAAATGTGCTTAAGTAAGAACAATTTCTGGAAGCTACATATTAATAAATGATACTAAAAGGTCACTGTGTGTGTGAAGAGCATAACTGAAAAATGAAATGTCAGATATATACCAAATGTGATATTTAAGTTTATCTTCAAAACATGTGATGGATCTTCAAGAAAATCCCTACACTCCCAGACTATCCTATGCAGGAAAATTGAAAACAAAAAAAAATCTCAAAAATGGCTCTTAAGGGTTTATATTAAATTATCATTATTTTCTAGAAGCAGTGTTTGAGGTCATCTTCATGCAGAAGTAATATTGTTTCATTTTGTATAACCCATAAAGAGAGTTGCCCTCCGTGGTGTAATGGTTACCATGCTAATTTCATATACCCAAGGTCGCAGGTTCAAACCCGGCGGAGGACGATGGATTTTTTCGGGCGTAAAAATCCTTAGCATGGCTTCCTTCGGAAGGGAAGTAAAGCTGTGGGTCCCGTGTCGTAGATTTATGGCACATAAAAGAACCTCAAGCCTGATAAGAGCAAAATTAAGCAATCTTTCATGCCCAATATAGAATGGGACGCTGAGAACCAAAGCAGTTAAAGAGCATCCATAAATAACAAGCCATTTCATTTTTAACCCATAAAGAGAGAAACAAAAATGTACTACACAAAAAATGTTTGTCATTGAAACACACAATTTATTTCAAATAAATTACTTGTGGTGTTAACCATTTTTTTAGATATATTTTGCCATTGGTTTGAATTTTCCGTTACTTCATGATTAAGTTTTAAGTATAAAGTTAACAATTGTTTATTAATCATAATATAAAAAGAGAGAAAACTTAAAGACTATTTACATGGACCCACTTTTGGAGAACTGGCTATTGCTTCAACCTCTTGTATCCCTTTGTATCTGCAACAAAATTTGTAATGAAACCATTTCTACAAATTTAAATGTCAATTACCTGCTGAACAAGATATAAAAATCTGATGCATTCCATTCACATGACTTTCTCTACATCTCTGTAACAAATTATTGTTAATAAGCTTATTCTTCTACTACATGCTAAAATATTAGCAGAAACAGTCTTATTACTTAGTTCCTTGTAAGTGGAAGGGAAATAAGGGAATACATTATGCTAAGCCGACAATCAAATAAAAACATTAATGGGAATTCACAGTGAAGTAACTAATCAATTAAGAGTGAAAACAACTGTAGGTATTACACTCAAACCTCACTATGAAATAAGTAATTTACTTCAGACATGTTTCAGCGACTGTTGCCACCATCTTCAGTGGAGATTTACTGTTGAACTCATGGTAGTGGCCTGTAGAGGTCTCTCTTCTGCGTAGATGAATGTTGAGATGAGTTTGTGGTATGTCAAAATTTATGACTTTGTTTTTGTTTTTAGAATTAATAGATTTTTCCCAAACTGTAAATCTAGTTCGATTCTGCACTGATTTTAATAACTTGGGTTCACTGTGAAAATTATGGTTTTTAGTCCAAAAATGATGTGCTGCAGTTGACTTATCTGTCTGTTTATGCTTTAAATACCTCATGTGTTCTTTAAAATGTTGTCCAATGTTTCTTTTTATTTTCCCTACATATATACCTTTTCACATTCCTTGCAGCTGATTTCATATTCCTGATTGTTTCAATGGGGGATTTTATCTTTCATGTTTTTTAAACTGTGCTTATTAACTGGGGCTAAGTTGATGTTCCATTTTTTAAGATCTTTTGAAATGTTTGGTGTGCCAAAGGGTGGTTAGTGAATTTTTTGAAGCTGTTTCATGCTGCAGAAAGTGAAAGAAATTAACTCTCTAAAAAGACTAAAAGCAGAAACCAGTTGAAAGTTTCTTATTCCATACTGAAGTTTTACTGTAATACTGTTATTTTTACTCTTAATTGACAGTCAAATGTTTTAAAATGTGGTAGCTATGGGATAGAAATCTGTTTATTTGCGTAAGCAGGTGTTGACAAGTTCCCTTATGAGAAATGTTTAAGTATTTTAATACTGAAGCTAATAACAAAGAATATCATGAAAACAGTCAACTTCACAAAAACAATGCATAATATGACATAAATGGTGTGTTTTAATGAGATCTACATTCTTTGTATAGTGTTTTTGTCTATCTGTTATGCAAAATTCAGCAAAATTAATCCAGAATAAAGATGATTTCAGAGGCTATTCTCAGAAAATTCAAAATATACATTTTATTTGTCATGTAAATATCGTAAATATAAGAGATTTTAATCAAAATCATTAGAGCCATTTTGTAAAACTCAAAATTTTTGAAATTTTTTCCATGTAAAGGGTAGTTGTGGGTGGGGGGATTTTCTTGAAAAGGTTCGTATCACATTCTTGGACTTGATGAAGTAGTAAATTCTATTAATCAGGGCAATTGCGTAAGTGGAACTGTTGAAGTACAGGGATATGATCCTCATTTAGTACAGCACTTTAAAACCCCTACTGTGTTTAAAGGAATTTACAGTCAAATTCAAAATGACCCGACAAAAGCCATAGTTGAACTATAAAGCATGAAATAATGGATATTCATTTTGTCCAACATGATAGAATTATTTGTCAAATTGGTAAACACTGTTTGCAGGAATTTAACTAGACTTTATGATGTATTTAGAACACCCTCAAGAAATTTAATCTGATATTTAGCACCAGTGGAAGATTTCAGATTTATTTCTCTTTCAATTTTGTTTTTCTCTGTTAAACACATTCAAAGAGATGTTCTTTTTCACTGATGTGTTTTAAAGCCTTCAAAACCAAGAACGTGATATCTTGTAATGTCAACAGAAAATCCAAGAAACTTGCCACTCCTTAGCCACATTACAATGATGACTGAGAACAAATTTTTTAAAAAAAAAATGTAAATGGCATGTTATTTATGGACACTCTTTAACTGCTGTGGTTCTCAGCATCCCCTTCTAAATTGGGTGTGAAAGACCACTTAATTTTTCTCAGAGACCTCTCTATCAGGCTTGAGGTTCTTTTACGTGCCGTAAATCTATGACACAGGACCCAACGGCTTTACCTCCCTTCCAAAGGAAGCCATGTTAAGGAGTTTTACACCCAAAAAAATCCATCATCCTTCACCAGGTTTGAACCTGCGACCTTGGGTATATGAGGATAGCATGGTAACCACTACACCACGGAAGGTGACACAAATTTTTCAAAAAACCATGTCTCAAGTTGAAGAGCCTTCAAAATGGAAAAATATTGAATATAAACCTCTCTATTCTGAAGTGTTTGATAATGTTGATAACTGCTTGGATGCAAGATTTTAAACTCATTATAAATTAAAATGTTTAAATTTATGGTCATGTGAAACTCAATCCTCCAAAAACAGGTTTCAACATCTCAGTGGTTTGACCACTCGCCTCTCACCTAGGTGGCCCAGGTTGGACCCCAAGCGACCACATGTGGGATTTATGGTGGACCAAGCAGCACAGGGGCAGGCTTTCTCTGGGTTTTCTGGTTTCCCCTGCCATCGCATTCCACCATCTTCAATCCATGTGTCGTCATTGTCTGCAGCGCCATAGCAGTAAAAGTGGTCATTAAACACTAGAAAAATAACGTCTCATATACATATGGAAAGTTTTTGACATTATTCAGTTGTGAAAAGAGCTGATTAGTGTACAGAACAAGAAGATTATAGCTCATTTAGAATTAAAATTATGAGTGAAGTTGAAATACTGATCACAAATTAATGCTAAAGCAAAGTTTTAAAATGTTAGTGTCATTCCTGTAAGTACGTATTCAGTAGAAAGACATCTTTAGCACTGAGGAGAATCAACTCAGAATTCTACTTGAGAAGAGAGAGACTCTCATTTTGGAATTATTTCAGCTAAAGCCTATTGAAAGAACTCAGAAAAAGGATAGAACATCACTAAATTTGTTTCACAGGGGAGAAGGATGAAATTTCAATTCCTACCTACTAAAGTGTCAAAAGTGAATTGAAGTCCGGAAAGTAATTATTTTTTATTAAATTGTACTAATAGTATCTTCATTAAACACAGCTTTTCAAATATTATTCTTTCAATTTAAACCATTTCCAGTTGTGATTTTTATTATTTCTCTATGTGTACATAGTGTATAGAGAAGATATTGTATTGCACCCAACAATTTAATGTCGAGATTTCACCGGAAATATATGGTTTGAGACCCCCTGAATCCAAATAGGCGTTTCTAGAAAAGTGTGTTTGTGTGGGGGAGGGGGAGGTGCAGCATAGCTCAAAAACAAAAAGTCAGATAAACCAAACTTGGTATTTAAATTCAGTATCTTCTAAGCATGCAACACAAAAATTTTCAAGAAAATCCCCTGCTCCCAAGTATACATTACATTGAAAATTTTTTGAAAATATTGATTTTCTCAAAAATTGCAGTAATGATTTTGATTAAAATATATTATATTGAAGATATTTACATGAAAAATAAAATGTATATCTTGAATTTTCAGAAATAGCTTCTGAAGGCCTTTTTATTCTTGATGAATTTTGCATAACTTGTAAACCATAAGAGATAAACGAAAACTTACTTCACAAAAAATGAAATTAAAATGCACAATTTGTTTGTTTTTTTTTTCCTTCTTCTTTTTTTTTTTTTTCTCCATGGAGTTGGCCGTTTTTTTAGATATTCCTTGTTATTGGTTTGTTTTAAAATACTTAATACCTTTCTCATACAGGAATTTGTCAACTCCTGGCCATACAAACAAAGGCATTTCAGTCACGTAGCAACCAGCATTTAAAAGATTTGACTAGCGCTTTAGCCTATAGTACTCCCTTATTTCCCTTCTGCTTACAAGGAAGCAAGCAATAAGACCATTTCTGCTAACGTTTATCTTGATTAGCATGAAATAGATAGAATAAACTTATTTACAATAATTTGTTACACAGGTTTAGAGAAAGTGGTGTGAATGGAACCCATCAGATTTTTAAAAATATTTATTCCTTTAATTTATTTACTATTAGTTATGCTTTTATCTTAAATATTCATTCTTTTGAGTTATACTATTACTGGTTTTGATTTTCATCCATGCAAACCTGCTCCTTGATTAACAATTGTTTTCTTAAAAAATATAATATTCATTGCTTCAGTTATCTGAATGATCACTGCATGCCTCTCACGGCCAGGGTTCTGTTTTATTTTAAACTTCACAACAAATTGTGCAGGAGATTAGTTTAGTTATTAATCAGTTAAGTTCTGGTAGTTGCATGGATGCCAGTATTAAGAGCAATATTGTGTAGTGGGACAGTGAAAACTGACAACTTATTTTTTATAGTTGATATATCCTATAGTAATGTATGTATTTATTTAATGCTGCAAGAAAGTGTGAGACAAAATTTCATCATAATTTTAGGCATTTAGACATAATTCCATAACTTGTGACTAAATTCAAATGTACAAACAGTATTTTATAAATAATCTAATAAATTGTTAATATTTCAATTGATTTCTTATACAAACTTCATTTACACTTACATTCAGACATGTTTCGAAAGCTTCGCTTACATATTCAGCTGAAGAACAAATAGACATACTTAAAATCTATTTTAGCTTGCTTCTATAGTGTGGAGGTAGCAGGTCGATCTCAGATTTCAAAAGGTGTTGATTTCAAAACTCATTTGGGGTAAGTTACCCACACAAGTATTTTTTGTGGGTTTTTCCCTTGTCCTAGAAGATAAATGTCAGGCTCATTTGAGCAACATTTTACCCATCTTATTCATTGACCCCTATGACCTCCCAGGTTAAAGGGCGTTAAACTTAAAAAAATTAAAGTCACAATTTTCAACACATTATAATGAAGGTAAGTATATTCATATAACATTTTATGTGAATTTTGATTACATTGCCCTTTACATACTGTTACATGTTACATACATGCAACAGAGGAACTGTAACTGTTGTAGAGATTGCAATCTGTAGATCTTATTATGAGATTAGACTCTATGCCCAAACTCTAGGATGTATATCAAGTCATGAATTACATTTATTCATACTTACTAATACATTTATTTACAAATAATTACTCCAACAATGAATTTTCAGAGGTGTCAGTTTTGCATAATTTACAATTGCATGTCTGTTTCCGAAAACCTACTCGTACATTTGCATTCTTAGAATATTCATGTTCATTATATTTACAATGTTATATTATTACCAGTATTTATTGATTGAATGAAATTCTCCTCCATGTAGGTGTAAGTAATAAGGTATCTCTTTAATTCTGATCTAAACTTGTTTTTGTACATTTGCATTTTTTTTTTATAGAAGAGGTGAGTGAATTAAACAAAACTATTCCTTTGTAGTAGATCGTTTTTTGGAATGACTGCAAATTATTTGTTGGCCTTATTTAAGTCCTGTCTATGTCTGGTCTATTTGTTATGAATATATGCATTTTTTGTTAACTTTTCTGGGCTATTTATTACAAATGATAAGGCTACCAACCTGCTGCTATAGTCTTATTTATTGTTTCTAGCTGCAGTTAGTGGTGCATAGGTGAAGATTGCAAATATATGACATAACCTACGGTTAAAAACAGTTTACTGCACTTAACTTAACCAGTTTAATTAATAAACAGCCAAATTTCTTAAAAAATAAGACCAAAATTTTTCAGAACAATTAGCAAAAAGCAGAATATTTAACAATCGAGCATGTAAGGGATTTTATGCATGTCAAGTAACTTGGAGAAATTTAGATATGCAATGAAATTAATAAGTGAGTTGATTTAATAACACTACATCATCAAAATGGATACCGGGTAGAAATGGTATACAAAAAAGTTGATAGAGACAAAAATAGAAAGATAATAAAAGAAGTCAGCACTTTCACTCCAAATGAAAAAGAAAACAGTATTTACAAGAAGTTTACATACCACCCTGCAACTTTCAACAGATTCCAAAGGATCTTCAAATGACACAACATCATTTTGGTCCCAAAAAACATATTAAATTCTAAATTAAAAGATGATACTCTACAAGAAAACAATACAGGAATATACCAGTTCAGCTGCAGCAACTATGAAAAAATCTACATTGCCCAAACTAAAAGAAACAAAAAACAAGATTAAAAGAACAACAGAAATATTAAACAAAAACAAGAAGACAATGGAAGCATGTAGCTTCTGAAACATGTTTTCCAATAATAAAAGTAAGTGATGTAGTGTTACAAAATCGACTCACTAATTAATTTCAATTAATAGAACACATCACTGTCACATAGTCCACCGTATTCAGTGATAATTAGATTTGCATATTTAAAACAAGAGTTTTGTACCCAGCATTCATTGTAAACATTGACTACATGAAAGTAATTTCTATTTTCATAATTTTCAGTGTATATATGATCATGCCAAAGTCGCTGAGAACAAGAAAGAAAATGCAAGATTTAATACTGCATTTTGGGTGTATGAAGAGGAAGCTGGAGGAAAGCTAGATTTAGGAGACCATTTTAACAGTTTGAAACCTATGCCAAGAAAAACAAATGCCACAGCAACCCATTGGATATCTATAAAAGCTGTTAATGCAGCAGAAAACTAATGAATTAACATTGATTGTATTAGTAGAATTCAAGTTTTAAAAACTGTATATATATATATATATATATATATATATATATATATATTGTAATAATAAATTATAGTAATATATAAGTTGAATAATGGATTACAATAAATCTTATTTATTAGAGATGTATGTATTACTACTAATTTTCTATTTGGCATGTTAGTAATTGGGATGAATATAATGCATTGCAGGAAAGGGAGATAACCATCACTTTCAGTTTCTAATGTGAATTTTATAGCCTTATCTTGTAAATTTAAAAGTTTTAAAGCATCATTTACATGTTTATCAGGAACAATAGCAAATATATCATCTACATATCTATACCAAGTTTTAAAAATTAGAGGGAATGCTTTAGTGACCTGTATTTCAAAATAGCTCATAAAATTCACATTAGAAACTGAAAATGATGGTTATCTCCCTTTCCTGGATTTAAAAATAATAAAAAAAGACAATAAATTGAATTTTGGAATATACAGAAAGCAAACCCACACTGATAATTATATAAAAAATAATGGCTTTAACCCTTTTTCACATAAATTTGCTGTTTTTAATAGTTTAATTTATAGGTTAATTAATTTACCCCTTAATAAAGATGAATTCTATAAAGAATATAAACACATTATTAACACTGCTTTAATTAATGGTTTTAATACCGATTTTATAAATAAAAAAAATTGAGAAGTTTAAATATCAAAAAGCTATTAAAGATATTTCTACGCTTAAGAAAATAAAAGATAATTACATTTTTAAAAAATTTACTTATCACCCTTGGGCAAATAAAAAATTCACAAATATTTTCAAAGAGCATGGCATAATATTGGTTCCTCAAAATAAATATAGTATAAAAAATTTGTTAGGCTTTTCTAAAAAGGATGAAATTTCAAAAAATAAAAAATCTGGCATTTATCAATTAAACTGTTTAAATTGTGACCTTGTTTATATTGGTAAGACTAAACGTCATTTTGAAACCAGAGTAAAAGAACACTTTAGGAATATTAAATACAAACAAATTGATAAATCAGCTGTAGCAGAACATTTTTGGAAATTTAATCATGAAATAAATCCAGATGTTAAATTATTAAAACACTTAAATGGGCCCATAGATTTAATGGTTTGGGAGAAAATATTTATATTAAAGTATAGAAATCATGCAATGAATTTTGGTATACCTCCAATTGACACTCTTACCAAATTTGTTTTGATTCCAGTAGTTAGCAATGCATTAGTACACAATCCACCTAGTAGCAGTAACCATAACAGTGTAAATAAACAACATCAAAAAAGAGACCAAAAGGATATGTTGATAATGCAATGAAATCGTTGCGAAATTAGTCCAGGCAAGGATTCCAAAAGATAAGTGAAGATTGGTTGCAACTATTATTTTTATATTAATATTTGTGTTATTCTTCACTGTTACTAGCTTCTTTTTACATTTAACCATAAGAGATAGTCAAAAACTTACTGCACAAAAATATAGATCTTGTCAAAAAACGTAATTTATGTCCTTTACTTTTGTTGTGGAGCTAACCATTTCTGAAATATTCTTTGTTATTGGATTCAATTTTAAAATGAATTCTTGTCAAACAGGAAGTCATCCGTATTTCTTTTGTTTTACTTTTGGCCATGCAAAGAAGCGAATTTCAATGACAATCGCATAGTGATAGCTTAACAAACATTTGATATTGCTTTAACCAGTCCTTATTTCCCCTCTGCTTAGTATAAGGAACTAACTAAACTGAGCATCAAAATATTCCGGATATTTTAATATTTTTTAGGGGTAATGGCGCTCATGCAATTATTTCGGCTTGGTTGAGAGTTTGACCTGTCCATGAGGTACTGACATCTTGTGGCAGTCTTAATAACACCATAGTAGTTCAATGGTGTATGCGAGGGAGGAAGTTTCATTCTAATCTGCAAGAATATTTTCAGCGAGAATTTATTATAGAAATCAGCTTGTATTAATCTGAAGGTATGTGATTAACCATTATTTTATGTCCATGCCAGCTATCCCATTGAGAATGGGGATGTATACGGCTTTCCATTAGTATATAGTAAAGATAAAAAGCCATTTGGTCTCTTCACAATTGGCAAAGAATTCCAAAACGGCCGTGGAGGGCAATGGCACTCAGGTGAGCAGTATTACTCCCCAACTGTACAGCATTACTTACCTTATCTTTTTTAGGTTTATTATAAATTTATAAAGAAAACTAAGGCACTTAAATATGAACTTTCCTAATTCTTAAAATGCTTATTACTAAATTATAAATAATTAAAATTGACAAGTATTTTATAATTAACTTTTAACTCATTATTCGTGAAAGTTAATTATGAAAATTAACTTTTGGGCACTTAATTAAAATATAATTTTATTTTTATTAAACTCATTTAGTAATCTAAGGTGATGCTATCTTATTACAATATTTACATATTATTCATTAATTTATTAACAGATGGCTAGTAAAAAAGACAGGAGTACGAATAAGGTAACATGGCTATTGGAGATAATGGAAGCAACATTCAGAGCAGTAAATTCAGGAACTTCTGTAAGACCAGCAGTTCAATAAGGTTTTCAGCACAATAAAGGATAGGATAAAATCAGGTAAGGCTTATGGACCATCTTTAGGTGCAAAATTCATTTTTACAGAGGCTCAGGAAAACAAAATTGAGGAACATGCCTTGATGCTTTCAAAATTACATTTTGGTATTACACCTTTTGAACTCAGAAAGATTATTTTTGAATATGCAGATCAAAAACAACTTTTGCAAAGAAAAGAGAGAGGCTGGAAAATATTGGTTCTACAGTTTCCTTAGAAGGTACCTCAGTTTAAGTTAAAGGGATAAGATCAACAAGCTGATTTCAGCTGTGTGTTCCTCAAAATCTAAGAAAGGACAAAAGAGGTGAATCACACCAGCTGTATCAAATTATAGGGCAAAGAACATAGATTAAAAAAAAGGCAATTGTTTGAAAACTCGGAAGAAGAAGATTTGGATGAAGAAGATCTGTGCAATGACAATGAATTAGTCATCACTCCAAATCCATTTCCTGGTTGTGAGGTGAACTATCTGTGAGGAGTTTGGTGAAGTCTGGTTCCAATGCACCATTTGTGCAAGTTGGACCCATCAAGAATTGTATTGGAGTTGATAAAAAACAAAATTAGAAGTGTGATTTGTGAAACTTTTGAACTGATCAGACTGAGCACCATTACCCTCAAGCATCGGGCAATCCTGCTTATTACATAGTTTAATAATTTAATTTTTAATTCCTATAATATAATGTTTATATCAAATAAAACATATTCGTTTGTGAAGAAAAATGTTTAATGACTGTTTTATATCAATAATCCATAAGTTTAGGTATATTTTGAGAGTTTGGTGTTAAGTTTTCCTCAAGTGAGCACCATTACTCCTTTTAAAATTGATCATAATGTTTTGCCAGATCATAAGTTATAAAACTTCAGTTTACTTTATCTGGAAAATACCAACACATTCATTTGTTTCATTCTTATAATATCAATTATGGCCATTTTACTGTTGTAGCCCACATCTTTTGATCCTTCGTCTTTATCTACTGTTACGTATATTGAACTGCATAAGCAATTGCACCAAATTCTTAGGATTCCCAAGTTTATCGTGACACCATCACGACATGTTGATACCGGAGGACGTTGCAAATGCCACAGCTCTAAATGAAGATGGTCGCAGCGTCCGTTACATTTCTAATGTGTTGGTATTGCTCGTAGCACTATTAGCGATGTAATCAGAAGATACGACGAGACTGGAGGATACAAGAGGCGGCCTGGATCCGGTCGTCGCCGGTCTCAAGCGGACGATATGACAGATTTGACGTACTCATCACTTTACGAAATCGATAGTTGCCTGCAATAATTGCTGCTCGTCGCCTAGCAGAGTTTCGAGATGTAATGGTGTCTGCTAATATAGTAAGAAGAAGGCTCAGGGAACATGGATTGCTTTCAAGAAGCCCTTCCAAGGTACCAAAACTTCTCCCACAGCATAGAGTTGATCGACTAAACTTTGCACGTCAACACATCAATTGGACCATGGAAGACTAGGAGCATATCTTGTTTATGGATGGGTCCCGTTTTACTCTGTATTTTTCTGGTGGTCGACTACGTGCATGGAGAAGACATGAGGAGCGCGACACGGAAGCTGTATTACAACCAATAGTGTCCTTCGAGGAGGTTCGATTATGGTCTGGGCTAGAGTTTCTGTCGCAAGCCACACGGTGCTCCATTGTATACGCAACAGTATTATGCCAGCACGTATGTAGATTGAAGAATGTACCCAGAAAAAGTCGTGCTATATGTACCATTTGTTGGTGATAATTTTATTCTCCTGCATGATAATGCCAAGGTACACACCGAACATGAAGTTTCCATTAATCAATTAGGCATCGATGTTATGGAATGGCCAGCACGTAGTCCCGACCTCAATCCTATTGAACATGTTTGGGAGAAGTTCGCCAAACAAGAATTGTTCCAACAGCCATAAATGAACTTCAATCTGCTCTGGAAGAAGAATGGGAAAATATCCCTCAAGAAAATATTGTAAGAATAGCCAGGAGCATGCCACGTTACCTAGAGGATGTCATTAGGGCTAGGGGTGGCAGCACACGCTACATAAGTCGGAAAACTCAAAAAAAAAAAAAAAAAAAAAAAATGTTTATCAAAATACAGAACACTTGTTTGCTGTAAATAATCAAAAAGAGTTTATTTAGTACCATTGTTAAATATTAATAAATCCAGTTTATTCTGTTGATTTAATGTTTCATTCACAACTTTAAGTTATTCTCAGTTGCAAAGCTTTTCTATTCATTTATGCCAGACTTAAGACTTAAAATTAGTGTCCCACTCTGTTAATGCTTTTCTCGATTAGCATGGAGTAGAAAGAATAGTAATCTATTGTAAATAAGTTTGATTGCAGAGCAGGTAAAAAGTTATGCGAATATAACATCAGATTTGGTTTTTCTCGTGGTCATGTAAAGGACACAGAAAGTCAGATCGACCTGATATTCAAAAGTTTGACGAGTTGCATTCATATGGCGTTCTCTATCTGTTCTGCAAACTATTCTTACAATATTTATCTATATCATGATAATCGAAATAAAAGGTAGCAGAAATTATGTTAATAGTTGTAGAAGGAAAATGGGGCATACTCTAAAGCGATAGAAAAACAATATAAAAGCTGGTCGCTATATAAAAAAATGAAACTCAGTTATCTTTGCGTGCCAGTAGTAAAACAAAGATTATGTGAAACCAAATATGACTTCTCGTTTGAGAAAAGTTTAAGTAATTTAAAATTGAAACTAATAGCAAGTAAACCGTTAACTGTACAAAAAAATTGTGTATGATATAAATTGTTTGTTTTAACGATATCTATATATTTTTTCGATAGTAAGTTTTTGTCTATCTCTTAGTTTACCACTTATACAAGTCATCCAGAATGAAGAGGTATTCAGGGACTATTCCCAGAAAAAATCAAGATATAAATTTCATTACTCATGAAAATATCTTAAACATATTGTATTTGGAAACAAATCGTTACTCATTTTTTAAAAAAAACAAAATTTTCAAAAATATTCCATATAAAGAGTAGTTTGGAGTGAGGGGATTTTCCTGAAAATCAAAGTGTCGTATCCTTGGAAGATACTGAACCCAAATATCATGTTTAACATGTAAAAACTTTTCGTTTTTGAGCTATCGTGATCACACACATTTTCAAGAAATGCTTTTAAAAACATATATTTGCGGCGAAATATAGACATTGAAATTTTTGTGGAATACAATACCTTGTCTACCTACTTTGTACAGAATACGTGTAGAGAAATTAAACGCCTGACTTCGCTTTAGCCTACTGTCCTCTTCTTATACCTACAACGAAATATGTAAAGGTGCAATGGATGTTTAACTGGATTATCAAGAAGTAGTGAGAAGTAGCTTTCTAATTTAAAGAGGAGATTTGTTTATGTAATTTCAGTCTTAACACGACTGCTGAGAATATTAGTTAATTTATTATAAAAAAACAGCCTTACGTGCAGACTCTCCATGTAACACCCATAAGGTGTTAGTGGAATGATCACTTAACCAAAGAGTAGGTAAGTGTAGGTATCACTTATACAAAATGGGGTCCTGCTAGAGTCGTATTTTTTTCGGCAATGTTATTATGAATCAAAAGCATTTTACATAATACTCTGTGAATGTTCATTAGGTCTTAGTGTAATATTCACTTAACCTAAAGACCATTGTATAGTTATACAAGATGGCGCAATGGAATGAAGGTAGATTAGGTTCAGTGGCGGCTCGTGCCTAAAACAAGTAGCGTGCTGCACGGGGAAAAAAAAATGCATGCAACTCACCTAGTTTCGAAAAATGAAGTCCATACGCCGATGTTTCTTCATGCAGAATTTGTCCATCACTCTGACGTTGAAATCCCTGATATTTGTAACGAATTTCTTCTCTATGGATAGCATGGCCAGAGAGGTAAGGCGATCCTGACACATGGTGTTCCTCAGAAAGGTTTTTATCCTCTTCAAAGAGGAGAAACATCGTTCTGGTTCTGCAGTTGACATGGGAATAGTCACAACAATTCTTAAAACCTTTGTCACTTCACTAAAAGTTTTTTGCAGATTATTTTTTAGTGTCAACTGCAAGAGTGGAAGAGCACCTTCTACTTTCCTGAATTCCGGATGCTCATATAAAATGCTAAGTTCGGTTCGGAGCTTATTTTTGTCGAGATCTTTGTATCGATCACAGACAATGCCGAGTTCTGTTTCAGGAAAAACTTGAGAAAATAATTCAAAGTTTTTTGCATCCAATAGTTTTGCAGCATCAAGATGTTCTGTGGACTCAAAGCGGCTGTGTACCTCCGATATTATTCGGTCACATACTTCCTTGGCATCTACTCCTAAGTTAGTTTCCCTACGACGTCTTTTTGTAACGTGGACGTTAGATGTCTGAATCTGGTGTGCTATATCATCCGTTCTACTTCGCACGGCATCAATTGCTTTGGCAAAAGATTGGACTGCATTTTTTGCCTTCACTGCATCCATCTGTCTTGCTTGTAGCTGATTATACAAAATGTCTACATGTGGCATTATTTTCTGAAAAAAAGCAAGCCAGAAATTAAATTCTCCATCCTCCAAATTATGCCGCAGGCCACGAGCTTCTTGCACTGTCCTATCTGATAAAGATTGTTCTAATTCGTCAAAACAATCGATCAGAGATTCTCTGTGTTCATATACGGTGTTAACAGTCCTAGACTTGAAATTCCATCTTGTTGCAGATCCTCGAGGAACTCTTCGAGCAACAGTTGCTTCCAATGCTGCTAAACGCTGTGGAGATCTTGAAAAAAATGCTGGAAAAGCTGAGAGACTGCAGAAGAATATTCTGGCGGACTGATTTTGAGAAGCTGCTTTCTCCATAACCAGATTTAATTGATGGGCGTAACAATGTACATACTGTGCGAGAGGATAGTGTTCTTTCACCTTGATCTGCACGCCTCCTGTGTTGCCGCTCATTACAGACGCACCGTCATAAGTCTGGGCGATGATTTTATGGCGATCATCCTTAAAAAGGGTGTCCACTTCTTCCAAAATACAACCGGCAATAGAATTAGCGATCTGATCAGATGGATTAAAAAATCCCCAAAACCGTTCATAAATAAAGCCGTTCCTTTCATATCTAAAAATTAATGCCAACTGAATTTTTTCAGTGATATCAGTGGTTTCGTCTGCCATGATAGCAACATAGGCTGCCTCCTTCATTTCTCTTTCAATTTCTTCGTGGCACACTTCCAACATGCAATCAAGTAGTTCATTCTGGATGGTCTTAGATAATCCTTTGAACACCTTATTGCTTTCGGTATGCTCTTTCATCGCACTGTCTATACTGCCCAATAGATTTATAAGGCCTAAAAACACGCCGGGATTATCTGACGTTTCCGTCTCATCATGTCCACGCAAAGCAAGCTCAAAGGCTCCACAAAATTTGATGCAGTCTATTATCCTGGATAATATGTATCTATTTTTCTCAACCTGTTCATTATGTTTTTGTGTAGCATCTTGATATGCCCTGCTTAGCTGCGTTGCAATATTTACACCTCCAAGCATTGAGAAGTCAAGCGAGTTTTTCATATGCTTCTTGCTATTTGAATGTTTTTTTATATATTCATTAACATGACCTAGATCTTTAACACCAGTCGTAGACCACGAATCTGTACTTCCAAACAAGAGGCAAGGAAAGCAAAAGAGCGCGTTTCTGATTTCACAACCACAGATCCAGTCACTGTTGTCATATATATTTGTGTTAAACTTTCTTGTGTAAATAGAATTTTTACTTCCTTTTGCTTTCTGTTCAATTTTTAGATCAGGAGTAGGTCGCCCTAAATTTTTTATCCTGGTCTTTTCATCTAACGATCGCCTTGAAAAGGGAGTTTTTAACAGCTCATCAACTATATTCATTATGTATGACTAAAGTTTTCTTACCTATGAAAGTGACACAAACCTACACTGAATGATACTGAAATATAATAAAGTGCGATCACAGTTGGAAATAAACTGAAAACTGACACTGAATAACATTTACACAACAGAACACTTTGTTTCAATGTGATACACGTGGGCCTGTTAGATTTCACATTTGCGGAAGTAACACATTGCGCCAATATGAACTTATGGTTACCAATGTTAACAAACAATATAACAAACAATGTTCTGTACGTTCCAATGTGAATAAGGTATGGAGATAATAGTCCTTTTATGGCTCAGTTTGTATCACAAAGATATAATTAGTTATTATAACTAAAATAAAACGTTGTAATACGCTTTAATTAATTTCACTAAATTCTGATGTTTAGTGTGGCACTTAGGTGAGTGTGGCAGGGCTGTTTCGTCTGCTGCCAAAACGATTATAAGGAAAAGAACTAACACTCGTAGCGATTTCATTGATTCCGTGCTTTAGCCAAACGCAGCACGTAGCAGTGCGAAAACGATGGGACAGCGACCGTCAGGGGGGGTAAGAGGGGAAGGTTCTACGCAAGCGCAATATTCACCTACCGTGCTTGATCGCTTTGAGCACGTGGATGCATTCCATTAGCTAAACTTGCGTGTTTACCTTGCTTCGAGAGTTCGTCATTGGCAGTGCTGCCTTTCTTATTACTACCATAATGTGTTATGTTTGTTACATGGTCCTTCAGCATGTCTGTTATGTAATTTAGAAGAAAAAAAAGTAGCGTGCTGCAGCTCTTCAGCACGTAAGGACGAGCTGCCCCTGATTAGGTTACAGGGCTATTGGGGTAATTTAGCAATGTTATTATGAAACAAAAGCATTTTACATAAAATAATCCTCTGTGAATGCTCAAAAGGTCTAGTATAATTTTTACTTAACTTATGTATTTATGGGCGCATGGTTCTTAGCATCCCATTCTATCCTGGGCGTGAAAGACCGCTTAATTCAGAATGGGACGCAGAGAACCACAACAGTTAAAGAGCGTCCATAAATAACACGCCATTTACATTTATTTACATTTCGAGGTCTTTTGCGTGCCGTAAATTTGCGACACGGAAGAATTTTTATGCCCGAAAAGTTTGAACCCGCGACACTTAACCTAAATACCCACTGTACAGTTATATAAGATGGCGCAATGGAATGCAGGTAGATTAGGTTATAAACTGCTAAGATTATTCGGCAACGTTATTATGAAACAAAAGCAGTGTTACCTAAAATAATCCTCTGTGAATGTTCATTAGGTCTTAACCTAAATTCAAATGGATGCTTGTACAAGATGGCGCAATGGAATGAAGGTAGATTAGGCTACAAGTCTGCTGAGATTATTTGCAAATACTATTTTTAAACACAAAACTGTTGCACATGATACCTTTATGCAACTACCCAATATTTTGGTGAAATGTGTATTCACTCTAAAGAGTCGCTGTGATATTTACACAAGATGGGATTAAAGATTACGGGCTGAAGATGTTTTGCCTGTGCAACAATTAGACATAAAACAAATTTTAAAAGAAATATTTCTTTGCCACTTACCTATGATTGGTAATGTTGTCACAGAGATCGGCGTGTCATGTTGGGTGTCACGAAACGTCAGGTAGGGCTACCTTGCAGAAATAAAATTTGCTAAAAATCCAATATCATTATGCATTTTAAATGCGCGAAAGTTATTGCATCGTTTACGGTTACGTATTCTGGGGTGGTTTATTCTATTCCGAATATTTATTGTTGCGAGAATTTGTCAGCTTAAAACATATGGTAACAATGCTGAATGAAAATGCGTACTTAAAAAAAGCTTGCAGAATAACAAACTCCCTTTCGAGTTTGTGCTTTACGTCTAGTATTATTCGTTTGTGTTAATCTTATTTACTGCCTCGCGGTGGTTATTTGCATTTGTTCACTGCCTCAAGATGGTTATTTTTCCACATTTTCTTTAGATTTTTCGCGTCTTCTTCGCATTTATGTACTATTGTGCTGTTTTCTACTGCTGTAATATATTACATTTCGCAACTGCACCGGCCGAATAGTCAAACCACGCGCCTCTCACCTAGGCGGCCTGGGTTCAATCCAAAGCGACCGCATGTGGAATTTGTGGTGGACAAAGCGGCGCAGGAGTGGATTTTCTCCGGTTTCCCCCGCCGTCGCTTTCCACCGGTGCTCTATCTTCATTCCATGTATCACCAGTGTCACCGCCTGCGGTGCCATAGTAGTAAAAGCGGGAGTTAAACACTATCTGCATCAACTCTTCTGGATTTCCCATAGCCACAGCGGTTTTTCTGTTCAACAGTTGATACGTGATATTGCTCAATAAGGGCATCCGCCTGATACGTAGATATATGAGGCAATATTGAACTATAGTTATTTAGGTTACAGCGTTGCTAAACTAATTTTCCAGTGGCATTATAAAACACTAAACAGTTTTAGTTGAAATGATTCATCGTAACTACCCATAATATTTTGGTGTAACATTTACTTAACCCAAAGGGGCATTATTGTAGTTTAACAAAATGAGGTTACAGGGCTGCTGAGTTTATTTCCCAATGATATTATTATGAAACACATGTTTTATATGAAGTAATGGTAACTATCATATGGGTTAGTGCATTATTTACTTAACTTAAAGAGCCATTGTGTGTGATAATTATGACGATGACGCTGATCAACCCGAAGGTTGATTAGAACTGGGAAATTGCCATTTGCCATTGCCTTCCACGGGTAGGAGACCCGGAAAGCAGCGAGAAGGATTTTAGTAGGAGAAATATACCCATTCGCCACCGGAAAATGAACACGGGTATCTCCTGAAAGAGGCAGGAGGAGGGTTGGTGTGTGATACTTACACATATTAGGATAATTATATGAGTTAGATTGCAGAGCAGTTACATTTGCCAATGCTATTATGAAAACAACGCAATTTAAAAGAAAAGTCTCACCTTTACTACCCATTCGGTGTTGGTGTTATTTGCTTAATCTAAAGATACGCTGTATCAGTTACACAATATGGGATAATTGAATGAAAATAGGTTATGTAATAGGGCCGCTGAGGTTATTTGCCAAAGATTTGTGAAACAAAAAGCAGTATTAAAACAAATGCCTGCAATTACCCATAAGGTGTTAGTGCATTATTTACTTAACCTAAAAAGCCAGTGTGATAAGGTGGGATAATGGAATAAGTATACGATAGGTATATAATAGCGCTGCTGAGGCTATCCGCCAATTTCATTATGGGGAAGGGGGGGGGGGAGAAAGAAACAACTCTCTGTAACAAGCCATACGGTGTTCGTGCAATATTTACTTACCTACTCTAACTAACCACTCTGTGATAGTAAAACTAGAGGGTAAGAAGTCCACTAGTGAAGGACGACAGTCCTGGAATGGTTTTTGTCGGGGGACACCATCGGCATGCCGGTGGCATTCGCCCTCAGTGACTCTGTGCTTATAAGAAGTCCATTAACAATTGCAAAATTACGTTATAGAGCTTGCCAACATTAACACAACACACAAACGAGTTTTGGTTATATGAAATACCTCTGAATAACTACAATTGCGCATTAAACAGGAGTCACTAAAGATAGTTACACAGAGACAGATGGTTACAGCTCCATGGAAGCCTTGGTATTGTGGCTGCTAGCTTATTTGTTGGTCACAAAAACATAGATTCACACATAACGAAATTATTAGCACATATCAAAGAACTCTTGTTGGGACTGAAGTTCTCTTTTCTTATGCCCTGGTTCGTTTGTGTTTCTCTTTTCGTTGGAAATTTGAACACAGACCTATTACCTATAGTAATTTTCGCATGATTAATAATTAAGCTATACCTAAATCATACTTACAGCTGTGTAAACACATATATTAAAATTCACTCTTGAAAGATTAACTTGTAATATTACATTATATTAAATAAAAATCAATCCCATTCTTAAGTGGAAATACAACGGGAATCTAACCACCGTGTTACCACCTTCATCGACAGTGATGCATAATTTCTAAGGCCTTGTGATACTTACACATCTCATGATTGTATACAACTGAATATTGCGATTTATAACTAACGAGGAAGAATTAAGTAACTTATTTAGATATGTGTTTCAGCTGTACAGCACAGTCTCTCTCGGACCTTTGCTTTTATACGGAAAATTCAACGAATAGTACAAAAACATATAATATCATTGTCAAAATGTTTAAAAAGCTATACCTTACGTGAATAAACCAAGAAAACAGAGATACTGCGACATGCAAATTTGCAATAATTGAACATTTCCAACTCTCACGATGACAATTTGATTCCTCACTTAGCATATAAGAGTCGCCTGAGGCATTTTTAGGTGAGGAGGTCTAAAGCTGCACATAGAGTAACACAAGAAGGCGCAGCAGCTACGTAGAATAATGCGTGGAAAGTTAACGTAGACGGAATAGCAACAAGGATATGAAGAGGAGAGATTCACAGAGATATGACGCCGTACCCTAATGGCAGACAAGGCCTCTCTTTTGTCATTGTATGTCTACATACTTAAGGTAGCGATTTCACTGTAAATGGATATTTTGAGCTAACGTGAAGACCCAAAATTCAGTATCTGTGAACAACTTATCTTAAAAATCTGATGTGTTCACCTCAACAGTATTAATCACCGCATCCAGTTCACCATGGAAAAAGAAAAAGACGGACAGTTAGCTTTCCTGGACGTCTTGGTCATGAGAAATACCGACGGGTCTCTTGGGCATACGGTATACCGGAAGCCCACCCACACTGACCGTTACCTAAACAAGGACTCGAACCATCATCCCAGACAAAAACGAGCAATGATCCAGACACTTAAACATCGGGCTACCCGCATCTGTGAACCGGAACAGCTACAAGATGAACTCAAGCACCTAAGACAGGCATTACATTCAAATGGTTATTCCGTCCGAGAAATAAATAGAGCTTTCCGCCCTGCCAAGTTTCAGTACACATCTCAAAAGCCAGACCAACCAAAAAGTAAGGGCACGGTGTTTCTGCCATACTTCAATAATATCACCGACCGGATCGAGCATATATTGCGACGTCACAATGTCAACACGGTTTTCAAGCCCACGAGGCAATTAAATAATTTACTACGCTCATCCAAAGATCCCCGGGAGCCGCTGTCATCAGCCGGTGTGTACCGCATTCCCTGCTCCTGCGGCTCGGTATACATCGGAACCACACAACGCAGTGTTACTACTAGAATCAAGGAACACGAAGCAAACTGTCGACTAGGCCACACAGAAAAGTCCGCGGTCGCCCTGCACGCTATTGAGGCAGAGGGCGAGCTTATTATAAATTTCCAAGACACCTCTATCCTCTCATCTACAACACACTACCATGCACGACTACAGCGAGAGGCTATAGAGATTTATAAGCATCCGAACAATTTTAATAAAAAAGAAGAAGCACTAAAACTCAATAGGAATTGGAATCCCTTCATTGAAAGCAGGAAACGTCATCAAACGAGAAGTAACGAAGCGGTCCAATCAGAAGCCACGTACGCGGAGAGCCCAAGCCCCGCCCCCCACTTGCCAGTATAAAAGTCAACGCTTCAGACGCACGTGGTTAAGTTCTCTCTGAGAACAGGGACACGTCTAACACACCTCGGGCTGCCCTCAGCCTGCCAATCACACTGGACTGGACTGGCAGCGAAACCTTCTCCAAGAAAACTTCGACCGCGCCACTGAAGATGTCCACCGTAGTTAGCCAAAAACTAGAACTGGCCATAAACACAACCAGTAATACATGCGTACCCTTAAAAAGGCAATTCACGATTAATGCCAGATATCCCCAAGATGTAAAAGAGATGCAAAAAGCTCAAAATAAAGCCAGGCGTAAATGACAGAGAACCAGAAATCTAATACATCGAACAGAATATTATCATGCGCGCGAACTAGCAATTAACAAGGCCAGGACCTACATTAGAAATCAATGGAACGACACACTCGAAAATCTCAACCCCCAACAAAACACAGTATGGAGAATTGCGAAATGCTTAACGCGCACACACACAAGTATACCGCCACTACAAATTAATAACACCGTAGCAGAGACCCCCCCAGGCTAAAGACGAAGCGTTTGCGGTCACTTTAGAGGAGCTATTCTCTCCCAATCCCGCGAACGGGCAAGACGATTTCATTCAAGAAGTCGAAGATGAAGCCCAAATCTTAGGTCAGAGAAGAACACACAACAAATTGCGAAAAACAAATGCAGGAGAAATAAGCTGGATTATAAAACACCTGCAAGAAAAGCACCAGGCCCAGACAAGATCCCAAATGTGGTACTAAAGAATTTACCCAAAAGGGCAGTAAAATTGCTTGCCAAAATATTCAACTACACGCTCGAACACGGCAGGTTTCCACCTGCATGGAAAGGGGCAAAAATCCTACTTTTCCCAAAAGTAAACAAAAATCTAGCACTACCGATCAACTAAAGGCCGATCAGCCTATTAAATACGATGAGCAAGGTATTAGAAAAAGTGATACTGAAGCGAATAAATTCACACCTGCACAAACAAAATATACTTATACCCGAACAGTTCGGATTTCGAGCACACCATTCTACTACACTACAACCGTTAAGAATGACGGAGCAAATCACCAAAGGGTTCAACACAAACAAATCGACAGGTGCCCTCTATTTAGATATTGAACGTGCCTTCGATAAAGTATGGCATGCAGGGCTACTCAGAAAACTGAAAGTCTACGAATTTCCTGACACTGCTATAGCCCTAATTAGGGACTACCTCTATGACCGACGATTTCACACCTCAGTAAAGGACGCAGTCTCAAGCTCCAAACAAATCCGAGCAGGAGTTCCACAAGGAAGTATAGTGGGACCAACATTGTTCAATTTATACTTAAACGACATGCCAGAATTGGTAAGAACCAACAAGTACATATACGCAGATGACACTGCTATAACCACACAATCCACTCAGCCACGAATAATACACTTACGCCTACAAAATGCTTTAGACTCACTTGAACCATGGTTCAAGAAGTGGAGAATTAAAGAAGAACGTGAAGAAGACACAGGCTATAGTCTTCACTATAAGAATACAGCACCGTAAAGGCAGAAACTTGCTACAACCACTTAACACCAAGGGGAAATTATCGAGTGGAAAGACCAAGTGACCTACTTAGGTCTTGTCATGGACCAAGGCCTAACCTGGAGTAGGCATATAGCTAAGGTCAGAGCCAAGGCTAATGGTCAACTAAACAGGCTATATCCCATCATCAATCTCAACAGCCAATTAAAATTAAACATGGGAATTACCCTATATAAAATGCTAATAAGAACGATCATTACGTGCGCATCCCCTGTATGGGGCTACGCTGCAAAAACGCACATACATAAATTACAAACACTCCAGAATAGAATAATTAGAATAATTGCCAAGCAACCCCCAGTAGCGCCGGCTTATCTCCTTCATGAGGAGCTAAAACTGCATTCAATTGAGCAGTTCATAAAAAACCAAAATTACAACCTGTATAAGCGTAAAGCAAGAAACAACAATGAACTAATACAAGAACTAGGCACCTATGAAGCAGAAAATAACAAACACAAGAGACCGCTCTCTCTATTTGACAGAACCCTCGGCCTGGGGGAACCCGATTTAAATATACAAGAATATCTAGAATCGCTAATAAGAATTCCATAATAAAACTACCCATGAATGTGTCTACGACATTAGTTTGGTGGCCCTTGAAGTCCTTACTTTCTGAGTCAAGGCGGATCCGGGGGTTTGAGGGACCCCCACTCTACAGCGACCTGGCAGACCACTAACGGACCTTCTCTGGTATTTAGATAATAGAATGTAACTAATAAGTAATAAGAGTAAGTGTTTTATTACAGGTAAAGCAGCATTGGGCATGGCCATCACTTGGATGGGTGACCACTAAGGCCATGAGAAACCAATGATGGCTCTGCTAAATGACTACGCCCTCTCTAGTTAAAGGGCTGAACACAACTAATAACTAATGACTTCGCCAGACGGGCAGCAGTAGTTGTAAAAATATAACTAGCTTAGAATATATACCAAAATGAAATATCTAAATGATTATGTCCTTATGTTACAGGGCTGCAGACATACGAAATATACCAACGACTTTACCCGAAAGGGCAGAAAATGTTATACTGACTACGTCCTTTTGTTACAGGGCTGCAGATATATACACATGCAATATGTACTTATTCCTCACCACAAATCTTCCAAGGGCGCAATTAGGGCTCCGGTCATGTTTGCGTCCTGGCCCTCACTCTCTCCTGGCTATGGCCTCTGGCCAGCCATAACACCCGCTCCTTGAATCTGCAGGTGCAACAAGCGGTACTGCAGCATTCCTACATCCGAATTCTCTCCGGTGGAGTGGTTTTTTTAGTGGGTATTGCCAGTTTAGGGCGACCCCCACACTTGGCAGAGTTATCCCCTCTGTCGCCTGTAGATTGGTTTTTTCCACTCCACTCGAAAAAAAAAAAAAAAAAAAGTCAACGCTTCAGACGCAGCGAAACCTTCTCCAAGAAAGAAACCTTCAACCGCGCCAATGAAGATGTCCACCGTAGTTGTGGACGAAACGTCTGGTACTCCTAAAACCAGCAGACCACGGCAAAACAGCCCGGAAACTTTTCTTAGTTACACTGACTCTGGCCGTGAAAGCCTACGTTCTCTCATTTTATTTGTCTGTCATGCTTCCACTTTAGCTCAAAATTACATTTCTTTACTTTATGTTCCTTTTTCTCTTAAAGTAGTAGATCAATCATAGTGAAAGTTTGAGCGAACATTAAACATAATATCAGTTTATTTTGAATTATAATTTTTTTTTCATTAGTGAATATTACTGGCAAAATAATTTATTAATAAAAATTCAAGCATATTTTATTCATGAAGTATAATGTTTTGTGAAGGGTGAAATTAAGCTATTAGATTCATCAAATTAAACAACATATTGCTGACAGTCTCTGTACCAAAGTTCTAAGTTGTATCTTAGCTTATAAAAAAGGAGCAAAGTTCTAGTGGAAAAAAAGAGCATAACATCAGGATGAAACTGGTGATCCATGAAAGATACATCAGATATACAAAAATTTATATTGTAATAAAATATGAATTTTCATTAATTACATTATTTCAGTATAAACATTAAAGTGATAGATAATTATAAGGTACTTCCTAATTTTTTTCATTATACTAAACCAAATTTGTGGCTTATTTTCGGAATATGTGCAGCATTTCTCTAGTTAGATAATTATTAAATTAATATAAATTATTCCTTCTGATTCCATTGTGTTTCTGTTTCCTGTCATATAGGTTTATATCAGTAATATGTTATAATAGCAGCTGTTATAAATGTATGAAACTATAGCATTTAATGTTATGCTGAGTGATTTAAAGCTTATTTTGCAAGACGCATTAGCGTAATTAGCATGTAACTGATAACCTATTTGGAAAGTTGTCTTAAAATGTAAATGTTGTGTAAATCCTTGCAATTTATTGCTGAAATTCACCATTTTTTCAAATCCTTCATGAGGTGGTGATAAAATCTAAATTTTACACTTTTCTCTGAAATGCAGTATCTAGTACTACATCCAAAATCACAGCTCTGTCAAATGTCTTAACATTTTCAAGATGATTATTTAAAATCAGCACCATAAGAAGAAGACCAGACTGTTAAAGAACACACCTCAAGTTGTTCTTCTAGTCTCCACCTTCAGTATTGTCCTCCGTGTGTAATGGTTACCATACTTCATAAACCCAAGGTCGCAGGTTCAAATCTGGTGGAGGACAATGGATTTTTTCGGGCATAAAAATCCTTAGCATGGCTTCCTTAGGAAGGGAAGTAAAATCATTGGCCCCATGTCTTAGATTTATGGCACATAAAAGAACCTCAAGCCTGATAAAGGAGCCTCTGAGCAAAATTAATTGGACTTTCATGCCCAGTATAGTATGGGAGGCTTTTCTGACCCCCAGCCCTTACTTTCTTGTAAAACCTGCACCGAAGAAAACATGTGCTTATAGTAATTTTAAATTTATGAACAATATGCCAATGTGTCCCCTTTTGGATGTTCAAATAACTCTGGTCATGATCCTCATATAGGATATTTACTGTTTTCTCTATGAGAAAAAAATGTCTGAAACTTCCTTAAATATTGCACAAAAAGAAAACTGTTGCAACTAAAAATTATGTGGTCAGTATTTCTGAAAGCTTTGTTTTTATTACTTAAATTGTGTCATAGCTGTTTCATTGTGTGCAAGATTATCTTAAGAATAAAGGAGCCTGCATTGTTGTAAAAACAGAATGTACAAACTGACATGGCTTTACCTAGACATCTACAGGTGATAATTCCTGTCTTGAAGGCAAATTTCTGTTGCATCAAGCACTTGTTTGTGCAGATTGAATTTCAAATCAATGAAAGGTTTTATAAGCAAGCTAAATCCTATTTTTATAAGCTTGTACCAAACAGTATACTGTTCTTGGATTGCAGAAAAACAAATTATGCTCAGAATGTAGATAATTTGTATGCAGCAAATATGAAAGATATAATTCATCTAGTTTCACTATGGAGATTTCACCAGAAATAGGTTTTGAGACCCCCTGCATACAAAAATTAAAAAACAAAGCATTTTTGAAAAACTGTCTGTGTATGTACGTGTGTGGGTAGCATAGCATAGCTCATAAAGGAAGACTCTGTTACATAAAGTTGATATTCAAGTTCAGTATCTTTCCAGGATAAGACATGAAGATTTTCAACTAACTACCCTTTACACGTAACATTTTTCGAAAACTTTGATTTTGCTCAAAAATGGATATAACGATTTAGATTAAAATATGCTTAAGATATTTTCATGACAAACGAAAAGTATATGTTGAATTTTCTAGGAATAGCCTCTGAAGACTTCTTCTGGATGACTTTTATGTATCTGGTAAACCATGAGAGATGACAAAAACCTAGTACACAAAAATATAGATCTCAATACAATTCACAGTTTGTTATATACATTTTTTGTAGAGTTAACTATTTTCATGACATTCTTGTTATTGGTTTCAATTTTAAGCTGATTAAACTGTTCTCAAACGGGAAGTCATCTTTCTGATAAATGGTGGACTTTGTGACAGTGATGTGTTTGCACATTTGAAATTAATTAGTTAAAGAAATTTTGTAGCACAACATCACTTACTTTTAGTTGAAACTTATTAGTTAAGTCAATTTTGTAGCAATACATCACTTACTTTTAGTGGCGTAGTGTTGCAAAATCACTCAACTAATTAATTTCAAGTCATCTTTCATTTCATACCTTGTTTTACTGCCAACTGTGCTACCGAATTTCAATTGTTTCACATAGCAATGATTTTAAAAGAATTGACTATTGCTTCAGTCTAGTGTATTCCCTTATTTTGCTTCTACTTACAAGGAAGCAAGAAATAAGACAATTTCTGTCAATATTCACCTTGATTAGCATGGTATAGAAGAATGAATAATCTTTGGTAAGAGTATGCTGGGTCTTTCTTTATGAGACACACATTCACCTAACTGAATACATTCTAATTCAGAATTAATTCTCTGGACTGAACTAAACGACACAATGATGGCTGCCACTACATTTCTGTTGCAGACTTGAATTTAATAGGGATCCACTCTGCAGCCTCGCTCATTGTAAATTGATACACATAATGTAATGTGTAACGTATTAGAAATCACTTCTCGTGTTTGCTTGTGCAAGACTCTTCCTTGTAATTTACTGGTGGCATTGTTTAGTCTATTTTTACCTCTGCTATACGTCATGAGGAGCGATACTCACATTACCATGGTGCTGGATAAACTGATGCTTACTACATACCAAGAGGGCTGTTATAGCTTGCTTAAAGCTTGCCAGCAGTCTCCAGCATCAGTTCATGCCACTGCGCATCATGTTTACAGTGCTCACGTCTATTTACAAACACAGCAGTTGCCCTGACAGAAGATGTTAACAGGACACTCTAACAGTCATTCCGAGGCAAAGGGTATATTGAGTGATATGTTTGGCATTCGACTGAGCAACATGTACTCAAATCAGGAGCTGGCAGAAATGCACTTCATGTGTGGTAAGAGGGACGACAATGTTGCACTGGTTCTTCGTTACTACCAAGAGAGGCACCCACAGCAAAGATGTCCAGATCAGAAGACATTTGAATCGCTGTTTGTGCGCCCATGGAAAGTTTGCATCTCCTGGTTTTGGGTAGGATATGACCAACAATTACAACTCCAGGTGTGGAGGAAGCAAAATTCAGAGTTCTGTGCACACAACTCCTATCAGTGTATGAAGGTTAGGGTTGCAAGAGAATGTTCCTCATACAACTGTCTGGAGACTGTTGCGAGAGCACCAGTTGTATCTTTAAGATTTGCAACGTGACAAGCCCTGTCATCAGCAGATTGCCCTGTCCGATTCATGTTCTGCCAGTAGTTTGTGCAGAACTGTGCTACAAATCTGAATTTGCATGACTTAGTATCAATTACAATGAAGCAAAATTCACATGAGATGGTATTACAAATTTCAACAATCAGAATGTATGAAAACCAACGTGTAATTGTTCCATCTCATCACCAAGTGAGCTTCACTCTCAACATGTGGGCCAGTTTCATTAGTGATCAGTCAGTTGGACCCATTTACTTGTAAATATACTTATGAGGCAGGCATACACAAACTTCCTGGAAAACACCATACCTCTTGTGTATGAAGACATTCCACTGAGCATTCGTCAACAAGCTCACTTGTTGCATGATGGTACTCCTACACACATCAGTTGGACAGCTCACCAGTACTTGGGTCGAAGGTTTCCTGATCAATGGTTAGGTAGAGGTGGTCCAATGCTTGGCCACCTGTCGAACCCTGTGATTTCTATTTTTGGGGCCATTTAAAAGGGTTGATATATTTGTCTCCAGTGCCTGACATGGAATTCTTTCAGAATCAAATTATAGAAGGTTGTGAGGAAATATGCAATACAACTGGAATTTGGAGTCGTGTTCGCACGACCATGGGCCGTCAATGTGAGGCCTGTACTCAAGCATGGGGTGGGCAGTTTGAACATCTTCTGTCACGGAAAATACTTACAGAAAGAAAAACATTCCGTTGAATATCACTGATTTGAAATCCTTAACTCAGAAACCAGGCATTTCCGGATGCATGAAATGGATTGTCTTTATTGTGTACGTGCTAGGGAAATTCACATCTGTATTTATACCTCTATTTTTGGAATATCACATTTACCTACCTACCTACATATTAGTTTCTCTAGTATGGACTGGACGACTGGACTGGACTGGATGTACAATGTCGAATATAATCGAAAAAATCGATATCGATATTTCAGCGGAAATACATGATTCGAGGCATAACTCAAATACGAAAAGACCATAAAATGCCAAACTGTTATTTAAATTTAGTGTGCTCCAAGGTATTCAAGGAAATTGCTCACCCCAAAATACCCATCAAATGGAAAACATTTCGAAAATGTTTATTTTTTCAAAAATATCTCTAACGATTTTGAATAAAACAATGCCGCATATTGAAGATATTTACATGGCATAAAATGCATACCTTGAATTTCCTAAGAATAGCCTCTGGAGTATTCATTCTGGACGACTTTTGCATAACTGGTAAACTATATGTGATAGACAAACACTTATTGAACAAAAAATCTAGACTTGTCAAAACTCACAATTATGTCCAGTACATTTATGCTATGGAGATAACCATCTCTGAGATATTCCTTATTGTTTGTTTCAACTTTAAAGTGCTTACTTTTCTCAAACAGGAAGTCGTCATGGTCTTCTATTTGTACTACTGGCTATGCAAAGAGAATCGATTTTCAACGGGGAACGTATAGTGACAGCTTTTAAAACAATGATTTTACAAGTGCTTTAGCCTAGTGAATTCCATTGGATGTATGTATAGTTTGCCTTGAACTGAGAATGCGAACCGTGTCGTCTGCTACCTCCGCCGCCATACTGGACGGCTCAATCACGGAATGCGATAATGGCTCGTATAGTTACATGCTTTAAATAACACCATCAACCTTTCTGATAACGCTTTAATAAAGAAATATACACGATTAATATAACAATATTTACGGCTGCGAAAATATTAAATCTAGTCCGCTGCTTTCTCATGTATTTGCAACAGTAATCTCTCCTAAACATTGTCGCTCTCCGTGGTATAATGGTTACCGTGCTAACTTCATATACCCAAGGTCAAAGTTTCAAACCCGGCGGAGGACGATGGATTTTTTCGGGTGTAAAAATCCTTAGCATGGCTTCCTTCGGAAGGGAAGTAAAAAGCCGTTGGTCCCGTGTCGTAGATTTACAGCACGTAAAAGAACCTCAAGCCTGACAGAGAGACATCTGAGCAAAATTAAGCGGTCTTTCACGCCCAATTTTGAACGGGACGCTGAGAAACACAGTAGTTAAAGAGCGTCCATAAATAACACGCCATTTATTTTATTTCTCCTCAACATTACGAAATTATAGGCATAAGTTTTATCATTAGCAAGCATTGCTTCAATATCTGTTCTTTGACAATGCCAGTAGTGCATGTGCATAGCAAAAAACTTTGAATCTTAAAACAGAATGAACTATATTCTCAACATTTTACTGGTAAAAGCAATACAATTGTTTAACATAATTTATGGAAAACCTTGAGATACATGGAATTAACACTGCGTTGATGAACTCATCTTCAGATCTTGGACCCTTAAGGAGGCATTGTTTGATGCAAATTTAGTACATAATTTCTTGTTATTTTTCTGTTAAAATGACAATAGTAGTAAAAATAATAAGCTTTAGATTTAATTGTGCATCATTTTTAAAATTAAAATTCCCGTAAAAATCTGTATCATATTTAAGCATACTGTGATTAAGCCTTGCGGGCGTAATCGCGCACGTGTGTGAGTGGCTTGCATCGGAAGTCATAGCTGATTGTTACCGTGCATTGTTACGCCAGTGTGAGAGGACACGTATGCTGTCAGCGAGTTCTTTATCATCGACGCTGCTATTGTTGCAACTACATGAGTTTTGATACCTATGGTGGTATCTGGAAGTTTCTTGCTACGTCATCCATAGATATAAAAAGCTGAGAACGAACCACGGAGTCAGCTTCAACTGGTAATGCACAGCGTGCAGAAGTTGAGTCAGTTATGACAGAAATTCGAAATGTGTAGTTGTAACCGCCACAGTGAGCGTTGAAAGAAACCGTGCGTCAGAATTGTTGCAAAAGCAATAAATGACATTTATTTGTAACAGATTTTTAAACATAATCAGTGGTTGCTTGAGTAATAAAGAGCCGTTTTGTTTCATTAGTGTCAGGAGCGACAATTAACGACACAATGGAGGAAATGATGAAAACCTATTGCCGAAATCAAGGAAATAAAGCCAGGAATGGAAAAAAAGACATTCACGAAGATGCTCTCTCGTAGGGAAAATAGAAGGAATGAAATATGGAATGGAGAAGCTGAAACTGAGATAACGACTGTGAAAATTGAGACATCGAACAAAATCGAGGAACAACTGACATGTGAAAATTACATGAAAAAACTTGAAGAAAATATGGAAGAGCTTGATGGAAAGGTGAAAGGCCACGATCAACGTCTGGAAGATGTAGGGGAACGACTTAATGCCCGGAAGAGACGACGGAAGCGCCAAAATTCTAAACTTGATGTTGGAAGGGGTGCAAGACGGAAGGCTGAAGACAAGAAGGTCGAGACGACAGGATGCAAAACAACATCCGCACACATCGACGGAACATCCACTTTCGAAGTCTTCCGTTGACAGTTTGCCGTCGTCGCCACCCACACTCGATGGTCTGCAAAAGTTGTTGCTGAAACAAAAAATATCAATACTGGAAACGATGATGGTCATATCACTCAACATCTGAATGAAAGAAAGGAAACAATCTTGTTCGAACAGACTAATTACACATAAAGATAAAACACGCAAACAAAAGCAGTTAGAGGAGTAAGTAAACCAAAATGTTGGTTGGAGAGTACACATTGAAGTTTTGAATAAAAATTAAGTACACTATGTTATGTATTGAAAGCATTAAACATGTCCGTAGATATGAATAACACCAGAGTAGCTGGTGTTGGTTACTGTCATACTTTTTTAAATTATGATATCATTTTCTAAGGAAGTTCAAAGATATCAGAAAAAGTACTCAAAATGCAAAACAAAGTTATAAGAATAATCAACGTATATGAGCTGCAGAGCATATTGTAAAGAATTTAAACATTATTACTCTTCCATGTTTTGTGTGTGTGTGTGTGTGAGAGTGTAATGTTCTTTTACATGTTAAAACTAATATAAATAACTTTAAAACTCGCGCGATGACATATCAACATGATACAAGAGGATGTTCAAATTTATCAACAACTAGCCATAATACCATATAAACATTCATTCGCCTATGATGGTGTAAAATATGTAATACGTTGTCACCCTATTTAAAAGAACTAGACACACTCAAGGCATTGATTGAAACAGTTTCACAGATGTTTAAATGGAAAATGTTTTTATTCTATACAAGAATTCCTAGTGAGTTAGTCTTATCAGATGTATTATTATATTTTATTTTGTAAATGTTGTATATCTCTTCTGCAAATACTACGTTGTGTTTTCTTTTGTAAATTTTGTGTTTTCTGCAATGTTACTTTTTCTTTGTAAAGTTTATATTGACGTATCCATTAACTTGTACAACATAGAAAGGATGACTAAATTGAATTGAGGAAGCCGCATAACTGATAGCCAGGCTCCAGGGACGGGCGACGATGGCGAAGTCCGGAGAGATCTAGAAAGCTTTCGAGAACCGCTTCGGGAACCATCGCTTGGCTGCAGCCTACCGCAGTCAACTCAAATCGACGCTGCAACAGCTAGGAGAGACGATGCAAGAGTTCGCCCTGGTGATTGAACAAACTGCCGTCTATTGACTGCTGTTCCGCCTTGCACCCAGGATTGAAGCAAAACATGCTTGGAGATGGAACATTATCTGACAGAATTTATTCTGTAAGCGTATTTCAACGGATTGGCAAGAGACGGCTTATGGAGTGATAAACAAGACCATACCGACAGCAGAAAAACTCTGGCGATATGGTCAAACACAATGTAACCTCTGTGTACTCTGCTCCGACATTGATACTTTGGAGCATCGCCTTATATCTTATCGGCCTGTTGCTGGCATTTGGTGGGTGCTTAGTAGTTATCTCACTAAATAGTGCTAGCCGGAGGCCCCGCCGAACCTGGAGAAACTCTGGCGCCTGGAATTTCTTTTCCAGAATACCTACCTTCAAAACTGTGTGATTTGGTTGGTAGTGGGAACGCTCCACTGGATCTTGAAAAAGAATATCGGAACTGTGGCAAAGAAGGAGAACTGGTTCGGTTTCCTGAGACAAGAACGCTGGAAGTGATGAAGTCCGGATTTATCGACGATATGTAGTAATTTATAACACGGTTTGGGGTTACCAACTAATATTGTTGGTCCCTCTGTTGAATTTCACCTCAACACTGCGAAGCACTGCTAATGTTGTTGGCTTAGGCTTCCCGCTGCTGTACAAAATTACAAACACAATCAAAGAAAAGAACAAAATTCTCTCAGACGTCAAATAGGTCTGACCACAGTGGCAATGCAAACACAATAAAATGACATTCATTAAAAATAAACAAACAAAAACAATAAAGCCATGGTGACTCTACCATCTAGTTAGTATCTCAGGAAGCTGCCTACTCCTTCGTCGACGAGATGCGCGACGCCGAGATACGACAGCGCCTGATACTCGGTGACTGCAAGACAATCCACAAGGTGTTAACGGCAGCATTAAGGATGAAGGCGACCAAATAATAGCTGCGCCGAACTGAAAATGAGAGTATTCGCTACGACGGGGCAGAGACACAATGACCTTTTTGTGGCGCTGGGGGAGTGGCGAGCCGGGTCACCAATTAATAGTGAGGGACTGTGCACACCAAGCCGACAAAGAACATGTAAGGATCGCCTCGCCGCTCCATACTCGCTAATGTTTATCTCGATTAGCATGCAGCAGATAGTCGAGTCATCTTTTGTAAGAAGTTTTTCAGAACAGGCATAGAAAGTCATAAATGAAACACATCAGATTTTTACTTTCAGGACCGATATGTACTTTGTAGGTAGAGAAAGTATTGTATTCCACCCAAACTTCGATGTTGAGATTTCACTGAAAATATACGTTTTGAGACCCCTTGAATAAAATTAAAAAACCCACATTTCGTTTGCTTTCTCTACACTTACTGTGCACATAGTAGGTAGAGGAAGTATTGTATTGCACTCCAAAACTCGATGACAAGTTTTCACTAGAAATACATGTTTGGAGGTCCTTTAGAAAAAAGGTCTGTGCGCGTGTGTGCATGCATATGTGAACAGTATAATTCAAAAATGAAAAGTCCAGTACATACCAAACTTTGTATTCAAATTCAGCATCTTCCAAGGATGTGAAACGAAGATTTTCAAGAAAATCTCCTCTTCCCCAACTACCCCTTATATGAAATAATTTTAGAAATATTTGATTGTCTCAAAAATGGGTTTAATGATTTCGATTAAAGTAACATATCTTTAAGATATTTTCATGACAAATGAAATGCATATATTGAATTTTCTGGGACTAGCCTCTAAAGACCTCTAATTCTAGATTTTTCTTGCCTAACAGGTAAACCGTAAGAGGTAGACAAAAATGTACTGTGCAAAAAGTAGATCTCGTTAAAGCAGTTTATGTCATATACGTATTTTCTTCCTTCCTTGTTATTGGTTTCAGTTTTGAAAGAATTACATTATTCTCAAACGGGATGTCGCCATTCGTTTCATATCTCTTTTATTTTACTCTTGGGAAAGCAAAGAAAATCTAAATGCAATTGTATCGCCTAGCGATCAGTTTTTAAAAAGTTTGACTCTCGCTTTAGCCTAGCGTCTTCTCTAATTTCCTTTCTGCTTAAAAAGAAACAAGTAATAAGACAATTTCTGGTAATGTTTGTCTGGATTATCATGATATAGACAAAAGAACAATCTTTCGTAAGAATAGTTTCTTGTAGAAGAGGAAGAGAAAGTCATTTGACTCAATTTTTTTTTTATTTAAAGCATCTGCCTGACAGTACAGGTTGCCATAACGTTCCAGAATACGTAATATGAATAATAAATTATAGAAATAATAATAATAATAATAATAATAATAATAATAATAATAATAATAATAATAATAATAATTGAGGAGTAGGAAGATAATAATACAAATATTGTTACTGTCCTGAAGTTAAAGTATAACAAATCTGGCAATGCACATTATTAATTCTACCGTGAGGCGGGAACTGGTGTATCTGCAGAAGATCTGGGAGACGTACCTTTAGGTGCTGGGCTGCACAGCGACGACTGGTCCTCTCTCCGGCGTTGCAATACTGAAGTCGCTTCTCGACGCTCCTTGGCTATTTGTGGACTCAGCGACAATCAATTGAGACCTATTTATATCTAGCTCAGGTTTTGAGCGGTGATGATCTCAAGGAATGGTACGGGAAATTAACTTAAAATAAGTGACGGCACTTTTCGTTCAGCCAAAGTTTTATTTCCCTTTACAAGCGTTCCCGAGAAAGTTCCTGGCGCGATTGTCTTCCGGTAATTTCCCTCGAACAAGGGCGTAATGCGCACAAAAGTAACTAGAATTTACGCGGCGACAAGTGCAACTGTTACGTGCAGAATAATTGTAGACACTACTTTCTACCGTGGCTTCCTTAATTCCGGCGTCGCAGGTTCCGTGTGACATTACATTTCAACTGCGAGAATCACAATAATAACTTTAATATTTTGCGCGGATTCTTGTTTTGGGGGTCACAGGTTCCGCGTGTAATTACATTCCAACTGCCTCAATCACAATAATAAATTTTCTGTTTGGCGCAGATTCTTGTTTTGGGCGTCACGGGTTCCTCGTGTAGTGACATTTCAACTGCCTGAAAATTAGGGCGAATACTCTACATTTATAGCAAATTCTACCCACGCGCAAAGCTCTCATCTTGTAATCTGATTTGCCAATTTTGGTGCCGAAAGCTTGGGGTGTACTTCTGCCGTGACATGATTAATCCCAATTGGTCAATGCGTCTTTCACGTGATTCTTCTCTTCTGGCTCTACAGCCCTTGGTGAGCTTTGGCCTCCTGCACAATCCTCCTCCACATATCTCTATCTTCTGCTTTACTTTTCCACCCTCTGATTCCAATTTTTCTTAGGTCTTCCATCACATCATCTAACCATCTTGTTTTTGGTCTTCCTTTTTTTCTTCTAGCGTACAGTCTTCCTTTCAATATTCTTTTTGGCATTCTATCTTCTGTCATTCTCTCTATGTGTCCTAGCCATCTTATTCTTTGTGCCTTTATAAATTTCACAATATTTTGCTGCTTAATTAGTTCTTCTATCTCATAATTATATCTTATTCTCCATTGGTCTTTATCCTTTACAGGTCCAAAGATTCGTCTAAGTATTTTCCGTTCAAATCTTCGTAGTATTTCTTCATCTACATTGTTTAGGGTCCAGGTTTCTGCAGAATACGTTACTATTGGTCTTATTAGTGTTTTATAGATATTGTATTTTGTCCCTGTACTAATAAGCCTATTTTTTAATAGATTTAAATTTGCATAATAGGCTGCATTTCCACCTTGAATTCTTTCTTTTATGCACTCGTTTAAATTGTTATCATTATTTACAAGCGCTCCTAAATATCTAAATTTGGATACCCCTTCAAATGTTTTGTCTCCAACTACTAGATTTTCAATTATTCTTTTGCTTTTGTCTGCTGTCATTTTCAGGTATTTAGTTTTTTTTTCATTTACTTCTAATCCTATTTTTTTTGACCTTCTTTCTAATTCTTCATAAACTTCAACTAACATTTTCCTATCTCTTGCCACAATCAATATGTCATCTGCATATGCACATATCTGACTAGACTTAAAAAATATTGTTCCTTTAGTATTTATTTTTTCTACTGCTCTGTGCAGGGCTAGGTTGAATAGAGTCGTCGATAGTCCATCACCTTGTCTTACTCCTGTGTTATAATCAAAATCCGGACTTAATTTATTCATTACTTTCACTTTGGCTTTTGTATTTTCCATTGTCATTTTTATTAGTCTTATTATTTTCGGTTGCACTTTAAAACATTGTAAGGTGTTATAGAGAACTTCTCTGTCAATTGAGTCAAATGCAAACTTAAAGTCAATAAACAGAAAGCATAAATCTATGCCATGCTCATAGAATTTTTCCATTATTTGTCGTATTACAAATATCTGGTCTATCGTACTCTTGTCACTTCTAAATCCACATTGATACTCGCCTAATACATTTTCCGCATATTTTTTCACTCTATTATTTAAAATACTTGAAAATATTTTATATGCTACATTTAGCAATGTAATTCCCCTATAATTATGGCATTGATATTTATTACCCTTTTTATATATTGGGCATATTATGCCTGTCTTCCAGCTTTCAGGCATCTGTTCCTTCCTCCATATTTCTAATATTAACTTATGTATTGCTTTCATAATTTCATTCCCACCATATTTAATTAGCTCAGCGATTATGTCATCTTCTCCTGGTGCTTTATTATTCTTTAGGCTCTGTATTGCTATTTTAACATCCCAAATATCCGGTTCTTCTTCTTCTTCTTCTTCTTCTTCTTCTTCTTCTTCTTCCATTTTTTGTTCATTTCCATTTTCATTCTCTCCTTGTTCCTGATTATTTATTGATTGTCGTTTATTTAACAATTCCTTGTAGTACTCAGCCCATCTTTCCAGTATATCTTTATCTTCTCCAAGAACATTACCTTCCTTGCTTAGACATTCTTTCATTTTATTCTGTTTCCCTTGTTTCATTTGCTTTAATGCCATATAGAATTTCTTTATCTCACTCTGTTGAATCAGCGTTTCTATTTCTTGGGTTTGCATTTTCCAATATTCTCTTTTCTTTTTCTTACATATGTTATTAGCGTCTCTTCTTCTTTGACGGTATTCTTCATAGTTATTTCTAGTTTCTTTCTGTTCTTTTTTTCTATAGCTTGCTCACACTCTTTATCATACCATTCTATGTTTCTTTCCATTTTCTTTTTACCTATACTTATTTTTGCTACCTCTTTTACTGTCTCCTTTATTACCTCCCATTGTTCTTCTACACCTTCTTCTGTTCCTTTTTCATTTAATTTGCTGCTCATTAACTTTTGATATTTCTTTTTTTCTTCTTTATCTTTTATTTTTTCTCTATCCCATCGTATATGTTTGTTCTCTTGAACCCTCTCCATCTTCTTTATTTTTATTCTCATTCTCACTTTAACCAAAAAGTGATCTGAATCACAATTTGGGCCTCTACAACTTCTTACATCTATAATTGATGATGTATGTCTTGCTTTAATTAGCACATGATCAATTTGATTTACTATATCTGAGCCTGGCATTTTCCACGTTCCTTTATGTATTTCTTTGTGAGGGAAGCAGGTACTTTTAATAATCATATTATTTCTAACTGCGAATTGTCCAAGTAGATTACCATTTTCATTACTTATTTGATGTAGTGAATGTTTCCCTGCCACTCCATTTAAATAGTCTTCTTTCCCCACTTGGGCATTAAAATCTCCTAGTATCACCAATGTATCATAAGTTCCTACTGAATTACATGTATTTTCTAAGCTTTCGTAAAACTCTTCCTTGTTTATCTCATCTTTCTCTTCTGTAGGTGCATATATAGATAATATAGTTATATTTCTGAATTTACCTTTAAGGCGTATTTTACAGATTCGTTCACTAATTGATTTAAATTCTATTAGGCTCTTTTTGATTTCCTTTGAGATAATAAATCCTGTACCATTAAGTCCAGCTTTTTTAGGTCCACTATATAATACCGTGTATTCTTTCTTATCTATTCTACCTTCCCCTGCCCATCTTATTTCTTGGAGCGCTACCACATCTAATTTATATTTTAATACTTCATTTGCTATTTCTTTCATTTTCCCAGGTTTCAGCATTGTCCTTACGTTCCAGGTCGCCAACATTAAATCATTCCGAGGCTTTTTTGCAGGTTTCGTAACAATAGCTTTTTTACAAGATTAGGTTGTTAACCTAATGCTTAACCCCCAACCTGGAGGACCAGGCTTCCTTATTTATGTCCCCAGGAAGCAGGGTGGTCCGGTTATACCCCCGAACACTGGGTAGCTCAGGCACCTCGGGGGCGCTACTCCCCGTACTCACCAAGCTTTCACGTGATTCTTGACCTAAATTTTCTCGTGGTTCCCCTGCTTATACGTACCTCCACTTTCTCTTTCGAAGACGTGATTACATAATAGCGTCTTTCCCCACTTGCAATATACAAAGGAAATAGCGTAAACAACTGAATTCGCCGATTGAGAACTCTCGGGTTGAAGTTAGAAAACGCTTTCCAGGAACAATCTCTCCGAACATCCAATATACAATAAATACATAATTTACTTAGTAATTAACTTAAACAATTTAATCAGTTAAAATATAGGCTATGCGCTTATTCATGTGGGCGACAATCCGTCTCAACCGTCTGTTAAACCTACCACAAATCCATCAAATTATAAAACAAATGCGTTAGAACAAGGAAGAAATAAAGGCCGCAAATAGTTAAAATAATTTATAATAACGATTAGAATCATCCCTGCCCCCAAAATGTACGATCTTAAAAGGAAGGTACACAATTTTCGCGACATTTCTGTATTGTTTACGAGGTTGGCAAAGCTGGTTCATATGAAGTGGTAGTGTGTAACGTGCCTCTGCGCCACCAAAGAAGAGGATTGCGCTAACATGAAATTGTAAATATGGTGGCTGAGTCGTGTGTCGATGATTTAGTTCAATCTGTTTGCCTTCATGTACCACGGCAGTTATTATTTCACGGCTACATATTGCCGTTTTTAATTTTGTATGGAAGCTGGGTGTACGTTTGGTTATTTGTTTACGGAATTGAAGAGTATTACGAAGCAGGTCTTATTGGAGTGGCAGTAATAGGACTTTTGCAAATTTTGAGTTGTCTTTGCTGCCATTGGTCTGTGCATGTGCAATGCTTCTTAACCTGCAGAAGTGTAAGTGAATCACATGTTATCATAGAATACGTAGCTGGAAAGTTCGCACGGTTTAAACGTTTTAGAACTAGATTTAAATTATGCACAAGAATGGTCCACGTTGCAAATTTCATGTTTTATGCATATGCAGCAACTATAAAAGATGCATTCTACTCTAGGCTATGAAAATTGTGCCAATGGTTTGCATTAATATATAACCGGTACATCAGCTATGGAAGTAACCTATAACATGGTGCGAATCATTACTTTAACGTATTCCATCGTTTCGGATGTTCTGGTACCCATATTAATCGAGGGTCACTGAGGGATAAAATCTCTGACATTTATTTATCTATTTGGAGATGGAATCCAGGGAATTTCTCTAAAGCCTTGAATTAAACATATATGCTCATTGGTTCCCATGATTATGCAATGTTTGGATGACTAAATGTATTTTAGCCAAACAATAAGGGATAAGTTAATCATCGCATAGTACTATGTATCATTTTATAGTAACAGGGGTAGGGGTGAAAGAAGTAGATTGCCAATAAAGCAGCACATCGTTGCTTATCTGTCACCAAATGCCATTCTTTGGTTTTTTTAGTGTCATTGCAATTCCTGTAGGTATTTATCACATTACGTTCACTGATCACACACATCAGTATTGAATAAATATTTTTCAAAGTGCAAAAAAGACACTTTTCCTGTAGCAGAATGGGACATTCAAAATGACAATTTAAGCTCTAATGAGGGGTATAATATAAAAGTATGGTGTCCGTAAATTCAATGTAACTGAAGAGTCTATCTAAAATCATTAAGTATTAAGATTATTGAAACTTACCTTTAAGGTATCTTTTTATAGCATAGCTGCCCGTGCACTTCATAAAGCATTGTTAATTTACAGAAAACTTGCGATAGAGAGGTAGCAAGTGTTACCACTTTTTTATACAATTTCTCAGATATATTTTAGTTCAAATTTTATACTTACCAATCATGATTAATTGAGAAATTAATAGTCCAGTGTGGTTTTGAGTTTTCAAAGAATGGCACAGCAATATTGACCACGTTTTAGTAGTATTTTGACCTGTCAAAACTAATATTTTCCTCTCATCCATTTCTGAAGCTACTGCTTCGAGCATTATTGTCTTTTGTTTCTCCTATTTCCTAAAAATGTTTCCTTAAAGGTGATACCTTCTGTGTTTTCTTCCAAGTGTGTATTGCAATAATTTTTTTCTGAGCTTTTTACTCTGCTCTTTGATTTTGGTCTTTGAATGACCTGGTTATCAATCAAAGATGGCAGTAGATTGTATCCACATCGGGATATAATACTGTAATATTTAGTTACAACTACTCCATAAGTGGATCCATTTGGCTAGGTTGCATAATGGATTAAAATCCTCCATCTGGCACAAGTATTGTATCATGAACATTAAGATGAACTAAGAATGATTTTCCTGTTAGTGAAGACTTTCTTCCTATCATCAAATACGGATGTCAACCTATAAACCAACTTGCATGATATGCATTGTTATTATAGGACAATTGCTAATATATATATAAAATTGTATTGAAAACTATCAAGGATTGACTGCTTTTTCGGTAACAGTTTACTTTGACTGCAGAACAAATGTCATGCTTTTTTTTCCGTAAAAACCCCTAATTTGCATTGCTCTTTTAAAAACCTTTAGAAATAGTTTTCGAAAGCTCCAATTTTACCCCTTATTTTGACCCATTTCATTTGCACCACCTTGCTAGGACCTAATGGCCTCTGCTTACCTCATACTCATTTTTTCAGAAAACACACAATCCATTCCACTTTAACTTACCTTAATATTTTGAGAGATTCAACACATCAGCTGTTTTCCTTAGGTTCATATTTACTCCTGAACAAATAAAGTATCTGTTTATATAAGCATGTTCAGTAAATAGCTGAACAATTTGCTGTGAGGAAAACTCAGTACACCAAAAATAACTCTCTCACATTGATATACATATGAAATCACATCTGGATCATTGATATTTGTGGGTTTGGTAATTATAGAGAACTTGGGCCCCTCTAGTAATTAAACAAATTGTGGTTTGACTATAAGTTTGGTTTATACTTGTTACGTTTTCACCAATTTTTTTTTATCGGAAAAGCTCCGTAATTAAGTTAAACGCTAATTTATTACGTACGCGTAGCAATCCTTTTTTGTGAATATTTATGAAGTATGCTGCCTAGAAGGAGTAGAATATAAATAAAGAAGGCTTGTAGTACTTTGCAATGTAAATATATAATAATACTACACACTAAAGTGCCTAAAACCTGAGTTTAATTGTCAGCGGCAGGCGAACAGTGTTGTGGAATGCAACACCTGCATATGTCGCTAGACGCTGTGCTGATGTATGACAAGTATGTTTCACATAGATACAGCTGTTCAGTGAATTTTATTATGCAGAACTTCGGCCACTCTAAAATCGAATGAAACTAAGTGCGATTGATTGACTTTGTATTTATGATGACAATTACAAAGCCTGTGGATTTCAAATTTAGCGCGAGGTTAGGTTCCAATCCGTTTAGGTTAGTGTGTGTGTATATAAATTCATGTTTCTAATTTTATATTGTGGTAGTATCTCATTATCGATATTTCCAACAACTCCTAACAGTGCAATGGATACAACATTAGTTTTTTAAACCATCTCCCCACCCATAATCCCTCTCTAACCACACTGGTCCCGTTAGAGTGCAAAACTGGTATAAGTCGCAGCGGAGAGAGTTAGCGGCCCAACTTGTAAATAATTACCGTGGGTTTACCTAGTAAAACACAATGCAGATTTTGATTCTCACTTATTGTTCACCAGTTATGCAAAAGTCATTTACCTGGAGGATGATGGATTTTTTCGGGTGTAAAAATCCTTAGCATGGATCCTTTTGGAAGGGAAGTAAAGCCATTGGTCCCATGTCGTAGATTTATGGCACGTAAAAGAACCTCAAGCCTGATAAAAGAGGCCTCTGAGCTAAATTAAGTGGTCTTTCATGCCCAGTATAGAATGGAACATTGAGAACCAGAGCAGTTAAAGATTGTCCATAAAAAAAAAGTCATTCAGAAAAAGACTTAGCGGCCAATACCAGAAAATCCAAAATGTACATTTTATTCTTATTTATGAAAATATCTGAAATGTATGGTATATTTATGAAAATCATTAGAGCCATTTTTCAGAAAATCAAATGTTGTGAAAAATGTTCCATTAAAGGGTTGTTTGGAGTAGAGGGAATTTCCTTGAAAATTGTGTTGTATGTAAGCTTAAATACTAATGGTATTTGTGGGCATTTTGTTGCACACACACACACACACAAACACACACATCCAAAAATGCATTTTTCACATCACGGTACATCAAAACATATATTTCCGGTGAAATCTGGTCATAGAATTTTTGGGTGGAATACAATACCTTCTCTATTCACGATGTACATTGTACATATGGGCTAGAGAAAGTAAAAAAAAATATTCTGATGTGTAGCATTCACATGACTTTCTCTATCTATTCTGCAAACAAACTATTCTTACAAAAGATTATTCTTCTATTTACATTTTGCTATACAAGATAAATATTAACACATTGGTATTACTACTTAGTTCCTTATAAGTGGAAAGGAAATAAGGGAACATACCAGACTAAGGCGATGGTCAAATCTTTTAAAAGCCTATCAATATGTAAACAATTGAAGTTCAGTTCACTTTGCATTTCCAGAAAAACAAAAGAGATGAAAGGAAACGGGCCCAGTTTGAGAAAATGCATAGTTTAAAATTGAAACCAATAACAAGTAATATCTTGGAAACAGTCAACTCTGCAACAAAAATGCATATGACATAATTGTGTGTTTTAACGAGATACACATGTTTTGTGTAGTAAACTTTTGTATATCTATTACAGTTTCCCAGTTATGCAAAATACAGCAGAGTTCATCCAGAGTGATGAACAGCTTACATACAACACAAGGCTATTCCTGGAAATTCAAGATATACATTTTATGTGCTATGTAAATAGCTTTAATTTACAGTATTTTAATCAAAATCGTTAGAGCCATTTTTGAGAAAAACATTTTCAAAAATGTTTCCACGTAAAGGGTAGTTTGGGGTGGGGGGATTTTGTTAAAAATCAAGTCACTTCTTTCAAAGATGCCAAACTTATATCTTCAATACCTGGAACTTCAGAAAAAGCACTGCAACATATCTTGACTACACATCATCCCTGGACTCTAGCAGCTGGAATATGCTACAAGCATCAGGTATTATATCCATCATTTGTGAAAGGTACTTGTGTTGTCAGCAAATAGCTGGATACGACAAGAAGATAGTCGCATCCTTGGAAGATACCAAACTAAATACAAAGTTTGATATTTAACGTCTTAGTTTTTGAGCTATGACACACATACCTTTTTCTAAAAATCTGATGTGTTCCATTCACATGACTTTCTCTACATCTCTGCAACAAATTATTGTTACAAAGCTTATGCTTCTATTTATTTCATGCTAATTGAGAAAAAATCAGCAGAAATAGTTATATTATTTGTTTCCTCATAAGTAGAAGCAAAATAAGAGAGTACCATAGGTTAAAGTGATAGTCAAAAGCTGGTTGCTATGTGACAGAAGTTCCTTTGTATGGAAACGAGTTGACAAATTCCTGTATGAGAAAAGTATAAGTTTTTCAAAGATGAAACCAAAAACGAGGAATATCTCAAAAATGATCAACTCTGCGAAAAAAATGTATATAACATAAATTGTGTGTTTTAACGTAATCTACATTTTTTGTATGGTAAGTTTTTGTATATCTCCTACAGTTTAGCATTTATACAAAATTCTGTAAAATTCATCCAGAATAAAGTAGTCTTTAGAGGCTATTCCCAGAAAATTCAAGATATACATTTTATTTGGCATGTAAATATTTTAAATATAAGAAAGAGATTTTAATCAAAATTGTTAGAGCCATTTTTGAGTAAATCAAAATTTTCGAAAAAAAGTTCCATGTAAAGGGTAGTTGGGGGTGGGGAGATTTTCTTGACAGTCTTCGTTTTGCATCCTTGGAAGATGCACTTAAATACCAAGTTTGGTATTTAACAGATTTTTCGTTTTTGAGCTAAGCTGTCCACACACACGCACGCACAGATCTTTTTTCAAAAAATTTTTTCTTTGGAATCTGGGAGTCCCAAAACATGTATTTGTGGTGAAATCTCAGTATCGAATTTTAGGGTGGAATACAAACCTTCTCTATTTATTATGTCCATACTACATGTAGAGAAGATATTGCATTGCACCCAAAAATTTGATACCAAGATTTCACTGGAAATACAGATTTTGGGCCCCCTGACTCAAAAAAAAAATTCTGAAAAAGGATCTGTGTGGGTGTGTGTCTGTGGACAGCATAGCTCAAAAATGAAAAATCTGTTAAATACCAAACTTGGTATTTAAGTTCAGCATCTTCCAAGGATGCGATACAAAGATGTTAAAGAAAATCTTCCCACCCCCAAAAACCCTTTTCATGGCAACATTTTCGAAAATTATGATTTTCTCAAAAATGACTAACAATTTTGATCAAAATATTGTATATTAAAGATATTTACCTGACAAATAAAATGTATATTTTGAATTTTATGGGAATAGTCTCTGAAGACTACTTTATGGATGAATTTTACAGAATTTTGTGTAACTGGCAAACTGTAAGCGATAGACAAAAACTTACCTAGCAGAAAATGTAGAGCTCGTTAAAACATGCAATTTATGTTACATTTTTTTCGTGGAGTGGATCATTTTTGAGATGTTAATTGTTATTGGTTTCAGCTTTAAAAACTTTTACTTTTCTCATACAGGAATTTGTCAACTCCTGACTATACAAAGGAACTACAATCCTATAGCAACCAGCTTTTATCTAATACTTTAACTATGCTACTCCTTTATATCCCTTCTACATGCATGGAAGCAAGCAATAAGACTATTTCTGCTAATTTTTTCTCGATTAGCGTGAAGTAAAAAGAAGCATAAGCTTTTTAACAATAATTTATTACAGAGATGTAGAGAAAGTCACGTGAATGGAGCACATCAAATTTTTTGGACTCAGGGCACCTGAAATTATATATTAATGGTGTAATCTCTGTGTCAAATTTTTAGGTGGAATACAATACCTCTTCTACGCTTCTACACACTAGGTGCATAATTTGTGTAGGGAAAGTAAAAATTGTATTTTGATCCATAGAAACTTAAACACAAAAATTAAATACAACTATCATAATTTCAACTCTGGAGTTACAGTTATTCAACCTTGTTTAAAATATTACTCAATATTTTATTGATATGGAGCTGGCATCAATTTTGACCGGGAGTGTGAATAGATCCTCCAGATACTAACTATATTAGGTAAAAGCCATTTATAAAAAAAAGTATTTTGTAGATTGGTAATATTATATAGCAATTGTGTCTTGAGCTTTACTTAGAAAACATTTTCAGCCCCTAAATGACAAAGTTTCAGTTTTAAGCATATTTCATTAAATATTTGATAAAATATTTTTCTCTTTCTAATTCTTGAAAATATCCTGTTTTTTTTTTTTTTTTTTAATATTTTGCAGTATAAAACTCGATTAACATTTCTGTGAATCTAAGGATGACTGGAGGATGCCTAGTTATTTGCATGAACAATTGGTTAAGCTCCATTTAACCAAAGCATAAAAATAGTTTATCATTCTTACTTTCTTTACTGCTTACATGAATGAATAGAGGAAGTACTGCATTCCATCCAAAATTTTGATATCAGGATTTCAGCAGAAATAAATGTTTTGAGGCCTTATGAATTTAAAGAAAACATTTTTAGAAGAAAATTATGTGCATGAGAGAAGGGGTGGGGGGAGAGATCGATTAAATGCCCTTACCCTAGGCAGGGTAAGTTTGTCACTTTTACATTTCTCATGATTTTAATTACTGTATCTTTAAGACATTATAATGAAGATGAATTACATATCTTGAATTTTCTATGAATAGACTGCAAAATCCTGTTCATTCTGAATGATATTTGTATAATTGTAAATTATATTGACACATTGGGATATTAGGATTTTGTAACAGATTTTGTAAGTTTGTAACTTGTGTATTATGATGCCATCACGTGGCTACATTCCCTGGGAGACATGAATGAAGCAAAGGACCTTTACAAGGCTTAAGGTAGACAGAGCCTGTAACATTTTAAGATTAAATACCCATGCATCATTTAGGAGCAATCCCAGGAGGGTAATGCAAGCGATCCTAGCAGTCCAGACAGCTCTTTCTGGCACTCGTGAGGAAATATCTTTCCTGAGCACTCACGACTACACCTCTGTCTGGCACCTGAATCATGAAAGGGAAATGAAATGAGGGAGAGGAGAGTCATGGCAGAATGCCCTCTCCTACACTCACTTTGATAACCAGGGGAAAATCACAAAAAAACCCATGGTCAGAGTAGGCAGTTGCCAGGAATCAAGCCTGGGGCCTCTCGAATGCAAATTGTACACGTTACCATGGTGCCAGCTTGCTCGATATGTTACACAATATATGTTAAACAAACATTTTTATGATTAATTCTTTGCAAGATATTCTTTGTTATTACCTTTTTTTAAATGTTCAGATACTTACACTTTTTTGAAGTGTTTAATTGCTATTGGTTTTTTCTTGTCATCATTAAAGGAGTATGACATGCAAAATCATTATATAATGGCCTGCTGTTTAAAAGTCTATTACTTTTGCCTACTTACACCTACAGTGAAACACGTAAAAATATAATAGAGAGTTTTTCTTGATTAACAAGAAGTAATATTTAGGAATACAAATCTGATGTGTTCCATTCACTTGACTTTCTCTACATCTCTGCAACAAATTATTGTTAAAAAGCTTATGCTTACTTCATGCTAATCAAGAAAAAATTAGCCAAAACAATCTTATTACTTGTTTCCTTGAAGTAAGTGAAATAAGGGAGTACCATAGGTTAAAGTGATAGAAAAAATAAATGGTGTGTTATTTATGGACGCTCTTTAACTCAGCGTCCCATTCTAAATTGGGCATGAAAGACAGCTTAATTTTGCTCAGAGGCCTCTCTATCAGGCTTCAGGTTCTTTTACGTGCCATAAATCTAAGACACGGGACCCACATCTTTACTTCCCTTCCGAAGGAAGCCATGTTAAGGATTTTTACACCCAAAAAAATCCATCGTCCTCTGCCAGGTTTGAACCCTCGACCTTGGGTATCTGAAGTCAGCATGGTAACCATTACACCAAAAGTTGGTTGCTATGTGATTGAAGTTCCTGTATGATTAAAGCTGAAACTAAAAACAAAAAATATCTTAAAAACGATCAACTCCACAAAAAAAAAAAAAAGCACTACATTTTTTGTGTGGTAAGCTTTTGTCCACTCTTACGGTTTAGCAGTTTGCAAAATTTTGTAAAATTGATCCAGAATAAACTAGTCTTAAGAGGCTATTCCAGAAAATTCAAGATATACATTTTATTGTCAGGTTAATATCTTTAATATACAATATTTTAATAAAAATCGTTAGAGCCGTTTTTAAGAAAATCAAAATTGTCGAAATTTTTTCCATGTAAAGGGTGGTTTGGGGTGGGGGGATTTTTCTCAAAATCCTCGTGTCGCATCCCTGGAAGTTACTAAACTTAAATACGAAGTTTGGTATTTTACAGATTTTTTTGTTTTTGAGTTATCGTGTTCTCTCTCTCTCTCTCTCTCTCTCTCTCTCTCTCTCTCTCTCACACACACACACACACGCACACACACACACACATTTTTGTGAAAATATAAGGTACCCTAAAACATATATTTCTGGTGAAATCTCAGTATCAATTTTTGGGTGGAGTGCAATACCTTCTCTAAATACTATGCACATAGTGCATGTAGAGAAAGTAAAAATAGATACAGGAGGTAAATGGGAGAAGCAAAAGAAAGTAACGTTAGCAAAAGGAAATGCAGTAATGATGGCAATGAAAGGATAACACCAGAGATGGAAGTGAAATGATTGGAGAGAGTATATAATTGAGTGAGGCAAGGGTGTTATATGGTAATGAAATATGGGGTCTCAAAAATGGATGGGAGGTTGTAGCTTTTGTTCACAGGATGATTTGTAAGGAAGTTTTGGGTTTACCAAGAGCAACAGCAAATGAAATAGCCTAAATCGAATTGGGAAAAGTGGCAAGAAAAGGATGGGTTATAGAGATGGCTTTAAAATATTGGTATAGGATCCAAAATTTAGAAGTTGGCAATTTGCTTAAACAATGTTTGAAATACCAAGAAACCAGTTTACAAAGTACAGGTTGGGTAAGTAATTTAAGAAATAACTTAGAAAATAGTGGTTTAGGCGATATTTGGAGGAAAAGAAAAACAAAGTATAAAGGTTTTTGGAAGGGAGCAAGAATAAGATTTGAAGATATAGAAATTCAAAAATTGTTTAGTCAGCTAAGAGAGAAAAGAACACTTGTATTTTATATACCCATAAAAATAGCTGGGAAAGAGAAATATATACAGATAATAATAGCCAGGAAGAAAGGAGGGGGATAGCATGGTTAACAGCAGGGATATGGAGGTTAAAAGGACTACAAAATGGGCACTCTCGAGGTGAATGTCCATTATGTGGGGGAAAGAAAGACATTCAACATATAATTTTTGATTGTAAGAAAACTGAGAAATGTAGAAAAGAAAAGCATAGTTTTTTTTGTTTTTGTTTTTTTTTTTTGTAGTGTTTAACGCCTGCTTTAACTACGTATGGCACCGCAAGCGGTGACACTGATGATACATGAATGATGGTGGAGCACCGGTGGAATGAGAAACCGGAGTACCCGGAGAAAACCCGCCCCAGCGCCACTTTGTCCACCACAAATCTCACATGCGGTCGCTTGGGATCAAACCCAGGCCGTCTAGGTGAGAGGCGAGTGGTCTAACCACTTGGTCACAGCGCTGCCAAAAAGCATAGTTAAAAATGAATAGGAAATATTATTTAAATGCAATTATAGATAAAAACTGTAAGATGTTGGGACAATAGTGAAAAAATAAAATAGAAATGAACTGCTAACAGAGAACTAAAGTTAATGAGCATTTGGTAGTAGTAGTTGCAGTTATGTGTTCTTTTTTGTATAACTTAAACTGGACTGCCCACTGAAAAAGTGGCCTGGGCCAAATTCCAGTGAGCAGTACAATATGTTGTACAATATATGTATTTCATAGTGTTTCAATGAACTTAAACTAAAAAAAAAAAGTAGTAAATAGAAGAGTAAAGTTTTGTAAGAATAGTTTGGATGCCTGCCTCTAATGTGGCATGTCTGCCTCACATTCAGAGGTCCTGAGTTCCAAATCTTGGTTAAAGTGAGTTATCCAGATAAAGATTTTTCTGGGGTATTTCTTGACTTTCAGAAGCTCAGGGTACATTGGGCCCTGGGATCACTGGAGCATCATTTCACCCATTTCATTCACAATCCGATATGTCTTAGGTTAAAGGGCATTAAACTTTATAAAAAAAACAATAGTTTGTAGAAGGGGAATTACAGTAAGATGGAAGTGCAACATATCAGATTATTGTTTTTCTATATTTGCAGGAGAAAGATCCATTAAAAGCAAAAGTTGCCAAGGTTGTACCAACTGCAAACAATGGATCCTCAGAGCTGGTTTCCCTTCATCATCACAAGGTAATTTTAATAATAATCATAAATGGCTTGAATGTTGTTGGTGGTACTTTATACATGTTCTGCAAATACAATTTATATTTTTCTGTTTAAAGGAATAAACTGCAATTATTGGGCTCATAAAAGTACAAGAACAACTCATTTCTTGTGTTGTAATTTATTTTTAAAAATTTATTTGATATCTAAAATCAAAATTAAACAAGTGGTAAGCAAAGTATTATTATCATCATCATCATCATCATCATCATCATCATCATCATCATCATCATCATCAGAAAAGATCTTATTTGTTTCTATGTAATAACCAGACTTAGAAATTTCTAGACATTAAAGCCAGGAAGAAGGAATTAAAATTGAATATGACTTCTAGACCATAAGTTGGGGCATTTAACCAATATTCCTAGACCCTTTTCAACGGATGAATTTGGCATCATGTAAACAAAGCACAAAATGTATTCCTCCGCTTATTTGCTCTGATTGGAAGGGTAATGGGACTACTTTGTAACCACGTGGCACCAAGGGAGATTACCACTTGGAACTTTGGGACTGTCATCGTTTTCCTTCTGCTTGTTCTTCATGGGATAGTTTAGAAACAAGCTACTGATTTGATAACATTGTGTCTAGCACTCCAAACTAAAGATATTTAAGAAATGTGAAAATAAATACGAAAAACACCTAATCTGAATCAGAGAAGTTTATTCCATCAAGATCAGAGTTCTGCTCTTCCCCTCTCCCTTCATCATCTTCTGTTTGCGTTTTACTCTATCCATACCTGGGAAGTTGATTGGCCTTCTATCCATATTTTGTTGAGAAAATAACAGCTTCCGCCCTTCCTGTCTGTACGGGGGAATTTAACAATACATCCTCACAGTCAACAATGATATTCTTACTGTTTCTTTTCCAGAATTCAAAATTATTGTCAAGTAACAGCTTATAAAAAGATATTTGTTTAAACGTAGGAAGTTGGGGGTCACCGTTCACAAACACAAATAGTTTCTTGATTGTAAGTGGCTCATTAATGTGGAAGAAATTATGAATCTTTTGACCCACTGCACTCCTAACAAATTAGTCACACTGAATTTCTAGCACTGGCTTTTCACATTTATGGAAAATGTGCGTTTTTAACCTTTCACTGGGCACAAAATTTATACTTAATGCATGCATACACCCCGGTAAACTCTGCTGTCATGTTAACAGTATCTGTAATAGCCAATGTGAAATGTTTCTTACACAGTTTGTGAAACAGTTCAAAATTACAACTTTAACACCACTCATTAAAAGGCTTACCTCTGCGATGTTTTACAAACTGCACTTGTTCGTCCATTATGGTTTATGTACTAACAGCATCACCTTCCCGCTTCCAAAACTCACCAGCAGAAGGTAGTCTGTACATCCTGTTTGCTCCAACTTTGCCTACGTTAGGGAAGACTGGTTTCAGGGTACTTTTCACCCAAAAGTGTTCTGGAAATTCGAAAGGATTTTTAAAGACTTTAATATATAATGCTCAAGTTGTAGATGCAAGCACATACTTGCTTTGTAGGTATTTTTGGAACATCTTTTTCCCCTTTTCTGACCATAATTTCCACCTTAGAATCCTTTCATTAGTTATGATCAGTTCTGTGTGTATTGTTGATTCACCAAGTTCTATATGATGAGTCATTATTCAACATGACTGTGAGGAGCAAGAAGCTAGGAGCCAAATTCTACGTTTGAGACTTGAGTGAGTCAGTGAAAGAGAAAGAATCTGCTTCATGCATCTTTAATTGCAATGCTATGGGCACAAAACAATGCCTGCAGTAAAGGTGATCACCATATTTTCTGCACCATAGATGGCAGTAGGATATTTTAACAGGAGTGCAGCTATTCCAGTGCATGTAGAGATGCCCTCCTTGTGATTCCCTGCATGGTTCTTTGATGATACAATTTCTTTAATCAGAATAACATGTTTAATCAGATGGGTCCTTTGATGTCAATCCTGACCTCAGATTGTGTGGGAAAGATAGTGCAATTGGCATGTGTGTTTATCCATATTCTGGATCAAACCACTTGTCCTGATTGGTACTTCAGTCACATTGTAGTACTGTACATGTGAGAGCAAATAGGAACTTGTGATTATTAAGATACAGGAAAGAAAGTTTATTGCTAAACATATCACATAATTCATGTGATCTAGAGCTTAGGCTTAATAGAAACCACTGGTAAGATAATCTTTTTTACTTTCTCTACACATACTATGTACATAGTTTATAGAGAGGGTATGGTATTGCACCCAAAAATTTGATACGGAGATTTCATACATGTTTTGGGACCTACTGAATCCAAAATAAATGATTTTTAGAAAAATGTCCATGTGTGTGGGTGGATGTGCGCGTGTACGGCATGCAGCTCAAAAACGAAAAGTCCGTTAAATACCAAACTTGATTTTAAGTTTGGTATCTTCCAAAGATGCAACACACAGATTTTCAAGGAAATCCTCCCACCCCCAACTATCCTTTACGTGGAAAAAGTTTTGAAAGTTTTGATTTTCTCAAAAATGGCTCTAACGATTTAGATTAAAATCTCTTAAGATTACAATATTTACATGACAAAATGCATATCTTGAATTTTCTGGGAATAGCCTCAGAAGACCTCTTTATTCTGGATGCATTTTTTTTTAAAATTTTGCATAACTAATAAACTATAAGAGATAGAACTTGCTACAGAAAAAAATCTGATGTGTACCATTCACATGACTTTCTCTAAATCCCTGCATCAAATTGTTCTTAAAAAGCTTATACTTCTATTTACTTTATGCTAATCAGTAACAAATTAGCAGAAATAGCCATATTACGTTTTCCTTGTAAGTAGAAGCGAAACAAGGGAGTACCGTAGGTTAAAGTGATAATAAAAAGCTGGTTGCTATGTCAGTGAAGTTCCTTTGTTTATATGGACAGCAGTTGACAAGTATGTTTTTCATAGCAGAAACCAAAAATAAGGAATGTCACAAACGACGAACTCCACGAAAAAAATGCATGTAACATAAATTGTGTGTTTTAACGTGCTCTACATTTTTTGTGTAGTGAGTTTTTGTCCATCTCTTACGGTTTAGCAGTTATTCAAAATTCAGTAAAATTCATCCAGAATAAAGTACTCTTCAGAGGCTATTCCCAGAAAATTCAAGATATACATTTTATTTGTCAGGCAAATATCTTTAATATATGAAATTTTAATCGAAATCGTTAAAGCCATTTTTGAGAAAATCAAAATTTTTGAAAAAAGTTCCATATAAAGGGTAGTTGGGGTGGGGGGATTTTTCTCAAAATCTTCGTGTCGCATCCCTGGAAGATATTAAACTTAAATACCAAGTTTGGTATTGTACCTACTTTTCGTTTTTGAGTATTCGTGTTCACAAACATGGACCTTTTTCCGAAAATGCTTTTTTTTAGATAAAGGGGACCCTAAAACATATATTTCCGGTGAAATCTCGGTATCGAGTTTTTTGTTGGAGTGCAATACTTTATTCACTATGTACATAGTGCATATAGAGAAAGTAAAAATATAGAGCTTGTTAAAACACACAATTAATGCCATATTCATTTTTTCAGTGTAGTTGGCAGTTTTCAAGATATTCCTTGTTATTGGCTTCAGTTTTAAAATACTTTTCTCATTCAGGAACTTGTAAACTGCTGGCCACTCAAAGAAACGGCTTTCAATCCGTTCGCAACCACATTTTAAAACATTCAATATTTGGTTTAGTCTAGTGTATTTCCTAATGTTCCTTCTACTTATAAGGAACTAAGGAATAAGACTGTTTCTGCTAATATTTATTTTGATTGGCGTGCAGTGAGTAGAATAATTAACAATAATTTGTTACAGAAATGTAGAGAAAGAGAAATATAAAGAATGGAACATATCAGATTTTTAAAGATGCTTTGCAGGTATACTCATTTATTTACATAGTGTATGTTATAATTGGTTTTTGTTTGTTTTTTACTTTTTCAGGATGAAAGTAAACAAGTAGTGAATATATGGTTCATATTTCAAAAAACAAAATATGTCTGGAATGATGAAAAAAAGACGTTCTGTGGCCTGCAGTTTCCAGTGGATCGCTCTTTTGGTGAATACATGGAATGGAAAGGGTATCAAGAGGATCATGATGTTGCAAATGCAGATCTCAAATATGGTAGAAACCAGTAAGTTAACACACAGATAAGCAACTGTTTTAAAATGTTAGCTGCAACAGCTTATTGCTGTATGATGTTTTTGTCCCTAACTGGAACATAGGCTTTGCTAGCAGAGAAAATAGAGAATCGGGTTAGCAGGCAAGATACTGTGGTAAGTATTAATTTTACATTGAGTTGTTTTACATTAAATAAGGAGATTAAAAAGAAAAAGTAGAGGCAAGTGGGGTGGGGGGGAGAAAGAAATTTTATCATTTAGTATAGGCAATGATCATCCCAGATCAGTATTTACACCTACCTTTGCTATTAATGCTTGATATGAATAGAAGTGAGATAAGTGTTATGAGATGCCAGAAGCAGAAAATGTGAGATGTGGATAGTCTTGAGACATGTTGCATTAATGTCTCATAAATAAAAATTTTCCATCCGAAGTGAGATACACTTGCCAAAATATCTTTTTATTATAAGACGTACCTTGTACAGGGTATATACACTGTCCATAACCCTTATCCCTAAGAAATAAGGCATTCACATTATTGTTATTATTATTATGTATTGCAAATATTTCTGCATCCATCAGAATTTTGTTTGTTTATAGAGCCAGATCATTTTGCATTAACACCTGTAAACAACAAGATTTTGGTTTCTTGATTAAGTTATGGGCTCCAGGAGCATCAGGGAATGTTACTAGCATTACTAAATAATTGGCACTCAACTTATGTAAACAAACTTACAAGCTCACGAGTAAGAAAGGTATACTGTTGCCATACTGCTTTAGATATTAAGTGTAGTAGCACTTGCCAGAAATTTGAGCTAATCAAATGCCTGTAGTCTTATGCAATTATAGCATATCAACTTTTCAAAATGTTTTGGATACTAAACTCTGAGAGGCCCCCTGTAACTTCTAACTTCTGTGATATTACATTGAAACACTGGGTTTACTACCTGCCACAATAATGTTCTGATCTCTGCTTCTTTGCTTAAAACTCTGCCTCTGGTGTCTCTTGTTTCGGGAAGAAAACCTTGTGTAAGCCATTATTTTAATCTCTAAAATTTGTTATAATTAATCAGAATTCCTCCTAGTTAAATAACGCTTCCTTCTGTACTCAGAAAACACCAAAACTGATACCAAATCTGCCAATAATTTACTGCATGAGTTGCACCTTAAGTGTTTGAGACACCTACTGAGGTGACTTAAATTGGTAGACGCATCTCATAAAAATAAGGCATAAAGTACTTTTTATTCATTCCAAAACCTGAGACCTGTCTCATTGTGTGAGTGAGATGTTGGTTATCAAGGTCAACTCCAGCTTGAGTTGTCCAGCTTTATTCATATGAAAATGAGATGCTTGTTGCAAATTGATGCTTTAAGATGCATCTCTTCTTGGTCATACCAGCCAGCATCTGCCCAGATGTATGAAGATGGTGAAAAAAATCTTAAGTATTCTGTTCTCATGACTTTCTCTACCTGTTCTACAAACTGTTCTTATAAAAGACTTTTCTTTTGTCTATGTCATGCTAATCAAGATAAACACTTATTGAAATGATTGTGTTACATGCTTCCTTGTAACTAAGAGGGAGATAACACTAAGCTAAAGCAATAATCAAATCCTTTCAAAGCTGACTGCTGTGAGAACCAATTGCCCGCCTACATTTCATCCCTGCCTGGACTGTCTTATGCACAAAAACTGACTAGCTTTTAAAATTTGACTATTGCTTTAGCCTAGTTTACTCCTTATTTTCCTTCTACTTACAAAGAATTAAGTAATAAGACCAATTCTGCTGAATGTTTAGCTCGATTAGCAATATGTAAATTAAAGAATCTTCTATAAGAGGATGAATTGACAAGGCCAACTAGTAGCATTATTATTTTGCAAATTACAATGTTCAATGTTCCTACTCTGATCACTCTTGTCACCTAGTGCATTCAAAGAAATCCAAGCCGTAGCATCTTGTTGAAGTATGCTGTGCATTGCTCTTCATCTATCAATGAAAGGAAAAATTACCCCAAAATAAAGGCTTGGTATCTTGCAGCGTTAAATGTTTCATGAAAGAAAATGGCCAGTTATTCTAGCCATAATTGCAGAACACCAAGGAATCAGATTACACATGTAAGGGGTCCCCATACGATGGGGCAGAATCTTATGTGACTCAGTCAGACTCCAAGTGCAACTTGATATGAGTGATAATGGGCACAAGCATGGGTAGGATCCCTAATGGATACAGAAGGAATGCTTCCGATGCTGCCTGGTTCCATTAACAAGCTCTAGTGGTTCCTTGAGGGGGAGTGGGGGCTGAGCTCTGATGCTGGGATAAACCCTTTAGAGTGTACAGTCGCAAACCTCCAAACACTGTGGCCTGGTCCTTCAAACCTGAAACACATGACAAAGAAATGATAGGCAATGAGGTACAGGAAAATTAGGGCATGTAATGAACCTAAACAGCATTTGCTTGGCAACCCGGGGAAAACCTGAAAAAACCCATGAGCCACAGCAATCAAACCTATGCAAGTTGCACGTTTACATGATACCACCTCACTTGGTCATATCAAACACTGAACTTAGGATCATGAAGTGGACTTAGGTGCACAAGTTTTGATTTTGAGTTGCCCAGTAATGATTATTTTGTGAGTTAACCGAAACCATGTCTTGTCACTTATGCTGCATTCACAATGAAATACAGCACAGATGCAATGTAAGCGCAACAGTTTGGACTCATATTATTTAATGTAAGCATTCACATAGAAACACGCAAGATGCAACGCAACTCAAGAGTTTGCAAACTCCAAACTTTATCCTTGCATTGCGTGCAAAGAGGAAGAATTCTGCTTCTTTTCTCTAAGCATTGCCTATGAAATCAATAACAAACAATCGCACTGCAAGATTTTGCAGGGCCTGCTGTATATGCATGTTCTTCTATTTGGCTGTGCTGCGCCATCTCTAATCTCCCTCAAGAGGTTATGAGAGTCTCCTTGCGAATCCTTTGATTTAATGGATGTAACTATCATCTGTGTATAGGTTTATTGGTTCTCATAAATTGAAGACGCAGAGAGAGAATTCTTAGTTCATTAAATGTGTAGCTTTATCACTTTCTGCAATCTCTTTGCTTGTACAATTTTCAGTAATTTTGAATGAGCAATTATTGTGATGTCACTGCCGCGAGCGTCAGTTGTTAGTATGTAATGAATTTATTTGTAAAAAATTGAGTGAATTTTCTTATGTGGCATTGTTGGTTATGTTATTCAGTTTGTAACTTGCAGAGCGCTTGGAAGATATTCACATGTAACTTGCAGATCTATAAACCTGTGACAACCTCTTGTATTGTGAATGGTGTTTCCTTGCGTCTGCACTTACGCTATGTTATGTCTGCTCTTGCATTTCATTGTGAATGTAGCATTAGTCTCTGAAGGAAAGAGGCATAATAGAGTATGCATTACACAGAATATTGTGCAATTGTCATGTTGCATGATATATATATTTTCAATAAACTTTTAAATCATGTCACACTTATCAGGCAACATAAAATAGCTTGCATAAATGAAGTCTAAATTGTGGAAGAGAAAATTTATTGGAAAGTCAAGAATATACACTGGAACCAGAACCTAAGAACGAGATGGGTAAATTAACATAACATATGAAATAATTGGTGGAAATGAATGAAAATGAGGGAGCATGTTGCCAGAGATCTCTCTCGTGTATATAGAAAGCTGGATGCCACATGGCATAAGTGCAGCAAGACTATAGTGCCAGTTAGGTCTGGTTCCACAACTCAGTACGGTTGAAGACTGGCAACCAGGGAGCTGTTATGGTGCACTGTAGTGGTAGTGTTCTTTACATCATGCCCCGTAGGCAACATTTTGATGAGTTTACATGGGGGAAGAATCATTAGGAAACTGTAAGGAGGACGAAGTAGTTCACAGCATTATTTCACATGCCTGGGGAGGTTTTCAAACCATAGGCACTCATAAGGAGAGGAGGTGGTCGACCGGTCAACGTAACAGCAGAATGACCACTACATTGTGCAACACAAGAATGGTGGAATTACAACTTCATTAAACAGGAATGCTAGGCTTGCATAGAGTTAGTCTCTTTGCCCAACCGCCAGTACATTGTGTTCTACTGACACTGGCAGCATCGTTTGTAATGATCTCAAGAACATCAGGATTGCACCAACAAGGAATGGGGTTGCATGCTCTTGGATGAAAGCAGAATCAGTCTTGAGTAGTGATTCTCAACATACCCTATCTGGTGAGAGGTGGAAACATTATGCACACAGGAACATCCTTGAAACATCATTTTGGTGGTTTGGGTGTTAGGATTGATATCCAAACTTTTTAACATGGTACGCTCACTGGTCAACGTTATTGTGATGCTGTACTCTTTCGTGTGCATCTTTTCAGAGGTACAGTTGGCTCAGACTTCATTTTATGCATGGCAATACAGCCGCATCGAACAGTGCAGGTGGAGGATCTCTTGGAACATGAGGATATTTGGCAAATAGACTGACCTGCTCATTCCTCTGATTTAGATCCCATTGATCATGTGTGGGATGTTTTGAGAAGACGCATTGCAATATGTCCACATACACCAATGGGCATCCAACAGTTGTCAACAATGCTGGTAGAGAAATGGAACTCCCTTCCACAAGAACACCTTACCAACCTTGTGGCCAGTATGGGAGTATAATGCAGAGCATGCATTGCTGTCCATGGTTATCATACACTCTTTTAAGCACCATGCTTTTATTTTTACTTTCTGTAGATGTACTATGTACATAGTGTATAGAGAAGGTATTGTATTGCACCCAAAAATTTGATGGCAAGTTTTCGCCAAAAATGTATATTTTGAAACCTCCTGAATCCAAAAAAAAAAAACATTTTTACAAAAATGTCCAGGTGTGTGTATGTCAGCCTGTTTGTCAGTGTATGTGTGTCTGTGGGCAACATAGCTCAAAAACGGAAAGCCCGTTAAATACCAAACTGGATATTTAAGTTCAGTATCTTCCAGATGCGACACAAAGATTTTCAAGAAAATCCTCCCACGCCAAAAAAATGAAAAATGTTCAAAATTTTTTTGATTTTCTCAAAAATGGATCAAATGATTTTGATTTAAATGTTGTATATTATGGATATATACTTGGCAAATAAAATACGTATCTTGAATTTTCTGGGAATAGCCTCTGAAGACATCTTTATTCTGGATGGATTTTGTGGATTTTGCATAACTGGTAAATCATAAGAGGCCAACAAAAACTTAATAGAAAATGTAGAGCTCATTAAAACACACAATTTATGTTATATACGTTTTTTTCATGGAGTTAATCGTTTTTTAGCTATTCCTTGTTATTGGTTTCAGCTATAAAATACATACTATTCTCATACAGGAATTTGTCAACTCCTGTCCATACAAACAAAGAAACTTCAGTCACATAGCAACCAGCTTCACTTTAGCCTATGGTACTCCCTTATTTCCCTTATACTGGCATGGAAGCAAGTAATAACATCATTTCTGTTAAATTTTTCTCGATTAGCATGAAGTAAATAGAAGAATAAGCTTTTTAACAATAATTTGTTGTAGAGATGTAGAGAAAGTCATGTGAATGGAACACATCAGATTTTTGTAAATGTAGAGGACCATCATAAGTTCTCACTTTATGAATAAAATTGTCATTTCTGTTTGTCTTGTGCTATTTCGTTTAGTTGCCTGTTGTCACTGTAGCAGTTCTCTCTACATATAATTCAAGTTTCATCAAACTCTGTTACTTGGCAATGGCACAGCATGTGAGTGTAACTTGCATCCTTAGGTTTTGTACAAAGTACATAATGTCTACTTATATACAACAGAAAAAAAATCATATTGCAATCCCATAATATTGCATCAGCTGAAACTAAGTTACAGTTCAGTGTGATGGGCTACAGAAAAGAAAAGTTGCATTGTCTTCAAACTTTACAGTAGGCAGCCCTACTGGCAATATACCGAGTTTTCTAAATTAGAACAAAAACAGTAAAATCAGTTAATGTCACTATGTGCTGCTGCTACCTCAGGTAATTCATTTCCAGACAGTCTTACTAGCTGAAGCTCCAATGTACAAGGTAGTATGCAGTGTTATATTGTACATCCTCGTTTTGATGAGTTGCTCTTAAGAAATTAATGAATTTTGTAGTTTTTTTTTTTTTTTTTTTTCCTCTCCACTTTCTTAATTATTTAAACTCTTTGATCTCTATATCCACTTTAAATTTTCCTTACTTTTGTATATTATTTATTTGATTTTAAAATCTTTTGAAAACTACTTTGTATATTTCATTTCCATTGAGCATACTGATTTTAAAGTGTTCAATTATTGCATTTTTCTTCTTTTTGTATGATGGTTAAAGAATATTGGAATTATATACATTGTTACATTATCATATATATTGTTAGCCAACGATGTATTTAGTGAAGGACATAATTTTTATTTTTTATATTCAGTATACACCGATTTTATCACTGCTTTATTCGTTGACTAAAAAAAATAATTTATGTTTATAAATTTATAAATCAAGGAAAATTTTAACACCAGCAACTTCATAAAAACAAAAATTTATTTCTGTACAGCTAACAGCATCAACTGAAACAAAATCTTTACATTTATTTTTGATGAGAAATGAAGATTAATATAAGAGAAAAGAGATTTGAAGTAGATTTAATTACATGGGGATTAGACTAAGTTCTAATGGAAGCTGGAGTGAGCAAAAAAGATGCATTTAGCCAAAGAAAAATGGCTGTGAGTATTATAAGGTCATTATAAGAAACCTGTCAGACTTAATGGCTTCAAAGAATTTATACGACTGTAGTGGAAAACAAACTGCTACATGGTGCAGAGGTATGGGGAATAGATGATGCTTGGAGAGAGGTTGATAAATTTAATAGATCTTTTTGTAAATATGTATTACCTAGGTCTACCAATAACATCACAAAATGGGCTAGATTAGAACTGGATAGGCATTCCACCAAGGTCAAAATTATCACAAGAGCTATGAAATATCTGTACAAAATTTCCAATATAGAGGATAGGGATATTATCAAAGAATGCTTTAGCATTTGGGAGAAAATTAAATGGAAATGGCCATGGCCAGAAAACTGCAGGGACTTTTGGAGAAAATAGGTATAGGAATTACATAGTTAGGCGTAGAATATAGCAATTGAGGCTTTTGGAAAGTGTTAGAATCAAGGCTAAAGAATACTGATATACAAGATATTTTTAGCAGCTTGAGAGAGAAAAATCCTTTAGGATATATAGAGGAATAAAGATAATCTGGAAGAGGGAAAAGTATGTAGAGATATGCAATAAACTAGTAAGAGAAGGATTTGGATGGGCGAGAACAGGGCTTAAAAACTTGAAAGCATAAACCATGTTTAAGATGAAAGAATATGTCCAATGTGCAGAGAAATTCACACAGATTTCCATTGTATATTATAATATAATCAAATAAAGATATGGAGAGATCATATTTGGCAATAAGGGAAATAGTAATCAGAAGGATTTTGTCTGCAAAAGGAGATAAAAATATAAAAGTTATAGGTAACTTCTTGGGTGAGGTCAGAGAGAAGTAGATAATAATGATCAACAAGAAGATAGAAAAAGAAAGAGATTAGAAATAAAGAAAAGGGGGGAAAATATAAGCATGATGTAAGTTTTTTTAATGGGGGGGGGGTGGTTGAGAGTTAAAAGGATAGGTTTTAGGAATGGAAGCAACGAGAAGATAAGGGGAAAGTAAACATGGTATAGCAGAGTTCCGCAATAGCACCTCCGTGATGGTGCTTTTGCTGCTACCAGAAGAGCTGCAACAATTAAAGAGGTTGGCTTTACTAGGCTACAGACATGACCTGAAGGCCCTGGCTATAGCACTAGGTAACAAAAGGAATGGGTTAAAAAAGTGTGAAGGATAGGAAGGAGTTGATGGAGATGAGTGCGTTTAATCATTTTAAAAAGGAAAAATTAGCATTATTGCCTGTTGTGAGTCGCTACTGGATGGGGTATAAAAAGGAAAAATTAGCATTATTGCCTGTTGTGAGTCGCTACTGGATGGGGTATATCTTCACAGAAGTTGAAGGATTCTAGCTTGTCTTGTCTGGTCAAATACTGCACTAGTTACAGCATCCAAATTGTTGATCCCCTCCAGGATCCGTGAGAGAGTTTCCCGAGTTGGGTGCAGGTTTGATCCTGTGCTGCCGCAAGCTGGATTGCCATGTCTTTTATGAAGTTTAGTGTCTGAGTGATGTTGTAGTCTGTTGGTAAGGGAGTACTGCTTGGGTTTTGTTGGCTATATTCTGGGTGTTGGCATCTTCAAAGTACTTCTCCAGTCTGTACAGCTTGTGCTGAATGGACAGGAGAGTCTCGGAGTCAGCCTCTTCCATGTTGTGTTGTAGTGTGGTCCATAAACTGCTGAGTCTTGTAGAGGCTGTTGCGAGGAGTCGTGTCGTAGAGCATTTTGTAACCTCTAGGGTGGCGAGGCATTTGGCTGCCTAGAGCCGTAGCGTCTCAACCCTGGTGTTGATTGTGGTGACTTGTTCCTGTATGTAGTGTGTTGCTGTCCGGAATTCTTCAGCTGCAGCCTGAAGAGATTCTATAAAGGTGGTGGTGAGGTCCAGGCCGGAAGTTGAGGCGGCTGTGGTTTTGCTGCAGGCAGGGCTCTACGGCCATTGCCAGGAGTTGCAGCTGCAGTGGCGGGGCTGGTTGTGCCTGATGGTGTGGTGATGTGGCTCTTGGGTTGAGCGGACAGGATGCCTGGCTCGTGAAATTATCCCTGTACCCACAAGTGGTGCAGAAACGTTGGTGTTGGTACAGCTGGTGGTCGAGCTTGGTGAGCTGCAATAGTGACGCATGTGGCCTCCGTGTGCCCGTAGTTGTAGCAGCATCTGCAGGGGGTGTGGTGTGTGCTGCAGCTGGCTTCGATGCGATGCATCTGTCCCATCAGTGAAAGCCCAGTTGTGAGTGCGGCGGTGTGGTGCACCCAGTCTAAGAAGGTGAGTCGCGCTAATGGTGTTGGTCCCTTAGGAGAAGTGATCCTGGAGGCTCTGACCAGTGATGACCATCTTGATTGCGCAGCCTCCAGGATGCTCTGAGTTGGCAGTAGGTGGTGGACACCTCAGACCATAGCACTAAAAGTGCTGTATTGGCCTGTAGGATCGGCCGGTGGAGTCTCTGCGTGAGGCTCAGCACTGTTGGAGCCTGCTGAGTGGAGTCGGCTGGTTGCATGGGCTGTGCGGCAATGTCTGAAGTAGGCATAGTGATTATTGACGGTTGAGGTGACATCATATGTTTATTTTCCGGATATTAAGATATCAGAAAATGCCATTATGTACCTGTCTGACAAATGTTATTGCACAAGAAAGTTTTCAAATATTTTGAATTTTTTAGTTAATTAAAATGTTTAATTGAGAGACTATATGAGAACTATTTGAGCTGGAGCTTTGAACCTTTGCACAGGTATTTCTGTACTCACACATATTGTGTGCATCAATTTTTAAATAAAAGCTTTAAAATTTAAAAAGTTAAAACATTCAGTCTTAGGGCCCATCAAGTCTTTAAAATTTAATAAGCTGTTCACATTGTGTTCTCGATTCTTGGTCCTAAATTGTAGAACAAGGTTAGATCATTTAGGGCCTGTTTCACTAAAGGAGACTAAAGTCTTGAACGATAGATAAAGAATAATCTATGGCAGTCATTACTCCAGGTGGCATGTGTTCATTTCATTATACTTGTTTGGAGATTAAAATACTTTCAGGATAGCACTCCACTATTTGCACTAGAAAAATGCCGAATGCACAGTTTCTTATAATTTATGAATGGTGTTCACAGTTGTTTTCTCCCACATTAAGCAATTTAATGGGAAGAAACATTTTTTGAAGTTGAGAGCTTCAGAGAAAGAAGTAGATTAAAATATTGGTAAGTAGCAATACTTTGTAATGCCTAATATATTCAAAAACTTTAATTTTTTTAATTATAATAAAATTATCCTGTTAATTTAGTTTCTATATGGTGAATTTTACAGGATTATGTCATCCAAAGGAAAGTGAAAAATAAGCCCAAATTGACATTCTGAAAATGTGCTCTCTCTGTGTTAGTGTGGAGATAATAATGTAGAAAATAAGGGAACAGATGGTGCAACTATATGCCAGAAGACTACAGAAGAATAAAAGGCTAGCACCACTATGGGTAATAATACAAGCAGAGTGCGAGCTTAAAAATGAAGGTAATAATTAATTTTTATGTTTAGTTTACAACATGAATATTGCCATATCATTTGGGCATTGATCTCCCAAATGTTAAACCTGCAGCCAAGTAGTTTTCTTTATCCAATTGGACCACAAATGAAGGGTTCTGGGTTTCAACAAAAAAAAAAAAAAATATATAAATAGATGAGTGTGACGAGAATGTGCTCAAGTTTAAGTTCCTCTTTATTTTGAATGAAGCACCAAGAAATGAATAAATAAGATAGGGTTGCTGTGTTAGATTGAATATAGCAATAAATGTATAATATTTTAGTATTAGTGTAAGTGCTAGGCTAATGTTATAAGCTGTATTTATCCTAATACAAGACAATGTTTTTTTCCAAAGTATTAATGTTCAGAACTGCAGGTCGTCTTGTATTTGCGATATATGTTTTCCGAATACCATATAGAGACAAACTAAGTTTGAAACTTTGCAGGTATGGCAGTGGCAAAGCTTGGGGGAAATGGTATAGATTACTGCCAAGGTCACTTGTACAAACCAAAAAAAAAAAAAAAATCCCAAATTAAAAGTGTATAATCCTCTTAATTCTATTTTTACAAACAATTTGTATATGCTTAATTAGAGGATATATATCATAAAGATTCACTATGTATGCGGCAGATTTTGAGCATTTCATTTCACGCCGAAAAGTAAGTGGTCAAGCATAAATAGAGAGGTTAACTGTGCATTTCCCCTCCTCAGGCCACACATATACAACAGTGTGAATTTATGCGCAAATTTGAACTAGGTAAAATGTTTTACGATATATTAAGTATATTGTTTTAACAGAAAATAGCATCTAATAAATTATCTTTATAGCTACCACCACCACCACCACCACCACCACTGCTGCTGCCACCATGTTCCATCATTGCATATACCCTACGTTTCATTCTCCTGTCTCCATCTCTCCTGCCTGCTGTGAATTTCTGCATAAATTCAAATTAGGTAAAAATATTTACAATGTGTTATATTAAGATATTGTCTAAATACAAAATCATATCTATTATCGTCGTTTGAGTTGTGCTACCGCCACTGCTGCCTTCATGTTGTACCATTGCATATACTGTAAATTTCCTACTCCCTCCTTTGGCAACCGCTCAAAACATAAATTTCAGCGCATCTTCAAATTAAGTAAGTAAAGAAATAAGGGACTTAATCAGCTTAAGTGTCCATTAGTTTGTTCAAAATATGTGATAAACCCTTGATTTCTTTTAAAAATTCTTCTTTTTATATGTCTATGTCTTTTAAACATGGGTTATGTAGATGATATGCTAAATTCTAAAATTAAGTTCTGAAAAGTGGGGGGTTATCTTGCATTTGGATAAATATGGTATATGTTTGTCTAATATAGGCCATTCATCAGATAATAATGTACACAAACCATATAGGCTGCTCATCCCTTTTAGACAAATACCTTCAGCAAGGTACAGTGAGCTAATGAAGAGGGTTTCAGAAGCTATTCCCAAAAGAAATCGGAATATATTTCATTTGTCAAGAAAATATCTCAAACATAATTATATTTTAATCAAAAGCATTAAAGTCATTTTTGAAAAAATCTATGTAAAGGGTAGTATCTACATGCCAAATGCTTGGAAGATTCTTAACCTAAATAAATTTGGTATTTAACTGAATTTTCATTACTTTCTGTACTACATACAATGTTCATAGTATGCTGTTTTTTTTTTTTTTTTCCTTTTTTTTTTTCCCTCCATTTATTTAGTCCCCTTTAACATCTAAGGTCATATCAGGGGCTTTGAATTAGAAACAATCATTTACATTGGGTTTAAACCATTTTATTTCCTCAAACACACAGGCATTCACTCTCACGGACATACTTCCAGACTCTGTGGGTGATAGGGAATAATTCTGGTTAAAGAAAAATTCCCCACCCCAGCTGGGAATCGAACCCGGTACCTCCAATTGATGTCAGCTTGTTGATCACTTGACCACAGAGGCAGTCCATAGTATGTTGAGAAGGTATTGCAGTCCACAAAAAAATTGATACTGAAATTTCATTAGCAATACATGCTCTTTGAGGACTCTGTATCCAAAAACATAATTTTTAGTAAAAGGTCCATCGGTGTGTCTGTTAACAGCATAACTAAAAAAAATAAAAGTTCAAGCACCAAAATTGATATTTAAGTTCACTATCTTTCTAGGATGCGACACAAAGATTTTCAGAAAAATTGTCCATGAAAGATTTTTCAAAATAATTGATTTTCTCAAAAATGCCTCTAAAGATTTTGATTAAAATGTATATATTAATGATATTAGATAGCAAAACGTATTTCTTGAATTTTCTGTGAACGATTCTGGATCAATTTTGTATTGCAGTAAATTGTAAGATCACATTACACAAAAAGTTTAGATCTTGTTTAAACATGCAATTTATGTCAGATTTGCACTTCTCTCAAATGAGAAGCCATCATTGTTTGTTTCTTGCTTTTATTTTTTTTTTTCTTCCATCATGTAAATTGAACGGAGTTTGAAGGCCATGATGTAGTGACCAGCATTGAAAGATTTCACTACTGCTTTAGCCTAGTGGGCTCTCTTATTCATCTTGAACCTGTAGGAAAATAAATATGTATGCCATTTCTGTCTGTATTATCTTGATTTAGCATGAAATAGATAAAAAAAATAAGACGTAGGAATAGTTTGTTGCAAAATAGGTAGAGAAAGTGATGTGAAAGTAACATGAGATTATTTTTAGTTATACAGTCGAACTTGGCTAATCCAAAGGTGAAGGGACCAAGAAAAAAAATTCAATAATTTAGAATTTTGAATTATAAAAGTTTGATTTTTTAAAAAGTCTTTAATTAAAACAGGTCTATACCCCCGCTGCTGAATCCGTGCACTTGCCAGTTAGGAAAGGCAGTCTAGCCAACCTTATGCAAAACCAACTGAACTGTCCAGTGCAAGGATTCAGCAATGGGGGTATAAATTAAATTATAGGAAGGACTACATTAGAGTGTATACTTACAGATTTGTAATATTAAGACTCAGGTTCGGTTCAAATTCAAAGTTAACGTGATATCCTTGTTTGTTTTTTAGCATTTAACCTTTGATTTACACAAAACACTTCTAGTTTGTTGATTGATTGGAACATTGTTTCACTCACATTTTGTTGTCCTACAACAAAACACCTCAGTTGTTTTAATGATCCATGGCCTCAGCAATTGTAGAATTTTTTTTTTTTTTTTTAAATATATATAGCCCCCTTTAACATATGTCATATCAGGGGCTTTGCATTTGAAACAACTCGTTGTCTGTAGGTTCTTTACGTTGGTTTAAATCAATTTAATTTTCTCAAATACACACACATTCACTCTCACATACATACTTCCAGACTGTGGGGGATAGGGAATAAATCTGGCTAAAGAAAAATTCCCCGCCTCGGCCGGGAATCGAACCCGGGACCTCCGGGTGAGAAGTCAACTCGCTGACCACTCGACCACGGAGGCAGTCTAATTGTAGGAATTGCTTTCACAGGTTGTTCTGGTATTTCTTCATCTGAAGATAAGGTGGCAGTTTGTGTGTTCATGATGTCGCCCAAAATGTCCACATTGGTTAGCTACCCACAAACTGCCAATTCATCGTCCATGTGCACAAAATCTTCATTGAGAAGACCAGTTTCAGAATTTATATGTTCCCAGTATTTAAGTGTATGCCCAATCGTTTCCTTTTCTTCAAGACCAATATGACAGAAGCTGGCTTTTTGGAAACAGTTGGCTATGGTATTTGGTTTCACTTGGTCCTATGCACTACTATACATATGAGCTGCTTCAGGCACTTTTGTCCAAATTTGCTTCTAACAGAAGGTTCTGGACTGCAAGATGCCTGTAGAAATGCTTGAAATGTTTTATTACTCCCTGATCCATTAGTGGCACTTCTGACGTCATATTAGGGGGGAAAGCAAAACTTTGATGTTCCCTATCAATGGAATACTGTTATGGGCTGTACAATTTTGTTTACAAAACAATTTTGTCTAGCTCGAAGAGCCATCTTCCAAATTTCACTTGACACCAAGCTTTTTTATTGGCTTCATATTTCACTGGCTTAGATTTAGCATTTTTAAAGCACCAAGGATTAGCTGACTTTCAAATAATTAGTAATGGAAGCTTTTCAGTGCCATCTTATTGGCACCAATCAGGAGTGTGATGTGTTCTTTGCTAAGTTTTTCCCCACTACATCATTTTCTTTTAAATGCAAGCGTTTTATCTGATGCACATCTCATCGATATTGAAAATACCTTTTGCATTTTTATCTTGAATCCATTCTACCAAACTTGTTTTCAAATCACAGGCTGCTTGCTGGTCAACCCTCCACTTTCTCACAAACAGTTTTAAAGGAAATGCTATTTCACTTTTTAAAACCATCCAGCCATCCACTGCTTGCTGTAAAATTAGTTTTTCTCAATTGCTGTGCAAATTCTGCTGCGTTTGCTGTAATAAGGGATCCACTTATTGGAATATTTTTTATCCCATATCTGCTTGAACCACTTTTTAATGCACTCATCAACATCAGGATTTTCAGGCCTTTTGGCTCTTTTTTTACTGTTGTGACGATTTGTAACTATACTGTTCGAAGTTTTATCCTTATTTTTGAGGTATATAAATGACGTATACTGGGAGGATTCCAAAGTCTCTTGCAATGTCTTTTTTTTAAACTTTTTCCACTTTGCAAATTGCTATTGCCTTTTCAGCTAAAGTAAGAGTTTTGTAATTAACACGTTTAGGTTTAGAAAGAGCCATTGTCGGCTCAGTTAAACATGCACTGATGATTTTGATGTGACTGTGTACACTGTATAAAAATGTACGGGAAGTATTTGCTACAAACGTAGGCCAACATGTGACCGCAGGTAGACAGAATGGAAAGGGGCGCAGTGTTCACAATAAGTGCCTTGGCTGGCAACAAGTTCCTAGAATTGCACAAAGAAGCTTGAGTAACACACATTCCTTACCAGCAGGAGAGGGAATTGGAACTGCAATATGATGTATTTCCTGGGATTTAGCAAGGGAAGGGAATGGGGCCACAGTACGGCACAATTCCTGGAATTTATCCAGCAAGTTTGACTAACCTATAATTTTTTCACTCGATCTTGTTGAATGTTATATCGAATTATCCCAAAAAACATCAATTTACAGAAGACTTTATAACATTGCTTTGTATAGGAATGTCAAGGGACCATGCTAAAAGCCTAGATTATTAAAAACATTCAAATTAATCAAGTTTGACTGTATTGTTCTCTCGCTTACCTCTTTTAAAGTTGCCTGTTGTTCTTTCTTTATCTCCTTTTCTTTATTTCTTTCTTCCTTTTCAGGGGTTTCAAAATATATACTTCTGGTGAAATTTCGGAATAAAATCTTTGGGTGGGATGTGATACTTCCCCTTGTTATTATATTGCCATAATTAATTGTTGATAGTGAAAACATGTTACAAAATGTATTATTTTTTCCTTAACTTGGACCATTCAACATTTGAAACTGCTTTAGGTTAGGACTCTTTAAATAAGGGTTCTTTTGTGAAGTTTATTTCTGTGAATATTAGTTATTTACATTATAAGTGGCTTAAATAGTCTTATTATTTGTGAGTGGGATGTTTAGTACACAAGCACATAAGTGCGAATGTTCTAATTTCTCGAGCACATAATAGTCTAATAAGCCACACGTAATATACGTTTTATCCTATCCTAATATTAACTGAAATATTTTTATATTTATTAATATTATTAGAGTCGTGATTATGAAGAATTGAATTTTAGTCGTGACATGTGTAGTGCTTTGTATGTTCGTTGCTGCTGGAATTCAATTTCAATTCTGGTTGTTTAAACTGCACCAAGTAAATCAATAAATGAAGATGGATATTCCCAAAGAAGTTTTAGATTATGCTAAAAAGATGTACTTAGTTTGTTACCCGGCAGGTCAAAGGATTTAAATGACAAGGAATTTTCATTATTTTAAGAATGGGGAGCTGCCGAAGGAGTTAAAATAACTTACAATGAAATAAAGACTCATTTTTGTTTCATAGGATACATGTATATATGAAGTCTATAGGATAAGTGGAATTCTGAACTATAGAAGCAAAACTATGGAAGTGAAGTGAAATAAAACTTGTTAATCCTTGTTACTGTGTTTCTGTTTTAACATGCCTGTATTCAATGCAATATTTTGTTTTAGGATTTGACTTGTCTCAGCGTCAGAGGGATATCAGCAGAATGGGGAATTACAATGTTTGATGATGCCTCCAACAGAAGATAAAGAAGTGGAGATAAATGTTTTGCATCAGCAGGTACTTAAACCTGAATATTAGAATTTTTTTTTATTTATTATTATTATTATTATTATTACTACTACTATTACTACTACTACTACTACTACTACTACTACTACTACTACTACTACTACTATTATTACTACTGCTACTATTACTATAATACTGTATTTATCCAAATACAAGATAACCCCAATTTTTCAGAACTTAATTTTGGAATTTAGCATATCATCTATTTATATAAAAGGAAGGCATGTTTAAAAAAATATGAAAAGAAAAATTTTTAAATGAAATTTAAAGGTTTGCCACATATTTTGAACAAACTTGGATACTTAAGCTGATTATGTCCATTATATACTGAATTGGAATATATGCAGAAATTCAGTTTTGAGCAGTTGATGGAAATGTATGGTATGGGTGCGATGGTACAACATGGCGCAAGTAGCAGCATAACAATGTCGATAGACATGAATTTGTGTTTAGACTATATTTAATGTTTTTACCTAATTTGAATTTGCGCAGAAATTTACATTGTGGGTGGGAGAGACGGAGAACGTATGTACGGAAAGTGTGCGATGATCGATTGTGATAGTGGTGGTATAGCTGTAATGATGATGATGGATATTATTCTATATTTAGACAACATATTTAATATAATATATATAATAACATATTGTAATTTTTTTAAGTAATTTGAATTTGCGCAGAAAATCACATTGCAAGTGGGAGAAGAGAGAACAGAAATGCACCAGTATGTCTTTGTTTGCTGGTGATGGTGGCAGCTTAGCTGTAACAACAATTATGGATAGAAACTTCAGTTAAGACAATACACTTAATATACCACAAAACATTTTACCTAATTCGAATTTGCAGGTAATTTACATTGTGGGTGGGAGAGAGGAAAAGGGGAATAAGGAATGCATGGAATGTGTGCAATTGTACAATGTGACGATAGCGACGGTGGGTAGGGTAGCTGTAATGACAGTTATGGATGCTATTTTCTATTAAAATAACATACTTAGAAGGCCTCTAATTTTATTTTAGTCCTGGAGAGTAACCTTTTTCAAATGAAAATGCTCATAGGCGTGTTAACAGCTAAATTTTGGCGTGAAATGGAACACACAGAATCTGCTGCATGTGTTGTGACTATTAATCTAGGTTGTGATCTTGGCGGTAATCTATACCATTTTCCCCAGGCTTAGCCAGTGTCTTATCCACAAAGTTTTAAACTTTTTCCCTGTATGGTATTCGGAAAGCATATCGTGAATGCAAGACGACCCCCAATTCTGAACATTGATATTTTGGAAAAAAACAGTGTCTTGTATTCAGATAAATGTAATTATATGTAGCATTTGATTTAAGAAATGTTTTGTTTAAGCAAATTTTTTGTATGTTTTTGTATGACACTCCCATCTGAGAAAAGTATAAGTACTTCACAATTGAAACTAATAACAATGAGTACTTCGAAAACGGTAAGCTCCACAAGAAAAATGTATGTGACATAACTTGTGTATTTAAAAAAAAAACCTACATTTTTTGTATAGTAAGTTTTTGTGTATCTCTTACAGTTTACTAGTTGTGCCAAATTAAGCAAATGTCATCCAGAATAAACAGGTCTTCAGAAGCTATTCCCAGAAAATACAAGATATACATTTGTCAAGTAAATATCTTTAATATACGATATTTTAATCAAAATCGTTGGAGCCATTTTTAAGAAAATCAAAATTTTTGAAAAAAGTTCCATGTAAAGGGTAGTTTGGGGTGGGGGGATTTTTCTCAAAATCTTCGTCTCACATCCCTGGAAGCTACTAAACTTAAATACCATGTTTGGTATTTTAGCTGCTTTTCGTTTTTGAGTTATCGTGTTCAAAGACACACGGACACACACACACACACACACACACAGACCTTTTTCTGAAAATGCTTTTTATGGATACAGGGGGTCCTAAAACATGTATTTCCGATGAAATCTCGGTATCAAATTTTTGGGTGGAATACAATACTTCTCTATCCCTATGTACATTGTACATATGGGGCTAGAGAAAGTAAAAATGACTAAAAAGACTGAACATCCCACTATATATATGCACAATGTTATTCATGTATGTTAAAAATAAAATGTATATGAAACTCATTTCTAAAGTTTCTGGAGAGGCACTTTTTCTCAGGTCTGTTAGAATATTTCCATATGAGGAGTTTAAATGTTGACATCTGCATTTGTGCATGGGACCCATAATGCCTTCATAGAACACTCAACAAATTTAAAATCTTCTTTCATGCTCAGCAATATATTGAGTAGATGTTTTATTTTCCCCCATAAGATAGCTTTGCCTATGAGCAAAGATATGTGGTAAGTAACATGTGGCTTCCATTGGTTTATGAGGACACAGTCAGCTGAAAATTTGTGATTTTTTGTGTATTACTAAAAATTTGCTGTTTCTCTATTTGAAATTGGCATAATTTTTTACCCGGCACCATTTTAAATGACAGAGTTGCCATTTAAACATGATAAAGCAAGGCAAGTGGCAACTGGCGAGTGCATCCCATTCATACTTTGAGCATGCCATAGAGTAGAAAATGGTTCCTATTTTATAGATTGTGTACACCCTAAGACAAAAATAATTAGCAGACTCTTAAAGTATATATTTGTTGAAGTCCAAATTCTTTCTGTTGCCAATTCACAAAGGTGTGTTTGACATGTGCCTTTAACTTTGCTCTATTGACACTTTTCATATTGAGTCAAAGTTAAGCAGGTATGTAGTAATGAGGCCTACCAAGGTTGGTATCCTAAGCATAATTTTCTTGTGCAGAAAAAGTCAATGTTTATTATGCATTTTGTGTTTTTTTTTTTCAGTTAGCTGTTGCTCCCATTAAGCTCTCCCTTTCTTCGTTAATGTGATTCAGTTAATCTTTACACTGGAACTTTGTTCACTAGCTGTGAACTAGTTCATTTTCCCCATCATTTCAGTTTCTCCTATAACGCCACCATATCTTGAAATATGCTCAATATAGCTTCTTCTTCCAGATGCTTCACTCGCTGGGGAATAAAATACAAGACCTCTCTTTATGCTTCGCAGTAGATGCACCCACAAGTTTCAGTGTCACAAATTCACTCGGAGAATGTACCCTTGAATCACTACTAACTCATGCAAGAATGCTCACTTACATAGCAGTTGATATATCTATGGAACCTTCTAATGTGTTCCGAAGTGTTCTGTAGGTTAGAGGAAGAGAAATCTCCTGAAGATTTTAGTTATCTCTTGATAATATGGTGTTTCCATTAGTCTAGAGCACTGCTTATCTTTGTTCATCTCTTGTGGCCTGCAAAGTTGGTACCAGGTGATCAATATCTCGGCATTTAAGTGTGTCACAATGTTATAGTTTCCAGTGGCTAAAGTTTATTTGATTTCAAAGCACTCCTTTTTTGTTTTCAAACTACAAATGAAATAAGTGACCCGAGTATAGACCGGCTGATCAGACATTCAGATTTATCTAACACTGTTTGTGGTATACATCATTTTTATTATACTGTAGTTTGGTGGGGTAGTAAGTTGTTGTACGGTGGTATTCTGTGATACAGAGCTGCACACGTCCCTTTTGTGCATATGTTAGTGCTAGACAGTACTCCTCTTTTTGTGAATGATATTGTTGATCTAGTAAATAAAAGAAACAATTAAGAAGAGCTAAGTTGTACTACTAGCGCAGAGCAAATGGTGCACAAGATAATACATAGTGAAGAATTAAGTGTGTTGGAGACAGCACTAACTTACGTGGAACAACAGTCATGAGTGCTGCTGATGTGTTGATGTTTTGGCAATGGCAGGATCTCATAGCGAGAAAACATCAATCAGCAGGCATGCAGATGTTAATGACATCTGTTTATTCTTAAATATTGTAAACTACATACATATGTGTGCATATTGAGTTCTCATTGTTCATTAATGTTCTGTTCTACTCTTTCTATTCAGAAAATAAAATATGTTACCATAGCACATGTTTTATTGTAGTGTAGGCCTACATTTCCTAGTTATTCTGTAATATCTGACCTCTTCCTGGTCCAGTTTATGTCAGAATGTGTGCAAAGAAATGGAGACTAATATTAAGAGGTTTACTATTGTTGCTCACCACCTTCAGTATGACCCTCAGAACACACTGTCCAGAGCAGATCTTTTAACTATTCTTAGCACTTAAAGGCCTGTAAAGTAGTAGTAGAGTATCACAAATAAGAATTTTTCATAATTTATTAACAAATGAATTTGTAATGCTTTGTTAAGTTGCAACAGTTTAATTTTTTCTACTGGTCATGATTTAATTCGTTAGGTTTCTCAATAGAACATCAGGCATGTAAATGACTGATTTTTGACTTTCTGAAAGATATTTCTCCAATTCAGCCCAGCCAAAAACTTATTCTGATCCTGACGTGGACCTCGCATATCAGTTTAATTTGCAGTCATGGTTGTTCTCTTGCTGTCTGAGTCCTTACTGGTTGTCTTTCCATCATGTCAGCCAGCTCAGGGAGAGTAGTTCCAATTGGTAGCGAATGGATAGCACTGCAGCCGAACATGATGTACCATATTTAACTGAATACAAGATAATGTTTTTGTTGTTTTTTTTTAAATATTAATGTTCAGAGGGGTTGTCTTGCATTCGCAATATATGTTTTCTGAATACCATACAGGGAAAAAGTGTCTGTCAAACTTTGCGAGTATGGCGGTGATGGAGCCTGGGGGAAATGATATAGACTATTGCTGCCAAGGTCGCGATGTATGTAACAGATCTTGCGCATTTCATTCATGCCAAAAATTAACTGTTAATGAGCCTATGAGCATTCTCATTGGAAAAAATATAACATTGGGTTGTGCATCAACGGTCAAGCAGAAAGAAAGGTTAACTGCGCATTTCCCTTCCACCTGTACATTTCTGGTTTCCTCACTGTAAACTGAAATGTAAATTCAAATTAGATAAATGTTTTATGATAAATTATATTAAATATGTTGTCTTAATAGAAAAGAGCATAGTTACAGCCTCTGCTACATTGTCACATGCTAATATTCGTAGCTTAGCTACGCTACCATGGCATGCTCTCCACACTACCCTCTTCGCTCTCTCACTGAAAACCTGAATTTATGTGTAAATTTGATTTAGGTAAATCAATCTATTATATTAAGTATGATATCTTAATTGAAAACTGCATTCATAATCGTTGTTACAACTAACTTGCCACCATCCCCACTGAACATAAACATACTGGTACATTTCCATTCTCCGTTTTCCCTTCTCCATCTCTCTTCTGTTTGCAATGTGAATTTTTGTGCTAATTGTCGTTACCACTGTCACCACATACTGCATATTTCCTTTCTGCCTTCTCCCTCTCACAATAGGAATTTCTAAGCAAATTCAAATTAGGTCAAATCCTTTACGTTATTTTATATTAAGTATGTTGTCTAAATACAAAATCATGTCAGTCATCGTTACAGTTATGCTGCTGCTGCTATACTGTACATTTCTGTACTCCCCTCTCTGTCAACTGTTTAAAATGTGAATTTGCGCACAAATTCAAATTAAGTAATAATAAAAAATAAATAAACAAATGCTAATAATAGTTATAATGGGCTTATCAGTTTGTGTCCATTAGTTTGTTCAAAATATATGGCAAACCTTTAAATTTCATTTAAACATTGTAAACATTGTTATACTTCTTTACTGTAGATGATAATGCTAAATTCCAAAATTAAGTTCTGAAAACTGGGGATCATCTTGCATTCAAGGTTGTCTTGTATTCCAATAAATGCCCTCTATCTGATGATGGTGATACTGCCATGGCATCTTTCATTATTTACTAGCTGTAGAACTAGCTGTAGGAAGGGGTGAAACTGATGCAAAATAGAAATATAAGAGTTAAAGGGAGGATTCACATTTTTAAAAATAATTTCATGATGAATGGTGGGGCAGGAAGGGCATAAATGAAATCATTTGTCATTGAAGTTGAAAAAGCCAGCAATGCAACATCTGACTGCCAACTAGTGCTTAACTAGTTTGACTACTCGAGTAAAACATTGGTTCCATATTAGAATATTTCTTTTATGGTTTTTTATTTATGCATTATTGTAGCCATACCCCTTTGAAAATGTATAACTGAGATTATGTGGTACATATTATGAGTATCACATCTAGCTTTGCCTGAAGATATTCTATTCTAACAGTTCTAAAAGTCTTACTCTAGAACAAAAATAGTATTTTTTATTACAATTTACTATGTAATTGTTTGGAGTCCATATATAAAAACTAAAAAATCATTTTGACTTTTCACAACAGAATTGTATTTTAAATGAAACTGCCCAAATAAGAGGATCACTCCAAAAGTTTTGAGAATGGACAGAATAAAATATTAAAGAATTAGATCTGAGCTTTGCATCTTTTCAAAAATATTCATTGCATTCTATATTCTGTCATATCCTTTCAAACCATTTTTCAAATCCTGAACACCATTCTTCTTTGGAGAGAGTGCAAATACATTCTTTGTAAGCAGCTACTGTGGCTTCAGGTGACTCAAATTGTTGAATTCAAAACTTTTTCTTTCATTTTGGGGAAGAGAAAAAAAATTGCATGGGACCAGATCTGGACTGTAAGGAGAATGGGACAAATTTCTAACTCCTGAAGAAATTGGGTTGTTTCTTGTGGGCACAGGTATTGTCATGGTGCAACAAAATTCTATGCAGATCAGCCTTAGGACACTTTACTTTCTCTACACGTATTATGTACATAGTGCATAGAGAAGGTATTGTATAACACATGTTTTGGGACTCTTTGAATCTAATAAAAGCATTTTCATTAGAAAAAGGTCTCTGTGTGTATGTGTGTGTGGGTGGACTTGTCAACTTCTGTCCATGCAAAGAAACAAATTTCAATCCCATAGCAACCACAACTGTTTATGCAAATGTTTATCTCGATTAGCATGAAGCAGATAGAAGAATAAGCTTGTTAATAATTTGTTAAAGAGATGTAGCAAAAGTTATGTGAATGAAGCACATCAGATTTTTTCTCAGTTCATTGAACGTTTGTGAGGCATATGGTATTCTCTGGCAGTAACTGTCTTTTGTCCCTCAAGCAGAATTGTCATAGTGTGGGTGCTTGCTGAAAAGAAGAAACAGATCATCTTCTTGCCAATACTTTTTGTTCACTTTTGTTGGAGGATTTCTTGGAAAGAAGACTTGTCTTTTAGTTTCTGGATCAAATGGGTATATTTAGCTGCTCGTTTGTGACGTGGTGAGGGATCCAAGAACTTTGGAGCTTCCTGACACCAAATTTTTCTTTCAGGATTATTTTCATTTATGCCAATCCAATATTTAGGGCTTCTTGAATCAGACCATATGTGCAACGATCTTCCTGCAACATGTGCTCTGCTTTCAGCTGTCCTGCTTGGTCTTCATCTTTGAGGGAAATCCTTACTCTTCTAAACTCTACATACATTGATAAGTGGGTATTGCAAAGGGCAAAGATCCCTAAATGCACGATACAGTCTTTCAAGCCATTCTCTCTCCACATAACTGGCCTTTTAAAGCCATAGAAAATTGTAGCACGGAAATACTCTCGCTTGAGATCCATCCTAGTATATGTGTAGCAACAGCTGCTATACATAAACATGAGGATGATGCACATTGTTGGAGTGTGCCCACTTGCACATGTTGCTATCGGAACTTTAATCTGAAAGTAGGAAAAGCTGCTTTGTTTTATCTCAATTCATTGTCCATTCTCAAAACTTTTGGATTGACCCTCATATTTGTTCAAATAAACTGACACCTTTCAGTTTCCAGCCTTTCCAGAATTCTCAAATAACTCTTATTATATTCATTTTTGAAATGGCTGTAAAATCTAGCTAGTACTGGAAGCATATACTGAATATTTCCTTCATTTGTAAAAGTTTCATTGCATCATTTGTTAACCAGGGCTTGAACATGCTCCTTTTTGCATATGATTCGCATGATGAGTTCAGCTCATATGCCGTTTTGCTCTATATAGGGTGTTTCAAAATGACACCAAACGAAGATGTGGATCTTGTTGGTCATACCATATGTGATACATGAATATAATTTTCAGCTCTAAATTCGGCACATACAAAAACTGACATAAAATCACCATGGATTAGGCAGTTGTGCATAACCAGATAGCACATATGCCAGTTGGTAGCGAAGTTCCCAGTTGCATGGTATAGGCGCAGTTTAATAGACATGCTGGTATGAGAAGGTCACCTTAGTAATTGAAAACATAGCATGTGGGTGTGGCATGTAACAACTGTTGTTCCTTCGCTGCCTAATCCCAAATGTGTGCGATTTTTAAACACACACAAAACTTTTAAATAAGAAGAGTTTGAAAGTTATGACATCAAGTTTCGGACAAGTCAAAGTGTAAGCTAATTGACTGCTAACTTTGTTTGGTGTTGTTTAGAAATGGCCTGTATAACTGCATGCAGTTTGGACTCTTTCTCACAGATGTATCTATAGTTTGGAATGAATATCTGATATGTGATGTTTGTAATTCCCCTAGTACAACCTCACCAACTGAATTTCAACCAGGAAAATGTTACTTTCACTTGCATCAGATCGATGAAAAGAATGCATGTAGATGATGAGGGTTTGAGAAAAGTGATGTGAAGTCTACTAGAGAGTGATAGTGAAAGTGATGATTTTTCTGAATAAGAATCAGAATCTGAAGAAGATTCTAGTGATAGTGAAAATGCATCCAGTTTAGGAAGAAACAAGGAAAATAATTTTGAAACCAATCATGATACACCAGGCTCTTTGGAACATATTGCAATTAAGAAAAAACAGTTTGACTGGAACTCAACTAAAACTGACAATAAGCTAGTTCTTTATCCTATTATTACAAATAGTGGTGTTTAAAAGGACTTAATGAACAAGCATGTGTTATAGATGCCATCTGCACTTTAAACATTTTTCAGAATGCATGGAACCTTTGTTTGACAAAAATGTGACAAATCTAATGCTTATGCAACAAGGCAGTTGAACAAGCCCATCAGAAAATGTTGAAAGATGATGAAAAATGGTTTAACACTAAGGCAGATGAAAATAGGGTATCTATTGCTTTAATTATTTTGATGTCTCAAATGCAAAAATCATAAATTTGATTATACTGCTGCCAATGCCCTGACATCCTAATTTTTTGCAAAATGAGTAGAGAGAGATTTGAAGTTTTAGGTCTGTTACATCCAACAGTACTACTAATACAACATTAAAGTCTTTTTGCTTTTAATATTGTGCAAGCAAATTTTCAGCAAAAAGAAGCTGTTACCACCCTCATTGCTGGAGATTGCTTAGATTGTTGAGAGGCATTTAAATATGATGTGATTGGGTTACAGTCAAACTATGCACCTCTCTTCTTTTTTGTCTAGGAAGCACTCACTTAAATCTCTCTCCTTAAATCTTAATTAGTTAATTGCACTGTACAAAATAAAAATATACCACTGTGTCCTAAGTTGTAAACTAGTAAACAGAGTAGAAATAAAATGAATCAGCATAAAGTAAAATTGCTTACTATTAAGTTATAACTTGTTTTTTTGTTTCAGAGTGAAGCTGGTGACAGGTGTACAAGCACACAGATATGTTTTGTACTCCATTATCTACTACATTCCTGGCAGATGTTGGTATTGAAGATATCTCTGAGGAGTATCACAAACAAGCCATCACAACAACCTGCACAAACAAAGATCTGTTATGCCTAAAAGTTCCTTAGAGGGTTCACCAAAAGAAAGTACAAGCAACTGCAGATGCAGCATGCCAGAGAGGAGAAAGGAAGCAAGAGAATGGCATCTTGAAAAGGAGGCAGAATGCAAAAGAATAACTCCTTAATATGAAAATTCAAAAGGAGTGTTTAAAGCAAGAAAAAATTATATAAAGAATTAAATTTTAAGGAAAAATAAATACATTTTCAAACCAGTACTGTTTTTATTTCTTAACAATATACATCCTGTATTGTCTAAGATGGAGTATTTTAGCAATATTCTTCTTAGCAAACTGAAACAAAATAAACTTAATAAAATTCTAATTTCAAGCATCTGGAGTGCTTTCATATATTTGCATTTAAAAAGTTATTCTGAAACAGCAAAGTGAATGACAAAAACAGGGAACATGTGTTACATTCACATGATTTGTAAGAATAGTTCAACAAACCATTTTTACAAAAGTTTGTTCTTCTTTCTACTTGATGTTGTTAAAGGAGGACATTTCCAGAAATGGTTTTATTACATATTGGTTAGTACAAGTGGAATAAGGGAATATAGTAGCCTAATCAATATTCATATGTGACTTTGAAATTCTATTCTCTTTGCATGACCAGGAGAAAGAAAAAAGTAATGACATCTGAAGAAAGAAGGAAAGAAAGAAAAAAAAAAGAATTATTTTTTCTCATTTGAGAACAGCATACATTTTTTAAAATTCAAACCAATTGTAAGGAATGTCTTGGAAATGGTTAACTCCAGAAGAAGAAGGGGGGGGGGGGGAAAGGAAAAAAAAAAAAAAGACATAAATGTGTGCTTTAATGAAATCTGCATTTTTATGCAGTATCTATTGCTTAGGAGTAGTTCAGACTGAAGGGTAATACAGAGACTATTTCCAGAAAATTCAAGATACACATTGCACATATAATTTAAGTATCTTAAACTTATAGTATTTTAATAAAAATCATCAGAGCCATCTGTGAGAAAATCTAAATATTCTAAAAATTGTCCATATAAGAGGTAGTTTCACTTGTGGAGATTTTGTTAAAAATCGTCATGTCACTTCCTTGAAAAATACTGAATTTAAAAAGCTAGCATGCATATAGGCAGAGAGATTTCTAAAAATAACTTTTTTAATACTGGGGTCTCAAAACATGTATTTCTGGTAAATGGATGCGGAGGCTACCAAAGATACACAAGGAAGACACACCTCTGAGACCAATAGTGAGTGCCATTGGTTCGCCAACACATTCTCTAGCCAGATTCCTAGCTGAAAAACTTCAGACTCTGGTGGGGAAAACAAACAGCTTTGTTCGAGACTGCACACTTTGTACAAATAATACGAAAATTCCCCCTTGAACACAACCACATTCTCATCAGCTTCGATGTGCAATCGCTGTTCACCAAGATTCCAATCAAGGACTCTCTAAGAATCATCGCAGACAAACTCGACAGCAATGGGTTTCCTGAAGACTGGCTGGTTCTAGTGGAGCACTGACTAACATCCACTTACTTCAGTTACAGAGGAGAGCTCTTTGAACAGAAGGAGGGAGCAGCGATGGGCAGCCCTCTCTCACCTGTCGTCGCAAATCTATTCATGGAAGACTTCGAAAATACGGCAATAGACACATACAATCTCAAACCAGCATTCTGGCTAAGATACGTGGACGATACTTTTGTAGTATGGCCACACGGCAGAGACACCATAACCGGTTTTCTCCAACATCTAAACAGCCTCCATCCCAGCATACAATTTACAATGGAAATAGAAGAGACCGGAATACTACCATTTTTAGACGTCTTGGTACAACGAGATGAAACGAGCAAGACTGTACACTGCTCAGTCTTCAGAAAACCCACTCACACCAACAGATATTTAGATGCATCTTCTCACCATCCACCCGCCATAAAACGAGGAATGATAAACGCATTATTCCTCCGCGCCTTTCGCATATGCGACCCTGAGCTCGTCAGAGAGGAAATGAGACACCTGAACAGCATTCTCAGGGCTAATGGTTACGCACACAAAGAAATACGGGGAATACAAAGGAACACCAACCAAAGAAACCCCCCAAAAGGACAACGATCAGAACTCTAGAAAAAAACAACCAAAAATGGATCAGTGTACCATATATCTGAGGCGTCACAGACAGGATTCCCAAAGTCCTTAAAAGCTACGACATCAGAACTTGTACAACTCAACAAGAAAGCTCAGATCATTCCTACGACCAGCCAAAGATACTAGCAACCCATTCCTAAACCCGGGCATATATAGAATTAGATGCGACTGTGGAGTGCCTACATTGGCCAAACATGACAGTCCATAATAACACACAGAAAAGAACATATACGCAGTCTAAAACTCAACCAACCCGAAAAATTTGCACTAGCTGAACATGTAATAACAACCGGCCACCACATCGACTTTGACAACACACAGCTTATAGCCACCTGCAGCAATTTTCATCACAGAATGACCCGTGAAGCATAGAGATTTTCAAAGAAAAGAAGAACATCACAAGGGACAGCGGAAAACATCTCCATAACATCTGGAAAACTCTGCTCACAAGGAGAGCCATAGGCTGGCCTCCAGCCAAAGAGAGGCAAGGGGCGACACTCTAGAAACTGACGGCAAACAATGGCAGCATTTACTAAAAGAAGATCCAAATCACAATCTAGAACAAGAAATAAGACAAAAAGGAAACAAAAACCTGGAAAAAGAAAGTGTAAAGCAACTCCAACACCACCAGGAAAGAACGGCGCCAGCACCCACGCCAATTGGCAGGCAACCTCCACCGCACTGCCACTATATAAGCGAGAGCAAATAAGCAACCACCGCATAAGAGCCCAGAAGAAGCTCATGGCAAGATGAGTGAAACGTCAGCATTCCCATGCGAGATAACGCGGTCTTCTCCGAAAGCTAAGAAAAGACATGTATTTCTGGTGAAATATAGACTTCTAATTTTTTAGTTGAGTCAAGTAATTCCCTGCTTACTATGTGTAGTAGAGAAAATCTGTTTAAACTTATTAAAGTTATCAGAACATGTTAAACTGAATTAACCGTAGTGCTATTTTGAAAATGTCTTTACTTAAAACAATGAAAGGTATTTCATCATTCTCACTCATTTAATATCTGAGCACAATAACTTCAAAACTTCTTGTTTCACTTGCCTTTTAAACTAATTTGCAGTTAATACCCTTCAAGCAGCAACATTTGCAGCTGGTTGTCCATGTGCTGCTATACAGGGTGTAATAGAAATGTACAGCACAAATTGTAGGACACATTCCTCACACATAGACGAGATTATGTTATATGTTATGTTATGGGTTTGGAAACACATGTTACAACTCATTTACTCCAACTCATTAATCATGGGAAACACACAAGAATAGAATGTAACAGCTCACCACATGCAACTCTTTCTCACAGGAAATTTTCAATATGCCTTCCATGAGCATTGATACATGCATCAACTCGCTGTCATAGTGAATCCAGGATGCACTACTGTATACCTGTTGCGAGTATCAGGCTAAAATGCCCCATGTTCCCTAAGATGATCAATGGCTTCAAAAGTTTGCCTGTCGGGGCCTTCTGCCCATATTTCATTGAGAAAATACAGGTTCTGCCCTTCCTATCTTATGCGGGAATTTAACAATGCATCCTCACGGTCAACAATGATATTCTTACCGATTCTTTTCCAGAATTCAAAATAAATGTCAAGTAACAGCTTATAAAAAGATGTTTGAATGTAGGAAGTTAGGGGTCACCGTTCACAAACACAAATAGTTCCTTGATTGTAAGTGGCTCATTAATGTGGAAGAAATTAAGAATCTTTTGACGCACTGCACTCCTAACAAACTTGTCACACTGAATTTCTAGCACTAGCTTTTTACGTTTCCTTGATTTTCCAAGAGTGGAAAATGTTTTTTTTTTAACCTTTCACTGCATGCAAAATGTATACTTAATGCACACATTCACACCTATAAACACTATCACGTTAACAACATCCTTGATAATCAACATGGAATATTTCTTATATAGTTTGTGAAACTATTTAAAATTACAACTTTCTCACCACTCATTAAAAGGCTTACCTGTGCAATGTTTTACAAACTGCACTTTTTTGGCCATTATGGTGTATGTACTAACAGCATCACCTTCCCGCTTCCAAAACTCACCAGCAGAAGGCAGTCTGCTCATTTTCTAATTAACTCCAATTTGATTGTTTACTTTGGATTTATTTTGCTGCAATTTCACATAATCACACACTGAACATACCGTTATGTAGGAGATCCATTAGTAAAGCCCAGATTTGTAAGCACAATCAAATGGTGAATTAAGCAAGCATATAACAATGAAAAAGAGTCAAATAAGCACCAAAAATAAGCAAATAAAAATTAAAATGAAATTATAAATATGTTTCAAGAGCAAGTAAGCCTGTTAAGAGTACATGAGGAAGGTCATCTTGAGATTTTCTTGTGTGAAGCTCCTGTGTTTGTCAGTAAAGAATGTCTTATACAGTGAAAAGGATCTCTTGTTACAGGAACATGTGAAAAGCACCACAGTTCTTCTTGAGTGAAATTCTTTTTGACATACGTTTCTGCACCAGAAAGCTTTTTAGAAATTTTACACAGTGTTTGGTAACCAGGGTTAATATCTTACTGGGTTTCTCAAAGGTAGTTTTGGTAATATCGTGAGCCTCTGAGGACAATGTTACTGAAATTTCATCTATTAAAGCAAGTGAATGTTCAAAGGTATTATTTCGAGCTTCCAACTGTGTTATAATAGCAGGTATTTTGCAGAAAACGTTATGGATGTACTCAATCTTATCTTGGATGCCAATATTAGTAAAACATTCCTGTGCTGTGGCAATGTGCATCTTGTGCATCAAAGGAGCACAACACTGTTTTTACTTCACTGGAATGTTCTGCGTCCTTAACCACGAACCCCATCAAGCTAAAACTGGCTGAGGAGGTAAAGACAAATTTGGAAGGACTTCATGAATTTTTTTAACTCTAATCGGTGACTTTAGAAACACTTTCTTCAGACTAGAGATAAAAATAGCCACATCTTTATATTGGCTCCTACCTGTTTCAGTGACATGCTGTAAAGCATGAGCAAGACACGTCAGGTGAACTAACTTAGGATAAAGGGCTTTTAATCCAGTTCCTGCTTTAACAACATACGGAGCAGCATCACTAAGAAATAATAATACATTGTCATACCGAGCCCCTTCTGGCCACAAGATAGCTAACGAGTCATTGAAAAATGTTGCAATAGTAGAATGATTTACTTGGTCAAGTACTTGCATTAAAATTAAATTAAATAACTCAGAAGTTTGAGACAAGTGAAGTTTTAATCAATGTGATGTTGAAAATGAGTTGGAATAGTAACACTCACCTCACTTATATGTATTATGTCCAAAACATATGTTTCAAGGGCAATTGCCCTCTTCTTCAGTTGAAGTCCGACTCAACTGAAGAAGAGGGCAATTGCCCTTGAAACATATGTTTTGGACATAATACATATAAGTGAGGTGAGTGTTACTATTCCGACTCATTTTCAACATCACAAGTACTTGCATGTTAAGATATCTACTACCTGCTTTCATAGCACAAACTACAGCACTACATACATGTTGACCTGCTGTATCTGTGGTTTCATCAATAGAAATCCATATTTTTTCGTGCTTTAGTTGATCCTGAATATGATAAATTATGTCTTGAAAACACTGTTGCAAATAGTTTTTTCGCAATGTAGATTCGTCCAACACCCTTCTGTTTGTGCATTTTTCTAAAAATTTCCGAAGCTGCTCATTATTTAATTTCCATGATGGAATGTCCGAACTCACTAATACTAAGCACAAGTCTTTGAAAAATGTGTTATTGAACTCGATTGTTCACCTACAGTGCCTGTAATTAGTTGCTGCTGTAACTTAGATTTCTTCTTAACCCTCTCCTTATGACGTGTTACATTAATATGCTGTACAATGTCATATTTTTTCTGTAAAACACTTTTTTCGCACACCAAACAAAATAAGACCCTACTGTGTTTGTTAAAAATATCACTTTATGGCATTTCTTAATTTACATGACCAATTATATACACCTTGTCAGATGAAAACGCGTTGCACCACTGAAGGAAGAATACTGATTGCATCAGCAAGCTTGTCATAACAGCTGGGGAAGCGGGAGATTCACCAACTACACTTAGATAATATTTGGCGGGGCACCCAAGTTTCTCTACATAGTGTTATTTCACAACACAGTTATAACGTATTGCTTATTAAGTTATTACTCGATATAAAATAGGGGACAAATTGCTTGAATGATAAAATGATGGCTAGTAGGAGTGAAAATTTAAATTTACATATTTTGAGTAAAATAATCTATTTTAAAAATCATAAAATAAGTAAGCAAAACCCATATTTCAGCAAAAAAGCTGTTAAAAGCATTTTGCTTAGAAATCTGGGCTCTGTCCATTAGTTTTTGTTAGTACACAGTGAAGTAGTTTGTAACCAATGATCTTGTAATATGCAGCATCAGTCAATGTACATAAATTTGATTTGCTTTTGTGCACATGTCTGTTTTCATGAGTAATCTCTGGGTGAAAATGTTTAGGAATAGTGTTTTTTAAAATTTTTATGTATATTTTCTGAGTTTCCCTTTTCCAATGGGAGTTTCTCTAACAAAACCAAGCCTTTATTGACAGCATTTACATGGACACTTTCCTATGTTGCTTTTATAGAAATGGTAACAGATGAATTTGTTTTCTGAAGTTTGGTGGATTTTAAATTCATGAAGATGTTGACTACTCTCTGGTACAGCTGCTCACTAGTTTACATATTTGGGGGACAGGAAGTTTTGAAATGTTTGCTATATTGAATTGTTTTTTAAATTTTCCCTTGTCCCATTCTTAAATAATTTCCCCAAGATCTAATTACTGTAGCTCTTTTATTATAAATAATGGGCCAGTATTTGTAGATTAAAGTATACAATTTTTTACGGTAATTTCTCCTAGTTTGAATTCTACACATTATCTGAGATGGCAGCTAATTATTGGTGGGAATTAATTCTGCTTGAACTGTTAAGCAAAAAAAAAAATAAATTGACAGAATATCTAGTTGGAAGTCAGCCGGAACCTCAAACAAAGCTTGCAGTAAAGTATGTAAATGCATTTTCATCAAAAACATCCACCTAAATTTTTACAGGATGGAGAAAACAAGTGTTTCTTCTTTGCGTTTGTTATTTAATTTGTGTTCACATCAAATTTTGCTCTAAATTTAATATTATGCACAGAAACAAGGAATTGTAATTATTTTTTATTTTTTTGCATTGGTTCCAGATGTTTTTGGTTTAAATTCTGCATTCCAGCGAGAAAGATGCTCAACTGCAGTTTTAAGTTTCAGATAAAATAATATATCCATATGCGCAGCTTGTAACAGCAAGGAATGCATTTAACTTGCTATTGTAGGCTGGATTGCTGAGACATTGATATGCTCATTGCCAGATAGGTGTGAATCTATCACTTGGCAGAATCAATTTTAAGTTTTCATAATGACAAATTAGAATTATACTGGTAACCACGTTTTAATATTATGCCAGTCCCTACTAATGTTTATACACTGCAATCCATATTAACCTGAACCATTTTAATAGGCCATAATTTTTGTCTGAATGTGAAATTTGTTTTAATGATCTCAGTGGCTCAAGTAGATTCAACAACAATCATGGCATTGGTCAATTCCATCTGTTGACTTTATTGATGATTTCAGTGGAAATTACGAGTATTTTCATGGTATTGTAGAGAGGTATAGCTCTTTGACATGTGCCATATTCCTAGTTCAATTGACGCAACAATTTGTTTAGAGAGCTCACTAGCCATCTTCGAACATTTGTAACAGTCTCTGCACTTAGTGGTGGTCTATGTTTCCCACTCTCACTAACGCGCATACCAGTTGTCTCCAGCTATCTTGTTAATGATAAAATTATTGCCTTAGTTGCAACATCCCATACATTAAATTCTCTTTGAAATTTCTGTTGTGTTGTTACCAAGGAATTTGTCTTCCAATATGAAAACGTGCTCTCGAAGTAAGTACTGCATGTTGCTGTTATGACTGCAAACTAAGACAATGCCATGAAAATACTTGTAATTTCCATCAAAATCATCAATATAGTCAACAGGTAACATTGATTGACTATTACCATGGTTGTCGTCGATTCTCCCTGAGCCACTAAGATTTTTAAAACAAATTTCACATTTCCATATTATGCCTCAATGGAATCTAGTGTAGAAAGAAATATGTTTTATTAGAGCTGTCTTTATGAAGGATATTAGCGTTTTTTATATTTGATTAATTAGCAGTAGCATACAAAGTTCTTCTCAGCTTTATGGCAGCTTAAAAAAAAGGAAGGAAAACAAAACCAAACATTGGTATTGAAGTAGTTGAATTAGGAAACATGGTCCAGGTAAAAGTTTCAACTTGTAGCACAGTTAAATAAGTCCACAACATGTAAGTCCCTGCTTAAGATGCAAATAGTTTTGATATGTTTTCTTTTAGTCTTGGATTGATTCGGTTAAGTGATAGAAGTTAACATTAGAATGTTGGGCTAAATGTGGATGTCCAAGGATCATATTAACATCCTAACTGTGATTGAAACTTTTGAAAGTCTTATTCACCATCCAAATCTTTTTTTTTTTTTTTTTTTTTCAAATCAAAAGACTATACAATAAGTTAATTATAATTTTATTAGGTGAGCAATGACAAAACACATCATTAGCAGGGTTAAGAATTTGCTAATTTTATCTTGTTCTAGGTTGGATATGGTTGTACCAGAATTCATGGAGCTCTTCAAAGAACGAGCAACGGCTCCATTTTTTGTATTTCAAGTGTTATGTGTGGCTTTATGGTGCCTTGACAAGTATTGGTATTATTCACTGTTCACACTTGCCATGTTGATACTGTTTGAATGTACCTTGGTGCAGCAGCAGTTGCGGAACATGGCAGAAATCCGCAAGATGGGAAACAAGCCATATATGATCCAGGTATATGATTTTTTAAATGTAATTGCTAAAATGTAAAAATAAATCTTCCTCACTCATTTTAGAGTTTCTTCTCCAGAGCATGTGGGGAATGGGGAATATACACATTCAGGTATTAAAATAATCAGGCATTAAAGTTCTTAATGGATGCATTTCCATTTTTTTATGTTATGTATGCATTAATTGCTTGATATTCACTCAAAATAGCTGCAAGATGTTTCAAATCAGTGCTTTAAAAGATAATTATTTAAAAATACAGTATAATCTGGATTATCTGGGGTAATGTGGGGGAGAACAAGCATGAATAATCGAGAAACCCGTAATTTAATGCTTTTAAGATACAATGTATAATTATAGGGAATTACATTTAAAAGCTTTTTACAACCTGTGTTCTTTGTTCAAAAGTTTATCAACTTTTGTGCATAGGTATTACTTTTCTTTAGAAAACAGCAATAAAGGACCCACCACTTGACAATAAATGCCATTTCTATTATTTAAACGATCACCGCATGACAACAGAGCACCGTTTCCATTGTGCTGTATAAATTAAAAATAAATTCAGTTTTTCTGATGTTAATCATAGAGTGTCAACAAAGCAAGTTAAAAGAACTTTATAAAAGAGATGGGTCGAGAAATGAACAAAACGTATGTTGACATTAAACCATTTTTTTTTTTTTTTTTTGAGGGGGTTGCATGGATAATTTGCACACTAATACTCAGAAATGTACTGTAATTATTAAATGAAAGAGTATTGATTAGAAAAAGTGTTTCTAAAAAGTTTCATTTCAGGAAACTAGTGCACATCATATGAAGCTACATTCATATTTAAAGCTTTGATGCTTTTGTTTAAATAAATATAATAGTTTTAAAATTATATGTATAAAAGAAAAAAAAAGAAAATAGGCAATTGCTGGCTTTTTAATATTTTATGCATTTGCAATCTAGAAGAAAATGTATTTGCAGAATAAGTTTAAGAATAGCCATTCTAAATTTGAATTATGGAGGCCAGGATGTTTTTGAGACCTTTTTTTACTAAGCAGTTAAAATACAAGAAAGTTGAATTTCCAGAAAAACGGTTTAAGGACTCAACAAAATATGTTTGCCATGTGTACCTTAATACAAAATGGATATTTGTATTCTTGTAATTATTCCATCATTAAATGCAAAAGTATTTTCTTTATGGTTTTGACATTCTTTACACCAAAACTAAAATACTGAATTTTTGAAGAAAGAAGAGCAGTCCCTCTCCTTAAGCAGTTAGTTTCAAGTTATCCATGTTTAAAGTGTAAGGACAATATAAAGAATGAAAGTGGTTGAATGACCTGATTTGTGGTTGAATCTTTAAAAATCAGAGGAAATAAGGAAGGTTGAGATTTGCAGCACCATTCTGGATTTTATCATTAGGTTAGTTGGTAAAGTACTAATAAAAAATTACTTTGCCTATTCAAATTTAGTCCTGACCACTCACTCAGTAGACAGCTACTACAGTCCAAGCTAATTTAATTACTAAATATTGTTACCCTCAATTAAAATGTCTTCCTCTCTCTCTCTCCACAGTCTCTACCCATTTTTTTCTGAGATTGTATAAATGGTGAAACCATATTTTTATATTCTTGTTTAGTTATTCTTTTAAAACTATATTCTGTCTCTTTTAAACAGTTGTAATAAATGAGTTATTGCAGGATAACATACAGTGAACAAAAGTATTTGAGACACCAGCAAAACATGTATTTATCAGTGAGCAGCACGATATTGACATTTGCGATGCTGAACACACGGTGAAAAACCTCAACAGTTGGCAAACAGTGCAAAACATTAGAATGGATCATATTAGGAGCCCATTGGCTTAAAACATAGATTGGGTTGTGTCAAAAGTCTGTATTCAAATTTCCTCCCTTTTAAACATTCCAGTGTCCACCGCTTCCAATTTTACAGTAAAATGGAAATTTGCCGATGAAACTTGCAGGCAACCTTCCAGTTTTTCTCCAAAGGCTATTGAGTATTGAAGAGAGTCCTATAGCATAAACATCAGTCTCCCTTATTAACATCCACAGGAATTCATTAGGATTACTCCAAGCACCATAATTTTATTGGACGAGAGCCAGCTCTAGGAACATCTCAGTGTTTAATTAGAGAAGCTATCAAGAACTGTTCCAAAAGAGAACATCATAAGAACCTGGCTAAAACCCCAGGAAACAGACATGGGAAACTATTAATCAAAGGACCATGTAAGGAAAGAGCTGAGAGCCTGCTAAAATGTAGCAGACTTCAGCAGAGAACAATTACTGTTTTCCTCACAGGGCGCCCTTGTGAAAAAGCATCTTAACACAATTGGAGTGCTTCAGGGCAACTTAAGACTGCAGGTTTTGCAGGAAGGAGACTGAAACAGCCCAGCACATTTTTTGCTCCTGCAAAGCTTTGGCTCGCAGGAGATAAAAAGCTTTCGGGGAAATGTTCATGGGACCAGAAGTGTCACCCATACTCATTGCAAGGCTACACTCCTTTTTAAGGGATTCAGGTGTAATGGGTTGGCTCTAAAGGATACAGAGAGCGCAATAAGCCTCAGGCTGAAGTGCACCTGGAGAAATGATGGGAATCTGTATTGTAAATGAAGAAGCAGCACCATAACTGCTTTGTGTGAGGTACTGACACTGGGTTCATATGACTGAGCATCTGTCTGTAAGCTACACATCACAAAAGTAAAGGCCAAATAAGATCTTACATGGTAAGGAGTATTAAACTGTACCGTAGAGCAGTGGAAAGCTATTGTATGAGGTGATGAATCACAGTGTATAATGTGGTGAGCAGATAAGAGTGTGAATATGGGAAATACCTGGTGAAATGTAAAACCAAATTGAAATTTGGAGTTTTTGTGGTTTCAGGGTGGTCAAATTTTCATCTGGAGGGTCCTTGGTCCCCTTGTTGCTTTATGTGGCAATATCACATTCTGGTATTTATATTTACATTTTAACCACTTTTATACTGCCTTAGTTGACTACATAGCTTTGGATGACCATGGTGTCTTGTAACATTCCCAAGTGATGCAGAAGTTGTGGAGGATTGATTTGATGACAGCATCCCACTAATAATTAAATTGGTCTGCACAGAGCTCTGATTTGAACCCAGTAAAACATCGCTGGACATTTTGGATTGGCAACATCTTATTAGACCACATAAGGAACTTCATGCCTCTTCTCATTTTGATACTTGATATGGAATGGGCTGCCATTCCCACCACTTGTTTGAAAGTGTGTTGAAGGCTGTCATCAAGATTAAGAATGTACCAAACTGATTGCCAGCATTCCCAATCATTGAGCACAACAGCAACCTGTACTTCATGTTCAAATGTGTGTCTGAATACTTTTGACTACATAGGGTAATAAATTTGATATTTTGTAACTGATGTGTGTATCATCTTAATAATCAAGAGTAAATGTTTTTAATGCATGCTATATTAACAGGATTTGTTTTGTGAGAATTGAAAAATTAGGTGTTCATTTGCTTAATTTATATTTTCCTGCTTTTACTTTTGCGTATCATATATACTATAGCTAGTAGGTAAAGTTTACTAGTTAAAACATGGGCAGAGAATTCCATTATTAGATGTGCCATGTAGTTCTGTATCCATATATTATCATCCTTTGTCAAACAAAAGGTGGAAGGGAGCTGAATGAGCTTTCTCACTTACACGTAACTTTGCCGACAGAAATATTTAGTTCATCAGTAGTTTTAGATTTCCAAGTATGCGGTTAGTGGTGGCATCAAAATTTAGACAATATAATGTTCCAATCTTGCTTGCAAGTCTGAGCATAAATTAACACAAGTGTATTTGTGGTAGAACTGTTAAAATAGTGTATTTTTCAATAGGCACTCACTATATATTTGTGCAACTATTTTTAGTATGCGCTTGCTTCTGATACCAAATTTCAGCTAGATACTGTATTTGATGCTTGATATGCAGCCCTAAAGGTGATATGAGGAGCATCAAATCAAAAGTCACTAAATGATGATAATTTTCAGGAGAGAGGAACAACTAATATCTTCTACACTTATGGGCTTATTTAAAAGATCTCCAAACTAACTGTAGTGCACATTCTACTTTCTGCAAAATTATTTTTAATACCACATTTATGTTTAAAAAAACTGACAAAAATTATATTTAGAGATAATTTAATAGATAATTCAGCCCCACTTCCAATAACAACTTTACAGACTAATTAGCTCATTTTTATTTTCTCTACTTCATAGAAGGTATATAGCTAGAAAAGGTAATGTTTTCCACCCAAAAATCTGATACCAAGATTTCACTGGAAATACACATTTAGGGTCCCCTGTTTCCAAAAAGTAATTTTAGGAAACAGTCTGTGTGTGCATGCATGTGCACCCACCACATGCACGATGATTCAAAAATGAAAAGTCAGTGAAATGCTTAACTTGATATTTAAGCTCAGCATCTTCCACAGATGTGATACAAAGATTTTCAGGAAAATCCTCCCATCTCAAACTGCCCTTTACTTGGAGAATTTTGGAGATTTTGGTTAAAATTCTGAATTACTAGGGAATAGTCCCAGAAGTTCTCTTCATTCTGAAATGCTGAACCTTAACCCTTTTAGTGCCAACCCAAATAACAAAATGCTGTCTGAAAACTGCCAAGCAATTTTAGAGCAGAATACAGGGTTTTAAATTATTAGTATTAAAATGAGTACCAAATGACGTAGAGAGCTGAATCTTGTTTTGAGTTTTAGTAAACCCACTTGTTTACTGTATAAATTTATTATATGGATAAGAAATGTCTTCAATATTTATATATATTTAAAAACAAAAGAAATTTTTGAAAATAAAATAAAAAATCCCACAATAATAATTAGGCATACAAAACCTTATAATACAGAAAGTTCAGGCTAATGAAATGAAAGTACATATAATTCTTTACTAATACAGCAAGCTGTTTTGTTCTGGAGTTTTATTTTTAAAATACAAAAACTGAATTCATGTAACCTGAAGGCTGAAAATTGAAAAAAAATCAGCAAAAATACACTCACTCATATGCATAATACGACTAATAATGAAAATGGCATAAAGCAATAGGATATGAACCACAAAGATTACTGTGCAATTTAGCGCTTGTATTGTTGCATAGCTGAATGGCTGATTTGCCGTTTATGCACCATCTGGTTACACCTCGATAAATCCATTTTGGTAAGGGCATAATTATTTGCATGTATATGAGGGTGGTTGTTATCAGGCATTTTCGTCGCTGAAGCTAGAATATATATCTTCCTCTCTTACGCCGATGTTAGAAATATTTTCATCAAGGTCTGAAAATTCAAAATCACTCGCTTTCTTCTAATACATAGCAAACTACAGCTCTTATTTCCTTTTCAGTTTGCAACATTTGCTAGACAACACCATTTTTCAACCAACATAAACACTGGCTAGAAAAATTAAATTTGGAGCTAATTTACCACTTTGGAGTGTAAAGATAAACCTTCTTTATGGCAATGAGTAGTAGAAAGCACACAGACTTTCCCATTGGAAAGAGCTAAAACATATGAAAATGGCATCATGATTAGATCGTGATTGGCAATTCTCGCAGAGTTTTCTTTTTTTGCACTAAAAGGTTTAAGAGAAAGACAACTTTCTTTCTTCTTTTTCCTTTATATATATATAAAATAATAAAAGATTACTTACATAATATAATCAGATTTTCTTTTATTATTAGTTTAAATTTTAAATTACTTAAACTTTTTGCAAACAGGTAGTCGTATTTTGTTTGATGTCTCTTATATTACTCCTGGCCATGCAAAGAGAATTGTTTCACATCTTGACCAGCTTTTAAAAGATATGGCTATTGCTTTAGCCTAATGTATTCCCTTATTTCCCTTCTACTTATAAGTAAAAAGACCATTTCTGCTAATGTTTATCTCAATTAACATAGAAATAATCTTTTGTAAGAATAATTTGTTTGCAGAACAGGTAGAGAAAGTCATATGAATGGAACACATGTTTTTTTAAACAAATCTGGTTTCTTCCATTCACATGACTTTCTCTACATTGCTGTAACAAATTATTGTTAAAAAACACATTCTTCTATCTATTTTATAAGATAAACATTAGCAGAAATTGTCCTAGTTACTTGCTTCCTTGTAAGTAGAAGAGGAATAAGGGAATATACTAGGCTAAAACAATAGTCAAATTTTTTAAAAGCTGGTTGCCTTGTGGTTGAAATCCATTTCTATGCAGGGCCAAGAGTTTACAAATTTCTGTGTGAGAAAAGTTTAAGTATTTTGAATCTGAAACAAATGATGAAACAAATTATCTCGGAAATGGTCAATTGCATGAAAAAAATGGATATGACATAAATTGTGTGTTTTACTGTGATCTACATTTTTTGTGTAGTACATTTTTGTCTATTCCTTATGGTTTAGCATTTATACAAAATTCTAAAATTCATCCAGAATAAAAGGTCTTTAGAGGATATTCCCAGAAAATTCAAAATATACATTTTATTTGCCATGTAAATATCTTTAATATACAGTGATGAAACAATTGCCTGTCATTCGCCTGCCAGCTGTTTGGACTGCTTTTTTATATCTGGCATGTAGCGATAAATCTTTTTAATTTATTGTAATGAAATATTTGAAAAGTTCAGTGGAATATATTTGCACAAGTCTAAACAGTCTTGAGAAATTCTATTTTGAATCTGCTTTATGCCCATTGTTAAAAAAATGCCTATCAAGCAACTTTCTCATACCTAAAGCATTGTGTGAGAGGTACTGCACAGCTTATTGAGGACTTTGCAATGGCAGCCAACTTGCACATCTTTGCTCATTCATCATATAATATGCATTCTGAATTTTTATCACAATCTCATTGGTTGTAATGGGTTTGGGGCATCATCATCATCATCATCGATAAATGTAGAACAGTACATAAATTTGATTTTCAACCATCAAAATTAAAGTTGAAGAATCCTTTAATACCTAGCTATTTTTGTATTTCTCTTGAGGTTAACTCTTTAAATTAAAGTACTTTATCATAACCCCTATTTGGGTTTTATCCATTTCATAGAAAATTTTAACACTAATTTGTTTTAATGATAATCATAAACAACTGACTACACTCTAAACCTTTTAATGACTATATAAAGGATGATACTAAACTATTATCATAATACATAGAACCTCATTAATCCAGACCCCATTAGTCTGGACTTCTCTTAATTCGGACAGCCGTTTATTACATGATAACCTTCACTCGCACTGCCTCCCATCAGTCTGTCAGTCGGTCACTTGTTTGTGCTGTAGTTAGTGGCCGTTTGTTGATCTTTCCAACGATGAAAACATATCTGCATATTACGAACATTTGAGGCATCTGCATGAGTTGAACTATTAAAGAAATTAATATCAAAGGAAGACAGCAAAGATCAGCAGTTTCTTCAAATCATTAAGTATGTCAAGTGTGATCAATGACAGTGTGTCTTGATTGCCATGTTCTAATTCTGTACTGTGCAGCGACAATATCTTGTATACGAAATAAAATTTGTATTTCTTAAATTTAAAATGTTTGTTCTTTTTATTGAACCGTATGTTTAAATATGCACCTTGGCTCATTCCATAGATTATTTTGTTTAATTTGGACTTGCTACAGCCCCAATTAGACAGGATTAATGAAGTTCTACTGTACTTTGGCCAAATTCTTGACGTCTCAGGTCAGACCAAGAACATTTAGAATGGTTTATAAAGAGACCTACATTATGTTGTATATTGGTTTTGTGTGTTTTTAAATGAATTAGCAATACATTAGTAGCCATTCTGAACTACAGAAGCTACTTTTTCTAGGTATACCGTAACCGTCGTTGGCGCCCAGTTTTTACAGACCAGCTCGTTCCAGGAGATATAGTTTCTATTGCACGATCACAGCATGACAACTTTGTGCCTTGTGACCTACTCTTGTTACGTGGGCCTTGCATTGTGGATGAAAGCATGCTGACAGGTAACTTAAATATTGTTAGCGAAAGAGAGATGTTTTAACATTCTTGATAATATTTTGCATGATATAACAATAATAATTATAAAGTAACATGTTAGATAAAAACAGTTTTGGTATTAACTAAACACAGTTTCTTGGATGCTGAAGTCTTGCTTTTGTTGCTGTGTAAAGCAGATGTTAATAAATTTAAATAAATAAATAAAACATGGATATTATTTTTATAACTTGCATAAAATAAGTAAACAAAAGATATATAAGATTTGTAGAAATATGCAAATGTAAAGTATGAAAGAAAATTTAGTAGCCTATTGCAGATACAAGAATCTTATTTACCAAATCTTCATAAATCCAAACTTCAATTTATCTGGATTGATTGTTATTTACTTTTTCATCATTAAAATATGTGCTTTCCTTGATAAATACACGCGAGTATATGTAGTAGTAATGTTGGCACTGTCAATTGCATGACTCATGTAAACAATAAGTACCATTGCCATGGTTAGTGTCACAGAACAACAGAACTAAAGTGTGTGAGATTATGTTTTGTTATTCAATTCTAAAAGCAATCGTAGATGTCTCATCAATTACTTTTCTCTTCTGCTTTTATATTCATCCAAATTTCACTATCATGCATCCAAGTTTATAGTCATTTGATAGTCTGTTCTTGCATTATCCAAATTTTTAGTAATCCAAATTACCTTCAGTCCCATCTAGTCTGGCTAAAGGAAATTCTTTTATACTATCAAATGGGCACCGTTAAATACTGTAATTTTCAAATGTGTGTGTATGTATATATTTAGAAAAGCTAATTCCATGAGAGATTGCCTGGAATTCTGGACACTAATAAATAATATAATCAAGACTGCTATTGAATAATTAAGAATTTTGTTTCAAACTGAGTAGTATTTGGATCCTTTACATCAATCAAATGACTGGAAAATACACATTTTCAATACCCATTTTTTTAGATTTCAGTGTTTTATTTTCAAAGATTTATGCAATTCTTTAACTCCTGTAATACAGAAAGAAAAGCAAAACATGAGGTAAAATTCAGATATTTACACCATAAAATTATGTGTGCCATCCAGCTCGGCATCTTGTTTCAGTATTTTAGTGCACATTCTTTACACATTTCATTTTGATTAACAATGAGCATTCCTGTCCAAGTTCAGATGTTTAACATAAATACAGTTTTTAAATGTGTGAGTATGGATTTGTAGCAATATTTAACTGCTTTGCAGGTGAGTCAGTACCACAAATGAAAGAGCCAATAGAAAACCTTGAACCTAGTCACATACTAGACTTGGAGGCTGATGGAAAATTGCACATCCTTTTTGGTGGCACTAAAGTTGTCCAGCATACACCTCCAAGCAAAACATCAGCTGGATTACGAGGTAAATCTCATTTTAGTGAATGATGGTTTAGTCGAGTGATTAGCCACAGTTTATGACAATGGTACCTCAGCAAATTGAATAACAAGTCAAAATGTTTATGACCATTTTAGTTACAGGGTATGATTAATGTACTAAATTAGAGTTTGCGTCAAATCTCCTTCATGTGGCAGTAGCCAATAGGAGCTCTGTGTGAGAGAGATAAAGATAGTAGCACGCAGCGCAGGTTGTTACCAAGGGTTATTTAGTGGAACTGTAAATTAAAACCTAAATAAAATTTAGCTATTTAGTAAAACTAAATTAATGACAATAGAAATTAACATACCTGCGTATTCCAGAGGGATGGCAAGGGGATTATCACCAGTGCTTGATTATGTAAAACACTGGATTTTGGTTTCTTCTTTGACTAACACAATCACTTTCTTTACTTAGCAACATGTAAGCTTCACCTACATAGAACTGCATATTAACTACTTGTTTTGTCCCCTGGTTAGAGGGTTTAGGAGTGTACTGGGAGAAAAGGAAAGTATAAGGGTACATTAGCTCAAAGGTTAATCATATCTTTGTTAACAGCTCAAGGTCTGTTTCATTTCTGACCAAATACATGTAAAATATAATTGCATATAATTATCGAACATCTGAAGCTAAAATTACACCTTTTTTGTACATGCTTGCTCAATCATTCTATTTATATCTGATATAAGTTTAAAGGTGGTAATAAACTTATAGTATCCGAGCATTAATCTAGTAATTACTAAGCGAGGTATTGCTAGCTCTGACTAAGTGATGTTGCATGCCTGTGATTCGCTACAGCCATACAGCCTCTGAAGGTCATATGCAGGAGGTTTGACGCAAATTATAGCATATGAACCCATTAGTAGTATCTGTTGGTATTCACTATTTTCCATGGGAATGTGTGCCAATCTGTGTGTTAAGCTATTCAGGACTGCATATTTGTGTACTGGGATTATAGGTATACTTATGGACAGAGTGGTCCAGAAGTGGGCATAAATGCCCTTCTCCCCTTTATTTTGGTATGAACACCATCCATGTTGCAATACAGCTAATTTTCTGCCATGTTCTTGCAGACATTTTGCAGGGATATTCTGGAGTTACGAGGGTGAAGGCGCGTTCCATAGTTGCTCATAACTCCTGTGTTGTGTGACATCGAGTGCTATATGAAACCCTAGAGAACATTTGTCTGGTGTCGTCAGATTGGGACTTCTTGGAGCCCAGGCAAAGGGAGCTGGTGAAGATGCTAGATCAGTCCAAGGACATTGATGAGCTTCTAGTGGTATGTGTTGAGGATGTGGCCGACCCAGTACCTGATGAAGAACTGTACACAACTGAGATGATGTGTAGTGAGGATGTGCCATACAGGGCACCTATGAAACGTTGTCTGCAATCTAGTCAACCTGAAGGAGAGACACGAAATAGATCCAATATGGCGAGGGATACACCAGAGTCAGTGGAATATTCAGGAATTATAATATCACCTTAGCTCCAAAAAACAACTACAGCATTCAGAAACTGCTGAAATTTAAAAGATCCTATCCCTACAGACAAAAATCGGGAATTTATGAAATTAAATGTTCAGACTGTAATTTGGTGTATATTGGAAGGACAAAGAGAAGTTTGGAGACCAGATTAAAGGAACACATGAGAAACCTAAAATACAAACAAATAGAAAAATCAGCAGTTGCCCATCATTTTTGGTCATCAGGACACGAAATCACACCGAATATAAAACTATTAAAACCAGCTTATAAACCCACAGAATTAGATGTCTGGGAGAAGATCTACATCAAGAAGAAAAAGAGCCATATCATGAATTTTGATTTGCCACCATACAGCAACCTCTGGAAGTTCATAGATCCAGCAACAGATGCCTCCACAATTAATACACCACAACCCCCATCGTTGACGCCAACGAAGAAAGATTTAGTCAGAATTAAGGGTTGAAAATAGGAACAACTGTTACCCGAAACCGGTCCCCAGCAAGTAAAAATAAGTGATGTTTGTGTTACAAAAACCGACTCAAATTCTTTTATTATTTATTTAATCACATCACTGTCACAAGCTTCTATGCATATTTGATAGTTTTGAATTTCCACATATGTTTAAAATTTGGCATAGATGTGTAGATGACATTATAATGATAGTACCAAAATAATTTTTACTAGGCACATTAAAACTCCTAAACATTCAACAAAAGTCAGTCCAATTCACCATGGAAATAGAAAAAAAAACAATATCTTACCATTCCTGATTTAAAAATAATAAAATAGCAAAATTGTCTAACATTTGAAATTTACCTCAAACCAACCTGTGTGGACAACTAAATAAAAAGCAATAGTTACAACCCCATAACTCATAAACATATAGCATTAAACAGCCAAACCCATAGATTAGTATACACACCATTAAAAGAAGAAGAATATTGAATATGAATACACAAAGCCATTAACAATGGTTTCAGTCCACAACTAATTGACAAGAAAATAAGAAACTACAAACAACAAAAAAGAATCACAGACATCACAAAACTAAGTCAAGTGAAAGACAAACCCATCTTTAAGAAAATCACATACCGTCCCTGTCTACTTCATACATTCCAAAAATTTTCCAAAACGTGCAATATCACTTAGTACCCCAAAACAGCCTGCAGAAAATACTGTGCACCAACCTGAAGGATACCAAAAATCCGGCATTTACAAAGTGGAATGTTCAGATTGCAACAAACTCTACATTGGTAAAATGAAAGAACATCTCGGAACACTAAAATACAGACAGACAAATCTGCCGCCCACCACTTTTGGTCATTAAACCAGGAAACAAACCAAAACATTACACTCATAAAACCAGCAAGATACGCAGCAGAGCTGGATGTTTGGGGGAAGATCCACATCATTAAGAACCAAAATAACTTGATGAATTTTGATTTGCCACCAAACAGCACTCTGGAAAAACATAACAAGAGCACCAATCAGGTCAAAGCTTAACACCTCAAAAACCATCGGAAGAAATACTGTGTCAGTTGGAGTCTGCTGAAGATAAAGCACACACAAACATGTCCAGGTAAAAATTATCTGTTGGTGATGTTACATTGTTACAATGATCCAACTCAAACTTTTAATTCAAATACATCACAGTTACTAACTTTATATACTTTGATAGATGTTTGTCCAATGAGCATTTTCCACTGTCCACAATCTGTGGTATCTTGTGGTTTATTGCAACATTTTGTGAGGCAAAGATGGCCAATCAGGTTAGAGCTAAGCTGTAACCCACAATTCAGATTTATGTTATTAGTTTGTTTCTGATTGCAATACCAATAAAATATATTTGCATTACAGTGTCAGAAAATGTTTAGATTTGCTTAAACATTTTCTTGATTTCAGCTCAAGATAATGGCTGTGTTGCTTATGTGCTGCGTACAGGATTCAACACGTCACAAGGAAAGCTGCTTCGTACAATTCTCTTTGGAGTAAAGCGTGTCACTGCAAACAATTTGGAAACTTTTGGTTTCATTCTGTTCCTTCTGGTATTTGCAATTGCAGCAGCAACCTATGTATGGATTAGAGGTGAGTTATAAGCTTAGAAAACTTCCACAAAGAAAGGATTTACAGCTGGATGATCATCTAGTTGATTTTTAAAGCTGCTGCTTATTTGCAAGATAAGCTTTGTATTTTCTTATTAATTAAATTAACCTGTTTTTCAGTATTTTAGTTTTGCAAACCCTGTCTATTTTCTATTGTTTCTACAATATGGAAAGATGAGAGTATGAGGTGTTAAGGCCAACATAATGAGATAATTTTGGAAAGGTTTATCTCAATTAAAATGAAGTAAATAGAAAAATAAACATTGCTAAGAATAAAAGTGTGTGCAAGTGGTAAAGGATAGTGAAAGTCATGACTTTTTATTATTGCTTATTATATATTTCAAGGCAACTGCCCTCCTTATAGTTGTGAGCTAACTGATGGTGCCACAATCGAAGTAGGTTTTTACTTAAAATGAGTTTTATTTATGGATGATCTTTAATTGCAGCGGTTCTCAGCTTTGCATTTGATACGGGCGTGAAAGTCTGCTTAATTTTGCTCATGGGCCGCCTTATCAGACTTGAGTTTTTTTACATGCTGTAAATCTGCAACACAGGACCAATGGCTTTGTTTCCGTTCCGAAAGATTTTTATGTCCAAAAATATCTTATCATTCTCCACCGTTGGAAATCAGAGGCTAGCACTTATCCATAGACCACAACCAAAGACAGGTTTTTACTTGATATATGTGATCCTACTGATGATTATGGATGAACTTCACAGTTGTGTTAGGATGCCGATTTTTTAATCAAAATATTGTACCAGTCTTAACTCTATTCACCTGTCAACATGAATTTTTTTCTTTCTTTCTTTTGCTTTTATTTCACAAATCTCATTTCAGAAGTGCGCTGTAACTGCAGAATTTAATATTTCACCAATGTTAAGTACAATTAACAAATTAATTTTTGTTGTACCCATATGCAAGCCCATTCTATGTTGTATATGTCTAATTTTATTTCTCTTAATGCATGTGATTAGGTTTTCGTGATAGTGTTTATTGTAAGCTGCTAGAATGCTCCAAATCTTTGAAAATTCTCTGTAATTTATTGTCGTCCTAGGTTGGATTCTGAGTTTATTAAATTCTTGGATTTTAAGCGTCACTTATTTGTGTTGAGCTTTTCTTCCCTTGAAAGGATGAAGCTTACACTTTCATCACCAGGGATGGGCTGCACATTATTAGTCTATCTTAGGCTTAGGCGTTTTTGATTTTTTAATGACTTACCACAAAGTTTATTGGTTACCAAGCTAGTAGCTAGTTCACAAAATCCTGGGTTCAAACCTGGCAGAGGGTAATGGATTTGTTTCAGGTTTAAGAATCCTTAGCGTGGTGTCCTTCAGAAGGGTAGTGGGCCAATGACCTGTCATCAGGTCCATCTAGTTTCATAATTACAAATGAAAAAAATATTTTTGATTACAGAAAACATTAGAAGGAGCCTTTATTTTTCACATTTACATTACCATAAACTTTTTAAAAAGTATTTATGTAATGTTACATGAATAACATGAACTTTATAAGTTTTGTAAAACAATGCACATTTACATTTGATGTTATCAGGAAAGACATGCATTGCATTCTACAAGAAATTCTAATAGGCATTACACACAAAATCTGAATTGATGACTTCATGCTGTGAAACTGACTGTAAGCACCATGTGGAGCACTTTCACTGCAGTAGTCATCATCTTCGTCACTTCAGGATAAATTTTTTTCTTTTAACCATTTAGTTAGGTAATTAAAGTTATTAGAAGATTTTTAACCCTTTCATTATGATGTCAAGCCATTCCTCATTGCAAACAAGGAGAAAAATTCAGATACAGGAAGTTCACATACAACAAATATAAGAAAATCTTCAGAGATCAAAATGTTATCCTAGCACCCATAAATAATTTTTCAGTGAAAAATCTCTTAAATTCAAAAGTTAAAGATGAAATCCAAACAGAAAATAGAGCAGGAGTGTACCAGATAAATTGCTCAAATAGTGAAAAAGTTTACATAGAGAAAACAAAAGAAATCGGCAATTAGGAACAAGGAACATCTGAAGAACATAAAATTAAAACAGGAAGACAAATCAGCAGTCATGGCATTTTTGGAGAGTACATTACAACATAGAAAAGATCCCAATTTTATTAAGCGGCACAAGAAACAGTTGGGAGTTCGAAATCTGGGAGAATATCTACATCTGGAAGAACAAGGAACAATTAGTGAATTTGAAATCCTGCTTGGAGACAGTCATGTCCAGGAGTCCCTAAATCCACCACCAGAGGCATCTATGGTAACACTGGATAATCATGGCACCATCAGTCAAAAAGTTGATAATGGAAGCATTATCAACTTTATGTAGTTCCAAAACATGTCCTTAATAATACAATGTAAGTAATGAAAAAGTGTTACAATTGCTCAGTGAACATATTATTCATATATTCATCGGGACAAGCTAACTCGTCTAAGATTTTTTTTTTTTTACAAGAAAGATAATTGATTGTACTATAAAATGTAGATTTCAACTTGTAGGGGTTGCCCTTCGTGGTATAATGGTTACCATATACCTTCATATACCCAAGGTTGCAGGTTCAAATTCAGCAGATGATGATGGATTTTTTGGGCATAAAAATCCTTAGCATGGTTTCCCTTGGATGGGAAGTGAAGTCGTTGGTCTTGAGTCGTAGATTTACAGCATGTAAAAGAAGCTCAAGCCTGATAAAGAAGCATCTGAGCCAAATTAATCCATCTTCCATGCCCAAAATAAGAGAACCACAGCAGTTATTAGAGCACCCATAAATAAAAATCCATTTCATTTACAGCTTGTAGGTTGTTTCAAATAGGTGAAATCTCACCAAACGTTTGCCCATAACTTTGGCCAGTTAAGCATGTTGAGTGAAATGATTGCTACTGGCGAAACGTTGAGTGAACATGGGTTCAGTTTATTGGTTATGTTTTGTCAAGTGGGATTTAGTTGCTTGGTTATGTGCATAACAGCCAATGACCATGGCATCAGACATATTTTGTGTTCTATTAGCACACACATGAAAAAAAAGGAAATGAGAATTAACTTGCCTTTGCTGCCTCTCTTTCATTGACATGGAACAATTAGAAAGGGAAGGTTATTAGAACATGAAGAGTCAGTATTCCTAACGTAATACTCACTGAGGCTTTGGTTACTTGTGCATGTTTTGGAAATAGTTTGCCTCCATCCTCAGTAGTTATCGAACTGACTAGATATTTTGTTTATTGTAGTAGGTTGATTGTAGTATTTTGCAGTTAGAAGATGAACTCCCATAGAGAATATAATGTGTAAAAAATTGAAACTGGTAACATTGAAGCTACACAGATATTAATAAAACCGTAATTTGCTACAAAACTTTGCTTATCTTTGTGAATAAAGAAAATTGAATCATTGATATATCTATATTCTATAGAGAATTTTCGGATCGCAAATCAAAAGTTAGTATATGTGATTTGTTTTTATAAGTAACTCTCCCATATTTGGCTGGTTGTGTTGAATTGAATTTATTTCCACTAAATAATACAGTAAGTTCTATAATACTATTTTACAATCCTTGGTCATATAAAGAAAGTACAGCAATGCTTAATACCAGTGACTCCTTCTGAGGTGCTGTTTAACAAAGTGGCCCGAGGAGTTTCAACCTTGTGGTTATTCAACTATCAGACCATCCTACATCTAGAGATGACCTCCTCCTCTATACTAATTTATGTTTCTCGCCAATCTAGATCCCCAATTTTTATTTATTTTCTTCAACCATTTTCTTGTAACCTTGCCCAGATAATCCCCAAACTCTTTAAGATTTTGTGCCTACCTTTCATATTCACCAACTTTTCACCCCTTATCTCTTTTGGTAAATTAGCCCACTTCTCAATTCAAAGTTTTGCTCTTATTTCTTTAATTTCCTCGTATTCCAATATTGTGTGCCATAGTAGTCTTGCATTCCACACATTTATAATTCCTTAATATTTAAACCTCCTTTTAAACTTTACAATATCCCTGTTCGAGTCCATGCAGATCCTTCCCTCGTCTACTTGTCTTTATCTCCCTGTATACCCTCAGTGATTATTTTGTTGCTGAGACCACCTAATATCTCTTGAATTTACATGTCATCAATTCTTTAACTTCTTTCCAAAATCTACTTTCCTTTCTCTCTATCCTGCCACATCATACCGTATTTTGTTTATAAGTATAATAATTTTTATTTTTACTTTCTCTACATGTACTATGTACATAGTATATAGAGAAGTTATTGTATTGCACCCAAAAATTCAATACCAAGATTTCATCAGAAATATATGTTTTGAGACCCCCTGAAACAAAAAAGCATTTTTAGAAAAATGTCCATGTCTCTGTGTGTGTGTGTGTGGGGGGGGGGTTATCGTCCAAGGATGTAACACGAAGGTTTTAAAAAAAATCCCCCACCCCAAACTACCCTTTACCTGGAAAAAATTTCTAAAATTTTGATTTTCTTAAAAATGGCTATAACGATTTTAATGAAAATATCGCATATTAAAGATATTTACCTGACAAATAAAACGTATATCTTGAATTTTCTGGGAATAGCCTCTGAAGACTACTTTATTTTGGATGAATTTTACGGAATTTTGCATAATTGCTAAACCGTAAGAGCTGGACGAAAACTTAAAACACAGAAAATGTAGAGCACGTTAAAACACACAATTTATGTTATATTCATTTTTTTCTTGGAGTTGATCGTTTTTGAGATATTCCTTGTTTTTGGTTTCAGCTTTGAAAAACATACTTTTCTCATATTGGGATTTGTCAACTCCTATCCATACAAACAAAGGAACTACAGTCGCATAGCAACCAACTTTTATCACTTTAACCTATGGTACTCCCTTATTTCACTTCTATTAATAAGGAAGCAAGCAATTAGACTATTTCTGCTAATTTTTTCTTGATTAGATGAAGTAAATAAAATAATTTGTTGCAGAGATGTAGAGAAGGTCATGTGAATGGAACACATCAGATTTTTCTTGGTTCTGATTTAAATTCATTTACTTCTTATTTGAAGTTAATTTTTATTGCTCTTTTGTATGTGTGAGTATGGGGGACATTACCTTGATATCGGTGTGATAAATTAATATATCTAGCATGAAGGAGATTTTTACCTTAATCTTTATCATTACCACATCAAGCCAATTTTTTTTTTTCCATGATTTTGTTAGTTTTATTCTTTCTTTCCTTCATTTTCTCTTGTCATTAGACAATCTTTCAAGATGCTATTTCTAAATTCTAGACCCTAAACCAATAGTTCAGTGCTCTTATCATTATTTTTCCTTTACTCCATGTTCTGCCTTAGCTCAGCTTGTGCAGCCCCCTTTGGTGGACTTTGGGTAACCTCAGTTTGTTTACAAACATTCCTGTGGATCAAATCTATATTTGGCCATCCCTCAATGCCCCCTATTTATACTCCAAACATCATTTTAGCCTCTACTGCTGCCACGTATATTATCCAACCACTTTATGTGCATTTGGCTGGTTGTAACAGTTTTATATTTGGTATGATTTCATGATTAGTAGATCAGAAATGATGCAATATTGCACATTTTTGTGTTTGTTTGTCATACATCTTAAATATTCCTGTAATCTGGTTTCTATGCTTCTTTTTGTTTTTCTTATGAATTTATTGCACATAAATTTCATTGAGCAGTCATAGGGTTCTTTTAAGTTGTTGCACAGTAAGTTTTGTATATTAAATCTATTTTCTTAGGACTAAGGTGGTGAATAGCCTTCTTGAAGTTATTGCTGATCTCTGGTATTCTCTTGCATGATACCTGAATTTTCTAAACTGTGTTTTATCTTTTTCCCATATCAATTTTTTATTGTCCTTTATGTGTTCCTGTCTTTTGAATTTCCAAATTTTCTTGTTAGTTATTTGTTTTCAGTATCCATTATTTGTGACTATTGATTATGTTATCATATTCCTTTTTGTATTCAGCTTTGTTCATTGGGAACATTAATTAACTTTGGGTGTAGGGTTGTAACTATAATTTTTAGTGTAATTGTCCTGTGTTGGTTTCTTATAGATGCTAAATGATACACTTTGTTGCTCGTGGATAATTTTTACGTTCAAGAAAGATGAGCAGCCTTTTTTACTGTTTCTATGTCTCTGGTGAATTTTATTGCCTTGTGCTGAAGGTTTATTAGTTTAAAATGAGTCCTGTACAAATTTGTGGGGAACAATGGCAAAAATATTGATATACCTATACTAGCATTTGAAAATGTAAGGGAGGGATGTATGACATGCATTTCAAAAAAGCTCATGGAAAAGATTTTTAAGTTTTTAAAGTAGCTTATTATAATAGCTAAATATATATTTTTCTTCTGTCTGATAAATGCAATAGCATTAGGTCTTAAGTAAATTTCTGAGTGGAATTTTCTTCTAGGTTCTGAAGATCCAACTCGTAACCGTTACAAGCTTTTCTTGGAGTGTGCTCTTATTCTTACTTCAGTTGTTCCACCAGAGCTGCCAATAGAGCTCTCCCTTGCAGTGAACACTTCATTGCTGTCACTTGCCAAACTAGGTAAGTCCAGCGCACAGTTATGGTATGTGTGCTACATTGGTCGCACTTTACCAAAAAATAAATAAATATTTTAATGCAATATTAACTTTTTGTTTTATTAGATATAGATATATGGATGCATGGTTGGATTCTGTATATCATTCAGGAGTTGGCATTCCAAAGCAGACAAATTCATTCTAGTCAAAAATTAATAACTATGTTTACTATGGTTACTGAATTCTTTAGATATACACAATTACTTTCTATCAGTCTTCATATAGGTCATGCAGGTTTAGTTGAAAATGCATAGACAAGATTTTCATATATTTCCAACTTAGACTTCTTTTTGTTTTATTTATAGTAGCTGAATGCCCAGGGTTACTTCAGTAATGTCTTAATAAAAGTTTTTTCTTATAAATTAAGAATTTGTAAGATTGAATTTTCTCTGCTGTTAAGAAAAAAAATTAGATATTGTTTAGAATGCATATATTTAAATTATGATTAGATTCTCTTACTATTTATTTCAAAGTCAAGTTCAGTATGACTTGGATGATATTTTAATTAGCAGATGTAAGCATTTTAATTTAAAATATAGCTACCAAAAGAATGCCTGAAATTATTCTAGATTATGTAATTAGTTTAAACAGATTAAGGTCAGTTGTTTAGGTCAGTTACAATTAAATTTAAATTAAACCATAAGAGATAGACAAAAATTTACTACATTAAAAATGGGAATTTCATTAAAATACAAAATTTATTTTGGTAGCATTTAACGCCTGCTTTAACTACTTATGGCACCGCAGGCGGTGACACTGATGATCTATGAATGAAGATGGAGCACCGGTGAAATACGATGGCGGGGGAACCCGGAGAAAACCCGCCCCAGCACTGCTTTGTTCACCACAAATCTCACATGCGCTCGCTTGGGATCGAACCCGGGCCGTCTAGGTGAGAGGCGAGTGGTCTAACCACTCGGCCATGGTGCAGCCACAAAATTTATGCATATACTTTTTTTTGTAGAGTTAAACATTTCTGAAATATTCATTTGTTATTGGTTTCAGTTTTAAACTACTTAAACTTTTCTCAAAAGGGAAGTCATCTTTCATTTCATGTCTCTCTTGTTTTACTCCTGGCCAAGCAGAGCGAACCAAATATCAATTGTTTCACATAGGGATCAGCTTTTAAAAGATGACAATAGATTTAACCTAGTGTATTACCTTATCTCACCTCTAATTTACAAGGAAGCAATCAATAAGACCAATTCTGTGAAGGTTTATCTCAATTAGCCTGATGTAAATAAAAGAATAATCTTTTATAGGAATAGTTTGTATGTGGAACAGGTAATTCATTCAACTTGGATTACAGCAAGAGCTTATTTATTAATTTGTATTAGCAAGGCTTTTCCTAGATGATTTATTAAAATTGCTAGTATTAAAATTGTAAGCTCATCAGATTTTTAGTATGTGTAAGGCAGTTAATTTAGAATTTCATACAGCTTTTAATGAATGTTATATATTCCATGCTTTTAAATGATTGTATATACCAAACCTTTGCTTCCATACATAAATTCAAAGCTGTTTACTGTATAAAATACAGAAAATCAAACAAAGCCATTGCATTTTCAATTAAAAATGATACCAAGTCTAAACAAATCCAAATATCATATGATACATATTAAATATGAGCATTTTGAAAAGCTCTGCTTATTAAAAATTTCTTCCACATTTTCCCTTCATTGGCTGGGCTATCAGCCAAATAGCACTCATCAGCCACACATATGTGCTGTATTAGACAAAATTGAAAATGGTATAAATAGAGAAAAAAAGGAAATTGATAAACAGCCACTGTTCATAAGTGGCATCTTCAAGTGTATAAATTGAGATTTCATTAGTGTATTATACTAGGTGCGCTCCAAAAGTAAGGCATAAAAAATTCTTGAAATTATTTCTTTGCACTTACAAATATTACTTCTCTACACAGTCTCATTCTTTGTCTAAGCACAGCTGCCAGCGTTCAACCCACTTCTGATAACCCATTTTGTAATATCCTTTAGGTAGCCATTTTAGAGACTGGTAAACTGCAGAACTCAAAATTGCCCTTGATGAAAATTGCCTCCCACGAAGAGCAAGTTTCAATACGTAAAACAACCAAAAATCACTGGGAGCAAGGTCAGGTGAATATGGAGGGTGTCACAGTGTTGCAATACCATGTTCGAGGAGAAATTGTGTGACGACACGTGCCCTGTGAGGTGGGGCATTATCTTGATGCAAAATGAAATTTCCCACCAATTCTGGTTGCTTTTCCATTGCTTAAGCCCATTTGAAGACATATTAGTTCAACAGTCCATAGCAATTTTTTTAACACATTCCCTGTTCTTAATGGAGCTCACAGTAGATGACCTCCCTTCTCCTGGCAGATCACAGGTGGACGCTCTTCCCTTTTTAAACTTTTCCATCCACCTATTCACATTGCTATAGTCCATAGCTTTATCCCCACACACTGAGACAAATTTGCAATGAATGTTTTAACTCTTGCATATAAGAAGTTTATGATTACACTCTGTTCCTCTTGCGAAAACTTCATAATTACCAGAATAGAAAAAAACACTCAAACAAATGTTAACTACACCTTTATCCCCTCACAGAAATGGACTGACTAGCATGCCTGCTGCTAGCAGATCGTCTGATCTTGCAACCCTCCCCCCCTTCCACTTTGCTGCACATGTACTGTCATCAGTAAAATTTTATGCTTTACTTTTGTAGTGCACCACTTAATTTCAGCTCTTCTGAGGAATGAAGAAAAGGAACCCAAAGGAGTATTAGAGCTGAAAAGAAGTTGCTCCCTATGTTTAAATCTGATTTTTAGTAAAATCCATGAACTTGTGTGAACCCACATAAGCTTAAGCTTCTTACATTTCTTCATGGCATGAGATAAACATTCTGCCGTGCTTAATAATTTTTATAGTCTTGTATAAAATTTTCTGCTCATTTACCTTATGCTTTAATGGCAGATGTGCAATCCTAATAACTATTAAAACTGCTCTTTTTTTCAGGTGTGTTTTGTACAGAACCATTTCGAATTCCATTTGCTGGAAAGGTAGAAATTTGCTGCTTTGACAAAACTGGAACTCTTACAAGTGATAATCTTGTTGTCGAAGGAATTGCTGGTCTGCCGTAAGTTTCATTTAAATTTATATGTCATGGAAGTATTACTGTATGTAAGTGTAAGCATTTTGCCTTGTATAATTTAGAATTGTTTACTAAGGTGGGGGACCATCCCCCTCCAGTCACTAAATATAAAATATATAGATACATTCATAGCTTCTTTTTTTGTTTCTTTGCCTGGTCTGGATAACAAGTTCACAAGGGAAATTCAGCTGACTCAATAAATTCTCCTGAAACATTGTCAGTTAAAAATTATCTGATTAAAGCAGTATTAAAATTTTACTGGAAATTATGTACCGTATATTTATGGTTTTAAGTGTGCTTAAAAGTGACACCCCATGTAAGTAGATTAACTGGCATATAGAATTGGATTATTTCCGTAAAAACCCTGGCATATTTCAATGCTTACCTTAGGAGCGACTCTCACTGCTTAGGCATGAGGTGATTGGGGAAACTCTTCAATGCTATCTAGCATGTCGTCTTCGAAAACATCCATATTTATTTCCAATCTTCTGCCGCACTCAGTTGCTGAAAAATCATTTTCCAAATCACTGCTGCTGCTGCTCTACTGTCACCATTAACAGTGAATGTCAGGTTTTCCACTTCTGTTTTCAGGAGGCCTTCAGTTTTTATATACTGCTCTTCCCCTTGGAAATGGAAATGGCGTGTTATTTATGGACGCTCTTTAACTGCTGTAGTTCTCAGCGTCCCATTCTATACTGGGCATGAAAGACCGCTTAATTTTGCTCAGAGGCCTCTCTTATCAGGCTTGAGGTTCTTCTACGTGCCGTAAATCTACGACACAGTACCAACGGCTTTACTTCCCTTCCAAAGGAAGCCATGCTAAGGATTTTTACACCCGAAAAAATCCATCGTCCTCCACCGGGTTTGAACCAGCGACCTTGGGTATATGAAGCTAGCATGGTAACCATTACACCACGGAGGGCATGCCAGATACTTCTGCTTCTCCTATTTCACCAAATTGCTGTTCGCACAAATGCCACACGTCTTCCATTTTGAAACTTGCATTGCAAAGTGCAACCCATTCTTTTAAATTTGCCCAAATTTTTTCTATGGCGTTGAGGTCGGGATGGTACGATGGTAAGTGGAGAATTTTCTTCTAAAATTTCATCCAGAATATACTTCTTATGCTTTGGCTTATGCAGCTTTATAAGGTTGTAAAGTTCTACTTTCAGCATGTCACTTCTAAATGGAATTCTGTTTTTAAACAACTAGTCTTGCATTTCCTGCTTTCTTGTGTTTGTTGTTGGACACTTGTCTCTTGGTCACATTGTGATAGGAAGCATTATCAATCACAAGAATGGACTTTTCTGGAAGATTGGGCTTTAATTATTCTTTAACCCATTTCATTTAATTTTCGCCATTCATTTCCCTATAATAATTGCCACTTTTGGTATTTGATTTAAAGATCTGATGTGCATTGGGAATGAAACCTATTTCTGTTCCTGCATTCACAATAATTAACCTTTGTCCCCTGGAGGTAGGTGCCATATAACCCTGTGTGCTAACGTCAGACCAAGCTTTCTTTTTTGTGTGCGAACTGTGAATTAATAATTATCCTTCATTTTTTCACGAATGGCAGTTATTTCTGTGGAAGTTTTGTGTTTTGCATAGTTAAAATCTTTTCACACTTTTTAATTTTAGGGCACACTTTATCAAAATGGTTGTTAAATATATTAAAGAATGATATTCCATTTTTAATTTGTGGATGTTTGCAAATATCCCTCATGCCCCATTTCCTATTCTAACCTATTCTTGAGCTTAAACAATTCTGAGCTGCTGGTATTTGTAACATACTTGCATTGAGGTTGTATAGTTTCAATATAACAATTATGTATGCCAGTAGTTTGAGTGATATGGTCTGAAATGTGGAATCATTATTTATTGTAGTGAATTGGACTGCTCCAGATTTGTTATTACATGGTCTATAGCTCTGCATGTTTGTTTTGTGATTCACCTGAATATCTTTAAGATTAAAACTATCTTAATATGTCTATAAAAGCTTTGTTTGTACTTTCTACATTGAGATCACCCATGATTGTAATTTTGGAGTCTTGTTTAAGAATTGTTAGAAAATCCTCCAAGTGAATGAAAAAGTCTACTAGATTTGAATTTGGTGATCTATATATACCAATAACTATTATTTTAGAGTTATTTATGTAAAATATTGAGCCTATTACTTCAAATGTCATTTCTTTACAAAATTTATTTACATTTTTTATTTTAGTGAATGGTATTTCTTTTTTTTTTTTTTTTTTTTGCAAACATAATTACTCCTCCACCTATGCTCTTCTCGACAGAACACATGCTTATGATTTGGAAACTGAGCTAATCGTGACTGGTCATAAATTAATTCATGTTCAGTAAAAATAGCCAAGTGAGAATTAACTTTATTTAGCAATGCTTCTAGTACATTTATTTTGTTAGCTGTATATTGTGTGTTTTGATGTATTACTCTGAATGTTGAATTAGCTTTATCCTTTTTTTCTACATCTTATGCACAATCTTATCACTTACTAGTCAATTTTGATTATCTGTGTTCACCTACAGCATTTATAGTTATGCAATTACCTTTTTTAATTATATTATTTTGTATCTTTTATACTATTTCTTTTGCAATTTGCCATTTTGCTTTGTGATTTAGATGTTGGCTATGTTTAGTGTGATACTCCTATTTAAATTACCAACATTGATAAGAGTTACGTTTGGATAACTAGAACACAAAAGTTTGTTTTTATTTAGTTGCTACATTTACACATGAGTTATGTAGTAGGTCATAACATCTAGGTCTATTCACAACAAGAACACTTGAAAATTTTTGGTTAAAATTCCAGCTCAATCTGCAACATCAATGTGAAAAAGACCCTTTGTAATATCATGCAGATACTAAACAGATCACAGAGGGCATCTAAACAGGATAGGTGTAAAATTTATATAAAGGAAATCTACATGTTCTGTACTCAATAGTTTGTGCATATGAGAAGCTAGTATGTGCAAATGTGAGAAAGGAAGACGAGTGTGGTTTAACACATTTAGTAACAAACAGAAGTTACATCTGGTGGGAAGTATAATGTGTGTAACAGTGATGATAAGCATTTGTTTTATTAATATTGTGATGATTAAATTTTGGCATTTATATTTCACCCATTATGAAAAATTTGATTCCACAGGCCAGTAACAGACAACTATTTAGCATCTGCCCAACAAAAGAAGTCCCACTCTGTATCTCAAATTTACGTGCAATGAAAGGTTATCAGAAAATTGAATGTTATTGTAAAATATAAATGCCAAAATTTTATTATCACAATATTTGTATGTATGTGTTCACCCATTCACTATTTTGTCATTTATTTAGAAGGTATAATGCAAACAAAAATATTTTCAAGTGATAAATATTGGAAGATATTAAAAATAATTTAAGTGAATGTAACACTATTCAGCACATATTTCCATAGTCTATGCACATTTTTCTCAAGACTATGGGGATATGACAAACCAAACAATTCTGGAAAGATCATAGAAGACCTATTAAATTCAACAACTGCTGAAGTTATTTACCACAAAGATGATCCAGCAACCTTAATCCATTATTCTCATGCTGGTACCAACCTTGACTTACTTTTAGTATCCTCCGATTTATGCTCATTAACTTCCAAACAAATCTTGGAAGATCCAGGCTCAGGGCACAGAACTATAATTGCTACTATTCAACTTGAAAAGAAAAATTCAACTCCTATAAACCATAAACCTAGATGGAACTTTAAAAAAGCAAACTGGAAAGAGATAAACTAAACAAAGATCTATGTGATAGAATTTTGAAAACAGCAAAATAAAAAACAACACGAAGAGGATTTACTAAAAACTCTGAACCTTTTTTGAACTCACAATTAGACAAAATGAAAAAAGAAAGAGACCAGGCTAGAATCTCAGCAGAAAAATCTAAAGATTCAAAAGAAGTACAAAATTGAGAAAAATTAAATGCCCAATTAAAAAAATCAACACCACCAAAAGAAGACAATCTTAATAATTTTCTACAGAACATGGACTATAGAAAAGATGTACAAAAAGCATACAGATTCATATGTAACATACAAAATAAGAAAGACAATAAAAATACCTTTTATTTATAATAAAACAGTTACAGATTACAATGAAATAGCTAATAAATTTAATAAATACTACGCTAATACCTATAAATGATCTGCAAATGCCAAAAAAGAACAAAAAATAATAAAGAAGAACATTAAAGAAAACATAAAATCAACAACTAAACTTAAAGATAATATATTTAATCAGGAACTCAATATTAAAATTGGTTGGTATCTAATGTTGAGCAGTTGGCAGTGAAGCCATTCGCTCTCTTGCATGCTTGTATTTTGATGTTATATTATAATGTTGACTAAGGGTTGGGCAGTGGAGTATTGGCTTCCATCCATATCATCTTTAAGTGTACAGAAAGGACTCAGAGGAGATCTCACTATGCCAATCCTAAATAAATGTTTACTGAGACGGTCATGGCCTGTTAGGAGTCTAAAAGTTGCTACAGAGGATTTTCATTGTAATGTAATTCTGGACGTGTTATTACGTAGATTTTCCCATTTTTTTTCCTTTTGTTTGTAATACATTATCTTCTTTAATTTTTTTTTTTTTTTTTTTTTTTTTTTTTTTGATAATGATTCTTTTGATAGAATGATAACTTAATTTCCACTAAACAAGCAGGATTTAGAAAACACCATTCAACAAATGAACAGATTTTAAATCTTAGTCAAGGCATTAAAAACGCATTAAATAAAAAAGAAGACACACTAGCAATATTTATTGACTTTCAAGAAGCATATGATTGTATCTGGAGATACAAACTACTTGATAAACTTAAAATTCTAGGAATCCAAGTCCTAATGTTTCAGATGATGTAGTCTTATGGGATTCTAAACCAAAAAATAAAAATTGACAGTTAATAAATATAGCACAACAATCCTTGATAACATTAAGGAATTGGACATCTAATAATTTAATGAAACTTAATAAACAGAAAACAAATTATCAACTATTTACACTAAGGAAGAAACCAATAAATATTTCCCTTCAACTAAAAGGAAAAACTCTCACAGAAACAAATAAAGCCAAATGTTCAAGAATTGTTTTTGATACAAAATTAACATGGAATTGATAATATATACAAAAAGAAACTGAAAAAAAAAATTACCACTATTAAAAAGACTGGCAGGCAAGAAATGGAGAAGCACTACACAAACTTTAAACACTTTTTATAAGATGTATATTAAACCAACATTTAAATATTGTGGAGAGATATTAATAACTGTGCATATATATAAAAACTAAATATACTACAAAATCAAAGTTTTCGCCTAGTATTTGGAGCTGTTAAAGCTTGCCCAGTTCTTGCTTTAAAAATTTTAACAAATAATCCAAAAATTGAACTTGACATTGAGCAAGGAGCCATCTTACAATATGAGCAATTAATCATACTACCTTATAATGACTGGAAAAAAAAGAAAACCACAAGTAAACCTGAAAACTCAACAAAGTTTCCTTACTTAAGTCAAAGAAATCAAATATAGATTAAAACTTCCTTACTCAAAAGAAAACATATAAATAAATATTAACCCTTTAGTACTATTTGATATTGAACACTATCTACACTTAGCTGAAGAATTTACAAAATCTGAAACCTCTTTGTGTGTTCTAAAACAAATGACAGTAGAAATAATAAATTTAAGATACCCTACCAGTGAATGGCTACATGTTTATGATGATGGTTCCAACTTACCAAATAACAGTGGTACTGGCACAGGTGCAATATGCCCTCTCTTCTCTTTCTATAGAAGATTATTTTAAATACCACAAATTTTGATAGAGAGATTTCGGCAATACTTTAGAGCTTACAAAACCTACTATATGATATAAATACATTTGAAAAAGTTATATTATTATCTGACTCCAAAGCAGCTATAATTTCCATAACATCTGATGTAAGACCTAATAACCTAAATGTTGCAGAATGCCGCAAAATCATAAAAAACTAATTAATTTAAATAAAAGATTAATACTTCAATGATACCAGATATTGTGGAATGCAGGGTAATGAAACAGCTGACTTTCTAGCCAAGATCCAATAAGTTATCACTCCATCAAAAGAATCATTGTATCAGCATATAATAAAAAAAATCTGATGTGTTCCATTCACATGACTTTCACTATATCTCTGCAACAAATTATTGTTAAAGAGCTTATTCTTCTATTTACTTCATGCTAATCGAGAAAGAAAAATGTCAGAAATAGTCTTTTTACTTGCTTCCTTTTAAGTAGAAGCGAAATAAGGTAGTACCATAGGTTAAAGTGATAGTCAAAGGCTGGTTGCTATGTGACGGAAGTTCCTTTGTTTGCATGGACAGGAGTTGACAAATTCCTGTATGAGAAAATATAAGTTTTTGAAAGGTGAAATCAAACAAATGAATAACTGAAAAACGATCAACTCCACAAAAAAAATTTGTATAACATAAATTGTGTGTTTTAACGTGCTCTACATTTTATGTGTAGTAAGCTTTTGTTTATCTCTTACCGTTTAGCAGTTAAGTAAAATTTGGCAAAATTCATCCAGAATAAAGAGGTCTTCAGAGGCTATTCCCAGAAAATTCAAGATACACATTTTATTTGGTATGTAAATGTCAGTAATACACAGGATTTTAATCAAAATCGTTAGAGCCATTTTTTTAGAAAATCTCGAAAAAAGTTCCCTGTAAAAGGTAGTTTGGGGTGGGGGAATTTTCTTGAAAATCTTCGTGTCGCATCCTTGGAAGATAGCAAACTTAAATACCAAGTTTGGTTTTTAACGGTCTTTTCGTTTTTGAGCTATGCTACACACACACATACACACAGACTGACACACATGGACATGTTTCGAAAAAAGTTTTTTTTGGATTCAGGGGGTCTCAAAACATATATTTCTGGTGAAATCTTGGTATCAAATTTTTGGGTACAATGCAATACCTTCTCTATAGACTATGTACATAGTACATATAGAAAAAGTAAAAATTAAAGAAGACAGTGTATTACAAACAAAAGGAAAACCATGGGAAAATTTATGGAATAACACAACCAGAATGACTACATTACCAAGAAAATCCTCTGTAGCAACTTTTAGACTCCTAACAGGCCATGACTGTCTCAATAAACATTTATTCAGGATTGGTATGGTGAGATCTCCTCTGTGTCCTTTCTCTTCACTTAAAGAAGATATGGATGGAGACCATCTACTCCGCTACCCAACCTTTAGTCAACATAATAACATAACATCAAAATACTGGAATGCAAGAGAGTGAATGGCCTCACTGCCAACTGCTCAACATTAGATACCAACCAACCAACCATATATTTCCAAAGTTGTGGAGGTAAAACCAAACAAATATGTATTTGGGTTCCATTGCATTATCTCTCAAAATCTGACCAGTAAGCAAAAAAATCAAACACGGGACCAATCTGGCCATGTTGGTCCTTAAGGTAGCACCCTACATGTAATCCTCCTAGTGTTAAAATATAAAATATATTTGTTTGATGTAAAGGATTGTTTGGAGAGTTAAACAAAATTATCCTTTAATCCCAGTTAGATGTTGGACTCGATTACCAGACTTTGCATTTATTAACTTTTCATTCTGTTTTCCCTCCATCTTAGTTGCCTTTTGGTCCAAGGAGCCTCAAAAATTATGTTTCCAATGAAATCTAATATTGAACTTTTATTCTGCCATTTATCTACATAAAAAGTATTTTATATAATTACCTATATAAAAAAGTAATAAAGAAATTCCCTTGAAAATGCAGTCCATGCTACTAAGCATATTGTCAGGTTCTAATGATAAAGAGTATACAGATATGAAATCTTCCTTACTCTTGTATGTCAATGTCACCTTCTTATTTAAAAAACAAAAAGAAGAAGAATCAGACAATAAACCTGTAGTTCATTGTGATTAGTATTTTTTATATATTATTAGGGTATTATGGAAATGAATATTCATACATTTCCCATCTTAATATAACTTATTTTTACAATAAGTATTAAATCATAATAAAAATCATTATAATCAGAAGTTGAATTAAGTTGAATAAAGGTAATACTAACATCACTAACAGATAATTTTTACCTGGACATGTTTCAAAGCTTGTGTGCCTTTAGCTTCAGCAGACTCCAACTGATGCAGTATTTGCTCTGTGGATTTTTAATTATTCAGCATTGACCTGTTTTATGTATTTCCACAGACTGCTGTGTGGCGGCAAATCAAAATTCATTAGGTTATTTTGGTTCTTAATGATGTGGATCTTTTCCCAAACATCCAACTCTGCTGTGTATCTTGCTGGTTTTATAAATGTAATGTTTTGGTTTATTTCATGGCCGTTGCCCACCACTTTTGGTCATTAAACTGTGAAATAAACCAAAACATTTCACTTATAAAACCAGCAAGATACGCAGCAGAGCTGGATGTTTGGGGGAAGATACACATCATTAAGGACCAAAATAACTTAATGAATTTTGATTTGCCACCAAACAGCACTCTGGAAAAACATAACAAGAGCACCAATCAGGTCAAAGCTGAACACCTCAAAAACCACCGGAGGAAATACTGCGTCAGTTGGAGTCTGCTGAAGATAAAGCGCGCACACATTTTGAAACATGTCCAGGTAAAAATTATCTGTTAGTGATGTTACAGTGTTACTATTATCTAACTCAAACTTCTAATTCAAATACATCGCAGTTACTAACTTCTGTTCCAAAATTATATCATTATAATCATTTAATAATGAATGTAAAGAAAGTTGGGCTCCAAATGGCTTTGCAATTTTGAATACTGGGGATGTTGTTTGATTATTATTTGTATAATTGTAGGGGTCAGCCAGGTGTGGTGTCTCTCTCAGAAACACCGTTGGAGAGTATACAAGTATTAGCAACTTGCCATGCTCTAGCACAGTTAGATGATGGGCTTGTTGGTGATCCTTTGGAGAAAGCTACCCTAACTGCTGTTGATTGGAATCTTACTAAAGGTGATGCTGTAATTCCAAAAAGAGGTAAAGCTCCAGGAATGAAAATTTTCCATCGTCACCACTTCTGCTCATCTCTTAAAAGAATGTCAGTAATTGCCGGTTATACTCTGCCAGGAAGCACAGATACTACATATGTAACCACAGTGAAAGGAGCTCCTGAAACACTAAAATCCATGGTAAGGTTTGCTTGCATTTGTATTTTTCATATATAAAGATGATTCAAATAATAATAATAATAATAATAATTTGTACTAAGCTTCTTACAGATAAAAAATACAAGGAATGTGGTTAAGTGTTCAGCCCTGGCTATAAGCTTAACAGTCATATTCATTATACAACTTCTAGTACATACACATTAATTTCCCTTAATTTATACCTTGTTCACTTCTCTTTTTAATGACCAATTCCAATTTTTTTTAACTTTATGTAAAAACTCTTCAGCTTTCATATAGTCTTTACTAAAAATTTTAATTAATGCAACCTTTCCATCCATTTTAAGCCATTTCTTATTTGTACATTATTTTCTCCATAACTCTTCCCTTCATACTCAAATATTATATGCTCTATATTTTCTTTTCTCCTGCATATTTGGCACTGTTTTTGTGGAAAAATTCTCATCCCTTTCAGCCTCCATATGCCTGCTCTCACCCATGCTGTACCGTCTTTGTTCTTTATTTTCTTTGTCTATATATTCTTCTCTTTCCTGTTTCCCTTTAAAATAATATACAATTCTAATGATCTTTTTCCAACTATATCAGCAAACAGTGTGTGTATTTCTGTGTCTTCAAATTATCTCCTAACTCCTTTCTAGAAACCCTTAACATTGTTTTTGCTCATTCTCCAAATTTCACCCAGGCCATTGCTTTCCAGGTTATACTACAGCATCATCTATTGCCTTTTAAAACTTTTTCTTGATATTCTAACTGTTGTCTTAGCAGATTCTTTTTATCTAAATTTAAACTCTAAAACTAACACTTAAGTACACTTTCCATGATTATACCTTTTCTTCCTACTCTACCCATTTCTAATTGGGCGAATTCCTTTGCTGTGGTGCTTGGTAGTCCTAAAACTTCTCTACAGAACATTCTATGTACTGCACCCACAACTTGCCATCTGCCCTCCAGCCGCAACTTTACTCTCATATAGAGAATATAAATGATGATTGAGCATGAGTACTGTGCAGGCAGATCCAGACAGGATGAAAGAGTTGGGGCTTGAAGGTTGGTGTGTTAGGGAGAGGAAACCAGCTTTGCTGCTTGGTAGATTTTCGTGTCAGCACAACTATAGTGTACAAGAGGTTCGTTTGCATATTGTTCAACACATTATAATAACGTTTTTAACCAATGAATGGGTTAAACCCTCTAAGATTTTAACTTGTTTGAAGGCACAGATTGGGCACGCTACACTATCCCAGAATCGAGTGTTAACTGGACCAGACAATTTTAGGGTGGCAGAGGAATTGTACAAAACAAAGGTCATGCTCAGCACCCAAGGTCAAATCTCACAGATGATAATACAAGGGTGAATCAAAAAGTAACAGGAGGTTTTTGGGGGGGCACAATGACATTTTTATTCAAATTTAATTACAAACTTTCAAACTAATCTCCTTCTGAGACTACACATTGGTTCCAACATTCTAACCACTTTTCAAAACACTCAGAGAAGCCTTTGTTTGATATCCTGATCAGTATACCTGAAATAACACAATTTAGTTCTGTATCAGTATGAAAATGGCGCCCACAAAGATGTTTTCTCACATGTGGAAACAGAAATCACAGGATACTAGATACGGCGAATATAGTCTGTGGGGCACGATTTCAATACCTAGTTGAGTAATTGCCTCTTGTGTTGGTATGGCTCAATGAGCAAGGGCGTTGTCCTGATGGAGGATCCCTTCATTGGGAGCAAGTTCTGGTCTCTTAGCAGCCAATTTCCTCTTGAGTGGTCCTTTAAGGACCTTACTGTAATGTTGAGCAGTTACTGTGGTGTGTTTAGGAACCATGTGGTCATAAACTACCCCAATTTTGTCGAAAAACATAAGATGCATGACTTTCCCTGCACTTGGTTGCATCATTGTTTTTTTCACCATCTTAAAATTTTTTAGCATAAAATGTTTGGCCTCTATATGCTTTCTGTATCATTTGCAGCATTTCAGTTCCAGATTTTTTTTTTTTTAAAGAACACAAAACTGAATTACCACTCGATGTTCTAACGTGAAATCCATGTTGGGTTACAAAACACATGCTCACACAATGGCTCCCTCAGATAAGCTGAACAGTGCACGGACACTGTCATGCATATCCCAGTGTCAGTCAAGGTCAGACCTCTCTAACCATGATTGGTGAATTTTGTCTGGTGCTTGTTTAAACAGAAAAAAATAATTCCTGTTACCTTTTGATACATCCACGTGTTTGTGCATTTGAGAGCTTATCGAAGGTGATTGCCACTTCACTGTTGAAGAAATTGATTCAAAAGGGATGTCAACTTTGGGAGCACTCATACCATTATCATTGAACATCTGGGATTTAAAAAAATTAGTGTTCAATGGTTGATAACCAAGCAGCTATTACAGGTCAGGTTAGAGATTTGAGAGAGACTTCTGAATCTATTCTGGCAAGAAGGGGAGAATTTTATGAAGTGCATTGTCACATATGATGAGACCTGGATCCATCATTTCACTCCAGAATCCAAAATGGCAAGCAAGAAGTGGTGAGAAAACAATGAAGCCTGCCCAAAGAAGGCCAAAACCTCCTCAGAGCTGGAAAAATTCTTGCAACAGTGTTTTTTTAACTTCAGAGGAGTTTTACTCATTGACTTTCTTCATGATCAATTATGATGAATGAGGCTTACTATTTCCAGTTGTTAAGGTCAGCAAAAGCCGCCTACTGAAGCAAAAGATGCCATATGTCCATCAGAGATGTCATCTTTCTCCAAGACAACACTTAGCCTCACATCATAAATTTAAAAAGGGTAACATGGAGGACATGCACTGAGGAACTTTTGAACACCCTCTGTGCAGTCCAGATTTGTCTCCCCCAACTATTTTTTGTTTGCGCTTATAAAGGAATTGCTTGGAGGGGAATGAGTCAGAGACATTGAGGAACATGTGCGCAAAGTTTAAAGGCTGACGACACATCCCTAAACTTTTTTTGAATGAGGAATATTCAAGCTTCCAAATCATTGGCAAAAGTGTGCAGAGCATAAAGGAGGCTTTGTAGAGGAATAGAGAAGGTATCTCTTGAGTATGTGTTTAATCAATAATTATATTTTTAAAAATTACTGTTTATATTTGAATCACCCTCGTATTAGTAATACTTTTCCTTTTGATAAATAATTTTCTCAGTGTTTTAATTAATTGTTAACAGTTGATTAATATTTGTATTAAGGTTACTTTTCCTCTTCTCCCCACATTTATTTTCTTATGTTTCTGTTCTTTAACTGGGAGGTCATATCATGACAGTTCTCATTAGGCTCTTTGGTCTACATGTGTTAGTGAATGCCACAGATGAACTCGATGCATAGTTAGAGCGTCATGATATCTATGTGTCCCTTGAAACACGTATAGACACATCACTGCAGCTACGTGTATATCAGCCAATCTACCCAACACCCCTTCATCCCCTTCGCATAACATATAAATAAGGGTGGGCAGCGGAGTAGGTGGTCTCCATCCGTATCTTCTTTAAGTGTATAGAAAGGACAAAGAGGAGATCCACTATACCAATCTTGAATAAATGTTTATTAAGACAGTCGTGGCCTGTTAGGAGTCTAAAAGTTGCTACAGAGGATTTGCTTGGTAGTGTTCTGGTCATGTTATTACATAAATTTACCCATGGTTTTCCTTTTGTTTGTAATATTCTATCTTCTTTAATTTTTTTTTTATTATGTGATGATAAATTGGTTCTTTTGATAGAATGATAACTTATTGGATCTTGACTAGATAGTCAACTGTTTCATTACCCTGTATTCCGCAATGTGCTGGTATCATTGAAGTATTAATCTTTTATTCAAATTATCTTTTATCCAAAGACAAATGACCTTTTATTCCATTGTGCACAAATTTATTTATTTATACTGCGTTAACATGGTGCAGGAGCTGTCTCAAGGGACAAGTTATAATACAGTGATTATACTTAAATAAATTGTTGACAGACAGTCTTGATTGCACAGTGGCGATATGATTTATTCAGAAATGAATAGTTCTTGTAAATGAAAAAATTAGTTGAATGTTTATTTCCACCCTTAATACAATTCCATAATTATACAAATACAAAACAGCCAAATATTTTTACAGTTACAGCAACTAAATAATAATAATAACTTTATTGCAGTCAATAGACTCTTACAAGCATCTGACATTGTCTCCAAGGGGCTTTTTTTTATTTTCTCTGAGAGTAGTAAGCTTAAGTGCATCTTTCTTTTATTGTTTAGATGCAAACCATGCCTTGTATGGTACTCAGGTACACTGAACACACTAATTTCAACCTTTTGTTTGTTTTTCTTATTTCTTTGTTGACACATGAATTATAGTTCAAATCGTACCTGTTTGGGATGGCCACCACTATTACATCCATCCTTCTGATGTCCTCTCTTTGTAAGGTTTGATTTAGCATATTTATAGCATTGTTTGCTTCGTTCCTGTATACATCATTCACGCCCGCCACGATAACCTTCATTGCACTCTTTTCACTGTTGCTAGATACATTTGCTGTAACGTCCATGAGTTTGGCATTTGGTTTCATATAACCTACAACTTCACCATCACCAGCACTTTCACGTATTTTCTGCGCGAGTCCTCTTCCATGGCTATCTCCATAGATAGCTATCCTCTTACTCTTCTTTCTTGCCGTCTTGTTTTCTTTTACAGGCTTCTTTTGAAGTTCATTTCCCGCTGGTTGAGACTCCTCTTCTTCATTTGCTTCCAAAGCAGCAAATCTGTTTTTGGTCGCGAGCATGTGGTGTACATTTGCATTCTTTGATTTTTTTGTAATAGTTTGTTTCCATCCTGCCTCTTGTTGATTTTGACTTTTTATTTGAGCATTTTCTGTCCTTAGTCTCATTATTTCTTGTCTTGCTTCATTTAGCTCCTTGTTTAGTATCTCTATCACCATGTGCAGTGACTTCATGCATTCATTTTTGCACCGCGTCGTCATTGTGCAGTTTTCATCTGTTGATTTCTCCGGATTCTTTTGTTGCTCAACTTTACCTACTTTACCATTGTTGCACTGAGTTTTCTCTTGTTTAAGATCTCCTTATTGATGTTTTGCACATTGCTTTATATCTGTTGAATTTTTGCACATTTCTTGAAGCACTACTATGAAGAACCATACTACCAGCTGCCATCTTTGAAGCTAAAGCTTTTCAGTTAAATTGTATCTGAGCAGTCAACATCCATTTATACAAGACTTTCTTACACATAATCCCAAAATTATCTGTCTAAAGATGACTCCCATTCTTTACATATCCTGTTTATAATATTTTCAATTATATTACAACTTTTATCTGATAACTGCTGTAATGCTCTCTCGCCTTTTTCCAAGTATTCTCCAATCGGTTCATTTCTTTTAACCCCCCCAGTCAGTTTTTTAACACTGTAGTGACCCAATTTTACCTTCCATATACTCTCCCTCCACTCTTCACCTATCGCATCAATAAATAATGAAATATTTCTTCAGGCTTCCTACACATGCATCCTTCCCTTTTTTCTCCTCTAACCTTTTTAAAAATGAATGTATCCATACCACCTCCCTCTTTTCTTATATTTATCACTGCAATCTGTAAATTTCTCCTTCTCCCAGTCCTTTTATTCTATATAACTTTTAAGAGCTTGGATGCATATTTATTCACCAATTGTAATGATTTTACAAGGTTTCATAACCAAAAAGCTACAATTTAACCATTAATATAAGGAGAGGTACTGCTACTTTTGTCTTCTTTGTGGATTTTTAAAACATATTTTAGACACAAGAGTATATGTATTTGGATGAATTTATTTATTTCACATCAAAATGTACAATTTATTAACACAATAGTTTATTCTCTCCTAGGAGTTGCTTAATTAGAAATCTATCACTTAACACCCTGTTGTTAGTGCATATGCATCCTTCATTCATCATTGTATACATTACATCCTCTATTAATTCCTCATATCCTTATTTCCATTATTAGTTCTTCATTTCCTTTTGTGATTTTTCTTCACCACTTCTCCTTTATCTTCCTCACATGTTGACCAATTGTTTAAAAAATTCTTTCCTATATACTTCAAGCAAAGTAATATACACATTTTAAACATAATTTGCAGAATGTATCACTATTTCATGAATGAGATTGGACAATTTATGTACATAATCACAGAGTATTAGACTATGGAGATAATAGTTATGTCATATACCAGTAAAACTAAAGTTAAATTACATGTTAATGGAGTGGGAAAGCGTAATCCTCAGAAATATAAATTTCTTTGTCTTTATCACTGAAGGCCCTGTTGTCATCATCTTGACTGAATGAAATTATCAGCTCTACTTTTCCTTTGTCATATTCTTCACAGAGGTTTTTCCCACCTTCAGAATGGGGTAGGGACTACTTTCATAACAAGTAGAAGGGGTTTACCATTGTCCCGCACTTTTCAAAAGTACTTATGGTTTTGCCATTTGTAAGAGCTAACTTTTTTCTTGGGCCATTATTATTATTGTTGTTATTATTATTATAACAATTAATCACAAAATATCAAACTTCATAAGCACAATACAAAAAACAATTGAGGCATTATTATAACAACAACTAATAATTCACACATGCACAAAATAGCAAACTTCACGAGCACAATTACAAAAAGCATTTGAGGCCACATGGCTCTTACAAAATGGTTGGTAATAAGGTGTTAGAACCTATCTCTGTATGGTTGGGGTGTATGTCTGCCTCACATTCAAGAGGTCCTAACTGAGAGCGAGTTACTGAGATAAACATTTTTAGGGGTTTTCCCTTATTCTGAGAAGATGAATGTTGAATAACTTCAAACTCCATGGACTCGGAACTCATTTGAGCATCATTTAAAAACAAAATCTGATGTGTTCCATTCACATGACTTTCTGTAGCTGTTACACAAATAATTTTCCTTACAAAAGATTATTCTTATACCTATGACATGCTAATCATCCACTACACTATGTGAAGATTGTTTATTTCACCAATATGTAGTTGTTAAGCATCTGATTCTTGTATATATTCAACAAGACTTGTGGTTATTTCTAACATAGAAAGAGTTTCTCTAAAGGGACAATTAAACATGCATTTCAAATTGTACATATTAACTTATTTAGTAAATTAAATTACTAACTGAAATCTGTTTTATGCTTCCTCCATTTTTCTTTTTTTAGTTCTGCAGCATTCCTCCCAATTATGATTCTGTATACTTGGAGATGTCTCGTCGAGGTGCACGTGTTTTAGCTCTAGGTTGGAAGGAGCTTGGACGTTTGACTCCACAGCAGATCCGTGAACTGACAAGAAATGAGCTTGAATGTGATCTCAAGTTTGCTGGATTTGTAATTATTTCATGCCCGTTGAAGTCAGATTCACGAAGTGTGATCAAAGAAATACTCAATGCCTCTCATTTGGTTTGTATATTTGTAAATAAGAGCTTTGATTACATACAACAAGAAAATGTGTAACCAAAATAGAGGTTGTTTTCTTTATTTATTTTACCAGTGGTGTTTTTTTTGTAGGTGATAATGATCACAGGAGACAACCCATTAACAGCATGCCATGTTGCAAAAGAGCTACGCTTTACTCAGAGATCAACTACTTTAATCCTGACTGAATTTCCTGATGGCGAGTGGCTATGGGAAAGTATTGATCAATCACAGCAATTACCATTGTTACCTGAAAGTAACTATATGGAACTTTTAACTAAGTACGATCTTTGTGTCACAGGAGAAGTGAGTGATATTTTAAAAAATGTAAAATTATTTCATGTTGTGTAATGTTTCATTAGTTACTTTTCCTTATTTTATTTTCCGCACACTATTTTTCAGGGACTTGCCTTTCTAAGTGATTATCACCAACCATTCTTGTACGAGATATTACCATATATATCTGTGTTTGCAAGAGTAGCACCAAAACAGAAGGAATTTGTGATTGTAGCTTTAAAGTCGTTGGGGTTCACAACTTTGATGTGCGGAGATGGTACAAATGATGTTGGAGCTCTTAAACATGCAGATGTAGGTGGGTAATGAAAATGTATTAAATTACTAGTTGTCAGTTACAAATTATTATAAATAAAATGCATTGAATGTGCTCAATCCAAGATAAGGATATTAAAACTTAATAGCCATGTTCATGGACATATTCTTTCAGTATCGACTCACTACTCAGTCATAAAGAACATTCAAATTTTGCAATCTGCAAAAACTATGAAAAATGTAATAATAGAAAATTAATGTTTGCTTTTAAGTACCTAAAATATGTGGGTCATCCAGAAAGTGACAGACGAATTGGTAAAACTAAACAATAATAGAATGTTATCAACACAAAATTTTATTTACAAAGTAACAGTACCTTACTCTATTTTTCAACGTAATCGTCATTGCTATTAAGATATTTATTGTCCTGTGGTACCGGTTTTTCAATGCAGACTTATATTCTTCCACCGCTAAAGATATGAGCCAAGATATCACTATCACTTTGAGGTGGGAAATCTTCTCCACCCAAAAAGTCATGCACATGTCCAAAGTGAAACACCAGTTTTTCTTAATTCTTTTATCAACATTTGCTTTCAACTCCTCCATAACGATTAATGAACTTGCACTCTAGTTTTTATCATACACACTGGTTCTTCCTTGATTATTAGTAAGTTATACACCATTTTCTCACTGAATATTCGTTTATTGCATTATCACCATACATTTATGTTATTTACGTATAAAATTTTATTGGCAAACATTTTGTACATTAAAAAAAAAATCAATAAGCTCTTTGGTGGTAGAAAAATATAACATCAGCATTGAAAAACTGTAACCACGTGACAATGAGTGTCTTGACAGAATGAAGATTATGTTGTGAAATAGTATCTACTGTAATTTTGTAAATAAAGTTTTGTGTTGTTATCTTTCATTATCATTTAGTTATGCCAAATTGTCTGTCATTATCTGGATGGCCCTCATATATAACACATAGACAGTGTTCTGGCAAAAGGTCTTATAACACAAATCAAACATTTTTCAGGAGAGGTAAAAAGTAGTTTGGTGGATTCATTTTATTAAATAAAATGCTCAGCAATTAAACAATATGCATAATTCTTTTACCAAACAATTATTTCATTTGTCTAATATGGATAATACAGATAAGAAGTGTTAATATTCTTAATTGATTAAATACAATTTCGATTTTAATATAATGCCAAGTAGAAATCAAGGCAGTGGTGTTCTGGCAAAAGGCCATATACCTCAGACTGTGTTTCAGGAGAGTAAAACATCTTATGTGTTCCAGTCATATAACTTTGGCTATCAGTTACTCAAAAACCTATTCTTACAAAAGATCATTCTTTTATCTACATCACTAATCAAGGTAAACCTTAGCAGAAATATTATTACTTGCTTCCTTGTAAATGGAAAGGAAATGAGGGAATAAACTTGGCTAAAGCAATAGTAAAATCTTTTATTTCTGTCACTATATGAATGACATTGTAATTTGGTTCTGTTTGCATGGCCAGGAGTAAAACAAGGAGATGAAGTGGATTAGTATTTTCTGTATAGTAAAGTTTAAGTATTTTAAAATTTAAATCAATAACAGAGAAATCTCAAAAATAAATAAATAAATAAATGAGATCTATATATTTTGTGTAATAACTTTTTGCTTTATCTTTTATAGTTTACCAGTTATGCAAAAGTCATTCTGAATGAACAGAACTTTAGAGGCTCTTCCCAGGAAAATTCGGATATAAATTTTGTTTTTCATAGAATTATCTTTAATATATGGTATTTTAATCAAAAGTTTTAGAGCCTTTTTCAAAAAATTAAGTTTTCGAAAAATTTTCCTTGTAAAGAGGAGTTTGGGGTGGGGGGTTTTCTTGAAAATTTCCTTGAAAGCTGCAGAACTTAAATATCAAGTTTGGTAATAAAACAAGTTTTTGTTTTTGAGTTAGCATGTTTACAAGACACACACTCACAACTTGCACATATCTTTTCTAAAGATGCTTTTCTTTGGGCTACAGGGGACCCTAAAACGTGTATTTCCAGTGAAATCTATACATCCAATTTTTGGGTGGATATGCAATACCTTCTTTACCTATGTACTATGTACAAATTAGAGAAAGTAAAAAAGATGAATTCATGCTATTGATTAATGCAAATAAAATCTGATGTGTTGCATTCACATGATTTTCTCTACCTATTCTGTAACAAACTATTCTTACAAAAGATTGTTCTTCTATCTACTTCAAGGTTAACATTAGTAGAAATGGTCTTTTTTATGTACTTGTATATCCTATTGGATACAATAGGAATAAGGGAATGCATTAGTCTAAAGTGATAGTCAAGTTTTTGAATTCAAATGTCATTTCCTTTGCATGCTCTAGAGTAAAATAAAATAAAAATGTTTCCTGACTTCCCATTTCAGAAATGTGTAAGAGTTGAAAAATTGAATCCAATAACATGGAAAATCTCCAAAACGATTAACTCAAAAAAAAAATGATGTTTTACTGAGGTCTAATTTTTTTATGTGGTGAGATTTTCTCTATTTCTGACCATTTACCAGTTATGCAAAAGTTTTTGTTTTGCATTCCTAAAAGACGCAGAACTTAAATACCAAGTTTGGTATTTAATAAGCTTCATAATTTTGAGCAATGCTGTTCTCTCTCTCTCTCTGTCTCTCTCTCTCTCTCTCTCTCTCTCTCTCTCTCTCTCTCTCTCTCTCTCTCTCTCTCTCTCACACACACACACACACACTCTCTCTTTTCCTTAAAATGCTTTTTTGGACTCGTGGGTCCTCAAAACATATATTCCTGGTGAAATCTCAGTATCAAATTTTTGGGTGGTATGCAAATAACTTCTCTACCTAATTTGTACAGGATAGAAAAAAGTTATATAATAATCAGTCTATATTCAGATGGTTGTTTCTATTTTATAAACAATTACACAGTTTCATAGTTATTATTTACAAGAAGTATATTAAATCAGCATTTAAATATTGTGAAGAGATATTAATTACTGCAAATGTATAAAAACTTAATATTCTACAAAATCAAATTCTTTGCCTAGTAACTGGAGCTGTTAAAACTACCCCAGTACTTGCTCTAAAAATTTTGACAAATAATCCAAGACTTGGACTTGACATTGAACAAGCAGCCATCTTACAACATGTAAAAAACAATCTGACTACCTTATAATGACTGGGGAAAAAAGAAAACCACAAGTAAACCTAAAAACTCAACAAAGTTTCCTTACTTAAAAAAAAAAAACAACATACAAACAAATGTTAACCCATTAGAAACTATTTAATATTGAACACTATGTACACTTAGCTGAAGAATTTACAAAATCTGAAACCTCTTTGTGTGTTCTGAAACAAAGACACTAGAAATAGAAAATTTATGATAGCCTACCAATGAATGGCTACATGTTTATACTGACAGTTCCAGCTTACCAAATAACAGCGGTACTGGCGCAGTTGCAGATTATATTTAAATACCACTAACTTTGCTGGAGAGATTTCGGCAATACTTAAAAGCTTACAAAACCTATTATATCATATAAACAAATTTGAAAAAGTTGTATTATTATCTGACTCCAAAGCAGCTATAATATCCATAACATCTTATGTAAGACCTAATAACCTAAATGTTGCAGAATGCAGCAAAATCATAAAACAACTAATTAATTTAAACAAAAGGTTAATACTTCAATGGATACCATCACATTGCAGAATACAGGGTAATGAAATGGCCGAGTTTCTAGCCAAGAAAGGTAGTAAAATTACATCAAATGCATCTGATCCAATAAGTTATCTCTCTATCAAAAGAATCATTATGTCAACATATAATAAAAAAAAATTAAAGAAGATAATGTATTGCAAACAAAAGGAAAAGCATGGGAAAAATTATGTAATAACATGACCAGAATCTCTACATTACCAAGAAAATCCTGTGTACCAACTTTTAGACTCCTAACAGGCCATGACTGTCTCAGTAAACATTTATTCAAGATTGGAATAGTGAGATCTCCTTTGTGTCCTTTCTGTACACTTAAAGAAGATTTGGATGGAAACCACCACTGCCCAACCTTTAGTTAACATAACAACAAAATATTGGAATGCAAGAGAGCAAATGGTTTCACTGCCAACTGCTCAACATTAGATACCAACCAACCAGTTATTAATCTAAGTGTGTTTAATTAATTCCTCTAGCACATATGTACAATGTACATAGAGAAGGCATCACATTTCACCCAAAAATTCAATATCGAGCTTTCACCAGAAATGCATGTTCTGAGACCCCATGAATCCAAAAAGCATTTATAGATAAAAGATCCGTGAGAGAGAGAGAGAGAGAGAGAGAGAGAGAGAGAGAAGCATGATGTAGATAAAATAATCTTTTGTAAAAATAGTTTGCAGAGCAGGTAGAGAAAGTCATGTGAATGGAACACATCAGTTTATTTATTTATTTATTTATTGTTACAATACCAAAGCAGAAATAAGAGCACTGATTTGTTTTGCATTGTATCAGCAAGTAACTAACAGTTCAAATTGTTCTATAGTAAATAATTCAATGAAATATTTGATGGTGCAAATACTGTTATAATAAATTTGTCAGTCAGCTCTTTATGCATTTTATTCAATAGAACTGTCATTTTCATCACTCTCAGGTAGAACATTTGATACTGCTTCTCATAAGATATTTCTCCTTATATATGCACTGGTATCTAAATGAAATTGTGTTTCTCACACGGCTATAGGTTTTCATTCCCATATTATCTGAATGAATCCCTATGCAGGAAACTGGATGTGATGGGATACAACATTTTGCCTATCAGAAATATGTGTGACAGAAGAGCACCAGTTTTACACTGCTCAGAATTGTAGTCATATGCTAGAAGGTATTGCATTGCTGAGAAGTAAGCCAACATTTTTAACTCAAACCAGTCAATGACTAACAATCCCTGCACAAACCTCAAAGATATCGGGACTTCAAGTGTTCTTGCAGTCTAAGACACAGAGTATCCAGCAAGGTTCACTAATGTAAGGAGACATTTTCTTGCAGCTTCGTTTTTATGTGTGTGCTCAGTCATAGCAAAAGTTGTATGATTGCTAACACCATACAGAGTTCCAAGGCTACGAGGTATGCAAGCATGATCATACTAGTGCCATTCTAACTGAAGAATGAGACAAAATGGAAATGGAGTTTTATTTACGGACGCTCTTTAATAGCTGTGGTTCTCAGCGTTCCATTCTATACTGGGCATGAAAGACTGCTTAATTTTGTTCAGAGGCCTCTTTTATCAGGCTTCAGGTTCTTTTACATGCCATAAATGTATGACACGGGACACACAGGACACTTCTGTTCCAAAGGAAACCATGCTAAGGATTTTTACACCCAAAAAAATCCATCGTCCTCTGCGGGGTTTGGACCCATGATCTTGGTTATATGAAGTTAGCATGGTAACCATTACACCATGGAGGGCAACTAATGAGACAAAGAGTTTACACATATGTCTTTAGTAATTAATCAAGTGAGGAATGTACGTTTTAGTTAAGTTACATTTTAAAGGACTAGTCAATGATCATGGCATATGCATTTTTAATTTTTTGCTTCCTAGCAGAGCATTGGGAACAGTCTAATTGGATGAAATACTGTGAATCAGGTATGGGAAAAATGGCTACCTCATTCCACCATAGCCCTACCATTCTCTAACCATCTGTTTCACATGTGCTTCCGACATTCATCTTTGGCTAGTAGGTTTCAAGCTCTGGATGCCAGATTCATAAAGAGTGGCAGAGAGAATTACAATCGAGTTTTCTACTTTAGAGCCAAATATACCTTTTTAGTAAATAATAAGAAACTCTGAAAGACATCAACAAAAAAAAAAACAAGAGTTGTTTTTTGTTAAAGGGTTTATCCACAAGAATATATGAAGATAATAGTTTGTTACTTGTGAGATGGGTAGAGTAACCTATTTCTGACAAAATTTCAGTATTATCTAAGTGACATCACATAGGGTTTTGAAATAATTATTCAATTTCTTAACACTAGTTTACAGACACAGACAATGCTGGGTCAAGATAGATCATTAAAAAATCAGCTCATGGATCTAAACAAAACAGCATACCTGAACTGGGAAGTAGGGGACTAAGCGCTTTGCTTTCCTCATGACCCTTAATTCAAACAAACACGACAAACAAAAGTGAAATTATGTATGGGCCTGATTTTGGTTTTGAAGGGAGTGTCACCTGTGCTCCTTGTTACCAGTCATTTGCTGCTACAGCAGTCACAGCATATTCTCAAAATATCTAAAATATCTTTCAGAAAATGGCCATTGAAAAAAATAAAAGACAAAATGTGTTCTTAATAATGACATCTGTAATTGATTTAAATCAAAGTAATGCTTTCCCTTCCATCCCATAATTAGATATTGTTTATGTGGTATTAATTTGTTGAGCTGGTTTTTTAACACTATGTCACTTACATTTTTATTATAAGGGACTAGTTTCGAAAACCTATGCTTTCATTTTCAACTTCACGGGTCCACTGGTTTTACTCCTGATAGCATCTTCAATTTTCATAACACTCATAACTGGGCATTTGAAAATCCTAATGAAATACGACAGGACAACCATCAACAGAGGTTCTTTCTCAACAACAAAATACACCAGAGCATAGACTAAATGGGCGGCTGATTTTAAACGTTGCCGTGAAAGCGTCCAAGATCTCTGCAAAGGACTTCCAAAAACTGTAACCACGCCAGAAATCATTTAAAAAGTGCATGACATGATTTTGGAAGATCAGCATACAAAGGTGCGTGAAATTGCTAATGCTCTCGGAATTTTAAAGGAAAGTATTGGTCACATCTTGCATCAGGAATTAAACATGAGAAAGCTTTGCACAAGATGGATGCCACGTATCCTCACTGTGGATAACAAATGCATTCGCATGACACTTTCTGAAAAGTGCTTGGCACATTTTCAGAAGAACAGAAGTGACTTTATGCACCTATATGTCACAATGGATGAAACATGGATTCACCAATACACACCCGAATCCGAGCAGCAGTCGAGGCAGTGGACAGAAGCTGGTTCTTCAGCTCAAAGAAGGCGAGGATGATGCCATCGGCGGGAAAGATCATGGCATCAGTGTTTTGGGATGCCAAAGGAATATTGTTCATTGACTGTCTCAAAAAAAGGTAAAACCATTACTGGAGAATACTACTCTCAACTTCTAACCAAACTGAATGCAAGCGTTCATGAAAACAGACCTGGGTTAAAAAAGAAAAAAAATTGTTTTCCATCAGGACAATGCGCCTTCCCACAAAGTGTTCCCTATTCCCCCGATTTGGCTCCCTCGGACTTCCATCTGTTTCCAAAACTGAAGAAATTCCTCGCCGGTAGGCACTTTTCGCCCAATGAAGCAATTGCAGCTGTAAATGGGTACTTTGCAGCACTTCCAGAGGAACACTACAGAGAGGGAATAATACCATTGGAACCTCTGGACAAAATGTATTGATATTAGAGGAGATTATGTTGAAAAATAAAACTACTTTGAAAGCGTGAATTGTCGTTTTTCACTATCAGGCCAAGAACTTTTCAGACCACCCTAGTATATGTTTGAAAATAAGAGGTGAATTTTAAGTAATCTTTTTAATAACATGAGTTAATATTCATATAGCTTCATTGACTAAACTTTTATTTTTATTTATTTTTTTTTTATTATTTTTTTTTTTTTTTTTTTCAGGTGTAGCAATTCTTTCTAATGCTCCAGAAAAATTACCAGATAAGAAGAAAGCTGAAAAGAGTGAAAGAGAACGTAATAGAGCACATGGTGCAGGAGGAAATGTATCAAGTTCTAGACAGGTAACTGTTAATATCAGAATTTATCTTGATTTTTATTGACAAAAAAGTATTTTTTGATTCATATAAGTTTAGTGAAACACAAAATCAGTAAAATTTGCACTAGACTGAAATTAAACACAGTAGTATCTGAGAACATAAATGCTTTTAATACTTTAGTAGTTACTTTCTGTACCATGTAAAATACACATAGGTAGAGAAGTAATGCATTCCATCCAAAAATGTGATAACCATATTTCTCAAGAAATGCATGTTTTGAGCAACCATGAATTTAAAAAATTAGAAATATTATGAAATCAGAAATTAGTCTGTGAATAATATCTCAAAAGCGAAAAGTTTAAGTACCAGGCTTGGTATTTAAGTTCAGTATCTTCCAAGGATGTGACAAAAGATTTTCAGGAAAATCCTAGCAGCCCAAAGTACCCTTTTCATGGAAAATGTTTACTAAATTTTCAATTTTCTGAAAAATGGCTAATGATTTTGAATAAAATACAACCTATCACAAATATTTTAATAACAAAGTGTTTAACTTGAATGTTATGTGAATAGTGTGTGAAGCCCTCTTCATTCTGGGTGGCTTTTACATAACTGGTAAACCATAAGAGATAAAGAAAATCTTACTACACAACAATTGTAGATCTGTTAAAACTTTCAATTTATGCCAAATACATTTTTTGTGGAGTTAACTATTTCCAAGATATGCCTTGTTTTTGGCATAAAGTTCCCAATTTTTAACATTTTTCTCAAATAAGAAGTTGTCATTCAATTTCGGGGTTTTTTTTTTTTTTTTTCTTTCTTTTTTCCCCCTTCTGCAAATGAAAACAAAAATCAAAGGTCATCACATAGCAACCAGCTCTCAAAAGATTTGAGTATCACTAAAACTAGTGAACACCTAGAAAAAAGTTGGTGTGTGCATGTATGTACACACGAGAGAGGGAGAGAGAGAGAGAGAGAGAGAGAGAGAGAGACTCAAAAACAAAAAGTCAGTAAAATACCGAACTTGGAATTTAAGTATATTAAAGATATTTACATGACAAAATGTGTATTTTGAATTTTCTGGGACCTCTTCATTCTGGATGACTTTTGCATAACTGGTAAACCATAAGAGACAACACAAAAAATGTAGAGCTTATTAAAAAACACAATTTATGTCACATATTTAACTCCATGAAAAAAAAAAAAAAAAATCTATTTCCGAGATATCCCTTGTTATTGTTTCAGTTTTAAAATACTTAAACTAATCTCATAAGGGAATTTGTCAACTCCTGGCCATGCAAAGAAACAAATTTCATTTGCATGGCAACCAGCTGTAAAAGATTTGACTGTCGCTTTAGCCTAGTGTAGGTATTTCCCTTCTACTGACAAGAAAGCAAATAAGGCCATTTCTGCTAATGTTTATCTTAATTAGCATGAAGCAGATAGAAGAATGAGCTTTTAAACAATAATTTGTTGCAGAGATGTAGAGAAAATTATGACAAATTATACTACAAATTTTACTAACAAAGAGTGTTCTTCTATAGTGTTAACCTCTTTTACCTGTCAAAGAAAGTATAAGCATCAGAAAAGTGAACCAACAGCAAATGAATATCTTGGAAATGGTTAACTCAAAAAAAAAAAACACACGCACACGCACACACAGACGCACACACGCAAAATATCAAATCATGGAGAAATTTTCAAATAATATAGCTACATTAAAAACATAACAAAAAAATTAATCTCCCCTTAAACAACTGTCTGCCAACTTGAACCTTCTACAACAAAATGTATATTATGACGGATTACCTAATTTTAATAATTTTAATGAATATTATTAAGAGAAAGCAAATCAAAAAATAGGGATGCTTATGAATAACTTAAAGAATAGGTAGTCAGGCTGAAAAATTCAACATGCAAGTCAGTTGGGGAATTTAATGCTGTGCTGGCATGTTGCCATGAAAGCCTAGTGGTTAGAGCAACTGGCTAGAGACCAGGAGAGCCCTACCTATCCAACTTGAGTTTTACACACAACTTGTGTGAAAAAACAATTAACTAAAACATAGCTATGAAAGTAAGTGATGATGGGTGAAGAAAGTCACTTAGTTGTTATACTTCAGATACTTTTATGCTAATAATTTAAGTTTAAGGCCTGATCTTAAAAATAAGCAATGATGTCATGTATATTGTGCAACTAAAGTTTTATGAAATCAATTGTTAGTCAAGCTATTGAAATTCCTTGTAAAAAAGATAATATAGATAGTCATTTCACAGGCCTCATTGAATGCAACACATTCACATCTCCAAAAACTTCTGAAGGAAATAGAGGAACAGGACCAAGCTCAGATAGTAAAATTGGGAGATGCCAGTATTGCTGCACCTTTCACTTCAAAATTATCTTCAATTATGTGCAGTAAGTAATTTTGTTATTCTATAAAATTAGCAGATAAATGTGTTTTGGTAGTAACGTTGATGTTTGAAGGCATTTTCACATTATAAGGTTTCTTTTATCTGACTATCCCCCTGCTGCTCACCACCACCACCACCACCACCACCACCACCACCACCAGAGTATTTCCTAAATTTATTTACCACATATCATTATGACATTACCAAACTAAGATATCTAGGAAACTCATTTTGCCAGGAAATTGCTGTTTGAAGTTCATCACTTTTCATATTGTATGTAATTTTATTACATATTTACAAAATATTATTGTAGACCATAAATAAGTTGTAGTTTTAAAACATACTTGCAATTTTCATATCTCTGGAATCTGAATAGAATTTGAAATGATGAGGTTTAGTGCTGACTGTTTAAACTTCATAAATTATATTTCATGTTCAGTTTATACTACAATTTATAGAAAATTTGTTTTATTATTACAGCATATGAAGTGGTGCTTATGAGAAATATTGACACTTATTTTACACTGAAAAACTTTAAATTAAGATATAGAGAAGATAAATAAAACTTTGTTTAAATAATGTGTTTAAATCCTGTAATACTTTACTTTTATTAGGGTTTTTCTATACTACAATAGTAATCCATCAACCCAAAGAATTTTTTTTTTTTAAAGATCTCGTCAACATATTCTTCAACTTCTTTGCTATTCATATTTCTTATTACTGCATCCATCCATTGTTCCCTAGACTTCTCTTTCCTCCTCCTTCCCTCGACCTTCCACTCCAGAATCAGTTTTTGGAATTCTGTTTCTTTCTATTCTCTTTACATATCCAAACTTTCAATCTTGTTTCTTTTATTATTTCAATAATATTATATTTAACATACATTATTTCACTAATTTTCTGGTTTCCAATTTTTTCAATGTGTTAGAAATTTATTTTCTTGAATTCTACCATGTCCAAGTCTTAACCCCCATATAATGTGACACTATGTACCAAAGATTTAAACATTAATATCTTAGTCTTTTGTACAATATTCTTACTTCATCAATATGAGCTTGCCAGTTTAACGTTCCAATTATTTTTCTTCTCTCATTAGTTCTTTTTTTAATTTTACAATAACTTTTACTATCTGATTTTAAAATTGATCCTAGGAATTTGAATATATTTACTTTTAATTTCCACATTTTCAATTTCTATTTTCTCTTCATTCTCTATTTGAGCCATTAAGTGTTCAGTTTTCTTAATGCTTATATTTAGTATTAAATAGGGTCATTAAATTACAAGGTAATCTCTCTTATGGCCTCTATCCACTGCGCAAGACATCCCAGAGTTACCAGGAAAGTGGTGCGAACAAAGGCGCACTGGAGCCCTTACCGTAAACATATAGTGAAAATATTGACCATCTTCTCCCAAACAGACATACTAAAATTGATAAACTTAAAGTCCTTTAACAAACTGCAAAAGTTAAAAAAAATATTATATACAATTCTCTATTTATTATAACTGTATAATAATATAAAATAATAGTCAAAACAATAAATTCTAATCTTAATAAAGGTATTAATAAATACGTTTGGAAGCAAGTACGCAATAAACCCAGTTAAAGATGTTCTCACTAAGCTCAGCAATAGAAATCCCTGTGTAATCTACAGAAGCTTAGTAATAACTTCATGCAAGAAATAACAAAGATTTCTGTTGCTAAGCTTAGACAACTGAGCGATAATATTTTTGTAAATTGTGCTGCTCAAATGTGAGCAGAAGTTGAACATTTTCGTAATTTATCTTAAAATATACATTTTAGTATACCTTTGCCGACATCACTTTCTTGGCAACTTGGATCTCTTGAGCAGTGGATAGAGGCTGCGTCAGAAGTTACCTTATAATTTAATGACCCTATTTTTACTAATATTTATATTGTACTCCTCTATTTCCATAGCATATATGCTGCCTCTTCAGTATCCTGGGTAATGACTAGTTGATTTTCTGCAAACAACACTTATTTTTCTGATAAATTATAACTTTCTTATACAGTGACTCCCATAATGATCCGGTTCTGTCAAATTAATTATTTTTTGTCTTCTTTTCTCTCACATCTAAACAATATTTTCTAGTAATTTATTTTTTGAAAGTAGGCATTTTTTTTGTAGTTTACGATCGACATAGAATAAATTGCCTACGTTATATGATGGGAAAGATAACTTTTATTTACATCCAGGACAACAGATGTCACTACTCATCATTCGGTTTCAACCCCTTTCCACTTGATTTTACGTTAGTTACGCAAGAGCTGAGTATTCAGTATTCTAAAGGTCGCTCAGCCGAGTGGTAGTGTGTTGCTTGAGTTGAATACAAACGCAAAACCAAGTGGGTCTAAGGGCACTTAACACCACTTTCAAAATAAGGCAATTTTGCATATTTCATCATACCAAAGGCCGTATATATACAGAAAGTGCTAATCTGTTACAAATTCCCAAGAGTACTGTTGGTGACATCATTAGGAGGTACAAAAATGAAGACAGTATAATTTGTACCACCACCAAGTCATCCAAAAAAATTAACAAACAAAGAAGAACATGCTATAGTTAGAAAAATAAAAATTAATCAAAATTAATTGCACCACAGATTGCCGCACAGGTGAATGAGCAGTGGAAAAAGCAGGTCAGTCCACAAACAATTAAGAGGTCACTAAAAACAGAAGCATTTAATGGAAGAGTAGCCAGGAAGAAACCATACGTCAGCGAAGGAAAGAGGAGAAAGACACTAAACTTTGCTAAGCAGTACATTGAAAAGGACAAAAACTGGTGGAATGATGTTATCTTCGCTGATGAGAGTCCCTATAAAGTTTTTGGGTCAGATGGAAGGACTATGGTGTGGCGAAGACCTAATCAAGAGCTACGAAAAATAAACCTGCAACTAACTGTGAAGTATGGTGGAGGAAATGTGATGGTTGGGGGTGTATCTCTGCTAGTGGACCTGGAGAGTTCTTTATTGAAGGTATTCTGAACAAGCATAAATATTTACAGTTGCTTAAACACAATTTATGAAAAAGTGCTGAGAAGTTAGGAATATTGGAAACATTCAAGTTTTACCAGGATAACGATCCCAAACACACGGCCTATGAAGCACATTCCTGGCTGCTGTGGAACTAAAAAGAACACTGGTGAAAGAATGGACCAGTATTAGTTCCAACTACACCCAGAAGTTAGTGTCCAGTATGCCAAACCGTCTGAATGCTGTTTTGCGTCAAAATGGGCTTCCAGCTAAGTTCTGATGGATACAAAGTGCAGTACTAAAGTGAAAACCGAATGTTTATGAGCACATGTTTTACGTGTTTATTTCGGTAAAGGTTTTCAGTTATTTGTGTTATTTAGAATATGGACCAAAGAAGGTCAATGTTAGTTTGATGTGGAAGTATATGTCCTGAAACGTTAAAGGGTGTAATTGTTTTGTTTGTTATGAACAAGTTTGTAAATAAATTAAATGTAATGACAGGTCAATGGTTTCAAATATCACAAAACCGAATGTTTATGGGAGTCACTTTACTTAATCACTGAAATACTTTTAAAACATGTAATTGCATATACTGCCAAAATTTTAGTTTTGAAAAATACAGTAATATTAATTCATGGTAGATGTTGCTATTAGTGTAGGAAGAAGTAGGTTTTAAATTTTGACAGTGTGCAATTAGTGTCAGCAGTGAAGAATCTCATAAGAACATTTGAAAGATTGGTGTGAAAGTCATGGCATATCAGTCAAATGTTGTGTATTTCATTTTATATTGTAAGTTTAGTGACTTTACAACATGCCTAGAGGGATTATGAACTGATAACCAGTCTGCTTCTAATGAATAGATTGGTCATTGGCTGCTTTAAGATCAGAAAAAGAAGCAATTGATAAATCTAATAGTGTTTTCATTCCAAATCCATGTGAATCGTGCCCAAATAAAAATTGTGAAAATCATGCTCTGTTTAAGCAGTAAATTCCTTTCCTTCCCTTCAACCCCTTCATCTTTCTCTTTAACCATCACCCTGTGCACACATTAATATCCCCATTAGCAAAGAAAAAATATAACAGTGAACTAAACAACATTGTACATACAACTAGAGAAAATAGTTCCTAATGAATACAAATATAAGAAAGTAAATAGAGCCGTAAAAAGAAGTAAAGAAGTCGGCAACAATCACTCCAAATGAAAAACAAAACAAGACAGCTTTCTACAGGTTTCAAAGGATTTTCAAACAGCACATCAATTTGGTCCCAAAAACTCCATTAAAAACATACTAAATTTTAAATTTAAAGATGACATCTCACAGGGGAATAAGCCAGAAATATACCAGTCCTGCTGCAAGACTATGTCATCAGAAACATAAAGCAAAAATAGGAAGAAAAATTAGTGGCAGTTTGGCAGTTTTGAAAAGACCAACACACCATAAATAGAAATCTAAAAATACTAAAAATTTCAAGAAAAACAGGTCTTGCAGTTTGGGAAAGTATTTAAATTTGGAAGGGCAAGAACTGTGTTTCCAATATAGAGGCTCATTCAACCACCACTAGGGACAAGGATAAACACCAAGAGGAATGATGCCAGTAGTCAACGAAGAACTGAAGATGGGTGCAAGTAGCTCCAGAAAGATCTTTCCATTTCTTAAGTACAGTAAGTGATGCAGTATTACAAGTATATTCCATAATTAATCTAAATTATTAGACACTCACTGTCACAAGCTCCACCATACTTCATCAGAATTTTAAATTAAAATCTATTAAGTAGCTGTTGCTTTCTTATTGAATCTTGGAGGGCAGTTCAATAAATTATATTTGAAATTAGATGGTGTTGCTAAGTCAAGTTGTTAACACAGTGTACTGTCATTTGTTATATGTCATCAAAACAAATTTGGTACAATTTATGTCAGTGTGGATTTGGCAGCCATTTCAGTTAGTCGTGCAACGTGTTTTTGCTAAAATGGAAAAAGTGCAATATCATTCAGTGATTCATTTTTTATTTTTGAATGAGAAAGCTTGAAGGAGATAAAAGTGAAATTGGATTGTTTGTGCGGACTGTTTATCAACTATGCCACGATTGCTGACGATGGATGACAAGTGGATGTGGCTTTCAACTTCAAAGCTGTGTTCTGAGCTATTTAAGCAAAATCCAAAGGACCTTTTGTGTCTTGTCACCATCAGTGACACCTGGATTCAACATTATACCCTGGAAATCAGATAACAATCAAAACAATGGATTGCTTCTGGTGAATCTGCTCCAAAAAGGCGGCTGGAAAACTAATAGCAATGATTTTTTGGGGTGCAAAGGATGTCATATTCATTGACTTCTTAGAAAAAGAAAATTGAATAATTGAATACTGGACAACACAAAATGAGCTATTGGCCCAATTCTACAAGAAGTTGAAGACATGGCCCTATTTGGCAAAAAAGAAAGTAATTTTGCCATGACAACGTGTCTCGTCATCAAACTACATGAATTACTGCCATTCCCCCACATTATTCACCTGATCTGACTCCCTATGATTTCTTCTTGTTCCCAAATATGAAGAAAATATTCACGGGAACAAAATTTAGATCTAATGAGGAGGTCATCGTAGAGCCACAGGTATGTTATGCAGAGTTGGCAATTTCTATCTTTTAGAGGGGTTAAAAACTGGCAGGAACTTTGGGAGAAGTGTTTATCCCTAATTTATGTTTAAAAAAAATGACATTTTTATTCTTAACTCGGCTGCTTATTGAACCATCCCATATGCACAACTTTTCTGTGATATACTCAAGATTATTTTAGAATAGAATCTAAGAAATATGACTCCTGATTTTGAATTAACAATAATACATTGCACTTTGAGTTGTATTTACATCGGTTGAAATCTATTGTTGTCTCTTCCACACAAAGAAGTATTTCTGGAGAAAAGTGAATGAATTTGAAATTCACGAATATAGGAAACATGAAGTAGTGACACTTCATTTAAACGTGTGCTGCATTGTTTTTCCTTCTTTCTGAAGACATATTTAACTACTAGCTTGAAGCCAGTTCCCATGTACCTAAGATAGTAAAGCTTTCAGCATGATTATTTTGTAGAGAGATGGTTGGGAAACTGCAATAACATGGTCCAACTGTGGAGTTACTACAAAAAAATGTTATAAAACTGTGAGCGCTGTAGAAGCATGGTGTAATAAATTTAACAACTAGTTTCAAACCGTTTGAAATTTGAAATCTACACCCAGGAATACCTATGATTGACTGGTGCAGATAGTATGTGGGGCAAATTGGATCGTTACATTTTGTTTTGTCTCTCAGGTGTTATATACAGCACACTTCCAAGAATGTGTAATTGATAGGTGTAAGTTACTCAAACCTCATTGGTGGTCATTGGATAAGTCCATTCCATGTTGAAGTAATTGCCATTAGCCAGTTTAATCTGTTCACTTGTGCTAACTTGGAAATGTATGTAAAAATGCTGCCATAACTAAGTGCAAGCGCATATGGAATAAGAACTTTGGCATATTATACAGACCTCCCTAAAAATAACAAACAATCAAACATAAAGAATCACTTATTTTGTGAACATTGACTTTGCTCAGTTATGTATCATTGTTTGAGAAACTCAAACAACAAAAACTTTATAATTAAAAATGTTTCATTAGAATAATGATATAAAATTAAGTCAATTTGGTTGAAGATAGTTCAAATGACCAACAATTCTATCTCTAAGCTGTGCTGATAGGTGCTATAAATACTTTTACCAAAAAGGAAAAACACTTTTTAACTGAGTAATTTCACACCCATATCACCAGATATATAAAACAAATTACACATACAGCAAGCACAGAATTAATGTAAAATGGAGTTCTGCATAAACAATAAAAATACTTGATGTCTTGCCAAATAAGGACCAGATTTAGCCAGGAAGAAAGTCATCTTCTATCAGGCCAATGTGCACCCACACATGTGTGTTGTTGCCATGGCAAAAATACACAAGCTGAGGTACGATTTGTTACCCCACCCACCTTATTCATCTGACATGCTTCGTTAGACTTCCATCTCTTCCCTAAGCTCAAAAGTTCCTCAGAGAACAAGGAGACTACTTAAAAATAAAAAATAGTTTGAATCAGTCAGTTGTTATTTCGAGTTATTTTGAGAACTTATCAAATGACCTTCATATCATCAATATTAGGACTGCTCATAGCATTGATTCATGAATGGCCAAACAGTACTATACACTGACAGTAGTTATATATCTAATTTTGATCATTAGTGTATATTACCTCCATGTTTGATTTTCTTTGATTTCAGTATGTCATGTCATTAAACAAGGAAGATGCACATTAGTAACAACTTTGCAGATGTTCAAAATTTTAGCACTAAATGCACTTATCCTTGCATACAGCCAGTCTGTTTTATATCTGGATGGAATTAAATTCAGTGACATGCAAGCAACGCTCCAAGGATTGCTTCTAGCAGCTTGTTTTCTTTTTATTTCTCGATCAAAGGTGAGTACATCATACAATTAGATCAGAAAACAAACAAATAATATATAAACTAAGCTGCTTACATTAAAATTGAGGTCATTAAACTTAATTCCACCTCTCCTTACCTTCTCTCATATCTTCCTTATTTCCCTCTCCCTCTCTCATAGCATATAGCATTGTACTTTACAGGTGTTAAGTTAAAATTATATGGTTCAATATAAAACCATCAAAATACTGGTGAAGTATGATTTGATTGTCATGTATTCATATCTCTTATCTGGCAAGGATCATCACTGATTGTCATATGTATTCATATTTTATTAAATAAAATAAAGTGGGTAAAAATCCTAAACCCCCATCCCTTATCTGGCAAGGATCACCACTGTATAATGAACTCTGCAGTGATCTGGGGTTTAAGAGCACCAGTTATTATAATGTGCTACCAGAAGCACTCCTGAAGTTGGAGTAAAAAGATGAAATGCTTCAAAGTTCATCCATGATAATCTTTGAAACTGCAATAAACCAGTTGCTGCAAATACCAGGAGAAAAAGGAAAAAACTATGTTAGTGAAAAAAGTAAAGTACTATAAGTGGTCTTATGGGCCTAGGAAAACTTAAACTTTTGTCCTTACTGGATTCCTCCAATTCTTTACAATTACTAAGATGTTCAGCATTTAAGATATCACCAGTATTGCACAGGTGACACATATCTTCTTTAAATCCAAATCTATGAAGATGTTCTGCTAGACAGTTGTGTCCTGCTGCCAATCTGAAATGTGGTACTGCTTTCTCTCTAGGAACATGGAGGATTTTTTGTACTATTTCTTTAATATCGGAATAAATTTTATCATTTATTTTTGCTTTAATTTGTTGGTCATATTTATTCTTTATAATCCTTCCAATCATGTTCAATTTTTCATTTATACAAACTTGTTTTGTGAGTTTGGATCTTATCATTGCATCTTTTTTTGCCAGTTCATCTGCCAATTCCCAGTAAGCCCCATGTGTGCTGGGACCTACTTCACTTTCTGTTTTTACTTTTAATAAATGTCTCTTGTAACTATTATTACTGCCCATTTTCAATATTTTTAAATGCCTTTTTTGCCTGCCAGTTTTAACCAAATTGTATGCCTAAACTTCTGGGCTCTATTGATAAATATAACACTTTTAATTATAAACTACGAGGTGTGATCAAAAAGTTTCTGGAATGATGTAATAAATACTACACAACAGTTTGTTTTGTCTAATCTGCACTGTCACCCTCGAAGTAGTCTCCTTGGCAGTTGATACACTTGTCCCAGCTCTTCTGCCACTGCTGGAAGCACCTCTGGAAGCCCTCTTCTTTCAACATGTTCGGGGCCTTTTGCGATTTGCGATGAATGACATCAATGTCCTCAAAACGGTGTTCTCGGAGCCGCATTTTAAGTCGCAGGAAAAAAAAAGTCCATTGGTGCCAAAGCTGGAGAATAGGCGAGATGGGGAATAGTATTCATCCTATTTTTATCCAAAAATTGGCGAACAGAAAGATCTTTGTGCGCGGGTGCATTGTCATGATGCAGGAACCAGTCACCACTCCTCCATTTCTCTGGCAGTTTGCATCGCACATTCTTTCTTAATGAGTCAGAAAGTTCTCTTATTATAATGTGCCTATCATTTAAGACCGTTTCTCTCACCTGATTGATATTTTCATCAGTTTTGCTGGAACAGGGTTGTCCCGAATGATCTGCATCTTGAACTAATGCCACAAATTTCGAAAACTGCTCAAATGCTTGAGTTTTGCCCATAAGCTGTTCTTAACTTTTCACAGGCTTCTGTTGCAGTTTTATAGCAAAATTTGATGTTTGTTTTGTGTTCTTTGTAATGTGACATTTTTGCTACGTGGAAAAATTGCAGCACATGCAAAACACCTGTTCACTTCAGAGGGTCTACCTTGTCACTACATGGTCACAGCAAGTCAAGTGACTACTCATTTTTATCGGGAAGGAATGCTGCATATACCGTCTGGGTTAGATTTAAAGAAATCTCAGCATCAACATTGTTACGAAACCATTCCAGAAACTTTTGATCGCACCTCGTATGTTATTTTACTTATTCACATAATAAAAAATGATTGTAGAGCTACAGCACTTGACATAAAAAAATTTAATTATAAAAAAAAGATAATACACTAATTACCCCTTTGGGGTAATATATTTAATGCAAACTTTATAGAGAAAGTAGAACAGTTATTAATTGGTAGTAAGACCAATAACTATAATTGCAATACTAGACATATAACAGATTCAATGTATTTAAATGAAAAAACAAAAGTAGACCTTTCAAAAATAATAAAGGACATGAAAAATAAAAAACCTACAGGATCAGATGAAATATCACCAATACTACTTAAACAATATGCACCTTATTTACTAGAACCATTGGTAGAAATGATACACACTGTTATATCAGATGGAATATTTCAAAAAGTATTAAAGTAAACAATCATAAAACCCTTATATAAAAAGGTGACAAAGGAATACCTGGAAATTATCGTCCAATAGCACTTATTTCCAAAAGTAATTGAAAAGATTATTGTAAATAAAATGATATATTTTATAGATAAACATAATATTCTAAATGAGGCTCAATTTGGATTCAGGAAAAATAAATCAATAACTCAGGCTATAGCTGACATTACGGATTACATAATAGATAACCTAGACAATCATGCTAATGACAACTGTATATTCTTAGTTTTATCTAAAGAATTTGATTGCATCCAACCTGACACTCTGTATGATAAACTGTATAACTCTGGAATTAGAGGCACCCCACTCAAATTAATAGTCATATTTAAACAGTAGAACTCAGGTAATGAAAATTACGCATTTAACACACAAGAACATAAAAGACTATTTATTCCAAAAGTCTTGAAGTAAAGCATGGGGTTCCCCAAGGGTCTGTTCTTGAACCTCTACTGTTATATATATGACACCTAATTTACCAGTTAGCAAAATTACTATGTACACAGATGATACATCAATTAATAATATGGGCATAGGAGTAAAAAATTTAGAAGCAATAACATTACAGAACACTAAACTAAAAATCCAGCACTTGCAATCCAATAACCTACAAATAAATATAAACAAAACAAAATGTATAAATTTCCATACCCCATAAAATAAAAACAAAAAAGATTGACATGTTTATAGGGAAAGACAAAATTGAACAAGTAGAGTATTGCAACTTTTTAGGAGTCATTATTGACCAACACTTTTAATTGGGATAAACATATGGATAAAATGTGCAACAAAATTTGTAATGGTTTATATATTATTAAAAGATTCGTAGGTTTCAGAAACAAAGAGCTGTTAATGACAATATATTATGGACAAATCCACCCACATATTTCTTACGGTATCATAGCTTGGGGTCACAGTAAAAAGAAAAACACAAATAGAGTTTTTATATTACAAAAAAAGAGCAGATAGATTGATCCTGGGACAAAACAGACAGAATCTTGTAAAGAAGTGTTTAAAATTTTAAATATTATGACATTGTACCCAATATAAATATATGTATATATATATATATATATATATATATATATATTAGTATAAAGTGAGTTACCGGAAATTATTTGTGTGTACATGGGTGTGTGCTTACTGTGTATGCTTTTTATATGAATAACTTTGCTAATTTGTAAATCTGTTCATCCTTTGAGTCAAATGTAAATAATACAGTCAATCTCAAATGTTTAGTTTTATGTAATTATGTAATTTGATAATGCAAGTTAAACTCAAATGACCCTCTTGAACATTTCCCTAGATTTAATATATGTTTTAATATGAACATCCCTATCATTAAATGTTTCCCAAGTTTCAAAGTTCTACTTTGCAGTAGTTCCTTATCTAATTCAAAATTTTTGTCTTCCATAGCCATTGAAGACTTTGTCTCGACAGAGGCCATTGCCCAACATCTTCAATTTGTATACAGTGATGACCGTTCTATTACAATTCCAAGTGCATTTTGTGTGCCTCATTTATTTAGTTCAGCAAGCTACATTGAGGTCACCAGCAAAGTAAGTACAGTTAGGTTGTAAATGTACGTTTTTAATACAACTGGGATTTATAATAATCAAAATAAATTTAACAGTCTATAATTCAGGATTCTAGGGAAAACATATCTGTGCATTTATAATTGGGAACATACATGACAACATAATTATGCCCATGATTATCAAATTATGAAGTAATCTGATAAAAAATTTTACTAGAACGAAAATAATATCAAAAAGCAAAAATAATAACTAGGGACCAGATTTTTAAGTTTAAAATATAAAATAGGTTTTTAATAGGTAAAAATCTGTAAAATTATAAACATAAAATAGATTGTTTTTTAGATTTTTAATAGGTAGAATCGGTTTTTAAGCAGTTTTGTGTTAAAGTGCAACAATCTTGTCATAAACTGCACAAAGGTTAAAGTTGATGCATAATTATTAATAGAAAATCTGATTGGTACAACAATGTAAATATTTTACATAATGAAACTTCATTCACCAAGAACTTTGCAGTTTTAGGCAATAATTGTTCATTTTAAAATGCTAAAATGACTAAATATCATTAAATTACAATTAAATATGCAAAGCAGTCACATGAGAACAAAATTGCATACTTATTGTTCTGACGTCACTGTTCAGGAGGCAGTTTTTAGCAGAAAAAATATAACATGTTTTGCTTATGTGTTTATATACCATTTATTTTATTATTATTATTATTTTATTTTATAAAGCAGAGTTTTTGAGTTGTATATGTAGTAGAACATTGTGGTTTCCAGATCAACATGAATTCCTACCAGACGAAACTAAGGCTATAAATCATTTGTAGTTCCTCTGTTTATTCATCTGCCAGAAAACTTGAAATCAGAGAGAAAATAATTTTGCCATTACTAAGATATGACAATTATTCATATTGCAGAAATTTGCATGCTATTTGATTCATTGTAACATTTTCCTATGTTTTTATGTCCATTTTCTTTCTAATGTCAGTCATGAGCATATATTTGCCACTTTAAACCTCTTTAAGAATTCCATTTAAAATTTCAGATGACACTTTGTTATGTATTTAATAAAATTTAGTAATGAACACAATAATACCCTTTTCTCAACCAAAATAAGATCTGGTAAAAAACAAAAGTTGTTTCATTCCCTATGCAATGGACATTTTCATTATTGCTATCACTATGAGTTCATCTTCATGTAACAGTATAAAACATTACCGATTTAATGTTATACTAACGCCATAATTGGAAGTATTATGGAGCTTTTTAGGATTACTCTTGTGACTCATAACAGTAACATGTAGTAGTTAAGTTATTCTCCACTATTAACCTTGTGTTCGATGTTTATGTATGCAAATTAATAGGCAAAAATCTTCTAGTGTAAGAAAAATAGTTTTATGCCAGATTTAACACTTCATTGCAATAAAGATATATCATTACTAGACATCGGATTTATATGCACTAAAATATGCCTTAAAAATGCTAATATGCACTATCTATATATATTAGGTCATCCTGGAGGTTATAATTTGATTTGCAGTACACACTCATCATTTTTACCAAATGTTCAGGAGTAAATTTATGAAGTTTATCAGATAATATGAGTTTGTATGCAGGGAAGGACCTCTCAACATACACAGACATGATTGGACAATATTTATAAGCACTAACAAGCTCTGGAGGAATTTCTCCCGAAAGTTCTACTCTTGTCACCTTGGATATATTTGCTGAGCATAAAATATTAAAATTGGGATTTCTTTGTAATACACTGCACAGTTTTGCACTCAATAATAATAACTCCATGGCATGACAGCTCACGGGGAACCTTGGCCTACCGCCCGGCCGCTGCGTCCCCCATCTCGGTCCACTACAGACATCATGGATGAGGTGCAGTATTGGAGGGTGAGACGTGGTCAGCGCCTCGAGTCCCCCTGGCCGGTTAATGCGGTTCTCATGACCTGGAGCCGCTACTTCTCCATCAAGTAGCTCCTCAATTGGCCGCACTCAATATTTCCTCATATTTTGAAGGTGCAAACTGAAGTTCACTCTTCACTTCCTCAAAGATTGATATTGTTGCATGAAGGGACAAACCACACATTTCTAGTTTTTGTATTGCTTGAGGTGTAATTTTGAAATGCGCCTTTATAATAGCCAAGTCTCTCTGCAATGTTTCATTTCTGAAAATGTCCTGTGAACGTTGAATTGCCAAGGCATCATTTGGATTTAGACTGCAGACAACTTCTTTAACTGCACTGAAATTGTCAGCATAAAAGAGAGCAGCGTTTATCCATGTACCCCAGCAGGTAAGAATTGGTTCTGGGGGTAGAGGATGTTCCAGGAGTTGTTCCCTATAAGCAACTACTCAGCCTGGGGCTTTAACAAATATTTTCTTTATAGCAGAAATTAAGGTATTTACTTCAGGAAACTGCTCTCGTATGACTTCTTCTACCCTTTGAAGCCCATACACAATACATGTAACATAGATTAAATGGGAATAAAATACTTTCAGATTTGTAGGCTGCAGCATCTGAAAGCAAAACCCGAAATTTACATTCATTACATGCTTCTGGCCATAATAATCTTAAAGCATCGTTGACAAAGCAAGCAAGGGTGGAATTATTAGTTTTCTCTAACACCCTAGAAGCGATCAAAAATGACTTTATCAGCTTGTACCACTGAGTTTACTAGAAAATTTGCCACATGACGTCCAAGGGAGTCAGTAGTTTTGTCCACTATACCCCATACAAGACAATCTTTCAAATCATCTTGGATTTCTTTAATTGCTGTTCAGTAACAGTCTTCAAGATAGTTTTTCCTGAGGGTGATTTATTTGGAATTGTATAATTATAATATTTATCTAAGAAATACCAGAACGTGGGATTGCTAAGTGAGTTCCACAGGATATTTGCTGCTCCTGGCATAAATCACTGGAAAATTTGTTTCTCAAATTAGATGAAGAGGGTTTTTGTTGTGTCAATGACGTTTGCTTCAAGGAAGTTTGTTTCTTTTTAGCTGCAAGATGTTGATTCGTTGTTGAATGTTGGCTTAGCTGAAACTTTTTCACACATGCAATTGTTAAAAAACTACTTTTCTGTCTGTAGTATAATCCAACTGATCACAGTCCTTAACCCACTGTTTTAAAAGTTCACTTTTTGTGCCTCTGAATTTCGGCATTACAACGTGCACACGGGACAAACGACAAACCACTAATTTAACAGCAGAACGAAACAATCCTCTTGTGCTGATAGCAAAACGGGAAGTCCCCGGTAATGAATCCTGCAAACATCTACTCATCATGTGAAGCTGAGTCATACACACAAGAGGCTTAATATGGGTTGCCTTGCTTGTATGAGAATGGTATATTACTTATATTATACAAATTAGAAAGTATTTACATTATTAATTTATATTATAATAATTATAATACTGTAAAAATGTTTGATATATGCACGAACATGCCATAATCATGAAATATGCAAATATATGCACGGAAAGAGATGAACCTCAAATGTACTCCGAACTTTGTTTCCATATATAAAACAGAAAAAACAGGCATTTGCATAAAATTATGTTGATATTCAAAAAACAAAGCATTTTTACTTTCTCTACATGTACTATATACATAGTGTGTAGAGGAAGTATTGTATTCCACCCAAAAATTTGATATCAAGATTTCACCAAAAATATGTTTTGAGGTCCCTGAGTCCAAAAAAAAAATTTTTAGAAAAAGGTTTATGTGTCTGTGGATAGGAAGGCTCAAAAACTAAGAGACCGTTAAAACACCAAACTTGGTATTTAAGTTTGATATCTTGTAAGGATGCGACACAAAAATTTTCAAGAAAATTCCTCCACCCCAAACTACCTTTATATGGAAACATTTTTTGAATATTTTATTTTTCTAAAAAAAATGGCTCTTTAACAATTTTCATTAAACTGCTGTATTTTAAAATTATTTATATCACAAATAAAATTTATATTTGAGTTTTCCAGGAATAGCTTCTGTTTGTTCTGGATATTTTTTTTCTGAATTTTGCATAACTAGTAAGAAATAGATAAAAACTTATGATACAAAAAATGTATATCTTGTTAAAATACAAAATATATGTCCTATGCATTTTTGTTGTACAGTTAACCATTTTCAAGATATTCCTTGTTATTGGTTTCAATTTTAAAATATTTATGCTTTTCTCAGAAGGAAATATCCGTTTTTCTTTTGTTTTACTCCTGGCCAAGCGAAGAGAAGTGAATTTCAATGACAATTACATAATGACTTTATAATCACTTTACTACTGCTTTAGCATAGCATTCCTTTAGTTGCCTTCTACTTATAAGGAACTAAGTAATAAGTACATTCTGCTAACGTTTATCTCGATTAACATGGTGTAGAAAGAATTATCTTTTGTAAGAAGTTTGTTTGTAGAGCAGTTACAGAAAGTTGTATGACTAATACACATCAGATTTTTTTTAAAATGGGACAGTAATGCCAATTTTTCATAATCAGCTTTATGCAGAAGTTAGCAAAACGTGCAGCTGGTCTCCATATTGTGTTAACTATGAGGATTCTTCTCTGTCTATTCCCTTTTTTCACTGTTTCACACTCCATCTATCCGTTTCTATCCCCTTTCCCCTTCTTTCTCTTTCTTGTTCTTGACTCTTGTACCACTAAATGAGATCTATTTCTGGGGTGTTGATAAAAATTAAAGGGTGAGCATAAGTTGTATTATCCTTGTCATATGACTCGTTCATGGGCTCAACCAAGTTGTTACAGGGTAGCGTTGTACATTCGATCAGCAGTACATGAACAGAAGGAGAGCGAATCTAAAGTGTTATTTTACAAGCAACAGTTATTAATGATGTATAACCAATCTTTGCAGGTTCATATTAGATATATCAAAGGACAATACTACATCAGCTAATACACAAAACAAGAATTTATTTTGTTATAATTAAGTAGCACTTTAGGCATCTTTTTTATCCCAAGGGAATGACAAAATTTCATCGCAGATATTCTATGTCACCTTCTTTGTATTCATTGTATTCTCTGTCTTCTAAGAACTTAAAACACAATGACCCTTACTGGACTGCAAATCATTTGAAAATGGCATTTTCCAGTGTTTTTGTTACAAGTGCTAGATTCTTCTTCTGACATTTTGTTACTGGAATCTCTTAAAATCTATATTTAGCAAACGTACATGCACACAGACTATAGGTTTTGCACCTATTGGTATTTGTTAAGTATTAATTTGAGTCAGTTGTAACACTTTACATCGCCTACATCATCTCTTTATTAAGAGCATGTTTCCCAAGTAACATTGCTTCCAATATCAACTTTTTGACTGACAGTGCCATGATTATCTAGTGTTATAATGGATGCCTGTGGTGGTGGATTTCAAAATTCATCAATTGTTCCTTGTTTTTCCAGATATGGACATGTTTTTCCAACTCCCAACTGTTTTTTGTGCCTTTTAAGAAGAATTGGGGTCTTTTCTGTATAGTGATGTTCTCTCCAAAGCTGCCATGCCACTGCTGATTTATCTTCCTGTTTAATTTTACTTTACTAAGATGTTCCTTGTTCTTAGTTGCCAAATTTCTTTTTGTTTCTCCTATGTAAACTTTTGCATACTCTGAGCCATTTATCCTGTACACTTCGGTACACTACTCTATTTTCTGTTGCAATTTCATCTTTGACTTTTGAATTTAAGATATTTTATACTGAAAGTTAATTGTGGATAACATTTTGAAGATTTTTAAAATTTGTATGCCAAAGAGTGGTATGTGATCTTTCTAAATGTAATTTTTTTATTTTTTCATCCTTATTTGTAGTGAGGGTGCTGGTGTCGTTTTGGCTAGTAAAAAAACTAGTAAACCGTAAGAGACAACAAAAAAGTAGCTCTTATTAAAATAGAATTTGTCAGATTTTTGTGGAGTTGACTATTTCTGAGATATCCTTGTTTTTGGTTTCAATTTTAAAATATACATACTTATCTCCAGGAAGTTGTCATTAGTTTTTCTTTTGTTTTACTGCTGACCATACAAAGATAACTGAAGTTCATATCTTCCCATAGAGATAGCTTTTAAAAGATTTGACTGTCACTTTGGCCTAGTGGATTTCCTTGTTTCCCTTCTACTTACAAGAAATTTAACTAATGAAACCATTTCTGCCAATGTTTATCTTAACATTAGGTAGAAGAATAACATTTTGAAAGAATAGTTACAGGTTTCAGAAAAAGGAAGCAAACCATAGATAATATATTTATTATAAAAACTATAATTGATAAATATATAAGTAAAGGTGAGAGTATTCATGTTCTTCGTGGATTTTGAAAAAGCATTTGATAAAATAAATGAAGATGCACTGATATGGAAATTAAGGAGAAAAGGAGTGCCAGAGAAATTTATAAAAGAAATTAAGAAAATGTAAAAAGGGGTAAAAGATAGCGTTAAATGTGAAAAGAACAGAATAATGATCACTATAGAGCAGAAGCTAGGACAGACAATGATGTAAACTCACTCCCATTCTGTTTGTTTATTGATGACATAATAGACAGGGTGAAAGGTAAATACACTTTGTCCAGTTATAGCAAACAAAGAGATACTGGGACTATTACATGCAGATAACTTGGAGGTAGGGGCAATATCTGTAGGACTACAAAAGGCAATAAAATAAATACAAAAATATTGTAACGATTACAGAATAAAAAAAAATCTGATGTGTTACACTCACATGACTTTCTCTAGCTGCTCTACAAACCTCCTACAAAAGATTATTCTTCTTTGTACACAATGCTAATCGAAATAAATGTTAGCAGGATGTTATTACTTAGTTCCTTGTAAGTAGAAGAGAACTTAAGGAATGTGCTATGCTAAAGTGATTGTCAAATGTTTTAAAAGCTATCGTTATGTGATTGTCATTGCAAATCACTTCTTTGCTTGGCCAGGAGCATAACAAAACAAAAATGGACACTTCCGGTCTGAGAAAAGTTTAAGTACTTCACAATTGAAACCAATAACAAGGAATATCTCGGAAATGGTTATCTCCACAACAAAAACGTAAAGGACATAAATTATGTGTTTTGATATGATGTACATTTTTGTGTATTGAGTTATTTTCTATCTCTTACGGTTTAGTAGTTAAGCAAAATTCGGCAAAATTCATCCAGAATAAAGAGGTCTTCAGAGGCTATTCCCAAAAAATTCAAGATATACATTTTATTTTGGACATAAATAACTTTAATATATGAGATTTTAATCAAAATCATTAGAGCCATTTTTAACAAAATCTAAATTTTCGAAATTTTTTCTACTAAAGGGTATTTTCTGGTGGGGGTCTTTTTTTTGAAAATCTTTGTGTCGCATCCTTGGAAGATACTAAACCTAAATACCAAGTTTGGTATTTATCGGTCTTTTCGTTGTAGGGCTATGCTGTCCACACACGCACACACACAGACACATACAGACAGATTAAAAATGCTTTTTTCGGACTCAGGGGACCCCAAAACATATATTTTCGGTGAAATCTCGACATCAAATTTTTGGGTGCAATACAATACTTCTCTATTCCTATGTACATTGTACATATGGGGCTAGAGAAAGTAATAAATACAAATAATCCAAAGTGATGTTATTTAAAACAGGAGCAAAGTTCAGCAAAGATAAAAAGTGGTATATAGGCAACCAAAAGATTGAAGTGATAAGAACATTTTACTATTTGGGAGTAAGGATGAGTAGCAATGGAGAGTGGGGAGCATAAGGCTGGAACGTGCTTGCCAAAAATAAGGCAGCAATAATGGGAATAAGAGTATGTATATGCAAGCTAGAGATGCCAACTAGGTGCTCAGAAAGAAGGACAAAGCATTGGGACTGTCGGGAATATTATATGTGATGGAAATGTGGGGAAAATCAGAATTAGCAGGAAAGTTGATAATTTATATATTTTTTTTTTTTTTTTTTTGTAAAGATCTATTATGATTATCAAAATCAGCACCATGAGAACAAGAAGAAAGGGAAATGTAGTAGAGAGAATACTGAAATTATGGTATAAATGCATATAAATTAAAGGAGGACACATTTTAAAGCTAAGTATGATGCAGCAAAAGATGTTAAGGAGTTAAAATAGCTGATGGAATGGGATAGTAAAAAAAGTGAGAAAAATAGAACTGGGTATATATGCATGCTGGAGGAAAACAAAAATATGGATTTTGTAAGGAGTAAAAGCCAGAATACAAGATATAGAAAAACAAAAATATATGGGGAAGTTTAGAAAACAAGAAATCATTAAATCTATACAGACAAATATAAACAAATGGGGGAGGGAAAAGTATATTGACCAGTGTAGTACAGAACAAAGGGAAGGATGAGGATGAGAGTTGTATGTATGAAAAGATTAAAAACAAAAGAGAAGGAGATATGTGTGTGGGGGGAAGAGAGCATATCACATTTCCAACAGAATGTACAGAAATACCAAGGTGGAAGGAAGAAATATGGGAAAAGGAATGGGACAAAATGAGCACAAAAATAGTAGTAATAAAAATGGTAACGGTAAAAGAAGGAACTAGAAAGGGAGGGTTAGGAACTTTCTAAGCAGGGTAAAAGAGAAATGGATTAGGAAGGTAGAGGAAACAAGAATTAGAGAAGATAACAAGGAAGATAATGAGTAGGGAAATGGAGATTAAGGTACATCCAGTTAAGCCAAAAGGCCAGGCAACCAGGAAAACAGGTAACAATACTTTTAAGGTCAGCAATAGTTATACAAGTACAGAGATTATTGTAGTTACAATGTAAGTAATATGTAAGAAGAGATGTATGAATAAATTTATTCATTCTTTCATCCATCCATTCATACAAGAATAGTTTGCAGAATAGGTAGAGAAAGTCATGTGAATGGAACACACAAAATGTTTTCTTTTACATTTTCAGGGAAGCAAAACTAGCTGACAAAGAAGAGGAGGAAGCATTTGTACCTAGTTTATTAAACAGCACAGTGTATATCATTTCTATGGCTTTACAAGTTTCAACTTTAGCCATAAATTACCGGGTAAGAATAATTTTCCTTTTGATTTTGTTGGTAACAATAAAAGTGCAAGAGTATACTAAAATATGTATCCGCAACTTTTATCTATACCCCCTTATTAACTTTATAAAAGGTAAAGTTCTTGCTCATTGAGACAGAGGTTGAACAGCTCAGTTATTAGGAAGTTCAATTCATTTATTCTTCATAAACCTTTTACAAGCATGGAGCATTGTCAAAATTTTAACACACTCACCCCCCCCCCCCAAATTATTCAATTGTACACAATTATAGTTACAAATCTAAAGTTGACATCTAATAATAAATAACTTGTTTTACATAATGAGACCATGCAATGGTTAACTATTAACATCACATTGATTCTTCAAAAAGAATTGTCCCCAATCTTATACTTCATATCTGAATGAGAAATGTAATATTTAGAAAGTCAGAGTCTGGGGGGGGGGACATTAGGTAGAGAATCCTTTTTAAAATTGCAGACTCCAAAATCATATGTGTTTTCTCTCACATGCAATTTGTATTATAGCTTTGAATATATACTGCATTATACGTCAATTATCAACCAACAGAACAATCTCTATGTATTGACTGTCCAATTAATGTACATATGTATGTCTTTATCACCATGAAAAGTTTTTACAAATTTACCTCAGAACTGAAAAAATTCAAAACCAATCCAATCGAACTCTCAAAGAATCATATTAATGAAGTTCAACTTAGATTGAGAAGATTTTTAAAACTAGGTCGTCTTTTATACACCCCAGAATTTCACTTTTTTTTTTTTTTCATCTGCTTTTACTACATATATATGGCACTGCAGGCGGCGACATTGATGATACATGGAATGAAGATGGAGCATCAGTGTAATGGGATGGCAGAGGAAACCGGAGAAAACCCACCCCTGCGCCACTTTGGCCACTACAAATCCCACACAGTGTTGCCAGATTGGGCGAAAAGTTGCAGTTTGGGCAACTAAATGATCGATTTTCCGACCAATTTTTAGTTAAGGCGATTTGCAAATTTTTGGGCTTTTTCTGAAACCAGGAAAATAATTTAAATGTATTCCTTGAAAAGTATAGTGTACATTGTTTCACAAATTAAGTACTATATTATGAGTAGAGTGATTGTAGGTTCGTTAAGTCGCTAGTGCTATGAAAATAGTGTAAACTACCTGCAATCAGTATTCATAGACAAGAAATTAGCAGCTATATTATTTTCCTTATTACCTTTTCATTGTTATGTCGCTATTAATGCAGTTGCACCTAGTTCAAGAGAACTGTTTGAATTAAATGCACCAGTTGGATGTAAATATGTCTTAATATTATATGCACGATATTAGTTTCTGAATAATACATTGATACTGTATCTGAGTTTAAATGCTATATAGAGTAATTTGAGTAAATAAAGTATTAGTAATAGGTAAGTGGAGAAAATGTCATAAACCTTTAACAAAGTTACCTTTCTGCTTTGTTAAGGGTCCCGGGTTCGATTCCAGACTGGGTATGGGACATTTTCTCCAGCCGATTATTCCCTATCCCCCCCCCCCCAAAGACTGGAAATGTTGAGAGAGTGTGTGTGTAATCTAATGAATAAAATCCAAAGAGAAACCAACTTTAACACTACATGAGGTAACACCATTGCCGATAATTTGTTCCAAAGAGAAATCCCGCGGATGCGATTTTGCAGTTGTGAACCTGAAATAAATAAATGGCCTTAGTAGGTTTCTTGTGATATAACTTTTGTTTTGTATTGTATTATTTTGTATTGTATTGTAATGTTGGCAACTGATCTGACTGTAAGAAACACAGTAAAAAACACAAACAAAATTCTATACCAAATCTTAGAGACGTTTTTCAATCCTCTTAAGAAAATGTGAAATTGGGTGATTTTAATATGAATTTTGCGATTTTTAAAATAATTCTGGCGATATTTTGTGAAACAAATCTGGCAACCCTGATCCCACATGCAGTTGCCTGTGATCGAATCCAAGCTGCCTGGGTAAGAGGTGATTGTCTATCCTCTCTGTCATGGTGCAGCCAACTTCAACAATATTTAAATTATTAATACTTAATGTAACTGCATTTATCCGAATACAAGATGATGATTTTTGTTTGTTTGTTTGTTTTTTGTTTGCTTTTTTTTCCTCCCAAAATGCTAATATTCAGAACTGAGGGTCGTCTTGCATTCACAACATGTTTTCCGAATACCATGTGCCAAAAAAATAAGTTACAAATTTTGTAAGTAGGGCAGTGAGGAAGCCTGGGGAAAATTGTATAGATTACCACCAAGGTTGCGGACATATGCAGTAGATTTTATGCATTTCATTTTGCGCCAAAAATTAGCTGTGGATGTGAGCATTCTCATTGGAAAAAAATTTCTTTCCGAGACTAAAATAAAATTAGAGGTTTTCCTTAACTTTGGCTCTTGCATGTAATGTAGCATTGTAGCTCATAATTGTCGTTACAACTATGCTTCATCACATATCTAATTGCACACATTCCGTACATCTATGTCTCTCTCCCGCTCAAAATGTGAATTTATGTGCAAATTCGATTTAGGTAAAATGTTTCACGATATATTAAGTATGTTGTCTTAATAGAAAATTGTCTTTTTGCTAAGCTGGTGCCCTCACCACTAGTACAGACATAGGTACCGGCACATTTATTTTCTCCCTTTTCCACATCTCTTTTGCTCACAATGTGAATTTCTGCACAAATTCAAATGTGTTATATTAAGTAAGTACACTAATTTGAAGAGTAGAAGCTAGTAACTGTGGTACATAGTCATATAATAAGTTGTCTAAATAGACAATCATATACATAATTGTCATTACAGCTATGCTGCTGCTGCAGCCGCCATATTATTCTACTATCGCACACATATCATATATTTCCTCACTTCCCTCTCCATCTCTCTGCTGCTCACACAAATTTCCATGCAAATTCAAATTATTAATTTCAGTAAAACTTTTTACATTGGAGTGTTTTATTAGGTATGTTGTCTAAATGGAAAATCTTCTCAATTTTCATTGCTTCAGTTGCTCTGCTGTTGCCACTATCACTTTCTTTGATTACACACGTATCGGTACACATCATTTTTTTTTCTCCTCTCCCCCACTCTCCTACCCACCATATGAATTTCTGCACAAATTCAAATTGTATTAAAAAAAGGAGGGGAATTAATCAGCTTGTGTCCCTTACCAAGATTGTATGTCCTGCCTAATATACACAAACCCGATAAAGTGAAACCTACAGTAGATAATATTAATGCATCCACATATAAAGTCTCCTAAAGGCTCACACAGAAATTGAACACCTTCCCAAAGTTCAATAGCAAATGAAATACTAGGCCACACACACCTGAAAACCTGATTTTTGCTAGCAAAGAAATGGCAACAATATTTAAAGAAATCTGTAATATTTTGGGAGGATCACTTTGTTAGTAAAAGATATTAGTGAATCATATTAATCAAACATATTTTACCTATATTTTCTCAGACCAAGGGGTAAAAACCAAAACTTCTGATTATTCTGTGCTAAGATGTTTCTCATTACATATTATGATCACCAACTTTGTGTAACAAAATTAAATCTTACTGATTTATTCGCTCTTTCTTTAATCCTAACACATTAGGTCTCTTCTATCTTTTTAAGTATTAAATTTGTATTTCATAGGGTCAACCAGTTGAAACTATTTTCAACTGCTAGTCTAAAGAAAAACTGTTTTAAGCCAACTTAATATTTAATCTTGGCTGCTAACAATGCGATTTGCAGGAGTAGGTGAGAGAGAAAGAAAACTTGGAATTCCAAGGAAGGGATGTTTCAAATTGTTTCTTTTTGTGAGTGGTTATATTTAGCTTATTCTTTTGTGTTATGCACTGTGATATTTGTAATTACTTAATGATTAATAAATTATATTATTATTATTATTAACATATTTCAGCATTTATGGTATCATTTTCTTTTATATATATATATATATAAAAGGCATGACGGTCAGAATGTTTAACTTGTTCAAATATACTCTGCAACTCTGTTTTTGGAGTACCTGAAATAATTCTAATTATCTTTTTCTGAAGTTTAAAGATTACACTGGGCAAAATTGATTTCATTGCATGAAACTTCTGAATGTTTCTAGGGTGAAACTTATCCACATAATCCAGATTTGAACTCAGAAAAATCCTTTCACATCACATTTCCTCAGAAATTATAGTTTACAAATTTTTATTATGTGCAATTTTCTTAAAAACCTTGTTCCACAATACCTGCAAATTTATATTTGTCTAATTTTGTGTGTTCTTAAAGTAGCGAATTTCAGTGATTAAAACAAAATGTTGATCAAGGGTGCTAAAACAGTTCTGACATTTTCTGTTATGTGTGCAGACAGTTTACTCCTATGAAGCAGCAACAGAACATAACTACATTTTTAAAGAAAGAATATTGTACTTATTTTGGCATATGCCTTGGTGACCAGGACAAATTGTGGGCTCCACATAAAGCATGTAGGACCTGTATCAAACAACTTCATTGCCCTTTGTAATGCCCATGATATGATGTGAAGAAAGCAACCATGGTGCAGACTGTTATTTTTGCTCCTGCAATCTGACAGGGTATAATGCAAGAAACAGGCACAGCATAACATACCCAAGCACTCCATCTGCTATTTTGCCCACCCCGCATGTTCCAGATGTCTCTGTCCCAAAAACACAGACAATTTTTCCTTATCTACATCTGAATCAGAAACCTGCAGCAGTGAAATATGTTGTGACTTTGAACCAAACGATGTCCAAACATCCCCATACCTTTTACTCAAGCAAAATTGAATTACTTAATTAGTGATGCTGGGCTCTCAAAGGAATCTGCAGAAATACTGGATTCCAGGCTTCATGAAGAAAATTTGCTTAGTGCAGAAAATTCATACAGTTGGTACAGAAAATGCATCAAAATGCAGTTTGAAGGGTGTCCTACATAATGGAAATTTGTATGCTTCATTTCCAGTTGGTTTTTCAGTGATTCACAAAGATTCATATGAAAATATGGAACTGCTATTGACCAAGACAAAATATGAAGAACATAAATGGCAAGTGTGTGTGGAGATTTCAAAGTTATCTCACTCTTGTTGGGTCAACAGTTAGGTTATACAAAATATCCATGTTTCATTTGCAAGTGGGACAGTCGGGTAACTTACAAGGGAAGGTCATTATGTGTTGTCACATGAACTATATTCATACATAGTGAGTTAATAAAAAATGAAATAGAGTTTTATTTATGGCTGCTCTTATAGCTGCAGTGGTTCTTTGTGTCCTATTCTTTACCGGGCATGGAAGACCACTTAATTTTGCTCAGAGGCCTCTTTTTATTAGACTTCAAGTTCTTTTACATGCGGTAAATCTACGACGCAGGACAAATGGCTTTACTTCCCTTTCGAAGGCAGCCATTCTAAGGATTTTTATGCCCGAAAAAATCCATCTTCCTCTGCCAAGTTTGAACCCACAATCTAGGGTATATGAAGTTAACATAGTAACCATTACACAGGGCAACCTGTGCAGTTAATAGAGCAGCACAATGGACATACCCATAAAAAGTTTAGGATTATCAGTCGTCAAAATTACAACTATGTTATGTAACTATGAATAACTTATTGTACAAATGGATTATTTGAGACAAGTAGTCAATAATATGACATGAAACACTTGATAACAGAGTGAGTTACTTGACTACACTATCAGAAACACAAAAAATATGCAAGTAGCAATGACAGCATGGTCACAGTTCTTATGGAAACACTCTTCCGTTAAACCTTCTTCGAAGCAGTACTCCAAGGGTGTTTGAAATACACCTTGGAAGTCATTCGTGTAGCTGCACTGAAAAAATGCAAATTTAATTTAGCTGGAACTTTTGAGAACTGGAAATATTCAAATAAATGCAATTTCATTGTCAGAAGGTACCATAATTGTATCTGTGATAGATTTCACAAAATGTTTGTATGGATGGAGAAAGAAAATGGCAGGTTGCACAGTGCCTGTGCATTTTCTGGAATCAGCTTCTTAATGAATTCAACGCCCTCAGGAACTATAAGAGTTGTATAGTTTGTATCTCTATTGGCTGTTCAGGAGTCTATCAAAAGAAGGGCTTTAATTTTATCTTGTATTTCTAACCACATTACTCAATTAACAAAGTAGGGCCAAAATATAATAAGTTTTCCTAAGAATGATCTGTAGAAACTGCTTAAAAAGTAAATGATAGTGGGTAGGGACAGTAATGTGTATCTAACATCAAATTTTTTTTTTTATATATTCTGCTATTTTGAAAACTATCACATATATAACTGATCTTTTGCTTTTCATATTATTGTGTAAAGCAGATAAAGGAATAATTTTACCAGACATGGCACACTGGCTACAATGAATTAAATATACCATCAAATCAATAGTAAATTGTAAATTTTAACTTAGAATATTTATGCATGTTTATTACTGATATTGTGTTATTAACTGCAAAATCAAAACCTTAAACAATGGAGGAATTTAGTAGTCATATACATTCAGGAAGCTAGATCAAAATCACCATAATGCATCATTTGAAATAATTATTTTGTTATACATCATTATTTACTTAATATCTCAACCGTTTTGAGGGTGGGCATAAGCTAGTTTAAGCCTACCAATGTTCCCTGCTGAATCTGCCCATGTTACACGAGGGTGTATCAATAAATAACTGGACTGAAGTAATTATATTTGAATGAACTGCCCTGGAGCACAACGACTGTTAGCAGCGAAAAGGTGAAACTTTCGTCTAGCAGTGCTGTGAAACCAGTCATTTGGGGGTTAGACCAGGATATCAGCAATGCACATCGATAAAGTTTTGTGAGTCGCACAAACATTTCAAAGAGGGTTATGAAGACCTTCAAGATTCTCCACGCCCTGAAAGACCCATTACAGCAAAAACAGAAGCCCATATCAACACAATTGATGTAATTTTGTAAGAAGATAGTCGCATAACAATTGTGAAGGTTGCCGAGATTTGTCTTTTGAGCATAGAAGACATAATTCACAATACTCTGGAGCCACTGAAGAGAAAAATCGCAGAGAAACGACCAGATCTTACCAGGACAGGAAGGATCTCGCACCAAGACAATGCACTAGCTCATCAAAGAATTGGGCACTGTATTCTTGGATCTCTCATCTTGCAATTTTCTTCCTTAAAGTAAAAAAGGAGCTTCGTGGTCGCCATTTTCAAAGTGAAAGGGGTTGAACAATGTTGTCATGGGTATACTAAACAGACTGTCAAAAAAGGGGTTCGGTGAGTGTTTTGAGCAATGAGTAAATCTTTGGAATAACACAGAGGGAAAATACTTCGAAATTTTGTAAGTACATTTGAATGAAATAAAACAATTATGTTCATTACAAAAAAATCAGTCTGGTTATTTATGATACACCCTCTTACAGCCTGAAACATTAGATAATTAAGTTTGTCCTGATAAACTTGTGGTTATATTTCTGTGAATCACAGTTGTGTATTTTATCAAGTTTGGTGTGCAAGTTAACATCAGATATTTAGCTGGTTGTATATTTCTAAACACAGTTTTGTTTATTTTTAGGGCCATCCATACATGGAGAGTCTTACAGAAAATAAAGCACTTTTGTACAGTATTGTAGGATCAACTGGTGCAATTTTGGCTTTAGCACTGGGGATTATGCCTGACTTGGCATATCAGTTTGAAATTGTGGACTTTCCAGCAGAAGTAAGTAATAAAGTATCTTTCTTTTTCTTAACTGTCATTAGTTCCAGATGTGTCATTAAAATTATATTCAGGGTTTTTATACTCTGAAAAACTTGGAATATCTAGTAAACTGCCTGGAATTTAAAACTTCAATATGAATACTGGGAATTTGCCTTGAATTTTTCCTCCAACATTCTGAAGAGAAATTCTTGTACCCATTAAATGTATTTCTGTCTATCGCAACCAAAGTGAGATTGCTTACACTCTCATATGCCAACCTTGTCTGTCTTTCTCTTGCAATATTTCTGTCTGAGGTCAAAGTGTACATAAAGTGTCATGAAGATAAGTACATAGCTCAGCTTCTGTTGTATCATGTGTGAGGTAATCTTCTAGTGTACAAGGGTGGTTTGATAAATTTTTGAATGGAATAGAAGAAAAGTACGTACCACACTGAAACTTTTTTTATTTTTCAATATGTTCTCCTTGTAGATTAATGCACTTGGTCCAACAATGTTCCAGTGCCTTGATCCCATCTCAAAAATGAGATTGCTTCAGGCCAGCAAAATAGTTGTCAACTTGGCTATCATTTCATTTGAAATGAATCTTCTTCCACCAAGGAAAATTTTCAGCTACAGGAAGAGATGGAAGTACGGAGCCATATCAGGTGAATAAGGCAGGTGTGGCAACAATTCAACCTTAGTTCTTGTAATTTTGCCATGTCGATGGCACATGTGTGCAGGCGGGCATTGTCTTGATGGAAGTTGACTTTCTTTCTTGCTAAACCTATCCTTTTTACACGTATAGTTTGTAATTGGACCAGGAGATTAGGATAGTACTCTACAGTAATTGTTTGCCCATTGGGGAGATAATCCCCTTCACATCCCAGAAAACTGATGCCATTACCTTTTTGACCAAAAGAATTGCCGTTGCTTTCTTTGGTGGCAAAGAATCAGCAGGCTTCCACTGTTTTGACTCTGGAGTATAGTAGTGGACCCAAGTTTCATCTGTGATCACAAATCAGCATATAAAATCCTCTTCGTTGCTCCTAAAATGGCCAAATATTGTTCCGATACTTCCATTCTCATGCATTTTTTATCCAGTGTCAAGAGTCGCGGCACCCATCTTGAGATAATTTTTTCATATCTAATTCTTCAGTCAAAATGCGATATATACCAGATAACATCTGGCAAGCTTGAGACAATTCACACACTTTCAATTGGCAATTGATGTATTCAGAAAATTGGCATGAATGTCCTTTGCTTTCATACCTTTCTTTACAAAACACTTAATCACTGCTCTAGTCTTGATTTTCTTCCATCTTCGCAAACAATATAGCTGCATCACTACTGCAGCTGTCTTCCAAGAACACTGATGTGACACTATTTATAGGCAACAGTCCAATGAGTATCACATGAACAACTTGTGGCACTAGTGGTGAGTCCGAGAACTTATCAAACCACTCTTGTAGCATAAAAGAACCACTGGGTTTCCACCATTTTGAATGCTTCTTGGTAGAGTTTTTTTGCATCTAAAACAACTTGAACATTCAATTAAGGTGTTGTGAGAAGTTTCTATTAATAAGCTGTCATGTTTACAAGGAAGAATTATTATTAATGATAACTTCATGGTATAACAACTAAGATAATAGGAGTCAAAAATCGAAGCTTTTCAGCATCTTAACTCTGAGGTCTCAAGGAACTGGCAAAACTGGAGTAAGACAAATATTATATCCTAGAGGTGTACCTGTGGTTGTTCTCAATCCCAACAATTAGCTGTGGCTTCTTGCCTGAGATGGGTTAACATGCAGAATTATTAGTAATTTTCTTGGCGGTTGGCTCCTCTATTCATGTAGTGGATTTCCATCCAAGTTGAGCAGTATCAGGCAGTATTTCGCAGAAAAGAAGAAAGATGGTTTAATGAAGGTTGAGAAATTCAAACCGTTCAGAAATTTTCATATTTAGGGGCAAAGTTATCTAACACAGGAAGGTGGGAAATGCAGATAAACACTGTGGCAAAGGGGAGATAGCTTAAGTGAGGCAAAAGAGTTTGCTTATAGCACCAACAATAAGTGTAGAATGGTTGAGAGAATATACTGTGCATTAGTTGAGTCCAGGTGGATAAATGGAGCAGAAATTTTGGAAATCGAGAAAGGGTGGGAAAGATTGGATTTAGTATTGACACCATTTTGCTAACTAATTTCCCCACAGTATATAGTCAATGCAGGAGCAATGGCAGAATTAGGGAGGGTTTTGTGTATTTAGAATTTATTTCACATTCAGCAACTGCCAGAGTCAGATACTGTGAAATTATGTCTAAGGTTACAAGGGAAATAAGATGGAAAGTAATATTTGGTTGGGTAAGCTTAAGGAGCAATAGATCAAGAATGGTTTAGGAGATGTGTGGTACACAATGAATAATTCTAATAGCGGGTTTTGGAGAGAAGCAAGATACAGATTGAAGGATATGTATAGACAGAATGTATGGGCAGACATGAGAGAAAAAATCATTGCAGTGATATAATGAGGCGAAGGAAAAGGTAGGAAAAGAAGAATATGTTAAAGTTTGCAATAGTGTCATGGTTCTGACTAGAGATATTGTCTTGAGCCAACTAATTATTAACCCCAAAATATAGCTTTACCCATGTTAATGACTGGGGTTGAGCTCGGAGGGAGCACTACATTATCATTTAACTATGAAAGGGGAGAGGACAAGGGCCTATTCTATTAAAACAGCACTGAACTCTCACATAACTACATTTATTCTTCACATGGAAGTATTGCTAGTTTACATATCTTTATATAATTTCTGTTGTGGCGTATCTCGCTGGTGTCAACACAGCTGGGCCAAGGAAGCATCTACCTACATGTTCACCTGATCATGACTGCTTAAAAAATATAACCCAAGCAACGCTACTTTTACGGATCACGAGCTTGTTCCTTCCCCCATTTTAAAGTGCGGCTTTAATCCAGCCAGTCCCAACACTGTTTTTCAAGTACCATTGCTACACTATAACCATCACTCCAATAATACCTATTTACACATTCCCTTTGATTATTTTATACTAATATCCTTAATATTTTCCCTATATATCACAATAAGGAAGCTGAAAGGTTTGAGAGAAGGTGTGAATCAGGAACTATTTCCAATTTGTGAGGAGGAGGATAAATTGTACATAATATTTAAATATAAAAAGATGAATGAATGATGAGTGGGGTTGATATAACTGAAGTGGTTAGGGAGAGATAATGAGGTAGGGATAAAGAAGAGCTTCAAGGACGAAGGGCAGCTAAGAGAATTCTTATGAAAAGTTTAGATGAAATGGACAAGCAAATAGATAAGGATATCGCTGTATGCAACTCTCATGGAATCAAATGTAATGCCTGCCTTATAAAAAAAAAAACGAGATGGCTCCCAGAATCAAATCTTATTTTATATTGATTTTATTTATTTCACAAAAAAAAAAAAAAAAAAAAAAAAAAAAATATGTGACTGTATTTTGGGTTTTTGAATCCTGAAAGAATATATTAAAACTGTGCACATAGACATCTCTTTCCAAAAAAACATTTTTTTTCTGATGAGTGCAGTTTATGAAAAACTAATATGTATAATGAACTGTCGTATGCTAAAAGAGGAAAATTCCACTTCTCTTGGGTGCAATTGAGCAAACTTGCTTTTCCATATTTTAATATGTAGATGCTCTTGAAGAAACAGAATATATATTTCAATAATTGTAAACATTAAATATCTTACTTGGTGTTTTGTTTTGTTTAACGTGATCACATCCTTTCTTTAATAAAAAATAATATAATAATTACTAATATTACTAAACAGTGCAATCAGTGGATTACTAATTAATCTTCACTCCTTGTAGAGTCTGAAGAAGGTAATTCCATTTTTACCAAAATTGAAGACTTTTGTGCATTATGCAAATGATATGTTGTTTCTCATACTGTGTGCCAATATATTGTTCTATATTTCTGTTTCAGTTCCGTGTCATCTTAGTGCAAGTGCTTTTTGCGGACTTTGCACTTTCTTTCCTTGTAGATCGCATCTGCCTTTGGCTTCTGGGTGAAGGAAAGTTGCGAGTGAACCGAACAATGTAACAGCATTGGTGGAAACCATTATTCTGCCTTTGCTTGAACTATCAATCTGTGGCTGCCATGATCTTTAATGTGTTGGAAAAGCATTCTTCAGCATTTATTTGAAAGTTTCAAAATTAATATTCATTTAGTGAGTTTGAAACAGTGAGCTTGGAAATCTTATATAAGCACCTATGAAGAAAGAGCGGAATTTTCAGCTTATCTTCGCAGCATGTACGGAATTTGTTCAAAAAGTGAATAAATCACAAATGGTTGTGAACTTCCTTCACATTCAATATGCAGTTATTGGTGATACTGAGTTAGCTGTGAATCGCACAGTTTGAAGATATCAGCTACCTGAACAAAAATGTTAAGTGTACTGTACAAATAATGTTGCTGTATTGCTATCAAGAAATACTATGAAATAGTTAAGTTTATGACAGACTTTTTTTTAATGCATTTCTGATCAAGTTATGTTTAATTACTATTGTTTTCCAAAAGGGAAAAAAAAAGAGAGAATACCTTTTGAATACTATTTTGTTCTCGCTTAAATTGCTCTGAAAAGTTGTAAAGAACTGCTTAGTTTTCAAGTTGGTAATTTAAGTAATGACCAAAAAATGTTTGTTCTTAATACCAGCAATTTATTGAACTTGAGTTATGCTATACTTAGTTGAAGTTGAGTGCAGTGTTGAACTTATTACCATGAACTCCACAAGATGAACATTGCAAATATATGAGCTATTAATAGCTCAGGATTGGAATTCAATTGTACAAGTATTATGTTTTGATTAAATAAAGTTTTTAAATGTTTACATTTAGTATATGATCCTTATATGATTATATACTCCAAATTTTACTTTTAATTAAATTAAATATGTTTATTTTCTTTAGCAGGAAGAAGAAAATGGAAACAAGAAGAAAATTGACATACATGACATAGTACTTTAAGTTGTTCATAGTTGAATAGCTGAACACATCTCAGATGGCAATGTGTGCTTGTAACATCAATTATACTTCTGTTCTTTGAATAGCATTAGAGAGCTTGTAGCTGTGTAAGTGTCTTTCTGAGTATCCAAGGAGACAGTGCATTCTCATCAAAATATTTTCAAATCCTACTAATGTAATATATCTGGGACATGATCAGTGGCGGCTAGTGGATTAAAAATGTAGGTGTTCACAAAATCAGCACTTTACCACCACCACGACTACTACTACTACTACTACTACTACTACTACTACTACTACTACTACTACTACTACTACTACTATAGCCGCCGTCACCATAACTCCAAATCCAGTAATATTAGAAACAATGATAGTGCCTAAAAACAAGAATTATAAATTTGTTACACAAATCGTCACTCAGCCAGTATTGTATAAGATGTTGAATTTCTTAGTCTCCGATAGTTAACAGCAATATGAGGTTCCCAGATGGTGATGAAGGGGTAAAGTCCTTTGATATAGTTCATGTGAAGAATGGTATTTACAATAAATGATATTTACATTGTTTGAATTAGGCAATGGACACCAAAGTTATTTGTACAGAAATTCCACACGCCTGTTTTTCAAGTGTGCAAACTTTTCTATCACTCTGTGATTAAAGTCTTTTATGCTGTTGACCAGTTTCTTCTCAATAGCAAGCATTGCCAATGCTGAGAGTCAGTCTTCAGCCATTGTATTCCTCGTAAAGGTTTTAATGCTTTTCATTGTGGAAAAGCATCTTTCTGGTTCTGATGTAGTCATGGGCGTAATGATAACAATCTTCAGTAGCTCGGTTAATTGCGGAAAAGTTTCTTCGTTGAGGTTGTTTTCTGTTATGAACTACAACATAGATGATGCTCCTTCAGTGTTCATCACATTACACCAGTTATACAGTACGTGAAGTTCTGTTTTAAGCTGTGACTTGAGCAACCATGGGTAGATTTCAACAGTAGTGACGAGATCTTTTTCTGGAAAATCTTCGGAGAACGTCTGGAAAGAAGCGACATCAACTAGCCTCAAAGCCACTAAATGATCGGTAAATGAAAATCTGTCATTTATGTGACTAAGTATCACATCGCACACTTCCTTTCCTTCTGCCACTCGATTTTCTTGCCTCTTTCTCTTTCGATTTTCGGAAACTTCATATCTGTTAAGTGTAGTGTCTCTAATTTCCTGCACAGCAGACGAGAACCGATCTAAGTAGCATTTTGCTTTTACGGCATCGATTTGTCTGTGTTGCAGTACTTTAAATAAGAGCTCCGCCTGAAAGAATTCCAACCAGAAGGTGAATGCAGAATCATCCAAAGCTGCTAAGAGGCCGCTTTACACACGTCTTGTTTTGTCATCAATATTACCAAGCAGACTTATTTCCTCTAGACACTGGATGAGACGTTCTTTATTTTCATACACAACATTCACTGAACGAATGTTGCAAATCCAGCATGTAGCTGCTAGCCTCGGAACTCTGTTTTGCACAATTCTGTCGAGTATTTTGGTTCTTAGACAAGATCTTGAAAAAAATGCAGGAAATCCTGATAGTGTTGAAAAGAAAATCCTGGATGAGCTGTTTATGGTAGCAGCCTTCTGCAGAACCAAATTACATTGATGGGCGTAACAGTGTATATAATATGCATGAGGGTACATAGCTTGTATTCTCGCCTGAACTCCACTTGCACTGCCACTCATAACAGCTGCACCATCGTAACATTGACCTATTAATTTATGTTTCTGCTCTCCTATAAGCTCTAGCAATGCAGTGTTTATTATCCCAGATATAGCATCAGTATCTTGGGCAACAGGATTGAAAAAAACCCCAAAAATGCTCAACAGCCGACCCTTGCATCTTGTATCTGTACACAATAGCGAGTTGTTGCTGAGTAGACACATCCGTTGTTTCATCGGCCATGACTGCTAAGTAATGAGCTACCTTTATTTTTTCTGATATAATTTCCCTGCAGACCGCAAGCTTGCAGTCGAGGATGTCATTCTGCACCGCCTTTGAAGTACCTTTGAACACGGTTGCATTTTTTAAGTGTTCTTGCATTGCTATGTCAATAGAGCTTACAAAATTAACAAGCCCACGAAACACCTGGGATTTTCAGAATTCTCCAGCTCATCATGACCGCGTAGAGCTAGTTCAAATGCTCCACAAAATTTTACGCAATCAATTAGCCTAGAGAGAATGTACCTATTTTTGTCAACTTGCTCGTTGTGTCTCTTTGCCGACTGCCTGTAAGCGCTGTCTAGTTGAGTGCTGATATTCACATGACCAAGCATGGCGAATCGAATACATGTGTTCTTATGTGCACGTGAATTCTCATGCTTTTTTATCTTTTCACTGAGATGCACCAGGTCGGCACATCCTACTCTTGTCCAGTTACTCGTCGCATTGGAGCTAAACATAAGACAAGGAAAGCAAAACAGCGAGTTTCTGATACTGCAACCGCAAAGCCATTTGCATGTTGCATATACATTGTTATTAAATTTACGTCTATAGTCCCGCGAGTTTTTGTCACATGCTTAATTACCAAATCGGGCTGTGGAAGTCCCAGTCGTTTTATTTATATTTGTTCCTCATATGTAAGTTTTTCATGGCTTCTTAATATCAAGTCCACCGAATTCATGGCTACCTTTGAAAAGTCACAAGAATTGAGAGCCACGAGGTCACTTGCTCAACACAGAGAACATTGTTGTTAAAATAATAAGCTATGTTTAAAACATGTTAGAAAATCCACACTAGTCTCACCTGTTAATTCATTAAGTATTGTCACAGTAAGATAATCACATTATACCAGAAATAACTTAGTAAAACTGCAGCACACGCTAGTCTTAAGCAAGCTCTTGTATAAATTGCATATTATTAAGAAAAATAGCGCCTCATCAAATGCAGTTGCATTTCGGATAGTTTCAGCTAAATCTCAAAGATAGCAGCACATCCCGATAATAAACAGAACCCTGGTGATGTTAATGAGAACTAAAGTGCACGATTGCAATGTGCTCATTTCTGGCTGTAAAATTCCAAGCGCAGAGCTGCTAAACATTAGTAATACGCTAGCACACGAGGCCTGTGCTACAAGCGTTGTTGCCACATACTCAGGTTCTTGGCTGTGTTCAATCTGAAGAGCAGAGCGCGGTATATTAAAACAAGTGGCACCGGATAGCGCATTTTATTAAATGTTTCCTGAAAGAGAGAAAGGAGATCCACTAAGAAATATTGGAGGTTCACGTGCTCTTGTGCTCCTACACAGCAGCCGCCGCTGGACATGATAACTATCCTGACAGGAAGTGGTACATAGTGAAGTAAAATGATACCTTTAGAAATTAACATTGAGTCAAACTTAAAGCTTCACTTGTTTGTACTTACATATGTACTACCATATAAGTAAAAACACGTGAAGTCTTAAAAGTGTTAAAGTTCGACTCAAGCTCTGTAATCGTATCTGGCATGAAGGTGCGTTTCCTGCTGTTTGGCGCGAGGCCACCGTTGTTCCAATTTTGAAAACTTTAAATATCGCGAACTACCTTCCAGTTACCGCCCAATTTCCATAACTAGTTACGTTTGCAAGGTTATGGAACCATTTTAAATGGGCGTTCACGTGGTTTCTCGAATCTCGAGGCCTCCTATCGAATGTTCAGTGTGGTTTTCGTCGGCACCGTTCCTCTATCGGTCATCTGGTGTCTCGACTCGCGTTATGAACGATTTCCTGAGAAAAAGCCAGGCGCTCTATTTTTTTTTTTTTTTTTATTTATTTATTTATTTAAAAAAAGCTTACGACACATGTAGGACTGGCATTCTTCGTACAGTTCATTAGTGGGGTTTCCGCAATCGCCTCCCATATTTATTTCAGAGTTCATGAAAGACCGAATATTTCATGTGCGTGTGGGTTCGGTTTTATTCGATTATTTTACTCAGGGTTCGGTACTAAGTGTCACACTGTTACTTGTAGCGTTCAGTCCTTTTGTTGACTGCCTTCCATCAGGAATTTCGTCGTCGCTGTCTTTTGACGGTTTTGCTGTGTACCTGTCTCCGTGAGCGTAGTCTTGGGTGGTGTATAGACTTTTCTCACGGAGTGTCAAATGGCCTTAACTTCACCGAGAAGACAGTTTGTGTAAATTTCTGGCGCCGCAAAAAATTTCCTCTTCGCCTCGGCACAGAAATAATACCCTTTGCTAATGAAGTGAAATTCCTGGGATTAATATTTTATAGAAAGTTATGTTGGTCCGCCCATATTATTTATTTGAAGGCACGGTGCATGCCTTCTCTTGCCGTTTTACGTACGTTAAGTGACATCCTGGGGAGCTGATAGGAATGTACTTCTATGCCTCTATCGTACATTAGTTCGTTCCAAATTGGATTATGAGTGTATCATTTATTCTTCTACGCGACCCTCTACTCTTTGTCGTTTAAACACTATTCACCATCAAGGCATTCGTTTAGCACCTGGCGCTTTTCGCAATATTCTTGTTAATGGTGTGCGGATGCTGCAGAACTACCGATATGTTTTCGCCTTGAGTATCTTCAGTGCAGCTAGGTATGCCGTCTGTCCAGCATGCCTCAACACCCGCTCATGCATCCTTCTTTGACGATTCTCACCCTGTTGCCGCCAGGGGTGTATTTCGCAAGCTCCTTGGGCAAATGGACATGACCGTGCCTGCCATGCTTCCCAAAGGAGAAACTTATTTCTTTCCTTGTCTTCGCCCAACGACATTTATCCGCCTAGCTTCCTCCTGTATTTCGAAGTCAAATACCCCTAGTTTCATTCTTCAGCCCATTTTTTTAGCTCCGAAGGACCAACATCGGAAACCATTTTTTTATTTATACTGACGGGTCGAAGAACGATGAAGGTGTAGCATGTGCCTTTGTGGCTGGAAACCAAACTTTTAATTTCGTCTTTCACGACAGTGTTCGATATTTATCGCCGAATTCTTTAATATTCTCCAGGCTCTCTCTCTCTCTCTCTCTCTCTCTCGCGCGCTATGTGCGGCAGTATGTGGTATCGCTCTCTGCCATGTGTACCGATTCTGTCAGTGCCCTCCAAAGCCTTCGTGCGCTGTACACTTTCCACCCGTACAGCGGATCCAGGATTGTCTTGTTCTCTTTCGGAAGTAGGTCTCAGTATGACGTTCCTGTAGGTGCCTGGTCAGACTGGAGTAGTCGGGAATGAGACAGCTGATTCTGCTGCCAAGAGAGCCATTGTATCTCCCAGGATTTTTTCTTCTTCCGTTCCCGCGAATTATCTGAAGGCGGTTTTTCGTGGGACCATTCGTTTCGTTGGATGAATGAATGGTCCCGAGTTAGTGACAAGTTGCGGGTAATCAAACCACCCCCGGAAGCCTGAAAACCTAATGTGCTGCCCGCCGAGAAGAGTGCATTTTATGTCGCCTGCATATCGGACACTGTCATTTTAGCCACTATCATTTACTGTATGGAGAGCCAATTCCAATTTATCGTTGCAGCGCGACCTTGACAGTAAAACACATTTTAACCGAGTGCCAATTCTTAGCTCCACTTCGTATGCCCTCGAGTTTGCCGCACGACATGCATGCCATCCTGGTGGACAACCTGCTTGCTGTGGAACATGTTTTATCCTTTATTGGACAGTGCACTTCTGTTGGCCGTATATGCGTTTTACAGCTTTGGCAGTAAGCCGTTTTATTTATTATTTTAACCTACTGGACAGTTTTTTTATGTTTTACTTCGAGAGCGGGGCTTTGTTAGGTTTTAATATTTGACCATGACTTAGCCAGAAGTTTTGCGTTTTTATTTTCTAGGGCGCTAATCTTCTATGTTGGGCATCCTAAATCCTTACCCCTCTCTCTCTCTCTCTCTCTCTCTCTCTCTCTCTCTCTCTCTCTCTCTCTCTCTCTCTCTCTCTTTCTTTCTCATCATCGCACTGAGTTGCAAGTATTCTTGTTAAAAGATTCTTACCGCTTCAAATGTAGGTCACGATTACAAATGTACCAATTTTCACTTAGTAACAAAATTGCATCCATTACATTAAGATGGTCACCCAAGACGTATTTGACGATAAGCTTACATGGAACAACCATATTGATAAATTAGAAAGTAAAGTAAGTTCTGAAGTATTCGTTTTGAGACATATAACTAAATTCCTCTCCATTGATACTAGTGAATGTACTTCGATGAATATATTCTCATGTGTCCTATGACATCGAGCTATGGAGAAAGACTTCCAAACCAAATTAATAAAAATGACATCCTGCAGAAAAGAGCAGTTCGATAACGGTTCAAATAACCCATTCCCTTTTAGGCTTATTTAAAAACATTAAACACTTGTATATTTATTTTGCGAACAATACTATTCATGTATAATGAAACACAATAAATACAAATTCCGACATCCGTAACTACGAGACGAAAGAATAACTATGTAGCGTAATAATATAGATTAAAATCTTTGGAACGTAAGCCCGATTACGTTAGGCCAAAATTGTTTTAATACTTTTCCACGTAGCCTAAAAAATGATTAATCACCAGTAAAGTTTAACTTCAAATTGACTAAGCTTCTGTTACAGAGCATGTTATATTGTTCACGAGTATTTTGAAGATACTTTTGATGAATTTACGTGAAATATTTGTTTTACTGTGAATGTGTTTTGTGTGTGCATTGAGAATTTTTTTTTTCGAATGGAGGGGGAAAATAACCCCTTATGGACTAACGCGGGCAAGCCCGGAGTGTCGGGGTCTCCCATGTGGGCATACCGACTAAAAAACCCCTCCACCGGTATTAGAAGGAAGAAAGGAGAGGCGGTACCGCATTATTGCACCCGCGGATTCAAGGCGATAATTTAACTGACTGCAGGGTGCAGTCAGAGGGGTGAAATGAGGACCGGGAGACAGACCTGACCGAGGCCCAGACTGCCACCGCGGAGTATTCGGGGAGAGGAATGAAGGAATTCTAGGGTGAAGGATGGAGTTAGTGCTGGTTGACTCTGTTGAGCCAGTCGTCGTATCCTGGGACGTTTTCGAGCCTAAGCCCTTGGCGTCTACTTTGGATGTTGAACTTGGAAGTTTGAGGTGCCGACTTCTCCAGTAGAGCTCTCACCTCCTCCCTGAAGATGAGTCGGATGTCGGTGACTGCTGTTGCTATTGCTTGGTGAAGTTCTGGATGTGAAGTGGTGCTGTCCTGTTCCTGAAGCCTGTCCTCCAAGGCCGTCAGCTTAGCCGTAAGAATCAGGACCTCCGCGTGGAGGTCCTGAATGGCCTCATTTAGGCCCTGGATTTCCTGCTGCAGGATGGTTGGTGTTGGTTGTTCAGTCTGCGGAGATGGCTGTGTAGATGATGGTGTCCGGGCTGGTTTAGGCGATGAGTGCCTGCTGTTTGGGTAGCTGGGGCACTGGGCTTGCCCGGTGAAATGTCCCGTACCACCACAGGTGGCACAGAACCGGCGACGGCGGCGGAGGTCGTGCCCAGTGCACTCCGAAGTGAGTTGGTGCCACAGTAGTGACACTTCGGCGGCGAAGAGCAGTCTTCTTGGCTGTGCCCGTAGGCACAGCAGCGACGGCAAGGCCGGTGTCTTTCCTGTCTGCTTGCCTCAACGTGCAGAAGTCGCCCTAATAAGGGCAACCCTGACGCCAAGGCAGCCTCCAGGTCTGATTGGTCCTGTAGCTCCACCCTTACTAGTGGTGTCGGGCCCCGGTCACAGATTATTCTAGTGGCCCTCGAACATGAAGGCCATCTAGATTGTGCAGCGGCGAGGAGGTGCCGGGTGGAGAGATCCCACTGTGCCGGGGCGGCGTCGGCGTGGAACTCAGCGGTGGCGGCGATGAAGTGTTGGCTGCCGGTGAAGCAGCGGCGGTCGTGATGGTGAGCGCAGCAAAGGTACAGCGCTCACTGCCGGTGTAACGGCAGGTGGCGGAGATGCCGGCGAGCACTTCCTACCGGCGGATGCCGGAGAAGCGGTGGCTGCTGTAGGAGCTGCTGGTCTGCATTGATGCTTCCTCTTCGGCATCTCGAAGAATGAGAGAATGAAAAGTACGACTGTTTATATATAGCCCCCCCTTTTTTAATTTTTCTACGTAGTACATGGTACATAGGCAGAGAAGATGATTCGATACCAAGATTTCACTGGAAATATATGTTTTAGGATTTCTTGTAAAAAAAACAACAAAAAAACACATTTTCAGAAAAAGATGTGTGTGAACACGATGACTCAAAACGGAAAGTCGGTAAAATACCAAATTTGGTATTTAAGTTTAATATCTTCCAAGCGTGAAGATTTTTAAGACAATCCCCCACCCTAACTACCCTTTACATGGAAAAAAATTCGAAAATGTTGAAGTTCTCTTAACGATTTTGATTGAAGATATTCACATGACAAATAAAATCTATATCCTGAATTTTCTGGGAATAGCCTCTGAAGTTCTCGCAATTTTAGATGAATTTGGATAACTGTTAAACCGTAAGACATAGACAAAAGTTTATTACATGTAGATCTCGTTAAAACACAGTGTACGTTATAAACATTTTTTTTTCGTGGAGTTGACCATGTTTAGATAAACCTTGTTATTTGGTTCCAGTTTTAAAATACTTAAACTTTTCACATACCTACGGGAATTTATCAACTCAAGATTTGATATCGCTTTAGCCTAGTGTATTCCCTTATTTCCCTTCTACCTACAAGGATGCAAGTAATAAGACCATTTTGCTAGTGTTTATCTTGATTGGCATGAAGTAAAAGAATAAGCTTTTAATATTTTGTTACCGAAATGTAGAGAAAGTCATGTGAAAATGATAGTTAATATTGTTTTGTATTATGTTGTAACAATAAATGGAAATTAATTGAATTATGAAAATACACAAGTTTTCATACATCTTGGCTATGAATAAACTACTTATGCTGATTAATGTCAAATTTGCGCGTAGTGGTAAGGTCAAACAGTGGCAAATCAAAATCCAGAGCTGCAAAGTGGCAGTAAGTGTATTATTTAAGATAGTGAAAATTCTCCAACTTATAAATTTCAAAAGCTGAAGTGAAGGTGTGTGCTTACATTTTACGCTCCTTTGGAATGTTAGCATGGATATTTGCATATTTAACCCTACATAACAAGTAATGAAGAATCGACAAATATACGATAGTCTGATTGTACTTCTGGAATCAAACCTCGAAAATAAAAGGCCCTCCCCATTACCAAACATAATTTAAGTTGAAGTTCATTATCAATATTATATCTGCATTCTTCCGACCTCGAATCGCATGATTTTTTGACGATTATTCCAATATACACGTGCTAAGAGAAACGCATTTCAGGCATATCATCTTACGCTATTAAGCTTAAGGATTTGCGAAGGAATTCATTTTGGTGTGCATGTGCAAACATTATTAACTGCGAATGTGATAGGCATTAGAACAAATGACTTAATCGTTACTTACAATGACCGTTACGTGTAAAGTAATTGCCAAAGTGATAACTAGGGATAGCATCTTGGGGACCGATAGCGGGACAAAGCGGATACTAGTTGCATACCTACCGAATAGAGCCCGGCCTACATTGGAGACTGCATGCGCACAAGGTTACTACATTCGGCATGCGCCGAATGTAAACAACCTGTAGTAACGCTTTGGGGAAAGTGACTCGACGAGGCAGTATACTAAGCTGTACATTACAATACTGGTTTACAGGAAATTAATGCTTTTGATGACAGTGCATGCTCTTCAATCAAGATTATAAAATCTCTTGATTCAAATGAATTGCATGAAGATTTGCAATTCATACAGAAGATATATCATTTGCAGATATATCTACGACAATAACACATATTCGGAAACATCGAACATTAAAATGCCTCGAGCCCTGAAAACTGTCACCGAACTTGTGCAAGCAATTAACCAGAGACCCGTTACACCTGTTTTAGACCTGTGAATAAGAAAATAAATACAGTGTTTAGAAAGGATGTCGGATTTTCAATAATGCGTGAATTACGAAATGTACTACGAGGTGTTGCTACGGAAATAATTGCTGATGGAGTATCTTACCCAATAGTCGATGATGTGTCCTACTTTCGTTTAGTTCCAATCAGATCTTGTAATGTGGAGCGAAGTTTTTCACAATATAAAGACTGTTTACGGGTCAATCGTTACACTGTATGTTGTGCATTATAAGCTATACATCATGAGAGAAAATGAAACGGATAATGATGCTAATGACTTTTTCAACAGCAATTGAATGTCTGTAAATGTTAGTTTCCGTAAATCAGTGGTATTTATGTTTATCGCCCACTCAACTTTGTCGCTTTCCACTGCTAGTGAAAACGAGCAACACTGTCGTCCTTTTCCTTCTATTAGTACCATTACGTATACACTGCATTGTCAACACATTAGCTGCGCTAACCTCGATTTTGTCCCGCTATCGGTCCCCAACATGCTATCCCTAGTTATAACCATTGAAATAACTTAACCGTTACACATAACGTTATCACACTGTAAACGTGGCAGTTAAAACCGAAACGCAAAAATAACTACTATTCGCACCTCTAGTAGCGAAGGTCGGGTGATCTCAGTGGCCAGGGTGCGACGGTGGATTGTAGTCGCCGAGGGATCTTGCGACTAGGTCGAAGCACCGGAGCCCCTATGAACATGGGATCTACAGGCTCATCCTGATGGACGATGTGGTGTCCACAATTACAAGAAGCGAGGTGGTGGCGAAGGCACACCTGGATTGTCAACAAAAAGAAATCTGGTTTTGACTCGATAGACACCACTGAATAGATTATGCGTTGCCAGGTCCCTGAATTCCTCGGATATCCAGACCGGAACGGAGTTACGGAAGTCGAGCCGCAATGAGTGCAATGTCATGCGACGTATCCGACGAGCCAGCACCGTTGCAGGATCTGGGATCTCAACTGAAAGATTTGCTGTAAAGGGCAGCAACTGGAGGGAGCCCGGCGTTTCTTACACTATACCAGACTGCCTTCCAAGGGAACGCCGCTTTCTGCATCGACTGGAGACGCCTGACATCCTATAACTACGATGACGTATTCCTCTGGCGAAAAAAGAAGAAAAAGAAAAGAAATCCACTGGCGATTCGTGGTCAGTAATTTAGGTACACCGCTCTCTTTATCATCGTTTTTCTTAATTTCTAAAATATAGTCATTCCTCGTGTGCGATAAAAAAAAATCTGATGTCTTCCATTCACACGACTTTCCCTATATCTCTATAACAAATTATTGTTAATAAGCTTATCTTTTATTTATTTCATGCTACTCGAGAAAAATTAGCAGAAATAGTCTTATTTCTTGCTTAATTGCAAGTAGAAGCGAAATAAGGCAGTACCATAGGTTAAAGTGAAAGCCAAAAGCTGGTTGCTATGTGACTGATGTTCCTTTGTTTGTATGGACAGGAGTTGACAAATTCCTCAAAGCTGAAACCAAGAAAAAGGAATATCTCAAAAACGATCAACTCCACGAAAATAATGTATATGATATAAATTGTGCGCTTTAACGTGCTCTACATTTTTTGAGTGTTCAGTTTTTGTCCATCTCTCACGGTTTAGTAGTTATGCAAAATTCATCCAGAATAAAGTAGTCTTCAGAGACTATTCCCAGAATGTTCAAAATATACATTTTATTTGTCAGGTAAATATCTTTAATATATGATATTTTAATCAAAATCGTTAGAGCCATTTTTGAGTAAATCAAAATTTTCGAAAAAAGTCCCTTGTAAAGGGTAGTTTGGGGTGGGGAAATTTTTCTCAAAATCTTCGTATCGCATCCCTGGAAGATACTAAACTTAAATACCAAGTTTGGTATTTTACCGACTTTTCGTTTTTGAGTTGTCGTGTTCACAGACACACGGACACACACACACACACAGGGACCTTTTTCTGAAAATACTTTTTTTGGATACAGGGGACCCTAAAACACATATTTCCGGTGAAATTTCAATATCGATTTTTTTGGTGGAGTGCAATACCTTCTCTATACACTATGTACATAGCACGTATAGAGAAAGTAAAAATGTTGATTTTAACACTGTACAAATGACAAATAGATGCATCTGTTTAAAACTCTTTTTTCTTTTTTTTCTTATTTTTTCACGTTTACCATGAACTAGTCCATATCATTATCACATTCACTTTACGCGTTTTTTACTTTCTCCATATCCACTATGTACATAGTGTATAGTTTACTTTCCGTGTGTGTGTGTGTGTGTGTGTGTGTGTGTGTGTGTGTGTGTGTGTGTGTGTGTGTCCGTATGTCTGTGAACACGATAATTCAAAAACGAAAAGTCGGTAAAATACCAAACTTGGTATTTAAGTTTAGTATCTTCCAGGGGTTCGACACGAAGATTTTGAGAAAAATCCCCCTACCCCCAACTACCCTTTACATGGAACTTTTTTCGAACATTTTGATTTTCTCAAAAATGGCTCTAACGATTTTGATTATAATTTCGGATATTAAACATATTTACCTGACAAATGAAATGTATATCTTGTATTTTCTGGGAATAGCCTCTGAAGAGTAGTTTATTCTGGATCACTTTGACTAAATTTTGAATAACTGCTAAACCGTAAGAGATGGACAAAGACTTACTACACAAAAAATGTAGAGTACATTAAAACACACAATTTATGTTATATAACTTTCTTTCGTGGAGTTCGTCGTTTTTGTGACATTCCTTATTTTTGGTTTCTGCTATGAAAAACGTATACTTTTCTCATACTGGAACTTGTCAACTCCTATCTTTATAAACAAAGGAACTTCATTGACATAGCAACCAGCTTTTGACTATCACTTTAACCTACGGTTGTCCCTTATTTCGCTCCTACTTACAAGGATGCGAGAAATAAGACTTTTTCTGCTAATTTTTTTTATCTGATTAGCATAAAGTAAATAGAATTATAAGCGTTTTAAGAATTATTTGTTGCAGGGATATGGAGAAAGTCATGTGAATGGTACACATCATATTTTTGTTTTTTTGTTTTTTGTGCTACGTGATAATTCATGAGAACCAATTACTTGCGTAATGCGTGGGACACCTGTATTCGTAAATTATTGTTAATTTCAGTTAATTTTGGAATGTTAGCTCCAATCGAGGTTTCTTCAGAAATATTTCCATTACAGATTGCCTAAAATTCTCATGAACATCCTTCCGAAGCGTACAAAGTAACTGTTTTTCTATGGACATCATTGACAGAGAGGTAAATCTTTCTTGGCCCATTGTAGATCTACAATGAAATTTTATCGATTTAAAGTGGAATATGGCCGTTCAACAGAACCTACCGTTGCTGGTACAGTAAGAGACAAGCTAATTTGTAACTTCAGGCATAGTCCCTACCAGATCTCTTTCGTTCATCATTTTCACTATTTCACCTATTGACTTTTCTTCAAAATCTTCAGAAGAATACATAACACTAAGTTCATTTTTCCGACGTACCGAATCAAAATTTAAGCCATAGGTGTCCAAAATTTTTGAGGAATAGTAATCAGAAAAAGACGTTCTATAATTTTTTAATTTTGAGGAATCAGGGAGAGCAAAGAAATGAAAACCTTCGTAGTCGGAAAACCTACTTTGTATTTGATAGAATATCCTCCGGAACATAACTTCAATAACTTCACTTGGTTCATTGTTCTTGCTTTCTTTTCTTTTTTGTTTGCTTTTTTTTTTTTTTTTTTTTTTTTTTTTTTTTTTTTTTGTTTTTTTTTTGTCCGTTCATTTATCATTTTAGTACAAATGCTTCGCCAAATATTTTCGAACCCTTCTTAGCTCCTCTAAAGAGTTTTTGTCTGGATTACCTTTGCATGGCAATATGCAATATTCATAAGCTTATCTTGTAATATGTTGAAGAGAACGTCGGTATGAGCAAATATTGCCGAAAACGATTTTGAGGAGGAAGAGTGTCTAATCGCCAAAAAAATAAAGAAAATCTTGTGCATTAACCAATGTATCAGGTTCCCAATCAACATTGTTTTCTTGTTCTGTTATGAATTCCAAGAATAAAATCAGGTTATCTCATTACTCTTGCACAGTGTTGACAAGGAATGAATTGAAGTTCCAGTGTGTTGGAGCCGCTTTTGGTAACCTTTTATTCATAACAGCAGGCAACGTTTCCGTTCTTTTAGTGGAATGAGAAAAGAAATTAGAATGCCCTGATAGAAAGAATTAAAAAAAAAATCTGCATTTATCAATACATATCGCAATACATTCTGCCTATTGCAGAACCAAATTCAGGATATGACAATAATAGTGAACAAATGATGTCCCTGAGGAAATGCCACTTTTACTTTAGATTGCAGATCACCTAATTGACCAGACATTACGGCCACACCATCATATGTCTGAGCGACAAGTTTCTTACAAAAATTTAATTCTTTAACGGTTGTAAGTACATGGTTGTAAAGGGCCTGAGCAGAGCTGTCTGCACGGACATCTGTAAATCCATGAGCCTTTCTGTAACTTTCTCCGATTTGTCCACATATGTTTTGTTCACTATGTCTGAGCACACATCTAGAAGAATAGCCAAAAAAGTAGCGGATTCAAGATCTTTTGTTGTACAGTTAACCAAAACACCCCTGTCAGCTTCGATTAAATATTATGAATGGGTGACGAAGTGAACCCGGAAAACTGTAGCACCTTTTTAAACGATCGTTTAAAAGTTGATCATACGTACTGAGTAAATCCAGTGTTTCTGTGTAATTGTCTCTACTAAAGATACTTTCTGACCCGTTATGTCCTCTAAAAGCTCATTCCTGGTTCCCTAAGTCACAAACATCAATGAGTCTATTCAATATTTCTCAGTTCTTTGTTACCATTACATTATGCTTTGAAATTTGTAATGATTTCTGAGCATTTAGCTGCAAGTCTACTCGCGTATTGCCAAAATTACAAAGAGTGAATGCACAAAATATATATTTTTTGTTTTTTCATGCTTAGTTAATGAACCTGTTAGAGAAACTATATTGTCGAATCCTTCTTCAGACCCTGTGGTACTGCTTTTGTCATTTCTAAAAAGAAGACGGCCAACAATAGGGTTTGTATAATTTGGTGACACCAGTTAAACATTTGTACCTAGAATAATTGCTAATGCAGAAATGTCTGTTATACTCTCTTTTTATGTCTTGACATTTTACAATCAGACCTGGTATTTCGGGAGTGGGCGTGCCATTGTTTTTTAATTTAAGTTTTTCAGAAAATTCAAAATTCCGAAATCCAGTCTTTAACACATGTTCTACTGCACAGTCACAAGGGCCACTAGCTTCAGTAACACATCGGTCATTTTCACAAAATCTTACAAACAAAACAACACCAATACAGACTAAAAACGATTGTCAATGGCAAAATTTAGAGGTGTGCTTCGACAACTAACGGCTGACATCTAAGTTTCCTTCCTCATTACCTCTCTAGTGGAGTAGTGGGAGTGAGTGGCTATCGCTTCAATTTGCGATGGACTAGATACGCGCGCACACCAATGCTAGCCTTGCCTAGCTAGCGGAGAAGGCTGAGAATATGGTTTTCGTTTTAACTTGCGGTGAGGTAGATGTACACGCGCACATCACTGTGAGACCGTTAATTAGCCTCGTTGTAATAATGACAATCATTCTATTAATTATCTAGATGTAAATAAGTAAAGAAAGTTAACATTTATTAAATTGTATACATAGAAACCAAGAAGTCAGTTGTTGACTTGAAAGCTACACAGAATCCTAACGCCAGACTGGAGAGAGGGGTGAGAAGTTGCCTGTTTTGTGTAAGTCACGTACGATTTCCTTACACAGGGGCAGTCCAGTTTAAAACCCACGAGGGGACTTCTGCTTTATATTCGTAGTATCACGTGGTTATTATGACATATTCTGGGAGATTCGCAATGTTTTTTGGGTCACGATGGTGTCATTTTGGCGGACTTTCTAACCAATCAGGAAGAGGCCACCATGACAGCGTTTGTAGTATAAAAGAAGTAGGGTTCGACACATCGTGGTCGTTTTGCTAAGAATTTGCCCTGAGAGGCAACGTTGTTTGTCAAGAATTTGCCCGCGAGAGGCAAGGTCGTTTTGTAAAAAAAAAAAAAAAAATATTCGCTAAGTAATGACGTGCAACTATAAAACTGTCCGCGAAGTAAGATTGTTATGAGAAGAAACTGTTAGTGAAGTAAAGTAACGTCGCTCACCTATTTAATAGTCGGCTCGTGATTACTTGAGAGTGAATTGTGCTTACTCAACTGTTACTCAACTTAGAAACAGTGTAATTGAGAGTACGTATCAATGAATGGTAAGAGTACCAGTCAGCAGAATAACAGTGTACAGCAAGGTGCTTGTCTTGGAATCTCCTTATAGAATAAATAACAGTAAAAGTTCACAAGTGTTTTCTTCACAATTAAAAGATCACTCCTATATCTCCTCCCACTTGCCAAATCCACGCCAGAGAGAGTCAATGATCGTGCAAGACTGAGCAACGCCGTGGCAACCCATCCAAGAAGAGCTTCAGTACCCGGTACGTGAGTGTAGTGGAGTTGATTTGAAGTGACACTTAGGTACGCCGCACATAAGCGCCCACGTTGAGGCGTAAAACTCAACAACATAAAATTTCTATTACATATGACTGTCCGACGTGCGGTGTAAACTACAAACCACCATATAAAGTCTCGTTCCATATAACCTCTCAACGTGGGGTACTAACGAATAAAAAAGCCACTTTACAACTGCATATATATATATATATATAAAAAGGAAGATTTAACCATACAAATTCGTGACCAGTTCGTATTTAGTTGAAATGACATGCAAAACATTCTGTTTATTTTGCATGTTTATTAAGAGTCGTTTTGAACACTCTCAAGTTTAGTACACCGGCGGTGTATGCGGTATATAGGAGAATTCGTCACTGGTAATAATAATAATAATAATAATAATAATAATAATAATAATAATAATAATAATAATAATAATAATAATAATATCATTGAGCTCATACAGCAATAGACAAAGTTAGAATGATGCAATCAAATAATTACAAATAATATTACATTTACAATACAGAATATGTACAGGAATGAAAGATGCAATATAATACAAAGTAATACATGTAAAAAAATTAATAACTATATTGATTACAACAAATTCCTAATATATATTAACCATGAAAAACAGTGGTACAGCAGATGTATTTATTACATTTCAAAAAATTCTTGAAGAGAATGAAAAGGCGTTGCAACAAGCCAGTCATACTATGTCTGCTTAAAAATTGCTACAGAGCTTTATCTTAGGTCTAAAGATAATTTATTATACATTTTAGAAAAGATGTACAGCATTAAGCTATTTTTACGAGATGCATATTTATCAATAATGTGTTAGCAGAGACTGCTGTCCTGTGACAGTCACAGAAGAGTTTTTTTTTGGGATTCGTTGTGGCTCAGGTGCTTCTGGGTTGGTGCCCATTTAACTGTTGAAGTAGTTCAGTAAGTCTGTAATATATAGAAGTCTAACTCCGGAATTCCTGAGAGCATGCTGGCAATGGCGAATTCCAGGGAAAGTAGGCGGAGATTAATGCACTCCTTTAAGGATAACATGACCTAACTTACTTTGAAATATCAAGTGGATATTCTAATCATCTGAAGTGTTACAACAAAAGAAGGTAATCCAGTACCATGGTATTTGTTTTGTGCAGGTGTGTTATATATATATATATATATATATATTTGTAACTTTACAGTAAAATTAAAAATTGTGTGCAACAAATTATTAAAATACTTAAGTGTTGGGCTGCTGACTTATGTTCACACCGCTTGGAAAACAAAAGTCAACTGTTTCAAAATAAACAAAATGCAAATTACCTCCTTTTGGCACAAGACGTTTCGGGAAAGATATTTCAAGATTTATGATTTTCTAACAGTTTAATCTACGAAGCGTGTCCAGAAAAGTTCTCACTGGAGCAACAATTGAAAAGTACAGCATTATTTCGCAAAAAACCTGCTAAATAAATTGAACAAATTGGGGAAAAAGTGCATAAGGAAAATCGAAATCCTTGGGGGTTTAGCTTCGAGGATCATTCAACTTTGCTATTAGGTTCATTCCCACAATCTCCCCAGTCCTTATAATTTGTATTTTCGAGCAGTATTTGTTTTTTTTAAATCGCAATAAAACAGCAATTAGATTTTTTCCCCCCCATTGCGCTATTACCATAGGCATCCAGTTGATATTTCTGAACAGCGTTGCCAAGTGTATGTTTCGGCTTGTAACTATAGACAGCTCTGGTATAACCAAACACCACACAGTCCAATACCGGAAACTCCTACGATTTAACATAGGAATAGCCGGAGCCACACGACGGTCTAGCTTAGCGGTCTGCTGTGAAAGTATTAGTTAATTTAAGTCAGTGGAATTGTTGCTGTTACGCACGTCACGATTTCTATCAAAAACAGAATAAATATGCCAATTTGTACATTTTTTGTTTTAATGTAGATAACAAACAAGGCTACAAGTTATAACATTTCAAATTATAATTGCATTAGCCTTTATAGGGCACACAATAAAATTGTTTATAATACCCTTAATCTAGGCTACATTAATGGGAAAAGAATGAACTGCAACAATTATAAATTACTCTTTGAAGCTCAATTTGCAATCATTTGTATATCTTCTCGGCTCTGCCAATAAAATATAATTTCAATTAAATTATTTTGTGCCGAAAATAGAATACCACGAGCTGCCAAGGCATATTTTGGAGAAAATCCAATTTTGACCCAGAGGCAGGTGGACTGATTTTGCTAATCATTAGTGCTAGTGGTTGTAATAATACATTATTATTATTATTATTATTATTACTACTACTATTATTATTGTTATTATGATTATCGTTGTCCTCCTTATAATCAATGATGATGATGATGATGATAATAATAATAATAATAATAATAATAATAATAATAATAATAATAATAATAATAATAATAATAATAATAATAATAATAATTTATCTACTATCATTATAAAATTGAGAGCGAAGTTAACCAAACATTTCCTTTAGTTATCGTTTTATATTCATGTGTATTACTCTTTTAACCTTTCAGATTTCTAAATTGAAATATTTTGCATAATGAATATGGCACGTAATTGAATTACTGTAAGAATTACAATAAATTACATGATATACTTAACCCTTTCCAGTTAGAAAGGTTCTGATAAAACAAGTTACTTACTCTTGACTAGTAAGGTTTGTATTTCGAAAACCGGAGGTGTAAAATATTCATCACATATGCATTAAGAGAGTTTCAACTTAACTCAGCCATGATTTTTAAAAACCTCGTCCAAGTTAGTCCTTAAATTTTGGCTTACCCATTGATCAAATTGAATGAAAAACAAACCTTAACTAAAGTATATAGCTCAAAATATTGTACCTATATTAGGTAAATATTATTCTTACAATATTTATTGCAATTATATACTTTGGTGCATTTTCCTGACATGCCTTTATGTGTTTAACTTTAAGGAAACGCAACCTCGTGGAGAAGGACTTAATCTTACGCATCAAAACAATATTTGCCTATGTTATCTTGAGGAAATCGAAAGAAAATTGGCATTACTTTGTCTGATATGTTCTGGCCATAATATACCGCTCACACTTTCCCGTGCTTTAAGGTTGTTTTTGTCGAAAACAAGGAACAGCAAACATGAATCCTTATTTCACCATATTCGCCACACAGCTGATACAAATAAAACAGGCCGCTCGCTGCACCTAGGATTGCTAGTGATCCATGTCGCAGAATTTTTGTTTGATTTTCCGGTATTGGTACTGAATGGTATTTGGTATAACAATCCAGTCAGCGCAAAAGGAAGAAAGTGTCTGTAGGACCGAGGTAGACAGGTTGGCAATAACACGCAAGCAGAAGAGGGAAAGCGTGTACCGGAATCGTTGCCTTATACGGAATATTGTCGCTATGTTTAATTTAGGTGATGAATTTCCTAATTTTAAGGCACAGACAACGATAGGAGGAATTGAGTTTCATGACTGGTTGGGTGATGCGTAAGTTCCATTTTTGTTTCACTTCTTTTATTCCACAATGAGGATTTATTAAGAATGTTTTTCTTGCTCTTGAATAAAATTTGAGTCCCTTCATGCACACCAACAAATTGCATCTCTTGCACATTTTGTAAACTATTATTGTAGCGAATACTTCCGGTAGATGATAACAGTAACGGACAAAACAACAATACATTGTGCAGAGGGCGACTCCTTAAAATTATAAACCCCTACAATTCCTCGGATATATGCCGGAGGCCGCTACTGCGGAATGACGACATCGAGGGATTTGTGAAGCTAAAACCCCAATGACTAAGTCAAATCTTCGGTAACCTGGCGACTTTCACATACTTTCAAATATGGATTGCTAGTAGAAGCCACTTAAACCACTTCTTAAGACCGTTGTGTGTGTATGTCCATCATCCGTCTGTCTATCCGGTGTGTGCTGTAACCTTGGTCTAGCTTTACCGAAACCTGGATTTCATATTTTGGTAACGTTCCTTAATTATCTGTCAATTTAAATCCTCAAAGATAATGATTTGGTTTCACTCCCGATCGTGAGTATTCATGTTTTACTTAGGGAATCTTGGATGAATAAGAAAGGCAAATGCTGGTAGTCGTGTCACCAACCCCTTTTTTTCGATTTTGCATATGTAGGGCAAACTAGTGTATTTTTAAGCACAGCGGAGCGAATGTAGCCTATAAGTCGCCAAAAGCAGAAGTTCTTAGGGGGTTTAGTTTCACAGAGCCCTTATGACACATCCAGTCGTCGCTCCGCACCCGCGGCCTACTCTACTGCTGTCCTAAAAACATTCCTCAGCTACGCTTTGCGGTTTAGGGCCCACCAATGCTGGCAACTCAAGAACAGCAGATGCAATGCTACTATGATTTCTCAGGTGTAATGTATGTTATGAGGAACATAAGTGATAAAAGTTTAAAATTTGTTATAAATGCATTAAAACATGCAGTATATAAGTGTATTAGTGTTATTAGCATTTTCCACATTTATAAATAAAATACTGCCACAGTTGCCTTTGTGTGTATAGCAATTCTGAACAGTATCCTACATCAGAATTTATCCAATTATTTAAAGAAAAAAGATAAGGTAATTATGCAGAACTTTGGCAACTCTAAATATCGAAAAAACTAAATATGATTGATTGACTTTGTATTTCTGATGACAATTTCAAAGGTTTTATTTGTCAGAAAAGCGTGTTTTTCTTATTATAGACAAATTCATGTGCATGCTAAAACGGTTAGTATTTTGCATATATTACTGATATATACCAAATAACTATATATAAACGAGTATTGTATAAATAATAAATGGTTTTATAATGTTCTGAAACATATTTTTCTGCTAAGCACTACCACAATAGAAAATTAGAAACCTAAATTTATATACACTCACTAACCTTAAAGGATTGGAACCTAACCTAGCAGTGAATTTGAGAACCACTGGACTCAGTGGTTTTACCTACAGAAACAGATAAAAAAAATAAAATAAAAACTCACAGAAACATACTCCTCCACCAATTACTATAGTCACACTAGCCGGTGAATTATTAGTACAGGTTTTCACGAAGCGGTAATCCTGCCAAGAGCGACATATGACATTCTTGCACACCAATAGTATGTCTTCTGCTAGCAACAAAACCAAACTTTTTCATTATAAATCCAGTTCTTATGCAAACATTTCAGTATATACAGATTATAAAACCATTTATTATTCATATAATACTCGTTTATGTATAATTATTTGGTAAATTTCCATCATATATGCAAAATGCCAACTGTTCCAGCATACACACGAATTCATCTATAATTAAAAAAGAAAAAAAAGAAAAAAAAAAAAAAAACGTTTTCCAACAACTAAACCTTTGAAATCGTCATCAGAAATACAAAGTCTATCAATCACACTTAGTTTCATTCAATTTTTAGAGCGACTGAAGTTCTGCATAATAACCCAAGATACATATATTAATGCAAGTGAACAGTTTGGAGGCCTGAAACTGATCCTTTTTGGGACACTTCTTTTCTTGAAAAATGATGGCAAAATGAAGACTGTGCCAGTTGGCAACCTAATGGAGGGAATAAAGTGTGCTTCTTTAACTTCTAAGGATCATTGGGGTTGAGCTTCAAAGACTCCTCGGCTATGTGCTGTTGTCATTCTTTAGCTCACTCTTCTACTTATAAAAAGCATCCCTTTGCTATACTGTGCAGCTTCGGGTCCTCAAACCTGGACTATGCTTTAGGGCTTAGGGTGATTTATCGGACAGATGTTAGTGGCTCTTGTGTATGAACATTGCCAAAGCATGAACTAAGTTTGCAGGACAATTATGGAACAAAGATGCACATTTCCTCAATGTCTGCATCTCCAGAACTCTCCCTTTCTTGACCTCTTCAGCTGCTCCAGTGTGAGCGTTGTGAACCCCAAGCGCCTGTGATACTTCTAACGTTACTAGAAGTACATCGGGCTGAACATCTGAGCCCCTCCTGTAAGGCAGCTGTTTGGATTGGTTTGGACTCTGAGAGACTGGTTCCCAAAACCAATGGGAGATGGGAATACCTGGGTGGTAACACCTGGGCAAGCTTGTGAAATACCTCAATGTCCTCTGGCACTAACCTGGAGAGCTAGTAGACAGAAGTTGGTGCTAGTTGCCCCCATCAAGGTCTCTGGTAGTCATGCCCTTATATGAGGTTGATGCATGTAAATGGTGTATTCACTTCCATCCCTGTGGGAACAAGGGGAACTGATGTATTAAATAGGTTCTGGCATAATGGAAAAACCCACAGAAGTTTCCCATGGCTGTCATTAGTACGTCAGTTCAGGTCAGTGCTGTATAGCTTATGTCTCCTTGTTGCCCTCTGCAGTGTAATGGTTACCATGCTAACTTCATATACCAAGGTCACATGTTCAAACCTGGCTGACGATGGATTTTTTCGGGCGTAAAAATCCTTAGCATGGCTTCCTTCAAAAGGGAAGTAAAGCCGTTGGTCCCATGTTGTAAATTAGGAGTTTTAGTGCATCTAGCACTAAATATGCAAGAAAAGTCTATAAAGTTCACAATGGAGAAGGAATGTGATGGACAACTACCATTCCTCGACCTAAAAATCATAAAAACTAATAATCACCTTACATTTGGCATCTACAGAAAACCTACCCACACCAACAGCTATATAAAACAAAACAATCCCATTCCCCATCAGCATGCTTTACTCAACAGCCTTACACACAGATTGGTAAATGTACCAATGGGAAAAACAGAATACCAATGTGAACTTCTAAAATATTGGACATAGCTACAGAGAATGGATTTCGGCCAGAACTGGTGTACAAAAAAGTTAATAAAGCCAAAAATAGAAAGAGAAGTAAAGAAGTCAGCACACTCAAAACCAGAAAGAAAACAAGATCTACAAGAAGTTTACATACCACCCTACAACTTTCTACAAATTCCAGAGGATCTTCAAACGACATAACATCATTCTAGCCCCTAAAAACAATTACTCTATAAAAAACATTTTAAATTCTAAATTAAAAGATGATATCCCACAAGAAAACAAACCAGGAATATATCAGTTCAGCTGTAATGACTGTGAAAAAATCTACATCGGCCAAACAAAAAGAAATATAAAAACCAGGGCAAAAGAACACCACAGAAATATTAAACTCAAACAAGAAGACAAATCTGCAGTAGCTTGGCATTTTTGGAAAGAGAAACACACTATAAATAGAAGCCCAAAAATCCTCAAAACATCACAAGGAAGACAGAATTAAAAGTTTGGGAAAACATATATATTTGGAAAAACAAGAACCGGGTTTTCAATTTTGAAATCCCGCCAGGCGATCTACTCATTCAGAGGTTCATCAAACCACCACCAGGGACAGAGACAACCACCACAGCAAGCAATGCCGGCAGTCGACCAAAGGAATTGACAATGGAAGCACATGGCTTCTGAAACATGTTTTCCGAAATAAAAAAGTAAGTGATGCAGCGTTACAAAATCGACTCAACTAAATTTTAATTGTTAACAATATTTTACTTATATTTAGTTTTGTGCAAGTTTGAGTTAAATTATATACATAGATACTGGTGTACATATTTAACCAAGTTACTCTCATATTGACTGCACTTGATAAACCAGTGGTAAACCATTTAGTGAAATTTTTTTAGTAAATAATTTTTCTTTTCTCTAATATTTACATGTGAGGATCAAAATTAATCTTAACTGATTATTTTACAAGCTAGCAATTGAATTTTAGTATAAAAAGTAATGAATACATGAAGCATCTTATGAAAATAAATAAATTGTAACAGAAAGCATTAACTCAGCAGTAGTAGATCATGGTGCAGCAGTTGTTGCAGATATCAATCCATTACCTAACCACAATGCACATTTAGAATATTCATAACAATTATGGCCCATTTTATGATAATTCAATTGTATTAGGAGAATCAGATAGCCTACAGTACAACAAACACACTAACAGTAACTTGATCTGAAAACAAATTATGATTATTTTTCTCTAACATCAATTGTCTTTGAAAAATGATATCTTATCCTGTCTGAGTATTCTGAATACTAGGCTGTGGTAGAACTGATATATCACCCAAATGTGCCATAAAAATGTCATCTTTCTGGAATTTGAATGTATCTGGACTGACTGACTTGCATCCCTTAAATTTGATCTCGTAGGTGGTTTTGAATTTTTGAACTACAACTATATTTGTAGGGAACAGTGTTTCTTTTCCCTGACATAACCCAAACCAATACAAAAGTACCTGGAATAACATTGTTCTTGATTGGCAGGTTTACACATCACTTGACTTATCACTACTAATTAATTGGGATATACCTACATCATTGTCTGAGGAATCTTGGAATTGAACAATATATTTTTCTTCTTCTTCTTCTTCTGATGTTTCACTCTCTTCAGATTTACTTTTTATGGCTTGAGTAGGTTTAGCTTGGTCTGTTTATGTTGTACATTTTTCTAGCTGTTTTGCCATCTCCTTTAGTTCTTTTTCTTGCCAGTATTTTAGCTGGTCAGAAGTATTTCTGGCTACTGTTCACTTTTTAGGAAATTCTGTTGGCCAGATTACACTGCAAGCAGGACTGATACTCTCCTGAGTCCCTTGGTGTAGAAATAAATGTTGAGCCAGCATTACTAGTTGTTTCCTGTTTATTCCAAGAATGTTGATTGAGCTGGTCTTCTCATCTTGAATGATATCATTGCTCTGATTGGCTTCATTTGGTTGCAAGAATGTTTTGTGGTCCATCATCTTTCTATCTGTGTTCCAACATCCTGCTTGCACTGCATAACTCTTGTTTGAAGCTTCAGCCACAGGTTGAACAGTTCCTTTGCTGAGTCTTCAGCATTCCAAACTCCTCCATTTGCTGCCTTTCTAAACTCTTCAACCCTTCCTGATTCCATTGCTGATTCTATGTATAGATGATGTTCCACACAAAAATTAGCAGAGCCCTATATTATGATATAATATGCGTTTCGTGCTCTGCACCATTGTTAATCATTATAACCAGGTTGTTTATGAAACACACTGTGTATTATTATGTTAGTCATTTACCTGGTTGCAAAATATTACGTTAATTGTTGAGTTCAGTATTGTACCATATCTGACTGATGCAGCACCCTCTTTATCTGCACAAATTATTTACAGATTTTATTAGTTATTTAAACGTCCTTTAACCTGGTAGGTTACTGAGCCAGGTGGCTCAGGCATCTCGCCTGTGACTGGCACTCAGGAGATCTGGGCTCGCTCCCTGTTGACTGCGCACTCTGGCCCTGGGTTTTTCCATAGTATTCGTGGGGCCACTTAGGTGTAAACTGGGGTGCTGCATATTTATCACGGTTCCTTTCCCTTTCATTTCCCTTCTTCATCTTTCAGGTCAGTGTAAGTGTGGCTTGAGGCTTTGCAGGTAGATGGCTCAGTTGCTTGCTCCAAGTGTAACTCTCTTCCTTGTTGCACTGGTGGAGGTTAGGTGCTGTTGTAGAGGCCTCCTTTTGGCCTCACGGTGCCTGTATAGCATTCACAGTGTGCCAGGGCTGCCATCTAGTGAACTGTTAGGGACTTCCCTATGTCTGAGCACTTAGTGCTGTCGTTTCCTGTGTGCTGTCCTGTGGTTTCCCCTTCCCTCATCCCTTCCCCCGGGGGGGGGGAGGTGATAGGCCTCAATAGATCAGTACCTGGTCGCAGATGCCAAGTTGTCTTCCACTGTTAATATACTTCACCCTCTACCTGGTAGGTTATATTGGACAATGGGTGGAATGTTACTCAAATAAGCCCAGAATTCATTGAGTTTAAGAGTTATCTGATATTTGTATTCTCAGGATTAAGGGAAGAAACCTTATCTGGACAACTCACTCTGACTGAGATTTGAACTTGGGACCTCTTGAGTGTGAGGCAGACTTGCTACCACCATGCTAAAGAGGCAGGATTTATAATGTTGTTTCAACTAATAAATCATTTTTCTGGTTCAAATTCCCAGGAAAATGACAATACCAGAGAAGTGATATTGGTGTAATTTTTTAGACAATTTTTCTAAGAAAATGTATTATTATCCCTAATATATGTTATTATTTTACTAGTGCTATCAATAAATCATTTTACACAGTAGCTGAATATTTAAGTGACAAATCTGCTGACAATACCATAATAATCATTGTGTTTATAAGTATTAAAATATATTCCATTTTGTACATATTAGTGTGTGTTTTATAACCGAAATAAACTGCTGTATACTTTGACTTGCACGAATGTGTCAAATTAATTTTTTAGTATTTAGCAATGACACAAGGTCTGTAAAGCCTGATGCTTTGATATTTTACACTCTAGTACATAATTGTAAATTTGTGCATTTTTGCATTGTAAATTCTGTAACATATTTGTAAATAATGTTGTAATTTGTTGACATTTATGGAGAGTGCATAATACAATAATCATATTTTAGTTTTATATAATTACTAGCAGTAACTATTACGTTGATAATTAGAAAACTATCATCTGGCATTACATAATGAAATTATATTTATTTATTCATTTTAATACTAATTTTTAATACTCTTTGTTTATATGTGCATTAAAAAAAGGAAGCTTTATACATTGTTTTCATTCCCCCCCCGTAGGATATAAACATATGTATACATGTATATCCCTTGACAAATTCTATGTTCAATGTCTTCCTGGCCTAAACGAACCTACAGAATGCTTTCTAATCTAATAGAGCTTGCTAATTACCATTCTATAATTGTTTGAAAAACAAATTTAAAACCAATTGTTTACACTGGTAAATAAGCTTTAAAGAAGTGGACTTTAAAATACAAGGATATTTTTTAATTTCATTGCAATTATTTGATTTTGAAAATGTTTATCTTGGTTATGTGGTGTAAAGAAAAATAATTTCAAGATGTTTCCTTTTATCTCTATTTATGGAGAAGTTATTGCACATTAAAAAGTAGGACGAAAATGGCTTCAGCATTGTAAGCTACATTTCAATAGGGAAAGAGGTGGCTGAGACTGTTACTTTTTCACAAACTCTCCCACAGTTTCATGAAAAATTCTGCCTGTCTAGAAATGGATTAGTTTTACATAAATCAAACTTTTCTGTGATTAGTGTTTTAAATAACCAAGAGCCAAAATCATGTATGAGCTGAGTGAATGTCGCCCTATGTGATGTAATGATTACCATGCTAACTTCATATACCCAAAGTCGTGGCTCAAACCTGGTGGAGGATTTGGATTTTTTTGGGCGTAAAAATCCTTAGCACTTCCTTTGGAAGGAAAGTAAAGCTGTTGGTCCCGTGTTGTAAATTTGCGACAAGTAAAGGAACCTTAAGCTTGATAAAAAGGCCTCTGAGCAAAATTAAGCAGTTTTTCATGTTCAGTATGGAACCACAGCAGTTAAAGAGCATCCATAAATAAAACTCCAAACAACATAGATTGGAGGGGAGGCAATCGTTCCATACATACTGAGGCTATTCGAAGTAACAGTAAATAACGGAAGTATACTGCAAGATTGGAAGCAGGCTATAGTTGTGCCTATTTATAAAGCAGGGGATTGAACAAATGCGGCAAACTATAGGCCAGTTAGTTTGACATCAGTAGTAAGCAAACAAGTTGAGCATCTTATAGCACAATATTTAAGACGCGAATGGGATAAAACGCATTGGCTCTTCGAAGGCCAACATGGTTTCCGGAATGGACATTCTTGTGAGAGTCAACTAGTAGCTGTTTGCCAGGATGTAGCCGATACACTTGATGCGGGTGGAAAAGTACATTCAATAATAATTTATTTTTCTAAAGCGTTTGACCTTGTACCTCATGGACGACTAATAGAAAAACTTTGTAATCTGCAAATAGACAACAGAGTGGTAACTTGGATTCGGGAATTCTTGAGCGAACGAACTCAAAGAGTGCGGGTGGGAAATAAATTATCGTCTCCTACAAATGTAACTTCTGGTGTGCCCCAGGGAAGCGTGATCGGGCCGTTGCTTTTCTTAGCATATATAAATGATTTACGGGAAGGGATAACATCTCAGATTCGCTTATTTGCAGATGATTGTGTAATCTATAGAAATATTAGCGGTAAATGTGACACAATAGATCTACAAAAAGATTTAAACAAAATTCAACTCTGGGCAAAATATAATAAAATGGAGATAAATCCAAACAAATGTAAAACAATAATATTTTCAAGGGCAAGAATAGTAGAAAATGTAATATATAAATTAGATAATAAGAAAATACTCAGAGTAAATAGCACCAGATATTTAGGGGTAATACTAAATCAAAGATTGGAGGGGGGGGAGCATGTAAACTCGATCACTGGGAAGGCATGGAAAGCGTTGCATTTTGTAATGAGGATTTTAAAAAGCAGCAATGGAACGTCGCGAAATTTGGCATACACTTCTGTTGTTCGACCAATATTAGAATATAGTGCTGCATGCTGGGATCCGTATCGGGTGGGGCAAAAACTGGCACTAGAGAGAGTTCAAAAAAGAGTAGCTAAATTTGTAGACAGAAGTAAACGATTCGAAAATCATACCAGCACTGCTACTTCCTGGGAAACACTAGAAAAACGTAGGAGACGAGCAAGGCTATGTGCAATTTTTAGAGCCTATAAGGGGGAACCTGCATGGAAAGACATATCCAAACGATTATTAAAGCCATTATACTGTGGGAGGAATGATCACTCGCAAAAAATAAGAAATAGGGAACAGAAAACAGACGTAGGTAAATTTTCCTTCACAAATAGAACAATAAATGAATGGAACAAAATACCTGCAGATTTACTGGAGACTTTGCCTCAAAGTGTAAATAGTTTTAAAAAGAGACTAAAGAAGAGTGATTTATAGTCAGGATAGTAAATAAAAATATTGCGTTATTATTACTGTTGTTACAATTATATATGTATTAGTATACTATGATGTCATTGTCATTTTAACAGGGTATTACTCACATTATTGTTTATTTAGCTCATTGTGTTGTACATTGTATCATTACATTGACAGCGCTGCCACCGGACCACGCCCTAAGCAGTGAAATAAAGTATCTGTCTATCATTTGTTAATTAAAACTCAAGCTTGAAGCTATGAAAGAATGCACAAATTCTGACTTCAGCAATGAAGATTCCTTTTCTACCTTCTTTTCTCTCTTGGTTGGGTTTAATATCCATTCTGACTATATACTGCATCATAGGCAGTGGACACTGATGATATGTAAGGTGAAATGATGTTTGTGAAGAAAACTATCCAGGTCTAAGATATGATACCTCCCTGACATTTGTCAATTATGAAGGTTGAGGAAAACTAGGAGAAAAACTTCAGTTGGGAGCACAATGCTGGCTGGAATTGAATAGCAAACCTCTCAAATGTGATCCCCGCATGTTATACAGAGGCTCCTGCCTATTGTGTTGCCTTCTTGTTCTTTCTTCTAATGGGGTTGATGGAGAAGTCCTAGAAAGAGAGTTTAAAGAATGTATTAGCTCTATGCAGAGTAAATAATTCAATTTTATTGTTTGTTGAAGTGACTCGAAGGGTTCATCTTTACTTTCTCTACATGTACAATGTACATGGTGTATAGAGAAGGTATTTCATTGCATCCAAAAGTTTGATACTGAGATTTTGCCAGAGATATATGTTTTGAGGTTCCCTTAGTCCAAAAAATGTAGAAAAAGGTCTGTGTGTGTCAGTGGGCAGTATAGCCAAAAAAAAAAGTCTGTAAAATACCAAACTTGGTACTTAAGTGGAGTATCTTCCAAGGATGTGACAAAAAGATTTTCAAGAAAATCGCCCACTCCAAACCACCCTTTAGATGAAACATTTTTCAAAAATTTTGATTTTCTCAAAAATGGCTCTAACAATTTTGATTTAAATACCTTATGTTTAAGATATTTTTATGACAAATGAAATGTACATCATGAATTTTCTGGGAATAGCCTCTAAAGACCTCTTTATTTTGGATATCTTTTGTATAACTGGCAAACTGCAAGAGATAGACAATAGCTTACTGCACAAAAAATGTAGATTTTTGCCATATACATATTTTTTGTAGAGTTAACCGTTTTCAAGATATTCCGGATTATTGGTTTCAATTTTAAGCCACCTAAACTTTACTCAAACTGGAAGACATCTTTCCTCTCGTTTCTTGTTTGTTTACTCCTTGCAGGTAAAGAGATTGGAATTTCAATTGTTTCGCGTAACCTGCTTTTAAAGGATGAGATTATTGCTTTAGCATGTGCATTTTATTTCCCTTCTACTTACAAGGAAGCTATTAATAAGATTAATTGTGCTAATGTTTATCTTGATTAGCATGATGTAGATAAAAGAATAATTTTTTGAATAAAAGGTTTGTTTGCTGAACACTAGAAGACATCATGTGAATGGAACACGTTAAATTTTTTCCCTTCTGCTTACAAGGAACCAAGTAATAAGGACAATTTCTGCTAATATTTATCACGATTAGCACGATGTAGATAGAAGAATAAGCTTTTTAACAATAATTTGTAACAGAGATGTAGAGAAAGTCATGTGAATGGAATACATCAGATTTTTTATTATAAGTAACCATAATAATTAACATATTATGTGCCTTCATTTTTCTTAGATGGGGTGTTTTGTTTTCTCATCCTGCTGACTTCACTCCAGTATGCACCACAGAACTTGCCAGAGCTGCAAATTTAGCATCTGAGTTTGAAAAGCGGGGTGTAAAAATGATTGCCTTGTCATGTGATTCAGTTCAAAACCACAACAATTGGATTCCGGTAAGTGGTTATATATATATGACTTAAACCATATTTGTATACAAGTAAAAGCTAAATAGACAAGTAATCATGAAAAAGTATCAATATAAGACACTATTGTTGAGAGGTGAAAGAGTAGGTATGAGTGAGCCTATTATTACACCATATCAGTAATTTTATTTAGTGGTACTTATTGGGAAGTTCTGCTTTGTTATAGTAGTAATCATGGTTGTCCCTGGAGGTATTTCTATTTTGGAGTTGAATACATGGTGTTAGTCATTTATGATTGAGAAATTCCCAAATTGTGATTGTTATTCAAACCCAGCGGAGGACGATAGATTTTATCGGGCATAAAAATCCTTAGCATTGCTTCCTCCAGAAGGGAAGTAAAGCCGTTGGTCCCATGTTGTAGACATGCAGCACATAAGAGCCTCAAGCCTGATAAAGATGCCTCTGAGCAAAATTAAGAGGCCTTTCATGCTCAGTATAGAATGGGACGCTGAGAACCACAGCAGTTAAAGAGCGGGCATAAATAAAACTCCATTTCCATTTTTGCTAGGTTCTTGTGTGTCTGTGGTTCTGGATTAATTTTGTGCTGTTTTTACCAAAAATGTCCAAGCAATACAGACTTCTCTCTACACCTGTGTTTTATGTTTCTAAAATATTCTTTTACGTGATTCTTCAAGTTAATTATGATTTTACACTAAAGTAAAATATGTAATACTGTTGGCAGTTTCTTAATATGTTTTTTTTTTTTAAAGTAGAATATAATGGATTATTTGAGAAATAACAGTTCTTTTGCAACTAATATGTGCTATTCTTTGGAGATTTTTCTAAACTTGTATGTACTCTTGGAGGGTATTTGTGTGCCTATTGCTTTCTCAAAGGATAGTATTCTTGGCACAAATAATTGTTATGAAGAGTATGAATACAAGATAGTTTAAGTGTGACGTAAAACAAGGTTGAGTTTGTAGGAAATAATTAAGCATATAAAATGGCCCATCTTAGCTTGCTAAAGACTGCAATTGTTGAAAGCAAAAAATGTATGCATTTAGGTATCAATTACCAGTATTAATTAGGTAGTTATTATCAATGTATGTATATATAGTTTAGGTAATACAGGCATTAGTTAACACTTTCATTCTCTTAATTTTTTCCTGCAGTAGTTGGTACACATAGATAAATGAAATACAATTTAGTTTTAGGATTTCACCCTAAACTATCTTTGTGAAATATCCACTGTTTGGGTATTTATTTCTTTTAGCATCATTTGTATTCTAGCTATTTCTGTTAAATTCCTTGACAGTATACAACTCTGCCATGGATGCTCTCTCAAACATGACTTATTACTAAACACTGAACAAAATTTTATAGTAATATTTTTAAACTTGTGGCACCATTTTCTATTTAGTGCATAAACATTTGGTGGCATTGTTACCAATATGATATATACAACTGGATATTGTATGTATGTATGTATGTATGTATGTATGTATGTATGTATGTATGTCTTTATTCACCTTTAGAAATTTAAATACTATTTCATGGCTTCATCAAAGTTTGATACAAACAAAAATTAGATTACAATATACAAAAGCCAGATTACATTATACACAAAATTAATTAAAATACATTACTATATACAAATGGGTAGAACTAATACATCATATATACATTTAACCAAGTAAATTAATAACATATACAGAGTAAGTATATACAATTGGCAACTGTCATAAATTTTTGGAAAATGCTATGCAGTTGGAAAGTGAAACATTAGATAACTATAATAGCAAAAGACTATATGCAAGTCTACAGTTTCACATTTAACAGTGGTGTCTGAAATATTGGAAGAACTGGTGGGTACTATACAAACTCTGCTTTATTAAAAATATTTTCACATCTCTTCTGAACCTTTTCTTATCACTACATTTTATTTTTTTTAATTATTAAATTGAACATATGGATGCCCATATGTAGAACAGAGTTTACTTTTTTGGTAGATCCGGAACCTTGTAAGTGAATATTATTGCTATTTCTTGTATTATAGTCATGTGCCGTGTTATTTATTTGGAAGTATTGTATATTATTATTTATAAAGCATACAGTTTCTAATATATTCAAGCATGGCAATGTTAGTATGTTATTTTCCTTAAAATAGTTTTTACAGTGAGTCATTCTACTTAAATTAAATATCTTTCCTATTATTTTCTTTTGTACCTTGAACAGAGTTTTTACTTCTGTGACAGATCCCTGTATAAAAATTCCGTACCTAAGATGTGATTGCACATAAGAAAAATAAATCAATTTTAGCGTAATAAACACTTTCTTCTGTTTCACTAACAGATATAGCTGACTATAGCCTTAAAAGCCAGCTGTGGTGAAATTAACGCACATTTCGCAAATATTCTGGTAATTAACAAAATAAAATTAAAAGGTAATATTTTTGCAACATAATAGAGACTGAGCAGTTTCGATTGGTATGCTACTCTTAGTGCAGCTTTCAAGATTAATGTGCAAATTTATTTACAGATTAACATATTTTATGTACAGTGTGAGTGTGTGTGGGTGGGAAAGAGAAAGAGACAGACAGACTTGGAAAAACCTTTTTTGCAGTAGAGAATACAGTGATTGCCATTGCAGTGTTATGTGTAGGTAAGATGATTTTTAATGTTGTAAACACATGTATTGTGAAATTGACAGTAATCCACAACATTTGAAATATGCGTCCTCACCTTGCTACTCTACATTCATCACAATACACGTCTTTGCACTTAAATATACTTTCATGCTTAACACCAGTAAAACAAACAAAACAGTTTATTTGGTAACAATGTAACAGTTGAATGCTGAATGAAAACTGTATAATCAACTGTATTTAAACAGTGCCTCATGAAAACTAATATGATACATTTATCTATGATTGTTGTAATATTTTTTTTTGAGTTTTAACAGCTACAAAAATAAGAATTTCAAGTCTTTTATTAATTTTGCAGCCTCTTGAGGTATTTGTTGGAATGAAATGAAATGCTATTCAGCAAGTGTGTCATACTAGACATGGAAAAAGATCAGGTAGAAGCAGTTCCTTCATGACACTTGCCAGTCTGGTCAAATGGGCATACACAATAGTTGTAACAAGGCAGAGTACATCTTGCTTGATGAATTAAGATAGTTTAAAGAGAAATTATCATTATTTTGCTTAACAGTGGAAGTTAAAACTTCTTGTGAACTTTTGAGATTACAATATGCAGCATTTTGGATGGTAATTGCCAGTGAACATATAAAGAAAAGTATAATTAGTAGATGAGAGTAACACATTCCATTTCATGTAAATCAAGTGCACCAAATATTAATCCAACTGTTGTACTCAATAAACTGAAGGTGAGAAAAGTTTGTTTTACTGAAAAATGTGCATAAAAATATTATTGTATATATAAACTATCAATAAAAGTAACCATTTACCATCTAGGTAAAGTAGAAAATCTGAAAGTCTGCTTTTTTGGGAAAACAAGGGGTTGTTTTTTATGGTCACATTGAATGCTGAATCATCTAAAAGAGGGAATTTCATTGAATAACGAAATATGATGTGTCTCAAAGACCACTCGGAAAAGAGCATTTTATGCTACCTCTCTTGATATACAGAACAGCAGCACAGTCACTATCAACAAAATTAGCAAAGAGGAATCTGAAACACATTTGGCTTTTGTGATATTATGGCAGAAGTATTACATTGTATTTATTTTCATTTATAGAAACACGATCCATGTGATAGGACACTTCAATTTAAGATACAAGAAAAAGCAAAATTATATCAAAATGCACACAAGACTAAAGTACAGAAATATAAGGTTTAACAAATTTTAAATATAAAAGGAAATATACAGAATTGAGTCCTAAAGACAACTTTTTACACATAGTACAATTTACACCAGTTCGTGATGTATAAATTCATCTACACTATAAAAGCTATTGTCCATTAAGAATTTAAACAAAACTTTTTTGAATTTTAGCTGGGATTCAGTGTTCTTTATATATTGGGGTAGTTTGTTATATAAATGTAGACCAACATTTGTGAAGCTATTTTCATACAGTTTGGTTCTATGTGAATTTACAAATAAGTTTTTCTTTGCTCTGGTATTATGTGTATGAACTTCAGCATTTGTTTTGAAGGATTTTACCTTCATTGAAGAATGGTTAATTGATTTTATGGATGTTACACAGATGGCAGATAGAAAAGCAAATGCACTTTTGCAACAATTTGTGAATACTTTGATTGTTTGAATTAAGGATTCAATTTTTACTTTCTCTACACGTACTATGTATATAGTGTATAGAGAAGGTATTGTGATGCACCCGAAAATTTGATTCCAAGATTTTACCAGAATATATGTTTTGAGACCCCCTGAATCCAAAAAAGCATTTTTAGAAGGGTGTGGGTGGGTGAGAGAGAGCAGCATAGCTCAAAAATGAGACCATTAAATACCAAACTTGGTATTTAAGTTTGGTATCTTCCAAGGAGGCAACACGATTTTCAAGAAAATCCTCTCACTCTCAACTACCCTTTACTTGGAACATTTTTCAAAATTTTGATTTTCTAAAAAATGGCTCTAACAGTTTTGATTAAAACATTGCGTGTTTAAGATATTTTTATGAAAAACAAATTATATATCTTAGATTTTCTGGGACTAGTCTCTGAAGACCTGTTCATTCTGAATGACTTTTGTATAAATGGCTAACTGTAAGAGATACACAAAAACTTATGACACAAAAAATGTAGATCTCATTAAAACACACAGTTTTTTGCTCTCTACATTATTTTTGTGGAGTTAACTGTTTTTGAGATATTTGAATTATTAGTAACAATTTTAGCCACTTAAACTTTTTCAAATGGGAAGAAATCTTTGTTCTCATTTCTTGTTTGATTACTCCTGGAAACAACAGATTGCAATTTCAATTGTTTCACAGAGCCGTTTTATAGGACGAGATTATTGCTTTAGCCTGTGCGTTTTCTTATTTTCCTTCAACTTACAAGGAGCTAGTAATAAGACTAATTCTACTTATGTTTATCTTGATTAGCATGATGTAGATTGCAGATTAATCTCTTGAATAAAAGGTTTGTTTGCCAAACAGCTAGAGGACATCACATGAATGGAATAAATTAGATTTGTTCCCTTCTGCTCAAGAGGAACCAATTAATAAGGACAATTTCTGCTAATGCTGATCTTGATTGCATTATGTAGATAGAAGAGTAAGCTTTTTAGCAGCAATTTGGTACAGAGATGTAGAGAAAGTCATGTGAATGGAACACATCAGATTTTTCTTTTACTCACACTCTTTCTCCTTTATTTTGCAGCATTAGACTTCAAAGTGTATATCCTAGACCATATGCCACACTACGCTACTAATTTCAATACACCATTTGATTGCTGTAAAGCCTTATTGAACTAATTGCCATACTGTTTACTCACAATATTTAAATCCGATGTGTATTGTGTCACATATTCTCATATAAACTATTATCACAATACGTATGGAAAATAAAAATTGTGTTTCTTGATTTAGGACATCAAGAGCTATGGTGGTTATCCTGAAGAAAGCTTCCCGTTCCCAATAATTGCAGATGAGGACCGTACACTGGCAGTTAAACTAGGCATGCTAGATCCTCAAGAGAAAAACAGTGATGGCTTGCCTTTAACATGCAGAGCAGTATTTGTTATTGGACCTGATAAAAAACTGCGCCTTTCAATGCTCTATCCGGCCACAACAGGACGCAATTTTGAGTGAGTAAAAAAGAATTAATTACCACATTTATTCAACCTCAAATCCAAGATGATCCCCTTTTTATAAAACTTAATTTTGAATTTAGCATATGTATACTAAAAGAAGACTGATATTTTAATTTCTAATTAGAAAAATTAAGTGCAGAACATATATTTTGAACAAACTGACACTTGGCTAAATACCCTTCTCTTGCTTTCTTTCTTTCTCTCTTCCTTCCTAACTGACATATCTAATACAGGGTCATTAAATTATAAGGTAATCCCTCTCGTGCCCTCCCTCCACTGCTCGAGAGATCCAGAAGTAGCCGGGAAAGTGGTGCTGGCAAAGGCGCACTAAAATATGCATCTTAAGATAAATTACAGAAATGTTGAACTTCTGCTCACATACGGGCAGCACAGTTTGCAAAAATATTTTCGTTTACTCGTCTAAGCAGCAGGAATCCTTGTGATTTCTTGCATGATGCTATCACTAAGTTTCTGTAAATTACACAGGGATTTCTGCTGTTGAGCTTAGGTAAATGAGCAAGAACATCTTTAACTTGTTATTTGCCTTTTTGAGAGCAGATGGTCAATATTTTCAGCATTTATTTAAGGTAAGGGCTCCAGTGCACCTTTGAAGGCAACTCTTGGATCTCTCTCACAGTGGAGAAAGGTGGCATTGTTGAAAAGGTTTTACCAAATCCAAAATTGTACAGAAATTTGTTTAATGGTCAAGAGGGAGAGGGGCAAATGGGAATGTATTCATAAGTGTGTGGTGAGTTAAATTAACAATAGCAGCAGTGGGTAACAATGGAAACAGCAGCTCAGCTATAACGACAATATGTGTAAGATTTTCTAGTTAGACAATATGCCTAATATAATACATTTGTAACATTTGAGGATCTGCATACGTTGTAATGGAAAACATTTAAAAACTTGAGGCTCTAACAACCTTCTAAAAGATGATGGAAGATTGGACAGAATCTGCAACAGAATTAATGAACAAACTGTTAACAGATCATAAGAAAGAAGCTGATACAATGAATAATGCTCTACTAAGAAATGAACTGAAAGAAGGTTACATCGATAACAAAATTATCTACCCTTTTGAGGCTCAGAAATAAAACTAATTATAAGTAATCTCAAAAAAAAAAGAAAGAAAGAAAAAGAAAAAAGACAAGAAAACAGTAGGATTAGACAATATAAAAATCTGATATGTTACACTCACATGACTTTCTCTAGCTCTTCTACAAATTTCTTACATAAGATTATTCTTCTTCCTGCACCTTGCTAATCGAGATAATCATTAGCAGAATGCTCTTACTACTTAGTTCCTTACATGTAGAAAGAAAATAAGGGAATGCACTAGGCTAAACCGATAGTCAATTGTTTTAAAAGCTGTCGTTATTTGATTGTCATTGTAAATCGCTTCCTTGCTTGGCCAGGAGTAGAACAAAAGAAAAACGGACACTTCCTGTCTGAGAAAAGTTACTTAAAGTACTTACAACTGAAACCAAAAACAAGGAATATCTCGGAAATGGTTACCTCTACAACAGAAATGTAAAAGGACATAATTGTGTGTTTGATCAGATCAACATTTTCTGTGTAGTAAGTTTTTGTCTATCTCTTACCGTTTAGCAGTTAAGCAAAATTTAGTAAAATTCATCCAGAATAAAGAGCTCTTCAGAGGCTATTCCCAGAAAATTCAGCCCACACACACGCATGCACTCACACACACACACACACACACACACACACACACACACACACACACACACACCACGAGAGGGGCAGCTGGTGCATTTGCTCACTTCCTCAGTGGGAAATGTGGCAAATAGTTGTCATCCTAAACCTGCTGCGATATGCACTTAGTAGCCCCAGCACTCCCTGTATACTGATAGATACACTATTTTAAAAGTTTGTTTGTGTTTTTTATAACACTGATGAATATTTGATGATGCTTGTTTAGCCACTGATTATCTTAAAGCATTGCAAAAGCAGTAGGGCTAGTTAGCTGTAGTCAGGAAGTTACATTGATTCAGTTGTGTAACTCATCACCACCACAGAAGAAAAAGAGTAAAAATGTTGTCTCACTACTGATATGTACGACAGTTGCTATGAGCCTGTAATGTAGCTAAAACAATAGCAGCTGAAGCTAGTTTTGGGATAATAGCATAAGGATGAATTTAAAATTCTGTTTTGTCTTTGAAGGAATAGATATCTAAACTGAATAATCCATTGAAAACCAGAAAAAGTGAACTGTAAAATAAAATAAGGCAATGGAAGAACAAATGTAATAATTAACAAGCTTACAGGTGAAATTTTGTGGTATGCAGATACACTTAAATGTGGAATTACCGTTGTTTGTATGTAGTGGTCAAAGGTCACTCAAAAAACTACATGAATGTAGCTCTTTCACAAATTACAAGGCAAACAATTAATTTTCCAGACTTTACATGGCAGGAGACCTATAGGTTATGCTATAACATTGTGAAGAATGAGTGAATCCTACATGCAGGTAGTGCATCTATACCATTTTGAAGATACTTTGTTTCTTTGCAACAAACAGATCAATAGCTTATTTGAACATTCTAGATTTGGAATTTTCAGTTATTTGTGATAGCCACTCTATGAAACATCAAGAAAAGTATGTTTGAGATAGAGGCTGAGCAATTATGCAAGGATAAATTTTGGTATTGTCATGATTTTTCTTGTATATTTTATTTAGCTGCAAATTCATGACATATCAGTCAAATGTGCATTTTCAATCATCTATAGTGTAGAGTTAATTGTATTTATTTATGTAAATATTGAAAATAATTTTCAGAATGCAGAAATATGTTCCAGAAAAGAGAGTGTAATATGTTAAATATCAAAACTGGCATTTTATTTTTTTTGGATAGTGTTTAACACCCATTTTTACTTTCTCCATATGCACTATGTACATAGTGTATAGAGAAAGTATTGCCCTCCACCAAAAATTGGATACTGAGATTTCACCAGAAATATATGTTTTAGGGACCCCAATATCCAAAAAAAGCATTTTCACAAAAATGTCTGTGTGTGTGTGTGTGTGTCCGTGTGTCTGTGAACACGATAACTCAAAAACGAAAAGTCGGTAAAATACCAAACTTGGTATTTAAGTTTAGTATCTTCCAGGGGTACGACACGAAGATTTTGAGAAAAATCCCCCCACTCCCAACTACCCTTTACATGGAACTTTTTTCGAAAATTTTGATTTTCTCAAAAATGGCTCTAACGATTTTGATTAAAATTTTGTATATTAAACATATTTACCTGACAAATAAAATGTATATCTTGAATTTTCTGGGAATAGCCTTTGAAGAGTAGTTTAATCTGAATGAATTTTACTAAATTTTGAATAACTGCTAAACCGTAAGAGATGGACAAAAGCTTACTACACAAAAAATGTAGAGCACATTAAAACACACAATTTATGTTATATACAATTTTTTCGTGCAGTTCGTCGTTTTTGTGACATTCCTTATATTTGGTTTCTGCTATGAAAAACGTATACTTTTCTTATACAGGAACTTGTCAACTCCTATCCATATAGACAAAGGAACTTCATTGACATATCAACCAGCTTTTGACTATCACTTTAACCTACAGTTGTCCCTTATTTCGCTTCTACTTACAAGGAAGCGAGTAATTAGACTTTCTGCTATTTTTTTCTGATTAGCATAAAGTAAATAAAAGTATAAGCTTTTTAAGAATAATTTGTTGCAGGGATATGGAGAAAGTCATGTGAATGGTATACATCAGATTTTTTACCGCTTATGGCACCACAGGCAATCTGGCCATTTTATTTTACATAAAACCCAATACTACATTGTTGGACATCGTTTAACCCTTTGTATATAAAGTTGTAAATATCAACATGCAGATATAAATTTACAACTTTTAATTTTTATTTCAGTGAAATACTCCGGGCAATAGATTCTCTTCAGCTAACAGAAAATAAAAAAGTAGCAACTCCTGTGGATTGGAAGGTAAGCTATTTTTAATGGCTAATTAAGAGCTAGGATTGAAAGAAGTGGCTTTATTTATATTGTCAAAATGACTTGCTCCATTTTGTCCTTGGGTAGTGTGCATTTTTCCTTATATTGTGCTGCATTCACTCCTGTTACAATTGCATTATTAACTATGTAAAGTTTCATATAAATTGCTGAAAGTTTTAATTTTGTTAAAATATGTTACATTCTGATAACAGCTAATGCTAAGTCATTTGTATTTTACAACCTTATAATGACAGATTCTAAGACATCATTATCAGAACCAAATGTCTGAGTTGAAAATGTCAGCTGGACCAGATGGGTTCTCTAGTCTAGTGTATCATGAATATAGGTAATATTAAATGGGGCTGAATGTAAATGAGGCCACAAATACATATTAAAGAAGATAGTACAGAAAATCATGGGTGGTGTAAAAAAAAAATGTAAATGGATTTTTATTTATGGACGCTCTTTAACTGCTGTGGTTCTCAGCGTCCCATTCTATACTGGGCGTGAAAGACCGCTTAATTTTGCTCAGAGGCCTCTCTATCAGGCTTGAGGTTCTTTTACGTGCCATAAATCTATGACACGGGACCAGCGGCTTTACTTCCCTTCTGAAGGAAGCCATGCTAAGGATTTTTATGCCTGAAAAAATCCATCGGCCTCCACCGGGTTTGAACCCGCTGCCTTGGGTATATGAAATTAGCATGGTAACCATTACACCACAGAGGGCAACGTGGGGGTGTATAGAGTTTGAAAATCTTGAATTTGTTTTTAAAGTTGTACTTGCATTTTTATGTTTTAAAGAACATTTTGATGTTTTGAATGTTGCAAAAATATAGAGGTTTGAATAGATTTCCATTAACAGTAGAATATACTGTAGTTTTACACATAGTGTAATTTAAAATATAATATTTACTCTGCATTTTAATAATATATGAGCAAATTTAATTTCAGCATGGAGGGGATTGCATGGTGCTGCCAACTTTGAAAGAGGAAGAAGCAACAGCACTGTTTCATAAAGGATTTTCTGTAACCAAAGTTCCTTCAGGCAAGCCTTACATTCGAGTGACTCCTCAGCCCTGATTCCCTAATTTTGCTGATCTTGAGTAACTGCGTAATGGCTGAAAGTATTTCCAATCAAACTTGTACTTATGGAGCTGTACTGTAAAAGACTGTCAACTTTTGTGTTTATTATGTGCTTTCTAGAATCTTATTCATACATAATGTAAATTTGTGCAACTGTATTATTATTGTTATTATTTCAGGAGTGTACTTACAGTAATTCATTACCAAAGTAAAGCTTTATTTGAAATTGGGCAAAACAATTTTAAAAAGAACTGAGATTTTCACTAAGAGAAGGGCACCACAAAGGAAAAAGTATCGTTTTAGTAATAGTGTTTAAACAAATATCATAATGAACAACACTATTCCGTGTTTTATTTAATAAGGCAAGTAAGAATATAAAGTCACACACTTAAAATATTCATGAAGTAAATTGCAACTTGTGAATGTCAGCTGTATTACTTTAGCCATAACTGCAGCAATTAAATTTCTCAATTAATTTAGAGCTCTTCTAAGTGTTAACAAATGAAACCTTTAAGAGGATTTTCCATCAAAATGGCCTTGCATTTGTGTTCATTTACTTTAAAATTGTATTGTCTTAATCATCTACAGTGTAGAAGCCATGTGTATTTCTTTAGTCCTTTAAAACCATTAGACACTGATCATAAAGCAGGTTGTATGATTTATTTATGCAATGGATGAAATACTACATGAACATCTTCATTGCTGTATACTTACTGATTCTGTGATTTTATTTGGAATTGGTTCATAGATTATGAAAATATATTGTTCTTTGGTTCTTTATTTAAATAAACTTTCATTTCTTTTTTATTACCCCATTCTCCAGAATTTATTGCTCTTTGTTACGTAAGTGAGAAGGAATGTTTGTCATATAACAGATGATATATTTTGTGGGTTGAAACTTTTAAATCAGAATGAAACTAAAGTATGAAGGATCCAAAAAAATATGTGATAAATAGGAATATTGACAATGAATTGCTAAAACTGGAAGTATTTTGATAAATAGAAAGGAAAAAACATATTTTTCTTCAAATTTTGTGGGTGTCTGTGTGCTGCATGTCAAAGAGGACTGGATCTCTGCACCAAGCTGTAGTGTAAACCACTCTGCATATTATTTGTTCTAAGTACACTTGGTTTGTATTTCTTAAAATTAAACAGCACAAGTTATATTATAGAAGCACTGCCTTAAAACAGCCACAGTTCTCCTTAACTTTTATCTGTATTTTTTCCAGCAACTGCTTTACTCCAGTTGCAGTCCAAATCTAGTGTTGTAATTTCATTTAACTTATACTTGGGTTTGTTTTTGCATGGATTTATTTTGAGGTATATTGAATATAATTTTACCATGTAATTCTTGCCATCACAACATAGACTTCTCATGTACCTTTTCTATAAAACCATTTAGAAGATCCCTTTGTAAGTGATATGTAAGCCTTCAATATCCCTATTGTTTCAATGGGCATTGTGGTCAAGTACAGCTAATATTGACCTTTCATATTTTCCATGAAAAGGTAGATATTGAATTTGCTTAGGAACATACTTAGGTGGTAAGCTGTCTGGACAGTAAAACAGATTAACATAATTATAAATAGTAGGCGGGCTTGAAGGCCATGGTCCCAATGATTTAATTACTGGCATTTTGCAGAAATCTGAATCTGTCATCTTCAGGGAACAAAGTCTTGTTGGACTGCAGAGCTGATCTAATAGCTTTGTTCCCAGAAAATGCCTGACGCAGATTTCGGCAAGACGTCGGTAATTAAATCATTTGGACCACGGCCTACAAGCCTGGCTACCATTTATAATCAAATTGACAATGCCAGCTGTGAAAGATTAACATGTTCACGAATCATCTACTCATAATGAAATTCAATTATATCCTATATTATTATTATTATTATTATTATTAATATATGGTGGACTTTGTGACAGTGAAGTGTTCTATCAATTGAAATTCAAGTATGCTATAATTCCTGGAATTTGTTATTCATGCCATATTTTCTCATTACATTACTTTGTTCTTCATGCTCACAGGAATGAAATATTTCACTTCCTTCGCAGTAGCAAGACATTGCTTATATGTTGAAGTACTGAAATAAATTTCTCTTCCCCTGAAAAGTAGCAGAACTCCACCATAAAAAAATGTATGATGATAGTTTCCATTTAGAATAAGCTATTACTGAGAAACCAGAGGAATCATGCTGTCATGCACTACAACTTTTCATTCAGTGTGTCCTCGTACTTAAATTTGTTTTTCTGAAAGTCAAAATTGACTTACTGTAGGGTAAAGGAGTTTTTTCACAGGCTTATAAAATTAAGAATTGGAAAAACTGTGACATTTAACAAGCTGATAAAACCTTTTGCTAAGCTGAAGTTCAATCTTCACAAATGCATATTCAATGCAACATAGAACTCTGCCTTCATGATAAATTGTCATCTGTGTAGGTCCATTAAAATTATGTCCATTTATCAACAATGTATGAATGTGAAGTGATCATGCAGTGAAACTTAAATTATTATGTAACTATTTTGAGTCAAATATGGACACTATAGTTTTTTCCCAGATGCATTTCCAAGATGTTCATCTTCATCATCAGCAGGTGTTTGACTAGCTTCAGAAGGGAAAATTCTTATCGTAATTTCCTTTGTGCTGCCACCTGGTTTTCTTGAAGGTAATCTTAAGATGTCTGCTGGTGGTATTTCAAAATTTATGACCGCACGTTTTCTTAATGTGTATCCTTTTCCAAATTGCTAGTTCAGTTATGGTTTTTACGTGTTTAATAAGTTTGATGTTATGTTGTGATGTCCATAAGTGATGTGATACTGCAGATTTGTCTGTTTGCTTGAGTTTCACGTTCCTGAGCTGTTGTTTCAATCGAGTTTGAAGGTTTCTCTTAGTCTGTCCAATGTCAATTTTGGGGCAATACTTACAGTTTATTTGGTAAATGCCAGATTTTCATTTGTTTGGTATGGTGTCTTTTAATGGGTGGTTTAATAGGTTCCTGAGGCTTTATTCATTTTAATGTGCTAGCTCTGTATCATGATCTTGGAACAGTTTTTTGAATTTTTGGGCATCTGTGGGTGGAATGTGAATTCACTGTATTTTAGGATTGGGTTGGCTCCTATGCTTAGTGTGGTGATATCTTTAATATTTTTTTGTTTCTTGTACTTGTGTATTAGTTTGTCCATTAACTCTGTTTCGAAACCATTTTCTATAGCAACATTCTTTGTGCTAGTGTTCCCATTCATATTCTCCTCTTTCCAGTGGTGTGTTTTACTAGTCTATGTGTCAGGCTGTGAAAAATTGCATCCAACCTTCTATTTCTACAGTGAATTTTATTGCATTGTTCTGTAGGTTTAATAGCTTTAAAGCATCATCTGCTAGTTTTGTAGGGATGATAGCAAATATCTCACCCAAGTTTTAAATGTATGTGGGGGGGGGGCTCTTGTTACTCTTATTTCTAGGTCGCTCATGAATAGATCTGCCAATATTGGTGATAACAGGTTTCCCATAGCAAGTCTTGTAGTGTGTTTTAAAATTTGTTGTTGAAGCTGAAGTAGGTTTGTTTTATTTATATGTATGTCAATTAGGTCAATTCTCTTGTGTTTCTTGTATTTCTGCAGATTTTAGCTAGCTTTTTGTAATTTTGGTATTTCTTCTGTTGGGATTCTGGTGAATAAGGAGAATACATCAAATAAGACCAGTGCTTCATCTGGTTTTATCTTATATTCTTTAATGTGTTCAATTAATTGGCTCATTTTTTAATGTTAAGGCTGTCAAACTTTTTAATGGAGGTTAGTTTGTTTACTAACCATCTGGCTAATGATAGGTTGGTGCATCAATGTTATTTATTATTGGTCTCATGCTGTCATCTTGTTTGTGTATTTTTGGAAGGCAATATATTTTGGGTAGTATGGGGTTGCTCGGTGTCAGGTTAGGTTTCGTTTGTGGGTTTCTGGAATTTTTGTTGACTTTGTGATGGCTTTTATTACTTCCTTTATGCACGAGTTTAGCGGATTGTGTGGAACTACTTCATACTCCCCTTGTTAGATAAGTCTGTTTACCTTGTTTGCGTAATCGTTTTTCTGTAGGACTACAATGTTGCTACCTTTGTCCAATTTTAAATATACAAATGGGTTCTCAAGATCTTTTATTAATTTGCGTGGGTATGTACTTTCCTTTTCAGTGGTTTTGTATTTTTCCATCTCTGCCAATAATTTGCTGCATTTACTTTTTATTATAGTTTTTTCAGATTCTGGTTTCTGCATTGCTAATTCTATATCTGCCATGCATTCATCTGGATTTCTGGAGTAGTTGATGCATATTTTAAAACCATTGTTTAGCACACTCTTTTCGGATGTTGTGATTGTGTTTTTTGTTAGGTTCACCATGTTATTGACTTTTGCTTGTTCTTCTTGTTAGAGTGGCTGTCGTCTCCACACACATATTTTTTGGGAGTATAAACTTTTGTCATATTTTGAGATTTTTCTCATTACTCCAAGCACTCGATCACATGGAAATCTGCGAGTGATCTTGTTCATCTTGTCCAACTGTATTAATCCAAGGCACATTCGGATTAGCATGTGATTTTTGTTTTGTTCTGGTGCTCCATCAGAGAAGAGGTAGAATATTTTCTGAATGGAGATAATCGTATAAGAAGCAACATACTTCATTTGCCCCCTTCTTACCCTCACCTTCATGACACAGATATACGACACAATGTCTGGATTTGATGTTATAAATACAGAAACTGTTCACCCATAGCTGTCTAAGGTAAAATGTTTCTTTCACAGGGATGTTTGGTAAAGCCAAATTCTGCATAGTCAAATGCCAAACCAGCAACGTGACTATCCTTATTCTGTTTCACTTGCTTTAATGCAGTATGAAATCTCTTGCTCCTACTCTTATGCACATCAAGATCAATTTGTGCTGCTCTTTTGCTGCTAACAGTAATAAGAGGGCTTTTTATTTTGGCTTGTAGTTCCTCACATTTGCTGCAAACATCAATTTGTGGGTGGCCAAAAGCATAATTAGCATTTTCAGAAAAATACTTTCTATAAAAATCATACTTTCCATCAAACTTGGGATATTTCTGCCGAAAAAAGATCATGCATTATTTTCATATTCAAGCCTGCATCCAAGTATTGTATTTCTTTGCCAGCATAGTGTGTTGTCCAAAGGGGGAATGAATGAATGTATATATTACTTTCAAGACATTGTGTAATTTTGGTGGTGCACTCATTTTCACCTCGTCTATCCCTTGAATTTGTCCTCCAACAAGGAGCTTTGATATTCAAATACTCACTTTTGTGATACAGCATGAAGGTTAAGAAAAACTAATTTGCAAATATTCAGGCATCTACCTTTTACAACAATAAAATAATCAAAGAATATTTTCCCTTGTTACCTGTACATCCACTCTGTTGTTTCCTTGGTCATCTTTGCTTCACTTCTTAAGCAACAATGAGTCTTATTGAATGTATATCTTGAGCATTTTTATCTTCTATGTCAAGAAAACTGCACTCTCAACAAATACGGCAAATCAAGAATGATGATGCAGGTGTAATATGCCACCCATTGTCAATTCTTGGTGCAACAGGAGCACTTCTGATACTGTTCATACCTGACAAAGTCATAGGAAGTAAATGTTCTCCACTAAGGAGCCATTAGACAGAATCTTCATGCGTTGTGCATCACTAATATGGCGGAAGCATTCCATTCAACACCTAAAAAGCATTGAATTAGCAATGTCACAGCACTTGCCATAAACTATAAAACTAAATGCATTATGAATTTGCTACTGCAATGGTTATTCACTTACCTGCAATCTGCTCTTATGCTTTTCCCAGGTAAAGGATTGCCTTGGTAGTTCAAGTATGGTAAGGCATGAACTCTTGCACGTTTTATTTTCCTCCTTTTGTGCTCATCCTCATTTCGCTTTCTTTTAGGTGACATAATTGCTTAACTACAACAAGCTTTCAACTAAACAACTGCACTCTCAACAAATACGGCAAATCAAGAATGATGATGCAGGTGTAATATGCCACCCATTGTCAATTCTTGGTGCAACAGGAGCACTTCTGATACTGTTCATACCAGACGAAGTCATAGGAAGTAAATGTTCTCCACTAAGGAGCCATTAGACATAATTTCTTTCAACACAGGGCGATGTATTTATGCCAAATTATGGCGGATATACTAAAAAATGAAAAAGTTGAAAAAATGACTTAGTATCTTTCTCCACCAACCGATTCAATTGTGATTGCATCACTACCGTCATATCCATTTTGAAAGCTAGAAAGGACCGTCATCTTCCGTCCAGGAACCGTCCTGTTTCCCCGCCACTTGCGCTTGCAAGGTGATGGAACGCATGATCAATGAGCGGTTGGTATGGTGGCTGGAAAGTCATAACCTACTGACCAACATCCAGAGTGGTTTTCGACATCATTCAGCAGTTGACTACCTTCTATGAATGTCGTACATCATGATCGGATTCATGAAAAATCTGCCAAAAGCTGTAGTTATATATTTTATTTTTACCTCAAGAAGACGTATGATACATATAGGCGAGCAGGAATATTACATTCCCTGGAATATAGTGTACGTCTACCGTTGTTCCTTCAGGAGTTTGAGTGACCATGATTTCTGGGTCAGCTTGGGTTTTTTTTTAATTTTTTTGTTCAAGAGAATGGATTGCCCCAGGGATGGTACTAAGCGATGCGCTCTTTGCTATAGTGATTAATTCTATCTCGAAATGTGTTCCTCAAGTGCATTGTCCTTCCTATTCGTAGATCACTTTGCCGTCTATTGTGTTTCTCAGCATAGGCTGTTTTTGGTACGCTGTCTGTAGCAGTGTTTAGATCTTTCAGATTGGAGTTCAAAACAACTTTAGCTTCTAAATTGAGAAAACTCTCAACGTTAACTTTTGATGCCGTAGGAGGCGATTACCACCTTCAACCCGATTTAGTCAAGAGTTACTAAAATTCGCAGATGAGATGAGATTCCTTGGGGTGATATTCGATAGGAAACTTTGGCCACCACACTTCACTTTGGCAGCTGAAAGCGCTATGTGACAATTCTCTGAATATTTAACAGAGAATGAGAAGCAAATATTGAGGAGCTGATCGGAAAATCTTACTGCACTTTATTGCATTCTCATCCGAGCCAAAGTAGATTATGGGTGCATTGTGTGTGCTTCAGCACGTCCATCTGTGTTGAAAAGATTAGACACTATCCATAATCAGGGCATCTGTTTGGCTGTTGCAACTTTTCCAACCAGCCCGTTGCAAGTCTTTGTGTTAGAAAATTATGGATTCTGGATAAGAGTATGCTTACACATACAACATTCACTCCGTTTTTCCACGCCGGGCTGGAGAAAAGTTACAGAAACATCTCAGTCCAAGAACCTGTAGGTTTTCGTTTCCGTGAGCCTCTTAGGAAGAACGGTGTTAGAAATGCCTCGTATGATTCCTAGCATGATTGTACCGCCGATGGTATTTGTATGTCTTTGTTTATGGAACTGAACCACATATTCGGGTTCCGTAGTAAAGCTACATATATACCAAACCATTATCTATTTTCGCCGTTGAAATTTGGGCGACTGCCTTATTATGAGTGATTCTCTTAGTGCATTTCAGCGCATTCACAGTACAACTTCCATCCTATCGTGCAGCGCATCAAGGATGCCATCTTCATTGTAAACCCTTCAGGCGTTAATGTAGAACGTGCATGCATTCCTGGTCGCGTTGGTTTGCCGGGGATATAGCTCGCGCGACGATTGATGCTGGCTTGATTGCTTATTGGTCACTGCAATTTCACAATAATTACCTACTTGAAATGAAACCTGCTCCTATCTGTCCGCTACGTAGAGAAGGCCTTTCGGTCTGTCATATGTTGCTAGAGAGTGTTCCTCTAGCACTTATTCGGGAATCTACAAATGCCAATCAGTCTTGCAGAGGTCCTGGCGGATGATATACCAAACGGTAGATGAGGTTTTCAAATGTAACCGTTTAACTGAGGATTTAGTGAAGTTTATCCTTTTTTTTTATTATTATTAATTTTCGAAATAGTCTTCCAAATTTACCTAGCTCTGGATTTTGCCATGATTAGTTTTATGTACATTGAATGTTTTATTTAACTTTCTCTATTTTTTACACTTATGCTTTAATTTTATATTGATCATTATCTCTGGAGTTTGCCATGATTTGTTTCACAAGGGTGCTTATGATCTAGTGGTTGAATACCTTTAAATACCAACCATCATTTGTTTTCTTTCGTGTAGGTTTACCGGAAGTAACTTTTTCGTTTGATTGTTGCTTGGTTTCCGGAATATAATGATGAAGACAGGTCTCATCGTCGGTAAACAACTCTACGCAAAAGGTTCGGATGTCGCTTAAATAGCGCCAAACAAGCTTCGAAGTTGAAAGCAGCACTCACTTGTCCACTGAATAATTGAGGCATCCATCGGGCTGTCAACGTTTTCATCTCTAACTTATGTATAATATGAAAATTGTTGTTTTCATCTATTGTCACTTCTCGTACTTTCGTTTGTTGATTAGTGGGGATCATATGGTAGATTTTATCAACCACATTTTCTGGGTGTCTTGAGCGCTTCTCATCAAACGAGTATTCGCATATAAGGTTGCAATATCGTTTTTGAGTGTAGTATTCTGGCGCTAAAGCAGATTTTGATCTTTGTGTACTACTGACATATAACTTCTTGCAATATCAGAGCTCCCATAAGGCCAACGTTGGTCGCAAGTATACAATAGATTTTGCCATCTGTCGACGAAAGTAAAAATTGGTAGAAGGGATGAAAATGGCGCTCCTCTCTTCGTCGAAATCAACCAATCAAAGCATTTTTACCGAAAACATCTCCGAGGCCGATGGAGAAAGGACACTGGATCTTCGAGGGTATAGAAATATCTGCAAGGCAGTGGCGCAGCGTGAAATAAAAAAAATTGGAACGCTATAGTTTAAACTCCCTATTGCTGGAAATAAAGTTGGAGGTGGGTAGTTGCACATTTTTTCGAATATTGTGCCTATAAATTAGGTTTGAGATTGACAACGAAAACAAGAAATAACAATGTTAATATAATGGTTATATTGAAAACAGTAACACTCACCTAAACTGACTTATACACCAAATCCATCCGTCGGTTCTTCTTTGTTGTGAACGTGTCAATTACCTTGTCAATAAAGGCTGCATCAGAATAGTTCTCCCAACTTTTTTCCCCACAGCTAAAATGCTTAAGCTGCACAAACGGTGATTGGTCATTGAGCTTCTTAAGTATGTTTTACTTCTCGTGAGTGTGCTCATTGATCTCTCACTACTTGTTGTAGCAGGGTATGTTACAACTAAACGCCATAGCTTAGTCACCTCCTCATACACAGAGTCTAAGGCATTTATAACCAAATACTTCAGTACATTTTATGGTTATAGATGCTTTTGATCATCTGCACAAATATGGAGCTCATTTTCATGCTGGTCTGAATTAAAATAACCAGAATACTGCTTTATTAATTGGGAAATTTTCGTATTATTATTATTATTTTTCATTCAGTAATTGTACAAACTCGAGCTGTGGAAAATCTTCAAATCTGGAGTTCATTTGAAGAACTTGGCAGTCAATGATTTCATATGTCAGCACTTTCAATCTAGCCCTTTGAAAGTCACCGAAATTACATTTCTATTCAACTGGATACTATTTTGGACGCTCTTTAATGAAAGCTTCGAATTCTTCTGTTTTGTTTATTTGCAATGGCGAGTTGTATTTCATTATGGCAAGCATTTATATTAACCAGTGACTGCAGAACACGTAATACAATTTTATTCACAAAGAAACACAAATAACACTACATCAAGTGCTCCGAGTAGAGAAACACGCCGGGGTACCGGTTGAACGCTAGCGTATGCACGATTGGTATGTGAGGAGTTTGCGGAAGCGAGAGGGGTTGGCAGATGGAGAGTCAGGGGTTTGCGGGAGGTTTTGCTAGCCATATCACATACAGGTAGTAAACACTGACTCGTCTCAGCGTACGTTGCTGTTTTCGAACGGAACGGATTGATTTGTAAATATTGTGTTTGCTAGTTAGTACAGTTGCTCAACAGTATGATCTGCGAAAAAAATATCGCTATTAAGTGATTGCATTCTATAATTGTCCTACTTTAAAGCTGTTAGAAAACAAAATAAATATAAAACAATTAAACACACAAAAATAAGGGGAACGCTCAGCGTACTAGCGTCCCCTACAACGATGCCCCTGCTGCAAGATACTTGTTGGTGGAAGCACCAGATAGGAGGGCCCAAAAGCTAGAAGGGCTAATCCAGCAATTAATCTTGCCGGGCTCCCACGTCTCCGAAGGCTGGGCAGCATATACTAATCTGAAGGGCATAAACAACGGCGTCCATATGTAATCTCCATATTTCTCCAAAATTCCCCACAATGAGAATTTCATCAACCCTCACAACGCTGCTGTCCACACCCAGAAGGCGGAAAATATGAATGTGACGCAAGAGCACACTCCGAATGCAATTTGGTACCTTCAGTGTTCTGTTTGCATCGTATCTACATGAAGCCATGTACAGGTGTGGCTGTTCAACTTGGAGAGTATTCCAGAAGTTTCTCGTGACACTCCCCAAAAACTGTCCTGCAGCTTATTCAATAATATTTTCCTCCGAAACTGTACCTGCATCCTTCTTCCCTCACATAGTAAAATATTCACGCTTCTTCCGAGTTTCTTTCCCTTACTTAACTTTTCTACCTCTTTCTTCAGTTTCTTTTTTATGGCAAAGCAGTCTATTTAAGGCTAACAATTACATAACTAAACAGCAGGTAGATCGCTGGGCTGGCAGTTATTCTTAAATAATAATAATAATAATAATACGAAGGACATAACAATCACTGTAATTATTCATTATTTGAACCTTCTGAGTCTGTTTTTTAAATGGATAACTTTCCATTTTGTGTCCATTAGACAAATCAAGAGTCCCTGATATGTGTCGTGCTACTTGACAAAAAATCTATTTGAAAGCAAAGACGACGCACTGATATAATTGCAGCTATTCATAGTTTTTGGGAAAAGTGCATAGAAATCCTACCTAAACTGTATACTCCACGAGGATATGTGATTTTAGACGAGCAGTTGGTAGCATTTAGAGGCCGCTGTACGTTCAAACGTGCTACGTAAACCGGCAAAACTTGGGGTCACAACATAGGCCTTGTGTGACAGGAAATTGTCATATGTACCGAAAGCCCAAATTTATACAGGAAAGGAGAGCAGAATGGGACAGGAACAACAACAAACAGGGTATGAGGATAATAGCTGATCTCACTTCTAAGCGTCCTGGTCAGAATGTCATATGTGACAATTCTTTTTCAACCACAACTTAGGACAGTTGCTTCTGAAACGGAAATTGACAATGTTGGGAACTATACGGAAAAATGAGCCGGAACTTCCACAAAATGTGATAAAAAAAAAAAAAAAAAAAAAAAAAAAGGAAGAATACAGGTGTTCATTTTACTTCGCTAATGACACCAAATACGTCAGTTATATTCTTAAGTGGAATAAGAATATATTCATTAGCACTCTTCGCCAAGACAGGGCTGATAAGCCAAAAATGATTTTGGAGTGTAATTCAACCAAAGGGGCCAGAGACGCAATTGATCAGCTAACAGGTACACATGCAAACGAAAAATCAATAGATAGTCAATTTATATATATATATATATATATATATCCTTGATGTTTCTACTTATAATGCATATACAGAATGTTTAAAAAAATACGGGGCATAATTTCAGGTATGTATTTCCCACATGTAGACAATCAAAGTAATTCATTATAACATGTGTCCGGAAATGCTTCATTTCCAAGTTATGGCCTTCACAACATTGAAATTCACTGGAACGTTTTTCTTTCCGCAGGTTGTTGTCATTACAGAAGATGTTCAAAATGTCCACCTCCTGCTTGAATACAGACCTCACATCGATGTCTCATTGACCTGCGAACACGATCCCAAACTCCAGGAGTATTGCGTATGTCCTCACAACTTGCCACAATTCGATTCCGAAGGGATTCCAAATCCGGCACCGGAGACGAATAAACCAATGATTTTAAATGTCCCCACAAGTAGAAATCGAGAGAGTTCAGATCAGGTGAGCGTGGAGGCCAAGCAATTGGGCCACCTCTACCTATCCATCGATTAGGAAACCTTCGATCCAAGCACCGGCGAGCCGTAAGACTGAAGTGTGCAGAAGCGCTAGCATGCAAGAAGTGAATGTGTTGATGATTGATCAGTGGAGTGTCTTCGAAAACGTCAGGTATGGTGTTTTCCAGGAAGTCTGTGTACGCCTGCCCCGTAAGTCTGTTTACAAGTACATGTGGTCCAACTAATCGATCACCAATGATACCGGCCCACATGTTGAGGGAGAACCACACCTGGTGATGAGATACAACAGTTGCACGTGGGTTTTCATGCGACCATACATGCTGATTATGGAAATTTGTTATGCCATCTCATGTGAACTGTGCTTCATCTGTAAATAATACGACGGCAGAAAAGTTCGGATTTACACCACACTGCTGCAAGAACCACTGACAGAACCTAACTCGTGCAGGGAATCTGCTGGTGACAGGGCCCGTACACGTTGCAAATTATAAGGATACAATTGGTACTCGTTCAACAGTCTCCAGGCAGTCGTATGAGGAACATTGACTTGCAACGCTAACCGTCGTGTGCTGATAGAAGGAGTCCTGTCCACAGCCTCCAGAATCTCCTCCTGCACTTCTGGAGTTGTAGATCTTGGTCGTCCCCTTCCCAAACCAGGAGAGGTGAATGTTCCATACTCGCACAGATGGGAATGGAGACGTATAAATGTCTTCCGATCTGGACATTGTCGCTGTGGGTACCTCTCCTGGTACAAACGACGAGCCAGCGCAGCATTGCCGTCCGCCTTACCATACATGAAGTGTATCTCTGCCAGCTCTTGATTTGAATACATGTCGCACAGTCTTAACGCCTAAAGAACACTGAATGTAACCTTCCTCAGAATGAACTATCAGAGCGCCCTCCTAACGTCTCCTTTGACGGCAAAGACCTGCGGAAAGAAAAACGTTCCAGTGAATTCCAATGCTGTGAAGACCATAACTCGGAAATGAAGCATTTCCGGACATGAACTATTTTGATTGTCTACAGGTGGGACTTTCAATGTTGTAAAGGCCATAACTCGGAAATGAAGCATTTCCGGACACATGTTATAATGACCGATTTTGATTGTCTTCATGTGGGAAATACATACCTGAAATTATGCCCCGTATTTTTGAAACATCCTGTATATTGTGGACTTCGATCCTAATTGGAGTACAGAGAAATTGGCCAGAAGAGGAATATTTTGCACTCGTCGAATATGACCAACGAGACTAAAATACATTATGCTTATAAAAAATGGAAGAACTGGGAAAGTCACTAGTGAGGCAGAACAATGCATCAATTACAAATGTTTGAAAATGATCAGGCGCAGCCAAAACCCTGAAGACATAGCTAGTGTATCAAAATGAGCAACAAGAAAACCTACTAAACTTGAGGGTTGTCAATTCTGTCCATCAATCGGTGACAATAAAACAATGATATGTGCAAAATGTAATCAACACATTTGCAAAACGCATGGAACCTACTTGTGCACAAACTACCACTAGCAAAAAGAAAAACAGAAAAAGTAATCTCAAAGATGAATGCTTCCACTTAAAGGTGCCTTTTATTTCAAACCTGTGAATATTGTTATGAGATATGCTTTTTAGTTCGTTTTTATAACGTTTTGTGCAAACTTGTTATTATTATTATTATTATTATTATTTTATTATTATTATTAACGCCATGGCACCACAGCTCACAGGGAACCGCAGCCTACCGCCCGGCCGTGTGTCCCCCATCTCGGTCCATGACAGACGTCATGGATGGTGTGCAGTATTGGTGGGTGAGACGTGGTCAGCGCCCCCCGGCCGGTTAACGCAGTCCTTATGACCTGGAGCCGCCACTTCTCCATCAAGTAGCTCCTCAATTGGCTCCCCAGGCACCTCACGAGGGTGAGTGCATCCCGGTCCAGGTCTCCCAGCGGGGGAAAAATCCCCAAGTCGGTGCTGGAAATCGAACCCAGGTCTTCCGCTTGGCAAGCAGCAACGCTACCACCGCTATTATTATTATTATTATTATTATTATTATTATTATTATTATTGTTGTTGTAGTAGTAGTAATAGTGGTAGTGGGTGCGGTGGTGGTAGTTTTTTTTTTTAAGCAGGGGAAATATCTTACAAAGACACCTTAGGCGAGCTAAATTCCCACCAACTAAAGCAAAAAAACCTGCAATAATTCAATGTAAAATTCCCCTCGGAACTGCCCAAGATGGCATGCATTACTTCAGGGGGAAGCGATTCAAGGTGGAAAGTATTATTGGTCTATATCATCTATGGAAATTGAGACGGTTCCCCGTCTCGATGGTTCCACGTGATCGGTTGCCGATTAGCGTAATCAATTTGAGACAATTCGCTGTCTCAATGGTCCCAAGGGTCGGCTGCAGGCTGGCGTCGTCTTCCCAGTCCTGACTATTTGTTAATGGAATGGAGTTTAGGTTGCATGGGTTCTCTTTTTGGATCTCAGGGTGAGGATAGAAGGCAGTGGTTCCGGCAGCAATGTAGGTTGGTGAAGAAAACAAAACACTTTTACGCGAATAATTCACTTTGCTCTCGCGTGTCGCATAATTTTATCAGTAAGCACACACGGGTGGCTGAAATATCCAAATCCCCACAATTATTGTATTCGAGCTCTAGTTTACATCACGTGCGACACCTCGCAAACACAACTTAAAGGCACGCTACATCCAAAGTGCGTCTACTAACGCCGACATCCATAATGTCCATCTGCTTCTTACGGCGGCAATTTCCAGAGTGCTCTAACCGTGCCCAGTGTCTGGGATTGAAGCGACGCTAACCCCTCCACTGAAGTGGTTGCCGTGGCTCCATTGGCCAGCACGTCAATACGTCACAAACATGTGTAATAATATCGACATGGCATTGCTGCTCCATGACAACAAAGCTGTCATGGCTGCTTCCTTTCACTTTTACATTTCGAGTCAAATATGGCTTGGAATTTGGATATACACCCAAACAAGTGCTTTTACTCTTATTATGTACACAAAAAATACATCATACAAATGAATGGAAATGACAAAATATGCGCATTAGAATTCGTGGTAAATACATGAAATCCAAATCAAGCATGACCAGGGGTTAATACATATATACGCCAGCGATAACAGCCTCAAAATGTGGACTTTTCTCAGTTGTCATTCATCTCCAATCGTTCATTATGCAAAATGTCTTAGGCCAATCTACAAACAATGCTCCAATTCCGTGCACAGGCAAGCATCTTAGACAGAAGGTTGTGGAAATCAAAACTCCCAAAGCGCTTTTGGCCTGATGGCGTTGATGATGCCACCGAACACAATGAAAGAAGGTATGTTCAGCTGTGTCATCCTTACCGCAGTAATAGCATTCATACGTAGCACTTAAACCAAAACGATGTAGATAGGCGTTAAAACAGCCATGTCCCGTCAACAATTGAGTACGGTAGAAATTCACATCCCCACGTTTACGATTATACCAAATGCCGACATCTCTAATCAAGTGCTTTGTCCTATAGGCAGTCCCATAATTAAGATCCCAAAGTTCCTGTCTCTTGGCAAGCAATAGGGTGCGAGCCTCCAATCTTCCGATGGTATGCACCTCCAACAAAAGTCATTCCTCAACTAGCAGAACAATCAGAGGAGTCCTGGCAATAAGCAGCAAAACCTTTGTGGATTACTAGTGATGCGATTAGCCACATTCCGCTGAGCTTACGTATTCCATACAAAATAATAGATTGCACCACGGAGAAGAGAATACGCCGTGTATGCTCCTTTGGGCTGCCTACATTGGGCATTAAAGACTAACGTGAGCCCTGCCTTCTCTGCCGTTTTGCGTACATGCTATCCCATGTACAAATTACCGTCCAAATAAACACCTAAATATTTCAGGGACTCCTGATTGACGACTGACAAAGTCCCTACTTTCAGACGTATAGTGTGCACCTTCCGGCCACCTACTAGCAAGACCTCAGTTTAATGGTGGACCAACTACAGTTTCTTCCATAGCAGACAGTCATTGACTGCAGTCAACGCATAGTTAGCATTGTGCTCCAACGTAAGCACATCTTCAGCCGTAGCAACTATGGCTAAGTTATCAGCATAAGCAATAAGTTGGACACCTGGAGGCATGGACAGTTGTAATACTCCATCATAATAGATATTCCACAACATGGGGCCCAGGAAAGAACCCTGCGGTACACCACATGTCATGCGTAGGTGGCCATTCGCACCCACAAGAAGTAGACGATCATTCAGATAACTAGCGATATATATGCTGGAACATTAAGAACAGACAGTTCTTGGAGGATTCCGCCCCATGGGGAAGAATTAAAGGCATTTTGTATATCTAAGGTGATTAGTACACACAATCGTCGTTTACTACGAAACACTAATTTTGCCTCTTCCGCAAGCTCTTGCACTCTCCGTAGGGCACTCAAGGTGGACCAACCTTCTCTAAAGCCATGCTGGGCAATGGACAAACCGCCCTTGTGTTCAATAGTCTCTTCAATCTGGTCAATATCAAATGTTCCAGGAGTTTTCCTAAGACATTCAATAAGCAGATAGGATGATGTGATACAACTCCATCAGTGGGCTTCGGCTTCTCCAGCAGAATTAGTCGAGCAGTCCTCCACTCAGTTATAAGGATGCCTGCTTTTAGGCACTCATTGAACACAGCCAGGCTGGTTTCTGAGTATGTGCTAACAATCGTCCTAATGATTACAGGCAGCAGACCATCAGGACCAGGTGATCGTTTATATTTAATTTTGGCAAAAGCGGTGTGCAGTTCTGCAAGGTTAAAGCAACGCACTTCATCAGGGGACAAACTTCGCTTGGCTCATGCAATCGCGACATGGTCAAGAAACAGAGTAGTAGCCATCTCCAGCTGTCGTGCGTCTGATAGATTGAGACGCAAAGGTGAGTGAAGTTTCTTAGTCACAAACTGGTAACCCTTGCCCCACATGTCAAAGTCGACTTCTTCCGGAAGTGTTTGCCAATCAGAGCGCGTAGCATTCATTATGTTTGTTTTTAAGCAGAGTTCTGCTGCGCTGATACTGTTCAAGCCACTGGTTGACCTGCTCCTCAATCCCTCGCCGGCGAGCAAATACCAACACCCACCTACATTGTAAAAAAATGTTTCCAGGTTATCGCAATAGCATTGGTTCACCAATATGCAGGTTTGTGTGGGAACCGTTTCACTCTTTTAGTTAAAGTAGTATCACAGGCAGTTCGAAGGATCTGTGAAAATTGCTGTGACGTGATACACGGTGTGTCCCGGAGGTAAACAAGATAGCCTACCTCCGCCGACTGCGGGGCAGAATCTTAGGGCACGTGCTCTAGCCCCGCGGAAGGAGCCTCTGACAGGAAATCATAAAGTAAATACTGATGAAAGCTGTGTCAATTTGCCTCACGTGGGGCTAAAGGAGCCGTAATAAAAATAACGTCAATATAGGAAGCGCTTTCTTGGCGGACAAATGTCGGCGCTGTTCCAAATTTGTGTATCACCAGATCAGCTTCCGCCAGCCACTCGGCCAACAGTTTTCTTCTAGCTTCCTTAACTGGAGATCCCGATAGGTGGGACTTAGCATTAAAATCTCATCCCACAAGCACTTTAGTTGCATGACATCGCATAGACAAGTGCAATGCGTATAAAAAGTCCACAAAAATAGAGAAATCCACACATAGGGATATATATATAGCAGTCATATATAGTCACCAAAGTAGTCTCCAACCAGACGAATCCGGCCCCTGCTCCGGTCCTAACCACCTGAAGATTGGTGGTAATAACTTTTAGAGCCACAGCTATGTTCTGGTCTACAAGCCACTTTCCTGATGAACCCTAGTGGCAGTAGGCTCAGCCATTACAACCACATCAACTTTATATTCCATAGCCGTTTGGGACAAGAGATCCATTGCGGCTCTCCCTCTATCAACATTACTATGAAGTATCCTTAAGACAAACGGTCGGCCCAGGTTCAAATGGGAGACTGCCATTGGGAGTGATTGAGGCGTTGGGTTCTAGCTCCACTGACCAGTTCACGATAACGAGGGCAACGGTTAGTGCCAAGTTTATGGCCCAGAGTTTTACATGACAGACAATAGGATTCACCAGTGCAGTGCACAGCCAGGTGCCCGTCTTTGCCACAGTTCTGAAAAACATGTCTTCTATTAGTATCATTGCACATGTGGGCACGAGTCCAAACTTCTGACATTTAAAACATCGTGGAATAAAAACCAGTTCTTGAACTCTGCAGGAACACCAGCCAATGCGGACTGAGCCTAAATGCAGTAGTCGACGGCTCAGGTCTACTCTTAATGCAATCGTAGTAATCTGACCCTCAGTAGCTATAGGTCTCATTGAGGTAACCTGAACGGTTTTGAAACCACTTCAAGGGATCAATCTTAGGGCCTCTCTTGTTCTTGGTTTACATAAATGACCTCTCAGTATACATTAGCTGTATTGCTAGTATTTATTTATTCGCAGATGACACTAATGTTCTAGTAACAAGTAAAGATTTCAATGACTGTGTAGTAAAATAAAACCATGTTCTAAATTGTATATCAAATTAGGTCAAAGCAAACAAACTCTCAGTAAACCTTGAAAAAACAAAAACAATTAAAGTTATAACTACTCGCTCACCACAAACGTATAGAAATAGGAATTAATGATGCATTGTTAGAACAGCTAAATGAAGTCACATTTCTTGGCCTTCAGGTAGATAAGCATTTGGACTGGAAGTCACATATTAGCTACATCACACCTAAACTTAGCTCAGCATGTTATGCTCTCCGAGCACTGGTTAAATTTCACTCAATGAATACACTTAAATTGGTGTATTTTGCCTACTTTAACTCCATCATCGAGTATGGAATAATATTCTGAGGTAATTCAGTGGATAGTAAATGCATATTCCGGATACAGAAGTAAGCTATATGAATAATCTGTAATGCTTATAGCAGACAGTCTTGCAAAGAACTATTTAAAAAATTGGGCATACTCACCTTACCTCGTATTTATATACTATCCATTTTAAAATTCTATGCAGTTAATTGACATAGTTTTATGAAAAACATAGAAATTCATAACATTAATACTATACAAAAGGGATATATTCATCGTCCCAATGCCAATCTTCGTTGCTTTCAGAAAGGTGCATATTATGAAACAATCAAGATATTTAATGCTCTCCCCAGTAATCTCAAAGATAATTTTGGAAATTTCAGGACTTTTAAGGCCTCTCTTAAGGAGTACTTTTGCAATAAATCATTTTACTCTGTAGATGAATATTTAAGTGACAAATCTGTCTGACAATACTGTCAACAATCATTGTATTTATAAGTATTATAATGTATTGCCTTTTGTGTATATTAGTGTGTGTGTGTGTGTGTTTTATATTAAAATTAAACCGATGTATTGTTTGACTTGCACGAATGTGTCAAATGAATTTTTAGTATTTAGCAATGACACAAGGTCTGTAAAGCCTGATGCTTCGATATTTTACACTCTAGTGCATAATTGTACATTTTCGCATTGGAAATTCTATAACATATTTCAATATGTATTGCAATTTGTTAACATTTATGAAGAGTACATAATACAATAATCGTATTTTAGTTTTATATAATTACTAGTAGCAACTATTATGTCGATAGTTAGAAGGCTATCATCTGACATTGCATTAGTGTTACGTATAATGAAATTATATTTATTTATACATTTTAACACTAATTTTTGATACTCTTTGTTTTATGTGATTGCAAAAATTAATAGTAATAATAATAATGATAATGATAATAATAATAATAATAATAATAATAATAATAATAATAATAATAATAATAAAGAAAAAAAAACAAATTCATGTGATTTTATAGAGCACATTAAGTATAGTAGCGGCCTCAAATACAAATTGTGTGATTATATGTCTATTCTGCTGTTTTTGTAACCCAAGCTTTAAGCACGAGCTTTATACATTTGTTTCCATTGTATATAAACATATATATACATGTATATGTCTTGACAAGTTCTATGTTCAGTGGCTTTCTGGCCTAAACGAACCTACAGAATGCTTTCTAATCTAATCTAATCCAAAATCTGTGAGATTGCAGTCTGCACCTCCGTCGTGGTAGTAATGGCACCAATGTCATGACGCAGGATTTAATGTTAAATAAATCAAGTCAAGAGAAAATGAAACAATACTGCCCTAAAATAATGTTATAAAATAAAACATATTGTTTTGCAATGTAAGCCAAAGAATTGTATGTATAGAAATGTCACCTTGATGTCATCGTCTCACGATACTCACGAAAATAGCCTAAAATGATGTGCTTTTACGACAATAACATAGCCAAGATTATGTAACGAGTATAAGGCATTATAATGTATAATATATAGCTAAGAATTGATGATTAGAAAAGCATATTAATAATAGAACATAATTAAAGCAGTAATATGGGAGGAGGAGAAGAAGAAGAAGAAGAAGAAGAAGAAAGGCGAACGAGATACCGGATGCTATAATTCTTTATACCGGTAACAAAGCATAACAACAGAGTTAAACAAATAACTGATTTAGAAATGTCAGCAATTTATAAGGACATTTTGATGTAAATTATACATATGTATTAATTTTAATTATTATGAATGTATAAAAATGTATTATAAATACGTGTTTCACGAAATGTGGAATAAGGAAATCTGTCGTCCCCATGGTGACGGACAGATTCAATGTTAGGAAACAGTGGTCTTCAACTTTGCATATATGTAAAAACGTTTAAAGGCTTCCGGGACGCTTTCTACAAGATAGAAGACAAGGATTCAGACGCTAAGAGTTAATCTCGTAAATCGAAATCTCTAATACAGCAATTTAGTGTGAAATATTGTATTTCAGTGATTATCAGCAGGAGATTTATTGTAAGTAAATATTACAAAGTAAATATTTGGCACAGTTTTCTCTAAAAGAGATCAGTTTAAGTAGCGTGCTTTAATTCACTACATTGTTTCAACGATTCACGGAATAAAAGTTTAAAATTAACAAGAAATCTTTTAAATTAATTCTTCAGTATTAAATCCTACCATCCAAGCAAGGAGATTAAGATTCTTTTACTCACCGACTGAAGCTAGTAAACATATATTGGAAAACGTGGTCAAGTTGTAAATAAATAAGTTAATTCGCCGCCGATAATAATCTTGCAACTACCCAACAATCAAGTCTGGACCAAATAGGTAATTCCAGTCTCGCCATCAGCAAGCGTGACCAACATCATATACAGCGGTAAATTTAAACTCCTAAAAAGTTTAAATAAAATACTACACCGAGACGCCCAGCAGTACAGCAACCCTGAGACTCAAACCCACAACACCACACCACAGATCAACGCAGACCGTGTCAGTATCATATCCGCCCCAATATGTAAAATCATATAATTCCTCCCAGAACAGCGAATAGCGGTGTCTTTAATGGTGTGCATAATAGCTTTTCGTAACGGTTCCACCTTTTCAGCCCCGGCTTTAACCGTGAGAAGCAGCTGTCCTCTAAGAGTCTTCGTAGATTTTGTACCTCCACACCAATACCCTGCAGGTTCACGGTGTTCTTAACCTCCTTCAGCAATTCAGCGTAAGTACGCACTCCAGGGTTGACAATAAGAGTCCCGGTGTCCAAACGAGGAGCAACAGTCTCCGGAGCCGCTACAGATCGAGGCCCACAATCACTAGTGACAATTTTCCCGCGCCGTTGCGACGGAACATTTAAATAGAGAGAAATGCTAGAGTCCGCAAAAACATAGTCAAGAAGATTCCGGAATATTGTCACGTCACACACAGAAGGTAGAGGCAAATGACTCTTTTGTCTCCCATGTATGTAAGCCAAGACTTGCAGATCTGAAAATCTTATCACCCAGGAGTTGGAGAGATCTCCCTTCTCTATTAGCTCAGGTACAGTAATTTTAAGAATGAAACGCTTAGTGCTTCGAAAACCACTATCTACAGGCACTTTTGTAATGGAAGAAAAATAAGCAGTGCCACTAAAATCGTCATCAATACTTGGTAGATCTACTATTTCTGGGTGTCGCTCCTTGAACAGGCGATTGATGCCCTGACTCATATTGGGATCATCCGTCATAGTGGCCAAATCGCCTTCCTCGCCCGGTAAGAGGGGATTTCCCGTCACAAGTTCCACAGTCTGGAAAGAACAGTCAGACCAAGATTGTCCAACAAACTTTAAAGATGAGCAGCGTTCCCAATATCAGCATTAATTTCGAAGCAATAGGTGTTTCCTCAGTAAACCTATCCGCCAAGTCCAGCGAAATACCTAAGAGTGCCGGGTCAGTTTGCACTCCAACGTGATGCAAAACCGTAGCATCAAGCTTGGACTTAGATTTAGAAGGCAGCCCAAGTTCCGAGGTGCCCTGTGTAGTCCACAAGTCAGCAATGTGCTTAACCTTCTGAATAGAAATTTTAATCTACATCTTAGTGTTAACATGTTTCCTTATAAGGTCCAAAGACTTGAAGCAACGCCAAATAACCGATCAATTAACACAGAAAGACATTCTTCGGCTTTATCCTCAGTAAGAGCTGCAATAAGCCGCTTAGCTGTGCGACGAGATTTGTGCACAATAGACAACGCTCCCTCAGGAACATCAGAACGCGGAGACTCCAATGACGACGATATAAGTGGAGAATCACATACATTCCCAGCAACTCCGATATTCACATTCCCGCGATTGAACTTATTTGACTGAGCCGGTAAACTATCAGTAACTTCTCCAGCTGTAGAGGAATCCAACGCCTGGAGCATCACCTTTGGATCCTGGCAGTCGCTTGATTACGGCCGGGTGGAGCCTGCCTTACCGCTACCAACAGCGACCGGTTCTGGGGTTCCGAAGGCCCTGTCCCGTAACAAATCTCAGGTACAAAACAATCCATGAAGTGTATATAAGAACCAAAGACACGCCGATCAGCAGAAAAAACACCAGGCCAGATAGAAGGTAGAAGAAAGGAAAGAAAAGGGAGAAGAAGAAGATAAAAGGAAAGGAGAATCTCACCCGGATGAAACGAAGAAGAGTGAGAATCCAGCTCAGGATCCCCGGGTGCGCCAGCCCGTTCTTAGAAGTAAGTGGTGGTGGTAGTAGTAGTAGTAGTAGTAGTAGTAGTAGTAGTAGTAGTAGTGGTAGTAGTAGTAGTAGTAGTGGTAGTAGTAGTAGTAGTAGTAGTAGTAGTAGTAGTAGTAGTAGTAGTAGTAGTAGTAGTAGTAGTAGTAGTAGTAGTAATAGTAGTAGTGGTGGTGGTGGTGGCGGTAGCGGTAGTGGTAGTAATAAAGGTAATAGTAGTAGCAGTAGTAGTAGTAACCAAAAAAGAATTGGCGCCCGCCTGGGTAGTGCGGTGGTAGCGTGTCTGCCTCACATTCAAAAGTTTGTGAGTTCGGATCTCGCTTAGGGTAAGTTACCTGGATATGGTTTTTTCGGGGTTTTCCCTTATCCTGTGAAGACGAATGTCGAGTAACTTTAAGCTCAATTGACCCCGAGATCATTTGAGCATAATTTCACCAATTTCACTCATCGTCCGATAGGACCAACCAGGTTAAAGGACGTTAAACTAAGAAAAAAAAAATGCCCTTTAGCTACTATGGTTGTGAGTGTCCCATTCATATTGAGCGTGAAAACTGCTTAATTTTGTTCAGAAGCCTTTTTATCAGGCCTGAGGTTCGTTTACGTAATATAAATCTACGACACTGGACCAACGGCTTTACTTCCCTTCTGAATGAAGCCATGTTAAGGATTTTAGCGCTAAAATATTCATCGTTCTCCGCCGTGTTTGAACTCGCGGAAAATGGTAAACATTACACCACGGAGGGCCACAAAGAACTGGAAAAGATCAACAATGCAAGTAATGCCAATTCTTACAAACTGTATAAAAATGTATTTGTGAAGCTTTCTACAACATTTTATGAAATTCTGGTTTCATTCATGAATTTTAATATTAGTTTTTTCCCCGATCATTACCTTCCAAACGTGTTATTCTGTAGCTTTACTATAACTTCTAACTGTTAAGAAATTAGCTCTTTATCCAGTCTACGCAAAAACGCTCAGAAACAAAGTATTTTTTTAACATTTAGTATTCTCGCATTGTTCCATAGGATTACGCATCATTCCTTGGGCTGGTCAGCTGTTTAAACTACAGTGAACCCTACAGATGACTTCACGGGATAACAACCGAGTTAGATTGGAATCAAAGAAATCCCAGCTTTCGACCATCTTGACTCTGGAAGACTGTGAAGTCATCTGTTATAATCAACACAGAGAAACCTTGCTACCTATTGTATTATATATGGCCCAGGCTTCTGTGACCAGTGCTGTTCATGATGCTCTTGCTGATTCCAGTGTGGTGTATACCTCTACCACTGCACGTATCAAAGAAATGTCCACCGTTATTCAACCCATTGAATCCGACATGGAGCCATCTCCAATCTCATCTGCTGCAGCGCCACTGCCTGTTCATCCTGCAGCTACAGATCAAGATGCAGCTAACTAGATCTGCCTCTAATTATCGATCCAGTGTACCCTCTGACCACCGATACTCTGCTCCACCTTTGCATGGAACAGCATGCTCGTCAACTCTACCTTGACGTTGCTAAGGAGCGCCTGCTTCAATACTTCTCAGGTGAGAATACTACAGGTACCTCATCCGTCTCTGTCCTGAAGGATTTTCGACTCTTTATGGCACATCGTACCCTCATGGATGCCATTACTTCTTATCTACTTACACTGAGCGCCATATGGGAGCAGCAGCTGTTTGGCAAATACCACCACCTCGCCACGTCATCCGGCCGGAACCATTGCTGTTGGAAATCGCTGCGAAGCACTTAAGAAAGGTCCCAATGAACAAGAACGCATCCAAAGAAAGAGAAAGTGCTCCTCGCCGCAATATAGGTCTACTTCGGAGATGATGGAAGTCATTGAGGATTCTGCAGCCTCCTCCACCACTGCTGCTTCAAACCACCCCCTCCAGCTCGGATGAGTCGTCCATCTCCAATTTTCCTTAAACATCCTGAGGTGCCAGCAAGCTGATGGCCTCCTTCACCAATGACCAAACCCCTAGTTACACCTTCAAAAACCTTCGTGGTACGGTAGCTTTGTTATCAGTGAGGACCACCGATCACCGCTAACTCCGTCGGCAGATGGAGGAACAGCATATTGAAGGCGTCACCACTGTTTTGCTAGAGGAGCGTTTCCTCCATGTTACTGTTAAAGATGTGCCTTCCTTAGTAACTGAAGTTGAAGTGAAAGAGTTACTGCTGCAAAGGGCCTATATTGTGGAGCGTGTAGCCCAGTTGAAGACCAGAGGCCCCATCCGCAAGAACTGCTTCACTTCAGAATTGCTCTGAAGAAAACAGACACTGTACGGAATATATATATATATATGTATATATATAAGGAGACGCACATGTTCTATGCAGTTGTGCGCGTCGAACCGTTTTAAACGCCACCGAGATCACAACAGTGCACCAACTGCCAGCAATTTACAGATAAATCAGCTGGGTGCCAGTTACAACCTGTTTGCGCCTTCAAAACTTGCAATATTTGGATTGCCCGGTGTGGCAGGAGACCCGATTGGAACAAATGTCGCGCTACAATGCACGGTCGAGGGGGCCATGCAATGCTGATCTCCCCAGGAAGGGCTTTACTGGGGCCCGTTATCCCGGCCTGCCACCCAGGAAATTTATACAATACCCCAACTATGCTGCAGCCGTTTCCTCTGCACCGGGAATGCAGCCTGCCTCCAGGGATGCTGCGTCATCACTACAGCAGCAACCTGTTACACCACCTCAGAAGCCAATTCAGGCTCCTAATCCTCAATAGCTGATAGCATCTCAATCCCGGTCTTCAGCTGCGCCCCACATCCAGCAGGGCTGAAATTGCAATATGCGAAGCAGGAATTTGTCTCACTAGAAGCTAAACAGCATCAGTTCAGCATCGGTTGGACATCTTTTGACAACCTCCTAGCCATCAACAGAAAACTTTGTCAGTCTCTCCCTGAACACCCCTCGTTAATCTCTGTAATTCCAGACGACTCCTTTCTGAGCACAATGGCTTGAATACCCCTTCCACCCCAACCAAAATTTGCAGCCTTCCTAGCTGCAGGTTACGTGCCAGACAAACTCATATCCACCCCTACACCATCTTCGTTCATGCCGTCCTTCACTTCATGGTTCCCCATGGCTAAGGCTGACAATGTAACTGCTATCCACTCTCTCAAGGTCTGCTGCTGGAATGCTAATGGTCTTCGGAGGCAGCTCAAGGAGACAAACTTTGTTGCTGTAAAGGGACTTCATCTTCTGCTCGTACAAGAAACATACATGTTGCCCTCGGGCTGCAATTCCTGGTATGCTTTCTTACCAGTCTGACAGAGCCGACAGATATGGTGGTACAGCCATTTATGTCAATCGTAACATCAAACACCATCAACTCTACATTGCTCCAACGCAAAATATGGAGGTTACAGGTGTTCATGTGGATTATTTTATATATTCGATTATTTTCAGTTTATATCCTTCCCAGGAAACCTATTGTTTACAGTAGGCTTGGATGTCTTGTTCAAGACTAACACTGCCACCATCGCTATGGGGGATTTTAATGCCAAGAGCCTGGCTTGGAACTCCACCACACTGACTCGCCGAAGATTTACATTGGAGCGCTACCTACTGTCAAATAACATAGTGATACTCTCGCCATCCTCCCCAACCATCTCTCATGGTGTTCGTCGCCCTCTGGATTGGCTGGATATTGCTCTGGTAAAGAACATCCGTTATCATCCCAAGTAATTCACCCTTCCCGAACTTTATTCTGACCATCCTGTACTACTTTTGTTCCATACTCACTTTTCAAGTCATCAAGCTCATGTCCTAGTCCTCGGCGCACCAACTGGCCAGAGTACACAAACATCACTGCAAATATGCTAGTACTGCTACAGTCCTGTGCCACCATACAAGAAGCTGAAGCTTTGATCACCCACATCACCACTTCCATTTCCGCTGCAATGAAGATATCCACACCTCCTGCAAGACGACAGCACTCAGTCACACGGAAACTGCCGCGGTACCTCCATGACCTGATGGCAGCAAAAAATAAGGCGCGCCGTCGAGCGCCCCAGCACGGCTCACTTCAGGAGCGGGGCGAGTTTAATCGGCAGCAACGCCTTTTAAAGCTGCAACTGGCGGACTATGTTAACGAGGAATAGGAACGCCGGCTTTCATCCCTTGATACCGATGACCAGTCATTTTGGCGTATGTCTAAGGCCCTTCTTCGTCTACCATCTCAAGAGAAGCCCCTCTGTATGGGTGGCCATACTACTCAATTCACCAGAGAGAAAGTGGAGATGATGGCTGGGTGTTTGGAGGATATCTTCCACCCTGCGGATACCTGTAACACCGACCACGCCCATCAAGTTGATATAGATGTCCAGCAATTTCTAAACCGTACATACCAATTGGATGATATTACACTTACGACTGTTGCGGAATTACGTAACCTTCTCCTCGAGGTACGCCCGTTCAAGGCTACTGGTTTTGACAATATTCCCTATGCGGCACTGCAGGCTCTCCCTCCTGCTTGGATGCAATTGGTGGTGCACCTCTTCAATGGTCTGTTTTAACTGGCATATTTTCCACCAGCATAAAACATGCAAAAATGTTTACTTTATCAACGCCGGGAAAGGATTCCTCCCATCAAATGACCACCGACCCATTAGCTTGCTACCAACTATCAGTAAGGTCTTTGGAACGGTGATGCAGCGAAGGCTTCGATACTACTTGGAGACCCACAGCATCCTACGTCCGGAGCAATTCGGCTTCCGCCGCAAACACTCCACTATCTATTAAGCAATTCGACTGGTGGTTTGGCATGGCCTTCTGCTACGCCTCATTCAGCTCCATATATCACGTTACCCCAGTCATCTTCTGCGTTCGTACCTTCAATGCTGTACCTGTTTTGTCTCTAAAGAAGATATTATTTCTACTACCCACCCCATTTATGCTGGAGTTCCCCAGAGTAGTGTCATAGGCTCCCTGCTTTTCCTTATTCACATTAATACATTATCCTCCCACCCTGGATACCAGCTCTTCCATTTGCTGTTAATACTGCTATAGCCTCCGCCTTTACTTAGCACAAGGGTGCAGCTCAAAGAATCCAACACTATGCGAATGTACTCAGCATGTGTTTCAACACATGGCGCTTAAAGAACAACGCCAGCAAGTCTCAGGCAGTGACCCACACTCGCCGAAAACTTCCAAAAGCTCTTCTGCACCTGTGACTAGCCGATGGTGATGTTACCTGGGAATCTCAAGCCAAGTACCTCGGCGTGATACTGGACTATAAACTGACCTGGAAACCTCATATTGAAGAACTGTTAGTCTTCGAATGGCAATGTTATATCCATTGTATTCATAAAAGTTGTGTATGTCTATTCATAACACGGTGTTGTTTTATATCAGGTTCTCCGACCTGCGTTGACCTACGGATGTCAAGTCTGGGGCATTGTCGCTAAATCCCATATTTCCCTTCATTAAATACTCCAAAACAAAATTCCTCGTATTGCAGTAAATGCCGACTGTTACATCCCCAACCAAAACATCCATCGTGATCTTTTCTTCCCCTTATTAATAGATTATCACTCTTTCCCAGAAATTTTACAGGACCCTTCCAAACAGCTTCAACGCCCTAATTCGCGGCCTTGGATAGTATGAGCTCGACCTCGGAGAAAGCTACAAGCGCCCCAGACGTTAGTCAATAATGGTCAATTAGGAGACCATCCTTAAAGGGGGGGGATATATTTTAAAACAGAGAAAAAATGAAACAAAATCAAATAATAAAAAATAAAAAACAAAAAAAAAATTAAAAAAAATTAATAGAAATAAAAAATAAAAAGAAACAAAAAAAAATTAAAAAAGAAGTATAAAAAAGATATACACAAAAAGACAAATAAAAACTTAAAAAAATATAACAAAAAATTAAAAAATATATAGAATTTAAAAATTAAATATAAACAAAATCTTATTTCTGATTCAACACTCCTCTCCTCTGTCGTTCCACCCTCTTTTCGCCGTCTCTTTACTCTACCCACCATCATCCTACCAGTGAAGGATGACAGTTCTGGAATGGTTTTTGTCGGGGGACACCATCAGCATGACGCTGGCATTCATCCTCAGTGACTCTGTGCTGTGTGAAGTCAACTGTATAACCAACACGTTCAATATGTAGAGCGCCTCTACTGGTGAAAATTAGAATGTGTAAAAAAAAATGTATGACAGTTTGTGACGTCAATTCGTTTGGTGTTGTCATAGGGTGTTTTTGCAATGCGTCTGTGTGTAATATCTAGTCAGCACTGGATTGTTCTTACCAATGCAAAATTTCTGTACAATACAGGCAAAATGACCAAAAGGCGACGTCATTTAACTGAGTTACCACAGAGATTAATCCTCAATCACTCTATAAATGTTAAAATGAACTGCACTGTTGCACTTGTAGGAGCGTAATCGTCGATAAACACAGAAAAAAAATAAATCATCAAGAATTTCATTTGGAAGGCATGTGGATATCTTTTCAAAGAGGCGCGTGTTTCAAGGTTAGTCGTGATTGCGACAGGTGTAATAAAACTGGAAGTTTAGGGATTCACCGAAAGCAATTATGGTGGTTGCTCTTCGGATTCCTACACAGTGAAAAAATGCAGCACAGTGTTTCACATAGTAGTTATCAGGTATTTCATCTCATATTTCATTGCTCTCTTCTATGTTTATTTAACCATGCAGAGGAATTAAAGTTAAGAGAGAGAGGAAAGCGATAAGCCTATATAGGCGCATGCCATGGACTATTCATCTTTGCTATATCAGAACGGGATTTAAAGCAATGTTTGCTGCAGTTCCTAATTAAGTTGACATATCTGTGAATTTAGGTTAGAATTTTTTAACCATCACATGTTGCGGGCATGCTAATAGAAGTTAGGTTTTCGGAATAATAATAATAATAATAATATAATAATACTAACAATAGTAATAATAAAAAAAACGACCATCAGGTTTTTGAAACTGCACAGAACTATAATAAAATAATATAATGGCAATTCCTGAATGCTAAATGATGTAACATCAGAAGACTTGATGCTGTGTGCCAACTGCTATGTTTGTGTGTGTGTGTGTGTGTGTGTGAGAGAGAGAAAGAGAATATCTCAAAAAACGAAAAATCCAAGCGTCTAATCTTGGCAGTCAAATTGACTATCTTCCCAAGATCTTATAAAGATTTTCAAGACTATTGCACCACCTCAAACTATCCTTTATATGGAGTAATTTGTGATATTTGTTATGAAATTTCAAATATGATTTCTCAATCATTTCCTGGATATTTATTGTGTAGTTTAAGCATACTTGGTTGAACAATGCTCTTTATATTCTGTTATTATAGGTTTTAAATCCACACCAAATCAAGTGACACTGCAACAAATTAGAAGTTCCTCGCCTCTGTGGTGTGTGGGTAGTGTGTTTGACTACATTCAAGAGGTCTAGTGTTAGAATTTCGATTAGGGTGAATTACCCAGTTAAGGTTTCTTTTTCAGTGCTTTCCCTTATCCGATCACTGAATAGACAAATGTTGAGCTGCTTTAAGCTCCATGAGCCCTGAGCTGGTTCAATATAATTTCTCATGTTTTATCAATTCCTCATCCAATATGATCAACCAGGCTAAAGGATATTAAAATGTCAAGACACCCCCCAAAAAAATAAATCTGATGTGCTCCATTTACATAATTTTCTCTACTTCTCTGTAACAAATTATTATTAATAAGCTTATTCTTCTATCTACTTCATGCTAATTGAGATAAACATTAGCAGAAACGGTTTTATTACTTAGTTCCTATAGGTAGAAGGCAAATAATGGGATACACCAGGCCAAACTGAGATTCAAAAGCTTTAAAATGTGGTTTCTATGTTATAGAAATCCAATTCTTTGCGTGGTCAAGTGTTGACAAGTTCCCTTATGAGAAAAGTGTTAAGTATTTTAAAACTGAAATTGGTAACAAGGAATATCTTAAAAACGGTCAACTCCAGGAAAAAAAAAAACATATAAAGCTCTATGTTTTGTATCTATATCTTACGGTTTACCAGTTGTGCAAAATTCCGCAAAATACATTCAGAATAAAGATGTCTTTAGAGGCTATTCCCAGAAAATTCAAGAGGTACAGTTTATTTGTCATATAAATATTTTTAATATACAATATTTTAATCAAAATCGTTTAGAGCCATTTTTGAAAAAATCAAAATTTTCGAAAATTTTTCCATGTAAAGGGTAGTTGGGGTGGGGGATTTTTTTGAAAATCTTTGTGTCGCATCCTTGGAAAATACTGAACTTAAATACCAAGTTTGGTATTTATCAGATTTTTTGTTTTTGAGCTATGCTGTCCATATACACACAGTCACACACACACACACACACACACACACACACACACACACACACACACACACCTTTTTCTAGAAATGCTTTTTTCGGATTCAGGAGGTCCCAAAACATGTATTTCTGGTGAAATCTCGTTATCAAATTTTTGGGTGTAATACAATACCTTCTCTGTACACTATGTACATAGTACGTGTAGAGAAAGTAAAAAGAAATGGTAGTTGGATTATCAGATGCTCTGAAGGGAAGTTAATCTAATTTTGTATATTTTAGTCATTTATTTGGTTATGATTACCAAAATTCCATTATTTTGTATGACAGGATGAAGAAATTGGTTTGACTCAGCTGCATATGTGTGTAAAGACATGCTTATTATGTGCATACCTTTTCTGGGGCACTTGGTTCCTTAGTTAACATTTGGTAGATTTAGTGAAATTTTGGAAGCTGAGCAGAGTAACAACATTGAAGCTTGAGGTATGCTATACACTCTGGTTTCATTCTGTCTCTATATCCCCAAGTTTATGCACATGTACTTGTGCTGTGTTTTGATTAATAATTCAGCAAGTTCAAGAGAGATGAAAAAAATGAAAATGGCGTGTTATTTACGGATGCTCTTTTAACTGCTGTGGTTCTCAGCGTCCCATTCTATACTGGGCATGAAAGACCGCATAATTTTGCTCAGAGGCCTCTCTATCAGGCCTGGGCTTTTTTTTACGTGCTGTATATCTATGACACTGGACCTTCTGAAGGAACCATGCCATGCTAAGGATTTTTACACCCGAAAAAAATCCATCATCCTCCGCTGGGTTTGAACCCATGACCTTGGGTATATGAAGTTTACATGGTAACCATTACACTACGGAGGGTGACAAGATAGATGAAGGTAACCTTTTCACATAATGGCTGAAGGCCTCAAAGAAAGAAACTTTCTTTAGTTGACAACACTGAAAGAAGGCGAGTGAGCTCTCTCTTCTTTCACCTCAGCCCTTCCTTCCCTGTAAAACAAGTACTCAAGATAAAGTATGCATGAAGTAGATAGATTTTGCAAGATTCATAAATATTTGTGCTGATGAGCCTTTTTGGCCAATCACTAAAAATGTGCTGTAGTAATCAGGCCCGAATTTAGGACCTCTGATACCCCTGAGCAAAAAAAAAAAAAAACATTTGCTGCCCCACAGCTTGCAATACATATATTACTTAAATTTTCACAACTTAGAGAATGGTTTCACTAGTTTGGATACTTAAGTATGAGTGGCAAACACCACTGTCTGGCAGTGAGTTTATTAAAATTTAAGTACAAACATCTTAATAGAAAGAACTTACACTAAAGAGGCATCACTCCATATTAGATGTCAAAACATATACTGTTAAAATAACAAGAGGCTTCCTCCTTACCCTGTTATTTGTTATTTGCAAACAAGTTTATGAGTTTGTCATAATCCATTAACGTTAGAAAATTAAGGTTAATGAATAACATACACTTCTTGATCTTACAATTTTTTGTGTGTGTTAATTGATTCTCACTATTGGGATGTGTTTTGCTTTTTCTCTGCTACGTGCGCATAGTGTGCAAACTAATCAGCATAGCCAGCATATGTCAATTAATATTCCTCTGCAAGCGGCAAATTTAAATGAACTTGATGTTTCATGTCTATGTTTTTTTGCTGTTTTTGTGCAGCTTTCCAGTAATTTTGCTGCCCCCTAAAATGTGCCCCCCTGGGCAGTTGCCCGGTTCCCCTGCCGTAAATACGACCCTGGTTGTAATAACTAAAATGTTGTAACTGTTAATTGCAAAACTTGCACACTTGTGCCCAAATTTGAAGTATTATAAACATTCAAAAAGTTATGGAATATGGACAAAGTGTTAATAGATGTAAGCGCACTGAAAGTTAGCATTCCCCATTCCCAAAATAAATCAGTTTCTTGTAAGGAAAAATTATCATGGAAAGGATTGTACAAAATCTCATGAGTGATTTGGATTTCAATCTGAATGAGTACTGCATTTTTGAAACTAATTTAAAGATAGTGATGTGATCATTTGGATTAGCTTACAGCACCCCTTGTTTACGCTTTGCAGCTTAGGGCCCTAGAGCAGTTGTTATTCACATACAGTTCACCTTTTAATGTGATGCTGGCAGCCTATATGGAACAAGCAGTAACAACTATGTCCTGTGTAGCGCAATCAGCAGCTGAAGCTGAAACTAGCAGTTTGGACACAGAGAGAAAATAATGCCAACAGGTATATAAAAGAATGAAACAAGTGTTAGATTAGATTAGAAAGCATTCTGAAGGTTCATTTAGGCCAGGAAGCCCCTGAACATAGAACTTGTCAAGGCATGTACATGTATACATATGTTTATATACTACAGAAAAAAAACAATGTATAAAGCTCTAGTGCTAAAAGTATGGGTTACAAAAACAGCAGATTAGACATATAATCACACCATTTGCTTTTGAGGCTTGTACGCCACTGCACTGTACTTAATGTGCTCTATAAAAGCATATGTACTTCTTTTTTATTCTTATTTATTTATTTATTTTTTTGCATGCACATAAAAACACAGAGTATCAAAAATTAGGGTTAAAATGTATAAATAAATATAATTTCATTATATGTAACATTGATGTAATGTCAGATGATAATTTTCTAATTATCAACATAACAGTTACTACTAGTAATTATATAAAACTAAAATATGATTATTGTATTATGTACTCAATTGAAACGGCAATATTTCATCGCTCGACTTTGTTGTGGGTACATGTTTACAGGAAGTGAACCAGGCCTAGGGTTGTAAGCCTATTTTCTGTCTGAATTTCAATCTAATAAATGGCTGAGAAAAATTGTGGCTTTGTTTCAATCTACCTTTGAAGGTTACTTCGAGTTTTGGCCAATAGTAGGCAGGTTATGTCTGTACTGTTCATTTGCAAAAGCTGCCAACGCATGCACAAAAAAAAACAGCAAGGCCCTAGACTTCAAAGTGTAGCAAGGAATGTAGAGCATTGAAGCAGTTTTAGTCAACATCTATAGAATGTAGTTGAGAGCTCTGAAGCTAAACCTCAACGATCCTAAGAATTTAAAGCGCATCAATCTGGCAGACTTAATCCCCTCCATTAGGTGTCACTCGCCACATGTGCAATAGCAGTAAGATGGTGTATTTGTTGTCATTGTTAGGACGATTTTGTTGTAGAAGAAAGCATTCTTGGAGGGCGTGCAGTTGGGTTATAGGCTTTCAGATTGTTCACATTTCCCCTCATCTGTGTAATACATGATGTTTCTTTCATTAAATCATATTTACTCCGAGGTATTATAGAACCATTAGCAAAAATTGAAATTTGCATCACATTTCTGGAATTGTTTTTTTATTTTTATTTTTTTTAGTTTAACATCCTTTAACCTGGTTGGGTAAATGACTGATGAAATGATGCTCAAATGATGTTGGGGTCAATGGAGCTTAAAGTTATTCAATATTAGTTTTCTCAGGATAAGGGAAAACCCTGAGAAAAACCTTATCTGGGTAACTCACCCTAAATGAGATTTGAGCTTGCAACCTGTTGAATGTGAGGCAGATATGCTACCACTCCACTACCCAGGCGGGGTATTGAGCATTGACATAATCATTTAAACTTAAAATAAATGTTTCACTTGCAACGTCTTAAACTCTTATTTCATCAGTCTTGAAATGTGGAAATTTCTTTGTCATTAAGAACAAAGCACTGAGCATTTAAACCTATGTGTCATCCACTACAGCAATAAAAACTCGGTACTGGTTCAAATAAAATGAACGAAAGGAAGCACAACATCCATTTGTTTGTCAGTGGCAAGGAAAAGTAGGTTCATTGTCACCTCCCCTAACCTGAAGAAATAGAGCATCTGCTTCTTCACTCAATAATATGCATCCAATACATTACTGCAGCATATTGTGCATATTTTAAAATTTCAGTACTTAGTCAAATACAAGTTTTCACCCATCATTTTTTATACACTTCCCTCTTCATATGATGGCATTGAGTATGTACATCCTAGTATCTTGATCTCATCATCGCTTTTGTAAAAGAAAATAATGCCTAAAACGTTGTCTTTAACCTGGCTGTACAAATCTTCTGGAGTTGGAGTACGATTTATCACTGCAGCTTGTAGGCTAGCACAAATTGCAAGCTGTTTTACCATGACGGTAATATTATCACATGCACACATACCATGTGAGGTTGTACAGTATGTCATTCTGCAATGATTTGAAAACCTGTTTCATGATATAAATTTAAATTATGTTTGCAATTCTTATATTCTTTAGTCAGAGTCTTCTAAAGCAGCAAAGAACAAAGGTAGGAAACTGATTGCTTGGCCCAGGTCGTTACATGTGTCAGGACTTTGTGTTAGCTACCAGGATTTCTTATCTCTTTCCAAAACTCTGACCAGAGAATACTGTGAACTTAAACTGTCACTAAAGTAGTACACTTTTTACTTCCTCTAGCCCCATATGTACAATGTACATAGGGATAGAGAAGGTATTGTAATGCACCCAAAAATTTGATACCGAGATTTCACCGGAAATACATGTTTTGGGGTCCCCTGAGTCCGAAAAAAGCATTTTTAAAAAAAAAAAGTCCGTGTGTGTCTGTGGACAGCATAGCCCCAAAATGAAAAGACCGTTAAATACCAAACTTGGTATTTAGGTTTAGTATCTTCCAAGAATGCAACACGAAGATTTTCAAAAAAATACCCCCCCCAAAAAAAAAAAAACTACCCTTTACATGGAACAAATTTCGAAAATTTTGATTTTCTTATAAATGGCTCTAATGATTTTGATTAAAATCCTGTATACTAAAGCTATTTATGTCCAAAATAAAATGTATATCTCAAATTTTTGGGGAATAGCCTCTTAAGACCTCTTTATTCTCAATGTGCTTAACTGCTAAACCGTAGGAGATAGAAAAAAACTCACTACACAAAAAATGTACATCATGACAAAACACACAATTTATGTCCTTTACGTTTTTGTTGTGGAGGTAACCATTTCTGAGATATTCCTTGTTATTGGTTTCAATTGTGAAGTATTTGAACTTTTTTCAGACAGGAAGTGTCAGCTTTTCTTTTGTGCTACTCCTGGCAAAGCAAAGAAGTGATTTGTAATGACAATCGCATAACGATAGCTTTTAAAACATTTGACAATCATTTTAGCATATTGCATTCCCTTATTCTCTTCTACTTATTAGGAACTAAGTAATAACATTCTGCTAATATTTATCTCGATTAGCACTGTGTACAAAGAAGAACAATCTTTTGTAGGAGGTTTGTAGAGCAGCTAGAGAAAGTCATGTGAATGTAACACATAAGATTTTTTCGGGTGGGGAAGTATTGTCAGAAAATGTTCTAAAGTGCTTATCGCTTGAAATAATCAACTGTTCAAGAGAATGACCTGTATATTGTTATACAGAAACAAAAGTCCAATAAAATGAAGAGCTTGTGTTGTAATAACTTGTCTACATTATTCTAAGATGGATTTTGCTGAATAATGGTGAACTCTTACAAGAGGCCATTGTCACATTGATGTTGCAGATTGAGCTAAAACTTTGTAATGACAATTCTTCAAAAACAAAAATATCTGCCTGTCTTGGCTTTTTCTACCATAGGATCCCTATTTGGCAGAAAAAGCCAAAGGTTTTAAGTTGCAATAGCTGACTTTGCTCAATGATCAATGCCTGGTAGTGTGCCAGGAATGATGAACTTTGTCTGCTCCAAGGCTACAAGTATCTGCACAAGATAACCTACACTTAAACAGTTTTTTTAGTATAGAGAATATCGGCTGCAGATACAGGGTGTCCCAGAATTCAACAGCACAAATTGGTAGGATTGTAGAGGGGTCCTGAATAAACACTTTGAGATAGAGAACCTCTTGTCCCTTTTGCCAAATGTCAAAATAAAGTAATATTTTCTGGACTGCACCTCAGTGACCGTAATTCAAAAGAACGTGTATGTCATATTTGTACACTAGAAATGCAGTATTGGTGCACAATCAATATGATATTTAAAATGGTTGGATTTGTAATTTTAGTAATTTTGCCTGTTGTTTGAGTGTGTGCATGTCACTGATAATATTTGCTTGATTTTAGTTAACAGCTAGAGCAGTCTACTATAACATGCTGGTGGGTAAGTTGGTATAGCACTGCTCATCAAAACTCACAATTGCACCAATCTCTGAAGTTCCATCCATTTTTTAAAATGTTTTTCTCAAAGAGGTACACAATTTGACCAGCACTAATACACTTAGTTTACATTTTTGAGGTCAAGATGATAAACCCTTCAGGACAAATTGCTTTCAAAGGGCTGAATGAAATATTAGGTTTGCCGAAAACATTCATGTAATGCTGTTTTGAAACGTGGAAGCTAAACTATAATTTTAGCAGTGGAATAAAAAAGAAATAAAAAAACAAAAACAGTCCCCTTTTCACAGGTTTCGAACAGTGGTACTTTGTTTTGTCTAGGTATTATGTTCTAATTACTTGAGCTACTGTGGTTCTACAATATTGTACTTTGTGGATGCAATCTCTGCAGGGATGTTGCAAGTCATCACATCGAACAGATAATCTGTTGTATTTTGTACTTTGGATATTGTATAATTTCTCAGTCTCTTTATATTTGCCTTTCATGCAGAGATAAAAATTTAGAATGCATTTTCCTTTCTAGTACATAGTTCTTAATTAGTTTTGTAGGTACATGTTTTACATGGAGATGGTTGTTCATTTTATACTTCATTTGAAGTTCATAAGATACAATGATGATATTTTGTAAATTGTGACCGCTACCTACAATTGTAATTTGTATCTACATATCATGTCAATGTGATACACTGTATTTATAAAGTCCTTCAAGAGGCATGGAGGTGTACCCCTTCAGGTATTTAATGTAATTGTTATTGAATTGTTCTCTGTTGCACCTAGATGCAACATTATCATACATTACATTTATTTTATCTGTCAGTACAAATAAACTGTATTGAATAACCCAGCAAAATATGAATGGCTCATTATAAAATTCAAACAAAGGAGACAACATAAACTCAAATATGCCTATGGAGACTTGAACCCCCAACTCTCTCTCAGCATCTTAACTTAATGTCCACATGATAACTCTAAATAATGCGAGTATATCTGCACTCCCTGAAATTCAAGTGTTAAGGTCATGTCTCATGGCAATTTGATAAGTGGCATCCTAACCCTTAATACATTTTATGCTGTAGCAAACATTTTAGAGTCCATAGCCTATAACTTGCTTCTCTCAACAGTCTTGAACTTTTCTACAATCCTGCCAATTTGTGTGGTTGAATTCTGGGACAGCCTTTATATTTAATTGTTTTTCCTAGTGATTGGTGCCTCTAAGAAAAAAAAACTGAAGGGACAGCTGTTAATTGCTCACCAATATATGCAGGAATTAAATGTTATTAATGAGTCATTCTAATTTGTAAACAATTTTTTTTCTTGTCAAACTTGGGTTTGGGGGAGAGAAGGCTGAGATACATATATTTTCATTGTTGATCTAATTTTTACAAAAAATAATTCCAACTCAATCCATAATATTTATGAAATAGTTACTCCTTGTTAGTTGATCTCTAGTTTTGCAAATTTCCTCAACAATATCTACAGAAGTTGCTATGGAAGTGATCCTCACATGTCCATCATGATTCCACTATGTGCTGCGATACTCCTCTGTTTTAATATTCTTCTTTAGTTCTAATTAGAAGTTTTAAAATAAACATTTAGAAAATTCATCTTCAAAAACGTAATTTCAGATAGTTTGTAAGGTACTTGCTCAGATTTTTCAAAAACTCTGCAAGAATTTTTTTTCTGCGCTTGAACTTTGTTTGTGCTGTAATTTGAAAATAATAAATTTAACAGAATTTTCTCAACGGTCCAATTTTTGGGTGTGAAAGTCAATTTCTGACTTCATTGTCATTTCCCTCTATTTGCTGTATTATAATAAATCTTCACAACTTACATTTGCCATACCTTAGTTGTTGTTGTTGTTGTTGTTGTTATTATTATTATTATTATTATTATTATTATTATTATTATTATTATTATTATTATTATTATTATTATTATTATTATGTCTTAAAGACTGCATCTTAATATTGTAATATTTTTATTCAGTTGTTCATCACCAACAGTCCTAACGCAGTTTTCATCTGAAGGACTTATTTCAAGTTGATGTGGAGTGTTATAGCTGTCACAACCTAAATCGGGACACTGGGGGAAATAACTATTATCAGATGATAGAGAACTCAAGCTTGGTCTTTTAGATAATTAATATATTTAACAAGATTAAATGCTGGTGTTTGGTTCACACAAGTAGGGGGTTTCTATCTTTGACTATTACATTAACTGTGATTGTAACCAGGGAGTTAAAGTCCTTCACCTACCTGGTAGAATTGAGATGTCACGTTGGTCATGGCAAAACTTGGATGGTCCCTACTGAGGACCAGCCAGCCTGGTAGAGTTTGGAGCGCCAGCCGTCGAGCTTACTTTACACTATGAAGTGATGATGGCCCAAGAGAAGAGAAGCGAAGAACCCATGACGGGCCTGGCCTACCATTTATATAGATTCTATAATCCCTATAGGGATGAAGCTAATGACAGAGCAGATATTACCAAATAAGGTATGAAAGGCTACTCTGAGGCATCTTGGGCGTTAGCGATCATCCTAGAGACACGTGACTCATCCCTTGTTGCAACATGCAACATTTTGTCTAGAAGCTTCTAAGAGGAAGCTGACATCGTAAAATCCAATGGGATGTTCCTGACAAACAGGAAATCACAACGTCCAGTCACGTACACATTTTAATACCGATTCTCAGCTTATAATATATTAAGAATGCCAAACTAATCTCAGATTTCATAAATGAGAATAACATATTAATTGAATCATAATTTAAATAGCTTGCCAATGACCGACGCGAACATAGCTATGCGCAGAACTTGTTATAATGCTTTTATTTGTGTAACATTTCTACAAGATTTGCTGATTTTTGTCTTGACTTTATGAACAATGTACATTAATCCTTGTTAAATTCTTTAGTAGTAGCAAGGGATATTTTGCTTAAAGCTTTTTAAGATACCATTTGTGTATTTTAAAAGGAATACAGCACAGCATTTGGACACAGAATAAAGAGTATACAGAAAGGAAATTTGACTGTAATGTGTGTGCCAAAATCCATTTTGGGACCGAGTAAACAGATGTGTTGTTGAAGATACACACTTCATAGTATTCATACTGTTAATGTTATTAATTGCGTATTTTAGCTGTTGGGGTTATATTCTACTCAATATTTATATTATACACTGTACAAGTTAGAATAATTCTTAATTCCTATAGCATTACTGCTCTTATAATGAGCAGTAGTAAGAGTGGCTACTAGTGCTCAACACCTAACTTAAAATTAATTTCAAATACAAATATGGTTTACATCAAGCTTCAGCTTTGTATTATTTATTTGTTTCATGTAATGAGAAGAACTATTAAAGAAAGTATAATATATGGTATAGAAACAAGGAATGTCTCCTGTAACTTTAGTAATGTTGTTTATCGCATCAAGCTTCAGTTTTGTGGGTCTTTTGTATTATTTTTTGACATTATTTTATGTTTCCCTGCCTGTTCTGATTAAATGTCTTGAGCTTTTTTATTCTTTTATTAAATGTAACTTGACACTCTATTCAATTTTTTAGTTATTTACTCCTACATACTTATTTTCCATCATTGCATGTTGCTGGAATTTGTTTTGTAGGTATGAGTAGCAAACAAAACAGTGTAAAAAGTCTGATGTGTTCCATTTACATGACTTTCTCTAGCTGTTCTACAAACAAACTTTTCTTACCAAAGATTATTCTTTCAGCTACATCATGCTAATCAAGATAAACATTAGCAGAATTAGCCTTATTTCTTGCTTTTTTATAAATAGAATGGAAATAAGAGAATGCATAGGCTAAAGCGCTAGTCAAATCTTTAAAAGCTGGTTGCTATGTCGGTTCGCTTTGCTTGCTAGAAATAACTTCCCATTTGAGAAAAGTACTATCTTAAACGAAAACCAACAACTTGGAATATCTCTAAAATGGTCAACTATACAAAAAACAATGTATGTTACATAAACTGTGTGTTTTAATGAGATCTACATTTTTTGTGTAGTAAGTTTTTGTCTATCTCTTACGGCTTACCAGTTACACAAAAGTTTATAAAAGTCATCCATAATGAAGAGATCTGTAGAAACTAATCCCAGAAAATTAAAGATTTACATTTCATTAGTCATAAAAATATATATTTTAAACATATTACATTTTAATCAAAATTGTCAGATTCATTTTTGAGAAAATCAAAATTTTTTAAAAAATTCCATGTAAAGGGTCATTGGAGTGATAGATTCTCAGGAAAATCTTTGTATTACCTCCTTGGAAGATACTGAACTTAAATACCAAGTTTAGTGCTTAACTGACTTCTTGTTTTTGAGCTATGCTATCCACACATACACACACACACACCTTTTTCTGAAAATGTTTTTTTGGACTCAGGGGACCTCAAAGCATATATTTCCTGTGAAATTGGGGTATCAAAATTTTGGGTAAAATATACTTTCTCTATCCACTACATACACTGTGCATATGTGCTAGAGAAAGTAAACATGGTTCTAATGATTTTTATTAAAATACCATATGTTTAAAACTTATATCTTGAATCTTATGACCATGTGCTTTGAAGTTCTCTTCAGTCTGGATGACTTTTTTATAACTGGTAAACAATAAGAGATGGATAAAATCTTACTACACAAAAAATGTAGATCCTTTTAAAGCCAACAATTTGTCAGTTACCTTTTTTTTTTTCCATTTTTTTTTTTTTTTTTTTGACTTAACCATATTCAAGATACCACCTGTTATTTATTAAACTTTTCAAATGTGTATACATTTTCTTACATGAAAATTACCATTCAGGATTTCTCCTTTTCCTTTTTTTAAGTTCATGCAAATAGAATGGGATTTTAAAGCATCACATTGCTGCTGGCATCGTAAAGACTTGACTATCGTTTATGGCTATAACGAAGTGTTCAATTAAAATTTATCTGTATTAACGAGGACTAGAAGAATAAGCATCCATATAAATCTTTGGAGGAGAGCAACCAGTCATGTGTTTGTCCACATAAGGTTTTTATTACATATGTCCGTGCTTTATTTTAAATGCTTTTGCTTAAAATCTTATGTAATAAACAGTTTTTGCTTAGCATTTACTAGGTCGCAATAGCATCTTGTGCAGTGCTTGGCTTCATGTAAATCAAAGGAGTCACCTTCAAGTTTCCCTTCTCTATACTCTCTATTCTGTGGTTTGGTACACAGGATACTTAGAAAATAATAATTTTTCATAGTGAGTACGAACCGTTTGTATTCTCTTCAACTGTGAAAGGTACATGTCTCAACAATACGATTCTTCTTAGGACTTGAGAAGACAAGTATTTCTTGTATATATGTAGGTGACATTTACTTTATAGTAACTTTTCATAACAGTTATAAAGCTTTTTTCTTTCCATATTTTCCAAACTAGCTTACTTGGCACAATCAATCTTCATTAAAATTCATTTCAGAGTTGTTTTGTAACACATTATTCTCTACATTTAAGAAAAAGAATACATGTTTCCGGAGTTATTGGTCCTATTGTCAATTTCTGGCCAACTGATGTTAGCATTCGAGTTTCTTGAATGAATCTCTACATAATGTGTTCGCTTGGCTGAATTTGATAATTGAAAAAAAACCAACTCTTATTCTTTCAAATGTAAATATAGTGTTTTTCTTTGACTGCTTGTGCACCAGCTGCCACAGTTCAAATTCTCACTGAAGCACTTATAATTCCCCACAACTGAATCACATTCTGAAAGTTACAATTACAATGATAATAAGATATGTTGGAATGATATCCTGCATGCATATATTTTGTAATTTTTTCTCATGAAACTTTCATGCCCATCTAGAGATTAATATTCTGAAAATGGGTGAATTTGTTGGTATTGTATTCTTTGAAATCTTCATATGTATCATATGTATAGGGGTTTGTTGCATACATTTTATTTTTCTCGTGATCATCAAAGTTGGATAAATTTCTGTTATTGGATTTTGAGAAATCTCAGTATTAAAATAACTCACCCATGCTTAATAATCTTCTCTGGTGAAACCTGGTTCCACTTCCATGGTTCTGTTTCATTGTAAAATAAGACACACTGAAGCACAGAGAGAAAGAATGTAATGAACAGCATTTACAATTAACAGGAAACTTGCATGGGAACAGGAAAGAAGATTTGATTAAGTTTTAAATTTCTCATTTCTGTTCCTGGAAATGACGTTGGATTCTTCAGTAGAAAGTAACATGTCTATGACCAGAGACAAGCTGCTAGACCTATGTCTAGTGTCAAGTACAAAACAAATCTGATGTGCTCCATTCACATGACTTTCTTTACATCTCTCCAACAAATTGTTAAAACTCTTATTCTTCTCTTTACTTCATGCTAATTGAGAAAAAAATTAGCAGTAATGGTCTTATTACTTCCTTGTAAGTAGAAGGGAAATAAGTGAGTACCGTAGGCTAAAGCGACAGTCAAATCTTTTAAAAGCTGGTTGCTAATGTGATTGAAGTTCCTTTGTTTATATCTCAAAAATGGTCAACACCCGAAGAAAAAAAAATGTAAAAAAATTGTATATAACAAATTGTGTGTTTCTCCATTTTTTGTGAAGTAAGTTTTTGTCTATCTTTTATGTTTACCAGTTCAGCAAAAGTCTGCAAAATTCGTCCAGAATAAACATGTTTTCAGAAGGTATCCCAGAAAATTCAAGATATACATTTTATTTGTCATGTAAATATCTTTAATATACCATATTTTAATCAAAATCATAAGAGCCATTTTTGAGAAAATCAATATTTTCGAAAACTTTTTTATGTAACGTGTAGTTGGGAGTGGGGTAATTTTCTTGGAAATCTTATTGTTGCATCCTTTGAATATAATGAACTTAAATACCAAGTTTAATATTTTTGAGCTATGCTGCCCCCCCCCCCCATACACATATGCATGCATGGATGTTTTTCTAATTTTTTTTCAGTGGGTCTCAAAACATATATTTTGGTGAAATCTCGATATCAAAGTTTTGGATGCAATATAGGTATACTTCTCTATACACTGAACATGCAATGTGTAGGCAGAATAATAATAAGAAGAAAATCCAACATATGTTCATCATGACACCCTGAAATCCATTTCATGTTAAGTCTTTTAGCGAGAGTATCACCTGTAATTTGTGTATATGTAGCTCAGAAGTAGCCATTACCTCTAAAGACAGCAAAAACTAGTAGAAATTAACAAGAATTGTGCGAATAAGACCTAACTTCATTGTATTCTATTAATAAAAGACTTTCTTGATAAGAGATTTTCATAAAGGCAATGGAAATGTGATGGAAGTGCATTTAGAAAACGTTTACTCTATTAGATTTTGATGTTGAATTTCATTTTTACTTTCTCTTTACGTACTATGTACGTAGTGTATAGAGAAGGTATTGCACTCCACCAAAAAATTCAATATCGAGATTTCACCGGTAATATATGTTTTAGGGTACCCTGTATCCAAAAAAAGTATTTTCAGAAAAAGGTGTCCATGTGTCTGTGAACACGATAACTCAAAAACGAAAAGTCGGTAAAATACCAAACTTGGTATTTAAGTTAGGTATCTTCTAGGGATGCGACACAAAGATTTTGAGAAAAATCCCCCCACCCCAAACTACCCTTTACATGGAACTTTTTTTGAAAATTTTGATTTTCTAAAAAATGGCTCTAACAGTTTTGATTAAAATATCATATATTAAAGATATTTACCTGACAAATAAAATGTATATTTTGAATTTTCTGGGAATAGCCTCTGAAGACTACTTTATTCTGGATGAATTTTGCATAACCACTAAACTGTAAGAGATTGACAAAAACTTAACACACAAAAATGTAGAGCACGTTAAAACACGAATGTTATATACATTTTTTTCGTGGAGTTGATCGTTTTTGAGATATTCCTTTTTCTTGGTTTCAGCTTTGAAAAACTTATACTTTTCTCATACAGGAATTTGTCAACTCCTGTCCATACAAACAGAGGAACTTCAGTCACATCGCAACCAGCTTTTGGCTTTCACTTTAACCTATGGTACTCCCTTATTTCGCTTCTACCTACAATAGAGCAAGAAATAAGACTATTTCTGCTAATTTTTCTCGATTAGCATGAAATAAATAAAAGATAAGCTTATTAACAATATAATAATTTGTTGCAGAGATATAGAGAAAGTCTTGTGAATGGAACACATCAGATTTTTATAGAATAGATTCTTATATAAAAAAAAAAATTCAATGACACAACATAATAATGCATTAAGAATTTTAATTAAGCATTAACTATAGAATTTAAACTTTTAATTGGAAAAAAAAATTAATAAAAGATCCACTTTCATTTTTATTTCCATTTTTTCTACAATTACTAAAATTGTATGCTGGATTTTCAGTAATTGTAAGAAACATGATCTGGCATAAACTTTCTGTGCACTGTTTCTCACACTGGACATGGTATGGGAGATATTTCCAGGATTCTATATTGACATTGTCTCATTCTGCAATGCAACATAGGAAGAGGATGTAATGGTGATTAAGCCAGTTTTAATTTTGTTCATCCTAGATGTCACTGCTCTACATTCAAGTATATTATTGGCTTATGCTGCCCAATGCAAACATGAATATCTTGCAAAAGTACACAATTTATGCCAGATACACTAGAGGTAACTTAAAAACACATTGTTTGTGAAATTGGAGTTCAAGAATTAACATTTTATAATACATTCCTTGTTATTGTTTTAAATTTTTCAATACTTTACTCAAATGGGAAGTTTTTCATTATTTGTCATCCTGGTTGTACAAGAACAGAATTTCAACACCAGCATATTGATTACATTGGTATATTGCAATCAATTACATTCAATACCATCACACTTGCTCTTAAAATATTTGATTATCAAGTTAGCTGGGGTGTATTCTCCTGTACCTACAAGGAAATATGTAATAAAACCACTTCTGCAAATATTTGTCTCAATTAGCATGAAATAGATGGAAGAATTAGCTTTTGAATGAATATTTTGTTGAGAATCATTGAGAAAGTCATGTGAATGTAACACATTAGCTTTTTCAAAACATTGTCTTTGGAATGTGAACCATTTTTTAGAAAATGTAGACCTCACAGTCACTAAGCTCATTTTTACTTTCTCCTTTCTCTGTGTACATAGTTTATAGAGAAGGTATTATATTGCGCCCAAAAATTTGATACCGAGATTTCCCCAGAAATACATGTTTTGGGATCCCCTGAATCCAAAAATGCATTCTTAGAAAAATTGTCCATGTGTGTGAGGGGGGGGGCAGCACACCTCAGAAACGAAAAGTTTGTTAAATACCAAACTTTGTTTTTAAGTTCAGTATATCTCAAGGATGCTACACAAAAGATTTTCAAGAAAATACGCCCACCCCAACTGTCCTTTACATGGACAACATTTTGAAAATTTTGATTTTCTCAAAAATGGCTCTTAACGATTTTGATTAAAATCTCTTATATTTAAGATATTTGTATGAGAAAATGTAGACCTTGAATTTTCTGGGAATAGGCTCTAAACACCTCTTATTCTGAATGATGATTTTATGAACTAGTAAACCGTAAGAGAGAGGCAAAAACTTAGAAGACAAAAAATGTAGATCTCCTTAAAACACAATTCATGTCATATACATTTTTTTCCTAGAGTTGACCGTTTATGAGATAGTTCTTGCTGGTTCCAGTCTTAAAATACTTAAAACTTTTCTCATACATGAACTTGTCAACTCCTGGCCACGAAAAGAAATGGATTTCAATCCAATAGCAACCACATTTTAAAACATGTGACTGTTGATTTTAGCCTAGTGTATTCTCTTATTTCCCTTCTACTACTAATAATACGACTGTTTCTGCCAGTGCCTATCTTGATTAGCATGAAGTAGTTAGAAGAATAAGCTTATTAACAATTTTTTATGAGATGTAGAGAAAGTAGTGTGAATGGAACACATCCAATTTTTATTTATAAATTTGCAAAATGTAAAAAATCTAATGGAGGGATTAATTAAATGAAGTAAAATGCCCGTGTTTATAAATTAGCTATTCTCATTAGATCTCCAGGAAAAGGACAATCTATATGGCTTACAAATGTTGCCCATTATTTTCCAAGACCTTCAGCTACACCTCCAATTGTTTTCTCACACTAAAGGATGATAAATGTTTCACAGGCCTTTGAACAAAGTCATAAAGCAACATAATATATGTACAAAGTAAACTATGGAATAATGACATCAGGCTTGTGTGTGAAATCCATTAGCATTGAACTGCAGGATGGTGTAGCAATTGCATTTCTGCACAAATCACAGTTTGCATCAATGAATAATTGTTTTCTTATATTTTCTCCAATATATGCTACAGAAAAAGGCCTGATCATTTTCGTATGTTTCTCATGAAATAAACTTTGCTATTTGAAAAAGTTGCAATTAATTTTTTTTTTAATGTTTAATATGTTCTATTTATATGTTTTAACTGCACTGTCTTCTTATCAACAATCATTGTTGACATTGATGTTGTTTCTTTGTGCTATTTTATATTAGAACATACACATGCAAACTATGAAGCACATTTCTAGGATCAGAATTAAATTATTTGGTTAAAGCAAAGTGAAAACCGCTGTATAGCACAAACATTTCATAGTTGTTAGAATCAGTGCTTAAAAAGTTTCATTGCTCAGAAATGGCTTTTCAGAATTTAAACTCTCCTTTTGCATGTTTTCTATATATCCAGCAAGCACGTTCTTTAACCAGCCCAGTTGTTCATCATCAATATAGAAAATGCATTTTGTCTGGATTCTTATGCAATTGTGAGGTTGATACATATAAACATCATCAGATTAAGTGGCCACTCTCTTATTGGGACTTGAGCATGTTCTACTTGCAGATCCCACTATTGCATGACCTTCTGACTCACATCATGTTTGTGATAAACGATGGCAGTAGAAATTCAGTGGTTTTCAGTTGTGTTAGTGCGATCAAGGTCCAAAAAGTTTGCATTTGTTGCAACTTTATAAAACAAGAATCTCCGGCTTTGTATCATAGAGCACTTCGAGAATGTTTTCCTGATATTGATCCCTTTAACAGAAATACAGCTCATAAAATATTAAAATTTAAAAGTATGGGATCAATATTAGACAGCAAAAAAATTAAAAACATGTTTTAATGGAGGAAAAGAATTATGATATTAGTGCACAGTTAGAATGCTCTATCGAAGTTTGTGCAGAAAGCAGGAGTGTACTATGGGTCAGCACAAAAAGCAACAAAGTTATAAATCTAAACCCCAAACATTACAAGAACTGCAAAATAATACACAGCAAGAATTACCAACATATCCCTAGAAAAACTTCAAGTTTTTAATCTGTTAAAATGCTGCAGTGTCTTTCTTCAAGCATAAGGATAACATTTGCACATCTTCTTTGCAAAGGTAAGCAATGTAAGGGACATTCAATATTGATATATGTAAAACAATAGTGATTCTAGTTGATCACATTTCTTTATGTCATTTGTTTCGATGCATTAGATGGTGTGCATTGGGGGAAAGTCTAGGGAAGGGAAGCAACACACAACTCTGATCAAGACACCTTTAAAAGCATGGCTGACCTGTATTAAAGGGCAACTTCGAGGTCATTAGTGCCCTGTGCTTGTGAGAAATACTGCTGACATCAGGGAGTAAACCATCATGAAACATTTTCCATGTATGCTGCTGTTGTGCCAGAAGATAAAAAGGCATATGCTTTAGAGTGCACTTGTGGATTATCTTTCAAGAATTTTAACATAGTTCAGTGCTAAGGATCTCCTTTGCTCATTTTACGAGGGGCATACTGAAAGTCGTGAGCAACCCATTGTAAAAATTTAAATTTCAACAATGTAAAGAAACGAATTGCAGGATCGTAATCTACAGACTTTAAGCCACATGTTGACATATTGTGACATCATTAGCTTCTATCACGTGACCACAGACGGTGTTTGAAAAATGGCTGACATTGATGTTTCGTATCGACAGCGTGCTGTCATTGAATTCCTTGTGAAAGAAGGAAAATCTGCTCCTGAAATTCATCTCAGACTTCAACGTGCGTATGGAGGTGTCTGCATGGGTACCAGCAGTGTTAGAAGATGGGTGAAACATTTCAAAGATGGAAACACGAGTCTGCAAAATGCGCCTCGTAGCGGGCGTCCTCGAACTGCCTCTACAGAACGCAACAAGGAAAGAGTTGATGAGCTCATTACAGGAGATAGGCATTTCACTGTGAATGAAATTGCTGCGCAACTTGGAATAGGACATGGTGCAGTGCAAGAAATGATCCACAGCTTGGGTTATCGAAAGGTCTGTGCCCGTTGGGTCCCCCGTTTATTGACTGAAGACCACAAACTTCAGAGAAGAACCATTGCACAAAACCTTCTTCAGAGATTTCATAATGAAGATGATAAATTTTTGATGTGTATTGTGACTGGAGATGAGAGCTGGTTCCATCACTATGAGCCAGAAACGAAACGTCAGAGTATGGAATGGCACCACTTGAACTCACCATCAAAGAAGAAAGCGAAGACAGTGCAGTCTGTAGGAAAAGTTATGGGAAGTGTCTTTTGGGATGCACAAGGTTGCATTCTGGTTGACTTTCTTGAACCTGGACAAACCATAAATTCTGCCCGCTAGATCAAGACACTTCTGAAGCTCCATCGGGCTTTGCATGATAAACGCCCTGGAGAGAGGATCATCCTTCAACAGGATAGTCTGTGTTCGCATACTGCCCGTGCCACTATGGAGAAGATCAGGGAATTAGGGTAGGAAACTCTTCCACATCCTCCCTACAGTCCCGACTTGGCACCCTCCGACTACCATCTTTTCAGTTCTGTGAAGGAGCAGATGCGTGGCCAACGCTACGAGACGCTGGAGGATATTCGGAAAGCAGTGCGTCAGGGTCTGCAGGCAGCTGGAACGGAGTTCTATCACAAGGGCATTTTCAAACTTGTAGAACGATGGGAAAAATGTGTGCAAAACAATGGAGACTATGTCAAAAAGTGAAAGAAAGTCTGTAGATTATGATGATGTATTTGGTTTGGCTTAAAAATAAATATTAAGATTGTAAAACAATGTTGCTCATGACTTTCAGTATGCCCCTCGTACATTAAATTTTTTTAAATTTGTCAGGTATAAATTTTATTCTTGACAAAAAGGGCACTGGTGTAATAATTTTTCAGCCCCTGAATATTTTATTATTTTTTACTTTCTCTACACATTATCTTCAGAATGTATAGAGAAGAAATTGTAATGCTCCCAAAAATTTGATACCGAGATTTCACCAGAAATAGATATTTTGGGACCCCTTGAATAAAAAAAAAAAAAAATGTTTAGAATAAAAGTGTGTCAGTGAACAGCATAGCTCAAAACAAAAAGATCATTAAATACCAAACTTGGTATTTAAATTTATCTATGATCTTCCAAGGAGACGACAGAAAAATTTTCAAGAAAATCTCCCCAACCCAAATTACTTTTACATGGAGCATGTTTTGAAAATTTTGATTTTCACAAATATGGCTCTAACGATTATGATTAAAATACCTTGTGTATGAGATATTTTTATGACAAATGAAATGTATATCTGGAATTTTCTGGGAATAGCCTCTAAAGGCCTCTTCATATATACTTTAAATTTAGAGCTATTAGTCCCCATTCACAATGAAAGTTAACCGTTAGAATAGCGTAAAATTACAAGCTAGATGCTTTGCATTATAATGTAATCTTTCACGTAAACATAAAACAAATCTGAACTGTCTAAAATTGAAACTAATAATCTGGAATATCTCGAAAACGGCTAACTCTAAAAAAAAAATGTATATAAAATAAATTGTGTTATAATGAGATCTATATTTTTTTGTGTAGTACGTTTTTGTATATCTCTTATGGTTTGAGAGTTATAGAAAAGTAATTCAGAATTAAGAAGTCTTCAGAGGCTATTCCCAGAAAATCCAAAATATAATTTATCATAAAAATATCTTAAAATATTGGTATTTTAATAAAAATTGTTAGATCCATTTTTAAGAAAATCAAAATTTTTGAAAAAATGTTCCATGTAAAGGGTAGTTGGGTTATTATATATTTCTTTTAGATGCATAAGGAATAAGAAAATACACTATACTAAAGCGATAGACAAACCATTTAAGAGCTAGTCACTATCGTATTAAACTTTTGTTTTCTATGCATTACCAAGGGGGGAAAAATTGAACATTTCCCATTTGAGAAAAGCATAAGCATTTAAAAATTGAAATCAAGCAGGAATATCTCAGAAATGTCAACTTCAGTAGAATGTATTGCACATAAATTGTCTGTTTTAAAAAGATTTAAATTTTTGCTTTCTCTATACGCACTATGTACATAGTGTATAGAGAATGTATTGCACTCCACCAAAAAAATTTGATACTGAGATTTCACCGGAAATATATGTTTTATGGTCGCCTTTATCTAAAAAAAGCATTTTCGGAAAAAGGTCCGTGTGTGTGTGTGTGTGTGTGTGTCCTTGTGTCTGTGAGCACGATAACTCAAAAACGAAAAGTCGGTAAAATACCAAACTTGGTATTTAAGTTTAGTATCTTCCAGGGATGCGACACAAAGATTTTGAGAAAAATCCCCCCACCCCCAACTACCCTTTACATGGAACTTTTTTCGAAAATGTTGATTTTCTCAAAAATGGCTCTAACGATTTTGATTAAAATTTCGTATATTAAACATATTCACCTGACAAATAAAATTTATATCTTGAATTTTCTGGGAATAGCCTCTGAAGAGTAGTTTATTCAGGATGAATTTTACTAAATTTTGAATAACTGCTAAACCGTAAGAGATGGACAAAAACTTACTGCACAAAAAATGTAGAGCACATTAAAACACACAATTTATGTTATATACATTTTTTTTGCGAGTTCGTCGTTTTTGAGACATTCCTTATTTTTGGTTTTTGCTATGAAAAACTTACACTTTTCTCATACAGAAACTTGTCAACTCCTATCCATAAAAAACAAAGGAACTTTATTGACATAGAAACCAGCTTTTGGCTATCATTTTAACCCAGGGTAGTCCCTTATTTCGCTTCTACTTACTAGGAAGCAAGTAATAAGACTATTTCTGCCCCTTTTTTCTGATTAGCTTAAAGTAAATAGAAGTATAAGCTTTTTATGAGTAATTTGTTGCAGGGATATAGAGAAAGTCATGTGAATGGTACACATCAGATTTTTTATGTAATAAGACGTTTTCTTTCTCTTACAGTTTACCAGTTATGCAAAAGTCATCGAAAATGAATAGGACTTCAAAGATTATTCCCAGAAAAAGTCAAGATATACACTTTGTCATAAAAATATCCTGAACATACAGTATTTTAATCGAAATCCAAAGAGCAATTTTTGAGAAAATTGGAACTTCAGAAATATGTTCCATGTAAAAGGTAGTAGGGAGCACTTTCTTGAAAATATTTTGTGTTGTATTTTTTAAAGATATTGACTTAAATACCAAGTTTTATGTTAACCAACTTTTCATATTTTAATGTTGCTGTTCACATAAACACAGAATTTCTTCTAAAATACTTTTCTTTTTTTCTTTTCTTTTTTCTTTCTTTCTATCTTTTTATTTGGGAAGTCTCAAAACATGTATTTCAGGTGAAATCTCTGTATCAAATTTTGGTTGGAATGCAATATCATTTCTACCCAAGTACATGCATGATAGAGAAAGTAAACATATATATATTTGTATACACATGACTTTCTTTACCCTATACCATTTATTTATGGATATACAAACTACTCTTAAAAAACTTATTTTTCTATTCACTTATTTTTAATTAAGTTAAATCTTTGCAAAAATAGCAACATTTTGTTACAGAATATACTGAAATATACATAATTATAAAAAGAAAATATCAATATTTAAATGTTGTAGAACTGGATGCTATAAACTGACTTTAAAATGTCATACTTTTGTCATGTATGAAAATGGTAGGACTTTAAAAGAATGACAAAGTATTGTACAATTACAACCATTAATAGGGACAACTTAGAAATGACATATGTCATGAAAAAGGTTCTTTGGAATCATTTGTGGTTTTAAAGATATCTACCTTTTTTGGGTAGTAAGTTTTCATTTATTACATCAAATTCCTTCTGAACAAAGAGGATCTTGCAGGATATTCCCACAAAATTCAAGCTATGTATTTTATTTGTCATGTAAATATCTTATAATAATGTAAACAAAATTATCAGCCATTTTTAAGAAAATATAAAATATTGAACAAATTTCCATGTAAAAGACAGTCAGGAGGGAGGGAATTTTATTGAAAATGATTGTATCTATTTCTGGCAGATACTGATCATAAATACCAAGTTTGGAATTTATATATTTGGGGTGGGGAAATTTTCCTGAAAAGCTTCATGTTGCATCCTGGATTTAAATATAAAGTCTGACTTTTTGTTTTTGAATTATGCTGTCATTGACACACATGGACATTTTTCTAAAGTCTGCCATGGTACATACACATGACTTTCTCTACCCATTCTTCAACACATTCATAAAGAGCTTATTCTTCTATCTAATTCATGTTAATCAAGATAAACATCTAGAAATACTTTATTTAATACTTCCAACAGGATTAGGTGAATATTGTGACCTTAAGCAATGGTAAATCTTTCAAGAGCTGGTCATTATGTGAGACTTTGAAATGCCATTTTCTTTCCCTGACCAGCAGAAAGAAAAATTAAGCTTTCCATATGAGAAAAGTGTAACATTGAAACCAGCATCACGTATTATCACAGAGATGGCTTACTTCAAGATAAATAACAAAAACAGTATTTGACGTAAAATATGTGATCTACATTTTTTGTGCAGTAAGTTTTTTCTTATCTCTAATCGTATACCAGTTATGCACAAGTCATCTGGAATGAGGACAACTATAAAAATTGTCCCCTAAAATTAGATTACACATTTCATTTGCCATGAAAATATCTTAAATATGTGGTATTTTATTCAAAATCATCAGAGCAATTCTTGAGAAAATGAACATTTTTGATAAATGTTCCATTTAAAGGTTAGTGGGAGATTATCTTGAAAATCTGCATCTTGCATCCTTGAAAGATACTGAGTTGAAATACCAACTTTGCCATCTAACTGACTTTGATTCTTAATTACAGTATTATCCTTCTCTCTCTCTCTCTCTCTCTCTCTCTCTCTCTCTCTCTCTCTCTCTCTCTCTCTCTCTCTCTCTCTCGCATACCCTTTACTAAAAATGCTTTTTATAGATTCAGGGGATCTCAAAACATCTTTTTGTTGAAAATTTTAAATCTATTTTTGGGTGAATAACATACTTCACCTATTATACATAGAAAAAGTAAAAATCTGATGTGTTCCATTCCCATGACTTTCTATACTTATTCTGTAACAAACTATTCTTATTAAAGGTTATTCTTCTATCTACTTCATGCTAATCTAGATAAACATTAGCTCAAATGATGTAATTACATATTTCTTTGTAGGTACATACAAAGGAAATAAATGAGAGCCCTAGGCTAAGTGATATTCAGATCTTTTAAGGACTATGTGAGACATTGAAATTTGCTTCTATTTGCTTAGCCAAGATTATAAAAAAAGCAAATGAGGACTTGCCATTTGAGAAAAGTATAGATAAGCATTGGAAAGTTTAAAGCAATAACAAGAATATCTGTGAAATTGTTAACTCAAAAGAAAATATTCTACATAACTTGAGTGCTTTAACCTGATCTACATTTTACTTTCTTTACTATTTACAATGTACATAGTACTTGCACTTCACCTAAAATTTGTTACCGAGATTTCACTGGAATACATGTTTAGAGAATTGATGAATAAAAAAATGGGCAGTTTTATAAAAAAGTTTTATGTGTGAGTGTATCTGTGAACAGCATGGGTAACTCAAAAATGAGGTTAACTAAATACTAAACCTTGTATTTAAGTTCAATATCTTCCAAGAATATGAACCAAAGATTATCGAAACATCCCCTCACCCCAAAGTTTCCTTACATGGAAGATTTTTTGGAAGTTTTGATTTTCTCAAGAATGGCTCTAATAATTTTGATAAAATACCATATATTTACGTCACAAATAAAACGTATATCTTGAATTTTCTGAGAATAACCTCTGGTGCCCTCTTCATTCTCGATGCTGATCTGGGTGACTTGAAATGAACCTGAACTTTACTCAGGTCCAATGGTCCCAATAAATTGGACCATGTCCCTGATATCTGTCCTTCGTATATTCCCAGGCCTCAAAAACAAAGAGCCCAGAATTACATACCTGTGAATAGCAAATGCCTCACATTCACATAAAACATGCTGAGAGATTTCAAAGTCAGCCCCACATTTTCTGCATACCGAGTCTTCAGTGGGCCCTATTATGCATGTGTTGCCTCAGAGTGTTTGTCCAGTGAGAGAGCCAACATTTCTGAGCCTATCTCTGCTTAGGTTCAAAAGAATCTTGCATAGCATACTGTGTGGCTTTGAAAGAATGTTCTGGCTTGTCTGACAGCAGCTTGTCTTTCCTAACTCTCAAGATGAGCCCTTGCTGTGAGCTGGGTTACTTCATACTTGACACTTCTAGGAGACACACTGCAAAAGAGCTCGAGTCCGACAAATCCAAGACTTCCTTCCCACTTAGCCAGCCTGTCTGCTATCTCATTACCTCTGATGCCCGCATACCCAGGAACCCAGCAAGAATAACCTGTCCATGAGCACAGAGTGTGTACATAATTAAGCATTCCTACACCAATCTGGATGTTTTAAGGCCCATAAGGGCTTTTAAAGCTGCCTGACAATCTGAATACTCGTCTGTCTTCATATTTAAAATTTGCATGACACAGGCTAAGATAGCATGAATCTCAACCTGAAACACGGCAACGAACTTTTCAAGTGCAATGGCAAGTTTGATCCCAGGATTCCAGCTCCTCTTGCCCCCATGTCTGGCTCCTTGCCTTCAGGGGAAACCCGCTCTCCGGGGTTCCACTCCTTCCTGGTCGGAACAGCCACCCTACGCACTGGGCTGAGATTAAATCTGGTCCCCATCAAATATCATGCCATCAGGGAGATACGAAACTTCTCCTGAAGTTACTCAAAATCAACGAGTGTCCTTTGAGGTAGTTTGGAACTCCAACCCCCCCCTAACTGTACAGAGACGATGCGCACTCTGCCTTGCGACCTCCTGGACAAAGACAAATCAATGCAAAGGAAGAAGGTCCCAAAATCTTTAAGGCGGACTATGGGGTATTCCGCAGTCTTTGCAGCGATTCCAGCTTAGCGGCTACCGCCTGCCTCTCCACAAAACCATCGCCTCATAAGTTACTGATGGTCAATGACTGAGATGAATAGCCTCTTGACCGCTTTTGGCCGTAGACCCCTCCATAGACCTATTATTCTCATACATACCCACATAACATGATGGGCTTTCTTCACTTTGTATTCTACGTGATTTTGCACCTCAGCCCAATTCTGAGCCAGATAGCTTTAACTTCTTCCCTGGGGGAGAGAGGGAGAGAAGGGGGGGGGATTGCACCATTCCGAGCAGAGCCCTTCTCCTTGTGAAGACCATACATTCTGTCTTATTCGGATTAACTGTCAAGGCTTTTTTCCCGCACCACTCCTCCAGAGTCCTTTAAGAAGCACTGAATAAGCTTTTAAGCAGATTTAGGAAGTTTCCCATATGCAACTAGGCGTATGCCATCTGCATAACCCTGTATATGAAACCCGCCCCTATTGTGCCTGTCCAGTAGAGCATCCGCCACAGGGTCGGTGACAACATCTTTCCTTGGTGCAGCTACGGGGCACCGATTCCCGAAGAATATCGTTCCCCAAGCAGGCTATGATCTGCCTCCCTTCTGTAGCGGGGAAAGCGTCCTTCTGATGCTGGAAGGTTTCTAATGTGATGTGATCTACGGCGTTCTTGGCTCAGCGGCTGATGAATACTCCAATCCTGATATTGCCTAATTATCTCCGGATAATTTTGTAGGCGAGGCAAAATAATAAGCACTGAATTTCCCTTAATGTTTTAATTTATTCCCTTCGTGAACATACTTTAAAACCTTAACTGGCGGCTAGCTTCTTCATTACAATACATTTACACCACTTCAACAAATTAACGAGGTGCCTAATCTATTTGCATATCATTCTCCTACCCCTTGAGCACGTTGACCTGCCTTCCTCGCTTCACATACGTTCTGATCACAATGGAGAACAAACCTAGAGAGAATACAAGTTTCACATTCAGATTTCTTTATTCGAAATGTGGCCTCTGCGGCATGCTCCCGTTTTATACTTACACTAGGTGACGCCAACCTTCGCACCGCAAAATATAAGAACACTTTGATTGGTCCCTTAGCTGCATCACATTACATGCTATGAAAATATTTTGTTCCAAATTTCGTTAATGCCCATGACAGGTCTGGAAAAACCCTATGCTTCCACCTCTCTATCCTATATTTCTCTAGTATTTTTCCAACTCCCTCTTTCCCGAAAATCAAGTCACCACTCTTGTGTCTTTCCTATATCTTTCTATTTATAGTTAGCCTAATCCTATGCTCATTACTAAGCGGACTATTACCTGAAATTAAGCCAGCTCGCCTCTTCCTTAATTACCTAGGTTACAATTTGGTTTTGTACATCTTTCTACAGCTAAACATTCTTAACGATTTTAACATTGTTTTCATTAGTATTATAATATTATAATCAATTCTGCTTTGATATTGATCTTATATATATATATATATATATATATATATATATATATATATATGTGTGTGTGTGTGTGGTATGTCTTCCTACACTTCAAAGAAGTTCATTATCCAGTCTCTAATTATCTGACTGATACCCCTCTTATCCATACATTCTCTGATGGTTCCTAAAGTCATATAGCTAAAGGTACCTTCAATGCCCAAGAAAACTGCCATGTCTAGTTCTTCACAGTTCAACGTCCCCCTCCAGTCTTACAAGCTGATGAAGCGCCGATTCGTTTCATCCTCCGTGGTCTGGAGGTAACATGCTACCCTCTAGCTCCCAAGGTCTCGAGTTCAAATCCGGCAGAGGGCGATGGATTTTTTTCCGGGCACATACCTCCTTCGGGAGGTAAGTAAAGTCGTTGGTCCCGTGTTGTAGATTTCGGTATGCAAAAAGAACCTCAAGCCTAATAAAGAGGTCTCTGAGCAAAAATGATGTGTGTCATGCCCAAAATAGAATGAGAAGCTAGGAACAGCAGCATCCATAAATAAAGCTACACTTTGCCGATTCTGTGGATCTCCTCGGCCAATAGGCATACTGTTCGAGGATATAAGGGTGTTTCTACTGAAGCCCCATCCCTCAGATGTCTATCAACCGGCCTTTCCAGAACCTTCAACATGAAGGATGCAAGACTGATAAGTCGAGAATCCCTAGACCTGCAATGTGATAGTGTGCTAGGCTTAGTTATAAAAACCACCTTGGCCTGTCTCCAGAGGTATGAAACTCACCTAACTACTCAGGCCCTGAAGATCCTCACGAGGTATGGAGCAATGATCCCCCAGCCCTCTTGAAGCAGAGCCGGGAAGACCTCGTGTGCTCTCGTCCTTTTATAGGGCTGAAAGCTAAAACAGCATATTTAACTCTATTAGAGGTTACAATCTTGGAGAGTAGACGTTAGCCCTGAGTGCTTCCCCGTAGGTTATTTCTTGATTCATCACCCTGGTCTCCGGAAAGCGGGCTTCCAGCAGCAGCCTCAAAGTCTCCGGCTCCAATTGTGTCCATGAACCAGAGGGGTCCTCCAATGAGGCGGCTTCGACCCTTCGCCGGAAACAGGCAACTTGCGAAGCCGAGCAGTGCTCAATTGCTTTTGAATATTGCTACAGAAGTGCCTCCAAGAACCCTCTGAGGCCCCTTGACCTCTTTCTCATAATTCCTACGATCCTCCTTGTAGGCGTCCCAGGTTTCCTGACACTCAAAGGCCATATAAGTATGTAAAAGCCCGTGCTTTATTTTTGATGGCACAAATAGAAATGCTATCTGAACCTATGTTTTGCCCGCACCCTCTGAATGAGGAGTCAGTTCCTTTTATAGGAGGAAACCAGAATGTCCGTGAAAAAACCCACGTGACTTCCGAGGTCAGCCGCATTCTTGAGGCCAGTTGGAATCCATGTCTAAGCCCCGGTTCCCGCGGAAGCAATCCCAATTGATTTCTTTGGTGTTCCTGTATAGCTGACCCTCACGTTACCTTCCAACTTGAAGCAGATATGCCTGTGATTGGATAAGGAAGGTAACTCCAATCTTTCACATCCTCCTGGACTTTAAATGGTCCCAGGGTCATAATTCACAAAGGTCTGAACGTTATTTTAGTTATTGACTTCCAGATCGGTAAAGCTTAAAACTTCGAGCGTAGATTCCTCCTTCTATTTATGTCTGTGCTACCCCAAATGCTATGATGAGCGTTGGAGTCACAGCCAATCAGTAGACTGAGGCTATTCTTCCTACAACATTCCTCCAGAATCTTAAACTCTTGAGGAGGGGGATTCTCGGAATCGTAAGAAGAATAAAAGCAGCAGACCACCACCTGTCATGGTCCTCATACTGCATGCCCTACCATGAGGGCTCTAGGTATTTCGGTGCCTAAATAAGACACATGTGCCTAATAAGAAACTCTTTATATTTAATCCCATAACCGTATTATGGGTGCCAGGGTTCTTACATTATGATAGCCTCTGCATCCGCATAGTATTACAAAGTTCTCTTGAGGCAGTGATGCTGCTTTGCCGGTTAGCCTGGCTGAAATTTACCTCCGCGAAGACAATAGCTGTTGTTAGTGTTTAGTACATTTTCACAGTTAACTGTGGAAACTTGTCATGCAAATGTGCAGATCTACTACCCTCCTTATTGAGTGCCTTAAAAATGCTTCATCAGCATAAGGGAGGGAGAAGAATATTATCAGGCTGAACCAATGGTGATTTTTTTACATCACTCTTCCCTGGGACAATTCCTGCCGCTTGCCCCCACTATTATACCACATGTTTTTTTGTGTATCAGGGCTGTTCCACAAACACAAAAACAATACATTGTGAATCCCCCTTGTAATCCAAGCAGGAAACCAATTACTTGACGTTCACCGCTATTTTCCAACAATGAACATCATATTTTAAAACACGTACAATCTTGGCCATCCTTTCACAACTTTCTTTAAGACCTACAGAATGGAAAGATTGGAGCACATGGAAATTCGTTAACATTATGGAGTAACACAGCCTTTAAGCTGAACTTTGATGAATATATAATCAATCGAAAGTCATCTGGATTATGCTCAGTTTCTAGCTCACTCATTAAACCATTGATGTCTATACAGAAACACAATTCTCTTCCATAGAAACATTTTCCATATTTCGGATGTCTATTTCAAAACTATTTTTTGTACCAGGTGTAAGTCATTTTCATTGTTGAGCCTAGAAGTTCAGAATCTTCTTTTGACACATTTAAATCGCGAAGTCTACTTGCTCTACAAAATGCCTTTCACTTTCAGAATTTTCTGGTTAAAAGTCAGAATCTTTTGAAGTAGAAGCCCCTGGATCCTGATACCATTCAGCCTGGGAATCACTATTTCCTTCACCATTGCTGTCACTACACAATGTCTGAGGGGGTTTAGAAACAGGTAATTCCTCGATATGTGGAACAGGACGCATGGCAGAAGGAATTCTGGATACTGAATAACATGTTTACTTTACCTAGGCAGTACAGATGTATTTGTCATGTAGAAATAACAATCATTAATATAATTTGTTAATTCTCGCCACACCGTCGGTACAGCAAATGGCAATGCTTTGAATTTGCCATGGGAAGATTTGTCGTACAAGTGATATAACATTGATGAGGTGACTATTGTTTTTTTCTGATCACCAATTTGAAACCCAAAGAATAAAGAATATGCACATTTGGTAATTATTAATTTATCTCCTCTGATTTTTGGGAGTAAATCGTCCAAAAGTGTACAAAAAAGTGTCCGAATTATTTTCGCACTTCCGATGGGAATTAGTTCTTTTAATTGCACCACTAAAAAGAATTACAGTAATGAAAAAGAAACGTCACAATGTATCACACGACTGTCAACACATCCACAATGAGACTTACATTCTTTCCGCAAGCGAAATAGCCTATTTTAAACTGTTAGCGGACACACCCACCCAGGTATACATTTCAAATTCCGGCTAAAGGTCTGTTACGCCATATTAAGCATAATTGGGAAGCAAAATTGAAAAAGGGAATTTTTGTGGAACCTCAAATCCGAAAACTCTAGGAAGACGAAATGTTTGAGAAAACTTTACAAACGGTGGAATTAGCAGCTTGGCAAACATTTAAAGAGGTTGTGCGAGGTTTTCTTGGAAACTCGGAGAGGAGGGGGGAGGGACTATAAAAGTTGGTCCCAAATTTGTTGAAATTCTGGCAAACTTAGGTTGTAGAATGTCTTTGAAAGTCCATTTCTTCATTCCATCTAGACTTCTTTTTCTCGGAAAATCTAGGTGATTTTAGTGATGAATAGGCTCAGGATTTACATGCACTAAAACAGTTAAAATATGCAACTCTGCTGCTAAAATATGTAAAGTATGCTCTAAAATGTAAATATTTACATTAAACTTGCATGAATTCCAGACTTTTAGGTGTTTCCAATTATATGTCCTGCTCCTGGCTGTAATTGTACCTGTAGTAGAGTATGACGATCTTCAAGTGTTCCGGAGTCAATTTATGACGTCTGTTGGAAAGTATGTTTGTAAACAAAGAATGGCCGCTCAACGTACACAGATGTCATAGGACAGTATTTGTAAGAACTAGCAAACTGGTGAAATTTCTTGTGGAAGGTCAAAACTGTCACCCTGCAGATATTGGTTCACAGAGCTTAAAATGTTAAATCCAGGATTCCTTATAAAACACCACGCAGCTATTCACCCAATTTGTCCGCATACTTCACAGGTGCTCATTTTCACTTTCTCAAGGATTAATAGGCCCTCACGTAGGGGCAAACCACACTTTTCCAATTTCTTAATCGCTTCAGCAAAATTTTGAAATGTGCTTTAATTAAATTTAAATCTCTCGCGAAATTTAAATCGTAAGGTCTCACTTTTGAATATTTATTGTGGACGCTGAATTGAAGCTGCGTCATTCGGATTAAGTCTGCAAACAAATTATTTAACAGCACTCAAATTATCTGCATAAAATACAGCTGCGTTTATCCAAGTGCCCCAAAGCGTAAGAATAGGTTCTTGAGGAAAGGTCGATCCGGAAGTGATTCTCTATAAGCGCCTACTCGCGCAGGAGCTTTCAGAAATATCTTTTTGTGTACTTGAAATCAAAGTGTTTACTTCAGGAAATTGTTTTTGCTGTTACGGGTATGTGCGATACATGTAACATGTATTAGATTGGGAAAAAATGTTTTTAGTGATGAACATAAAGGTTGCAGCATCTGAAAGTAGGTAATGAAACTTGTCATTATCACCTTCTGGCCGCAGCATGCTGCAATGGAATGATTGCCCCCCCCCAAGAACCTACAAAAAATATCAAATAAGGCGATTTACCCCCAAGAACTTGCAAAAGATCAAATAAGGCTATCCCAACTCTTTATCTCTTAGTTTATCAACGGGAAAGTTCGCGACATGATGACCACAAGCTTTTGAGGTTTCATCGCCTGCACCCAAATATGATATTTCAGGTCTAATTTCAATAATCGTTTGATTGTAGCATTCATCAATGTGGTTTTCCGAATTGTTGATTCATGTGGGGTGGAACTATTACAATATTTCTCAAAGAAATCGAAATTTCCGATTGTTTAGTGCATTGTATGGTATATTTGCCGAGATTAGAGCAGGAAATAAATCTGAAAAATTCATTACCTTTAGATGAAGTAGGACTTTGTTTGGTCAAGAAGGTTTGTTTTGAGGTCTGTCCCTGTTTTGTTGCAATATGTCGGTTAGTCGTTGAACGCTGTGATAGTTGAAACTTTTTTTTCGCATGCTATAAGTTTGTTGCATGGTTGACAAAAAACAGCTTTATCGTCTGTAATGTAATCCACTGGTCCACGCTCCTTAACCCACCGTTTTAAAAGCACACTTCTATTTGTTTTATCTTTTGGCATTTCAGCACCCTTCAATAAACGTCTTTCTCACAGGAAATCGTAACTCACTATAGCAATACACAGTCTGTCACTCTGCACAGCTATCTCCGTTATTCCCCGAGACCTTGATACCGCCACGTGACTTGATGCAATGTTAGCGCATATCACCAGCGTCTACTGAAGGGCTCTTTAGGGGTTTTCTGTTTAGCAAAGAGAACTCAAAAAGTATGTTTGGTCTTTTAATTTGTTAAAACTGTTTCATATATGATGGTACATACAAAATAGTTTCATATATACATATGGTGCATACCTAAATAGCCAAATATGCAACACTGAAAATATGAATAATGCACTATAAACTTAATATTCTGAAACAACAGATGTCAAAACGTAGTTATAGCCTGTTTCCATATCATACGTAGAAGCAAGTAGAACGTGCATTTCCATATAAATCCTAACCCTAGTGATGAACAAGGGGAACGGTTTTATCAGGATATTTCCGCCATGAAGAAGAGGTACCAAGGTCGTAAGGACTCAGTAATGATGGGGGATTATTGTTGGCTTCTTGTGAGGGAAAGAGGAGTACAAGAGGCAATCACTTGCTACCAAACACTTTTGAGCGGAGTTGCAGGCATGTCTCTTAAATATATAGTCGAAATATTATTGCATGCATAACATATTGAATTAATCTTAATTTACCATGATACATAGTACTATACCATATATCTTTATATCACAATAATAAATGTGACATAATAGCTTATCTGAAACCTCTTAGGTGAGAACCTAAATGTCTTCATATCTTTTTAACCTGACGTAATAGGAGATTTCTGTGTGATTTTCAAAATCAGCACATCATTTTCTTTAAGAATAACACATTTTTATCGCGGATATATGATTTTTTTTAGTAGTGAATCATCTAGATGTTCCTTCCATCATCCTATATCTATTCCTCTCTAAGATCCAGGGTCCACTCTTGGTGCTTTCATGGGCTGTTTATCCCCTTCTTGAGTCTGGAGCAGCCAATGATGTTCAGATAAAGGCATCGCTGGGTTCCTCCCTCCCTCCCTCCATCACTGTTCTCATCATGTGCGGTGGTCCCAATCGAAAAGGAGGCCTTGACAAGCCGCAGTGGAGAATCAATCGTCTCCCAAGCATAAACTCTGCGGAGGCAGTGTCCATATAATCACAAGGCGAATCTGGCCGCGCCGTGGCCGAGTGGTTAGACCACTCACCTCTCACCTAGACGACCCGGGTTCGATCCCAAGCGACCGCATGTGAGATTTGTGGTGGACAAAGCGGCGCTTGGGCGGGTTTTCTCCGGGTTCTCCGGTTTCCCCCGCCATCGCATTCCACCGGTGCTCCATCTTCATGTATCATCAGTGTCACCGCCTGCGGTGCCATAAGTAAGCGGGCGTTAAACAAAAACAAAAAAACAAGGCGAACCTCCTTGGGTTCTATCTTGCGATCGTATCTATGCTTAGTGCATAGACTCTTCCATAGTCTTTGGAAGAGGACTTCGTTCTTCACCTCTAGCTCCAGGAACCCACCCAGAAATCTCTTATACGTTGGTAGTACGGCCATTCCCACCAATTTGGGTGTAGACCCCTCCCATACCCGCAATATAGGTTCGCAATTTCTTCAGCCACTCCAAGGAGATCTCATCGTAGCAGATCACAATCTTCGAACATCAGGCATTCCCCTCCTCATGGAATCCACCCATTTGCTCGTCGATCGCAGCCCGTATCAGGTTGCCCTATTCTTGCAATAGTACCGCCTGGGGCTAGCCATCTTCTACGATGACCAGCTTGATCCCAAGTTGGATCGCTTTCGCATAACTAGAGCCTTCTTAGCCTCTCTTTTCATTGAAATGGGAGCCTCTCCCTGTCCCTTTACCTCTTTTGGAGGAGGTAGATGGATCGGGTACGGGCCCCAGCCCCACAGCGGTTTCTAGTGGGGTCCCTCGGGAGAAAGACCTTCCCTTTCGCAGTCTGCTGGACCAGTGGCCTTACCTTCCTCCTTTTCTCGGCTCTTCCATCAGCCTTTTTCTTTAGTTTTAGGGTACTAACCAATCTAGTCAATTCCCTCTAACTGTGACTTTAACAGTTTTCCCTATAGGTTTAGATCTCTCGGGTCCCCCAGATAGGACCTCTGGTTGTTTGGAACTACAAGTATCTATGGTCCCACGATTAGCTAGGGGAATCTATGGTCCTCTTAGACGGAGCCCCGCATATCTGAGTAAGACTAAATACTCTTGGAGGTCGTCAGATATCACAAAGGATCCGTTAAGGACGTCTCCCTTGCTCTATGCACCCCACCGCTTAACACCTTAGGGTTGGAAATTTGATTCGTGGTCTCCTATTGGATATTCGGAGACGGCCTAACCGGCGAGTCGGTGGTCAGCCGACTCCGCCGTCCAGGTCTCGGGTATCTACCATCTGTTGGCGTGTCCGGTACCCACTCAAGGTCCAGCGTTAAGGACTTAGGGGCCGTCAAGTCATTCCAGAAGTCCCCCGCTGTGGAATCTGGGTGGCTTAGTTACTCGCTGGATTTCTGGTCCCTAGGTAGTGAGTTCAACCCGACCCAGATCAATGGTGCACTTAGCTCTTGAAAGCGGCAGCCCCATATAGAAAAATTTACTTGCATGTTAAAGAACTCCTGCGGGACAAAACTACGGTACATCAGCGGCGCTGTTATGTCGCTGGTAATTGATAGCATTGTTAACTAGTGCATTATTATCATTCTGGATAATATTTACATAACTGGTACACTGTAGGAGATAGACAAGATGCTACTACACAAAAAATGGTGATCTCGTTAAAGCACGTATTTATGTTTATTTTAATACGTTTCTTTTTTTTTTTTTTTTTTTTTTTTTTGTTAAGTTATTTCCGAGATACTATTTGTTAGGAGTTTAATATTTCCAGTACTTAAACTTTTCTCAAATGGGAAGTCTTCTGTTTTTACTCCTAACCATGGATAGAGAACGGAATTGGAATTGTATCATTTAGTGACCAGGTTTTAAAAAATGTGACAATGCTTAAACCTAGAGTAAACCCTTATTTTTCTTGTGCATACAAGGAAATAGGTAATAAGTCTATTTCTGCTTATATGTTTCTAAGCATGGAGTAGATACAAGAATAAGCTTTTGTAAGAAAAAGTTTACCGCAGATAAGGCAGAGAAAGTTGTGTGAATGGAACACGTCAGACTTTTTTATGTAGTAGGATTTTGTATTTCTTACGGCTTATCAGTTATATAAAAGTTATTCAGAATTAAGAGGACTTTGGATGCTTCTCACACAAAATTCAAGATACACATTTGTCAAAGAAATATAACATTTGGCATATTAATAAATATCGTTAAAGCCATTTTTGAGAAAATAAAACTTTTCGAAAATATTTCCAATAAAGGATAGTTAGGGGTGGAGGATTTCCCTTAAAACCTTCGTGTCGGAGCTTTGGAAGATGCTGAATTTAAATCTTAAGTTTGATATATAACAGATTTTATCTTTATGCTGTTCATACACACATTCACATTTTCTGCACATACTGAAGTCCTGACTGATCAAAGAACAGTGGAAGGGGTTTTTAAATTTTTGGCACAAGTTTCTTTTACCTTGAGGTTTTAGTTGTTGGTAGCTTTGTCGTGATACTGAAGCGGATTTTTAATTTTTAAATAGCTTTAGTTTTTATCACGTCAGTATTTGCATATTTTGTTTTATAAACCGTTTTCACTCTTTTAGTCATAGTTTTATCGCCAGTTCTGATTTCAGGGCTGGACAATGCTTTTACCCTGGTTTTTATACTCTTTTTTAGGCCCATTTTTATCAGTGCTTTATTTTATATTGCGTTTTATCATTGGTTATGGCCAGGATTTTTATCATAAGGGCGCCGATCACCTTGTCATTTGAGCGCTCTTAAACCCTTTTATCATTATATTATCTCACGCGGATCCCCTTATCACAAACGCATATCTTTTTCTAAAATGCTTTTTTTTTTCTATTCAGAGGACCTCAAAACATGACTACGCACTGAGTCAGTAATCGCGAAACGTATGTGAACGGCTTGCGTCGTAAATTATAGCTGATTCTTACCATCCATTGTTACACAAATGGACAAGTATTCTGTCGGCAAGTTCTTTGACGCCGAAGTTGGGCATTGTTACACCTGAGTGAGTTTTGTGACACCTGTGGTGGTTTGCACGTGGACTGCTGGAAGTTTCCTGTCACGTGACCGATAGGTATAAAACAGGAACGAGCCCTGCCCAGAGGGCAGTTTTCAATTGGAAATGCATAGCGTGCAACAGTTGAGTGAACTTTCGACGGGAAATTCGGAACTTGTATCAGTAGCCGCAGCCTCCGAGCGTCGACAGAAAATTGTTATGGGATCATGGGAAAAATACAGTTATTTGTGAGCAGATTTTATTTGTAATCAGTGGAAGAAATAAATCATTTTTGTTACATTGGGTCGGAGTTGCGATGAAACAAATGATCAAATCTCATATTTGCCGAAATCAGAAAATTAAGCGAGAAATGGAAAAGGTTGACACGGGAATGAAATCAGAAATGGAAAAGAAGAATACGTGGAAGATGGATGAAATGAAATTAGTAAGGGCAAGATGGAAGCAAAAATTGAATGTGGAATGGAAAGCAGAAAGAAGTAGATAGAAAACAAAAAATATGCTAGACTTGAAGCCCGAGACTACAGGATGCAAAAGTTTGAAGGAACATTCTTTTTCAAGTCTTCCGCCGACAGTTTGCCGCCGCCGCCCCCCACGACCGATGGCCAGCAGAAGAGGAAGCCGTACAACTGATGGCAAGCCCCCAGGGACTGGTTGCAGAAGTACTGAAAGCAATTCCGACGTTGGCGATATCCGGAGAGATCTGGGAAGCCCTTGAGAACCTCTTTGGGAACCACTGCTTGGCTGCTGCAACCGCCAGGAGAGACGATGTAGGAGTTCTCTTTAGTGATTGGACAGCTGGTGAGCAAAGCCGGGGAGCTTACACCTAGTTGTGACCCAGGAAGCTACCTACTCCTTTTTCGATGGGGTACGTGACGCCGAAATAACGACAGCGCCTTTGACGAGTACAAGGCCATCCACTAGGGGTTAACTGCACCACAAAGGATGGAAGCGGCCAAGAAAATGGCGCCCCGACCTAGAAGACGAGCAAGCAGTATTCGTTACGACGGACAGAGATAACCCAGAGACGACGATCACCTTCGAATGGTGTGTGCTGGGGTGTGGCCAATCAGGACACCTAGCGAGAGACTGTCCGCGACAAAGCCGTCCAACTGGCAGACCACACTTGAAGGGCCGTAATCATCAACATATTGAGTGACGTTACGTGATTAACGAAGAAGAGTGGATAACAGCCTCATCGCAGACGGCTGGGTACAAGGGAAGCTATGCTGGATGCTAATCGACATAGCTGCAGCCATGACTAATAAGGCCTGACGTGGCGAAGGACTTGCCGACACGACTTCATCGGCTCTAGCAACTAGTCACGGCGTTGGGCGATATCTTACCTACCGAGAAGGAGCTCCTGCTGGAGTTGACATTGGGACTGAGCATTGTAAGCCTTGTCGTCGTAAGGGTGGCTGAGGATGATACAGGGACTGGATGCCCCCTTGAGCCTCAAGGCACGGTCGACATTGGTCGGAAGATCTTGGACTTGGCCGAAGTGGTTATTGCTCTGGAGCCCCCTCGAACATCCGAGGATCTACAGGGTGATTCTGGAGACGATGTAGTTGTGCCCTCAAGAAGTTAGGTGGAGGTGAAGGCCAACGGTCAAGGAACCTTATATCGGATCGGAAAACACCATTGAACGGATTAGGTTTTACCCGGGCATTGTTGCTTTGTTGGGAGGAAGTGTCTGGATGACATTGTCGTAGGCTACAACTTAGAAAACCATCTCGAGAACCCAAGACACTGCAACGGCTGTTGGCAGCTAACATAAAGTTGAAGGCAAAGAAGTGCTAATCTTCTCTGCAAGGAGATGGTATACTTGGGCCACATAGACTCACCAACTGGGGTGGCAATGGATCCACAGGCTCAAGCAGTGAAAGATTGGCCTGAACTGAAAAACAATTAAGAGCTGTGAAGTTTCATGGGCATATGCAGCTACTACCACCAGTTCGTCAGAGGTTTCTCCAACATCGTGAAAACCCTCACTCGTCTGATGGAAGAGCACCGCTCTTATATGTAGTCTGAACACAGTTTTATTTATGGACGTTCTTTAACTGTTGCGGCTCTTAGCGACCCAATCTATATTGGGCAGATAATTTTGTTCAGAGGCTTGAGGTGCTTTTGCTTGACTAAATCTATGACATGGGAGCAACGGCTTTACTTCTCTTCTGATGAAAGCCATGCTAAGAATGTTTATGCCCGACAAAATCCATCGCCCTCTGCTGGGTTTGAACCGCAACCTTGGGAACCAGAAGCAATACTTTACCCCTTAACTACAGAGGAAAACTTAAAAAAAAAAAAAAAAACAGAGATCCTGTTCTGGGTGCTTAAGTCAGTACTCTGCAGTGCGCCTATTTTAGTTTATCCTTAACCTGGTAGTGACTTTATTGTGGACATGGATGCCAGTGACACCAGCATTGGAGGCATTCTATTCTTGGTCCAGGATGGATGAGCTAGTTATAGCCTCTTACAGCAAGCAGCTTTCTAAGGCTGAAAAACATTGCATTACTCGGTGAGAGCTCCTGGCGGTAGTATGCTGGAGCTCTTCCACAAGCATCTGTAGGGTCAACCATTCCACCTGAGGACTGACCCTTCGGCCCTGGCAGGTAGTAGAGTTTCAAGAACCTGGAGGGCCAGACAGCCTGTTGGATCCAGAGGCTCCAACAGAACATCAGAAAGGAAGGAGTCACTCTAATGTAGATGCCAGTCCAGACGACCTTCCCAGAGGAGTATGGCCACTGCACCAAGGTCAAACAGAAATACTGTGCTGTGGCTGTCTGTGTCGTTTTCTACTGTGCCTGCCGCTGGATGGGATGGTGCAGGCCTGAGGAGGGAGTAGTTGTCGTACGCTGACTTGGGACCACTCTTGAGAGAAATGGAGGCAAGGACTAGCCATAGCAGGGAAGACATCTCACTCGTAAGTAATGTGTGCAAGTCCTACTGGGTCCAATAGGATTCATTGAAGACTAAGAAAGGAGTAATATTTACCTGAACGAAAGATCTAGAGAGAGCAGCTGATCTTCCCTCAAAGTAAGGCCACGGAAGTCCTAGTGGAGTACTGGCGGTGACTTGGGGCCCAACCGAATTGTCAAGCTTCGATAATGCTACCACTGACGAGACTACGGGCAGATGCCGAGAAGTGTGTGTCGTGTGTGCAGCAAGTCGTGCCCATAGCCTTGGAGCTAGAGTCGCATGCAGTACATAACATATGAGCACCTTTTGAAAGCATAGCCATTGATGCTGCTGTGCCATTCCCTGTGTCACAGAGGGGCAATGAATATTTGCTGGTCGCCATGAGTTTTTTCACCAAGTAGAAGGTGAATGACATCCCTAATCAGTAGGCCAAGACCATTGCAAACTACCTGGTAGAGGAATTGTTTTGTGCTATTGAGTACCGTTGGAGCTGCACAGTGATCAGGGTACCAACTTTTGAGTGCAACCTGAAGAGAAAAACACTGGAACGACTTGGAGTATACAAGACGCGCACAACACCTCTCCAGTCAGACAGCATGGTCAAGTGGTACATCAAGACTAGAACATTTGATGAAGGCCGTGGCCAATCACCAGAGAGACTGGGATATGAGGGTACCACCTTTCTTGCTGGCCTACTGCTCTACAACCCATGACACCACCGGGTTGACACGAGCCAGTTTGGTATTTGGCTATGTCTACCATGGGACCTGATGTTTGAAGGCCTCCATGGGCAGAATAGCCAGCAGTCGACTACATGAGAATTTCTTAGTCCAGTTCACAACACATTCAGATAGCGAGAGACCGGATGAAAACCCATAACAACGCTCAGGTCAACAGCCGAGGTTTCCAGCAGGATGATTTGGTGTACCTATATCTCCCTGCCCAGACCAAGGGATGCTGCCCCAAACTTCAATAACCATAGCAAGGGCCATACTTTGTGCTGGAGGATAAATCATGTTTACCACACCTGGAAGTTGTCCCAAGGGAAGAGGCTATTAGTATAACTATGTTGTCTAGCCCGCTACGAACTGCTCTGAGAAGGGAGCAGTAGTCTATGTCCTGCAGCCGTAATCACCGAACTGGTATGAATGGCTTGTTTCGTAAGTAATAGCTGATTGTAGCACCCATTGTTACACCTGTGCGAGTGGGCAGTGCAAATTCTTTGATCTGAAGCTGTGCGTTATTACTTATTATTTTTGTATTAAGGGAGTCTCAAAACATTTATTTCCAATGAAATCTCTTATCAAATTTTTGGGTGCAATACAATATCTTCTCTATACACTACGTACATAGTATGTGTAACAATAATTTGTCATGTAGATGTAGAGAAAGTCATGTGAATGGAACACATCAGATTTTTAACGATCTGTTGGCAGACACTTTCTGATTCTTTAAATTGTGAGATAAATATTTTGACAAGACTGGTAATATGTGAGGAATTGTTCCAGCTTTTATTGTGAGTTGCAAATAAAATAACATGTAACCTGTGAAAACATGTCTTTCCAGGGAATTTCTTTCACTTAATTAGAAAGTTTGTCTTTTGGAGGTCTAAAAAAGTGTTTACTTTTGGATTCTTGGCCTGCACCCTGGAATGAAGCACATGGTCATTTTCTTCTTGAGGCAAGAAAAACACTGAAATTGCTTGTAACTGTTTGGCTCACTGTTAGGTTTGTATTACTAGGCAAAGTACTGTGTACACAATTTGAAGCACCAACAAAAGTGCTGCCAGGGTTTTGGTGGGCCACAATGTGCCATACCTACCATTGTCGAAGTGGTAGAGTCAGCATACTTTCTCTCTTCTTTATATTATGATTCAGCTGTATTCCTAATTCTGTTTGTGGTTATGCCATGTATCTATTCTGCTGTATATCTGAGCATGTTCAGAAATTTAATGTGACTAGGTTTTCTGGCCCTTAAGGACATATATGACTGAATTTAATGAAAAATCACAACAAATCAACTTTTTTGTTTTAATTCCATGAAATAATTTAAACATTCCTGAATACAAAAGAGGTGAAACTGGCCATTTTTAAATGCATTAGTGCAAAACATAAGAGGTGAAACTTTACTGAATATGGCAAGAAAAACTAAAATGCTACCAGTTCTCAATTGCATCATGCAAAAGAAAGTTTTGTAGAAGAAAAGGGCAATGTAAGAAGAAGGATAGAAAAGGCAGCAGCAGAGGACAGAATAAGGAAAGGTGAGGGTCCGACCTACCAACCTGGTGTATTTTAATGTGGGCCAAGCATTCGTATCCTTCCCTGTTTCTCGCTATTGATATTTTCGGCATCTTTCTTCCTGTGAAACATTCCTTGTAAACTAATTTTTCAGTTACACAAATATAATTTGCTATACATGTTCACAAAAGGTACAATGAATAAGAAATGTCATAGGTTTTACTGTCAGATGTATTTAAGCATACGTTTTCAATTTTCAAACAAAAATTATATTTTTAAAATAAAAAAAAGCACATTCATAACTTTAAAAACATTTAGAGCCTCAATTATAGGGGACACAGATAAACCTAGAAAAATTTCAAAAGGTAGATGTATTGTGAACCTAGGGTTAAAATGTTAGATAAAATTTAAATTTTTTGTTGCTAGGGACCTTTTTAGTGATGTGACAAAAACATAAACAAATTTGACCATACATTCCAAACTCTTAGATTAAAATGGATGAAATTTACACTGTCATTATTTGCATTATATTACATCTGTGGTATTAATTTCAAAAGGCTAGCATTATTAGTGTGGAATTTCAAACATTCAGTCATATATGTCCTTAAGCAGATAAGACATTTGGTATATTTACTACCTCAAACTTATAGTCTGGTTTCCATCTGTGTTAAACCCCTCAGGGTGGGTTGCTGCTTCCATTTCTAAGCCTTCTCTTTGAAGCCTCTATTGAGTTGTAGATGTGCAGTAAATGTATGGAAAGCTGCCACAAGGCATTTTCATTGGATAAAGCTCTGATTGTGAGCATGGCTGGACCACATGATCTAACAATAATAATTCTTCTAATTCTTCAAATCTATAAAAATATTTATTATTTCTTCACTGATTATTTTAGAATGACCCTATTATTAGAAGTATCTATTGCACCCATTTCGACGAGGTGATCTACACTAGTAATAATAATAATAATAATAATAATAATAATAATAATAACCAAAATAAAAAAAAAAAACTAATATAATGTATAACAAGTATAGAGTCATTAAATTATAAGGTAAGCCTTGTTGCAGCCTCTCTCCACCATATGAGAGATCCGAGACTTGCCAGGAAAGCTGTGCCGGCAAAGGTGCACCAAAATACATATCTTAAGATAAATTACGGAAATGCTGACCTTCTACTTAAATATGGGCAGCACAATTCGCTAAAATATTATTGCTCACTTGTCTAAACTTAGCAACAGTAATCCTTATAATTTCTTGCATGTTGCTATCACTAAGTTTCTGTAGATTACTCAGGGATTTCTCTGCTGGGCTTACGTGAATGAGTGAGAACTTATCCTGATATATGGTGGACTTTGAGACAGTGATGTGTTTTAACAATTAAAATTTAGTTTAGTCGATTTTGTAACACTACATCACTTACTTTTTTATTTCGGAAAACATGTTTCAGAAGCCATGTGCTTCCATTGTCAATTCCTTTGGTCGACTACCGGCATTGCTTGCTGTGGTGGTTGTCTCTGTCCCTGGTGGTGGTTTGATGAACTTCTGGATGAGTAGATCGCCTGGCGGGATTTCAAAATTGAAAACCCGGTTCTTGTTTTTCCAAATATATATGTTTTCCCAAACTTTTAATTCTGTCTTCCTTGCCAGGCAATCTACTCACCCAGAAGTTCATCAAACCACCACCAGGGACAGAGACAACCACCACAGCAAGCAATGCCGGTAGTCGACCAAAGGAATTGACAATGGAAGCACATGGCTTCTGAAACATGTTTTCCGAAATAATAAAAAAGTAAGTGATATAGTGTTACAAAATCGACTAAACTAAATTTTAATTGTTAAAACACATCACTGTCTGAAAGTCCACCATATATCAGGATAATTCACGGAATACAAACCTTGTGGACGTAGACTGCCGTAAACATACACAACACGTGGTGAAAGGAACAGAAGATGGACGCTACAAAGGTAGGATCAAATTCAATATTCATTTACGAGGCTTTTAACGAAACCAACCACAAAAAGGATATAAAGTTATTCGAAAAACTACAAGAAAAGAAACGCAAATTAGCCGCGGATATCCGGTTTCTAAATTTATGTAGAATTAAAAAGGCCACGCCAAAATTTGTCAGAAAAATAATAAAAAATGATAACAATAGTAAACTAGAAAAAGCAGTCGTCAAAAAAGTCTTGGAAATGGAGAAGAACAAACATTACAAAAGTAGAAGTGAAGTAGAATTACAGCTATATGAATTACACTTGAAACTAACAAAAAAATTAGGAAGCATCATTTGGGAAAATTTAGAAAACAATCTTTTGGCTAAATTAAGCATCAAAATGAGAAACAAAACTTTAACGCAAAAACGTAAACTTGAAAAGCTGTGCAAAGAACAGAGGAAAAGAAAACCAATTCAAAAATCCACACCACAAATGAACGTCAAAAACCTATCGGACCAAACTTTCACCAAATCAGAATTGGATTTCTTAAACAAAGGGATGAAAACTTGCGTCGATTTTTCAGATAAAATTGACGATTACATTGCGGACGTACAAATAGCCACCCAGCACATAAATGATATTGATAAAAACATAATAAAAAGTGAATGTTGCCAAATTATCGAAACAATGGAAAGCAAAAAGAAAACTAACCCCCCAAAAAATGTAATAAGAGCATTAAAAAGCAAACTGGTAATTTATAGCAAAGCAGACAAAGGAAACACAATAGTAATTATGGACAAAACTGAATATGTAGAAAGAATGGAAACACTTTTAGAAAAAGAAGAATACTCTACAGTACAAAAGAACCCTCTAAACCAATGTATAGTTAAATTAAATGCCAGTATTCAAGAATGTAAACTAATAGACAAAAAAGAAAAATGCAAAATTAAAGTTGATAATCCAGTTCTGCCCAGAATTTATGGCCTTCCAAAAATACATAAGCCGGGAAATGCAATGAGACCAATTATAAACAATATAAGTGCACCTACTTATAATCTAGCAAAATTGTTAACAAACAGATTCTCTTCATTCCCTAAATTTGAAACAGCAAGTATAAAAAACTCTCTAGATCTGATCGATAAAATTAAAGACATAAAATTGGAAAAAACCGATATGTTAGTTTCCTTTGATGTTACTGCTCTGTTTCCAAGCATACCTACAGAAAGCATACAATCCCACATCAAAAACTGGTTACTTGCAATAGGAAAAACAACAGAAGAAGTGCGAGAATACATCATATTAACGAATCTGTGCATAAATAAAAATTTTTTCACATTTAATGGGAAATATTACAAACAAACATCTGGTTTAGCTATGGGCAGCCCGCTGTCACCTATATTAGCAGATCTCTTCATGAGCACTATGGAAACTAGGATTAAAAAGGCATTCCCCTGGATGTTCAAAATATGGTACCGCTATGTAGACGACATCTTTGCAATAGTCCCAGAAAGACACCTAGAAGATGCACTAATACTCCTAAATATGCAAGAAAAGTCTATAAAGTTCACAATGGAGAAGGAATGTGATGGACAACTACCATTCCTCGACCTAAAAATCATCAAAACTAATAATCACCTTACATTTGGCATCTATAGAAAACCTACCCACACCAACAGCTATATAAAACAAAAGAGTTACAATCCCATTCCCCATCAGCATGCTTTACTCAACAGCCTTACACACAGATTGGTAAATGTACCAATGGGAAAAACAGAATGCCAATGTGAACTTACTAAAATATTGGACATAGCTACAGAGAATGGATTTCGGGCAGAACTGGTGTACAAAAAAGTTAATAAAGCCAAAAATAGAAAGAGAATTAAAGAAGTCAGTACACTCACTCAAAACCAGAAAGAAAACAAGATCTACAAGAAGTTTACATACCACCCTACAACTTTCTACAAATTCCAGAGGATCTTCAAACGACATAACATCATTCTAGCCCCTAAAAACAATTACTCTATAAAAAACATTTTAAATTCTAAATTAAAAGATGATATCCCACAAGAAAACAAACCAGGAATATATCAGTTCAGCTGTAATGACTGTGAAAAAATCTACATCGGCCAAACAAAAAGAAATATAAAAACCAGGGCAAAAGAACACCACAGAAATATTAAACTCAAACAAGAAAAAAAATCTGCAGTAGCTTGGCATTTTTGGAAAGAGAAACACACTATAAATAGAAGCCCAAAAATCTTCAAAAACATCACAAGGAAGACATAATTAAAAGTTTGGGAAAACATATATATTTGGAAAAACAAGAACCGGGTTTTCAATTTTGAAATCCCGCCAGGCGATCTACTCATCCAGAAGTTCATCAAACCACCACCAGGGACAGAGACAACCACCACAGCAAGCAATGCCGGTAGTCGACCAAAGGAATTGACAATGGAAGCACATGGCTTCTGAAACATGTTTTCCGAAATAAAAAAGTAAGTGATGTAGTGTTACAAAATCGACTAAACTAAATTTTAATTGAGTGAGAACTTGTTATACTGCCTGTTTGGGAGCAGATGGTCAATATTTTCAGCATTTATTTAAGGTAAGGACTCCTGTGCGCTGTTGCTGGCACCACTTTCCTGGCAACTCTTGGATCTCTCGTGCAGCGGAGAGAGGCCACAAGAGGGGTTGCCTTATAATTTTGTTTCGTAATTGGCCTACCGTGCCCATATGTGTAGGACTGATAGCCCCCTTACAACTAACAAGCCAAAGCCTAAAAACCTTATAATTTAATGACCCTATATATAGCTACATTATCATCATTCTCATAATCAATGCCACCGTCACGATTATTATTCAACTTTGTAATAGACTTAAAGCTTGGTTGATATAATATGGGTTTGCAGTTCTTGTGACTAGAATAGAGATTTGTTAATAAGATCTTAAAATAAAAATTGTGTCTCAAGAACATAAAAGTACAATTTAAAAATAAAATATAAAATTAACAAGTTACCTTCAAAATTTTAGCCTGTACACCTGTTAAATCTCCTTTGTTTTGAAGTAATATATTAAAAGTATAACCCTGACATTCCAGCAGCAGCATTATTCATATTTAATACATTTATTCCCCAATTAATGGAATCATTTGAAAAATTAGTTGAAATTTCAAACCCTTTAAAATTCTCCACTTGAATGTTGATCGTTTTAAGACTAGTTTCAGTTAGTGTCGACAAATTAACTGAAGATAGGGAGGACGCTCCCTGAAAGTAGTCTTAAAAAAGATCAACATGTAAGTGAAGAATTTTAAAGTGTTTAAAATTTTTATTAATTTTTTTTTAAACAAATCCATTATAATACAAATACTCCTAATCCTTTATTTATTTATTCCCCAATTAAATTTAAATGTAGTGAGTCACCTTTTTACACTTTTTGCTCCAACTTTGCCTTCATTTGGGAAGACCGGTTTCAGGGTACTTAAACCCTATCTTTAGTTCCGGGTTGGAGCAAAAAATGTACAAAGGTGACTCATTACATTTAAACTTAATTATGGAGCTCCACTAAATACTTCTTTTTATTTGATATATCCCCAATTAATATTTACGGAGAATTAACATAACACCACTCTATATGGAGAAATAGAAATGGAAAGAAAATACAGAGTTCCTTCGCCATTGTTTCAACCTGTGGTATCAACATAACTGCTTTATGCCAAGTATCTGCATGCAAGATTGCACAAAAAATGATTCATAAAATTTAAAATAGGAAAAAGAAAATTCCCCCAAGATTGTTGCATTTTATTTCCAGAGTTAGATGCCTTCAAGTAAATAAATTGTTGAATAGATAAAACAATCACACTTATTAAATTTGTCATTTAATACATTTTTAACATCAAAATATGCAAGAAATTTGTTATTATCTGTGAATCATTATAATTTGTTAGTAATTTTATTCTTGCCAAACTTGGCCTGTTGGAGAGAAGCCAGAGACATATTTATTTTCAATCTACTTTCTACGTTTCCAGCTCAATTTTTAACAGCAATGTGACGGTGGGCCCTTGTGAGTTGAAAAGTTAATCTGACTTGAAAAAATTCAGTGCTACGAGTTGGATCTGAACCTCTGATTTTAAGCTTTCTTTGTTGATGGTCTGTTACTGAACTATCATGCTGATCTGCTTTGTGATTTATTTTGTGTTTGTTGAATCTCTTATAAAGTAGAGTGCTATGAATTTCACTGTTTTTCATTGATTTCCCACTAATTGGGATTTCTTAATTACTTCCAATACAATGGTTATAAAATCAAGTAGATTATAAAACTATTTTGAGAATGAAAGATAACCTTGTATCAGTTATAGTCACATACTGAACTATATCATTTTGTTATGTAAAATGCACTTTGTATTAAATATATATTACCAGTGCTACCTCATATTTCAGTGGCATAATTTAGTTAGGAAAAGAAACCTATAATACATTTGTTCCATTATCATGCTTTAACCTACTTTTTAATAAGTGAAGGCATATTTGCAGTTTTATATATATATTATTGCTAATGGAACTTAATGTGTTTCATTCATGTGACTTTCTCTGCCCACTGTCAGTGTTTTATGTAGCTTCTACAAACTGATCTTTTGAAAACTTGTTGTCTACTTCATGTTAATTAGGAGAAACCTTTGCAGAATTATTCTCATTACTCGTTTTACTATGGGGAATAGAAGAAAGCAAATCAATAGTTGTTTTAAAATGGGTCGCAAAAAGTTGACCTTAAAATTCTGTACTCTTATCATGTTGGAGAAACAAGTGAATAGCAACAGGGCTTACTATAAAATATTGAACAATTGAAATGAAAGTTAATGGATATCTTGGAAATGCCTGATACTACAAAAAGGCTTATTTGAAATAAATTCTGTGTTTTAAATAGATCTACATGCTTTGTGTTGTATATTTTTGGCTATATTAACATTTATCAATTATAGAAAATGCCTTCCAAAGAGTGGATTTCACAGACTATTTCCAGAAAATTCAGGATATGCATTTTGTCATATAAATATTTTAAATACACAACATTTTAATGAAAATCATGAAAGCCATTTTTGAGAAATTCAAAATTCAAAAAATATTCCATGTAAAGCTTAGTTTGAAAATCTTTGGTTACATCCGTAGAGCATATTGAACTTCAAATATGATGTTTGATATTTATACCAATTTTCTTTTTTGAGTTATTCTCTCTCTCATTCTCTCTCTCTCTCACATGCACACATGCCCACATGCCCCCACGCCAATGCCCATATGCACATGCACTATATGCTTTCACTAGCCCCATATGTACAATGTACATAGTGGATAGAGAGGAATTGTATTGCACCCAAAATTTTGATACCAAGATTTCACCAGAAATGCATGTTTTAGAACCCTCTGAATCCAAAAAATGTGTGTATTGAGTTTGGTATCTTCCAAGGATGCGACATGAAGATTTTCAAGAAAATCCCCCCAACCCTAACTACCTTTTACATGGAAAAATTTTCAAAAATTTTGTTTTTCTTAAAAATGGGTCTAACGATTTTGGTTAAAATGCCACATATTAAAGCCATTTCCATCATAATCTCTTTAATGTCAGCATCGTATGACCAGAATTTTGAGGTTCATTTTAGAAATATCCTCTTTAGTCCCTGAATAGCAGAATCAGTATAACCCTTTTCTTGTGATTAATTGATTTATTTCTTATGTAATTCATACATAATTTAAATCATACTTATTATTAAAATTATTGATGATCATATTAATATGCCAGTAAAAGATAAACGTTTTTTTTTTTTTCTTTTTAAGGAAGTCATCAAGACCTTGAACAGTTTGCAGAGCAATGCTTCAGTTTTGCAGGAGTCAAGAAAAAAGGGAAGACCAACTGATAGAGCACACTTCAAAGGTATTGAGGCCACTGCTAAATATCTAGAGAGGTATGTAGAATTCTCTTAAAATCTAACTGTATCATCATCATTGTTGTTATCTATTTGTTGTTAACATTTTTTATAATGATCTTTGCAAACTTGCAGTTGGGAGCCTTCTGTTAAACTGGAAATCCTATACAGACAGTTGCCTTGAAAAGGCTTTGCAATATCGCTTAACTTATGTCAGGTAAAGGAAGTACATTCCATTTGTATATTCCATCCATAAAAATACAATATTTATATTAACTATCATGGTGATTTGAAGCTTATCAATGAAATATTAAGATGGGAAGATGTGAACTTATGATTATGGTTAGAATGCTCAGAAGCATATAAAAGTTACCCATTAGATATCACAGAGAGTTGCAATAGAAATTGAGGTTGGGTTTGCAATGCTTCGATTTTAGAACTATGAAGGTTTATGGAGATAGAACCAGAAGTTTCATGTTTCAAATCCCGCCTATAGCATTGAAATTTTCAGTAAATAATTGGAATAATTTCGGAAATTTAGGACTGAGTCAATTAATATTCTAAGGCTTCACTAAATCACATATACTGCAGGGACATTCTTAAGCATTGCTTACGTCAGCTGCTGTTGACTAGGAGTATTAGTCAACTCATCCTAAATTTCCATTCAATTGGTTTCAGTTTCAAGAAATTATTTGGAATAGTTTATTATCCACCCAAGAACTCCAAAGATTGATAATACTGGATCTTCTTTGTCAAATTGAACTTGAGTTAGAATGAAGGAAGAAAACTTCCTGATGTACCTAATATTATTTGATGATTTTAATGCTAGGCCAGGAAAACTTGAAATTGGATAATTAAACACATAGGCTGAGGTAGAAAGGAATGATTGTAATGAAGTATGTGTAGGGCATAGCAACATAAAACAATTTGATGTGTTCCATTCACATGACTATCTCTACATCTTTGCAACAAATCATTGTTAAAAAGCTTATTCTTCTATCTACTTCATGCGAAAAATAGTAAAAAACAATTAGCAGAAATGTTCTTATTATTTGTATCCTTGTAAATAGAAGGGAAATAAGGGAGTACCATAGGTTAAAGCGACAGTCAAATCTTTTAAAAGCTGGTTGCTCTGAGTTGAAGTTCCTTTGTTTGTATGGCTAGGAGTTGACAAATTCTAGTATGAGAAAAGTATAAGTAATTTAAAACAGAAACCAATAACAAGGAATATCTAAAATAAATGGTCAACTCCATGAAAAAAATGTATATAACATAAATTATTGTGTGTTTTAGCGAGCTCTACATTTTTTGTTCAGGAAGTATTTGTCTTATCTCTTATGGTTTACCTGTTATGCAAAATTCATCCAGAATAAAGATGTCTTCAGAAGCTATTCTTGGAAAATACAATTTATATTTTATCTATCATATAAATATTTTTAATATACAATATTTTAATAAAAATCGTTTGAGCTATTTTTGAGAAAAACAAAATTTTCAAAAACTTTTCCACATAAAGGGTCTTTGTCGCATCCTTGGGAGATACTCAATTTAAATACTGAGTTTGGTATTTAACCAACTTTTCATTTTTGAGCTACATTGCCCACAGACAGCACACACAGATCTTTTTCTAATTTTTTTTTGAGGGGGGGGGGTTCAGGGGGTTCCAAAACATGTATTTCTGGGGTGAAATCTTGGTATCAAATTTTTGGGTGCATTACAATACCTTCTCTATAGTACCCTATGTACATAGTATGTGTAGAGAAAGTAAAAATGAATGAAGAATATAGAAAGATAAGTTCCATGAGAATAATTAGTTCTTGATATGTGGTGTTGGTTTCATGTTGAGCCAATTTCATAATGGTGTTTATATGCTTCAGCTGCCAAAGTTTAAAATTTTGGGTTTACTAATATATCATTCAGGATCTTTACACAAATTTAATTGTTGTTTTAACTTCAGAGTTTAACTTGGACTTTCAAATAGAGTATGTGCTAGACTTTTACCTGCAGAGTTACAAATTTTGCATGTTGAATTTTGAAGTTCCAAATCTAAATAAGCTTAGTCCCTAGCTCCAAAAGACTGTATGGTTCGCTAAGTCCTTTATAAGTTCTTGTGTATTTATTGTTTTTTGTATTTCATAAAATGATATTCCAGTTACTATGAGAAGAATGATTTGCAATTTAAAGTGGTTCTTGTGGGAGGTTAAAGATGGTGAATTTGCATTTTCAAATGCAATGAGTCCAAAGGTTGTCGACTATTAGGCACGTAACCATTATGTATTCATTTAAGATAATGAATGTAACCAGTCTCAGGTCTCATTTTTTGTCAATGGATAGACAAGCGTTATTTGGTTTCATAAGAAAGAAGGTATCCTTTGCTTCTACAACAAAGTAAAAGAAGTAAAATTGAACTTTGAAAACTGAAAGAGAAGCAACCGCTTGCTTGGCTGCGATAAGTACCTAGAAATTAAGGGTCTGAAGAGAACTATGTTGCAAAGAGTGTGTCCAATCTGTGAGGAAAACTTGAAACGTTCAAATGTTCAGGGACCAATGGAGAAGAGAAATGGTTTAGGAAAGGAACTGGATTAAACAATCTGGTGTGTTCCATTCACATGACTTTCTCTACATCTCTGTAACAAATTATTGTTAAAAAGTTTATCCTTCAATCTATTTCATGATAATTGAGATAAACATTAGCAGAATTTGTCAGTATTACATGGTTCCTTGTAAGTAGAAGGGAAAAAATCTGATGTGTTCCATTCATATGATGTCATCTAGCTGTTCGGTAAACAAACCTTTTATTCAAAACATTATCTGTTATCTACATCATGCTAATCAAGATCAACATAAGCAGAATTTTATTAGTCTTATTAGTAGCTTCATTGTAAGTAGAAGAAGAATAAGAAAATGCAAGGCTAAAGCGATAATCTCGTTCTATAAAAGCCAGTTGCTATGTGAAACAATTGAAATTCCAATATCTTTGCTTGCCAGGAATAAACAAATGAGAAATGATAAGAAAAATGTCTTCCCATTTGAGAAAAGTTTAAGTGGCTAAAATTGAAACCAATAATTTGGAATATCTCAAACGGTTAACTCTACAAAAAACATGTACATGACATAAATTGTGTGTTTTAATTAGATCTACATTTTTTGACTAGTCAGTTTTTGTATATCTTTTACAGTTTGCCAGTTACATAAAAGACATTCAGAATGACTGAGTCTTCAGGGGATATTCCCAGAAAATTCAAGATATACATTTCATTTGGCATAAAAATGTCTTAAACTTAAGGTATTTTAATCAACATCGTTTTAGCCATTTTTTAGAAACTCAAAATATTTGAAACATGTTCCAGGTAAAGGGTGGTTTGGGTTGGGGGGTATTTTGTTGAAAATCATGTCGCATCCTTTGAAGATACTAAAACTTAAATACCAAGTTTGGTATTTAACACACACACACACGCACATGCGCACCTGCGCATGCATGCATGCGTGCACGCACACACACACACAGGGCAGGCATACTGAAAGAAATTAAATTAACTGCTGATTTACAATCTGAAGCAATCACTGAAACACAAATATTTAGCCAAGTTCGAATGGTAGGTCCAAAATGTTACAGTGCTGAAGATGGTCAATCAAGTTTGTAGAGGGACTGATGAGAATGCCTGTTTAGTAACCAGTATAATTGTATTGTTGTTGTTCTAAGTGCATGATTTTGATCCATCAGTTTTTCCCTAGTCAGCCAATATAAATTGTGTATCTCCCCATCTGGTACAGCTTTCCTCAATTCTGTGCATTCCAGTAAGTGTTCTCCATTTAAAATCTTGTCTGCCTTGCAGATCTTACATGTATTGATTGTCATTCACAAAACCAAACCTATGTAGATGTTTCACCAAACAGGCATGTCTAGTGGCTAGTCTGAAGGGAGCAACTGCTTCTTTTTTTTGGGACATTTTTTAATTTTTGTTCTATTTCTTTTGTGTTGGAGTAATTTGAATTAGAACTTTCCTTTTGAATATTATGTTGGTTATTTTTGTTCTATATTAATTTTAATATTTTTAATTTCTCATCTAACCTACAAGACTTTATAAGTTTTGAGTGTAGCGCTGCACCCTTTTTGGCCAGAAAGTGTGCAGTCTACTTACCAATCACTCCTACATGTGCTGGTATCCACTATGAATGGCAGAATGGCAGAAACTGAATCTATGAGTACAACTACTTTATTTTCTTTTATATCAGTCCTATAATATATCTATTCTAATAATTGCTGTATAGCAACCATTTCACCATCAAAATTTGTGGATTATCTAGGCAATGTAAAATAATGTGAAAAGTATTTACAATATATACCATCTCCATACATAATTTCTCTGTTTATCTGCAGAACCTCTATGCAATAGTATACTAGTATAATTGTTAGAACTTTATTTTTGTTTCATTTTTTTTCATCAGAATGTGGTGCTCCCAAGTTAGATACTCTTTAAATGCAATCAAAGTATTTTACAGTTGATGTTAAAGGAAGGTCTGTTTGATTTAAATACACTTCAGGGCATGCTTCATAAGATAAAGAAAACCTGATCTGGTGAGATTAACTGCTATTTGCTTTATTCTCCATTTATTTAGCCAATATTGCAGCATATCTGGATGATTTTTTGGAATTCTAAAACTTTCGGAGGATTTTTATGTGAAGCAAGAATGGTTGTATCATCTGCAAAAGATGCTGTAGTTGTATGTTCAGTTGTGAGTAGATTGTAAGTGTAGAAAATGTACTGGATTGGGCCAAGGATGTTTCCTTGTGGTACTCCAGATAGGTGGAAATATGAAATGAAAATCATAACTGGAAAAGAAAAATCAATGGTTAAAAATGCAATTATACTTTGTGAAAATAAATTAGGAAGATAAAGTCATGTTCACAACTGAGAATATGTCTTTAATAATGAGTTGTATTCAGTGGCGGCTCATGGATTAAAGATTAGGTGTTCACAAAATCAGCAATCAGCAACCTCAGATCCAGTAATATTAGAAACAATAATAGTGCCTAATAACAAGAATTATAAATTTGTTTTACAAATCCTCACCCTCCCAGTATTGTAAAGATGTTGAATTTCTTAGTCTCCGAGAGTTAACAGCAATATGCAGTGATGAAGGGATGAAGTCCTTTGATGCAGTTCATGTGAAGAATGGTATTTGCAGTAAATAATATTTACATTGTTTGAATTACACAATAAACACTAAATTTATTTGTACTGAAATTCCACGTGCCGGTTTTTCAAATGTACAAATTTTTCTATCATTCAGTGATTAAAGTATTTTATGCTGTTGATCACTTTGTGTGTGCTGAAAGTCGGTCTTCACCCATTGTATTCCTAGTAAAGGTTTTAATTCTTCTTATTGTGGAAAAGCATATTTCTGGTTCTAATTTAGTCATGGTCGTATTGATAACAATCTTCAGTAGCTCGATTGATTGTGGAAAAGTTTCTTTGTTGAGTTGTTTTCTGTTATGAACTGCTTAACTCTCTCTTAAGCTTAACTCTCGAATAAAATGCAAATTACTAAGAAAAATAGTCTCACAAAGACTGCAGTTGCACTTCTGGGTAGTTTCAATTAAATCTCAAAGATAGCAGCACCTCCCACTGATAAACAGAACCCTGGAGTTGTTAATGAGAACAAAAATGCATGGTCGCACTGTGCACATTTCTGGTTGTAAAATTCCAAGCTGCTTTGTTGCCTGCGCAAGCGCAGAGCTGCTAAACGTTAATTATACGCTAGCACACAAGGCCTGTGCTACAAGCGTTGTTGTCACTTACTCAGGTTCTTGGCTATGTTCAATCTGAAGAGCAGATCGCGGTATATTTAAACAAGTGGCACCGGATAGCACATTTTATTAAATATTTCCTGAAAGAGAAAAAGGAGATCCACTAAGAAATAATGGAGGTTCACGTGCTCTTGTGCTCCTACACAGCAGCTGTCGCTGGTTGTATTAGTAGAACTCATTTCAACTTTTATTTTCGTAGGAATCATAATGCTAAGAGTCTGTCAGGAAAATTATCTTTACCAAACCAAGAAGATTGGCTTAGTTCAGTAAATAAATAATACATTTGAGTGCAACATCATAAGGTACTCTTCCAAGTTAAAAAACAGTTACTAGAGTAAAGATAGTGATACCAAATAGTTGAGAATTCCAGAATGCTAGATTTAAATAGAATTGGAATAATTTTGCTTTTTTAACATTGACTAAAATGTACCTAATACTTCATATTCAGTAACTTTCATGTTGCATAACACTAAGGCCTGTATCACACTCACACTTGTGTGTTACAGAATGTAACAAAACCTTTGATCACATTAAAGCTGTTGAGTGTATTACACTACATCAGACTTTTTATCACATCTTTCATTACAAATTTAAAAATTTGATGTGTTCCATTCACATGACTTTCTCTACATCTTTACAACAAATTATTGTTAAAATGCTAAGGCTTCCATTTACTTCATGCTAATGAAGAAAAAATTAGCAGAACTAGTCTTATTACTTGCTTCCTTGTAAGTAGAAGCAAAATAAGGGAGTACCATAGGTTAAAGTGATAGTCAAAAGGTGGTTGCTATGTGACTGGAGTTCCTTTGTTCATACGGACAGGAGTTTGACAAATTCTTATATGAGAAAAGTATAAGTTTTTTAAAGGTGAAATCAAAAACAAGGAATAACTCAAAAACAATCAACTCCACAAAAAAATGTAAACAACATGAAATTGTGCGTTTTAACGTGCTCTACATTTTTTGTGTGGCAAGTTTTTGTCCATCTCTTACAGTTTAGCAGTTATGCAAAATTCAGTAAAATTCATCCAGAATAAAGTAGTCTTCAGAGGCTATTCCCAGAAAATTCAAGATAAACATATTATTTGTCAGGTAAATATCTTTAATATATGAAATTTTAATCAAAATCGTTAAAGCCATTTTTGAGAAAATCAAAATTTTCGAAAAAAGTTCCATGTAAAGGGTAGTTTGGGGTGGGGGGATTTTTCTCAAAATCTTCATGTCACATCCCTGGAAGATACTAAACTTAAATACCAACTTTGGTATTTTACCGACTTTTCATTTTTGAGCTATCGTGTACATACACCCACACCCACATGCACATGCACACACAATTTTTCTGCAAATGCTTTTTGTGGATACAGGGAACCCTAAAACATATATTTCTGCCGAAATCTTGGTATCGAATTTTTGGGTGAAGTGCAATACCTTCTTTATACACTATGTACACAGTACATATAGAGAAAGTAAAAAGCATATACAACAGCTAACACTACAAGCTGTAATAATGGTTCCTATTTTTTCTTCTAGAATGTATGAATAATAAAGCCAGCAGCAAAAATGGTAATTAATGAGTGTCATAATACTTTCATTTTGTTCTTCTAAATATTCATTGCCCAATGCTATAAGTTTTTCCTCACATCACTAACCATATATCCTTCATACACTTCATAATGGCTTCTGCTATGCTTTTATGAATTTTCAGATTTTTGTTTCTGTTTTATAACAATTATGTTTTGAATTGTGAAGCATTTCATGTGATTCATTATAGGAAGTGAGCTTTTTGTCTGTAGCCACTGAGCACGAGTAATGTCTACCATTTTATTTTTTCATCATAGATGTGATCAAAGATGTGATGGTGGGCATAAGATGCTATATCACATTATAAAATGCTTTATCACATTTGATCATTTTATCTACAAAGTCAGCTTCATCAAGAGGTCTAGAACATGGCAGCAGTACTTATTAATTAATATTTCAAGTCAAGGTGCAGTTATATATAAGTTGAATAATGGATTACAATAAATTTTATTTATAATATGGATTATTATTGAAAATATAATTTGAAGGTGGCGATGATACTAAAAATTATCATTGTTCAGGAAAAAGGTAACAAAACCCATAGCGACTGTCCGCAAGTTGAGTTAGTCATGCCAGCCACATAAGAAACTGCACACAGGTGAACAGACTAGCATTATGACAATTATTAAAGTTTTGTTGTTACAATAAATGTAATGAATGTAAATGAAATTAAATAATTGAATAATTTTTTTAACAGCATGATTGGTCTTGTGCAGCTGTGATGGGAAATGAAAGTGTAACTTAATTGTGAACTGCATTGCTGCTACATTATTTTTGGAAATTAAATGTGTAACTTGTGAAATGCACTAATGTTACATTGTTTTTTGGAAATTCTTTGCAGGACAGGAGTAAGCAGGGAGCAATTGGACAAGCTCTCGGTTATCCACATAGCAGGAACTAAAGGAAAAGGTTCAACATGTGCCCTTAGTGAATCTATTCTTAGGCAACATGGCTATAAAACAGGACTCTACTCTTCACCACATCTTGTTGCTGTTAGAGAAAGAATCAGAATCAATGGCCAGCCCATAAATGAACAGGATTTCACCAAGTATTTCTGGGCTGTTTACAGCACTTTGGAAAAGAGAAAGGTATTAATGGTAGTCATTCAGTGTAATATTTTGGAAGAAGAAACAGAAAAGACCAATTTGAGTTGCAGTTCAAAAACCACATATTTAGTGTTAGAAAATTGTAAATGAAGGGCATGTAGCAACCACGCAGCAGGTACTACTAAGTTTGCTTTCTTCCTCATTTTTTAGGGAAAATCAGACACATAGACAAACTTGTATTTTGGACCAACACATTCTTTATTTTTTTTAACACTTTAATATTAATTTGTTGTGGTATATTTTTTATTAACCTGTTGGCACATAATATTTAAAGACTGTAGTAGTGTGGGGTTTTTCATGTTGATGTACTCTCTTTCACAAAAGTAAATACTGATCATGCAATGGGTCACCTAATTCACAAGCATTATAGATTCGTAGGTGTTATGAGAATAAAATTTGCCATATGCTTCCCTTCTCTTTATCTCCAAGTGAGCATGGCAGCCGTTTGCTCACCTTGCAGTTTTGGAAATCAATATTCCAGCAATCATTGTAAACCAAAGAAAATTATTGCAAATTCAACTTCAATGCACTTGCAGAAAATGTGTTGTAATTGTGTTTGGTTTAAGTAGTGGACCTGAAGTAAAATGCTCCTAGTGTTGGGTGATAAGTTAATTCAGTAGCAATTGTCTGCGAGCCAAAGTAGTTATGCTGAGTAACAGAGAAGTCGGGAGCTGAATCAAATCCTGTGTAATGCCTGCCTTTATTTAATTAATTTTGTTTTTGAAAATCTTTGTTATTGTGATTTGTGTAAAATACAAATTTGAGAGATTAATGTAACATCTTTTTGATAAAACAGCTTCTATAGAGCAGCAAATTATATGGCTAGCTTTATTTTGCATAGCAATTTCATATTTGCGTCCATCTTACGAATTATTTTCCTTTAAACAGCCACATAGACATATGTCCATAATTCTCGAGTACTATTATAAAGTTAAAGGAGCTACTTTGGCTATGCAAATATTATATATTAGCTTACAATGGATATGGGGAAGCATTTATATCTCCTTCATGTTGGAAGGTCTCGCTAGGTAGGAAAGAAATTTCAATGTTAGAGGCACAAAAAAGAAAATATTTTCTTAAGAAATGTTGATTGAACTCAGTATGATAACATTCCTTTATAGTTAATTATGCAGTAATGTGACCACAAATAATAATGGTATGTGAGAATAGGACTCAAAAGTATCACAAGCAAATGAATTTAATATACCATAGTAAAGTATTTAATAGAATAAAAATTGTATTGTCACAAAATGCATCCTAAAAAGTAGCAAATGCTAGGGAATAAATTAATTAATGGAATATTAAACAGAGTTAAGGTTGTGGGCTGCTTGGGCATAAAGCAACCATTACACCTAGCACTGTTGCCATCTTGTTTATTTCCAGCACTATATAATGTTGCCATTAACTGACTGTCTAAAAGCATGCCTTTATCCTGATTCTCCATTTCTGATGAAAATAGATAATCTCATGGATGTTTGTTAATGTTCCGTTTCATAAAATAATCACGTGGGAGGTGAGGATCAAACCAACTGCTGGCAGTTTTGATTTCATGAACTCAACAACCTCGACTATTTTGCAGATACACTTTATTCATCTAATATAAAATGTTTCTCTTAGAGTATGAAAAGAGAAGCTTATCTAGAACAAACATGAATATATCAGCTTAAATGTAGGATATAAGTTCCTTTGGAATGTTTTGTCAATGATAGACAAATGAAGATAAATGCTTAAAATGATATAATAATAATAATTATTATTACATGTTCTCATTGATAGGCATTTGAAAACATTGGATAGGTAGTTCCAGATTGATAAATTCAATGCTAGAACCGGGGTTTGCACCACAGATCTCACCACGGTATCCCGAATATGGCATTACATTTTTTAGTCTGATTCTACCTATCTAACTCCAGTCCTACATATGGCTATGTGGAAAAACAATTTGCAAATATTGTTCATGCAGGACGGAGGATTGAATCTAAATACATGTTGATTCACAGGCACCATTGAAATTATAGACTTAAAAATATGATACACAATAAGTATTATAGTTTAGTAATATTAACTTCATAATCAAACAGTGTTTAGTAACAGAGTGATGCTTTCCAAACTAGAGGTCCAAAATAAATCTTGTTTGCAGTGAATAGGTAACTCTGATTTTTTTCTGGTTTCGGTCATGTCTTAGTTCATTTATTTCGAGTACTCGCAATGAGTCAATCATCTTGTCAGACATTTGTAAAGTAACGTAATTATTGATATTATTATTTTCAAAAGGGGGGTTATATAACAATGTTAGTCCTGATCCCGTGTAAGTTCTCTAGAAATCCAGAAAACACTAACATTGTGAGAAAACACTGACATTTTGTCGCCCTTTGCTGCTGTCCACTTTTAGCAACCATGTAGACAAAGCCTGCAACAAATGTCTAAGAATGACAAGAATCAGAGAATAATGTGAAGTAGTTTCATCACTTGCATTTGACGCTTTATGGTGATAAGGCGAGAAAAGATTAACATAGTGAATTGTGTATGTATTTGAATTTGAATGGCTTTATTTTCAAATCACCATTAAAACTATTACATCACTTTAATGATTTCTTTATCATTTGACTGCTATTAATGAAAACAAGTAAAGGGACTTATACTCCACACTGAAAACAGCAATATTCATGTTTGTTCTAGATAATCTTCTATTTTCATCCCCTAAATAAATGTAATTAATATCCAGAAACTAAAGTAAAATATTTACACCATTCCTCAGGGTACTACAAACTTGGATTAAAATTTTTTAGCAAAGTTAGCAATAGAGTAGTACTCTGTATTAGAGCGTATCTGAGAAATAGCTGATATTGTTGAGGCACTATCCTTAATTCCAAAGCGCCAGCAGTTGGTGGTTCGATCCTCACCTCCCTTGTGATTATTTTCTGCAATGGAATATTAACAAATGTCTTTAATTCCTTGAGATTATCTATTGTCATCAGAATGGAGAATCATGATAAAGGCTAACTTCTAGACAGCCAGTTAATGGGGACATGGCAACATTGTATAGTGCTGGAAATAAATAATATGGCAATGCTGGTATGTGTAAAGATTGCTTCATGCTCAAGCAGTCCACAACTATATGGTGCTCTGTTTAATATCCCATTAATTAATTTGTTCCCTAGCATTAGTTACTTTTAAGGATGCATTTTGTGACAATTATTACATTGTTTGTTCTATTAAATACTTTACTATGGTATGTAATATATTAAATTTATTTGCTTGCGATACTTTTGAGTTCTGTTCTCACATACCATTATATTTGTGTCACATTAATGCATAATTCACTATAAAGGAATGTTATCATACCGAGTGCAATCAACATTTCTAAAGAATATATTTTCGTTTTTGTGCCTCTAATATTTAAATTTCCTTCCTGCCTAGCAAAACCTCCCAACATGAAGGAGATATATTTCCTTATATCCACTGTAAGCTAATATAAGCATTAACAATGCATAGCCAAAGTAAATTCTGTAACCTGATAATAGTATTCGAGAATTATAGACTGAAGCCTTTGTATGTGGGGTTTAAATGAACATATTGATTTTGAGAGGAATGTTTGCCAGTTGAATTATAAGTAATTCCCTGTTTTATTTGCAGTATTTGCAATTTATATTTTATAAAACAATTATTGTGAAATTTCAATCATATTGCAGTGTTCATAAGATAGAGGCAAATATTACAGTGCTATGCGAAATAAAGCTAGCCATGTAATTTTCTGTTCTATGGGTGGTGTTTTATGAAAGAGGTTCCATTAATCTGTCAAATTTATATTTTACTCAAGTCACAATAACAAAGATTTTCAAGAAAAAAATTAATGAAATAAAGGCGCACGTTACATGGCATTTGATCTACCTTCCAGCTTCTCTGTTATTCAGCACAAGCATACTTCAGGTCCACTACTTAATCAAAACGTGATAACAGCAAACTTTCTGCAAGTGCATTGAAGTTGAATGTGCAATAATTTTCTGTTAATTTACAATGATTGCTGAAATATTGGTTTACAAAATTGTGAGGTGAGCAAATGGCTGCCATGCTCACTTGAACACAAAGGGAAGGGAAGCATATGGCAAATTTTACTCTCCTAGCACCTATGCAAGAATGCCTGAGAATTAGGTGATCCATCGCACAAGGGTTATTTCCTTTTGTTTTTATTTAACTTTTTGTAACCGTTTAAAATTAGCCACCATAATTGGCAGTTACATCACCTAAGTAAAGAAAGCTATGGACAGGAAAATGATCCCCTAGGCCTTGAATACTCTTAATACATCATAGTCGAAAACAAGAGTTGAGTTGAGCAAGACTGGATAGGAAAGGTAAAAGAAGGGATCTGATATGTGGAAAGGAAGAAATATCAGTCCAGGTCAATAACTCACCAAACCGACCAGTGCTTATTGGTGAGCAGCCCTTCCCTTTAGTTCATCACATAATTTTGTTTAGATCAGCTCCTTTAAGTCTTCAAATTCTAGAAGCAATTAAAGGGTTTCCTTTCTATTATAACAAAATTAATAATGTGATTACTAACAGCTGTACCGTGTGAAGGTGAGGGATTGGACATTAGGCTTTTGTCCAGGTCGGTTCCTTTAAGTCTTCATTTAATTACTAAAGGAATTAAAGGGTCTCCTCCCTGTTGCATTATTATCTGACTCTAAAGCAGTTATTATATCCATAACATCAGATGTAACACCTAATAACCTAAATATTGCAGAATGCTGCAAAATCATTAAACAACTAATTAATTTAAATAAAATATTAATACTTCAATGGATACCTGCACATTGCAGAATACAGGGTAATGAAACAGCTGACTTTCTAGCCAAGAAAGGTAGTAAAATTACATCAAATTCATCTGATCCAATAAATCATCACTCTATCAAAAGAATCATTTTATCAACATATAATAAAAAAATTGAAGAAGATAACATATTACAAACAAAAGAAGAACTATGGGAAAATTTATGTAGTAACATGCCCAGATTCACTGCATGACCAAGAAAATCCTCTGTAGCAACATGACTGCCTCAATAAACATTTATTCAGGATTGGTATAGTGATATCTCCTCTGTGTTCTTTCTGTACACTTAAAGAAGATATGGATGGAAATAATCTACTGCGTTGCCCAACCTTGAGTCGACATGATAATATGACATCAAAATACTGAAGTGCAAGAGAGCGAGCGAATGGCTTCATTGAAAACTGCTCAACATTAGATACCAACCAACTACATTAGTGAAAGATAGTACATAATAATCCTAAACAAAATTCTTCTCAACTTTCAGTTTTTTTTAATTTGGCATATGGGGTAAGCCATTCACACCAAAATTTTCAGAAAAGTAATTTTAAAGAAGAAGTAAATTAATAATGTGATAGAATTTAGAAAAAGAAACAAAAGAAAGAGAAAAAAAAGAGAAACTCGGAAGGTAAATGACAAAACTGCAAGTATTATGATAAATAGAAAGGACGAAACATACTTTTTTTTTCAAATTGTGTGTATATCTATTTAACATCTCATTGCTAGGAGGACTAGATCACAGCTGTAGTATAAAGACAGTCATGCACTCTTATTGCATACCATTTGTTCTAAGTAACTCCATTTAATTTAAACACCTGATTTACATTTGTTATATTTAAATAGAGCAAAAACAACTTTTTCAAATACTGTCACTCTGAAAATGAAAGAACAAAAGAAAGGAGAGCAAAACAGGCCATTATCACACTGATGTTGCAGATTAAGCAGAGAAATTATATCATAATTAAAATTAGCCCCGTGTGGCTTTTTCTATCATAGGTCCAAGTTTGACAAGAAAAAATTATCTACAAATTAGAAAAATTCACTAATAATATCTAGTCCCTGTCTTATATAGACTTTAGTTTTAATAGTAAATCTTTACTGTATGCAGATGTTACTTCAGTGATACTTCAAAATCCAAACCTCAAAAGCTTGCGAACTGATATAAATGTACCCTAAATAAGCTCTAATTGTAATGGAATGAACTTAACACGACAAAGACAAGTATACAAGTATAATGCACTTTAAAACTACACAAAACAGGTGAGTAAAATATTAACATTATATGTAGATGAGTATATGAATATTCATATGGAGCATATTAGGAAAATACTAAATTTAGCATGCTTTAATATGCTGAATGTATCATAAATAACGAGTGTGTAGACAGAAAAGATCACTTTCATTTAATTATAGCATACAGAATAATCCTTTGGGGTAATGCACCAGGATGGGATACAATTAATAGGCTTCAAAAAAGGATAATTAGAATTATGAGGAAAGCAAACTTCCAAGATTCGTGCAAACCATTGTTTAAAAAGTTAAAAATGCTGATTTTATCATCCATGTTCATTTTGGATCTAATTAATTATATGTACAACTATAATAACTTTTCAGATAACCAAAAAAACATCAATATAATACTAGGAAAAATAATAATATTCAATGTCCAATGCACAGGCTAGCATTACTAAAGAGAACCTCACAATATATGGGTACAAAGTCATAAGCTACCCCAGTCATTAAGAGAAATTAAAGATCCAAACAATTTTAGAAAAAAGGTAAAACAAATTTAAATAAATGCTATTATTCAATGAAAGGATATTTAGAAGATAGCATACGTAATGCTTTATGAACTCTGTAACTAAATTAAGTGCACCCTAACAAATGTGCAGAATTTGACAAATTTTATAAGTAAAATAATAAAACTATTATAATTGGCAATTTATTACATGAAGTCGTAAGAATGTAGGCTTTCACAGCTATAGTCAATATAACTAGGAGATATTTCTGGGCTGTTTTGCTGTGGTCTGCTGGAGTAAGATGATCCAGATATTTCGTCCTCAACTGCAGTGGACATCTTCAGTGGTGCGGTTGAAGTTTTTCCGGAGAAGATTTCACTACATCTGAAGCATTGACTGATGGGAGTGCAGGGCTTGGCCTATCTGGCATAGGTGCCTTCTGATTGGCGCGCTTAGATTTTTCCAGTTTTATGACTTTTCCTGCTTTCATTGAGGGATGCCAGTTCCTGTTGAGCTTTAAGGCCTATTCTTTTTTGCTGAAATGATTTGGGTGCTTGTAAATTTCAATGGCTTCTCGCTGTAGCTGGGCATGATAATGTACTGTGAATGAAGTGATACTCATGGCCTAGAATTTAGTGATGTGTTCACCCTCCCCTCAATGGCATGTTCGGCGACCATGGACTTTCCTGTGTAGCCCAGTCCACAGCTGTCTTTGTGTTTCTTGATTCTGGTGTTAACACAGTGTTGTGTGGTTCCGATGTATATCGAGACGCAAGAACAGGGAATGCGGTATACACCAGCTAATGACAGGCTCCTAGGAGTCTTAAGCTGAACGTAATAAATTGCTCAGTTATCTCTTGGGACTTGAAAACAGTTTTAATATTGTGGCACAGCAATATGCGCTTGATCCAGTTGGTGGTACTATTGAAGTATGGCAGAAAAACCTGTGCCTTTACTTTTAGGTTGGTCTGGTTTTTGAGTAGTGGAATGAGACCTGGCAGGATGTAAAGCTCTATTAACTTCTCGGCTGGAATAACCATTAGAATGTATTGCCTGAGTTCTTGTAGCTGTTGTGGTTCACAGATGCGAGAAGCCCGATGCAAAAGTGTTTTGATCAACACTCATTTTTGTTAGGATGATGGTTAGAGTCCTTGCTGAGGTAACGGTCAGTGTGGGTGGGCTTGTGGTAGACAATATGAGAGAGTCATTGGCCTTCTTGCTGACCAGGACGTCCAGAAATGCTAGCCACCCATCCTTTTCCATAGAAACTGGATGCAGTGATTAATGCTCTTGAGGTGTAAGAGGAAATCTTGAAGGGTCTCTTCTCCATGGGGCCATATAACAAATGTGTCGTCTACATAGCGGAACCAAACTGTCAGTTTTAGTGGAGCTGTGTCCAAGGCTGTAGACTCAAATGATTCCATGAAAAAGTTTGCCACTACCAGACTCAAGGGCTCCCCATGGCAACACCATCTATTTGTTTGTAGAACGAGTGGTTCCACTGGAAATATGTTATAGTGAAAATGTGGTGAAAAAGTGTAACATTCAATGACAAACAATGATTCCACAAATATACAAGTTTTTCAAAACCTGTGCACAGATTTATTACTAGTTACTCTCCCATGATCATGCAGATGCTCAATGTCCTAGTTCAATTTAAAATTTTAAAAACGACACTCAAAATGTTAAATCTTACACATTACTCCGTTGTTGCCTTAAAATGTACTTAATTATATACAAAACAACAATGTACAAAAGCAAACTTTTCTTTCATCAATAAAGTTATGCACTATTATAGTATAGTTGTACTTATAACTATTGTTGTTGTTTGTTGTTGAGAGCAACTGCAATTATTGTGCCAATTTTTCGTAATCATAACTTATGCAGTAGATCTATTTCGCATTTTCAGGGCAATTGGAATCTTAAAATTTTCTGAACACCCAAAATGTATACTCACGAGCTGCCACTGGTATGTATGTAGATGTAACATGTTTTCTTTACTGGCAAATTGAAATGTTTTTGTGGTATGCAAGCATGTGTATGTTTGTGTGTGTGCATGCATTGGTGCATGCATATGTTTTTTTGTTTTTATTTTTTTTTTCTGTCTGCCAGTTGCATGAGACATGTGCATCTGTGCACAAGTATTTTCCTCTTTTTCTCCCTCTTTATATGGTCTTAAGATCTGTTTATGGTACCTCCCTGTGATCTTCCCCATCTCGTCTCATAGTTATGGTCTTAAGACTGTTTATGGTACCTCCCTGTGATCTTCCCCATCTCATCTCATAGTTGTAGGTGTGTTTGTCAAATTTCTTATTTATCCTGTATGGTCCTTGGTAGATACGTTTCATTCTTGCCAAATCTTTTCCCTTGGTTTTGAGATATTAAAATTTGGTCTCTTTCTTGAAGGTTCCACTTCTTCCTTTATCTTTTCCTCTGCTGTTTCTGTTTCCTTCCTTCAACTTTCTCTAGGAGTAATTTTAATGAAAGGGTGTTTTGGAACAGTGATACGTATGAAATTAATATTTTTGGGACCGTCACACCTCAACATAGAACACCCTGTGGAAATTCAGATAGAAAACATTAATAATGATGCCCACATGGCTTCGAAACCAGTCTGGAAAAATTATACGAAAGTGATACTTAAGTGTTACAAACCCAACTCAAAAATATTCATTTCTCTAGGAGTTTTTTGTATACCATTTCACACTTCTTTCTTTTTGACCATTTTCGTTTGGCAATGTTGATTGTTGGTATGTTTTCTAAGGTCAGTTTTAGTCTTCTTTTAAGCAATAGTTCTACTGGAGCAAATCCTGTAGTTGAACTTATCACATGGTGACCATAATCTTCTACTGTTCGTATTTTCTGCAACCATTTATTGTGTTTTTTGAAGCATAAACTTTCAAATACACACCTGTTTCCTTCATTACTCTTTTGCATGTTTATCTTATTGGTAATATGCTGAAGAATGGTACAATTTTATGTTCCTTTCTTGTAAACCATTTTTGAATGTTTGAATTTTGAAGAAACAAAATTATACAAACCCTTGCATCAGAAAAAATACTACAATGCACTGTATAAGAAATCCAACTAAAACTAGATTCTGTGTGACAACTGTATTAATTATGGTGAGTGCTAAATTAACTATCAACATCAGAACAGTGTTTTTGCTAGGTGCCAGCCATAATGTAACAATGTCACTAAAGTTTAAAAAGCATGTGTTCTCTATAAGGGAAAATAAAAGTGAAATATGCATAAACATAACAGTGACACACAACTATGTGGAGGTTGCAAAACCACAGCAATGAAAAGTCAAAAGTTATTTTATTCATGCTGTAAAATATACAATAAAGGACATGTCAAAATTTAAACTGTTATGAGATACATGATTACAAAACTTTTGTTTACAAATTATACTTCAACTCCTCCATGCTTTAATTAACATTCTACATTAAGTAGTTGGTGCAAATTTAGTGTCACCAATTTCTTTTATTACTTTTGGCAATCTGTTATATAATTATTTTCCCATGCTTTCAAAGTACCTATTATTTAATGTCCATCTAAGTGCTGTTTTGTATTAGTCTTCACTGTTCTTCAAAATATATTTATGTATATTACCATTTTTAGATACATTTAGATTTTGTAAAACATGTTTTACACTCTCATATACAGAATGTCCCATAATTTGACTGCACAAATTGGTCAGGATCATAGAGGGGTTCTGGATAAACAGTTTGAGAATGGGAACTTATTGTCCCTTTTAACCATATGTTAAAGTTATGGCATGTTTTCTGGATCGCACATCAATGGCCGAAAATTAAAAGAATATGGATGTGTGAGTCCTATTTTCATTCATAATGCCTCATTTGTATGTCAGTAGTGGAAGGAATGCAGTATCGGTGCTCAATACAATATTTAAAATTATTGGACTTGCAACTTTGGCAGAATTGCCAGTTCTTTGAGGGTGTGCATGCCGCTGATAACAGCTCGATTGATTTCCGATCATATGTACTTAAACTAGAGCTCTTCGCCGGTGAATCAGTATATTGCTGGTCATTGAATCCCATAATACAAAGATTGCACCACTCTCTGATGTCTCCCTTTTTAGATTTTTTTTTAATTTTCTTGTTTTTCTCAAAAGAGTACACAATTAGAGCAGCACTAATGTGCTTAGTTTACATTTCTGAAGCCACTGCAATAAACCCCTTAATATAAATTACTTTCAAAAGGCTGATATCTACTAGCGTTCAATATTAAATGCGATAATTGTCAAGGAATATGTGCAGATTAATGTAATAAAGCAATTAGGTTTGTTGAAAACATATATGTAATGTGTGCTTTGAAATGTAGTAACTGAACTCTGACTTTAGCAGTGGATTAAAAAAATCTGGGCTATAGCCAGATTTGAACAGTGGTATTTTGGTGTTATCTGTATGTAGGTATTGTGCTGTTTTAACCACTTGAGCTACTATGATCCTGCAAGACTGTACTTCTGAAAACCTTATCTAAAGCCCCCACATGATTATTGTGAGAATCATAATTGCTAAACATTGTGTTTACAGTATGAAAGTATACACATAATATATAAAAAAATTAATTGTTTCAACGTGCAAAATGGAGAACACACTAATATCCTAAAATAACCTAAGCTGCGAACTTCAGAGCTCATGTACTCTTTACTGCCACGTGTTAAGTACCATTGCTCATGTTTAAGAGTTCTGCTTATCAGATTTCCATTGAATCAGATGAATAATTACTGTCATGAACTTTAGCTTCTTGTGGTGAGATTCTCTGGAATTTTTGACAGAGTGTGAGGTTCATTTCTCATAGGTGCAATCTCTGCAGATGTTACAGGTTGTCACATAGAAAAATTCCTCTGGTGACCTGTTGTACTTTGTGCTTTAGATATTATATTATTTCTCCAAGTCTCTTTCTATTTGCCTTTCATGAAGAGATGAAAATGTAAAATTTCCTTCTTTGACTAGTTCATATTCTTAATTCATTTTATGTAGGTACTTGTTTTACTACAGAAATAGTTGTTCATTTTTATTTCATTTGAACTAAAGAACAAGAGTTTTATTTGTGGATGCTGTTTAACTACTGTGGTTCTCAGCGTCTCATTCTATATTGGGCTAAGATAGCTTAATTTTGCTCGGAAGTCTCTTTATCAGGCTTGAGGTTCTTTTATATGCAGTAAATCTAGAACATGGGACCAGCGGCTTTATTTCCCTTCTGAAGAAATCCATTGTCCTCCATTGGATTTGAACTCATGACCTTGGGTACATGAGGCTAGCATGGTCAATGTGTGATACACTGTATTTTAGTAACTTCTTTGAGGGGTAAGAAGAAGTGTACCCCTTCAGGTGTTAAATGCAATAAAATTGTTATTGAAACATTTTCCATTGCACCTATAAGCAACTTAGCACCTACATGGCAATTGTACATAAAATATATTTTATTTGTCAGCACGAATAAACCATATTGAGTAATGCAGCAAAATATGAACAGCTTATTATAAAATGCAAAAAAGGAGACAACACAAAAATAAATGTTTCTTTGGAGGCTTGAACCCTCAACTCCCTGGACATCTTAACCTCATGCCCCATCCTAACCATAATGCTTAATAATGCCATTATGTCTACGTTCCGAAATCCAGGTGCTCACATTAATGTCCACCATCTGGGGTGCCATAAGTAGTTAAAGCGGGCGTTAAACACTACCAAAACAAAAAAAAAAACAGCAGTTTGATCAATGGCGTGCTAACCCTTAATACATTTTATGCTGTGACAAAGAATTTAGAACCCTTAGCCCATAGGTTCCCTATCTTAAACCGTTTGTTGTGGACCCCTCTACAATCCTGCCAATTTGTGTGGCCAATTCTGGAACATTCTGTATATATATATTACCCAAGGTTGCGGGTTCAAACCCGGCAGATGACAATGGATTTTTTCAGGTGTAAAAATCCTTGGCATGGCTTCCTTCGGAAGGGAAGTAAAGCTGTTGGTCCTGTGTCGTAGATTTACGGCACGTAAAAGAACCTCAAGCCTGATAGAGAGGCCTCTGAGCAAAATTAAGTGGTCTTTCATGCCCAGTATAGAATGGGACGCTGAGAACCACAGCAGTTAAAGAGCGTCCATAAATAACACACCATTATTTTTGTGTGTGTGTGTGTATGTATACCATATTTATCTGAATACAAGATTACCTCAAAACAAGAGGAACCCCATTTTTCAGTACTTAATTTTGGAATTTAGCATATCAGCTGTATAAAATGAAGAAATGATAATTTAATTATTAATTGAAATTTAAAGTTTTACCATATATTTTGAACAAAGTGGGGACACAAGTCCCCTTCTTTTTTTCTAATTTAATTGGAATTTGTGCAGAAATTCATGTGGTGGGGGAGAGGAGAACAGAAGTGATGTACCGATATGTGTGTGACCAAAGAAGGTGATAGTGACAGCAGCAGAGCAACTGAAGCAATGATAATTGAGAAGATTTTCTATTCAGACAGCATACCTAGTAAAACACTCCATTGTAAAAAGTTTTACCAAAATTAATAATTCGAATTTGCATGGAAATGATAATTGAAAAAATTTTATATTTAGACAACATACCTAATAAAACATTCCATTGTAAAAAGTTGGACCAAAATTAATTGTTCAAATTTGCGCAGAAATTCGTGGTTTGAGTGGAGAGGGGGAGGAGTACAGAAATGTAAGGTATGTGTGCAATGGTAGAAGCATGATGGCTGCAGTGACGGCAGCATAGCTGAAATGATGATTATGGATGCAATTTTCTGTTAAGACAAACTTAATATTATACATGGTAAAATGTTTTACCTAATTTGAATTTGCGCATAAATTCACATTTTGAAGGGAAAGAGAAACATAGAGGGGAGTACGGAGATGTACAGAACATGTATGATTAGATACTCGATGGCAGTGTAGTTATGACAATTGTGGGCTTCCAATGCTACATTACGTGCAACCAACCACCAATGGGAAAGGAAGACCTCTAATTTTATTTTAGTCTCGGAATGAATTTTCTGTTCCAATGAGAATGTTCATATTTACAGCTAATTTTTGATGCAAAATGAAATACATACAATCTGCCATATACATCAACAACCTTGGCGGGAATCTCCACAATTTCCCTCAGACTTCGACACTGTCTTACCCATGAAATTTGAAACATACCTCTTCCCCACAAGGTATTTGGAAAACATGTTGCAAGTGCAAGATGACCCTCAATTCTAAACATTAATATTTTAGAAAACAACATTGTCTTGTATTCGGATAAATATACACACATGCACATGCGCAGGCACATGCGCACACACATGCATACGCACCTGGGACAATTAAGATGTTTAATATCTTAAATATATTCCTGCAACTGTGTCTCCTGTCTATGTTTGATATTATTCTAACTGCCTTTTTTTGAAGTTTAAAGATTTGTTTTTGTTTCTACTGCTGTGATATGTTACCCAATGTTTTATTTACGAGTATATAAACACATAGTAAACCTATTTAGTTACATGGCAATAATGCTATAAAAATGCATAGGTAAAACAAATAATGTTTAAAACAAAACATCCTTATGTTGCGTCAGATAATTAAATGGGTTGTTGCTTTGGAAAATTACAAGAATTGTGATAGGAAAGCAATTTCCTAAAGAGGTTTCTAAACCTGCAATCCACGAACCTTGTACTTGTATATTTGTGGAGTCAGTTTTTAACCATACCTCACTTACATTAATTTGGGTACTGTTACTTGCATTTTCAACCTTGGGATCATGATAACTATGTTATATATTCCTCTGAGATAATATGACACATCAGAAAATGTTTAACTGTCTACGCATTCATGGCATCATTAAAGTGCATGGAAACATATAATGAATGCTGAATTACTGTCTGGTGGTTGAGAGAGCTACACAAAGTGAACAAATAAATCTGACCATGCTGTTAAATTTATCATTCTGCTGTAAAGATTTGCATTTTAAAGACATATGACTAAATGTGGAATAAACAGCAATCTACCATTAACATTTTCATTATGATATGCAATGCAAGCGCTTAGACATTCATCATCGTCTGAAGTATTAAAGGCTGTTTATTTTGGGTGCATTCACTAAATATTATCTTATAGCATAATCTTCTGGGGATCTACATCTAAATCAATGGAACTATTAATATTACAAAAGCGAATTTTCAAAACCATGAAACAGATCTAAGTTCTTCTACGTAACCAGTGTTCTGAGAGTTTCGCTTACTACCATTACCTTGCATTTACATTTTAGAAACTGTTCTTTTCATCCATATAATTCTATCATATTTCAATAGGCATTCTGATTACCATTCCTACTATACCAGGATCACAAAACTTAAATCATCATCATCAAAACAGTAAAATCTGCCTTCAGAACCTATCACACCAAGGTTTGTCCCTTTATAACAAATTGCCAGATAATTGGAGATTACTAAACCATAAACGGCTCAAACATCAAGTCAAGCAACACTTATCCTTCTGTCTCTATGATAAACAAAGGCAGAAGAGAATGTTCTTTGGTGGTTTTCATTTGTTGCAGCTTTATAAAAAACAAATCTCCATCAATGGGACCATGCTTTTGGGAACAGAAGTACAATTAAAAAAAATAGCCAAGAAATTTAAAAGTAGGGATTAGTGTTTACTGGAAAAAAATAAAAAATTTAAGTTTTAACAGAGCAAAAAATGTATGATATTGGTGTGCAATTAGAATGTTTGCCAAGAAGTTCTATCGAAGTTAGCAATTTTTATTTGTGGGACAATTTGAAAGACTAAGTATAAAAATCTAATTTCCGAACATTACAAGCTCTACAAAATAATATAACTCCATGGCATGACAGCTCACAAGGAACCTTGGCCTATCGTCCGGCCACTGCGTTCCGATCTTGGTCCATGACACGTCATGGATGGGGTGCAGTATTGGAGGGTGAGACGTGGTCAGCGCCTCGAATCCCTCCCAGCCAGTTAATGCTGTCCTCATGACCTGGAGCTGCTACTTCTCCATCAAGTAGGATGGAGCTCAATTGGCCTCCCAGGGACCTCACGAGGCTGAGTGCACCTCCAGGTCTCCCAGCGGAGGAAAAATCCCCACGCCAGTACTGGGAATTGAACGCAGGTCTCCCGCTTGGTAAGCACCTGCGCTACCACTGCACCAAGGAGATGACCACAAAGTAATATACAGGAAGAAATAACCACCATATCCCAAGAAGAATTGCAACACGTGTTTAATAATCTGTTAAGACGCTGCAATGCCTGTCTATGTAAGGGACATTCAATATTGTAATTTGTGAAATAATAATGGTTCTAGGTGACCTCGTTCATTCATTCTACTCAGTTTGATGCATAAGGAAAAAGTTACAAGACGGAAGTAGCATGCGACCTCAACTCAGGTATCATTAAAAGCATCAAAAGCATTCAAGTATTGAAATATGTAGTTAACTTTTTTTTGTTACTTTCTTTGCAGTTTCACCTGGTGCAGATTTAAGCTCTAGTAAGAGATTTTCTATTACAGTTATATTTGTGAACAGTGGTATGCCATTTTGTTAGAGTGCTTTGATATCTGTAGAAATGCAGTGAAATGTGACTTAATGTAAATTAATTCCTTCTTTGTTCTATCCCTATGTATAGCACTTTTTTCTTCAAGAATGTGCTCTGCTTTTTTTTTCATATATTTCTTGTATCTTCTCAATAATATGAAAATTGTTACAATAATATATAGCAGCCTGTAACCAGGTCCCCATCTCGTAATAATGGTTGAGGAGGAAGTAGAATTTCTGGTGCTGTTTAAACAAATTTTTTTTACTTAGAGGTTTAAGGAAAATCTTTTTTTATGATTGATATTAAACAATTAACAATAGGAAAATTTAAGCATAATGTTTAACTGAAATGGTGTGCTGCATGTGCCAAGCATGTTACATTAATAATTTTTTTATTCTATAAAAGTTTTAGTCCCCTCTCTGCCGTAACTATAGGGGGCAGCATCTGATAAGAACAAAATTACATTTTAATTTTTAACTCCCTCTGGCCACAGTAACAACATTGCATTATTGAACACTTTTGCAATAGTGGAATGATTTATTGTTGCTATTTCTTTCACTGTTAGAAGATAAACTTTTGAAATTTCATTTTACCAACAATTACATTGCATGCATACAGAAGGTCCTTTACATGTATCTGGAGTTTCATCTAAAGCAACCCAGATTAGATTACCTTTAAACTAATCACAAATTTCCTGTGCTGTTCTTTCATAAATTAAAGGAACATAATGTTTGTGAAGATTTGACTCATGTCTAAGAACGTGCATTAATTAGGATGTTTTAACTTATACCCATATGGCAGAATATCAGCACTAGTGAAAGCTTCACATAGTTCCTTAAAGGCTGACAACTGTGGGCCGAATAATGAACAAGTTGCTTCATTTGGGGAATTTACTTTTAGTATACTGTACAGAAATTTTCTTCAGCGAAAGGGTTCTTAAATCTTTTGCTGTTTTCAAACATTACATCTCTTGAAAACAAGTGTCCACTCTTATACCTCTTCTACATACAACACAAAATAACACAAGCCCATCTATAGTAAGCACACCTTCATTTTTACGTACATGTATACCCCTGCCACTGAATCCTTGCACTTGACAGTTTGGGTGGTTACCCGTAAGGTTGGCTATGCTGCTGTCAAGTGCAAGGATTCAGCGGCGGGGGTATATACTATGTTGAGTAGATAACCGTAATTTAAATGCTGATATTTTTCTACAATGAACTAACTTCGAGTATAGGGACTGAAATGTAACGTCCAGCATTCAACAGTCTCAATTAAAAACTGAAGTAGAATGCTGAGTGGCTGAATAATTAAAAGGTTAAAAGCTTCCAGCTCTATCATGGTGATGAAACAAGACCTCAGGATATGCAATAATATATAGAAGAGCAATGCATATACACAACTGTAGTGTTAATATCTTTAGGCGCTACTAAACCTAGGTATCTTATCTTTGCAGACAAACATTTAGAGTAAGATCCATTATGTCACAGTGTTTGTGTGTGTTGAAGTTGCCAGTCATTCAAGATATGACTGTTTGTTACAGTTAGATTATTATGTGCAACAAATTATTTGTGCTGCCTGGGTACTGTGGTGATAGCATGTCTGCCTCACATTCAACAAGTTGCGAGTTTGAATCTCGCTTAGGGTGAATTACCTAAATGAGGTTTTTTTGGGGGGGCTTTCCCTTACCCTGAGAAGACAAATGTAGAGTAACAGAGTAACTTTTAAGCTCCATGGGTCCTGAGATCATTTGAGCATCATTTCACCAATTTCATTTGTTGTCTAATATGGCCAATAAATTAAATACGTTAAGCTGCTGCAAAAAAAAAAAAAAAAAAAAAAAAAATTAATTGTAATTCCCTGCTTTTATTTTTACAAAGGTTAATAAATAAATGACATATTCTAAATATTTTCCTGTGAAAATAAAAAATTTATAAAAATTATATACAATTGCAAAGAAAACCTTTAAATACTATGTGATTATGAAAATAAAAAAAATTACATTTTCAGACTTATTCCCTACACATTTTACAATATACATATATTTTAATCAAAAAGAAAAAAAGTTGTTTTTGCAGAACTATCCCAGCCTTAGCCATAAGAATATCTCTGGCTTATGTTGCAAAAAATGAAATTATATCTAGGGTTGGGGGAGGGGGCAGAGCAACTTGAACATCTTATTAAATTTCAGTCATTTTCTGGGTAATCTCAAGATACAGTTTGGGATATCTTGTTTAAACACCAGAAAACAAAATTTGAAAAGCAAATTTAAAAATAAAAGTTTTGACCATTTTATTTCCTTGAACAATTTCTTTGGTCCTCTGATATCCTTCCCTTTACAGCCATTAAGAGATACACTAATCACAGTTAATGACGTCTCATGTTGTCTCAATTCTTGTTAAAATAACCCATGAAAAGACACAAATGCCTTAAAACATACTGGAATTTCCTCAAATATGTTTTTCCTTTTCTTGCAGACTATATATTGGAAAGAAGAATTATGTAAAATATCATCTTCACACTTAGGAGACTTCCTGCTTTTAATAGATGACATTTTTATTAACTCATATCTTTTTACCTCATGATTGTATTAGATTGAAATAACTAATAAGAGTTTTTCTTCACCTGGTTCATTGTTCTGTATTCATAAGTTCTTGTGGACATTCTCACTTTGTTACAATTTCATCTTTCTTGCTAGGTGTGCAGGAATTTTTTCTTCTTAATCTGCGAAATTCTGTGAAGAATTTAATAAATTTCAAGCTTATTAACAATGCAGGATTATGAATAATTTAGCTAGACCATTGTTACAGCTGCACACTGTAACAAAAGCCACAACTGTGACTTACCATATATTTGTAAATTTTGGAGATGACTCTCCCCATTCTTTTAAAGAGTACTATTGAATTAAGTCTTAATATTATATGTTCCAACTGTATGTTTAACATCTATTTGTTACAGAACAATAGTTTAGACCTTAGAGAGCACAATAAGTGCAATATGTCCATGCTGAAAAGGTGACTTACCTTTTTTTTTTTCCCCACCGTGTGGTCTTCAGTTTTGAACACTATGCCTAAGATTATTTGCTTTACACATGTACTTCAATGTAATTAAAATTAAATTACAAAGAAAAGAAAAAAGAGACCTAGTAATATCATAATGCAGTCATTGACAAATGTATGTTCTGAAGTTGTAGTAAGTGTTATGCTACATTTTGAATATAATATTTCTGTTTTATAAATGGTATATATTGTTAAATTTCTGCATATTTATATTTAGGTAGGACATACATTAGTTATTACATATTATTTTGTTGCTCCAGCTTTAATAGCAGTTCACATGAAATCTAAAAATAGCACTGCCCATATGTATTCTTTATAAGATAATGCTACTGATTTTTAAGAATATCTTAATTTACATATACCTAATTATCTCTTGTTTACATTTCAGGAAAATGAAACTGATATGCCAGCTTACTTCAAATTCTTAACTGTCATGGCATTCAATGTTTTTTTAGCAGAAAAAGTTGATGTTGCAATCATTGAAGTAGGAATAGGGGGAGAATATGACTGCACTAATATACTAAGGTAAGAATTGCTTAAGTTTTTATGATCTTATTAGTATAGTGCAGACAGCTTCTAAATGAAGAACGGTTAATTCCATAGTGCTCATAGTTAGGCAACATTTGTACCTTGTGACCCAAATACATCTGAACTGCTGCACAATGTTTTTCCACGGAAACATGATAAACACAGCCGCTGTACGTGCGGTCACAGTGCTAACTGGTTTTTCTCTGCTCTGAAAGTGCAGTATTGAGCTGAGGGTGATATCGTGTTATTGAGTTATTACCAGTGTGCTTTATTATTTTGTCTTGTATTTAGTCACAAAGTGTATTATGGCTCGACATTTGTTTTCTATTGCGCAGTATGTATTTATTTATGATTCATATGTGTTAACACATTTTGTGAATGGACTCTGAATAGTGTATACAATGGCAAAATTGACCAACATTTAATATTTTGCATCTCAAAATCTGTGCTTCAGTGGCTAACCATGAAAATATTTTTGAAAAATATTGGAGTGGAAGAAGACAAATAAATGAAAATGGCGTGTTATTTATGGACGCTCTTTAACTACTGTGGTTCATCATCCCATTCTAAATTGGGCGTGAAAGACCGCTTAATTTTGCTCAGAGGCCTCTCTATCAGGCTTGAGGTTCTTTTAAGTGCCGTAAATCTACAACACGGGACCAACGGCTTTACTTCCCTTCCAAAGGAAGCCATGCTAAGGATTTTTACGCCCAAAAAAAAAAAAAAAAAAACCATCATCCTCTGCCGGGTTTGAAGACAAATTACTTTATTGTCAAACGCCTGGTATTAGAGAACAAAAACAACATTTTTCACGGAAAGGCTTGGTCCCATTTTCATGAATATATGTGTACACAAAATAATCATTATTGGAGCTCTGAGAGACCTAATATTGTTCATGAAATACCCCTTCATGACAAAAAAATTGCTGCATGGTGTGCCATTAGCAGAGAAAGAGTTATAGGTCCAGTTTTTTTTAAGTCAACAGTTGATGCTTATACATACGTGAATACATTTTGCCCCCCCCCCCTTTTTTTTTTTAGAGAATTAACAGACAGGGAGCATGATTTTGTCTTTTTTCAACAAGACTCTGTAACAGCTAATACAACCAATCTTTTGATGACAACAATTGAAAGTGTGTTTCAGGACAGAATTATTAGTAGAGATTTGTGGCCTCCCTCAGTTACCCAACTGAGCCTCCACAAAACAAGCAGAACATTCTAAACAAAACAAACACTCTTAACAAACCTCTTAAAAATATAACTCTCAGCACATTAAAATTTGGAATTTACCAGATTAGTTGTGAAGACTGAGAAATATTACATAGGCAAAACAAAACTTGGAAATAAGATTAAAGCAACACCAGAGAAACATAAAACTAAAGCAAATAGACAAATCTGCTGTCACACCAATTTTTAACAGAAAACCAATCATTGGGCAAAATATAAAATTGTTAAAACCACTAGCATGACCAGTAGAATTGGACATCTGGGAGAAAATACACATAATAAAAACAGCAATTATATAATAAATTTTGAAAAAGAAGCAGAAAAGGAGCATCAGTTACCAAACTACTGAAGATGTGGACGAATGCTCTTGAAAACTTTTCAATGTTTTTCAACTAATTAAGTGGAGGTGACTCACCATAACTCCAAGATGATGAATAATTCACTGTTAATAGTGCTTCTGTTCTTAATATTTATCATATCTATGTTTAACGCCACAAATAAAATTTCAGTATAGTTTAAGACTGATGATACAAAAAAAAAATCTGATGTGTTCCATTCACATGACTTTCTCTATATTTCTGCAATAAATTATTGTTAAAAAACTTATGCTTCCATTTATTTCATGCTAATTGAGAAAAAATTAGCACAAATATTCTTATTACTTGCTTTCTTGTAAGTAGAAGCAAAATAAGGGGGTACCAAAGCTTAAAGTGATAGTTAAAACCTGGTTGCTATGCGACTGAAGTTCCTTGGTTTGTATGGACAGGAGTTACAAATTCCTGTATGAGAAAAATTAAGTTTTTCAAAAAAACAAGGAATATTTAAAAAACGATCAACTCCACGAAAAAAATGTATATAACATAAATTGTGTGTTTTAATGTGCTCTACATTTTTTGTGTGGTAAGTTTTTGTCCATCTCCTACAGTTTAGTAGCTATGCAAAATTCCGTAAAATTCACCCAGAATAAAGAAGTATTCAGAGGCTATTCACAGAAAATTCAAGATATACATTTTATTTGTCAGGCAAATATCTTTAATATATGACATTTTAATCAAAATCGTTAAGAGCCATTTTTGAGAATCAACATTTTCGAAAAAGCTTCCATGTAAAGGGTAGTTTTGGATGGGGCAATTTTTCTCAAAATCTTTGTGTCGCATCCCTGGAAGATACTAAACTTAAATAACAAGTTTGGTATTTTACCGACTTTTCCTTTATGAGTTATCGTGTTCACAGTCACACAGACACGCACGCACACATGCATGCACGCACACACACACGGAACCTTTTTCTGAAAATACTTTTTTTTTGGATACAGGGTACCCTAAAACATATATTTCCAGTGAAATCTCGGTATCAAATTTTTTGGTGGAGTACAATACCACCTCTATACACTATGTATATAGTACGTGTAGAGAAAGTAATAAATAATTAAAACAACTTTTCTGGTAGGGATCTTTAGTGATTTACAACAACCTCAATACTGAAAAATAATGAAAAGTTGAGACTTGGGAGGGCAGTGCTGTTAATTCTTTTCAAAAGCCTTTCATATTTCATACCAATCCAAACCTCAAATATCTTGAAATGTATTAAACTTGAAGCATCATTGAGTGTTTAAATTGTATTCATGCACACTGTTTCTGGTTTGTGCAAATTGTTTTGTGATATGGAAGCATTACAAGTTTATCCAGTGTTATTCATTCCTCTAGAGCAACGGTTCCCAACCGGTGTGCCCCAGCACCCTAGGGTGCCGTGTGATTGGCTAAGGGGTGCCGTGAGATATTGAGATAAACAAAAAAAAAAATACCTTCTACTGAAGCCTTAAGTCTTGTAAGGTCTTGAAATAAAATAAGTCAAATCAATTACTCTCATGCACGGCAGATGGTGATAGTGGTCGATTCATTTCAGTAATTCAGTTATACTAGAATCCCACAGATGGCATTACAGCTATACCCTGCCGAACATTCCCGAGACTACTCGCTTCCTCACGAACATTCCCGAGACTTCGACAGATGAATATATAAAAGTGTACGCCACTTGGCGCTTTCAGTTGTCTTCCTCGCGTTGATTCACAGTGTTTAGCTATGGATAAGTTCATTGTTAAACGTAAATGCCAGGACAGTGAAAGTGAACAGTCTGCTCCTACTGCTTGCTTTTTGAAGCCAAATCTTACAGTTTCTCCCGGACCGTCAAATTCACCACATAAAGAAGACAAATGAAAGAAAAGAACATACCAGGACAGTTACTTAGCATATGGATTTAAGTGGAATAACGAGGTAAACCCTATCCCTGTGTGTTTAGTTTGTGGCGAAACACTTAGCAACGAGACCATGGTACCTAGCAAACTGAAGCGGCATCTTACAACAAAGCATCCTAGTGTGTCACAGAAAAGTGTAATGTATTTTTCACATATATTAGAAGGGGAGAAGAAAACAGCTGTGCGAATGGTAAAGAGAATGACCATAGGTGATACTGCTCTTGAAGCCTCATTTAAAGTAGTAGAACGGATAGATAAAAAAAAGAAACCTAATACTCTTGGAGAGGAAATCATTGGCCCTGCATGTCAAGTTATAGTTTCAATAATACTTGGCGAAGGAGCAGCTAATCGAATTTCGAAAGTTCCTCTGTCCAACAACACAATCAGCCGCAGGATATCTGAAATGTCATGCAATATCAATGAACAAGTCACGGAGAAATTAAAAACTTATAGAACATTTGCTTTGCAAGTAGATGAGAGACTCGATATTGGTGACAAACCGCAACTCCTTGGTTTTATCAGATATATTGATGAAAAAGATATTAGTGAACAGTTTCTGTTCTGTAGACCGCTGGAGACTACAACCACAGGCCATGATATTTTCGTTTCTATTAATTCCTATCTCAATGACCATGATCTTTCATGGAAAGACTGTTGTGGTATATGTACAGATGGTGCACCATCTATGTCTGGGAAAATTAAAGGTTTTTTTACTGCCAGAGCTCTCAATGAAAATCCATCCATTATTATAACTCACTGTTTTCTGCATAGAGAGGCATTAGTCGTGAAAGCGTGTAATGAAAATTTTGATGAAGTGTTAAACCAAGTTGTGAAAATGGTGAACTATATGAAGTTTCGACCTTTAAAGTGCAGAATTTTTGAACAGTTATGTCGCGCAACGGATGCAGCTCATACCTCTTTGTTACTTCACACAGAAGTAAGGTGGTTGTCGCGGGGTCGTGTATTGAACCGGTTTCTCGAACTTAAAGAACAGCTAAAAACTTTTTTTAAGGATGAAAATCAAGACACATTTCATGAGCTCTTACTAAGTGATTCTTGGTGTTTTGAACTGTCGTATCTGGCAGATATTTTTCATAAGCTGAATGAACTGAATGTTTCGATGCAGGGTCGACATGAAACAATAATCTCCTCAACCAATAAAATGAAAGGTTTCAAAAGAAAACTTACGTTCTTGGAAGTCTGCAGTTCAAAAAGGAGATTTGTCGAACTTTCCATCTCTTCTTAATGTGGCAGGAGATAAAGAGCTGGGTAAACTGAAAGACCGCATTTGTGATCACTTATCAAGATTGCAAGATGCAATAGATGCCTACTTTCCAACTATTTCCACTACGAATCTCGACTGGGTTGTCTCACCCTTTGATTTCATAAATAGTGCAGAGGAAATAGATTTCACTGCTTGCGAACGAGATGAATTTATTGATCTTTGCGCTGATTCCACACTCAAAAGGTAATTTCACCAAGAGTGAGGCGTCGGTGGCTAGTTTTTGGCTTCAATGGAGAGAGGAGTACCTTAACCTAATGAAGAAAGCAATTAACGCACTTTTGCCCTTTTCAACATCCTATCTATGCGAGCAAGCCTTCTCTGCTATGGTGACAATAAAATGCAAAGCAAGAAATAGACTGAATAACCTTGAGGATGATTTGCTTGTTTCACTGTCAACTGTAAGACCCGACATCACATATCTGTGCTCTAAGCATCAATCACAAGTTTCACATTAATCATACAAAATTTATTGATGTATTTTTACTCAGTGAATGTAGTAAAGTTTACTGTATTATGTTATGGTGTACGTTATTATTATATAATATTTCAATAAATTAACATATTAAGCTTAATTTTCTTTTAATTCAAGGAAGGGTGTCCCTGTTGTTTAATGTTATTCCCAAGGGTGCCGTGAACTTCAAAAGGTTGGGAAACACTGCTCTAGAGTAATAGAAAACTGTTAATGAGAGTTCTCTCCACTGCTACTCATTTAAAATATTTTACTTTAATGTTCTAGACATGTCCAAACTGTGGGTATAACCTCACTTGGGAAAGATCACACAAGTATACTTGGAAATACAATTGAAGAAATTGCATGGCAGAAAGCTGGAATTATGAAACCTGGATGCTTTGCCTTCACTGTTCCACAGCCAGAGGCAGCTCTCAAGGTGCTTAAAGAACGAGCAGCTGAAAAGAAGGTAATTTAACTGCATGGAGTTGGGAATCTGATATCATAATAGCTAAAGCCCATATAGTTATGTACTAAAAATCAGTAACATATGTTTATATACCCCTGCCACTGAATCCTTGCACTTGACAGTTGGGAGTTAAGTTGGTTCATTAGCTAAAAACAAATGAAAACCTTTACCCATTTGACTTTCTGAACCAATCACAAAACAGCATTCCGGTCAGTCAGTCAGACAATGGAAACTGATCCAGATGCCGCACTGTTGCAATATCTGACTATTTCCAAATACGTGCTTAATTTGTGAACTCCTAACATGTGCGTGAGCAGTTCTGTGCAAGCTACACATTATTTGTTCTAATTTATATTGATATTGTTAATAGTGTTATTTGTACGTGAGGGAGCATAACAAGACTCACATTTATAGAGGTGGATAGACTTTTGTGGAAAGGTGTGACGAGGGTGGACACTGCTTCATGGAAGAAGAAAGTGAATGATGTGCACAAAAATAATACGAGAAACACAGGAATTTGATGGAAGCATCAGTGAATGTGAACCACTAAAGATATGTCTGGTAATGATGATGATAATGACGATAATGCATCCAAAAATGATGATGACGGAGACTTGAATAGGTTTGAGCCATTAAAATTCTAAACCAGTGAAAATCACTTCATTATACCTTTTTCTCATTGTAACAAGCTATTTTGCATTAATTTGTTCTATACTGTTCGTAAATAAGTAATGAAAGATACATGCGTCATAGTATCACTGTTATTTTCAATTAATATCAGTAATAACAAATTAGTTTCATTAATGACAGCATTCATTTACTATTGTACTATTTATATTCGTCTTTACACATGATAGAGACATTTGTAATTGGCTGTTGTTTGCTAGTTGCTCTGGCAACGCTGCAAAGGCAGCATAGCCAAACTAACATGAAACTACCCGAACTGTCAAGTGCAAGGATTCAGCGGCAGGGGTATAAACATAATTTAAAATATATGTAATGAATTAATCGTTTTTTCTGCACAAGCCATGTGTAGGACATGAGTTAAATAGGTAGAGTCATACTGAAAAATTCAGTGCCATAATTGAATTTGAACCACAGATCTCATGGCCTTTAGCCAATTGTTCTAACCACTGAGCAACCATGGCAACAAGCTGATACAGCATTAAATTGCTCAACGGACTTGTATGTTTCCCAGTAAACCACAAGAGAAATATGTAAAATCATATTATCAGAATTTACATGCATAAGTATATGATGTAAATTCCTAGAAAATCTTGTTTCCTAACACAGCATATTATGGATCCAACACTACAACTGGATATAATAATCGCAAACGTAATTGAAAAATTGAAACTTACATATTGCTGTTAATTTTTCAGGTTAAAATCCCGATAACATTAAGGAACACATATTTTTTAAAATTATCAAATATAAAACTCTAATCATGAAACATGGCTTTGTGCTGACTAAATGATTATTCAACTTCACATGAAGTAATGGATGCATAGTTAAACTTTCGCAGATCTGTTTGTTCGTAGTCAATTTCATTTAGCACTTTTGTTAATAGTCTTGAATCCTGGGTTTTTCTGCTAACTGGAGGAAAGTTTGTCCTTCACTGCAGTTCCAATTAGCCCTTGTAGATTTTCCAAGAATAGACTACAGAGTGGACAATACCAAGGCTGTCTGGGAACTGGAGATGTGTGCAATATCATTTTTAATTTTCTACACATACTGTGTATATAGTGTATAGAGATGATACTGTGTTGCACCCAAAAGTTTGATACCGAGATTTCACCAGAAATACATGTTTTTGGACCCCCTGAATCTAAACAAAAACATTTTTAGAAAAAAATTTGTCTGTGCGTGCATGCATGGGGCAGCATAGCTCTTATCAAGCTTCTTTCAGATGCTATCTTTTTGGAAAGAGTAGACAAATTAGTATATTTATCCGAATATAAGTCAAATGTTTTTTCCAAAATGGAATGTTCAGAACTGGAGAATCATTTTGTTTTCGCGATATATGTTTTCTGAATACCATATGGAGAAAAAGTAAGTTTCAAACTTCGCGGATACGGCAGTGACAATCCCTGGGGGAAATGACTAAGATTACTGCCAAGGTTGTAACATATGTCTCAGAGTTTGTGCATTTCATTTCACGCCAAAAATTAGCTGTTAACATCTATGAGCATTCTCATGGAAAAACAATTACTCTCCAAGACTAAAATAAAATTAGAGGGCTTCTAAGTGTGTTGTCTTAATAGAAAATAGCATCCATAATCGTCACAGTTACGCTCCCATCATCACCGCCATCATATTGTACAATCGCTCACATTCCGTAACTCTCCGTACTGTCCTCTCCATATCTACTACCCAAAATGTGAATTTATGCGCAAATTCAAATTAGTTTAAAACGTTTTACATCATTAAGTATGTTGCTTTAATTGAAAATCGCATCCATAACCTTTGTCATAGCTAAACTGCCGCTGTCACCACTAATCTCAGACATGTCGGTACATTTCCATTTTCTTTTCTCTATCTCTCTCCCATTCGCAAAGTGAATTTCTGCGCAAATTCAAATTAATTAAAAAAATGCACAATATGTCATAGTAACTACACTGTCTAAATAGAAAATCATATTCATTATAGTCTTTACAGTTACACTACCACCACCACTGCTGTCATGTACCGTCACATCCATATTATATTTTTCTGTACTCTGCTCAACCACTCAAAATAAGAATTTCCACGCAAATTCAAATTCTGTAAAATAGATAAATAAAACAAAGAAATAATGGATTAAGTTTGTTCAGAATATATGGCAAACCTTTAAATTTCATTTAAAATTCTTCTTTTTATATAAATCTTTTAAACTTTTCTCATGTTTATATGTGTAGAGGATATGCGAAATTCCAAAATTAAGTCCTAAAAAATGGGAAGTCCTGAAAAATGTGGGTCATCTTGTATCCAGATAAATACAGTATATCACAAAATAAAAATATAGCACAAATGGGACCTGGACCTAAAAAAACACTAATATGAATCTACGAAGGGCATACTGAAAGTCATGAGCAACACTGTTTTACAATCTTAATATTTATTTTTAAGCCAAACCAAATACATCATAATAATCTACAGACTTTCTTTCACTTTTCGACATAGTCTCCATTGTTATACCTACATTTTTCCCATCGTTCTACAAGTTTGAAAATGCCCTTGTGATAGAACTCCGTTCCAGCTGCCCGCAGACCCTGACGCACTGCTTTCCGAATATCCTCCAGCGTCTCGTAGCGTTGGCCACGCATCTGCTCCTTCACAGAACCGAAAAGATGGTAGTCGGAGGGTGCCAAGTCGGGACTGTAGGGAGGATGTGGAAGAGTTTCCCACCCTAATGCCCTGATCTTCTCCATAGTGGCACGGGCAGTATGCAGACGCGCATTATCCTGTTGAAGGATGATCCTCTTTCCAGGGCGTTTATCACGCAAAGCCGACGGAGCTTCAGAAGTGTCTTGATGTAGCGGGCAGAATTTATGGTTTGTCCAGGTTCAAGAAAGTCAACCAGAATGCAACCTTGTGCATCCCAAAAGACATTTCCCATAACTTTTCCTACAGACTGCACTGTCTTTGCTTTCTTCTTTGATGGTGAGTTCAAGTGGTGCCATTCCATACTCTGACATTTCGTTTCTGGCTCATAGTGATGGAACCAGCTCTCATCTCCAGTCACAATACATGTCAAAAATTCATCACCTTCATTATGAAATCTCTGAAGAAGGTTTTGTGCAATGGTTCTTCTCTGAAGTTTGTGGTCTTCAGTCAATAAATGGGGGACCCAACGGGCACAGACCTTTCGATAACCCAAGCTGTGGATCATTTCTTGCACTGCTGCACTATGTCCTATTCCAAGTTTCGCAGCAATTTCATTCACAGTGAAACGCCTATCTCCTGTAATGAGCTCATCAACTCTTTCCTTGTTGCGTTCTGTAGAGGCAGTTCGAGGACGCCCGCTACGAGGCGCATTTTGCAGACTCGTGTTTCCATCTTTGAAATGTTTCACCCATCTTCTAACACTGCTGGCACCCATGCAGACACCTCCATACGCACGTTGAAGTCTGAGATGAATTTCAGGAGCAGATTTTCCTTCTTTCACAAGGAATTCAATGACAGCACGCTGTCGAAACGAAACATCAATGTCAGCCATTTTTCAAACACCGTCTGTGGTCACATGATAGAAGCTAATGATGTCACAATATGTCAACATGTGGCTTAAAGTCTGTAGATTACGATCCTGCAATTCGTTTTGTTACATTGTTGAAATTTAAATTTTTACAATGGGTTGCTCATGACTTTCAGTATGGCCCCCCACTCATACTAAGCTGCTTCCAAAAATTTTTGATTGAAGATATCATCCTAGCAATATCATGTTGTGCTGAGATTGTCCTAAGAATAAATGGAGAACAAAACGAAAACCTATAAAACAATGAATGCTCCACCAAAAGATATCGGTAAGGAAATTTCTAGCACTAATCAGTCTATTAATTTCAATGCCACTATGCCTTGAGAAATTAAGGAAGATTAAGAAATGGCAGTAAACTGACACCTATCAAACAAGTATAGGAATAGATTATTTACAAGTCAAGTTCTTACAATTGAACAGTTCATTAACTGTACATAGTACATAAGTAAAGAAGGTATTACATTCCTTCCAAAACTTTAATACTGGATTTCATTAGAAATACAAGTTTTAGGGTCCCCTGAATAAAATAGAAAAAGGTCTGTGTATGTGAACAGCATAACTCAAAAATGAAAAGTCAGTTAAATACCACACTTGAATATTTAAGTTCAACATCTTCCAAAGATAAAATATGAAGATTTTCAAGCAATCCCCCCCCCCCATCCCAAACTGCGCTTTACATAGAATTTTTTTTTTTTTAAATTTTGAATTTCTCAAAAATGGCTCAAATGATTTTGTTTATTAAAGATATTAACAATACAAATAAGATGTTTATCTTTAATGTTCTGAGAATATCCTCTGAACTTCTCTTCATTCTAAATGAATTTTGCTTAACAAGAGATAAACAAAAACTTACTATACAAAAAAGTCAATCTCAACAAAACTCAATTCATATCAGACAGATTTTTGTTGTGGAGCTAAACATTTCTGAGATATTACTTTTTATAGCCTTAAATTTTCCAATACTTAAATACTTTTCACATAAAATGAGAAGTCCTTCATATTTTTTTCATCCTGATAATGGAAAGGTAACAGAATTTCTACACCATCACACAGTGGCCCAAGTTTTAAAAGATTTGATTATTGCTTTAGCTTATTGCCTTTCCATACTCTCCATGTAGTAAATAGCTGGTAATTAAACCATTTCTGCTAATTTTTTATCATGATGAGCTTGAAGTAGATAGATAAGCTTTTGTACCCGTAAGAACAGTTTACTGCAATATAAGTAGAGAAAGTTATGTGAACAAGGAACATCAGAGTTTTAGGTTTACATTAACATAAGTAAAAAAAATTAGGCCTGAAAATTACAATGATTTGTAAAGTTTCTAAATTTATGGTCATTCCATAACTTGGGAAAGAAACAACAATAGGAGAGGAGTTAACTACCATTTTTAGGACAGTTGGTAGAAACAGGGGTTGGGTAACTAGAGTCAGACTGAAAAATTCAATGCCATAGCCAGAATTTGAACCACAGATCTCCCAGTCTCTAGCCAGTTACTCTACCACTGAGCTACCATAACAACTTGCTGGCACAGCATTAAATTCTTCAACTGACTCGTATGTTTCCAGTAAACCACAAGGTAATCTCAAATTGTTTTGAGATGACATACCCTAATGGCGACTTTTAAGTCCCAGGCTTCAGTTTAGCCAACTATTAGGTTAATTAGTGTTAATTTAATTGTTTTTTTTTCACACAAGCCGTGTATAGGACAGGAGTTGGATAAGTAGAGTCAGAATGAAAAATTCAATGCCACAGCCGGAATTTGAACAATGGATATCCTGGTCTTTAGCCAGTTGCTCTACCATTGAGCTACCATACCAACCTGCTGGCACAGCATTAAGAGGCTCACACACAAATATCACCAAATACAATTGGTTTATGAGTATTCCTCTTGTTAAAACTAAATAATGGTTGTGGGGACAATATAGAAAAATCTGATGCATTCCATTCACATGACTTTCTCTATTTATTTGCAATAAATTACTCTTATAAAAGGTTATTCTTCTCTCTGCTTCAATTAATCAAGATAAGCATTAACAAATGATTTTATTACTCAGTTCCTTGTAAGTACAGTAAGTATGCTACAAAATTTGGCTGTCAGGTGCACAGTCCACCTCCTGGTCACATAGTGTACACTTGGCCCGTCACCCATCACACATGTGTGAACATCAAATAAAATCTCAAATCATATTAACAATTATCAGAATAAGCACAAAACATACCTTATCACAGGAAATGTTGGAAAAACTGTCCATTTGCATCAATACATCTATGGCATCTTCTGAGGATATTTTCATTCACATGCATTTGCTCAGCTTCTGAAATAGTATTAGTCCTTATATTTTCTTTTAGTTCTTCTAATGTTTGCGGATTAGTTTTGTATACTTTATTTTTCAAGTTGCCCCATAAATAAAAATCACATGCCGTAAGATCAGGGGACCTAGTAGGTCATAAACCCTAACTATTGATTCTACCCTAAAAATTTCTGCAATAAACTGCATTGATTCATTCAGCTATGTGCACGATGACAGAATCCTGCTGGAAATATCCAGACCAACATTCTGTGTCTGTCAGCTGTTCGAAACATGGTGCCAGTATATTATTTCTGTATATTTCTGCATTTATTATACACTCATAAAAAATAGGTTCTATTATTCTGAATCCATTTATTGCGCACCATAACCAATTTTTTGATCATGCAAGGGAGTTTCATAAATGACACTGAGTTTGTCTGTAGCATAATATCAGTTGTGTTGTGATGACACATGACCATATAAATGAAACCATGCATCGTCTGAACAGTATTAATCGTGGATTGATTGTTCCATCATTAACATTCCTCAAAATGCAATTACAGAAATTTACCTGACTGGTGATAACATGGTAGCAATTCCAGGACAACAATAACCTTGTAAGCTTTGAGTTTTAAAAGTTTTGTTGCTTTCCATGCTTAAGCTTTCGAAAGTCAGTTTCTTGTGTACTGCATACTGCATTCTGAAAGCACTTCAAGCAAAACTAAACACTTCTAAATATTCCTAATGTTATTCATGTGTTAACTGGACAGAAGTGACTACTAGGTTAGTTTTGCACGTTTTGGAAGAAGAGCAAGGCAACCACATTGAGACACACCTTGACACATAGGGGCTTAATCCTAAGGTTTCATTCTGTCTGTAAATCTCATAGCTCACATACACATGCATGTGTGCTGTGTTTTGTTTAATAATTTAGCTAGTTCACAGTAAATTAGATAACCTATTCACCTGGCTGAGGGCCTTAAAGAAAGAAACTTTCTTTGGTTGAAAACTGCAGAAAGACAGCTGGGCAGACTCTTAACTATTCTTCCCTCCGGCCTTTCGTTTCCCATAAAACCAGTGTCCAAGCTTTGCTTATATACCTTTCGTTGAGGTGGCAAGAAAATTATAAGAGTTCCAGAACCAGGGGTCAAGTTACACTTTGCAGGGCTTTATAAAGGAGGCTGACTGTGTGCGTGCAATAATCACAGTAGCTTGCACATGAGCACATAGTCACACTGAATATTTATTGTGAATATTACATTGATTATCTTTAAATTTGTTAATTGTAAAGAAAGATTTTATACACACACACCTCCTGTGATTTACATTAGTAAGTATTTTTATAATCAAATGATAATTTTCACACATGTATACTGTTTTTTTGCAACAATGTAAGTATTTGCAATATTGTTGGAAAATATTAACACTTTTGCTACAATCTGCATTGTTAAAAAATAAATGCCATAATCTGTTTTAAGTACCTACTTAATAATCATTGCATTCATTAAAACCGTTTAAAGATTAACGATTTAAAATTTACTATTAGTTTTTATAAATGTAAAAAGAAGCTAGTAACAGTGAAGAATAACACAAATATTAATATAAAAATAATAGTTGCAACAAATCTTCACTTATCTTTTGGAATCCTTGCCTGGACTAGTTTCGCAACAATTTCATTCATTAATGCAATGAAGTCGTTGCGAAACTAGTCCAGGCAAGGATTCCAAAAGATACGTGAAGATTTGTTGCAACTATTATTTTTATATTAATATTTACTTTTAGTATTTAGCTGAAGTAAAAGAACATTAGTGTTCTAGGTAAGCAATGACCTAAGTGAAAGAACAGTATGCTATATTATCAATTCTGTTTTAACTTGGGGAAGCCGCTGTAGAAACACATGACTGTACAATCAGGGGTTCTGCTTCATTGTCACAAATCTGAAGAATACAAACTATGCAGAACAGATTTCTCTGAATTATAACTGAGGCACCTCTGTATATTTGCAGCACCACTCTTCACAGTGACCTAGGTATTCAGGAGGTTTCTGTAATCCTCAAGATAGCTATAAGAGACTCTGCAACTCATTTGTATGACACACCAATCCCTTACTACTACAGATACCAGCAAATCCTATATCTATATTCGCCAACAGAAGACTGAAAAGACAAAATCTGATGTGCTCCATTCACATGATTTTCTCTAGTTATTCCACAAACAAACCTTTTATTGAAAAGATCAATCTTTTGGCTACATCATGCTAAGCAAGATGAACATATGCAAAATTAGTTTTATTACTTGTTTCCTTTTAAGTAGAAGGGAAATAAGAAAATGCACAGTCTAAAGCAATAGTCAAGTCCTTTAAAAGCCAGTCACTCTATGAAACAATTGAAATTCCATTCTCTTTTCTTGCCAGGAGTAAACAAATGGGAAACGAGAAGAAAGACATCTTCTTGTTTGAGAAAAGTTTAAGTGGCTTAAAAGTGATACCAATAATCCAGAATATCTTCTAAACAGTTAACTCCACAGAAAAAAATGTGTGACTAAATTGTGTGTTTTAATGAGATCTACATTAATTGTGAAGTAATTGTTTATATCTCTTACAGTTTGCCAGTCATTCATCCAGAATGAAGAGGTCTTCAAAGGTTATTCCCGGAAAATTCCAGACATACATATCATTTGTCATAAAAATATCTTATAATCAAAATGTTGGAGCCATTTTTGAGAAAATCAACATTTTCCATGTAAAGGGTAGTTTGGGGTGGGGGGGAATATCAAGTTTTTGTTATGCTGCTCCCCCCCCCAACACACACACACACATGCAATGGACCTTACCCTGAAAATGTCTATTTTTGGACTCAGGGGCTTTAAAAACATGTATTTTTGGTAAAATATTGGTATTAAATTTTTAGGTGCAATACAATATCTTCTCCATACTCTATGTACATAGTATGTGTAGAGAAAGTAAAAAGACCCTAGATCTAATGTAATATCAGTAAACACAAGTACATGAGATTACCAGTAACCATGGTTTAAATTTTTCAAATATCAGTTAAAGGATGACCATTAACAATTGCCCCAGAAAATGTCACTGATGTTTGGAATGTGATAGTGCAAGATCTTATACTTTATATGGCATTTAAGTGGGTTTTATCTATGAACTGAACATAATGATTGCTGCAAAATTCATGCCTCAGCTGCTGGATGATAAACAGAAATGGTCTCGCATGTAAGTCTGTAAGGAAGAGAAACATCTGCTTCAAACTGACCCATTTTTTTTTTTTCTATTATCATCACAGCTAAGGAAATTTGGGTTTAAAGATAGATCCCTGAAACAAAGGCAGCATTCATTTTCATTGCTTCTCCAACCATCTTACTCAGGTGAATTGACTCTGTGTGATCTATTTTTTCTTTCTTTTACCAAAGATGAAAATGAAATGGAGTTTGATATATGGATGCTCCTTAACTGCTGTGGTTCTCACATCCCATTCTATATTAGGCGTGAAAGATTGCTTAATTTTGCTCAGAGGCCTCTTTAACAGGTTTGAGGTTCTTTTATGTGCCATAAATCTACAACACAGGACCAACAGCTTTACTTCCCTTCTAAAGGAAGCCATGCTAAGGATTTTTACACCTGAAAAAATCCATTGTTCTCAGCCAGGTTTGAACCCATGATCTTGGATATATGGGGCTAGCATAGTAACCATTATACCATGAAGAGCAACTCCAAAGATGAAGGATCAAAGATATGAGCTGAATTACAGTCTGCACTAAATGCACTCCAAGACTTCTGTTAGAGAAGTGCTAGTACCAGTCAATGTCTGGACTACTAAGGAGACTCATATGAAGGTGATGGTAGCAAGTAGAATTCACATGCACTGTGATTGTATTTATTGGTATATATCAGGAATTTTTGTTAGCCATCATATATTGAGTTTTGTTCAGGTTGTATGAAAAATCTTGTATTTGGAGTGTGAAAACCACAAGTGATCAGTAATAAGAAACCTTTAAACTTGTAGTATAGTAATGCAACATAAGAAAGTGATCTGATTCTCTACAGAGCACATTGAGGTAAATAATGTTACATTTCTGAGCAAACCCAGGTTAAAATTTTGTCAGAAATTATGAGTATACATTTCAGTCCTGTGAAATTCTTTCAATTCTGATTTACATTTGGGTAATATTTTTTCAGTGCTTTCTGTTTATTGCTCCACCATTATCATCATATAATTGGAACAACTGTCCTTTGAACCTGAGCAGTACAGCAGTTCAGCAGCTTAATGCGTCATTAGCTCTACAGTTGGCACAGCACTGGATATCACAGAAAATTAGTGGTTAGTATTGTTCAAAGGTATCAAGTAAAAAAAATATAATTTTATCCTATGCTATAGACTGCATTTATACATTTAACATATTCTAGGAAAACTGCAAAAATTAGTATTTCATTGTGAAGTAAAGTAAGTACTTTATTTCAAGGCAAATTATTTTAACTCCTTTAACAGCTTCCCATTCTTTAAATAATGAAAATTCCTTGTCATATAATCCTTCTACTTGCATGCAACAAACTAACTACAGCTTTTTTAGCATAATCTAAAACTTCTTCGAGAATATCCATTTTCATTCATTTATTGATTTATTTGGTGCAGTTAAAGCAACCAGAATAAAACTGTTTATTCTGACCAGCAAGTACAACCAAATACACTATAGCTTAATACTGGACACTTCCATTTTCCTCTGTATTAAGCTGAGAGACAGGTAGACAGTGGCGCTCCTAGTGGCCTGGCCTTAAGGAACAAGCTATTAATTTTGAATGTTAAGAAAAGAATAAACCCAATAATGATATTGTATTATGCATTGTTATTTTTTTATTTGTTCAAACAATATTTTGTCAATACAATACGAAACAATGCAGAGAAACAATGTAAATCTATTGGCTCTAGAGGAATTGTTTTTAGATGCAAGACAATTTTTGCTTTAATGTTTCTACTGTTTTTTTTTTTTTTTTTTTTTTTTTTTTTTTTTTTTTTTTTTTCATTGTTCTTTTTTCCATTTTCATCATTCAAATAACATTTTATTAACACATTGAACTGCTTTGTCATTAAACACATATTTACAACTTTCACGTTTGCAAGTGAATAATGCATCATCTACGTACATCTTTAACCTTAATTTAACATTACGTCTACAGTCTGAAAGATAATGAAGAAAATTTTCATTAAATAGAGTATTGATGCTGCTGTACATTGTCTAAGCAGATTCGTTGTGAAATATGAATCTACCATTTTCATAATGCTTCGGAGTAATACGTACATTTTTAATTTACTACCTCTGCTCTCATCAAAGTCTACCAATTTGTTTATACATTCCTCATGAGGCAATGTTGCACATATTCAGCTGCATACATATGAATCTGCACGCTGATGAACATTAACTGGAAAATCATCTCTTTGCTGTTCTGGTATATTTAGTGCAGAAATCTGAATTACAAATTATTTACATTTTTCCTATAAATCAGACTTTAGAACTAAAAACTTGCTTATATCCACTGCACAATTTATGTCTTCAGACGATTGTAATAACTGAGTTATAATTGCAAGTCAAATTTTGAGGAATTTGGAGTTACATTGTTCCCACCCTTGCCCCTAAAAACAGAAAACAAATTTTCCAAACAGTCTTGTGTGAGTCGCCTTGTAAGTAAATACGAGAAATGATATTAGCTACTGTCACAATAATTTTAATGCTAATATGTGCATTAAAACAAGGAGGTTTTTTATGCTGATGTATTCTAAGAATTTTGATAATTCATTTAAATACAGTAAATGTTTACGTTTATCTTTTATTGCATAGCGCAACTCTTTAGCACAATGATTTTGAGACGAGTTGAAAATGTCAAATAGACAGTCCATTTTTTCAATGAAATTAGCGATAGCTAATGTTTCATCAGACATAGAATTAAACGCAACATGCGTTTTAATGCCACAACTGACAGAATGGCTTAAAACACGATGACCAAACATTACCTCATTGGACTAAATGGTGGCAGTTCAATACATTGGCTGGTCAACCTTGGAGCTAACTGAGGTTTCATGGCTCTGTCTTTTTAATAAAATTCTAGAATATGGTTCCAAGAAACCTTTCCATCTTCACAGAATATATCATGCCTTTTCAAATTATTCCTCACTGGTTTCAACAGGTGTGGAGCATCATGGAAAACATACACTCTACTGTTATAAATTTCAATAAATGGATTTTCCTCAGAGATATTCAGCAATGATCTCATTTTCAGATTATTGCTTCCCTGCTGTGGTTATGTATATTAACGTTTCACAATAATATAATATACTTACATTGTTTTATTTCGTGGAAAGCGGAAAACGGACTTGGAAAGCTTCAGAAGTTCAACATTATTGCAGCCAAACGCAGCACAAACCTTACCAGACATGGTTCAATAATTCTGTCTGATAATTCTTATAACACTCTGTATACATATTACATTTTCATTAATCATTATTGCTCCTAAGTCGGCTATACCGAAGCTACAGCAACACCCTTATCGCTGCTCAAGGCCAACCTGCTAGAATGCGCTGGCAGCGCATGTCACATGAAATATCACAGAGTGTCCTGTATTAAGCTATAGTGTATTTGGTATAACTTTCTCAACAATGGTGGTATTATAATATTGTTAAATAAAGTATTACACTTGTTTTACCTAAGACCTGCCAGAGAAATATTTCAAAGAGTCTGTGAATCTGATCTACATGTATTCATATTTTACTACATGTATTCATACTTTAGTCATAAAACTCAATTTAACTTTGCTTTTCTTACCAATAGTAAGTAAAGGAAATATTGCATTCCATCTAAAACTTGGATACTGAGATACCAGAAGTATATGTTTTAAGGCATATTAAATTCAAAGTAAGCATTTTTATTTTCTCTACTGCATACTTAAAGTGAGTAAAGAGAACATTGTAATCCACTTAAAATTTTCAAATCAAAATTTCACCATAAATATATGTTTTGAGATCCCCTGAACCCAGAAAACATTTTAAAATAATGGCTTCTATGTGCACATGCATAACACAAAAATAAAAAGTTGGTTAAATGCCAAATTTTGTCTTTGGGTTCAACATCTTCCAAGTATGCAACAAAGATTTTCAATAAAATCCCTAACTCAAACTATCTTTTACATGGAAAACTGTTTAATATTCTTATGTGTTCAAAAATGACTAACTATTTTGATTAACATATGAACCATTGTCTAAGAAATTTTCATGACATAAGACGTAAGTTATAAGTTCTCTGAGAAATCATTTGAAGTCCTCTTAATTCTGAATGATTTTGTAACTTTTTTGTAATAGGCAAACTGTAAGAGACAAAATCTTACAACAAAAATATGTAAATCTCATTGAAGCATTCAATTCATATCAATACATTTTTGTTGTGGCATAAACCATTTGCAACATTTTCTTTGTTGTATGCTTGACTTTCCAAATATTTAACACAACTTTTATCAAGAGCTAAATTGCTGCATTTTTGTTCCTTCTTTTCTTTTCTTCCTCCCTCCCTCCCTCCCTCCCTCCCTCCCTCCCTCCCACCCTCCCTGCCTTCCTTCCTTTGCTATTGCCATTTGTATATCTGCCTGCCAAGATGCGAACTTACAAAGCAGTCTCAGCAAGTTAATATTTGTCTCCAACATCCAAGATAAAGCAAATGAAAAGGGGAAAGTTGCAAGTGCATGTTCGTTGCTAATCAATACATGGTTTGTTCAGTTGTATGTAAGAAAATAGGAAGAAGAAATTTTCAATTACAGAAGAATATTTACAACTTAATTTGTGGAAGTACTAGCTCTGTGTTGCACTGATTTAGTAAGAAAACATATGCTCCTTAGAGAAGCTATAACTCCAAAACAAAAATTGTTTGACACTCTTAAGGTAACATTTTTTTTAATGTTATCCAAGTTCTTTTCTTATTATGTGACTGTAACTTAGGTGCAAAAAAACAACTAGTCTAGTCTAGTAAAGGAGTGGACTTACCATCATCTAAAACAAATAATGCAAACTTGGATTCATAATGGAACATTACTTTATAGGTGTAATAGGTGCCAAGAAAAACAAAAAAAAAAAAAAAAAAACTATTTCTTCAAGGCACACAATTGCTGCAGCAGTCACTTTGAGGGTAGAGCATGTTAACAGCATGGGACACCTGGGCAACTGCGGCCAGGTATGGATCTATTGCGGCACCCTCCCAGGAAAGGGATGAGATATGAGGAAACCACAGGCCAGATTACAGGAAATAACAGAGCTAAGCGCAATGGCATAAGGCAGTCTCTAACAGTCACTAGTCCCCAGCTCACCATGGAGGCTAAACAGCTGCCAGGAGACTGAAAGGGGGCCTCTACAATGGCACCTAGCCTCAACCAGTGCAACCAGGGGGAAGAAAGTTTTGCTAGGAGCAATCAACCGTGCCAAGCCTCAAGCCACACCTGCGCCGACCTGAAAGATGAAGAAAGGAAATGAAGGGAAGCAAACCGTTGTAGATATACAGCACCCCAGCATTCGCCTAAGCAGTCTCATGAAAACCACGGAAAAATCCAGGGGCAGAATGCACGACAGTCGATAACTTGGAAGCATTTATCAACTGTCAGTAAGGCAAGTGTACAACACATTTGGTACTGGGGCATTTCAAACAGCCTCAAACTCGCATACAAGTTAACTTAAAGCTATGATGGAGAGGTAGTCTACCTACCCATGTAATCACCAGTTTCCCAATCATTCAAAACACTGCTCTTCTCTTCCAGAAGAGGGCAAACTTGGGCAAATCTTAAAGAATCTAATCATTTAAATATCTCAAAACTGATATTATGGAGATACAGTGGCAGCTCGTGGCTAAAATGGATTGCATGCAACAACATGCAACATGAAAATGTGTTGATGATGAAATAATTAAAACACTACTAATTCCTGGCAAAAAATGAAATAAGTTCCCAATCTTTAAGCTTGCAAAATTTGCTGTTGAAATCATCTAGGCCTTAAATCAATTTCTTTTCAATAGACAACATAGCAAGTGTAGAAAGACGTTCTTCTGTCATTGTATTTCTTAGAAAGGTTTTGATCCTAATACATCTTTCCAGTTCTGTAGTTGTCATATTGCAGTTACCAGAATTCTGAGGAGCTTTGTCGGTTCCTGAAAGCCATCACCCAAATTTTCCGATAAAATTCATTTAAATAATGTAAAATCCTGTCTATCATATAAAACTGAGCTTAGTTTTCAGCCATTTTTTCTCTAAAATACTATAATGTTGAACCGTGACATCATTATATCAAGTACTCCATCAAGAAATGATTTTAAATATTATGGAACATTCTCGCATTCCATGAGATTTCCTCCAGAATTGTGATTCAGAATTCTGGAATCCACTGAGGACTTTATAGGGGGTATAATTACAAACTCTTTAGCCTTTAAAAGTAATGTGTTAGCCTTGTTAACACTAACATCCCTTAACAGTATTTCTTACTTGAATACATTTCGGAAATGGTTTGTTTCCATCTATTGAACGGGCTTGATTCATGATTTGTTAAAGTAGGTAGACTGTCTGTGGTGGCATCTTGTGGTTGCAAGATGAATTCCCATAGTGAATTTCCTGGTGGTAAATCAAAGTTTAACGTGTTTAATTTGTTGTTTATGATGAGTATCTATTCCCATGTGTTGATGTTGGTGCGTTCTGGCTGGTTTAATCAGTTTTATATTTGGTGTGATTTCATGATTGATAGATCAGAAATGATGGGCTATTGCAGGTTTTTCACACATCTCATGTGTTCTTGTCCACTGGTTTGTGTACTTCTTTTCATTTTTCTGATTTAAAACTTATTGAAATCTGAGCAATCAATTATATATATATATATATATATATATAAATAAAATCTGATTATTTATATTCTGGAATGGAAGCTTTTAAATTGTTGCACAATAAGTTTTGGACCTAAAACTGTTTTTTGGGCTAAGGTTATGTTAAACTTCTTGAAGATGTTGGCGAATTTTTGGTGAGAAGTCAGATGATATGTGAATTTTTGAAACTGTGTTTTATCTTTTAAGGTTTTTTGTCTTTTGAATTTCCAAATTTTATTAAATCCAGGAATCTTACATCAGCACAAGCATTCCCTCTTTTTTCCTGTGATTTCAGGAAGTATTTTACATTGGTCCTAGCTTCATCTAAATTTAAATTGAAATGTGTAATTTCTGGTCTTACCTCCATGTCTGCCATTTTGTATTGATGTTCCACATGGTGATGTGCTTCTAGTTGACTTGTTGGTCAAAATAATAATAATAATATAATATTAAGTAACGGGTTAACACTGTTACTAACCTTCTACAAGTCAACCAGAAGGATCTTTTTCTCTATAAAAACTATTGTTAGTTATTAATCATTTAGCACTGTATAATTAAAGATTCCAAATGCTTATTAATGTATGTATTTAACAGAGTAAATTCAGCTTGGAGAGGAAATAGAAAGCTGACGCCAAGATAGTAGAATGGTGTGAGAAGTTCTTTGTTAGAAAGGTTTCTTTTGTCCAGTCACGTACAACCAGGTCAAACCAGGGGTAAACCTTAAAATTCGAAAGAGAGTAATTTTCCATTGTACAACATGTGTCAGGTGAGCGTTGCAGTGCACCCTGGGTTGAAAAAACTGATTTTAGGGTAATATTTATGTCAATTGCGCGGCCTTTCTGTCCAATCAGAAAGAAGCCGCCATGACAGTATTTTTAGTATATAAAGAGCCCAAGAAGACACATCGGGGCTGTCTGTCACTGTCTGTATGCTGTCTGTTAATTGTCTGTCGCTGTCATGCTGTCGGTTGTCAGTCAGTCTTCACACAAAGTTAAGCACGGCAACTTATAACGAAAACTTAGTAGTTTCCAGTGCTCTAAGTGTATTTAAAGTCGGTGATGTGTGTTAAATTATATTGTATAAAGCAGAATCAAGGAAGAAGAAGTAAATATAATTACGTGTGATCAACCAAGTATTAAAGTTTCTAACAAGTGTTTAATTTAGCAGAATTGTAAAGCAAAGTGCTTATCTCGCATCTCCTAGTAAAAATAAACTCCAGGAAAGTAACACATGTCTTTGTTATTATAAGATCACTCCCTGAGCTACCCCCATTAGCTGCACCACCCCGAGAGAGTCAACTATCGTACAGACTGGGTAACGCCGAGGCAGATTCACCAGTAGTGGATTCACATCAACAGGTACATGGGTCTACTCATTGGTAGTGGAGCGAGTCTTGCCAACATCACCAATTTGGGCTCAAAGCCAAGAACACAGCATCTGGTGCTTTGAATGTGGTGATCAGGAGAATACGCCACAACACTAAGGCCACCGCATACGGCACCCAACATATGACACCGCAATGTGGAACATCAAAACAAAACGGGAGATAGAGGCAAAATTAAGCAGTCTTTAACGTCCAGTATAGATTGGGATGCTGAGAACCATAGCAGTTAAAGAGCATCCATAAATAAAATTCCATTTTTTGCATAGCTCCCTTCTCAGAACTGTCCTCCCAAACAGCTGGGCGATATGAGTTAAGGGAGTCATTGACCATCAATTTCCCTCAGAATTGATACCAAATGCAGGTATACCTTATTAGGATGACCCAGGCCATTGCAACTTTGGCAACTTTCCTTTAGTCTTCATTTATAAACAGTCATCAGGGAATAACATATGTGCTAGAATAAGGCCTTTCTGTATGGTGCTCCTGTTAGATCCAATGGGCCATCAGTCATTCCAGTTGCAGAGGCCCCAACAGCCAATTTAGAGTGGAGTGGTCTGATTTTGGTAAAACGTCTATTTATGTAGTACTTGAGGAACAGCTTTAAGTCACTCACAACCCCCAGTAACTCTGATCATGTCAAATAGTAGCAGTGGCGAAGTGTGAGCTCAAGTGAAAGACATGCATTTTGCAGTTACTTTAATTTCTATACATGAACAGGTTGTTGAACATATTGTCATTGTTATTATTATCATTATTATTTATTTATTAAATACCTACTCATTCAAAAAGACTGCTTTGAAACTGAAAAACACTATTTTCAGAACTTACCAATTCATTTATATGTGAACTCCAACCACTGTTCTTTTTTCTTGAATTCTTTAATGGCAACATTCATAAAAAGCTGATGGTGAATTTCTTCTCATTGATTTTAGTAGTTCTCTTTCAATGGAATGACAGCAAGTCCACACAAACAGTTTTACTCATCATACTTTGAGTATGTTTTAATATGTTTCAGGTTAGAAAACGAGTATTTGACACCTACTGTCATTACTGGATTGTTAGGAAAAAGCATATTTCATGTAATTTGGGCAACATTTCTTGGAGTCCATTTGATATGCCAAGGTTGAGAAGCTCACATATGTTGTTTTTGTCCTAAATAACTTGTTTCTTCTTGATGACATTCAGGTCACTTCAGTATCAAAGAAACTTCTGTAACTTTCTTGTAAGCTATTAAAGACTTCTTTGTAGTTAAGGAACTTATAAAATCAAGATGATCTACAAATTTCAGTGACCCAATGTCATCAAATCGATCGTTTCTTTATGTGAGTATGCTGTCAATTTCTGCATAAAGCCTTTGGAAATGAAGTTTTGGATCAGAAGGGGTTTGAAGAGTTGGTCTTTGTTTCCTCGACTGTTCTGAGGGACCAACAATAACAATGCTGTGATCATAGTAATCATGGAAACAGTTTCTCATTTCAGACAGCAATTTAGTAGTTTCTTTCATCTCTCTGGAGCAGAACTTAATATCCATGCTTTTTGTTTGAAACATCTTGAACAGACTTTTTTATTTTGGAAGTTGATGACAGTGTTGTTGAGATCGAATTATAAGTAAACTTGAGTTGATTAATGACACTAAACAACACTCACATTTAAATTTCCCAGAACATGTTTCAGATATTGGTTTCCTCCATTGTCAAGAGTCGATGTCTGGTTGACAATAGAGGAAACTAACTCCGAAGCATGTTCCGGGAAATTTAAATGATAGTGTTATTTAGTGTCTTTAATCGATTCAATGCTTACTTATAATCTTGAACAGATATTCTGTCAGATCTAAAATGTCACAAAAAAGTAAATGTCCTCTAAAAAGCCAATAAAGGCTCTGGTGGTAGCAAAGTATCACTGTCTCAAAAAGTGGCATTTTGTAGGATGGAATTAAATACTTCAAGAAAAGTATCACACTCAATAACTATCATGGTATCAACTTCCAACGAGTTTGAGCTACTGTGGATAAATTATAGCCAACAATTTCAACCAGCAATTGAGTTCTTTTTGTGGTATGAAAAAAGAAAGATGAAAGTCTGCTAAGGATGCTGAAAAATATTTTACCTTCTGTTATGTTCTTAATAGATTGAGCCAAAATTAAATTGAGTCTATGAGCTAAACAATGGATAAACAGAGCATTTAGAAATGTGTGTTTTACCAATGCTTGTGTACCTCCTAGGATTCCAGAAAATACAACAGCCCAATCATGTGCCTGAGCTACGATTTTCTCTGTGTATTCAAGTCTTTGACTGTGATATGACATGGGAGGCTAGACAGACACAGTACAGTCTGCGCTTACATTCCTAGAACCCAGAAATATTTCCTGAATGTATCCAATTGAAGGCGTGCATCTGATAATTGTTGACAACTGAGATTTGTTAGATCCATCACAAGCTTCATCTAAAAGTATGGTGTTGAATGGTGTACATGAATTTCCTTTTTGATTGCAACCAGCAAAACATTGCTTATAGATAGTGTAAAGTCATTCTGAATATCTCTAGGCATGCCAGAAAAGACAGTTGCAGTTTTAAGTTGCTCAGCTAACATACTGTCTTATTCTGCAATTTGGTCAGTAAGTTCATCGTAAATTTCAAGGTTGGATGAATCAGGGTCTTTATGATATCTGGGAAACGTAAGTTCCTGACACCAGAGAAAACGTACCATGTTTACCAAGAGCTTCAACAGTTTTGTGTTTTCACTTTTGCATTGTGTTTTTCAATACTTAATGATGGTGTTCATTCAACACAAGATCTACGTGAACTGCACCAAATTCTTTATAAATGGGATGTATATTTATGTGACTCAGATTTTTAATGCCTTTTTTGTGCAATAGGCACATTGTTAAGATTACTGAAATCAGTGCCAGTATACGGCTACTTGACATCCAGACCCTCAAATAATCAGCACACCCAACAAAACACATTATTCAGTTTTTCACAACCCTTAACTATTTGTGTTCCTCATATAGCTTTGTATTCATATGATAGCTGAATCCTTTCTAAGTGCTACTTAAGAAATTCTCTAATTGAGGCAGTGGTCTAATTGCTTGTTCTTGTAACATGACAGTCAGAAAGATTTAATTTTAAGTTTCCTATGTTGCACTGACGCATCCCAATTGACTTGGTCGTTAAAGAACAAATTAACTTATAACTGGCAACACTTATGTAATTAAACATAGCACTTCACTTTCACCAAGTACTAAAGTAAGCCACCAAGGCAACTAAAATACTGAAGAAAATGTCAGAAAAAAACTGTAAAGGAATGAAAACTAAATGGTTGCTTGAAGGGAACTAAAATTACAGGGTCCCCCTCTGGCTGCCAAAAAATTCTCAGTGTTGGAATGTCCATGGCAAAATGCTCTAAACCCAGCATAAAAAATGTGTTTACAGTCCATGTATGCACTTTCACTTGCAGCCTTTCTGCTGGTGGAAACATTCACCCCACTCCTCTTTCCCTTTATGAAGTGTCCAGGTATTCTTGCCACCATGGAATGCCTGCAAGCTATAGGAGCATTTTTACAGGTAGCTGTATGCTGTGTGTATATACGTTTGTTCCAATCTAACATGCACATTGTGTCTGTTCTTGCCAGGAAAATAACAAGTTAATACTGAGTATATATGTGTGTTATTAAATATTATTTGTTAACATAATTTATTAGCAACACAGCAAATTTTAGGGTAAGCAGTGCATGCATGGGATGCTCTAAATATTCACTTCTGTTTCATTCAGCTTAGGACAAGTTTCTATGAAGTAGGCCAGTGTTTTCTCTGTTCTACTCGGTATCAAAATACCAATGCTCTCTGGCATTGATGTCTATTGAATAGGGAAGGTACCCTAGAGATGTGCACAGGACGTTCTTCAGGGTCTGGAAAAGTCCCTTATCTTGGCCGAAACACTGAGGGCCAAGTTTTGTAAGCAGTTCTGCAATGTTCGCATATCCTTCCACAGGTATTTGATTTATTCAGTCAATGAGTATATGACATTCACTGGCCTGGCCTGGCCTGGCCAGTAGGCATAATGACTACGGTATTTACAATATTTAACTACCAATTAAGTAAACAAAAATAGAGGAAACATATCTTAGTATGTACAATAACAACATTTAATATTATACATAGCTTCATACAAAATGTCATATACTCATTGATTGAATAAATCAAATACCTGTGGAAGGATATGCGAACATGCTAAATAGGCTTAGGCTTAGGTGTAGGCTTAGGCTTAGGCTAGGCAAACACACTTCTTTTCTAAACAGCTGACAAATCTCAGCTTTGCCTTTCTCAGGATGCTCGGTTCATCACAAATGTCCTGCCTGTAACAATGATGTAATTGAGTTAGAGGAGGTAAGCATCATACTTGAGGCCCCTAATTGTAGACTCCCATCAGTTCTGTAGAATATTCTGGAGCATTACGGAGTCAAAAGGTCAACTGCTACAGTCCAAGGCTAGAAGATAGGCTTGCATTTGGTTTATCCAAAAGCATGTGTGTGTGTGTGTCTCTCCAAAAAGGCTGCTGAGTAACTCCATGGCTCAAAGGCCTACTCTATCACAATATCAGAGTATTGAATGGAGTGCAGATTTAAGGTCCGCTCCCATTTAATTGAAGTGTTGCAAAGAGAATTTTCTTCACAATATATTTAAATGGGAGAGAAAATTGCTGGTGTGCAGAAGCGTTGCGCACAGAATTCTAGAGCTAGAATATTTGTTGAAACACGAAATCACAGCTTGTGTTTTGGAAGTAATCATTTGCTCTCAGGAGCAATCTGACAAACATAGTTTATGAAATTCTGCACTTTTTTTATCACATAAATATAATATAGAGTAGTAAAATAACCTTAAGGCATTTGTTTTTAGTAGGCCTACACATCTTTGATATTATGAGGAGAAATTGATAAATTTAGTTCAAAATTACCTATTATTGTAAGATAAGCATCATAAATATTATTACAATAATGTTGCTCATGAGAATGCATTGAAAGAAGTTTGTGAATTAATTGGAACCATGTCAGGTAAAACTGAAAACTCCCTGGTTAAACAGATTCCATGAATCCAGAATTTCCTTCTCCTGTTATTTGCTTTTAATTTCTTCATTTTCTGCTTCTTCACATAAATAAACTGATGCTATCAAGCAATCTATTTTGTTTGTTCACTTTGTTTCTCCTCCCTTCACTTCTGACAAGTGTAATCTTCAAAATGCGTGTCGTTTCACTTCTCTTTGCGATGCTTCCATTAACTGGGAGTCAACCTTTACTCTACCTACCATAGATAAGCAGTGCAGTAAGGGTGTGGATCAACTAATCTTTAATATTCTTACAATATTTTTCAATTGTATAAAGTGACAGGCATTTATATTGTTGCTTTGTTTCATTATTGGTATAAAGTTCAAACAAAACGAAAATGTATGGAAACAGAGCAAAATTTAATAATTCATGATTCTTTTTTCAGCTTCTGCAGCACAGATTATGGAAGTGCTCAATACTGATTCTGACATACCAATGGCACCTGTGTTCCCAATATCTGCAACAGTAATTAAGGGTTTGCAACAGTGCAGATGGCCTGGAAGATGTCAGATTATCAAAGTTGGGTCCACCTACTATTTTCTTGATGGGGCACACACAGCAGATAGCTTGGTTTTGTGTGCCAAGTGGTTTGAAAAACATTCCAAAGAAATAAATAAAAGGTTAGTTTTGCAAGCTATTTGCTTTTATTTTGCAGAAGTTTATTTATTTATATATCCTTTGAAACATATACATACTATTGGTATATATATATAAAATTACAATAGATGCAGCCACATTAATAACGTTAATGGAAAGTATTTGCGCATGTCACAAAAATACCTTGCAGACCTAGATTTTAGTCGCCCTCCATGGTGTAATGGTTACCATACTAACTTCATATACCCAAGGCCGTGGGTTCAAACTGGCAGAGGACGATGGATTTTTTGGGAGTAAAAATCCTTAGCATGGCCTCCTTCGGAAGGGAAGTAACGCCGTGGGTCCCATGTTGTAGATTTATGGCACGTAAAAAGAACCTCAAAGCCTGATAGAGAGGCCTCTGAGCAAAATCAAGTGGTCTTTCATACCCAGTATAGAATGGGATGCTGAGTACCACAGCAGTTAAAGGTCATTTCATTTTTCAGACCTAGATTTATCATGTCACTTGTGCAAAAAAAGAATTTTTATACAGCAAAATTTTCATCCATTAAAACATGTACATGTTATAGGTTACATTAAAAATTATATACATTATTTACAATTTACATCAAGCGATTTTTCAACTTTACAATAGTTACAGATTTAGAAATTCATTTGCACTATAAAAATTGTACTCTTTTAGACCGACAGACAGATACAGGTAGCTTTAGAAACTTGTCTATACAAATTGCAGGTGGTGAGTTGAGAAGTTGTAATACTACATCACAAATAAATTTCACTTGAACGCATTTCAAGAATGGTGAATTGTTTCCGTCTTCAGCATGGTCTCCACTACTCAATGCACAATACATATTAATTCATATTCCATTGGAGAAAAATGAATACCAAAAGGTATACCAACACATCATCCAAATAGCCATCAAGACTGGATATCAAAAAAACCATAATAGACAAAAATGATCAAGAAATTTGAAAGATAGAAACATTTTCAAAAGATAACATTACAATACCATAAACATACTGGAAATTCACCTATCACTGCCAGGCGTACCAAATTTCAAAAGATCTTCAGAAAGCAAAACATCACCTTAGTTCCATAAATTCAGTAGAGTATATAAAAACTACTTTGCAATATAACAAAAGACCCCTATTCCTAGCATTAAGTTGGCTGGAATATACCATATAGCGTGCAATGACTGTAACCTTGTATACATAGGCAGAACCTAGAGAAACTTAGGAACATAAGAGACATTTACACCATAAGCAAATCAAATAAATCGGAGGTAGCGCACCATTTCTGGTCCTCTAACAATGACGTCACATAAAACTGTTAGAACATAAGAATTGGAAGCTTGGAAGAAAATATGTATATTAAAACGCAAGAATCACATACCACCATCCCTCACCCTTTGAAGATTCATCACCCCAGCACCATAGAGCACCATTAACCACACCAATCTGCAACATCTCCCGGCACAAGCAGTGGTATACATGCTGAAGATGGCAACAATTCACCATTCCTGAAATACATTCAAGTAAATGTTTATTTGTGATGTAGTGTTACAACTTCCTAATTCACTTATTTAAATTATTATACATCATAGTTACAAGCTTCTTAATCTTCAAAATGAATGTCTGCACAAAATATTCAGAAAGAATGGATACATATGAACATTGATGGCATTAAAATTGGCAATAATTTTAATAATCAAGAGGTGCTGGAACACACAGCAAAATTTTGCTCTTATACATCTCTTGGTCCAAACTCAATCCATTTTGAAGTGAACTTGAAATGTCATACATAAAAGATATTTAAATAAAATGTATACTTGGATAGGTAGAGTCAGACTGAAAAATTCAATCCATAGCTGGGATTTGAACTATGGATCTCCCGGTCTCTTGGGTTGTCATCTCAAAATAATTTGAGAACACCTTGTGGTTTACCGGGAAACATGTGAGTCAATTGAGAAATTCAAAGCTATGCTGGCATGTTGCCGTGTTAGCTCAGTGGTAGAGCAACCAGCTAGAGATCAGGAGATCCGTGGTTCAAATCCCGGCTATGGCATTGACTTTTTCAGTCTGACTCTAACTATCCAACTCCTGTCCTACATATGGCTTGTGTGAAAAAACAATTAATCCTAAATGTATACTTACCCAACTATTTCACATGAAATGTCCCACATTAAAGAGATTTAAATAAAATACCTACTTACCCAGTTATCATCACCTAATTGAAAATGTTTTCCTGTCTTCCATTTTGCTTCACCAATACCCAACTGGCTACCATAGCACACCATTGTTGGTAGTAGTAATCTGGTATGCAGTTTAGAACTGACAGAGAGAAAAGGTGTTAAAATGAAAAATGTGTATTATGCTTAAATATGACACATTAGTGTCTTTTCATTGAACATTTTAGTTATGTATTTTGCAGTTTGTATAATTAGTTATACTTGTTTCCTGCAGTTCACATGGAAAGAATGTGTTAGTATTCAACATCACTGGTGAAAGAGAACCAAGAGATCTTCTTCAGCCGCTTCTAAATTGTGATTTTGCAGAAGTTATTTTTTGTCCCAATATGACATACAATAAAACAGATATGACATCAGGTATGAACTCTTATTGTTATAATTTCATACTCTTATTGTTATAATTTCATAATGTTACGTTGTACGCTCTAAGTTTATCTTTAGGATTTATTAGAATGGCATTACATGAAGTAGACATTTTGAGGTTGGCCGAAATGTGGATAAGCAATAATGAAAGCTTGAATCTTAAGGGTTTCACTTTCATAGGATAAGAAGGGGTAAGGTAGTAGAGGAAGGGCATATTATCTGGAGGGGTGGGCATGTTAATAAGTAATGAGTTAGTACAGTAGATCACAGGAAGGAAATATTGAGTAGATGAAGTTACATGTTTTGTGATAAACAAAATTAGCGTTGCGTTTTGGATTATTTATAATCTGCACAGAAACTTCTCTTCTCATTATCCTGATCTTCTTTGTCATTTAAATTTGAAATTGAAGAAACCAGGACAGATATGTCAGAGTATGAGTTTTCCTATTTGGGGATTTTCACACTCTCTCTCTTTCTCTCTCTTTCCTGGAGTTGCTGAATTTGGTATCATATACAGTTAACATCCTGGTTATTTATGTATAATTACCTTTCTCTCTATTTGTACATTTTTATCGCTATCAGCTTAATCTATTTTCTTTCTTTTATACTTACAACCTCATCAGTTTTATTATTAAGATCCTCTCTTTCTTTGGTGATTTTCCTTCCCCCCATTTCTCTCTTACTTTCTCTGTATAGTTACCTAGTTGTTTCAGAAATTCTTTCTTATTGTTTCCAAAAAGTTTTAAGTACAATATCTCTGGCGGTAACTTTTCCCAGTTCACATTTTAGTTTCTTTGCACTCAGTTATACAGTATAAATTGTTATCGACATTGCCACATAGTGGGCATAGCTCTTTATTAACTTTCTGTAACATTGCACCTGCTCTTGCCCATGCTAGACTCTCTCAGTAAGGCAGTATAGTATATATAGATTATAATTTTGTGAATGTAAGGGTTCATGATTATTATATGCCTCAATGAGTGAACCTCTGATGAATTCTTTGTTAATGTTGGTGAGGTTTTGTCTAAGGTGTTACATTTCAAAGCAATAAATTGGTGAGCAATAGTGTGCATAGTCCACTAATTCTACAATAGGATTGTAGGATTGAGGTAGGTAAAGGTGATACAAGGGTAAATCTTACATAAACAAGCCTTTTTTGTTTTTCTTTTTGTCTGGAGAACATCTAGAGACTCTTGAAAATTAGTTTGGGGATCTCTGTTTGGCCACAGTCTACTGTAGTGAGCTCAAGACGAGGCAGCAACAACCAGGGGGAACACTGCAGGAGTTTGCAATGGTCATTGAACAGTTGATAACCAAAGCCCTGGTGAATCTTCTGTCCCATTATGTGAGGTAGGGAGCTAGCTGCTTGTTCCTTTGTCAATGGTGTGGTGTTTGCCGAGATACAACAGCACCTGATGCCTCAGGAGTATAAGACCATACACGAGGCATTAACAGCCATGTTGAGGGTAGAGACAGCCAAGGTAACAGCAATTCTGATGACCTGAAAGATCAGGAATATTCAAGAAAGTGGGTGCAAAGACTCAATCCAGGGACATGGGGAAAGATGGTTTGTGTTGGGATGTGGGTAGCTAGGCCACTTAGTAAGGGACTCTTCGCATCCTGCAGATGGATAGGATGGTGTGAGCCTGAGAGGGGTGGCCAGCATAGCAGCTGCTCCTAACTTCTAGTGCATGACCTCTCAAATGGGTAAAATTACATGTGTGCAAACTCAGGCACAGGGCACCATGCATCGCTCTGCTTTGGTTTGGCTCAGTTATTTTGCAGCAAGGAAGAAAAATGGAGAAGGTGAGGAAGGAGGAAATAGGTGAAGCACGAGACAAGCATAGGGGAGAGAAAGACAGCACTATTGCACAAAATCCAGAGTGTGGCTTTGCATTCTGGTCAACCTAGCAAGCTCCTCTTTTGTGCTTAGCAATGACACATGCACCCTGAGAGACCCTATTCTAGTGGTATGTGCTGCAAGTGTGACTGGCCAGGACACCTGGTGAAGAACTTCACACAACCTCGAGCCAATGAATCAAGTGGTGTGAGTTGGATGTGTGGCCAGGCAGAATATCTAGTGAGGGACTGTCCACAGCCATATCTGGTATGTTTAATGGCATATCAGCTGTTATCACCATCCCTCGCTTGGCACAGTGTAACCTGGATAAAAGAAAAACGACAGCTTAGTGAATGGAAGCTGTGCTGATTTTGGTGCAGCTGTGACCATAAATAGACCCAATATGGCAGAGGACTTGCCATCAAGGTAATCCAATTGGGCCTACCAGATAGTGGCGGTATCATATTATACCCTGACAGTGGGGGAGGGGCTTTTGCTGGAATTGACCCTGCAACAGAATATGTGAGTCTATGGACATTCGTTGCAGGGGTGCTGGAAGTAATATTAGGATTGGATGTCTTCAGGAGCTACATTATGACAGTTGACATCAGTCAGAGGAGACAAGGTGGCACTCTTTAGTTTCCATGGACATCCTAGAGTGTGTAGGGTGACCTTGACAGAGGATGTGGGTGTGTCTGCAAGTAGCGAAGTTGTTGTTAAAGTGCATTTGGAAGACCAGCAGCTGAGTAATGTTTTCCTTGCGATGTTCATAAGATGATTTGTCAACACAATTAGGAAATGTGCAACCAGGTGGCAAGTGAACAGGGAAGGTTTCCTGATTTGGTTGCATCCTGTACCCAGACCAAGGGGCATTGACCCAAGCCTAAAAAAGCATGGCATCATGAAACTTACTGCAGTCTTGCCAGTCGTTCTCTAGTTCTGACACTTTTCAAGAGGGGAAATGCGGTGTTGCAAATTCTTTAGCGGAATTTCAAGCAGAGGAACACACATTGTACATATTATTTACAGATCGGATCGCTGCTTCTTAAAACATATGTGGACAATATGTGTATGCATATTATACATTATTACGGAATAGTAGAACATGGAGACAATTGGTATGCCACATATGGAGAAAAAAATTATTCTAATTAAAAGTGACTATTAAACAACTTAAAACAATTTACACTTAAATGAGTGGGGAAACGCTGCAATCCTCGTAAATATCAATTTCTTCAGCTTCATCACTGGAGCAGCTGCTGTTGCCATCAGGACCAAGTGAAATTATTGGTTCCTCCACATGTGTTTCCACTACACCGTCAGCTTCCTTTGCTTATTTCAGGATTTTCCAGGTGTGATCCACGACACTTTTCCACTTATCTGCTAACACTTGCTGAATTCCTTGCTGCACCAGTAGTTCAACATCAGCAATAAGGAATGAATTATTATGTTCTGCAACATATCCTTTCACTTGTGCCCAAATGAATTCAAATGCATTGAAGTGGTAGTGGTAGAGAGGTAGTCTGATGACAGTGTGACTGTGAGCAGCAGCAATGGTGTCTATTTTATGAGTACACCTTTAAAGTTTCCAAGAGTTCTGCTTTCGTCATTTCTGCAGACACTCCAGGTATATTGTTCTTCTCTAACCACTGCAGAATGACATTCTTTCTATCGTTCATTGTCAGTGTTTTGTTTAATTAAACCGAATGGTATGGTGCATTGTCCATAACAATAATGGAGTTTGGAGTTAAATTTGGCAGAAGAGATTCTTGGAACTAGGTCTTGAATGTTCCTCCGTTAATTTCTTTGTGATAATCACGAGTGCTCTTTGATCTGAATAAGAGCATTGCCCCTAAAACAAAACCATGTACACAACCAGGCATGAAGCAGAATCAATCTGCTTCCTTTCCCAACAGGCACTTTATTGTCCCTGCAACGGTGTCATCTGTCCATGTCTTTGTCTTTGTATGTCCTGCATTTGTCCATGTTTCATCAAGTCAGATCATCTTTTTGGGATTAGTTTTTAAAATTTCCTGCAAAAATGTGCCACGCCATGCAACTATGTCACTTCTTTCCATCACAGCTTTCCTCCCAGAAAATTCCTTAAATCAAAACAAGTTATTTTAGCACCTTACTTAAGCTGCTTTTTCCACCACTGAATAAGCCAGCTTCCCTCAGAGAATGCAATAGCTTCTCATGAGTAAGAAATTCCTTTCTCATATAATATTGATACTCGTGCTGTCTAATCGCATCCTTTTGAAAGGCTTCAAGATGTTTTAGGGTTAGTTCATGGCCTTTGCTTTTCCGGAGTATGCAGAACTACAGATGGTGTTTTAAAATTAGTTGGGCATTTTTCCTTTGTTTCACTCTTCAGGGTGGTTTTTCCAACATTCAGTGCATCACAAACCATATCCAATACTTTGGTCACAAGTAGAAGAGGTCCCACTCCTTTTCAAAATACTCATGAAGCCTGAATATAAACTTGCGGCTGTGGCTCTTATAAGAGCTGAATTTTCTTTTGGTTTCTGATGAACCAGTAGCCATTATTATAGCTGTAATAATGATGATGATGATAATGAAAAAAATGGAAATGGCGTATTATTTATGGATGCTCTTTAACTACTCTGGTTCTCAGCATCCCATTCTAAATTGGGCGTGAAAGACCACTTAATTTTGCTCAGAGGCCTCACTATCACGCTTGAGGTTCTTTTACATGCCATAAATCTACTACACGGGACCAATGGCTTTACTTCCCTTCCGAAGGATTTTTACACTTGAAAAAATCCATCGTGTTCTGCTGGGTTTGAACCTGCGACCTTGGGTATGTGAAGTCAGCATAGTAATGATAACAACAACACTTACAAACACTAAACACAATGTTTGCAAAAGCACAAAATAGTAAACAAACTGCACCAAAAGCAACTGAGGCTATGTGGTCCTTCCAAAACGGCAACATAGTGCTAGATTTGAAGCCACGCTTAACAGCAAAAATGCTGATTGGTGCTAGCAGACAGTGATGATCGCTCCCAATATTGCCAATGTAACAGTTACTGTGTGCAACAGATTTAAAAGTCGTATCCGCTCAGAATGCTGTATTATTGACGACTTTGCTTGAAAATAGAACCAGAAACCTGGTTTATAATATTTTAAAGGTAATATATGTCAATCTCATCATTATTTTGTTAATCTGCTTCAATTACATTCATTATGTATTTTGGCAATTTTAACCACCCCCTTTCCCTGCAAAACGTCAGGGCTGGAGAATGGCTGAGGAGGCTGTACATAGTGAAAAGGATCAGTGATGGATGTAGTTTACTGTACCAGAGCCTGCCTCAAGGGAAAATGCTGTTGGTGCATCTAGAATGTCTAGTTCTGGTGTAACAATGCTGGTCAGGATGGCCAGCCCTGAGGAGGGAGCAGAGTGACCATGGCGCAAGGCTGAATGTGAGTGGCCTCCTCCTGGCAGCTTGATGCAGTCACTGTCCCAATTGGCCAAAAGTGCACATCAAACACAACAGCTAACAAAGCCATTGTACTATTCTCTGCTGTTTGTATAGTTGCTTCTCTGAAATGTTCCTTTTGACAATGTCTTTGATGACTCAGAATTTGTACAACTAGCATGCCTGGGAAATGGGATGTATATAAGGGGTCAACGAGTGCCCAGCTTGGAGTCAAGACAATCAGAAAGTGAAGAATGAACACTGAATAATTGGACAGTTATGACAATTAAAAGAGTGTAGTTGACAGTAGACAGTGCAGCGTGCAGTTCAGTTTTGAATTACGACTCACTTATTCAGTTGAAATTCAATTCGGCAGATCAGGTATATTGTGTACTGAGTGTGTGACATTAGTGAATCAAAGTTTCTTGTTTTTGCCCGATGGTCAGCTTGGTGTGGACAACACTTCTCTTGGTGACCTGGCTCGCCACATCCCTAGCACACAGCACTGAAAGATCATTGTTTCTGGATTTCCCATTTTCAATGTTGGTGCAACTGTTGTTTTGGCCGCCTCCATCTTTAGTGCTGCTGTTAACACCTCATGGATGGTTATGTAGTTCGCTGAGCATAAGGTGCTGTCATATCTTGGCATCACACTCCATTGACAAAGGAATAGGCGGCTTCTTGAGACATAACTAGATGGTAGGTACATCAGCTGTTCACATGCCGGCAAACTCCTACATCATCTCCTCTGGTTGCAGCCTTGATCTAAGCTGGCTGTAGTGGGCTGCAGCCAAGCAATGGTTCCCAAAGCAGTTCTCGAGGACCTCCCAGATCTCCCCAGAAATTGCTGACGGAATCATTTTAGTACTTCTGCTGTCCATCTCGGAGTCTTGCTATCAGTTTTGCGGCTTCCTCCTCTGTAGACCATGGGTTGAATATGGTGACTGGCGAACTGTCGATGGAAGACTTCAAAAGTGGATATTCCATCGAACTAGGGTGATTTTATGCATGTGGATGTTGCCTCGATCTTCGTGAGTTTTAGCTTTCTGTTGAGCAGCTTTTGCACCATCGATTCAGTTCTTGGGTGCTCCTGTCAAATCTTCCCTCCAGACCATTGAGTCATTGGTCATAATCTTTCATCATTCCACTAAGTTCTTCCACGTTTTCCCCAAGCTCTTCCACATCCTTCTTCATGCTGGTCAGTTGTTTGCTGGTTTTATGTGATATCTCCATTTTTGGGTTTTCCATGCTGGATTCCATTTTCTTCTCATTCTTCTCCATTTATGATTCCATCTTCATGTGCATTTTTCACATTTTTTCTGTTCTGGATTTCATTTCTCTTTTCATTTCGTCCATTCCAGTTTTCATGTTCTTTATCTCTTCAAGTAAAGCTTTCAATTTATTTGACAAGTCAATTAATTACCTAAACAACACTCACTTGGTATTTTTTCCAGATCATGCTTCGAAGGACTAGTTTCCTTCATTTTCAACCGGACATCGACTAATTCCTTGCGGTGAAGTGTTTAAGTGCTATCTCCTCTGGTGGTGGTTCAATGAACTTGCTAAACACATCCTTTTGTCTATTTCTATTTTTCACAATGAAGATGTTTTCCCATGTGGTCAGCTCTTGTTTTCCTGCTATGTGTTTTAGAAGTTTTGGCTCTGTATTTATATTGATGTGTTTTGTCCAAAAGTGGATGGCAACTGCAGATTTTTCCAATTGTTTTTGATTTATATTTCTGAAGTGTTCTTTGGAACATGTTTCTAGATTTCTTTTTGCTTTTCCAATATAAATCTGATTACAATCCTTGCATTCTATTTTGTATATGCCCAATTTTTTTTCTTTGCTGGGATGACATCCTTGAGATTTGAGCCTAATTCATTTTTTTATGCTGCGACAGTTTACTGGTGCTAGCTGAATGTTTTATTTTTTGAAAATTGTTTAAAACTTGTCAAATGCCCATGGGTGGTATGTGAATCTCTAGCAGCTCATCTTTTGTCTATTGCTGAGAGAGTGGTTGTTTCTTTTAAGAACTTCTTCTTTTTGGCTAGTTTTATTTTTTTTATCTACGAGGGATCTTGTGAAACTATTTTTATTTGCAATTTTGACTATTTTGTAGCATTCTGCCATGTTTTCATTTTCTAGAAGCATGTCGCACTCCGTGGTGTAATGGTTATCATGCTTCAAGGTCGCGGGTTCAATGGAGGACGATTTTGGGGCATAAAAATCCTTCCTTTGGAAGGGAAGTAAAGCAGTGGGTCCCGTGTCATAGATTTATGGCATGTAAAAGAACCTCAAGCTTGATAGAGAGGCTCTGAGCCAAATTAAGTGGTCTTTCACACCCAGTATAGAATGGGACACTCAGAATCATAATCATTAAAGAGCGTCCATAAATAATTTTTTTTTTCTTTTTTTTTTCTTTATTTATTTAGAAAAATTCATCCAGAATAAAGAGGTCTTCAGAGGCTATTCCCAGAAAGTTCAAGATATATATTTTATTTTTCACGTAAATTTCTTAAATATAAGAGATTTTAATAAAAATTGTTCGTCATTTTTTAAAACATCAAAATGTTTGAAATTTTTTCTATGTAAAGAGTAGTTTGGGGTGGGAGGAGTTTCCTCAAAATCTTTGTGTCGCATCCTTGGAAGATACTTAACTTAGGAAGTTTTGATGTTTTACCAATTTTTCATTTTTGAGTTATCTTTACAGACACATGGACACAGATTTTTTTTCTAAAATACTTTTTTATTTACACAGGGGACCATAAAACGTATTTTTCCAGTGAAATCTCAATATTACATTTTTGGGTGGAATGCAATACCTTCTCTATATACTATGTACATAGTACGTGTAGAGAAAGTAAAAATGAAAGTGACAAAAACAAAACAGAATTATAAGAGTGCAAAACCTAAGTAAAATAAATCAAACATTACACCACAATTATTATATAGTGTACACAAACGGTTGAGATGAAAATTGAACTTCTGACAGCAACAACTGTTATGCCATAAATGTGTGTGCTAAGCTGTGTCTTGTGATGTATCAGTTAAACAAAATTCATTTAGAATGGAGAGGACTTTAGAAGCTGTTCACAGAAAATTGAGAATACGCATTGTAGTAGCCATGCAAATGTTTTATACTTAAAAGGGTAGTTAAATCATATTAGAGTCACAACAAAACATTTTACATGTAAGGGTTATTTAGGGTGAGGGATTTTCTCGTAATCTTAGTGTCACGTGTTTAGAGGAGTCAATCTTAATCCTTTTAGTGCCAGCCCAAATAGCAAAATACTGTCTGAAAAGTGTCAAGCAATTTTAGAGGGGAATGTAGGGTTTTAAATTATTAGTAATAAAATGAATACCAAAAGACAAAGCCAAACCTTTTTTTCATTTTTAGTAAACAGTTTTGTCTACTGTATAACATACATTATTAGGATGAGAATCCTCTTCAATATTTTTAAAAAATTATAAACAAAAGAAAAATTTGAAAATAAAATTAAAAATCCCAAAATAATCAATAATTTGGCACACAAAACTTTACTATTTAGAAAGTTAGGTTAATTAAATGAAAGTACAGATATTTCTTTATTAAAACAGCATCCTATTTTGGTCTGGTGTTTTATTTTTTTAAAATACAGAAAATGAATCACATAACCTGAAGGCTGAAAACTGAAGAAAAATCACCAAAAACACATACATAAGCATGATACTGCTATTAACAAAAATGGCATAGAGCAATAGGATACAAATGTAACATAGATTACTGTACACTTTAGCACTTGTGTAATTGTATAGCTGAATGGGTAATTCACACTGTATTCATCGTCTGGCTACACCTCTGTAAATCCATTTTTATAAGTACACCAATTATTTGCATGTGTACGAGGTCAATTGTTATCAGATGCATTTTCATCGCTGAAGCTAGAATATATTATATCTTCTTTTCTCACATCAATGTCAGAAACTCTTTCATCAAGGTCTAAAAATTCAAAATCACTCGCTTTCTTCTAATACATTGCGAACTGCAGCTCTTACTTCCTCTTCAGTTCATAACCTTTGGCTAGACGATGCCATATTTCAACCATTATACACAAACTGGCCAGAGGAATTAAGTTTGGAGCTAATATAGCACTTTGGAGTGAAGATAAGGTCCTGAGATGCTCCAGAAAGTCTTTCTCAATGGCTATGACATAGAAAGTATACAGACTTTCCTGCTGGAAAGGGTTAAAATATGTAAAAATGGCATCACGATTAGATTGTGATTGATAATTTTTGCAGAATTTTTGGATCACAATTAGATCGTGATCGGCACTAAAAGGATTAAAATACCAACTTAATTAGCATAAATTATGGCAACTTTTATACCATATATAGGTTTTTTGAGTTGTGCTGCTCACACATGCACACTCACATTCCATCTTACTCTTCTAAAATTAGTCCTTAATTTTAGGGGACCTCAAAATATGTATTTATGGAGAAATCTGGATATCAGATTTTAAGTGAGATACAATACTTCCTCTACCCTCTAGGTACATGACAGAGAAAGACCAAAGAAAGGGGGAAACCACAGACAATAAAAAAATAAATTCTTAATTTATTTATGTGAGAACTGTTTCCATGCTAGCTTCATATACCCAAGGTTGCGGGTTCATACCTGGTGGAGGACAATGGATTTTTTTCAAGCATAAAAATCCTTAGCATTGCTTCCTTCGGAAGGAAAATAAAGCCGTTGGTCCCATGTTGTAGATTTACAGCACCTAAAAGAACCTCAAGCCTGATGGAAAGACATCTGAGCAAAACTAAGCGGTCTTTCACGCCCAGTAAAGAATGGGACACTGAGAACCACAACAGCTAAAGAGCATCCATAAATAAAACTTCATTTCATTTGAGAACTGTTCAGCTTAGCTGAAAGAAGATGTAAGGATATTCACTTAACCTCTGCAAGAACCATGATGTGCAAAAATTGAGTGATGAACTCCAGTATATCATAATATAATTCTCTTCCCAGTAATATAAAAATACTGGAAACTATAATGCATTTAAACCAAAGCAAAGCCTTTCTTGCTGGAGCACTGCTTCTACACTGTAAGGGAATACTTACAATTTAATAAATATCCACATACTATATCATTGTGTTAACTATCTTGTATCATATCCATATAAACTCATTATATATTGTAAATATGTATATATCTAACTTGCTGTAACTGTTGTAATATAAATCTAATCATTGATGCATCCTGTATCAGAGTACGATGCACAGAATTGATTTTAAAGGATTAATAAAATTTAATTGAATTGAATGCTCATTAATTTAAGTTCTGTTCGTTTTACAGATCAAATGACCCTGAATGTAACCACCCAACAACAGTTGGAGAAATGTGAGAAAAATAAAGAGGCTTGGGAGCAGATGGAAGAAAAGGAAGACAGAAGAATTCTATGTACTTCATTTTTGAAGGAAAATAATGCTGATGGGGTAGAAAGTAGAAGACCAAAGTCAAAGATTCATGTGTTTTCATGTGTATCCGAGGTTTTAACTCACATTGATAACCTAAGTGCCAATAATGATTTCAATTGCTGTGTTCTGGTTACAGGTTCCTTGCATCTTGTTGGTTCAGTAATGAGTTTTCTGGATCCAGAATTAAAACTTCCATCATTTGTATACGCTTAAGGCAACAATCAAATAAGCAGTGTCAAGAGCATTGCATAGTTGGGGAAAAGTAATTGTATCTTTGCCTATACCAATGTAATGATCTGCAATTCAAAGCTTTTATTTTTAACATGCATTTGGAATTCTTCCATAACAAAAGTGATATATAAGTGATATTTTTTAATATTGTTGGTATACATTATTTCCTAAGTTGTTATTTTGGAGGGAGTATAGAAATCCTAATGCATATGCAAATGCGTTTCATATCTCATCTTCCACTAATGAAGTGTAATTTTATAATTTTCTGTTGTGAATCACACCCTATAGATTTTCTTTTTAAGATTTTTGGTAATCGTACAGAAATAAGGCTCTTAATTGCTAATGCGGGGGTGAGACTCAACATTTCTAGAAAATCATATAAGGATTAGTATAAAAAAATTTAAATGGTTTTATAGCTTTTCAAAATACTGTATTTATCTGAATACAAGATAGCCGCAAAGTAAGATGACCCCCATTTTTCAGAACTTAATTTTGGAATTTAGCATATCATCTATACATAAAAAAGACATAACTTAATTTTTAAATGAAATTTAAAGTTTTGCCATATATTTTGAACAATCTAAGAGACACTTCAGCTGATAAGTCCAACCTCCCCCCTTTTTTTTTGTTTAATTTGAATTTGCGCAGAAATTAACGCTCCGAGGAGAAGGGATGGAGGGTAGTACAAAAGCGTATGGTATGTGTGCGATGGTATAACATGACGGCAGTGTAGGTGCAATGATGATGATGGATATGATTCTCTATTCAGACAACATACTTCAATATAACACATCATAAATTTGTTTACCTAATTTGAATTTGTGTAGAAAAAAATGGAAATGGCCTGTTATTTATGGACGCTCTTTAACTGCTTTGGTTCTCAGCGTCCCATTCTATATTGGGCATGAAAGATCGCTTAATTTTGCTCAGAGGCCTCTCTTATCAGGCTTGAGGTTCTTTTACGTGCCGTAAATCTACGACACGGGACCCACAGCTTTACTTCCCTTCCGAAGGAAGCCATGCTAAGGATTTTTACGCCCGAAAAAATGCATCGTCCTCCGTCGGGTTTGAACCCGCGACCTTGGGCATATACATAGAATATGGCAAACGGGAGAGAGATGGAAAAGGAAGAACAGAAATATACAGGTAGATATGTCTGCTTGGTGATGATGGTGGAAGCTTAGCATTTGGATTAAGACACTATACTGAATAGAATATATTGTGAAACATTTTACCTAATTCGAATTTGCACTTTAATTCATATTTTGAGTGTGAGAGAAGCGGCAAGGGGAGGTCAGAGATGTATGGAATTTGTGTGATGGTGGAACGTGATGGAGTGGTTGTGCCAGCGTAGCTGTAATGACAATTATGGATGCTATTTATTTTAGTCTTGGAGAGAAATCTTTTTCCAATGAGAAAGCTTATAGGTCCGTTAACAGCTATTTTTTTGGCGCGAAATGAAACTCTCATATCTGCCACATATGCACCATTTTCCACATTTTCTCTGTTGTGCCCGCAAAGTTTAAAGCTTACATTTCCCGCAAGGTATTCGGAAAACAAATTGCATATGCAAGACTATCCCCAGTTCTGAATATTAATATTTTGGAAAAAAACATTTTCTTGTATTTGGATAAATACGGTATTCTCTTGATGAAACCAGTCCTTAAAAGCAATGATGCCACTCTTCTTGAGGCACTTCAAAACAGATTTTATAACGTTCTATTGCTTAATCTGATGACAAAGTGATTCCACACATTTTTTATTTAATTTTTGAAAACATGATGCTGACCTTAGGGCATCCAGATACTCAGTTTTGGTGTATGCGATGATACATTGTCATGATGTAAAATTATTTTTGCTTTTGGGAGTTTATAATGAACTTTTTCAAAAAACCTGCGGTAAACAGAGATTTGTGTACCAATCAGTAGTAACTTAAGTCTATCTTCTAAAGCTATATCAGCAATATGGCCTGTTTTAGAAGGGCAGGGGGGGAGAACAAGAAACATCTTTTTATCGGGACTGCAACTGCAAAATTGTCAGATTTTTGTAGATTTCGGTTCTGTTTGAATTCCCATTGCTTTTCTTTGCTGGATCATAGCAATAAATCTGCTGTTAATATATTTTTAATGCAGCAGTCTGCAAATTTTCACAGTGGTTACATAATGCCTTTGCATTTACAGTCTTAAGTAATTCCTTTAAGTATGGTGGTAGCACAGAAATGAACCATAATTTAATAATATTTTCACTCCTGCATACAGAGAAACACAGTGTATTTAGAAGTTTAGGTGAGTTGGATAATAGTAACACTGTAACATCACTAACAGATCATTTTTACCTGAACATGTTTCAAAGCGTGTGTGTGCTTCAGTTTTGTTTTCCCTGAAAACTGGTAAAACAATACAATAAAACATTTGCTCTGTAGTTAAGTTGAATATAGTAGAAAAAAGTATTTTCATATATAAATAAGTCTGTGAAATGGGTTTAAACATACTTTATCTACTTGCAAGGTGAAAACTGCAATTTTTTTTTCCTTTTAGCAGTTCTTATACAGAATACACAAATTAAACTACACAGTTTGGTTAGCAATATTCAGCAATGTTTGAAAAGCACCATTAATTTGAATCAATGCCACGCCCAGCTAAGGATTTCATCAGCATTTTTGCTCTTTCTTCTTCTTTACCAGTTCTGCAAAATGTAAAGTCATATTCACAATTGATTAATGTTTTGCAAGTTCAAATCAGAGCATTTGTTTCTGTTTCGTAGCAGGACTTCTTACAGGAAAACGACTTTATTTGAGATGTACGTAGTAGATTCTAATACGCTTAGTATTGTAGCAGAAATTTCTGCAGGTGGTTGAGGAAGATTTCTGTGAAATAATCTTTTGTTTTAACAGATAGTTTCCTTGTGAGTCAATAACTTCTAGCAATAATGACTTTGAAGCACTGTCAGTGTCTATTGAAAATAGTATTATACATAGGTAGATAATGATTTGAAATTAGAATATTTATGGCAACACATAGCAACTAAAGCTAGTCAATTAAGAGTAAAAACATGGCATCATTAATAAATAAGTAGTTTACTTTGAACATGTTTCGGCAGACACTGTCCAATGCTAACAATTAATTTTTTTGGGCATAAAAATCTTAAGCATGGCTTCCTTTGGAAGGCAAGTAAAACATTGGTCCAGTGTTGTAGATATATGGTACGTCAAAGAAGCCTGATAAAGAGGCTCTGAGCAAAATTAAGCTGTCTTTCATGCCAAATATTGAATGGGACGCTGAGAACCTCAGTAGTTACAGAGCATCCATAAATAAATAAAACTCCATTTCCAATGCTCACACGGAATGCTATTGCCAAACACAGTGAACATGTACCAGTGGTAACTGTGTACATAAATGAGCATGATTTACATGCCAGTCATGGTGGCATTCATGGTTTCCCTAAACCTTGATGGTTTTTACCCAAAATAGACGCTACATCAATAAAATACCAAGCAGTATACCAAGGTGTCTTTGTCTTCTTCGAAAGCACTTAAATTCAGAGTCAACACTTTCATCCCTTAAGTTAATGATAATTGACTCCTTAGTCCATTCCCTGGCAATTTTGTGTCGAAATCTTCTCCTTTTTTTTATTGAATAGCAACATGCTTCATTACAAAGTAATATTACATGTTTTAGTTTTCTTTTAGTGTTATGTTTCTATTGAATCAAATGTATAATGCAACAAGTATGGATGTGGAAATTGTCATTTCTATTAAATTAAGTGTAATTCTAAACGATAACTATTACATGTCTACAAATTCCAAAGATATTAAGTTTACATAAGAAAGTTATCACTTTTTGGGTTTTATAGTCTTTGATTTCGGATTTCTTTTTTGTTTTGTTTTCATTTTGTTGAACATTTGTGTTATTTTAATTTGTCAAAGTCTATTGAATTCGCGAATCTGTAGAATGCCCTGGTGTGTTTTGTTATTACAACATTGTTGGTAATTGACCAGTTCCTGCCTGTTCTGGTAACTTCTTGTTTAAGAATTCTGCATTACTATTCAATAGTTTGCAGTCATATAGCAGATGGTCTTGTGATTTCTGGTGTTATCGGAATTGTGAGATTTAATCTTTGTTTTATGCTTGGAAAAAATGATCTGTATTTGGCCACTTTCTGTGTGTTGTCCCATTGTCTTTGCCATTTTTCCTGGGTTGCTTTCCTCAGGGTTGCTTGTTGTTGCAGGTATTTTGTTGTATACTATGGGTAGTTCGTTGTCTTGAGCTGCTTCTTTGGCAAGGCTGTCCACAAGTTTGTTACCTTCTATCCCTATTTTGCGCCATTCCAAGCCTATTGTACAATTTTCTTCTGTAAGTTGTTGAACTTTATTCCTTATCTATTACAGGGGAATGTATGGAGTTGTTTTTAAGAGAGGCGAGAGTTATTTTTCTGTTTGTATGTATGGCAACTTTTTTTTTAGTTAGTGTTTAACGCTCACTTTTACTACTTGTGGCACTGCAGGCAATATTTGGTATTGCTTAGTGTAATTGGTCAGTAAGTGCACTTGTTCCAGAGACTTATGAATGGCTATAGCGGGATGTAATCTATACTTAAGTTGTTTCTTCAAAATTGTGGAGACATATATAGCTACTCCTGCTCCAACCTTGTCTTCGATTTTGCTGCTGTCCATGTAGATCTCTAATAATGTTGGTTATCTTCACTAGTCAAGATGGCCATTTTTGACAGGCCTTGATATTTCGCATTCTTGTTCTCTTACCTATATGTTATGCTTTTTCTATAAAGTTGTATCTTACCTTCTATTACTAATCCTATTGGAAGTACTCCAGCTATCACTCAAAAGGCTTCGAATGAGATTGTTCTGTTATCATTTTGCCATTTTTATATTAGTCTCTCTACTCTTTGTAATTTCTTAAGGTTTGCTTGCTTTTTTATAGCATCTCCCCACACATCTGCTTCTGCTGTAGTATAGCCTGTAGTTAACTTTTGGGTGTCCGGAGAATCTTAAATTCAGGAGACTATCATATAAGATATTTCATAGTCTGCTGCTCTTTCTACTTTATAGCTGTTGACTTAGATTGATGCTACTCTATCGCTGAGGTTGTTTCTAGTTAAGTCATAGGGGTTTTTGGGCAGCGAAGAGGTTGTAAGTTACTTAATGTGCTTGGCCACCAGGCTGCATCAAAGGCCTCTTTGATATTAAGGCTCACCATTATTACAGACTTCTGTTGTAAGTTGTTGCTTATGAAATCCTTAGCTGCTAGTACTTCGTCCATTGACTTGTTGAGGATTCCATTGGAGTAAGTGTGATAGTTTATTCTGTCAATGAGTAATTTTTCTAAAAGTTTGCCTCGTACATTTATTAAACCTATAGGACGGTATTTAGAGGCTTTGTTGCTGCCTTCTTTCCCCAGTTTAACGACAGGGATTATGATAGAACGTTTTCATTGTTTTGGAAAACAAGTTGTTTTCAGGCAATGGATGTGTGTATGTGTGAGAAGCTCTGGGAAACACTTGAATGTCTCCAGAAGTATCTCGGCATTTATACCATCTTCACTGGGTGTTTTATTTGGACTAAATTTCTGAAGTGCTGTCAATATAAATTTGACATTTGGCATATCAATATGCTGAGTTGCTTGGTGTCTGATTTGTTAATGTCAGTCATTGTTACTGTCCTCGGGTATGAAGTGTTCAACCATATGCTTTTTATATCTTCTATGTACTTTTCTGTTGAAGAATCAACTGCAGCAAAAGTGGATTAGTTCTGTAATTTTTATGATGCCAGCTGATACATCACATTCCATGGGTTTGAACCTTTTGTTGAGAGCAAATTGATTTCCATGCAGTGATTTTCTTCTGGTGTAGTTCCTTTGACCTTCTTGGTACTGAACTTTCTCTCTTGTCTTGGATTTTCATTGTTCCTTGTCCTTTGGCACCTCCTTCGTTATGCTTGAGTCTTTTTCCTTAGCACAGTGAGTTCAGTCGTCCATCTGATTTTCCTGCTTTGGTGTGCTTCTCAGGTTCTAGTGCCCTGAAGGCTGTATTGGAGGCTGTGAATTCAGTTTCTGTGAAGTTTTTTGCCGTGTTCCTCAAGACTAGAATAGAATAGAATTTATTCACCTTAAGAAATACAATGAATTCATGGCTTCGTCAAAAACAAATAATACATAATTTAACAAATCTCTTACACTTCTATATACATTATATTTTACAGTATTGATCAAAACGAGTACAATTGTTGCTAAGCTAATCTTGTCTTGAGGCAGTCATTAAGGTTTCTCTTGTGCCGAAGTACATCCTCAGATGAACAGGACCCATGCAACAAACAATGTTTCAGTGTTAGAGAAATCAACTTATTTACACATACATAGCTGGATGGCTCATGTGGCAAAGTTTTCCAAATAAGCAAGTATTTTTAGCACATAATCAAAAAGATGTATTCATGAATTCATCAACGGAATAAAACATATAGTTTAGGAGTAGATTTTTAACCTTCTTCTTAAATGCTTTGCTCTGTGGAACTTTGATTGCATCAGGGAGTTTATTATATAAGTTAACACCTTTGTGGGAAACTGAATTTAAGCTTTTAGTTAATCTGTGTTGTTGGAGATGGATTGCTGTTGATGTTCTTGTGTTGTAAGAATGGTATTCATTGTTGAGCTTAAAAATTCTCTTATTGTCATGTATAAAGGAAACTGTCTCTAAGATATAAATACATGGTAATGGTAAAACTCTTAAATCCAAGAAAAGTGGTTTACTTGGGGTACATTGGTTCACTTGCTTGATTATTCTTATTATTCTTTTCTGCAGTTTAAACACCTTTATACAATTGTTGGCAGATCCCCAGAAGGGGATTCCATATGTCAGTAATGAGTATATATAACCAAAATACACTGTTTTTAGGACATCTAAGCTGCATGCTTTAGCTAGTAGCCTTATAGCATAGCATATACGACTTAATTTATTAGTAAGAAAATTGACATGCTCTGTCCAACTGAGCTGAGAATCAATAACAATCCCTAAGAACTTGGTAGAATGACTCTCATTAATCAATGTATTGAAAATTGAAATTTGAACAGGATTATGAACTCCCAATTGTTGATTGAAACTAAGAGATACAGTTTTACTTATATTTATATGAAGTTTATTACTTGTCATCCATTTCTGCAATTGATTCCTGCCTGCATAAAACTTTCTTCACTACTTCTGAAAATAAGGTTTGTATCATCTGCAAAGAGAACACTACTAATGGGTGATAAGTGAGAAGGAAGATCGTTGATGTAGATTAGAAATAGAACTGGTGCTAGTATGGATCCTTGAGGAACGCCGCTTTCTATAGCAGCAGAGTTTGAACGTACACCTTCTATTTCAACAATTTGGTATCTGTTTTCAAGATAGGAGACAAACCATTTGTTGGCTAGTCCTCGGACACCACAGGCATCAAGCTTCTGTATCAGAATTTTATGACCTACTGTATCATATGCTTTAGTTAAATCTAAGAATAGGCCTGCCACTTGCTCTTTTTTGTCCTTAGCATTAAGGATATTTTCTATGAAAGAAAAAATTGCACTATTTATTGATTTTCCTTTCCTGAAGCCATACTGAGTTTCTGATATAATCTTATGGTTTTCTAAGAATGGAACAATTCTATTGTACATGATTTTCTCAAGGATTTTTGAAAAGACAGATAATAAGGAAATGGGTCTATAATTTTCTACATTGTTTTTTTCCCCTTTCTTGAATAAAGGTTTTACTTTAGCTGTCTTAAATACATTTGGAAAGCATCCTGTTTCAAGTGTGGCATTACAAATATCCATTTGTGGCTTTGAGAGGTGGTGTACAGATTGCTTAACCAGAGAATCTGGAATTTCATCGATGCCACAAGAGCTTTTGTTTTTCAGGTTCCTTGTTATTTTCAGAATTTCATCCTCTGTGACCGGATAGAGAAACATAGTGTTGCTATTTACAGCAATATTGCTGGTTGGATTTAAGGAAGCACTACCTATTGAGCTTGATAAGATTTAGCTAGTGAAGTGTTCATTGAATATATCTGAGACTTTTTGAGAGTTTGAGATTACTTCTCCACCATGAGATGACATGATTTTACTTGAATAGTCAGATGTGTTTACCTCCCTTCTTACAACATTCCAAAGAGCCTTGCCCTTATTATCACTATTTAAAATAAATTCTTTATTACTCCTCTTCTTTGCTTCTATAACCACTTTGTTGAGAGTACTACAATACTGTTTAAAATAAGCTTTGAAGGCAGGGTCTGTACTAGTTTTATGCAGTTCATGAAGGAATCTTTTCCTGTTGCAGGATTTAATAATTCCTTTTGTTATCCAATTTCTAGACTGTGAGTGCTTTGGTGGTGAATTATATTTTTTATAAGGAAAAGCAATGTTGTAATAGTATGTTATACAGCCTATGAAGATATCTGCCTTTTTATTAGTGTCCTGCTCATTGGACACATCCTCCCAGGATTCTTTACTCAATAAAAAGTTGAAGTAATCTATATTCCGAGTTGAGAGACACCGCTTCAGAAAAGCTTCATTTTGATATGTCTGACCATTTATTTTGCTTGGTGGTGGCAGCAGTTGAAGAAAGACAGCATTATGATCAGATATATCAATCCCGATATTACTGGTTGTAAAAGGTAGAGCATTAGTGTTAATAATTATCTGATCTAGACATGTTCTACTGGAACTTGTGATTCTTGTTGCCGTATTTATAATAGGCATCAGATTATAAGTTTGAAGCAAAGTAATTAAACTATCCTGATATATGGTGGACTTTGAGACAGTGATGTGTTTTAACAATTAAAATTTAGTTGAGTCGATTTTGAAACACTACATCACTTACTTTTTTATTATTTAGGAAAACATGTTTCAGAAGCCATGTGCTTCCATTGTCATTTTGAAGATCCTCTGGAATTTGTAGAAAGTTGTAGGGTGGTATGTAAACTTCTTGTAGATCTTGTTTTCTTTCTGGTTTTGAGTGAGTGTGCTGACTTCTTTAATTCTCTTTCTATTTTTGGCTTTATTAACTTTTTTGTACACCAGTTCTGCCCGAAATCCATTCTCTGTAGCTATGTCCAAAATTTTATTAAGTTCACATTGGTATTCTGTTTTTCCCATTGGTACATTTACCAATCTTTTGTTTTATATAGCTGTTGGTGTGGGTAGGTTTTCTGTAGATGCCAAATGTAAGGTGATTATTAGTTTTTATGATTTTTAGGTCGAGGAATGGTAGTTGTCCATCACATTCCTTCTCCATTGTGAACTTTATAGACTTTTCTTGCATATTTAGAAGTTTTAGTGCATCTTCTAGGTGTCTTTCTGGGACTATTGCAAAGATGTCGTCTACATAGCGGTACCATATTTTGAACATCCAGGGGAATGCCTTTTTAATCCTAGTTTCCATAGTGCTCATGAAGAGATCTGCTAATATAGGTGACAGCGGGCTGCCCATAGCTAAACCAGATGTTTGTTTGTAATATTTCCCGTTAAATGTGAAAAAATTTTTATTTATGCACAGATTCGTTAATATGATGTATTCTCGCACTTCTTCTGTTGTTTTTCCTATTGCAAGTAACCAGTTTTTGATGTGGGATTGTATGCTTTCTGTAGGTATGCTTGGAAACAGAGCAGTAACATCAAAGGAAACTAACCTATCGGTTTTTTCCAATTTTATGTCTTTAATTTTTTCGATCAGATCTAGAGAGTTTTTTATACTTGCTGTTTCAAATTTAGGGAAGGAAGAGAATCTGTTTGTTAACCATTTTGCTAGATTATAAGTAGGTGCACTTATATTGTTTATAATTGGTCTCATTGCATTTCCCGGCTTATGTATTTTTGGAAGGCCATAAATTCTGGGCAGAACTGGATTATCAACTTTAATTTTGCATTTTTCTTTTTTGTCTATTAGTTTACATTCTTGAATACTGGCATTTAATTTAACTATACATTGGTTTAGAGGGTTCTTTTGTACTGTAGAGTATTCTTCTTTTTCTAAAAGTGATTCCATTCTTTCTACATATTTAGTTTTGTCCATTATGTATAATGATGTAGTGTTACAAAATCGACTCAACTAAATTTTAATAATTAAACTATGTTTTTCTGCCGAGTCAACAAGAAAATCGACATTTAGATCTCCGCATATAGCAATATATTTTTTCTCACGTGAGAGTATGGACAGAAGCATGTCCAGTTTCTGGACAAAACTGGTGAATAATCCATTGGGTGACCTATATAAGCAGACAAGGAGAATTTTTATATTTCCCACATTTAGTTCTGTGACAACATGTTCAAAATTTGTTTCATCATTTAGATGTGCTGTGTGTGTTTTATTTTTAGAATGTGTATTATTTTTAACAAGAATACCAGCACCTCCATTTTGTTTATTAGAACGACAATATATATTTACAAAAGTATAACCTGGAATACTATACAAGGGATATTCATCTTCATTAAGCCAATGTTCTGTGAGACAAATCACATTCACATGTTTGTAAGTGGATGATAAAATGACTTCAAGCTCATGCAGTTTGTTCCTAACACATTGCACATTTAAATGCATAAGGCTAAATATATAATTGTGGTTGAAAACATTATATTCATTAAGAGAGACAGAATCCAGCTTGTCGTCCAGCATCCCATCATCCAGCCTGGTGTTGAGATCAGGGCATCGTTCATCTGGGTTCACTTCTTTGTTTACTGCTACTGCATTTTCATTCTTGTTGACATGGTTAATATTTCTTCTCGTAGAGTTGTCATCCACCACAAAGTTTGTCAGTTTCCCTTTAGCACTGATGAAATAACAGCACACAGAAGATTTCCAAATTTATATGCGCCTACACGGTTACAATGCACCCCATCCCTTCCAATATCATTTTCTCCCAACCAGAAATTTCCGTCCACGAAAGTACACTGTTTAGTGGAGCACAGCCAATTTAGTTCTTGGTTTATTTTCGCCACTTTTCTTTGTGTCACATTACGTCGTCTTATCACGCCACTAATGACAATCTTAACATCCGACACTTCTGCCGTTACATAGTTTATGAGATCCAAAGCGTCCCCCATAATTTCTTCTGCACACATACCAGGTTTTATATCGTTGGTCCCCGCATGCACCACCACCATGTCTGGTGCTTCTTCCTTCATTTTAGTCCTTTCAATTTGGTGTTGCAATTCTCTTAGCTTGATGCCAGGAAAACATCTCACGTCACATCCACGGTTTTTACATTGCTGCCCTGAAAATTTTAGCATGGAGTCCCCTACTACTAAAACCCTGGGTGAATTGCTAACTTTGTCGCGCTTAACACCCCGAGTTTTGCAGTTTCCTTCATTCATTTCGTCGTTACTCAGTACTTCAAACCGATTTTTCATATGCACCTCCGGACTATTTTTCGAATCCAATACACGGCTATTTGGAATTGATTTCCAGAATCGTGTATTCTGAACTCTTACCTCAGTATAGCCGTTATTCACATTTGCCATCTGTGTTTGAAGATCCATGTTTGTCTGCTTCAATTCAGCATTTTCCGTTTTTAGATTTTTTATTTCACTTTTTAAGGCGTTAACTGTTACTTCCTTATCTCTGCTGGTTGAGCATTCTCTTTTTAGCACATCGATTTCCCTACGTAGACTTGTGTTTTCCTTTTGGGCCTCTCTTAGGTCTTTGTATAGGAGATCAATTATTACATGGAGAGATGCCGCCAATTTCTTTTTCGCGTGGGTTTTCGACCACCGTTTCGGCTACTCGGTTTTTGGCCTGTTTCTCGGGATAGAATTTCTGCCCGGAATTCTCTCCATTTGCACAACTTACCGCACTATTATTGTTCATATTTACATCCTCTTCAGATACTGATTCGGCGTATGTTCTAACTTTATTACACATTTTGAGTTGCTTGCTCCTTGTTACTATTCCTCCCGCTGCCATCTTGACGAGACAGATCTGAATATAATGAATTTATCCGATCAATTCAAACGTCCTCTTGCATAGTGTCCAATCCAGGTTGTTCAGTATAGCCAACTTCATTTAGTTCTGATAACTCATTATGTTTCACTCCAAGGGCTGATTGAAGGTTGGCTGCAAATTTTTCTAAATCTTCTGCTTTTATGAGGTATGGCTGCGAGTGTAGTTGGGAACCTCATCGTTCATTTCTCTGAGTGCACTTCAGCCTAGGGCTTATTCTGCTATATGTATCATTTAGTTGCAATGGATATGAATGTTACTTCTTCTGGTCCTATGAACATTTTCCCAAAAGCAGTGTATCTGTTGCGAGCCAAAGCTTTGCAGGAGCATAAAATGCATTGGGTTGTTTCAGTCTCCTTCCTGCATAATCTGCAGTCTAAGGAGGAGCCAGGAGCAGGAACTAGTCGCCCGAGTGTGCTCGGGCAGGGGCAAATCACCACGGTACCTATCCGCTTTTCTCGCGGATTTACCCGTGTGATATAAAAGATGTAGTCTTGTGCAAGCGTTTATGTCTGTGTCGAAGTAATGTGGGCAGGTTGTTTCCCTCTGTGCAGCCGGCGCGGGCTGGCTTACCTACCTGAGTGGTCACCCAGCCCGATGCTGCTTAACTTGGCCAGCCGCTTGCGGGCTGTCAAGGAGAGCAGTGCCGGCTAGCGGGAGAACTGAAGGGATGTAGGTACGGAGTGGGGGAAGCCAGTGTTGCAGATCTGGTCGGAGTACAACTGGACGGTCACCCGTCCGAGTCGGGACCGGGCCCGATGCTGCTTAACTTGGCGGGTAGAACTGTAAAGAAGGGAGAGGCGGCCGGAGTTGCCTTGAAGCACTTATATTGTATTAAGATGCTTTTTAACATGGGCATGCCCTGTGAGGAAAGCAGCTGGTCTGCTACATTTTAGCAGGCTCTCAGCTCTTTCCTCACATGGTCCTTTGATAAATAGTTTCCCATGTCTGTTTCCTGAGGTTCTTATGATGTTCTCTTTTGGACCAGTTCTTGAAAACTTGTGTAATTAAACATTGAGATGTTCCTAGAGCTGGCTATGGTCCAATAAATTGTGAAGCTGCTCCTTATTTAGCAAGTTTGTCAGCTTTTTCATTGCCCTCTATGCCTTTATGGTCTGGTACCCAGATGAGCTGAAGTATGGATCCTTGAGGAACGCCGCTTTATATAGCAGCAGAGTTTGAACGTACACCTTCTAGTTCAACAATTTGGTATCTGTTTTCAAGATAGGAGACAAACCATTTGTTGGCTAGTCCTCGGACACCACAGGCATCAAGCTTCTGTATCAGAATTTTATGACCTACTGTATCAAATGCTTTAGTTAAATCTAAGAATAGGCATGCCACTTGCTCTTTTTTGTCCTTAACATTAAGGATATTTTCTATGAAAGAAAAAATTGCACTATTTATTGATTTTCCTTTCCTGAAGCCATACTGAGTTTCTGATATAATCTTATGGTTTTCTAAGAATGGAACAATTCTATTGTACATGATTTTCTCAAGGATTTTTGAAAAGACAGATAATAAGGAAATGGGTCTATAATTTTCTACATTGTTTTTTTCCCCTTTCTTGAATAAAGGTTTTACTTTAGCTGTCTTAAATACATTTGGAAAGCATCCTGTTTCAAGTGTGGCATTACAAATATCCATTTGTGGCTTTGAGAGGTGGTGTACAGATTGCTTAACCAGAGGATCTGGAATTTCATCGATGCCACAAGAGCTTTTGTTTTTCAGGTTCCTTGTTATTTTCAGAATTTCATCTTCATTAAGCCAATGTTCTGTGAGACAAATCACATTCACATGTTTGTAAGTGGATGATAAAATGACTTCAAGCTCATGCAGTTTGTTCCTAACACATTGCACATTTAAATGCATAAGGCTAAATATATAATTGTGGTTGAAAACATTATATTCATTAAGAGAGACAGAATCCAGCTTGTCGTCCAGCATCCCATCATCCAGCCTGGTGTTGAGATCAGGGCATCGTTCATCTGGGTTCACTTCTTTGTTTACTGCTACTGCATTTTCATTCTTGTTGACATGGTTAATATTTCTTCTCGTAGAGTTGTCATCCACCACAAAGTTTGTCAGTTTCCCTTTAGCACTGATGAAATAACAGCACACAGAAGATTTCCAAATTTATATGCGCCTACACGGTTACAATGCACCCCATCCCTTCCAATATCATTTTCTCCCAACCAGAAATTTCCGTCCACGAAAGTACACTGTTTAGTGGAGCACAGCCAATTTAGTTCTTGGTTTATTTTCGCCACTTTTCTTTGTGTCACATTACGTCGTCTTATCACGCCACTAATGACAATCTTAACATCCGACACTTCTGCCGTTACATAGTTTATGAGATCCAAAGCGTCCCCCATAATTTCTTCTGCACACATACCAGGTTTTATATCGTTGGTCCCCGCATGCACCACCACCATGTCTGGTGCTTCTTCCTTCATTTTAGTCCTTTCAATTTGGTGTTGCAATTCTCTTAGCTTGATGCCAGGAAAACATCTCACGTCACATCCACGGTTTTTACATTGCTGCCCTGAAAATTTTAGCATGGAGTCCCCTACTACTAAAACCCTGGGTGAATTGCTAACTTTGTCGCGCTTAACACCCCGAGTTTTGCAGTTTCCTTCATTCATTTCGTCGTTACTCAGTACTTCAAACCGATTTTTCATATGCACCTCCGGACTATTTTTCGAATCCAATACACGGCTATTTGGAATTGATTTCCAGAATCGTGTATTCTGAACTCTTACCTCAGTATAGCCGTTATTCACATTTGCCATCTGTGTTTGAAGATCCATGTTTGTCTGCTTCAATTCAGCATTTTCCGTTTTTAGATTTTTTATTTCACTTTTTAAGGCGTTAACTGTTACTTCCTTATCTCTGCTGGTTGAGCATTCTCTTTTTAGCACATCGATTTCCCTACGTAGACTTGTGTTTTCCTTTTGGGCCTCTCTTAGGTCTTTGTATAGGAGATCAATTATTACATGGAGAGATGCCGCCAATTTCTTTTTCGCGTGGGTTTTCGACCACCGTTTCGGCTACTCGGTTTTTGGCCTGTTTCTCGGGATAGAATTTCTGCCCGGAATTCTCTCCATTTGCACAACTTACCGCACTATTATTGTTCATATTTACATCCTCTTCAGATACTGATTCGGCGTATGTTCTAACTTTATTACACATTTTGAGTTGCTTGCTCCTTGTTACTATTCCTCCCGCTGCCATCTTGACGAGACAGATCTGAATATAATGAATTTATCCGATCAATTCAAACGTCCTCTTGCATAGTGTCCAATCCAGGTTGTTCAGTATAGTCAACTTCATTTAGTTCTGATAACTCATTATGTTTCACTCCAAGGGCTGATTGAAGGTTGGCTGCAAATTTTTCTAAATCTTCTGCTTTTATGAGGTATGGCTGCGAGTGTAGTTGGGAACCTCATCGTTCATTTCTCTGAGTGCACTTCAGCCTAGGGCTTATTCTGCTATATGTATCATTTAGTTGCAATGGATATGAATGTTACTTCTTCTGGTCCTATGAACATTTTCCCAAAAGCAGTGTATCTGTTGCGAGCCAAAGCTTTGCAGGAGCATAAAATGCATTGGGTTGTTTCAGTCTCCTTCCTGCATAATCTGCAGTCTAAGGAGGAGCCAGGAGCAGGAACTAGTCGCCCGAGTGTGCTCGGGCAGGGGCAAATCACCACGGTACCTATCCGCTTTTCTCGCGGATTTACCCGTGTGATATAAAAGATGTAGTCTTGTGCAAGCGTTTATGTCTGTGTCGAAGTAATGTGGGCAGGTTGTTTCCCTCTGTGCAGCCGGCGCGGGCTGGCTTACCTACCTGAGTGGTCACCCAGCCCGATGCTGCTTAACTTGGCCAGCCGCTTGCGGGCTGTCAAGGAGAGCAGTGCCGGCTAGCAGGGGAACTGAAGGGATGTAGGTACGGAGTGGGGGAAGCCAGTGTTGCAGATCTGGTCGGAGTACAACTGGACGGTCACCCGTCCGAGTCGGGACCGGGCCCGATGCTGCTTAACTTGGCGGGTAGAACTGTAAAGAAGGGAGAGGCGGCCGGAGTTGCCTTGAAGCACTTATATTGTATTAAGATGCTTTTTAACATGGGCATGCCCTGTGAGGAAAGCAGCTGGTCTGCTACATTTTAGCAGGCTCTCAGCTCTTTCCTCACATGGTCCTTTGATAAATAGTTTCCCATGTCTGTTTCCTGAGGTTCTTATGATGTTCTCTTTTGGACCAGTTCTTGAAAACTTGTGTAATTAAACATTGAGATGTTCCTAGAGCTGGCTATGGTCCAATAAATTGTGAAGCTGCTCCTTATTTAGCAAGTTTGTCAGCTTTTTCATTGCCCTCTATGCCTTTATGGTCTGGTACCCAGATGAGCTGAAGTATGGATCCTTGAGGAACGCCGCTTTATATAGCAGCAGAGTTTGAACGTACACCTTCTAGTTCAACAATTTGGTATCTGTTTTCAAGATAGGAGACAAACCATTTGTTGGCTAGTCCTCGGACACCACAGGCATCAAGCTTCTGTATCAGAATTTTATGACCTACTGTATCAAATGCTTTAGTTAAATCTAAGAATAGGCATGCCACTTGCTCTTTTTTGTCCTTAACATTAAGGATATTTTCTATGAAAGAAAAAATTGCACTATTTATTGATTTTCCTTTCCTGAAGCCATACTGAGTTTCTGATATAATCTTATGGTTTTCTAAGAATGGAACAATTCTATTGTACATGATTTTCTCAAGGATTTTTGAAAAGACAGATAATAAGGAAATGGGTCTATAATTTTCTACATTGTTTTTTTCCCCTTTCTTGAATAAAGGTTTTACTTTAGCTGTCTTAAATACATTTGGAAAGCATCCTGTTTCAAGTGTGGCATTACAAATATCCATTTGTGGCTTTGAGAGGTGGTGTACAGATTGCTTAACCAGAGAATCTGGAATTTCATCGATGCCACAAGAGCTTTTGTTTTTCAGGTTCCTTGTTATTTTCAGAATTTCATCCTCTGTGACCGGATAGAGAAACATAGTGTTGCTATTTACAGCAATATTGCTGGTTGGATTTAAGGAAGCACTACCTATTGAGCTTGATAAGATTTAGCTAGTGAAGTGTTCATTGAATATATCTGAGACTTTTTGAGAGTTTGAGATTAGTTCTCCACCATGAGATGACATGATTTTACTTGAATAGTCAGATGTGTTTACCTCCCTTCTTACAACATTCCAAAGAGCCTTGCCCTTATTATCACTATTTAAAATAAATTCTTTATTACTCCTCTTCTTTGCTTCTATAACCACTTTGTTGAGAGTACTACAATACTGTTTAAAATAAGCTTTGAAGGCAGGGTCTGTACTAGTTTTATGCAGTTCATGAAGGAATCTTTTCCTGTTGCAAGATTTAATAGTTCCTTTTGTTATCCAATTTCTAGACTGCGAGTGCTTTGGTGGTGAATTATATTTTTTATAAGGAAAAGCAATGTTGTAATAGTATGTTATACAGCCTATGAAGATATCTGCCTTTTTATTAGTGTCCTGCTCATTGGACACATCCTCCCAGGATTCTTTACTCAATAAAAAGTTGAAGTAATCTATATTCCGAGTTGAGAGACACCGCTTCAGAAAAGCTTCATTTTGATATGTCTGACCATTTATTTTGCTTGGTGGTGGCAGCAGTTGAAGAAAGACAGCATTATGATCAGATATACCAATCCCGATATTACTGGTTGTAAAAGGTAGAGCATTAGTGTTAGTAATTATCTGATCTAGACATGTTCTACTGGAACTTGTGATTCTTGTTGCCGTATTTATAATAGGCATCAGATTATAAGTTTGAAGCAAAGTAATTAAACTATGTTTTTCTGCCGAGTCAACAAGAAAATCGACATTTAGATCTCCGCATATAGCAATATATTTTTTCTCACGTGAGAGCATGGACAGAAGCATGTCCAGTTTCTGGACAAAACTGGTGAATAATCCATTGGGTGACCTATATAAGCAGACAAGGAGAATTTTTATATTTCCCACATTTAGTTCTGTGACAACATGTTCAAAATTTGTTTCATCATTTAGATGTGCTGTGTGTGTTTTATTTTTAACAAGAATACCAGCACCTCCATTTTGTTTATTAGAACGACAATATATATTTGCAAAAGTATAACCTGGAATACTATACAAGGGATATTCATCTTCATTAAGCCAATGTTCTGTGAGACAAATCACATTCACATGTTTGTAAGTGGATGATAAAATGACTTCAAGCTCATGCAGTTTGTTCCTAACACATTGCACATTTAAATGCATAAGGCTAAATATATAATTGTGGTTGAAAACATTATATTCATTAAGAGAGACAGAATCCAGCTTGTCGTTCAGCATCCCATCATCCAGCCTGGTGTTGAGGTCAGGGCATCGTTCATCTGGGTTCACTTCTTTGTTTACTGCTACTGCATTTTCATTCTTGTTGACATGGTTAGTATTTCTTCTCGTAGAGTTGTCATCCACCACAAAGTTTGTCAGTTTCCCTTTAGCACTGATGAAATAACAGCACACAGAAGATTTCCAAATTTATATGCGCCTACACGGTTAAAATACACCCCATCCCTTCCAATATCATTTTCTCCCAACCAGAAATTTCCGTCCACGAAAGTACACTGTTTAGTGGAGCTCAGCCAATTTAGTTCTTGGTTTATTTTCGCCACTTTTCTTTGTGTCACATTACGTCGTCTTATCACGCCACTAATGACAATCTTAACATCCGACACTTCTGCCGTTACATAGTTATGAGATCCATAGCATCCCCCATAATTTCTTCTGCACACATACCAGGTTTTATATTGTTGGTCCCCGCATGCACCACCACCATGTCTGGTGCTTCTTCCTTCATTTTAGTCCTCTCAATTTGGTGTTGCAATTCTCTTAGCTTGATGCCAGGAAAACATCTCACGTCACATCCACGGTTTTTACATTGCTACCCTGAAAATTTTAGCATGGAGTCCCCTACTACTAAAAACTAGGTGAATTGCTAACTTTGTCGCGCTTAACATCCCGAGTTTTGCAGTTTCCTTCATTCATTTCGTCGTTACTCAGTACTTCAAACCGTTTTTTCAGACGCACCTCCGGACTATTTTTCGAATCCAATACACGGCTATTTGGAATTGATTTCCAGAATCGTGTATTCTGAACTCTTACCTCAGTATAGCCGTTATTCACATTTGCCATCTGTGTTTGAAGATCCATGTTTGTCTGCTTCAATTCAGCATTTTCCGTTTTTAGATTTTTTATTTCACTTTTTAAGGCGTTAACTGTTACTTCCTTATCTCTGCTGGTTGAGCATTCTCTTTTTATCACGTCGATTTCCCTACGTAGACTTGTGTTTTCCTTTTGGGCTTCTCTTAGGTCTTTGTTTAGGAGATCAATTATTACATGGAGCGATGCCGCCATTTCCTCTTCGCGGGGGTTTTCGACCACCGTTTCGGCTACTCGATTTTTGGCCTGTTTCTCGGGATAGAATTTCTCCCCGGAATTCTCTCCATTTGCACAGCTTACCGCACTATTATTGTTCATATTTACATCCTCTTCAGATACTGTTTCAGCCTATGTTCTAACTTTATTACACATTTTGAGTTGCTTGCTCCTTGTTACTATTCCTCCCGCCGCCATCTTGACGAGACAGATCTGATTATAATGAATGTCAGGTGAATCCGTCTAGTTTAATAACTGATTAATTCAAACGTCCTCTTGCGTAGTGTCCAATCCAGGTTGGTCAATATAGCCAACTTCATTGAGTTCTGATAACTCATTATGTTTCACTCCAAAGGCTGATTGAAGGTTGGCTGCAAATTTTTCTAAATCTTCTGCTTTTATGAGGTATGGCTGCGAGTGTAGTTGGGAACCTCATCGTTCATTTCTCTGAGTGCACTTCAGCTTAGGGCTTATTCTGCTATATGTATCATTTAGTTGCAAAGGATATGAATGTTACTTCTTCTGGTCCTATGAACATTTTCCCAAAAGCAGTGTATCTGTTGCGAGCCAAAGCTTTGCAGGAGCATAAAATGCATTGGGTTGTTTCAGTCTCCTTCCTGCATAATCTGCAGTCTAAGGAGGAGCCAGGAGTAGGAACTAGTCGCCCGAGTGTACTCGAGCGGGGGCAAATCACCACGGTACCTATCCGCTTTTCTCGCGGATTTACCCGTGTGATATAAAAGATGTAGTCTTGTGCAAGCGTTTATGTCTGTGTCGAAGTAATGTGGGCAGGTTGTTTCTCTCTGTGCAGCCGGCGCGGGCTGGCTTACCTACCTGAGTGGTCACCCACCCAGAGAGGGACCAGGCCCGATGCAGCTTACCTTGGCCAGCCGCTTGCGGGCTGTCAAGGAGAGCAGTGCCGGCTAGTGGGGGAACTGAAGGGATGTAGTTACGGGGTGGGGGAAGCCAGTGTTGCAGATCTGGTCGGAGTACAACTGGACGGTCACCCGTCCCAGTCGGGACCGGGCCCGATGCTGCTTAACTTGGCGGGTAGAACTGTAAAGACGGGAGAGGCAGCCGGAATTGCCTTGAAGCACTTATATTGTATTAAGATGCTTTTTAACATGGGCATGCCCTGTGAGGAAAGCAGCTGGTCTGCTACATTTTAGCAGGCTCCCAGCTCTTTCCTCACATGGTCCTTTGATAAATAGTTTCCCATGTCTGTTTCCTGAGGTTCTTATGATGTTCTCTTTTGGACCAGTTCTTGAAAACTTGTGTAATTAAACATGGAGATGTTCCTAGAGCTGGCTATGGTCCATTAAATTGTGAAGCTGCTCCTTGTTTAGCAAGTTTGTCAGCTTTTTCATTGCCCTCTATGCCTTTATGGTCTGGTACCCAGATGAGCTGAACCTGATTCTGTTCTGTCAGGTCAATGAACATATTTAGGCAATTTTGAACCAGACTACTAGCACCTGGCTATCTGAATGTATAAGTATCTGCTTACCAACGTATCTTCTCCTTGTGTTTTCTGAATGCATTGAATAATAGCTTAGATTTTTGTTTCAAACACAGTAGCATATTTACCCAAGGGAAAGAATCCTTTTTACCTTAGTCTTATGCCATAGTCATACATTTTACTACTGATGATGTCAAGAGCATGAGGTTGTGGTTGGAACAGCTTTTCTCTAATCTGCAAGACCAGTCTCTAATATGCCATTGCTTAGAGTCAAGTTAACTCAGTTAGGTCCCCAAGTTGATTCAAAAGTTGGCATACCTGTGTCCTTGTTAATTAGTTATAGATTATTAGTTATAAGATGCTCTTCAAAAGTTTTCCCCTGCTAGTTGTAGTCATGTCGTACCAAAGTTTGTTTCTTACATATGTGTCCATAGCAAGTATTAGACTCTTTCCATTTGCCAGTTTTGAAATTTTTTCTTTCTCAATGTCCTTTCCAATGCCATCTTCACAGTCGCAATAGAAGTGAAATTCCTTTTAAGTGAATTCCATGGCAACGCAGTCCTCTTCAGAGATTTGGGTAATTGCTATTCCATCAATGTTGTTATTATTTATAATTATGGCTTATCTTTTCCTTCCATAACCATGTGTAAAAATTTTAAAGGATTTTGGAAATCCAATCACATTGTTTGATGTGTTGTAGGGTTCTTGCAGAAAAGCGGTGTCTATGTTTTTCTCTTGCAGAAGTTGGGTTAAGTTGTTAGTTGCGTTTCTTGAATGTATAAGATTGATTTGCTTGCATTTGATTTCTATTGGTGTGTTAAGTCCATTATTATGTTGTTTTGTGAGAGTATTATTTTGTGCACATGTATAGGCCATATTTAGTTTTGTGTTTTGTCTGTACTTCATTAAAACTGCATGCAGACTTGAATAGTTCTTTCTCAGAGTGGAATGATTGACTCAAACTTTTTCCGGTGTCATGGAGTCTCACAGTTTGTGGTCCCCTGCACATAGAGGGCAAGTTTCTTCGCCTTCGCATTCATTGATCTGCTACAACAAAAACTCTTTTTGCTCCAAGATAGCCTTCTGTTTTGCAGATCAGCCATCAAATTTTAAGTTTGTTTTGTAGTAATTTCTTTCTGGTTTCTGGGCCCACTTCTATTTCCATGTGGTTTTCGTCTTTCCGAGTTTTGAGCCTGTATCTTGCTGTTATTTATCTTTGGTTTAGACCGAGTTCAGGGTTCTGGAATATAATTGTGCTCTCCATGTCTTCCACAGAGATGTACACAATTAATCTTGGTATCCTTAATTTTGGGACATGGACATTAAACTGTTTTCCGCATTTTGCACTAATTTTTGCACTTAGTGTGCTTATTTCTTCTTTGGAACTATTTTCTATTAGGACTCGCCCATCCTTCAAAAATTTAAAAGCGTTAATCCCTATTCTAATCTCAGTTGGATTGATATTACTCTTCAGAAAGTGTTTGACTTCTTCAGGAGAACTGTTATCTTATAATGTTTGGCAGTGGTACCTTTAACAGCGTCAGTATAAAGGTTAACCTTCCCATCGCCAGAAGGAAGCACATGTCACTCGCTGGTCCTTGGAGTTCCCCAGGTGCCACCGCAAGATGCTGTGCGCTGCCCGAGTAGGGTTACCTTCATACTAGCTTTGTTCACTTAATTTTTCAGTTTAGTAATAAAATTTAAATATTCTTAGCATGCAGTTGATCATTTACGTCTACAAGTAATTCTTGTACTTTACTTACAGAATTAATAATGTCCTGCTTCAAGTCCTTGAAATAACCACTCTTTTCATTAACATTTAAAAAAATATATTAATAGCCCCTTCTAACTCTCTTGCATCATCTGCCATCTTGACCAAGAATTTGAATGTAGTATTTCTATCAGCGAGTGAGAATGAATCACTTCATGTTTCTTAATGGAAAAATCACTTGTCCCAGTTTCGATGGACAAGTTCACACACTTGAATCACAAAGAGAAATTAATAATTTCATTTGTATATTAATAAGATTTCGGCTTGAGTTTGAAATACGACTTAACAAGTCAATTCTCTTTTCACTACCACTGTTTAAACAAACTGAACTTTAACTCATTCCTTTTCAAACTGCATGGTTTGTGTATCATATTGCACTGTAGGTTTGTATGAGAGAGAAAAGCATTGTGAGGAAGGATTTAGTGATATTTGTCAGCCTATCTTTGTTATAATGAATATTGAGTGACAATCTCCTGTGAGGTTAAAAGATGCATAGCTCACATTCTAAATATCATAAATATGGCCATTTTGGTACAGCCATGATTAGAAAATAAAATGTTGTCTAATTATAATATTTATCCAAGCATAACTAATGAACATATATTCTAACTTGAGACACTAAGATGTTTGTACCAAAAGCGGCAGTGCTGGAAGGAGGGGCAAGCATATGATTTGCTGGAGGCATCAGAACATCCCTCTCCCATAAGTTTTGCAGATACTATAATGGCATTTGAGTGTGATGCCATGTTTTTACTCTTAATTGAATGGTTTGAAAATTTGAATTATCTTTGAATCTTATATCAGTTTCTTGATTTACTTCTAATGTTTGTACAGAATTATTCATGTCTAATTCCGTTGCATACCATTGGCAACTTTGAAAATGTGTTTTGTTTTTAATGGTTGACAGCAATATATACCTTATTGTATACTTTACTATACATTCCACTTATTATCAGAGTTCTGCCTAAAGTGAGAGGTTTAATTTCTGATGCTCAGATAAACCAATTAAGAATGCCAGCTCACTCAGCTAGTATTTATCTCATGGTTCTAGAAAAGGATTTTTCTGCTTTTCATGAATACTGCAATTTCTTTTTATATATCAAAGAACCTATCTAAAGCTTTACCTTTATTCAACCCAGTGCATTTCATGGTAAAATAGTAAGTTGATGAAGGCATCCCTTAAGATAGAATTTAAACTGACAGAGTAAAATTTGTTGATCTAATAGTGTTAGTTGCATACCTTTAAAACTAGAGGGCTGTTCCTTTCAGCTCAATACACTTTTCCTAGCGATGCTCAATAGCTTTAACACCCTGTTTATAGTGAGAACCTTCGAGCTCTACAAAATAGCCATCAACTACAAATTCTACAGCAAGGAAACATCATATAAGAGTGCAGCACCATGGAAATAAAGAGATGTTGAATGTGCTTAGTAAGTGTGAAGTTAGAAGATTGAAAAGAATCGAGCCAAATGACTTAATGTGTGACTGCAAGAATTAGTGTAAGCTTTGGGGGCCTTCAGTGGAAGACTCGCCTATACATTGCGAACTTATTTATGAAGGAAATATTACTAGATAAGCTTTCGCTTAGTTGTAATTTAAAAAAAAAAAAAAAAAATCCTACAAACTCCGCCTCTTCATTGTTGAAAAGTCTTTTACCCCAAGCTAATTCAAGTTTGGAAATAGAAAATAAATAGGGGTATAAATCTGGCAAATGGAGTGCATGAGGAAGCAAATCAAAATTTAACTCATTGATTTTGGCCATGGCGATGATGGATGTTTGAACTGGTGCATTGTCTTGATGAAACAAATCTTCCCGTTATGCTAAATGCGTCTGTTTTTGCTTGATTTCATCACTCATATGCTGCAACAGTTCACACAATGCTCACATTGATTGTTTTTCTGTTTTTGAGAGTGTACTCAAAAAAAATTACCCCACGTGTACTCCAAAAAACTGATACCATGACGTTGGCTGCAGGTGGAACTGTCTTCGCATTCTTCCCTTTCAATTACTGTTTTGACTGATCCTTTGTCTCAGAAGTAAAGTGATGAACCCATGTTTCATCCATATTTAAGAATCAATGCAAAAGTTCAGCTTTGTTGCAATGAAATATCACCAAACACTCGACTGAGACATCTTCATGGCACCATTTTTGTTCCATTGAGAGCAAACATGGTACCATCTTGCGCACAGGTTTTTCATATCCACATTTTCAGCTACTATGTGGCATCCAGCACTTTTTGAAATGCTTGCAATGTCTGCTAGCTCACACACTTGCAATCGACAGTCATCCAATACCATTTTGTGGATTTTCTTTACAATTTCTGGCATGTTCACTTCATGTAGTTGACCACTGCAATGTTCGTCTTGGCAGCATGTGTGGCCTCACTTAAACTCTGCCACCAAATATTTTACTGTTGTAATCAAAAGCACAGACTTCCCCAAAGTAGAATCTAGCTCAGATTTAATATTAATCGGACTAAGACCTTTCAGTTGAAAGTATTGTATCACATAACAATGACCAGTTTTATCCATGTTTACAAATTTGCTGAGAGCATTCAATATTGATGGGTGCCAACAAATATAAAAACACAGCATCATCAAACTTCAAGCTTAGGTTTTATAAGGTTGGTACTTTCTACCATAGTTAATTGTTTAAAACAACTGCTATCTATTCATCAGGTCTACTTCTGGTACAGCCCTCAAATGCCCATAAGATTGTGTTATACATTAAGCACATAAATTCTGCAGCAGTTACAACATATTTCTGTTTGTTCTTTAAACATCCAGTTAATCAACATTTTTATGCCTCAGCATAGATGGTGTCTCACGCACCTCATAAGTATATACTTATTTAATCAGTTTGCCCTCCATATATGTAGGGCTTACACATGTGCCTAAGAGAATTTTTAGATAAACTAGCATATTTAATTTGATGCAAGGAAAAACTTCTCTTTGTTATTAATGGGACTCATGTTTCTTGCAATTGCTATTAAAACTGTATAATTTAAGCTTATTCCTGGTTCATTGCCAGTGCTTCTCAGGTTCATTTAACAATTTGTCTTTGAGTTGCTGCATTAGCACCTTTCAATCTTCTCTCTACATGTCTATTCATTTGACATTGCATGCAGAAGATTGACTAAATTCCAACTTCTACTTGCTAAAGCACTTTGCCATCCCTAATACTCTGTAATACAAATAACTTCTCAGACTGTTATGAAAGTCATAAGAGTTATTCATCTTTTGCTTTAACCCTTTTAGTGCCTGTTTGAAAAATGCCAAGCAATTTTAGAGGAGAATGCAGGGTTTTAAATTATTAATAGTAAAATGAGTACCAAATGACATAGAGAGCTGAATCTTTTTTTCATTTTTAGTAAATTCTTTTGTCTACTGTATACTTCGCATTATATGGATGAGAAGTTACTTCATTATTTTTAAAAAATTTTAAAATAAAATTTAAAATCCCAAAATAAACAATAATTAGGCATACAAATGCTTACTACACAGAAAGTTCAGGCCAATTAAATGAAAGTATGTTACTCTTCTTTACTCAAGCAGCATCCTGTTTTGGTCTGGTGTTTTATTTTTTAAAATACAAAAACTGAATTCACGTAACCTGAAAAAAAAAAATCATCAAAAACACCATACACATAAGCATGATACCACTATTAATGAAAATGGGATAAAAATGTAACATAGATTACTGTACAATTTAGTACTTGTGTTGTTACGTAGCTAAATGTATGACTCACATTGTATTTGTGGTCTGGTTACCTTTGTAAATCCATTTTGATAAGTACACTGGTTTTTGCATGCATACAAGGTCCGCTGTTATCGGATGCATTTTAATTGCTGAAGCTAGAGTATATATATCTTCTTTTGTTACTTCAATGTCAGGAATTCTTTCATCCAGGTCTGAAAATTCAAAATCTCTAGCTTTCTCCTAATACATCGCAAACTGCAGCTCTTATTTTCTCTTTGGTTCATAGCCTTGGCCATGTTTCAACCAGCATATACTAACACTGGCTAGAGAAATTAAATTTGGAGCTAATTTAACACTTTGGAGTGAAGATAAGATCCTGAAACGCTCCAGAAAACCTTTCTATATGACATAGAAAGCACTGGAAGAGTTAAAACATTACAATTAGATTGTGATTGGCTATTTTCAGATCATGATTAGATCATGATTGGCACTAAAAGGCTTAAAGCTCTACTTATTTCTTTACCTTGGCCAATGTACAACACACTTCTTTAAACTGAATAGCTCAACTTTATGTAGACTCTTTCCCTAATGAGTGATTTGCAAGCAATACTTTCTCTACCTTATTATTTCTATTTAACTGACTATTTTACCACAATCATATATCTGCCTACAACCATGTTAATAAAGGCTTAGTATTAAGAATCTCGCTTGTGATTAATGATCTGACCCTGCTTGCAGCACTTTCAGGTTAATTCTACATGAGGATGGAATAAACTTCTGAAGTAGGGCTGTAGGGAGGTCTAGAGGTTTACCTAGTCTAGTTTTTTTCTATTTTATAATGTAATTTTCAAGATGGTTGATATTTTATTTTGAATTTAAATTTTGTATGAATTATGTGTCTTAGTTACTGGAAATAAATATATGTACAAATGGCATAAAATCAAATGATATATTTTCACAATTGTAAAGTAATGTTGAAATTTTATATATAGTTTACTTTTGGTCTGTGAGGTTATGATTTTACATGGCAGACCAATAAAGGCCAATAAACCACACACATAGATGTTTGTTTCTTGAACATAAAGCTATTTTATGATTTAGACACCTCAAATGAACATCAGAGTGTCATCAGATCTTTGGTTCTTACCATTACAAATATCCTTACTTATCCTTCCCCTTCCAATTTTTGAGTCATTAAACATATAGAGTTAATGTTAAATTTCTTGTGATATTCAGTGCTATTAGATTTCATGTATTATGCAATTTATTGTAAAAAGGAATTAAAGAAGAAATAAACAGCTTTTAAGTATATAATAAGTTGTAAATAAAGTAATTGCAAAGAAAAGTAACTGAAAATTATCTTCACCCTAATTTTGTATTGTGTTTTATGTGTATAGTGGTATAATGCTAAAGAATTTCATATGGGACAAAATTTAAAAAAACACACACACCCGCATGCATTGCAATCTGTAGATCCAATTTTGAGATTGGACTCTATGATGTAGAGCATGTCAAGAATTACATTTATTGATACTTATTAATACATTTATTTACAAATAACTCGGACAATGAAATTTCAGTTGGCCTCTGTGGTGGAATGGTTACCATGCCAACTTCATATACCCAAGTCGCGGGTCCAAACCTGGCGGAGGATGGTGAATTTTTTCAGGTGTAAGAATCTTTAGCATGGCTTCCTTTGGAAGGGAAGTAAAGCTGTTGGTCCTGTGTCGTAGATTTACGGTACGTAAAAGAACCTCAAGCCTGATAGAGAGGTCTCTGACCAAAATTTCTTGCCTAATTTAGAATGGGATGCTGAGAACCACAATAGTTAAAGAGCGTCCATAAATAACACTCCATTTAATTTAATGAAATTTCAGAGCCATCAGTTTTGCATAATTTACAATTACATGTCTGTTTCCAAAAACCTACTTGTATGCATACATATCTTAGAATATTCATGTTTAATATATTTACAATGGTACAGTATTTTTTGATTGAATGAAATCCTGCTCTGTCTAGCAGGTGCAAGTAATAAGGTAAGTTTAATTCTGATTTAAACTTGTTTTGTTCATTTGCAATTCTTTCATAGGAGATTTGAATTAAACAAAATTATTCCTTTATGGTAAATCCCTTTTTGGAATGACTGCAAATTATTTGTTGGCCTGTGTATGTCCTGTCTATGTCTGGTCTCTTTGTTATGATCATCTGCATTTTTTTGTAAACTTTTCTGGTTATTTATTACAAATGATAATATGGCTAGAATATGTTCACAGGCTAATGCTAAAATTCCAAACATTTTGAAAAGTGGTTTGTAGTGTATTGATTGTCTTGCCACTGCTGTTATTCTTATTACTTTTTTTTTTTTTTTTTTTTTTTTTTTTTTTTTTTTTTTTTTTTTTTTTTTTTTGCATAATGAGCTTTTTTAGCATCTACCAAATTTCCCCAAAATACTATTCCACAGGTTTTCAACAAATGAAAATATGCATAATAAGCTGTTTTTAGTATGCTATTATTTATATGCTGAATTAAAGATCAGGTTGTAATACGAGCAGAGATCAGTACAGGTAAGATATAATCAATATAGTGTTTCCAATTCATGTTACGATCAATCATGAGACCCAGAAATTTTGTATTACAGGCTTCTGCAATCTGATTATTTTCATATTATTTTATGCTTTGCATAAAAGTGAATATAGTTGGTTTTTTCAAAATTTATGTGAATTTTGTTACTTTCAAACCAATTATTTAGTGTGTTGAAGATTTTATTAGATGAATCTGGGAGCTGACTGACAGTGTTCATTAATTTTAATACTTGTCATGCATAAAAAGAACTGGATAGGCATCATTTATGACTGCAGGTAGATCATTTATGTACACTAAAAATAATAAGGGACCCAGAATAGAACCTTGTGGGACACCATGCTTTATTTCAGATCATTCAGAATATGCATTGCTATTATTTGAAGTATTTATTATAACCTTTTGCCTTCTGTTCGATAAGTAAGACGTAATTCATTGATATCCTTTGTCCCTAATACCATAGTGTAATAATTTGGTATAAGTATTCCATGATTAACACAGTCAAATGCCTTTGATAGATCACAGGATATTCCTTGTGTACTAAGTTTGCCATCCAATGACTTAAGAACTTCATTAGTTAATTTGAAAATGGCTTCACTGGTGAGACACTTTTCCTAAATCCAAACTGCTCTTGCTAAAATATTATATTTATTCAGATGATGATAAATTCTTTTAAACTAAGTTTTTCAAAGATTTAGGAAAAAGCTTGAAGTAGAGATACTGGTCTATAGTCTGACATTTCTGAGATTTGCCCTTTCTTGTATAATGGCTTAATGACTGAATATTTTAATCTGTCTGGGAATGTCCCTATTAAGAAGGCTATGTAATATTTATGACTTAAAGGGTTGCAAATAATGTCAGCATATACCTTTAATGTTTTTGTGCTTATTTCATGTATCCTGATGAATTCTTGCTTTTGAGGGATTACATTAATTTTTTTTTTTATTTCAATTGCAGTTGTAGATACTATCTCTAAGGATGTAAAATTTTCCATACAGGATTCCTGAAGGTATGAAATTGGATCTGTTTTAGGCTGTTTGTCAGTAAATTTTCTGCCTCCTAAACAAAATATTCATTAAATGCATTTACTATCTGCTGGGGGAGTGACATTTTACCAGTCCCTTTTTTAATAATGTTCCATTGTGCTAGGCTTATTGAGAGAGGACTGCACTTGTTTTTCATAAAGTTTTTAGCTGCATTTATGTTTACCATAGTTACTTTCTGTAGTTGCTAAATAAAGTTCTCTTTTATGTCTACGTGATATTCTTATGCCTTGTATAAGCCAGTCATTTTTAGAACTGCCATTAATTTTCTTTATGTGGAGTGGCAAACTGGAGCTATGGATTCTTGCGAAAGTGTTTAAGGAGTTAAACTTGTTATTATTGAATTATGTATGTTGCAAAATGCTAACTATATTATTAATTGGATTCATTTCACAAACAAAAATAACATCCACTTGCACACCTCACTACCAAGGAATGCAAGGCAGTACGACTTCCCATGGCCCTAAAGCATGTACGTGCAGTGCAGCTAATTTGGAAGCACATGAAGATATACAAATTATGACATCAGCCTAGCAGCATGGCAGAATATTTCCTCCATGCTAACTCTTCCCAAGTTTAACAATGCAAGCAGAAAAAAATCTGATGTGTTCCATTCACATGACTTTTCTACATCTCTGCAAAAAAATATTATTAAAAAGCTTATGCTTCTATTTACTTCATGCTAATCGAAAACAAATTAGCAGAAATAGTCTTATTACTTGCTTCATTGTAAGCAGAAGCGAAATAAGTAGGTTAAGTGATAGTCAAAAGATGATTGCTATGTGACTGAAGTTCCTTGTTTGTATGGACAGCAGGTGACAAATTCCTATATGAGAAAAGAAGTGAGTTTTTCAAAGCTGAAACCAATAACAAGGAATATCTCAAAAACGATCAACTCCACGAAAAAATATATATATAACAAATTGTGTTTTTTAACATACTCCAAATTTTTTGTGTATTAAGTTTTTGTCCATCTCTTATGGTTTAGCAGTTATGGAATAAACTACTCTTCAGAGGCTATTCCCAGAAAATTCAAGATATACATTTTGTCATGTAAATATCTATAATATATGATATTTTAATCAAAATCGTTAGAGCCATTTGTGAGAAAATCAAACTTTTCGAAAAAACCATGTAAAGGGTAGTTGGGTATGGGGGGATTATCTTTAAAATCTTCATGTTACATCCTTGGAAGATGCCAAACTTAAAATACCAAGTTTTGTTTTTGAGCTATGCTGTGTGGAGGGGGGGGGGGGGGCGGCCTCCACACACACACACACACACACACCCTTTTTGTAAAAAAATTTTTTTTTTTTATTCAGGGGGACCCAAAACATGTATTTCCGGTGAAATCTCGGTATCAAATTTTTGGGTGGAATGCAATATCTTTTCTATACACTATGTACATAGTATGCATAGAGAAAGTAAAAATTGGTTTACTACCAAAACTGGTATTTAAGTTCAGCATTTTCCAAGAATGACAAAGATTGTAACAAAATTTTCCCCCACCCCAAACTACCCTTTGAAAATGTTGATTTCCTCAAAAATGGTTTTAAGGTTTTGATTAAAACACTATAAAATATTTTCATGCCATGCATCCACATCTGGAATTCTCTGGGAATTACCTCTTATGTCCTTTTCATTCTGATTCACTTTTGTATAACTGCTAGGCTTATCTTCCTGTACAAAAAAAATGCAGATCTTGTTATGACATTATGTCAAATGCATTTTTTGTGAAGTTAAACATTTTCAAAATATTGTTTTAAATCTTAAAATACAATATTCTCAAATGGGGGGTTATTTGATTTTAGTCATCACAGAGCGACCAACTTGAGCTTACTGTATTCCCATATTTTTTTCAATATGCATGCAAAGAAATTTGTAATAAAAGGCATTTCTACAAATGTTTGTCTTGAGTAGACAGGAATAAGGTATTTTAAAGAATGGGTAAAGAAAGTCATGTGAATGTAAAAATCTTTTACTTTCTCTACATGTATCATGTACATAGCATATAGACAACGTATTGTACTGCACCCAAAAATTTGATACCAATATTTCACTGGAAATATATATTTTTTCAGACGCTCCGAATTAAAAAAAAATATTAAAATTGTGTGTGTAGGCAATGTAGCTCAAAACAAAAAATCCATTAAATACCAAACTTCCAAGGTTGCAACACAAAGATTTTCAACAAAATTCTCCCAATTTCTCTACTCTTCACATGGAAAAATGTTCGAGAATTTTGATTTTCTCAAAAGTGACTAATGATTTCAATTAAAATAATATATATTAAAGATATATGCATAACAAAATTTTCTGGAAATAGCCTCTGAAGACATCTTTATTCTGGATGAATTTTACTGAATTCTGCATAACTGGTAAATTGTGAAAGATACACAAAAGCTTACAATACAAAAAATGTAGAGTTCATTAAAACACACAATTTATGCCCTATACATTGTATTTGTTGAGCTGATCATTTCTGAGATATTACTTGTTATTAGTTTCAGCTTTAAAATATTTATACTTTTCTCATACAGGAATTTTTCAACTCTTGTCCATACAAACAAAGGAACTTCAATCACATAGCAACCAACTTTTGACTATCACTTTAGCCTATGGTACTTCCTTATTTCCCTTCTAATTATATGGAAGCAAGTAATAAGACCATTTCTGCTAATGTTTTGTCGACTAGCATTAAGTAAATAGAAGAGTAAGCTTTTTAACAATTTGTTGCAAAGATGTAGAGGAAGTCACGTGAATGGAACACATTTTTACTTTCTCTATACACACTATGTACATAGTGTATAGAGAAGGTATTGCACTCCACCCAAAAATTAGATACCGAGATTTCACTGGAAATATATGTTTTAGGGTCCCCTTTATCTAAAAAAAGCATTTTCAGAAAAAGGTCCGTGTGTCTGTGAACACGATAACTAGAAAACAAAAAGTAGGTAAAATACCAAACTTGGTACTTAAGTTTAGTATCTTCCAGGGATGCGACACAAAGATTTTGAGAAAAATTTCCCCACCCCCAACTACCCTTTACATGGAACTTTTTTCGAAAATTTTGATTTTCTCAAAAATGGCTCTTAACAATTTTGATCAAAATTTTGTATATTAAAGATATTTTACCAGACAAATAAAATGTATATCTTGAATTTTCTGGGAATAGCCTCTGAAGAGTAGTTTATTCTGGATTAATTTTACTGAATTTTGAATAACTGCTAAACCATAACAGATGGGCAAAAACTTACTACACAAAAATGTAGAGCACGTTAAAACACACAATTTATGTTATACACATTTTTTTCGTGGAGTTCGTCGTTTTTGAGACATTCCTTATTTTTGGTTTCTGGTATGAAAAACTTATACATTTCTCATACAGGAATTTGTCAACTGCTGTCCATACAAACAAAGGAACTTCAGTGACATAGCAACCAGCTTTTGATTATCACTTTAACCTATGGTACTCCCTTATTTCACTTCTACTTACAAGGAAGCAAGTAATATGGCTATTTCTGCTAATATTTTACTGATTAGCATGAAGTAAATAAAAGTATAACCTTTTTTTTTTAAGAATAATTTGTTGCAGAGGTGTAGAGAAAGTCATGTGAATGGTACACATCAGATTTTTTTTTTTTTTTTTATATGTTGATGTCAAATATGAAATTTCTGTCACAATTTAGTTGCCATGAAAGTATGACAGAAACTTGGATGCACTATCAGGAAGTGTCAGGAGATCAAGGAGCAGTGATAGCAGTAAACTTTTATATTTTCCTTTTGGAATGTCATTTTATTCAGAGATACATTTTTTCCCTGGGAGTAGGACAAAAGTGACCAGCACATATGCTACAATACAATATTCAAACATGAAATTTGGTTAAATATTACAGCAAATCTCAACAAAGGTGCTAATAATCACTGTGTCAACTAGTCCTACTGTTGACTTCATCTGCTTTTATGTTTCTTCATACATATCAAATAGAGCCAACCAATCACATATGAACAGGTTAGATATCTGCTCATTTAACTTTGAATTTACATTTTTATTCCTCCTGCACAAGTAGGCTGCCAATCTAAAGCACAATTTAAACAGAACTTGTGGTAATAGCTAAAATTAATTAAATGAGGTACATTATTTCTGAGTTCTGCTACCTCCCAATATTTAAAAAAAGAAAAGCACCTAATCAAAAGAAAAAACCTAATTTACAATTCCAATAATGAGATTCTGTAAAACAAAGACAAATCTATATACATTACAATATATATCTATATACATTACTGTGTATATAACAAAATATTCAAATATTAAGCAACAAGTACATTACAATAAACATAATTCAAAACACAAATCAACTAATTTTTACATTGGCTGAATGTCAACGCATTGGTTATCTGCTGCCTAGAACACATTCAAAAGCTAGTCTTCCATACATAGAAGGCTTTTTCCATTGGAAATTCTGTGAAATATTCCAAAATCTAATATAACATATTTTATATTTAATCACTATTATTATGGGTTTGATATCATTCCATTAAATATTTTCTCATCTATTACAATTAATAATTTAAATCATATGGTATATTACAAGACCATACATATAATTCATTCTGTTTAACTTTTGCCATATCAAATTCTTGCTGTTTTAAGTCTGATTCATCCAATTCTTAGGGCTTAATTTTTCTAGGTAGTAAAATAGTTACATAGGAATTTCATAATAAATTTCTAACATAAACTATGTGGAAAAATGCCTATTTTTGTAATGTTAAGTAATCCTTGATTTTACTAAGGTCTATTAATGCATTCCTTAGAATGTTTATCAGCATCATTTTGCTAAAGTTAATAACACTGGTTCTTATATCTGGTCATATTTGCAATGATCAGATTGCTAGGTCTTATAAATCTCACACCATTGCACATATCTTATTTGCGATTATTACATCTGACAGAACATTGCAAGTGCAGCAAAATCCAGTGCAAAATGGAAAGAAAGAGAACTATTTTGTTTTTGGTTTCCATATCATTAGCAAAAATGCAGAAATGAAAGACGATATCAAGAGCATTTGCAGTTCAAGTTTCTTTGTTTTTAACAATCTGCTGCACTTACCCAATTGTATAGTTAGGCAAGAACATCAAAAAATACTTCTTCACATTTATGAACTTTAAAAATAAGTATAAATACGAGTTGTGACCTCAACAGTTACAAAAGTACAGATTAAATAAGACTCATACAGTCTATTAAAGATAATAGAAACTTTTCAATCTGATACATTAAATTACAAAGTTTAAGGTTCAGTAATGCTTGGAAACTGTTTGCCTGCTAAATTTGTTTAGTTTTCTAGCAAATACAGTATATTTAATACTTCTATGACATGCGTTAAGCTTATATATGTGAACAAAATGTTTTACACACCCATTAGCAATATTTGAAGCCCTGCACCCAGGATGTTCTCAAAATGCCAATTACAAAAAAACCTACACAAGTATTTTTATCTTTTTCATCTTGAATGCCAAGTAACAGCATTAGTGTACACAATACAGTGCAAAAGTAAGTGTTGCAACACAAAACAAAGGTTCAGGCTACAAAAGAAAAGTCTCAATGTTTTTAATTAAAATGCAATCACTTGCTCAAATTTCACTTTATTGAACCTGATAAAATTTAATTTTTAAACAAGCAGCTGCAGTAGTCTGTACCTATTTATTATTTTCTTCCCTTTTATGTTTACTGACTGGGTTGGGAGAAGCGACAATGTTCTTGCTGACAGAGAAATAATTTTTAGTAAGCCAAATTCAATCCTTCCACGATTTGTTAGCTCAAAAGCATTGCTGCTTACTGCATTGAAATAAAGCAAGGTGCCTAGTGAGAGAGTGCTATCGACCCACATTGGAATTATGTATTTGAAATGGTCTTCTTTTCTGAAGACAATTCTTGTCCAATCGGCTTTAGAACCGAGAAATGGGACGTTAGTCATATCACAAAGTTATGCTTATGTTCACTCACTGTCAATGAACTGCAGTTATCCTTGATTAGAAGTAGTGCAGCACCTCTTCACAGTTGGTATTTGGATGAATTCTGCAAGAAATTACAAAACTTTGTTTAAAGCACAATCTATAGCAAGTCTTAGCACTGAAAAGGGTAAATATTGAATGAAATGTTTGGAAAGCAAGCAAATGCAATGAAGATATAAGTGCCAATATACAGCATCATAATAATTAAATAAAAAACAAATTTTTAAGCAAATTTTAAACTTAAGATTTACAAAACCATACATAAGACAAACCACTAATACAATTTCTGTATCTTAATATTAAAGTTCATATTTTATCAATTTTTACACTGTATTAAAAGCACTAAATTAAAGTTAACCTTATTTTATATGAGCAAATTTTTAACAAACATTTGTTTTGTGGAATGATTCTCCAGACATCTTCCACAGCTAGTGGCCACCTGAGGACTTTCTTTCATTTTGTTTTGTGACCATTCTTATTTCTGGAATTACACACAATGGACACTAATGATATGTCAAATGAAATGATTATTGGAAGAGGGAATTTGGGAGGGAAACATTCCAGACCTAAGTTTAAGGTCATTCCCTATCATTTGCCAGTTATGAGGTTGAGGGAAACTGAAAAAACCTGCCAGGAGACGGTTTTGCTGAATTTTCACCGTAAACCTCGCTCATGAGCTCATGCCTCAACAAATTCAGCAACCCATGGTGACCATGGTTGCAATGAAGGTATAGGAGGGGAAGGTGTGTTTCAAGTATTATGACAGTGAATAATGTTTGGGATTTGAAATTCAGTATGAAATCCAAAAATCTTTTTTTTTTTTTTTTTTTTTGTAACTTAACGTCTTTTAACCTGGTTGGTCATGCTGAATGAAGAATGAAATTGGTGAAATGATGCTCAAATGATCTCAGGTTCCATGGAGGTTGAGGTTACTCAACATACGTTTTCTCAGGATAAGAGAAAACCCTGAAAGAAGAAGGCAAAAAGAAAAAAAAAAAAACCTTATCTGGGTAACTCACATGTCATGAATCAATACAATTTTATTTTGAAAATAAAATTAAACGCAGTCCAGTTGATATTTAGTTTTGTTATCAGCTTACCTGCACCATATTTGTATGAGTGACACCCTCCTAGGACTTACAAGCCAATGCCTAGGGGTTAGAAGCCTGTCGGGGAGCCTACGACATGAAACCACAGAATGGAGAACCTGATACAAGGGGTTGGCCCTTAGCCAGGCATGAACACAAGGAAGTGGATGATATGAAATGTAAGAAAAATTGATGATTAGAAAGGTGATGATGGAGCAATTGGTGGAATGAGTGGCAGGGGAAACTGAAGGACCCGGAGAAATCCCGCCTAGGTGCCACTTCATCCACCATGAATCCCACATGCAGGCTTGGATCTAACCCAGGCCACCTAGGTGGGAGGCGAGCGGTCTAACCACTCACCCACAGCACTCAAGTTTATGTATAAGTTTTAAATTTAGTTAGTCTACATTATTTACTACGCATATATTTATCTGCCTTTGAGAAAATTGATTCTCTTCCTTCTTGCTGCTCATTCAGTCTTGATTGCCTTTCAATTCTTCTAAATTAAAGAATTTTCTTTCCAGATTTACTTTCAATTGCAGTTAAAATCTCCAGCTTTGAAACTTCACTCAAAATCAGATGCAGTTAGCCACTTCGGTGTTTGTTTCACATTGCACATTGAGCTAAGGAAATTACAAAATATCCATTAATATTCTGAGAGCTACCTTATACATGATAAACTGATTTAATAATATCAGATGTATATTATTTTTATAATTTTTTAATATGCAACACACTGATCTAGAACAATTGTGTTGGCAACTTTGAATGTGAAGCATAAGCTTTATAGCTTGTGTATTGAAAGCAATAAGCATATGCAGTGCTCATAATGTAAATTCAGGAGCACCACAAGTTGTTATTCCAATTGATACGTGCTAGGCATATGTTTTTCTTTCTCTACATGCACTATGTACATAGTAAATAGAGAAGGTATTGTATTCCACACAAAAATTTGATCCCAAGATTTCACCAGAACTAGATGTATATAAAAAAAAGTCTGCACGAGTGTGTGTGTGTGTGCGTGTGAGAGAGAGACAACATAACTCGAAAACGAAAAAATACCAAACTTGGTATATAAGTTTGGTATCTTCCAAGGATGCAACATGATTTTGAGGAAAATTCCCCCACCCCAAACTATACTTTACATGGAAAAACTTTCGAAATTTTTTATTTTCTCAAAAATGGCTTTAATAATTTTGATTAAAATATCATATATTAAATGTATTTACACGACAAACTGTATATCTTGAATTTTCTGGGAATAGCCTCTGAAGGCCTCTTTATTCTGGATGAATTTTGCACATTATTAAAGACAGATGTGCAAACGTCCATGGCAAGCAGCATTCTGGATGGCCATTGGTTTTAAACAAAACAATTAAGAATGTGGAAGAAGCAGTGCTGAAAGATCTAAGGGTGACGGTTCGGGAGCTCTGCAAGATGATCTATGATGTCACCAACACTTGCACTCACCAAATTTTGACAGAACATTTAGGGCAGGCATGCTCAACCGGGGGTATGCGGAGACTTCTTAGGGGTACATATAATGTTTCCTGAATGATTACAAAGTAACGAAAAATATTTCAACCACAGAGATTTGAACTACCCTACCGATATACCCAACAATGATAACATACAGCTGCGCTCGCTAATAATTTGTGTTGTTTGTTTCAAACGCTGATAACATTAACAGTGTCTGAGAATGTACGTTATTAACTGTTAATCTACAGACAGTTCAGTACTCAGTATATTTTTGTGACTGTTAGGTGCAGGTTCATTTTTTTACTCAAAGTCTCATATCTTATTCTTTATATTTGTGAACTGTTGAATGTCTTTATTGTGATAGTCCACTATTTTAACTTTTGTTGTAGGATGGATAAATTTGTTATAAGAGGAAAACCTAAACTCAGTGAAACAAGTGATAGTGTCAATAATGTTGAAGCACTGCAAGTGAAAAGTGAGACAGTTGTTCCACCACGGTATATTGGTGGAAATAGTGCAGAAATTGAACCATCTACGTGCAAGTCGAAAAACCCTGAGAAATGTAAAATACAAATATTACAGTGAATCTTACATTAAATATGGATTCGTGTCAAATATGTGTGATCCACCTCTTCCCCTCTGCATTATTTGCAAACAAACTCTGTTGAATAATTCTATGAAACCATCCATACTTCACAGACATTTGGTAACCAATCATGGCAAATGTAAAGATAAGTCAGTGAAATTTTTCTGGCACAAAGCAGAAAATTTGAATATAAGTTCAAATGTGATACACAGTTTTTCAAAATCAACTAAGGTGGCACTGGAGAGTTAGCGTTGCTAGTTGCAAAAAGTAAATCACCTTATACCACAGTTGAATCTCTTATTATTCCTGGTTCTTTGATTATAGCAGATAAAATGTTACACAAAGATTCTACTAAAGTGATCAAAACAATTCCAAATTCTGACAATGGCACAAGGTATTCTTGACCAAATAGAAGAAAATATTCAAATCGATGAATCAGTAGGTGTGTCTGATGATGCTGAGCTACTTATATATGTTTGTTATTTTGACGTTAAAAAGGGTGCTATTGCTACTGAAATTCTAGGATGTAAACAATTACCAGAACATATAAGGGGGGAGAAATTCTTGAGAATTTTATAAGATTAAAATTAAATTTGTCATGGGACTAGTGTGTAAGTTTGTGATGGTGCTGCTTCATTGAAAGGTAAAAAATCGGTCTTATTGCTCGTATTCGCAAAATTAACCTCAAAATAATTTGGCAACACAGAGAAAATTTGGTAGCGAAAAAAATAACTCCTGATTTACATGAAACATTGAACACTGCTATAAAAGTAGTCAATTTAATAAAGGCACGTGCACTGTATTCTTATCTGTTCAAAAATATGTGTGAGGAGATGGGAGCTATGCACACTCAATTGTTTTTGCACACCAAGGTTCGCTGGTTATCACAAGGGTGTGTATTGACTCGTCTTTTTGAACTGAAAAATGAGATACAATGTTTCCTTACAAAATTGAAGTCTGAGTTGAAGTATTTTGAAGATGTAGAGTGGATTTGCCAATTAGTTTATCTGACAGATATATTCAACAAATTTAATGAGCTTAATCTTCAACTCCAAGGTTTTGACAGAAACCTTTTTAAAGCTCACGAGAAAATAAAGGGGTTTTAAAAGAAAGTTAAATTTTGAATTGATTGCATTAACAAAGGGAATATTACAGTTTTTCCAACTCTTTAGGAACATAATGAACAAAATGACGTTTGTATTGGTGATGGGCTTTTGGAAATAATCAAATTCCAGATTACAGCTTTTAAAATACTTCTCAGAAATTGAAAATGATATTACACAAGAATGGATTACAAATCCGTATTGCACCACCATCATCAATTTCTCTGATCTTCCCCAAAATAACAAGAAAGTCTTTTGGAAATGTCCATTGACAGTTCACTGAAAATAAAATTTGAAAACATGTCGATTTGTGATTTCTGGTCTTACACACGCAAAGACTGTGACTGTGCCATTACATGCCTTCTTCCATTCCCCTCAACTTATCTGTGCGAGCAGGGTTTCTCTGTATTGACAGCAATCAAAACAAAACAAAGAAATCGCTTGAATCCAGAATCCCCATTGATGCTAATGAAAATCAGCCATGAATAGAAGAGCAGGTATCCAGAAAGCAAGCTCAACCATCTCATTAACAGGCCAGAAACATGTATAACTTCATACAATTTTGTGTCTAAGTGCTATCTGCAACCTATTTACATAGTTCTTGTATTTACTTTATATACTTATAGCATAATCCTCTGTTCTGTAATATTTAATACATTGTAAATGTTATAATCTATTTTAGATATGGTTATGTTAATTTAAATTAGGGAAAATTCTAGGGCTAGGCCTAGGGGTACAGGCTGGAATGGAAAATTGTCAATAAGGGTACATGGAGAGAAAAACGGTTAATGACCACTGATTTAGAGTATACCATGGTTTGTGCAAGGTGGGTCGCAAGAATGCTTACAGAAGACCGAGACAGAAATGTGTTGGAAGTGGCCTGCGAATTTCTTCTGGCCTCTAATGGCAAGGAATTTAACTCTATTGTCACAGGGACAAGAGCTGGATCCACTACACAACACCAGAAACAAAAAACAATCCCACCAGTGGAAACACCCAGATTTACCGAAGAAATGGAAGTTTAAACAAACACTGCAAGAAAATGTTTTAAGCTACCTAAGCTGCATGGCAGGAGAGTACAACAATGTAGCTTTGCAAAAGATGTGCAAAAATGCATTATCTGAACAGTGATTATGTTGAAAAATAGGAAAAAGTCTAAGCTGTCCAAAAATGTATTATTTAATGCTAATAAACAGTTATTCATTGTGAAAATAAATTGGGAACATTATTATATGGGTAACCCTCATAGAATAGTATTAGGGAGAATGTTTGCAACTAATTGCAAATTTAAAAGAAACCATTCACATGAGGTGATCTCTATTTCAATATACTTGATATCAACTGTTAATATTATGAGAGTTTATTATTTTTGAAGTTGAAGCTACAGACGACTGTGCAGAGAGGGCGAGCTTTAAAATTGCTCATTCAATTGCTAGGGAACTTTGACCATTTTCCATTGGTGCATTTGTGAAAGAGTGCCTCAATAATGCTAGTGAATCCATATGTCCTCTAAGTAAACCACAATTTAATGTAAATTGTCTGTCTTGCCATACTGTTGAACAGTAACTAAAATTGAAAGGGCAACAATTCACTGCATAATCACTGTGCCTTGATGAAAATAGTTTACTTTCTTCTATTGCAGGTTTTAACAATAATTTTTCAAATAGTTTAAAGGGTTGTCATAAAGGTGAAATTGATCTATATTTTTTTTGTTACAAATTTTGCAAAGTTTCAGGACCATCACCAACTTTGCTACCTTCCACTAACAAAATACCTAGAGCTTTTTACTTTCTCTACATGTACTAAGTACATGGCAGATAGAGAAGGCATTGTATTTCACCCAAAAAAATCTGATGTGCTCCATTCACATGACTTTTTCTACATCTCTGTAACAAATTATTATTAATAAGCTTATTCTTCTATTCTATACTAAAACATTAGCAGAAACAGTTTTATTGCTTAGTTTCTTATAATTAGAAGGGAAATAAGGGAATACACTAGGATAAACCGATAGTCAAATGTTTTAAAATGTGGTTGCTATGGGATTGAAATCCGTTTCTTTGCGTGGCAAAGCGTTGACAAGTTCCAGTATGAGAAAAGTATAAGTATTTTAAAACTGAAATAAATATACAAGGAATGTCTCTAAAATGGCAATCTCCAAGAAAAAAATGTATATGACATAACTTGTGTGTTTTAACGAGATCTACACTTTTTGTGTGTTAAGTTTTTGTCTATCTCTTACAGTTTACCAGTTATACAAAATTCCGCAAAATTTATCCAGAATAAATATGTCTTCAGAGACTATTCCAAAAAAATTCAAAATATACATTTTATTTGCCATGTAAATATCTTTAATAATCAATATTTTAATAAAAATCATTAAGAGCCAAATTTGAGAAAATTAAAATGTTCGAAAAATGTTCCATGTTCCATGTAAAGGGTAGTTCGGGGTGGGGGGGATTTTCTTGAAAATCATGTCACATCCTTGGAAGAAACTGAACTTAAATACCAAATTTGATATTTAATAGACTTTTCGTTTCTGAGCTTTGCGCGTGCACACACACACAACTTTTCTAAAAATTTTTTTTTTTTTTTTTTTTTTTTTTTTTTGATTCAGGGAGTCTCAAAACATATATATCAAGTGAAATCTCAGTATTGAATTTTTGGGTGCAGTACAATACCTTCACTATGTATATTACCTTCACATTATACACTATGTATATATCAAGTGTAGAGAAAGTAAAAATCAATGTCAATATTTCACCAGAAATATATGTTTTTAAGTCCCCTGAGTAAAAAATAAATTTTTAGAAAAAACGTCTGTATGTGTATATGCGCCTGTGAACATAACCCAAAAATGAAAAGTCAGTTAAATACCAAACTGATAATTAAGTTCACAAAGATTTTCAAGAAAATACTCCAACATCAAACTACACTTTACCTGGAACAATTTTCGAAAATTTGAATGTTATTAAAAATGGCTAACGATTTTGATTAAAATACCATATATTAAAGATACTTACATGACAAATAAAATGTATATCTTGAATTTTCTGGGAATAGCCTCTGAAGACCTCTTCATTCTGAATGATTTTAACTTAACTGGTAAACCATGAGATAAAAGCCTACTACACAAAAAATGTAGATTTTGTTAAAACACACAATTTAGGCCATGTACATTTTTTGCGTGGAATTTACTATTTCCTTGTTATGATTTCAATTTTATAATAAACATTTTTCTTATGGAAAGGCCTTATTCGTTTCATCTCTCTACTCCTGGCCATGCAAAGAGAAGCCTACAGCAACATCCTTTAAACAATTTGACTATCGCTTTATCCTAGTGTATTCCCTTCTACTTACAAGGAAGCAAGTAATAAAACAATTTCTGCTAAAGTTCATCTTGATTAGAATGAAGCAAATAGAAATGGGGTTTTATATACGGATGCTCTTTAACTACTGTGGTTCTGTGTCCCATTCCATATTGGATGTGAAAGACCGCTTAATTTTGCTCAGAGGTCTCTTAACAGGCTTGAGGTTCTTTTACATGTCATAAATCTACGACATGGGACCAATGGCTTTACTTCCCAATCTGAAGGAAGCTAAGCTATGGATCTTTATGCCTGAAAAAATCCATCGTTCTCCGCCAGGTTTGAAGTAGCAACCTTGGGTATATGGTAACCACTGCCCAAGAAGAGCGATCAAGCAGATAGAAGAATAAGCTTTTCTAAGAATAACTTGTTGCCCAATAGGTAGAGAAAGTCATGTGAATGGCATACATCAGATTTTTTTGGCAGTTTTTTAAGTATCTATCCAGTGATTAAATCATATCCTGGAGCTTTAATTTGAATTTATATTCAACATAATTTCACGATTTAGCTCTCCAAGCATCACACATCTTATTCTGTTCCTGTCCTTCTCTATGCTGATTTGTCATCACCTGCTGTTTGACTTGGTAGTGACTGGAAGCCGTCTTCTAGGTAGTTGGCAAACAGCTCTGCTTTCCCCTTATCACTTTTATCCCATCTCCATTTTATTTGGTTTATAGGCCTTTTAATATTTCTTGTAATTAGTAATCATAACCTTTATCTGCTGTTAATCTCTTTCCATGCAGACAATGAACAACTATTTTTATAGCACTGAACAAATTCCTTTCTTAATTTATTACATTCTCTACATGTACTACGTATATTGTGTACAGAGCAGGTATTGCATTCCACTCAAAAATTTAATAAAAAGATTTCACCAGAAATAGATGTTTTAACGTTCCCTGTATCCAAATAAAGCAATTTTAGTAACAGGCCCGTGTGTGTGTGTGTGTGTGAACATAACTCAAAAACAAAAAGTTGATAAAATACCAAACTTGGTATATAAGTTTTGTATCTTCCAAGGACGCGGCACAAAGATTTTGAGGACAATCCTCTTACCCCAAACTAACCTTTATATTGAAAATTTTGATTTTCTGAAAAATGACTAACAATTTTGTTTAAAATACCTTATATTAAAGATATTTACACAACAAATAAAATGTATAACTTTAATTTTCTGGGAATGGTGTCTCTAGACCTCTTTATTCTCTATGAATTTTACTGGATTTTGCATAACTAGTAATGTTAGAGATAGACAAAACCTTGCTATGCAAAAAATGTAATTCTCATTGAAACACCAATTTATGTCATATTATTTCTTTCATGGAGTTGACCATTTTGGAGATATTCCTTGTTATTGGTTTCAGATTTAAAATACTAAAAACTTTTCATATACAGGAATTCGTCAACTCCTGGCAATTCAAAGAAACTGATTTCATCCACATGGCAACCAGCTTTTAAAAGCTTTGATTATTGCTCTGGCCTAGGGTATACCTTTATTTCCTACTACTTACAAGAAAGCAAGTGATAATACCATTTCTGTTAACGTTTATCTTGATTAGCATGAAGTAGATAGAAAAATAAGCTTTTTAACATAAATCTGTTGCAGAGATGTAGAGAAAGTCATGTGAAAGGAATGCATCAGATTTTTACTAAGTTGATTTAGTCATATTTTATCCTCTGGTAACTATGTCTTCTAACAATAAAATGGAATTTTCTTTTATCACCCAGATTTCCATTGGATAGGAGGCATCATTTTCATTAATCTTGCACTTTGAGAAGATATGATTCCATGCGGCTTGCAGAGTATTAGTGACAGTGAATATCTCTTCTTCCAGCTAGCACAGTGTTTTGAGAGGAACAGTAAGTTCAGTAACAAACTTCAACTCCTTTTTAAGTTGTTCTTGTTCTCAACCTTTTTTATTATGGAGAAATCAATTAGATATGATGTTTTATTTTTGTCTGTCAGCCAATAAGAAGACCTTCCTGTAGAGTAAAAATGGTAATTTGTTTGGATTGCTGCCTCATACAGCTTGCTTTAGTAGTAATTCTTGATCCCAAAAAAGAGCTTTTAGTATTGAAATTATCTGATGAAAAATTAATACCTAATGGCTTAAAAAATGGATATAATTCTCTTCCTTTAAATTGTAACCCATAGAATAAATTGCAGATACTTCACTATGTACATAGTGTATAGAGAGGGTATTGTAATGCACCCAAAAATTTCATACCAAGGTTTCACCACAAATACATGTTTTTGGTCCCCCAGAATCCAAAAAAAGCATTTTTAGAAAAATGTTCATGTATGTGTTTCTGGGCGGCATAGCTCAAAAATGAAAAGACTGTTAAATACCAAACTTAGTAATTTAGTTTGGCATCTTCCTGGGATGTGACATGAAGATTTTCAAGAAAATATCCCCACCCCAAACGACCCTTTACAGGGAACATTTTTCGAACATTTTTATTTTCTAAAAAATGGCTCTCGATTTTGATTAAAATATTGTATATTAAAGATATTTACCTGACAAATAAAATGTATATCTTGAATTTTCTGGGAATAGCCTCTGAACACTACTTTATTCTGGATGAATTTACTGAATTTTGCATAACTGGTAAACCGTAACAGATGGAAAAAAAATTAACAAACAAAAAAATATAGAGTACATTAAAACACACAAATTATGTTATATACATTTTTTTCTTGGAGTTGGTCGTTGTTTAGATACCTTCGGAGGCTGATACTATGTAAGGGGACGAATAAGTACAGCTGAAGTGAGTTAAGGATCAGTGAATGACACTTGCTAAGAAAGTGACATGAATACAGTAACTCACTTGCTTGTGTACCAAAAGTGTATGTACTACTCTAGTGACCAATAAAGTTGACTTTAAAATGGTATTCTCATTTGTTACAACACACTGTATTACACTCCACTTAAGAAACATAGATCTTCCACAAAAATCACAGATTCCAGAAGCTGGATAACAAAAGAAACTATTGTATCTTATAATAGCGAAAGATTTCTTATTGTCCTTCAGAAAACATTACTCACTCTACCTTTAAAGCTTATTATAAACAATATTGCAGTATTCTAAAAAAAAGTAATCAATGAAGCAAAACATATGAGCAGCAAACAGTTTATTCTAAATAATGACAATAAATGCTGTCTCTTTGGAATGTAAGACAGAAGGATACAGACATGTCCAAGTATCATAAAAAATTATTCTATTCCTAAATGGCAACACTTTTATAGAGGATGCTATCCTGGATCTAACATTTTTTCTCTAGATGGGCAATAAATTTCAGATCTGAACACTATCTCCAATACTCTTAATAAATATTTTTCTAATATAGGCAAAAATATTATCCAACTCCATTGGCATCAACTACTTTACTCCAACCAGCAACATGTAGTAACTAACATTATGTTTTTATACATGCTCAGTGAAGAGGGGAGAATGAAAACATTGAGCATTAAAACTCTTGAGACACTGACAGAATTCCTGTTTCTCTGGTGAAGCAAAGTGCATGTTTTATCTTAAAGCTATTAACCAACATTTGAAATGCCTCTTTTGCAACAGGATGCTTTCCAAATAAATTTAAAATAAAAAAAAATAAAAACATTTTACAAAAAGGGTGAGAAAACGAACATGGAAAATGATAGGCCTATTTCTTTACTATCTTTTCAAAAAATTCTACAGAAATCGTGCACAATAGATAAATCTTCTTAGAACATAAAATTATATCAGAACCTCAAAGTGACTTTAGGAAAGGCAACTCAATCAAAGGTCAAATATATGGAATATATCATAAAAACAAAAGACAATAAAGAATACATAACAGGTCTGTTCTTACATTTAAATAGAATTGCTCACAATATTTTAATAAAAATATTAGAGGCATATGGTGTGAGAGGACTAACCAACCAATGGTATTCATTTTATCTTGAGAGTTCCTACTATGTAACATCTGCTGTTCTCCAAGAATCCACATTAGAGCCATTTACATTAATAGTCTTCTTTCCCATATATCACCTATAAATAGTGTTCTATTTGCAGATGATACAAACCTCATCTTCAAAAACAGCAGTGAGAGAATTATGCAGACGGAAATCAACAACATAGTTTCAGGTTTGCAGAAGTGAACGATGAGTAATAAACTTCATATTAACATAAACAAAGTGGTATCTCTGAACTTCAGTCAGCACTACTCTTCTGACATGAGGTTCCACTGAAGGATATAGCTTCAGTTTTCTTTTCAAAGCTGTAAAAAAAAAATGAAGGGCAGAACTTCAGTTTTCTTTTCAAAGCTGTAAAAAAATTACATAAATTTCTCTAACCTCATAATTATTTGAACTCTATCCTGACAATTGCAAAAATCTGTCTGAAAAAAGTGTGTGTACAGCATAACTAAAAAATCAAATGTGTTTCATAACTTTCTCTAGCTATTCTGCAACAGATTATTCTTACAAAAGCTGATTCTTCTCTCTAGTTTGTGCTAATCAAGCTAAACAGAAGATAGAAAAATGATTGTATTAACTACCTCCTTATAAGTAGAAGGGAAATAAGGAAATATACTAGGCTAAAGCATTATTAAAATACTTTAAAAGCTGTTGCTATTTGTTTCTTTGCATGGCCAGAAGTTGATAAATTCCTGTATCAGAAAAGCTTAAGTATTTTAAAACTGAAACCAACAATAAGGAATATCTCAGAAATGTTCAACTCCATGAAACAATGCATATGACATAAATTGTGTGTTTTAACGAGATCTATGTTTCTTATGAAGTACATTTTTGTCTCTCTCCTACAATTTACCAGCTATGCAAACATCATATGCAATGCAGAGGTCTTCAGAGACCATTACCAGAAAATTCAAGTTCTACATTTTGTTTGCCACGTAAATATCTTTAATATATAGTATTTTAATCCAAGTTGTTAGAGCCATTTTTAAGAAAATAAAACTTTTTGAAATTTATTCCATGTAAAAGGCAGTTTAGGGTGGGGAGATTTTCCTTAAAATCTTTTGTGTTGTATCCTTAGAAGATAATTTAAATACCAAGTTTGGTATTTGACAGACTTTTTGAGTTATTATGTTAAAAGACATACAGACACTAACACATCCACGGCCCTTTTCTATAAATGTTTTTTTTTTATACAGGATACCCTAAAACATGTATTTCTGGTAAAATCTCTGTTTCAAATTTTTAGTTGGAATGCAATACCTTTTCTACCTATTATGCACATTGTGCATGTGTGAGAAAGTAAAAATGAAAAGTTTGTTGTACACCAAATTTGGTATAAGAGACTTACAAATGCATAACTTGCCAAACTCCTGAAATTGAAACCCTAAACTGTTTCCTCATCCAACACAGTGAAATAAAGCTGCAATTACATAAAATTTATGAAGGCTTAGTGCGTCACCTTGAGATAGTGACTTTTAAGAAAGTCAAATGGGGTGTTTACTTTTCAGCAGTTTTGCTAAACATTGAGGTTGTCTTTAGTCACATGGCTTTGAGAATCATCAATAGATGTCTGGAGAACAGAGGCATCAGTCCAAGGATCATGGCCTTGGAAGGTCATCAGGCAGTGGTGGCTCTGGGGAGCAAGGCATCAGTGAGGAGTCTTGTCACTCACTTTATGGTGCCTGGTGGCGGATAATCTGCTGAACCAGCTCAACAAGGGGGGAATTTATTCTAAAGAATATGCAGACGACATATGCCTTGTAGCAAATGGAAAATGTCCTTACACAGTCTCTCAACTCATTCAGGACTCCTTGCAAAAAATGAAATGGTGTTTTATTTATGGATGTTCTTTAACTGCTCTGGTTCTCAGCATCCCATTCTATACTGGGCATGAAAGACCACTTAATTTTGCTCAGAGGCCTCTATAACAGGCTTGAGGTTCTTTTACGTGCTGTAAATCTGCAACACGGGACCAGCAGCTTTACTTCCCTTCTGAAGGAAGCCATGCTAAATATTTTTATGCCCAAAAAAAAACCATCCGCCGGGTTTGAACCTGTGACCTTGGGTATATGAAGTTAGCATGGTAACCATTACACCACAAAGGGTAACAGGACTCCTTGCATGCTATAGCGGATGACGTATGGAAATTGACTTGTCTGTTAATATGGATCACAATGTTCATGAGGAAGGCCCTGCCAGGATAGGTAGAGGTCCTCCTGTTTGGGAAGAGATTGAAGCTGTCTGATTCAGTCAAGTATCTGGTAGTTATACTGGGGTGTTGGACTGAGTTGGAAAAAAGACTGTAGACTACAAAGTAGCATGGAGCTGTAGGAGGGCTATTGGACTGAGTTGGGGCCTAAGACAGCAGATGGCTTTACACCTTGGTCATAAGGTCCTTGCTATTCTATGCAGCAGCGGTCTTCTAGTGGTCCACCTCAGAGATAAAGTCAGTAGCTACCAGGTTAGAACCTCTGCAGAGATTGACATGTTTGATGATAACCATAGTGATGCAAACCACCCCAGTCTGCCTTAGAGACTTTGGTCAACCTTCCTCCTCTGCATTTGTTTGTGAAGGAGGTTGCAATGGTGAGTGTGCACTATCTCTGGACAATTGGGGGATGAAGTGTCAAACTATCCCATGAAGGACGCTCACCGATTTTGAGTAGACTTCAGGAGAGGTGTCCTATCTCCCCAATGGCAGGAAATTTGACGAGGGCCAGATACAAATTAAACCAGAAGAAATTTTCAACCAAAAAGGAATGGGACTCCAAAATTTCTTCTGAAGACTAGGAGCAAGGTATGGTACACTGACAGTTTGCTATTGGGGGCTGGACTCTTGGAAGGTTTGCAACTGTGTTCCAGGCTGAGATATATGCCATCTTAGCCTGTGTCATGTCAGCAGACGAGCAGCCATTTATATGAGGATCGACTGTAAGTCCCAGGCCTCTCAATGAAAACAGCATTTAAAAAAAAAAAATTCCTTAATTTCTTAACATTATCTCCAGAAAGGCTAATACATTTGTCATATCGGTGTTCTAATTTAATTAAACCATCTCTGATCGATTTATCAAGGTCCTCTGTTTAGCTGTTTACCACATCAATGACCTAATCGTTGCTGTGAAATCTTCGTCCTCCAAGACATTTTTAGAGGTTTGGAAACAGGTGGTAGTCACTGGGTGCTAGATCTGGTGAATACGGTGGGTGTTCAAGCAATTAAATTTTTAATTCACACATTTTTTCCTTGCAATGACTGAACAATGGGCCGGAGCATTGTTGTGATGAAACAAGATTTGATTTTTTTTTTTAATCTGTGGTCTTCCAGCACTAAACAATGGATTTTTTCAATGATCTCTGAAGTTGCCACTTCTACAGGGCATCCAGAGCGAGGCTCATCACTAGTGCTCGTACGTCCCATTTTCAACTCTGCAACCCACCTTTTAATCATTGAACATGAAGGGCCAAAATCTTTCAATGCACTGTTCATTTCCTCCTTGATTTCTTTTGGCATTAAGCCTTTCAAATGAAAGTATTTAATCACTGCTCATTTTTCCAAATCCTCCATTTTCGTGAAAACTCTAAAGTTGTCTTGTTTAAAATGTTGTCATTCAAAAACTAAACAAGCTATTGACCTGTAACTATGAATACAAGCTAGTCTAGAGTTAAACTATACAATGCTACCGTCCAATTAGCATAGTGGCGCCATATCTGTCTGAGGCTCGGGACTTATCAGCCGACCCTCGAATCTGCTCAGATAGTCAGGAAACTTTGAAAGCCTTTATGGAGGTTAAATGACATCCAGATTGGTGTGAAGTGCAAAGGATGTTGGATACACTTCTTCACCTTTGTCTGGGTTCCGGGGCACTTGGACATCAAAGGTACTGAGATGGTGGATAGGCTAAGTAAGCGGGAGCAGGTTTTCCATGTGTAGGTCCCAAGCTATTTACTTTCTCTACACATACTATGCACATTGTATAGAGAAGGTATTGCATTCCACCCAAAAACTTATTACCGAGATTACAACAGAAATAGATGTTTTAGGGTCCCTTGTATCAAAAAAAATTCTTTTAGAAAGTGTGTGTGTGCGCGTGTGCGTGTGTGTGTGTGTGTGTGTGTGCGTCCGTGAACATAATAACTCAAAAACAAAAAGTTGGTAAAATACCAAACTTGCTATATAAGTTTAGCATCTTCCAAGGATGCAGCACAAAGATTTTGAGGAAGATCCCCCCATCCCAAACTACCGTTTACGTGGACAAATTTTGATTTTCTCAAAAATAGCTAACAATTTTGATTAAAATAACATATTAAAAGATATTTACATAACAATGTGTACATCTTGAATTTTCTGGGAATAGCCTCTGAAGACCTGTTTATTTCTGGATGAATTTTGCTGGATTTCCCATAACTAGCAAACCATAGGAGATAAACAAAAACTTAATCCACAAGATATGAGGATCTCGTTGAAACAAACAATTTATGTCATTTTTTTTCATGGAGTTGACCATTTTTAGGACATTCCTTGTTATTGGTTTCAGTTTTAAAATATTTATATACATTTCACATACAGGAATTTGTCAACTCCTGGAAAGGTAAAGAAATGAATTTCAACCACATGGCAACCAGCTTTTAACAGATTTGACTATTGTTTTAGCCTAGTGTATTCCCTTATTTCCCTTCTACTTACAAGAAAGTATTTCTGCTAATGTTTATCTTGATTAGCATACAGTAGATAAAAGAATAAGCTTTATAACTATAACTTGTTACAGATATGTAGAGAAAGTCATGTGAATGGAACACACAAGTTTTTTTGCGATGTATCCCACAGAAACGCCAAGTATGAGCTAATTTAACTTGCAGCAAGGGCTCATCTTCAGATTTGGGAAAAAAAAAAATAAATAAATAAATAAATAAAAAAAAAAATAAAAAATAATAATAATAAAATAAAATAAAAAATCAGATCAGACTGGCCAGGATTTTATTCCTGGATCGGGTGTCAAACTAAGTGAGGTTCTTCTTGTGAACCTAACTAGAACCAGGCTCAGAGTGATTGTTAGCTACCTCACTGGGCACAACACACTAAGTATTGAGAGTTCCACGTACAGGAAATGTGGGGTAGACTTTGAGACTCCTAGCACATTTTATGCGAATGTGAGACATTCACTTTTTACAGATATGTAATCTTAGGCTACTACTTTCTGAAGTCTACAGACTTTCAAAAGGGATGAAGTTTGTCCTTGAGCTCCACTAGGCCGGCACCTAATTGGAATGCTGCTGTGTTGACATATTGCATTCCCGCTTTAACTGGGGAGTAATGAGCTAAGTGATTCCATCTCTCATAAATACTACTTGCGCCAAGACAAAATATTCAAATTTTGCAAAATATAATTTACGAGAAAGATAGGGAGTAATGTTTGTAGCAGAACTATGAAAGCTCTCAGATTTTTAGCTCAAATAGTTTTCACAATACACATGAATAAACATACCCATGTATTATATCATAATCAGAATCACATAAGCACTGTAATGACCATTATTATTTGTATGTATATATGTATGTTTGTATATTCTACATATAGCTACATACATGAATAACTACACAGAAATGAATGTAAACTATTGACATGACAGTACTAAAGAATTATTATTACATTTATTACGCTTAGCAAACTGTTAAAGTCAAGAGACAAAGAGCAAACACACACTTGTTAGTAGTAGAATGCTGTGACAGCTATCGCATGTTTATGTTTATGTCTCGAAATCAGAGCTCGTGTTTATTTAAACCTAGTCCCTACAGAGTTCAAGTCAGTCTTCAGTTGCTTTTTGGTCAGGAATAGAGCAAGTGTAATTGCTTTTAGTGGTGAATTTATTGGCAAATCTAAGAGGCAAATACTGCAAAGCCAAGGTCGAAATATTATTTTTAGGGTCTACACATCTTTTTAAAAATGCAGCAATGTTAAATTACTGTCTCTTGATGTAACTGATGATAGAGGAGCCACTGGCAGTTCCATTAGACTAAAAGAGCAGGTAATTCATAAACTATAATAATATAGCATTTAAGAAAACATGTTCATAATATGCAAATATGCATGTTCAAGTTTTAAATTTAAACACTGCAAAATTATAGAAGTTTAGAAAAATCAATTAAAATTTCCTTATGTTGATCATTATGTCGCCAGAAAGATTTGCATACTCAGTGTGCAAGTGAGAGGGAAATATGAAAAGAGTGGGGATAGCGACCTGGCAACGCAGAGCATGTTAATGCATCTCATTTGTTGCAGAATAGAACTCTTCCATTTGAAAAACATTACAGGGATACATATAGGAGGGGCAGACTTCAGGGTCGTGGTCCAACTTTTTTAGGACTGTTGGACTTGTTTGAAGCCTAGTTTATGAGATACAAGAGGTTCTAGGAGCCTATGTGTGGGGCCTCAAAAGAAGTCGCTAAGTTTTCACCAGCATTCCTGGCTCAGAACCTTCTGCTTGAACCTGTCCATACCATTCTTCTAGATAAAAGTTAAGGACATTGAAAAAATATCAGGGTATACTCTATCTGGAAATGGAGAATTCTTTGTGCAATTCTTTGTACCGTCTTCCTTCATCCCTTCCCCTCAGGTTTCTGCTTCTTAACCCAATATGAATTATAAACAAACACCGTCACAAAAATGGTAAACTTGCATCCTGCAATCAGAGAGTGCAAAAATAGTTATTTATGCAACAATCCTATAATGGTAGTTATTAGCATATGAGTGAGAGGTACATTTTGATGCGAACAAGTATTTATATGAGAGTTGCATACATAGCTTTTTCTATGACGTGTAGATATACAATAAATATTTAATATTTAGATACAAAAGATGAACTCTTGTCAACTGCTTGTGTATTGTATAATTGTGTGGATAACAAATGAAAAACCATTCACGGTGATGGTAGATTTGCAAGATGGAGACTGATATAACAGAGGAGGCAAATAACAGTGTTAACAATTTACTTCCACAGAAATCAAAAAAGATCTACGAAAAGTTATATGATAAATTCATAGCATGGAGAATAACAAAAAAATGTAACTTCATTCCTGCTAAATGTCCTCATAGTTTACTTTGTCAAAAACATGAAATCCTCAACCTTGTGGACAAATTATTTGTATTGAAAACTACTATAAATGTGAAGCATGGAATTGATATATCCCAATATAAGTTGCACTCCCTGTTAAAGCAAAAATCGGTAGGCTACAGTTGGAAAAAAGCAAAAATATTTTCCACAGATGACCTTGGTTGGAAGCAGAGCTAGCTTGCATGCCCTGGCTTATTGATTTCCTCATCTCTGTGATGCCAACGACCTACTTTGCTTTGATTACATTATGAGTTTAGATTCAGGAAATAATTATATATACTTATAATTCTTACTTCCTGAGGGACGACAAAGAAGCAGTGGCATTCTAGTTGGAGTTCGAAAAAATCTTACTTCATCTTTTAAAATTATTAAAGAGATGAATACAGACAAAGTAGAAATAATTAAACTAGACATATGGAAAAATAAATCTCACTTCAAAATTTATTCTGTTTATAATCCCCCAAACAATAGCCCAAATCTTGAAAATATCACAGTAAATTCAAAAACAATCATAATTGGAGATTTCAAAGCCCATTCAAGACTATGGGGATATGACAAACCAAACAATTCTGGAAAGATCATAGAAGACCTACTAAATTCAACAACTACAGAAGTTGTTTACCACAAAAAAGATCCACCAACTTTATCCACTATTCTGGTACTGGTACCAACCCTGACTAACTTTTAGTATCCTCAGATTTATACTCATCAACTTCCAAACAAATCTTAGAAGATCCAGGCTCAGGACACAGAACTATAATTGCCACTGTTCAACTTAAAGAAAAATTTAACTCCTATAAGCCATAAACCTAGATGAAACTTTAAAAAAGCAAACTTGGAAAGATTTTACAAATGAATTAGAAACCAAATTTGAAAAACCAGTAAATGAATCAACAAAATCAGATAAATTAAACAAAGATGTATGTGATACAATTTTGAAAACAGAAAAAAAATACATACCAAGAGGACTTACTAAAAACTACATACCTTTTTGGAACTCACAACTACAAAAAATGAACAAAGAAAGAGACCAGGCTAGAATCACAGCAGAAAAAATCTAAAGATCCGAAAGAAGTATAAAATTGGAGAAAATTAAGTACTCAATTCAAAAAAGAAATTACCAACACCAAAAGAGAACATTTTTATGATTTTCTACAGAACATGGACTATAGAAAAGATGCACAAAAAGCCTACAGATTCCTACATAACATTCAAAACAAGAAAGACAATCAAAAAATACCTTTAATTTATAATAATAAAATAATTACAGATGACAATGAAATAGCTAATAAATTTAATAAATACTACGCTAATGCCTATAAATTATCTGCAAATACCGAAAAAGAACAAAAAATTATAAAAAAAGACATTAAAGAATACATAAAATCAACAACTAAACTTAAAAATAATATATTTAAATCAGGAATTCAATATTAAAGAATTGAACATTGTAATTAATAACATAAAATTGAAAAAATCTCCAGGACCTGATAATATACATACAGAATTCATCAAACATCTGGGAAAAAAAGCAAAATTAAGACTCCCAAATCTCAATAATTTGTCATGGAATACATAAGTACCAGATGAATGGAAGAAATCTATATAATAATACCTATTTTGAAATCAAACAAACCAGCAGAAAATGTTTCAAGTTATCGTCCAATAGCACTTACCAGCATATTAGCAAAAATCATGGAAAAAATGATTTCCAATTGTTAAATTGGTTTCTAAAAAAAATAACTTAATTTCAACTAAACAAGCAGGGTTTAGACAAATGAACAGATTTTAAATCTTAGTCAAGACATTAAAAATGCATTAAATAAAAAAGAAGACACTCTAGCAATATTTACTGACTTTCGAGGAGCATATGATTGTATTTGGAGATACTAACTACTTGATAAACTTAAAATTCTAGGAATCCAAGGCAAAATGTTACATTGGATCAGTGAATTCATTATTCAACGCTTTATTGCTACCAAATATAATGATAAATTATCAAAATATTAACAGACACACTGTGGCGTATATCAAGGCAGTATCTTAGTACAACACTCTTTTAATATTTATATCAATCATCTTCCATATCAATTACAAAAAAGAGAATCAAAAATCTTAATGTTTGCAGATCATTAGTCATATGGAATTCTAAACCAAAAAATTAAAATCAACAATTAATAAATATAGCACAACAATCCTTGACGACATTACAGAATTGGACATCTAATAACTTAATGAAAATTAACACACAGAAAACAAATTATCAATTATTTACACTAAGGAAGAAACCAATAAATATTTCCCTTCAACTAAATGGAGAAGCTCTCACAGAAACACATGAAGCCAAATATTTAGGTATTATTTTTGATACAAAATTAACAGGGAAAAAACACATTGATAATATAATAAAAAAAACGAGGAAAAAATTACCACTATTAAAAAGACTGGCAGGCAAGAAATGGGGAAGCACTACACAAACTTTAAACATTTTTTACAAGATGTATATTAAACCAACATTTAAATATTGTGAAGAGACACTAATAACTGCAAATATAGAAAAACTTAACATTCTACAAAATCAAATTCTTCGCCTAGTAACTGGAGCTGTTAAAACTACCCCAGTACTTGCTCTACAAATTTTAACAAATAATCCAAGACTGAACTTGACATTGAACAAGCAGCCATCTTACAGTATGAAAAATTAATCAGACTTCCTTTTAATGATTGGGAAAAAAGAAAACAAAGTTTCCTTAATAAAGTCAAAGAAGTCAAACATAGATTAAAACTTCCTTACTTAAAAGAAAACATACAAACAAATATTAACCCGTTAGAACTGTTTGATAGTAAAGTAAAGTTTTATTCATCCGTTAAAGTGATTTGGTACAATGTACAATCACTATTGGACACGTCAAGCTATAAACATAAATAATCATAAGTTTTTGCAATATATACATTATGTTTTTACAATATATACAATAGTCTTTACATGCGATATACTAATAATTCATGACATACATTCATGTTCAAGGTAATCATTGATAGAGTAAAAGGAGTGGTTAATTAGATGTGCCTTGAGACTGGATTTTAGCTGGTTTACATTTTTAATTGCCTTGATATGACTTGGTAAATTATTGTAAAGTTTAATGCCAGAGTATAAAATACTTTTTTGGTAGAGTGAGGTATTGCAGCTGGTCATATGTATTTGTGTATTATCCCTGGTGTTGTGTTTATGCACCATATTATTAGTTACAAAAAGTGAATCAGAAGCATTAATGTTCTTGAGTATAAATGTAATAACTGTATATATGTAAATGCAGGGAAGTGGGAGGATTCCGAGTTTTTTAAAAAGAGGTTTACATGATGACTTTGGGCTAACTCCTTCAATAGCTCTGATAATTTTGAACACTATCTACACTTAGCTGAAGAATTTACAAAATCTGAAATCTCTCTGTGTGTTCTGAAACAAATGATACTAGAAATAATAAATTTAGGATACCCTACCAATGAATGCTACCTGTTTATACTGACGGTTCTAACTTAGCAAATAACAGTGGTACTGGCACAGGTGCAATATGCCCTCTCTTCTCTTTCTTCAAAAGATTAAGTTTAAATACTACAAATTTTGATGGAGAGATTTGGGCAATACTTAAGAGCTTACAAAACCTACTATACCATATAAATAAATTTGAAAAAGTTATACTATTATCTGACTCTAAAGCAGCTATTAAATCCATAACATCTGATGTAACACCTAATAACTTAAATATTGCAGAATGCCGCAAAATCATAAAACTAATGAATTTAAATAAAAGATTAATACTTTAATGGATACCAGCACATTGTGGAATACAGGGTAATGAAACAGCTGACTTTCTAGCCAAGAAAGGTAGTAAAATTACATCAAATTCATCTGATCCAATAAGTTATCACTCTATCAAAAGAATCATTATATCAACATATAATAACAAAATTAAAGATGATCGTGTATTACAAACAAAAGGAAAACCATGGGAAAATTTATGTAATAACACGACCAGAATCACTACATTACCAAGAAAATCCTCTGTAGCAACTTTTAGACTCCTAACAGGCCATGACTGTCTAAATAAACATTTATTCAGGATTGGTATAGTGAAATCTCCTGTGTCCTTTCTGTATACTTAAAGAAGATATGGATGGAAACCATCTACTGTGCTGCCCAACCTTGAGTCGACATGATAATATGACATCAAAATACTGGAATGCAAGAGAGTGAATGGCTTCACTGCCAATTGCTCAACATTAGATACCAACCAACCATAATTCTTATACATAATTAAATATTCTTGAAGGTTATTGTATGCATAGATGTTTCTGTAATGTTATGCAGATTAGCAGGCAGTGAAAAACCATTAGTAGGGCAGCGCGCAAGCATGAAAATCTATATCAAAATGGTCTTCATTTCAATATAGAGTTTTAACAACAGGAAATGAACACATTTAAGTATATGAGTATAAAAAGATACATAATTTAGTCAGGAAGCAGACTTGTTATTCATTATGTGCATCACTTCTGGTTAATAGCGGTAACTAGTGGTGGAATCAAATTTTAAATTTCACAAAGCATGTCTGCATTTTGTCACAGCACACTGAAAGGAGATTGTGATAGAGACAGATAAATAGTTAAGATCTGCCTTCTCATAGCACTGTATACCAATTGGCATGGTACATTCAGGCTATAATCTCAATGTTGTGTCATGTCCATCATGAAAGTCTGTAACGTTTTAGAAAGTTCAATCATAGTCATAAAAAGCCCACTGCTTCTGTACATTTTACAGGTTAATTGTAAACCATGCAAGTACTTTCAAATGGGACTCACAGAAATAGTTACAGTAGTGTACTCTGAGAGCTTGATATTGCAAGGGATGTAAGTATAATTTAGCTAGAATGATATAAATTGAAATGCCAGTAAAGGTCTACTATATGGATTCTGTAGACAATATTAAGCAGCACATTTTCAAAACAACGGTAAATGGGCATTTGAATTTTTGGTGCAAAATTTCAATGGTATATTTTGCAAAACAGGCATTAATTAAACTTTGGAGGATAAGAACACTTGTTGACAATTCTATAAGCAACATAAGAAAACTTATTGCAATAACATTTGCACCCATATTATGAGAATGTATGCTTGTACAATATATTTCTGTTACTGTCTACTGACAAGAGCCTCTATCTTATGACATTTTTGTCACAAATTTAACCACTGCTAATAAGAAGCAGTTCATCTCTAAATTCTGAGCATAAGAGTAAAATGTATTGCATTAAAAAGGAAAAATAAACTAAGTGATTTGGAACATATCAATCATTCAAAAAATACTAAGCCTTCTGTAATATACCAACAATTCAATTTTTTTGTATTGGCATAATCCATACAAAATTACAGATATTAGCATAGAATTAATTTTACTAAAATGTTGACAAAATATGATTTGAATATGTTTGCAATTATAATGGCAGTTGTCTTTTATGATACTAATTTCATTATTTGACAAACATAAGAAATCTGCAAAAAGAACATTTGATATTGAAATGTCTCTTAACTCTTCAACATCTAATGCTTCAATTCTGAATCTGTAATATGCTTACACCTACAAGACAAAACAAATACTACTACTTTACCTAGCAAGTACAGGTATCTTTGTTAGCCTGTTGATCGTTGACCAAAGTATTACGCCCAGGTTGTGAAGGTTTATGTTGCACACCAGATTCTGCAGCATTCAAATCCAGCCTAAGGAAGAAAAGAGAGCAAAAGTGTGCTTAATGAACAGTTACTTTAAAATCTTTTTAAAACAAGCATTTTAAATGTGGTATTAATTTGTTGAGTTGTTTTTTTTTAACACTACGTCACTTACATTTTTATTATGAGGGACTAGTTTCAAAAGTCTATGCTTTCATTTTCAACCTCACGGGTCCAACTGACGTTGCTGGTTGTGTTTGCTTATGCTCTCTTCTCTGGTGGCAAAATGATGAACTTCTTAACTAAGCTGTCTACTGGCGGGATTTCAAAGTTTATTAGGTGATCTTTGTTTTTCCATATGAGGATGTTTTCCCAGGTTGTGAGTTCATTGTGGCCTGACATGGTTTTTAGCAATTTTGGATTTGGATCTAGATTGTCTTTTCCTTCCAGAAGTGAAATGCTACAGCCGATTTATCTTCTTGTTTCAATTTTAAGATTCTAAAGTGTTCTTTGGTTCTGATTTTTAAACTTCTTTTGGTTTGTCCTATGTAGAACTTTTCACAACTTGTGCATTTAATTTGATATATTCCTGACCTATTTTCTGGTGAAATTTCATCTTTTATTTTTGAATTTAGTAACTTTATGACAGAAAATCTGTTTATTGGAGCCAGGGTGATGTTTTGTTCTTTGAAGATTTTTTTTAATATTCTAAATGCTCAGGGGTGGTAAGTGAAAATGCAAGTGGCGTAGTGTTAAAAAAACCAACTCAACAAATTAATACTACATATAATTTGACCGTCACTGTTACTAAATTCCTCAAAAAAAAAGCATTTTAAACCTTACAGTGGCAGAATTATTATGCTGAAACACAAAGAGAATTAACAGAGATTGTACCATAAGAGAGCTAAAAGGTACATTTTTCACATATTTAAAACATGAGCACTATTAACTGTGAAATTGCTTCCAATTTTATTATCATTTTAAAATTAAAAACAAATAATAGTGATATTAATTTTGCCTCAGAAGATGGACTTGAAAATGAGCATTATTATAAATGCTATTATTGAAAAGTTAATTTGATGTGCCTAGCAATTTATGTAGATAACCTATATTCATTATTTTCAATGCCGCCCATTCAATAGAAAATTGACCAAATAGATTTTATCACAAATACTGATGTGTGGAAAATGATTTACATGAAAACTTCACTTCTATAAATAAGCAAATAAATCATCAGTAGTAGTAATAATAATAATAATAAATAATAATTTAAATTAGCAGGCAAATGGAAAAAGCCAACTGGCCTTACCTCCATGAAATGAAGATAAAGATACCGATAATAATAGAGAATAGAAGAGAATATGGAAGAAATAAAGTACAATATTAAACAACTAGTTAAGGGAGGATTCTATCTGGTATACCGAATAAAACACTGTAAATGCTTTTCCTCCAAGTGCTAGTTTGCCCATAAAACAAATACATATTTTTCAGAATTTCTTCATGGTTTCATGCTGCTATGTTAACAATTTAGGAATTTCCTCTGAATAGTTAATGTTTACCTTTACCTAAGATTTTTGAAAGGAATTTTGAACTGGACAGAAAATTTATGTGTGGTCTGTATATCATAAAAGTTATATCTGATGAGACTGTTTAAGAATGTTTTATAAAATACATTACCTTGTTTTCACAACAAACATGCATGTTCATAGTAAACTGCAAATGTGGAAATAGGAGCAAGTTTAAGAACAAATTACCAAAAACTTAATTTTCTAAACATACCTGTTTTCTTTTCTTTACTTTATTTTTAATCTACTAATATCATTTGTTTTATATTACCATACAGTTTAACAGAACATGTAAGTGAAAACTGCAAATGCTTCACATTCACAAGTCTTCTACATCAACTGAGAGGAGCCAAGTGAAACTAGGTAGACAGATATTTCATCTTTTCAAGTTACAAACTTCATACATATATTCCTGGAGTTGCTGAATTTAGTATCATATACAGTTAACACCCAGGTTATTTAAGTATATGTACCTTTCCTTCTAATTGTACATTTTTATACTCCACCAACTTGATCTTTTATAGCTTACAACCTCATCATTTTATCATTAATATCTTCTCTTTCTTTGGTGATTTTCCTCCCCCATCTCTCTCTTACTTTTCCTGTATAATCACCAAGTTGTTTCAGAAATTCTTTATTGTCCAAAAAGTGGTAACTTTTCCCATTTTTTTTTTCCATATTATTTCTCTCCACATTTTAGTTTCTTTGCACTCAATTATACTGTGGAAATTTTTATCAACATTGCCATAGTGGGTATATACCTTTATAAAATGTTAGAACTTTTAGTAACATTGTTCCTGTTCTTGCCCGTGCTAGATCCTCTCTTTCCATTTTTCCACAGACATCAATGTATTTTTCTCTTCTTCCATGCTTTCTTAACATTCTTATATAATATTAAAGTACTCTTATCGCTTAAGCTACCTATTATTTCTTGTTTCCCTATATCGTCTATCCTCGCTTTCACTTTATTCCATAATTTTTGTCCCCCTACTGTCTGTTGATTGTCTAGCTGCCCCAATCCAACTTCTCTTACAATTTCCATTAATTGGCACCATCAATTTTTTTCCCATTTTGATGATTCTTGTACCCTAAAACAGTCTGTGACAATATTTCCTTCCTCTACTACTTGGATCCTGTACCAATATTTCACTATCCGTTTGACTACTGATCCCTTCCTCCCAGCTCTTCCCAATTCAACTAATGCTACTCCATTTGGAGCTTTTCTTGGTAATTCCAATATTATTTTGCAAAAAGATCTATGAAGTTTATCTATAAAGTTCCACCATTTTTCAGTCCCCCAAAACCTCTATACCATGCATCATTTTTTATTTCATTGTTGCTGGATATATTCTCTCTAGCCAGTTTACTGTCATATTTGGCATCTTCATTAAGCATGTTCTTATGCTATTAATAACTAATTTTCCCTTACCTAGAACATTTTTCCTTTGCTCTGTCCATTTTCCATTGTTATTTAGCCTTATTCTTAGTACAAACTTGTTTAAAAACTTCAAATTCAGAATTGTTCCCTGCTGAGTTTATTCCTGTTCTTACAAACCATAATTTTTTATTTTCTTTTATTTATTATTAAACCTCATTTTTGTGAAACTAGGTAACAAACCACCAAGCACTCCAAAAAATATGCCTTTCTATTTACAATGAAATAGTAAACAATGCTAATTTGATGCCTACTTTCCGATATGCTTAATGGTTAATTGGTGAGTAATATGAGTAACATACAAGGATGTGTTTAACAGATAAACTTCAATAATTTTGGAATGGTAGTACCTACTCCACCAGTTGCTCATATCTCAACCTCAACTAGGATAGCCATTGTATTACCACTGGCGAGGTGATATCAAATTAACCAAAGTACATTTCTGCTGATTGTATATATTTTATGTTTTAACCTTACTCTCAAAAGCAAATTTCAGACATCTGAATCAACTACGTAACTTCTCAATCTGCAGGCCAGGAAGACTCACCTGATTATATGTACAATACTTGAAAGTATATTATGATTCTGAAGAGCTTTTCCTGGCAGAAAAATTTCAAATGGAGATACCAACTCCTAATATACTTTTCCCTTCAGTAATCGAAAAGCCAATATGTTGAACATGGAGCAAAAGATTTCTGCTTATAAGTTATCAGAACAGATGTCATGAGAATCAGAGTCATTAATGCAACCCAAAACATTTAGCACCATTCTAAGTTGTTTCTATTATTAGTTGCATTTATTACTTCATCTTTTCCACAGTAAAACTCATATTGTAGTAAAACCCATTAGAACCACACTCAGAGCTTATAACCCAAATGTACTGGCTCCCTTCAAATGTAGTTTTTATCTATTGTGGCCATAATAATTTAGACATTTCATCAACAGATGTCCTGAAAATGTACCAAATTTATATAATATATAGAAATGGTGTCATTTTGAAACTTTAAACACAGGAACCTCATATCTGGCCTTCATTAATCCAGCTTTCTGGTTTACCTGGTTTGAATTGTGGTGTGTTGATTTGGTATGCGAGTGAAGGTTGAGAGTATGAGGCTACTGTCATGAATATTTATTGTTAATATTACATTATCACCATGATATATATTTTCTTTTGATCATTTTGTTCATGACACATGATCGTAGGAAGTGGCCAATCCGTACATTGGTGCGTAAAATTCCAACCAATCACAACTCTTTATCTCTGCATTTTAATAATTTTTTTATCACACCCATGTGCAATTGTTTTTCTAAATTTATCTCGCCCATGTGCATTTATTTTCTCTCTAAACTAAGGTTCTCATAATAGTATCAGATGCAGTGATATCCCCATACATAATGTAGCAAGTTCCAAAACATTTGGGGAAAGGTCTATCACTGAAATAAACATATTAATTAAATACTCAAAGTTGCAGAATACTAAAAACAACAGAGAGAGTGTGTGGAACCAGTTCAACGAATTCTGTAAGCAATGAGGCCAGGATTTATAAGGACATCAAGTTGCAAATATATGTCAAGACAAATGGAATTTGTGCATTATATTGGCTGTCTTTTGCACAACACCAGTTAGTGCACTTCTCGCTGGAATAAATAACAACCCAATGAAACCCAACAATGAAATACAAGCTGCACAACTATATGTAAAATTAAAAACAAACTCAATAAACATAAATGGTTTCAACAACTATCTAGACAATACAAGCTAAAAACACAGATCACAAACAAATCCTGTTTAGAGAAGAATTATCTAAATTTATCAGAAAAATGCACTCCTCATCCTCCTAGAACTAATCCAATGGATTTTATTAAGATAGTAACAAATAAAGAGCTGACAGAACAACTAAATAAACAAGACGACTCACCAGAAGAATGCAGAATCGTTACACTTGAACATCTACATAATCAAGTCCCTGAAACAGAGTGGCTCAGAATTTACTTAGAGGGTTCTGCAGGAAAATTGAGAAATAATGTGGGAGGTGGTATATGCTGTAAATATTTTACACATTATTTTACATTTCCTAGACAATCCACAAATTTTGATGGTGAAGTGATTGCAATACAATGAGCATTAGAACAGGTATACTATAGGACTGATATAAAAGAAAATAAAGTAGTTGTACTCACAGACTAGTTTCTGCCATTCAAACAATAGGAAGATATGATATTCCATATGAATCTTATAATGTTAAGGATGTGAGATATTATTATAGATTACTCCAAACAAAATTTCAACAGATAACATTACAGTGGATACCAGCTCATGTGGGAGTGATTGGTAATGAGACTGCAGACTTTCTAGCCAAAAGGGTGCAGTGCTAAGTCTTGTAGATTAGTTGAAAAACTAAAAAATGTCAAAATTAATATAGAACAAAAATACCAACATAACATTCAAAAGGAAATTTGTAATAAAAATTACTCTAACATAAAAGAAATAGAACAAAAAATAAAAAATGTCCCAAGAAAAGCAGCAGTTACGCACTTCAGACTAGCCACTAGACATGACTGCTTGGTGAAACATCTACATAGGTTTGGTTTTGTAAATGACAACACACATAAAATCTGCAAGGCAGACAAGATTTTAAATGGAGAACACCTACTGGAAAGAACAGAACGGAGGAAAGCTGTACCAGATTGAAAGATACATAATCTATATTGGCTGGCTAGTGAAAAATTGATGAATCAAACCATTAGATCAACAACACAAATGGGATTTTAGGAATATTATTCTTCGTGTCCATATAGGCTAATCATTGTTATTTTATTATGAAATAGTCTTACTAAATACAACTCGAGCTACAACTTTTCTCTAGATAAATTCGCTTGCAACAAGTTTCTTGCAAATTTATCGATAAAAGTTGCAGCTCTCGTTATATTTCTTATAATAAATATACATGAATGAATATGATGGAAACTTCGACATCTCAGATAGCCTAGAGTAATGGTCACACACTTCAAGCTACAAAGAAAATCAAAACTAAAATTGTGGAATTATTTTAATTAGTTTATTGACAATCCTAATAATTATTGTAGGCTTTTCATTAGTATGTTTTGTTCCTAAACATACTCCTTTTTTGGGTTCACGAGATCTCAAAATATATACTTCTAATTAAATCTTTATATGGAATTTTTGTGTGGATTCCCCTTATTTAAGTAGGTAAGAAAATAAAAAACGCAAAAAAATAAAAAAAGAACAAAAACAACCTAGTATTACCATCATAGGACTTTTTTTCTCCATTTACAACAAATTATTTTAAATTTAGCAGTAGCGATCTTTGTTACCTGAAGAAACATCCTTGGCTCTTATTTGTTAATGATGAATTCAGGGCTTTCAAAGCAAAGGGAAAGCAAAACAGAAGGCAGGAACAATGCTCATCAGTTGGGTAATTTAATGTCATGCTGGCATGTTAAGAGTATTCAGATGGAAACCAGAAGATCCACGGTTCAAATGGCACTGAATTTTTCAGTCTGATTCTACCCTTCCAATTCCTTTGGGAATTTGTATAAAAAGAAATATTCTTTTTGTTTGGCCGATGTAGATTTTTTCAGTCAAGAAATATAAAAACAAGAGCAAAAGAACACCACAGAAATATTAAACTTAAACAAGAAGACAAATCCGCGATAACTTGGCATTTTTGGAAAGAGAAACACACCATAAATAGAAGCCCAAAAATTCTCAAAACCATCACAAGGACGCCAGAATTAAAATTTGGAAAAACAAGAACCGTGTTTTCAATTTTGAAATCCTGCCAGGTGACCTACTGATTGAGAGGTTCATCAAATCACCACTGGGGACAGAGACAACCACCACAGCAAGCAATGCCGGCAGTCGACCAAAGGAATTGACAATGGAAGTACATGACTTCTGAAACATGTTTTCCGAAATAAAAAGTAAGTGATGTAGTGTTACAAAATTAACTAAACTAAAACACTTGTTAAAACACATCACATCAGTTAAAATTTAGTTGAGTCGACTAAATTTTAATTGTTAAAACACATCACTGTCTCAAAGTCCACCATATATCAGGATACATCACATCAGTGTCACAAAGCCCACCATACATCAGTAACATTTGCAGTTACTTTTCAGCGTAGAATAATACTCCCTAAAGTTTGTGTACAGACAATGCACAAAAAATATTCCTTTACCTAAATCAAACTCATGTTTAATGACTTCATGAGGATTCTGGGTAACCCACACTCTATAGTTATACCTTTAGACTTTACCAGTTTGAAATATTTCATCATTGAAAACTAATTTAGGAATCCTCCTCCTTTCACAAATTATTGAGCCTTGTTACAAATCTCATAATGCTGTTGTTTATCATTTTGTTTCAACTTTTGCGATAGTTGTAATTTATGTGGTATATGCGAAGTCTTTTACATAAGATCCTCCAACAGTCATACATGATAACCACAAGTACTTACTTTTTCAAACTCCTCATGAATCCCTCTGACACGGTTAGTGTGTACTTGACTTATCATTGAAAGCCCTATTCCTTTTAGAGCAGATAACCATTATCCACAAATGTCCTGTTCTAGGCATAAAAAAGCCTTTATGCTTGGAGTTGCTTTGCCATATTTTCCTTTACACATCAGCAGCACTGTTATTTTTGTCAAATTCCAACACACAGAAATCTCACTCTACACCAGAAGTTGCTACTTTCAAAACTAGGCCAAACGGATAAACTACAATCCAAGGAAAACAACTTAACTTCTTTAATATGGTGTGCATATGAAAGCTGAATCATTTTTAGTTTTTGTATAATAAATTATGAAAAGTGTTACCAGAGTTTTTGAATATGCATACTTCATAGCCATTCATAGCCATTATTACAGTGCAGGTGTGTAGCTTAAGAAAAAAAAAAAACAAGTATCACTGCTTCCAATTGCTCTCAGGAGCAAAGTAAGGTAAATCCTAAATACAAAAGATAAGGAAACTTTTTAAGATAAACAAACCCAGTCCTTTCATTTAAAGCTTGGTTAACAATGAATGATACTGTCAGCATATAAACATACAGTAGAGGAAACTGAAAGAAATCATTACCTAAGTCAATATTCTATAAAAATCTGAGTTCAAAATAAAAGTTGAAAAATATAATAACAAAACATTCTTTTATTAGTTTATAGATCTCTGATGTGGCATAATAACTGCTTAAAATGGGGCTTAGTGTTTAATATAGACCAACCTGCCATCCTGAATGCTCTGGTAAATTTTCTTCGCTGTTTCCAAGAAAGCTTCTTCCACATTTTCTCCACTGCAATAGAGATGGCACAAATTATAGTTAAAACAACAATACCTCTCTGCCCATGTCAGTTAATATGGGTGTCTGTTTTCTTTTAGTAAATATTCTAATCTTGCAAGGAAAAATGCATCACTCACGTTTTTGCACTGGCTTCTACAAACATTAGTCCATTCTCATCTGCAAACTGCTTGGCTTCGTCATAAGTTACATCCCTCTGGGCTTCCAAATCACTCTTATTTCCAATGAGGAATATTACCTATAAATCAAATATCAAATAAGCAACTTTACTGAGGTGGGGATGTCAATGCTGAAAGATAATTAGCTACAATGATATCTCACTTACAGTGCTAGGATTTGTCAGATTCCTCGTATCAGTGAGCCAGCTACTAAGGTGATTGTAGGTAGAGCGCCGAGTAATATCATACACCATTAGAGCTCCAGCTGCACCTCTATAATATGACCTACAAATATAAACAACAAATTAATGTGGAGTCTCTTTATATTGCCTACAGAGTAAACAACAAATTAATATGGAATTTCCTTATTATTTTTCCTACTGCCTTCCTTTTGCAAAAACAAAAGAAAATATTGCACTACACTCAAAGTTTGATATCAAGATTTGACCTTGAGATTCTTTAAATCAATTATTATTTCTAAAAAGGTTGGATTTGAACTTGCTTGTTCGTGTGTGTTTGTTTTTATCATTTTTCAAACTAACCTTTACATAGGTAGAGTCAGACTGAAAAATTCAATGCCATAACCAGGATATGAACCATGGATTCCAGGTCTCTATCCGGTTGCTCTACCACTGAGCTACCATGGCATTACATTTCTCAATTGACTCGCATGTTTCTGGTAAACCTCAAGATGACATATCTAAATGGTGGCTTACAATGTCGTAAGTACTTAAGTCCCAGGATTCATAGTATAGCCAATTATTATGGTCAATTAGTATTCATGCTGTGGCATTGAATTTTTCAGTCTGACTCTTCCTATCCAACTTCTGTCCTACACACGGCTTGTGTGAAAAAAATAATTAAATCAATACTAATTAAACTTTACATGTAACACTTCGTATGTCTTCAAGTTTCTGTAAATGTCTTTGAACTCTTCATTTGGATTGAATTTTGTATTGATTCTGCATAACTTGACAAAAACTCATTACACACAAAAAATTCTATTGTTATCTAATGCCTTGTGTTTGGCAACGAAGCCATAAACTGTTTTACTCTGTAATTTTTTTTTAGAGTAGGTAATGAGGAAAAAACTGGGTATCACTGAAGAAGAAGAAGAAGAAGAAGAAAACATTCCTTGCTATTGGCTTCAGTTTTAAGATACTTCAACGTTTCTTATACAGGAATTTCTCAACTCCTGGCTCTACAAGAAACAACTTCCAACCTTATAGCAAACAGCTTTTAAAAGATTTGGCTATCGCTTTAACCTAATGTTTTCCCTTAGTTCCCTTCTACTTACAAAGAAACAAGTAATAAGACCATTTCTTACAACTTTTATCTGGATTAGCATGAAGTAGAAGCTTTTTAACAATAATTGTCATAGAGATGTAGAAAGAGTCCTGTGAATGGAAGACATCAGATTTTTTTCCTTTACTCCCTATTTTGCCTAGTTCAACTTGTACAGCCCCATTTGGCGAGATTTTAGATAGCCTTAAAATTTGGTTACAAAAGTACCTGTGAATCAAATCTATGTATAGCCATCCCTCCTCAATGTCTCGTATTTTATTACAAACATTTTAGCTTCTACTATTGCCGCATGCATTTTCTCCATTAAGTTTATGTGCACTTCTGGTACTTTGTACCTACAGGCACTATAGCTTTCAAAGCCAACTTTCCTTTTGCTAAAGTCTTCCCATTTTGCTCCCTCCATTCTGCATTTGCACTAAGCCTATTGCCAAATAGTAAAATTTATTAACTACCTAATTTCTGTCCTTTCCCAATACCAGTTCCATTCTTAAATACCATGATATTTTATTTCCAAGTACAGGGTGGCACACGATAAGTCATCCAATTGAATTTTGATTCTACAATTATACTATTGGGACAATACCTTTCAATTTGTGTGCTCAACTTCATACGATTCATGGAAATTACTCCAGATGTCATTTCAGTTTGCCGCGATGACGGACAAAGGACGGTTGACCATTGCACAAAAGATGAAGATTGTGTTACTGTTCGCAGCGACGATTGTGTTACATTGACACGAGAAGGTTTCATGCTCATTTCAGCACACGGTGGGCTCCCAGCCCACAAACAATATGCAGATTACATCACACATTTGCAAGTACCGCATTTGTTTTTGAGTGTATGCAGCCACATGCACGTACTGTATGTTCGCCACAAAACATTGAGGCAGTTCGAGTGGCTTTGACTTGTAGTCCGAATAAATCAACAAGAAGAGCCAGTGCCAAGTTGGGAATTTCACGCCGATCTGTACAAAGAATTACTCAATCCGAGCTTCGCTTGCATCCGTATAAAATGACTAAGACGTATAAGCTTACTGCAAGAGATAAGAAGTGGAGACTACAGTAGGGTGGGCAATCGAGCAGACCAAGAGGCAGTGTTATATAACACATGGTTTTCTGACGAAGCTTATTTTTACTTGAACGGTGTTGTGAACAAACAGAACGTTCGATTCTGGGCATGTAAACCTCCATGAATAATCCACATGAAAGACACCTACGGTGCGAAAGTGTGCGTGTGGGTCGCAATGTCAAGCCATGGAATCATCGGTCAGTTTTCCTTCGATGCTACAGTAACTGGTCAACGCTATTTAGACATGCTGCGAAACCAGTACTATCCTGAACTCATATCCACACGTGTTCCATTGCAGACACAATGGTTCATGCAGGATGGAGCACACCCTCATACTACCAACGTTGCGCTTGATTTCCTACACGAAAGACTTGGCCTTAGGGTATTGTCAAACAGATTTCCAGAACGCTATGAAGGAGGAGGAATGTGGCCATCCCAAAGTCTGGACATTAACCCATGTGACTTCTTCCTTTGGGGGTTCCTTAAAGAGAAGGTGTACCGCAGAAAACCCAAAAATGCAGTGCAACTAAGGGCCATCACTGTGCCATTCCAGAAGATTTGTGTTGCAGAGTTGTCACAAATGCATGTGTGCAATTTGCAGAAGTTGTAAACCAAAGCGGCGGTCATATTGAACATGTGATTCATTAGGTTGTATTTCTAAGCTATATTCTTTACTTCTACATCAATAAATTACAAATCTTGTCAACAACAAATGTGTTATTTATGGAACAAATAAAAAAATGGAAATGGCATGTTATTTATGGACACTCTTTAACTGCTGTGGTCCTCAGCGTCCCATTCTATACTGGGCGTGAAAGGCCGCTAAATTTTGCTCAGAGGCCTCTCTATCAGGCTTGAGGTTCTTTTACGTGCCGTAAATCTACGACATGGGACCAATGGCTTTACTTCCCTTCCAAAGGAAGCCATGCTAAGGATTTTTACACCCAAAGTAATCCATCATCCTCCGCCGAATTTGAACCCGCAACCTTGGGTATATGAAGTTAACATGGTAACCACTACACCATGGAGGACGACTATGAAACAAATCAGTTGACTTATCGTGTGCCACCCTGTATTTATTCTTAGTCCCCATTCCTTACAGAATTTCAGTATTGCCTGGATTGATTCTGCTAGTCCAATGTTAGTAATTAATCCCATTACCAAGTAATCGGCAAATAGAAATGCTGAAGTTTTTATATAAATAGTTTAGTAATATACTTCATATGGTGGAAAATAGTTTATTTATCAAACTTAAATGAAGCATTATAACCAGAGAAGAATAGCCAATTTTCATACTAATTTCCAAAAGAAACATCTAAATACTGTGTTTCTATACAAATTATTCTTCCATACCTCAATTCTTGTTTTTAACCTGGAAAATTATAAATCAATGAATACAAGGTTCTTAACACTTATTTGTTACAAATGTCTGCCTATATATAGGAATGTTTGGGATTCTATAACTCTCCAGGCAAGGATTCCAGAAGATAAGTGAAGATTTGTTGCAACTATTATTTTTATATTAATATTTGTGTTATTCTTCACTGTTACTAGCTTCTTTTTACATTTATACATTTTATTTGTCGAGTAAATATCTTTAATACATGAAATTTTAATCAAAATCGTTAGAGCCATTTTTGAGAAAATAATTTTCAAAAAAACTTCCATGTAAAGGGTAGTTTGGGGTGGTGGGATTTTCCTCAAAATCTTTGTGTTGCATCCCTGGAAGATACCAAACTTAAATACCAACTTTGGTATTTTACCGACTTTTCGTTTTTGAGTTATTGTGTTCACAGACACACACACACACGCACATACACACACATGGACCTTTTTCTGAAAATTCTTTTTTGGATACAGAGGACCCTAAAACATATATTTCCGGTGAAATCTCCATATAAAAATTTTGGGTGGAGTGCAATCTATGTACATAGTACGTATAGAGAAAGTAACAAATAAACATTACTTCCAAAATATCTGATGTGTTCCATTCACATGACTTTCTCTACATCTCTGCAACAAATTATTGTTAAAAAGCTTATGCTTCTATTTATTTCATGCTAATCGACAAATAATTAGCATAAATAGTCTTATAACTTGATTCCTTGTAAGTAGAAGTGAAATAAGGGAGTACCATAGGTTAAAAGGATAGTCAAAAGCTGGTTGCTATGTGATTGAAGTTCCTTTGGTTGTATGGATAGGAGTTGACCAAGTCCTGTGGGAGAAACATTTAAGTTTTTAAAGCTGAAACCAAAAACAAGAAGTATCTCAAAAACGATCAACTTAATGAAAAATATGCATATGACATAAATTGTGTGTTTTAAAGTGTTCTACATTTTTTGTGTGGTAAGTTTTTTTCCATCTCTTACGGTTTAGCAGTCATGCAAAATTCCATAAAATTCGTCCAGAATAAAGTAGTATTCAGAGGCTATTCCCAGAAAATTCAAGATATACATTTTATTTGTCAGGTAAATATCCTTAACATATGATATTTTAATCAAAATCGTTACAGCCATTTGTTAGAAAATAAAAATTTTTGAAAAAAGTTCCATGTAAAGGGTAGTTTGGGGAGGGGGGATTTTTCTCAAAATCTTTGTGTCGCTACCCTGAAAGATACTAAACTTAAATACCAAGTTTGGTATTTTACAGTCTTTTCGTTTTTGAGTTATCATGTTCACAGACACACACACACACAGACTTTTTTGTGAAAATGCTTTTTTTTTTTTTTGGATACAGGGGTTCCTAAAACATATATTTTCCTAGAAATCTCAGTATCAAATTTTTAGGTGGAGTGCAATACCTTCTCTATACACTATGTACATAGTATGTGTAGAGAGAGTAATAATCAACTAATCACCTTTTACTTTCTGAAGAGCAAAATCCTCCTTAAGAGTGCTCTGATAATTCATAAATTTTTTTACAATGACAATAAACAGAATTTTAGCACATATAGAAAATCAACTACTGATAATTACATAAAAATTACAGGTTGATAAATGTACCCCATATTAAGATAAATTTATTCAATAATAGAAACCATTATTAATCTGCTTTAATTAATGGTTTAATACCGGTTTTTACTTTCTCTATATGTACTATGTACATAGTATATAGACGAAGTATTGTATTCCACCCAAAAATTCAATACGGAGATTTCATCAGAAATACATGTTTTAGGACTCCCTAAATCCAAAAAAAGCATTTTCAGAAAAAGGTCCATGTGTATGTCTGTGGACAGCATAGCTCAAAAACGAAAAAACTGTTATATACTAAACTTGGTATTTAGGTTTGGTATCTTCCAAGGATGCGACACATAGATTTTCAAGAAAACCCCCCACTCCCAACTACCCTTTACACGGAACTTTTTTTTTGAAAATTTTGATTTTCTCAAAAATGGCTCTAACAATTTTGATTAAAATCCTGTATATTAAAGATATTTACATACCAAATAAAATATATATCTTGAATTTTCTGGAAATAGCCTCTGAAGAGCTCTTTATTCTGGATGAATTTTGCTAAATGTTGCTTAACTGCCAAGCGGTAAGAGATAGACAAAAACTTACTACACGAAAATGTTGATCTGATCAAAACACACAATATATGTCCTTTACAGTTTTGTTGTGGAGGTAACCATTTCCAAAACATTCCTTGTTTTTGGTTTCAGTTGTGAGTACTTATACTTTTCTCAGACAGGAAGTGTCCGTTTTTCTTTTGTTCAACTCCTGACCAATCAAAGAAGCGATTTGCAATGACAATCAAATAACGACAGATTTTAAAACATTTGACTATAGGTTTAGCCTACTGTATTCCCTTATTTTGTTTCTACTTATAAGGAACTAAGCAGTAAGAACATTCTGCTAATGATTATCTCGATTAGCAAGGTGCAGAAAGAAGAATAATCTTATGTAAGAAGTTTGTAGAAGAGCTAGAGAAAGTCATGTGAGTGTAACATATATTTTTATAAATAATATCTAGATAATTAGCAGAAGTGATTTTATTATTTATTTTCTAATATGTACAAAAGGAATAAGGGAATATACTAAGCTAAGGCAATAAATTTGGCTTTATTTATGGATGCTCTAACTTTTGTGGTTCTGTGTTCCATTCTATATTGGGCATGAAGACTACTTAATTTTGCTCTGAGAGCTGTTTATCAGGCTTGAGGATCTTTTTTAAGTGACTTACATCTATGACACAGGACCAATGGCTTTACTTCCCTTCTGAAGGAAGCTATGCTAAGGATTTTTATGCCCGAAAAAAATCTATCACCCTTTGCTGGGTTTGAACCCGCAACCTTGGGAACCAAGGTTAGCATGTTACCCCTAGACCACAGAAGATAACCTAAAGAGATAGTCAAATCTTTTAACAGTTTGTTGCTATGTGATGAAATTCCATTCTGTATGTATGCCCTGAAGTAAAATAAAAACGTAAGACAAGTTCCCATTTGAGAAAAGTTTAAAGTATTGGAAAATTGGAATTAATAACTAGGAATATCTCAGAAATGGTTAACTGCACACAAAAATACATTTGAAATAAACATGTGCTTTAATAAGATCTATATTTTTTGTATAGTAAGATTTTATCTACCTCCTATGGTTTATGAGTTATGCAAAAGTCATCCAGAAATTATATATATAATGTGTATAAATTTGCCATTAAAATAATCAAAATTATTTAAGCACTTTTGAGAAAATTACAATATCTGGAAAAACATTCTTGTAAAGGCAACATTGGGTTGGAGATTTTCTTTGTGTACACACGTGCATCCTTAAACACACATTAAAAAAAAAACTTTTTTTGGTTCAGGGGAGCTCAAAACACTTGGTGAAATCTCTACATTGAATTTTCGGGTGGAATACAATACTTTCCCTACTTACTATATGTAGTAGAGAAAGTAATAAAAAGGGAATGTGAAACCTAGAAGTATTGGACTGCTAAATAAGACCCAAGAGAAGTCGAGTAAAGTATAGAGGAGGTACACGAGTACTTAATGGTCCATGACAATCCAGCACAGCACTTGACATTCACAGTGAACAGGGTGCTAAAGTCAGTTCCTCATTTTCTCTGCCTTTAAGAACACAGCACATGGCTAATTTGCAATGAAAACTGCTTCTCAATTGTCTTTGAACTCTGCTGATAATGACCTAGTTGAAAATGGAAGATTCCAGTTTAATAATAACATACCACCACAGTTTACACTACAACAGACACAATAATATATTCTTTATTGGAATTCTCACACAGTGAAACATGGTAAATATAATTAACTAAATTGATATGAAAAACTTTGGTGGAAACCTTATGAATTTTGATTTGCCAGCATAAGACCACATTCCTTTGAAAGTCATAGAATCAACACCAGATGCCACCAGTAGCTAGTACCAAGATGTTCCCAAGAATTCAACCACTGCACAGCAACAGCTGATTTTTAGGAGAAAAATCATATTAAAAGTGAAACTGGTCCTCTAAAATCTGTAAACAAGAGTGCACAACTGAACACATGGGAAAATATCTACATGAAAAAATTTGAAGGAAATCTCATGAATTTTGATTTGCCAGCGGAAGACAACATTCTTTTGAAAGTTGTAGAATCAACACCAGATGCTGCCAGTAGCCAAGACCAAGATTTTTCCAAGAATTCCACCATTCAGCCATTGCTGAGGATGCCTTCAAGGAAAACAACTTTTGTGAAGCATAAGAGTATTTATGTTGAATGAATGTTACTTATTATAATAAAGGATTTCTTGCTGAGCACTACTTCAGAAAGACGAATTGTAAGAAAGTATATTATTTTCAAAGAAATGCTATGCTAAGAACTAAAGCTTTCCTGGCGACGTGTTAATTCAAAATCTTCTCGGGCTTCTAGCCAGGTAAAAACTTGGCTTGACACCAACGTTTCGAAGAAGTGAATCTTCCTCGTCTTCGAAATGTTGGTGTCAAGCCAAGTTTTTACCTGGCTAGAAGCCCGAGAAGATTTTGAATTAAATGCTATGCTGTTTCCATTCTATATAAAACCACCATATTAAAACCCATAAAAGTTGTTCTACATGTTGTCGCGATATGACTACCTAATTGTAAGTTAAAGCAAGATAAAATAAATAAAATGATATAAAAAAGTTCTGAATAAACATGGAAAGAGAAACCATCTGTCACCTCTCATAAGAAATTTGAAAACCAGAGGACAAAGCCACTAGCATTTTTAAATATTAAAGATCACATACTGAGTGACATTACAGCATGAATTATGGCCTAAAGACAATGTGAGACAGTCAATTTTTGTAACTAGGTGTAATAGAAAGTGTTGCAAATAGTATTCTGAATCCTAAGTTTATGATTTTAACTGATTCACTAATGTTGCCATGCTGTAACATGAAATAATGGATTTTGGAGTATAGAAAACTCTCAAATACCTTAACATTGTGACAAGTTGGTACAAGTGCACATAGGATTATAGATGCTATATTTTGTGATACAATGGTGAAACATACTGAACACAAAATGATTATCAAGTATCAAGATTGCTCTTTTCCAACATGATTCAGCAGCTTTCCTTATAGCAGACAAAATTTGAATTCGACAAAGAAACTGTCAGAGAACAGGTTGGTATAATTTTATGGCCCTCTAGGTCTCCCAAATTTGTCAGCCTGCGACTTTTATTTACAGGAAAATCCAAAAAATAAAGTATACAAAAACAATCCAAGAGCTACAAAATATGCACAAGAAATTGAGAGAGTTACAATAGACAAACTGGCCAGAGTAAATGCCATTTTCCTTCACAGTTGCCAGGAATATATTGCACCAGACACACACAAATTTCAACATCTGCAGTCACGGTAGGTTAATAACACAAAAACTGTAAATTTAATAGCTGAATTTTGGTGATGCTAGCAAACTCCATTCACCAGGAATGACAAGCGCTGGTGATAGGTTCACTTGTGGCTGAGGGTATCAAGAATGTCATGAACTGCTCAGTTCACAGAAAAGAAAAGTTGTACTGGAACAAACAGCAGATTGATAAGGGTATAACCAACCCTAACAGCACTAAACAACTTTTGTTTTCTTTGCACAAGTTTAAAAATTAAAACAACTGGGATAGCTTACATATCTGTAACATGTAACTGCTATGATTCTGACACAAAAGTCCCTTATATGCATTACATAACAAACATCTTAAATGCTCTTGCTAGATCTTTGGATCATACCAATAACACAACCTATGTAAATAAAACAGAGAGAGAGTAAATGTAACTTAGATTGAAACAAGTCTAGAGGATAATGTTGCTGCCAAAGTGCATGTTGACTGCATAACAACAGGAAGGAAACCTCTGAAAAATAAAAAGCCTGGATTTGCACCAACAGGTGTGTTACAAAGTGCTACACGATTGCATTGGCATATCATTGTTTGGCAAAGAAAGTGGAAGGTAGGAAAAACTGCAGTCACTCAAAATGGCAAACTGGGGTGTCCAAAACCATGCCACAATTTTAATATGATAGGGAGGAGGGATCTTCATATATGGATGAAAACTCCTTCAGCTAGTTTATGTACCAAATAACCTCAAATAACTATTAAATCACTACCACAATTTTGCAATAAGTAAATTAACCTTAAATCATATACTATCTGCCTCCATCACTTCTCTGTCATTTTCAGCTTTACTTCTGACCATGTCAGTTCCCACACCATCAGTATTTTGATGAATGCAATTCAAAATAAGGTGATTGTCAATGTTGACTAGTGTGTAACATTTGGCAAACAAAAATTAAACATCACTTATTTCACATTTATCCCATTAAAAACAGGGGGCATGGTACGCAAGGAAAAGGAAGTAATGGAGAGATTCATTATATGGTCAAAAAGAAAATAAACTCTGGGTGCAGTCACATTGTCATTGAGGAAATAGAGTAGAAACATGATCAGAGGAGAGACTGACAATGATGCAGAAAGTAAGGGATCAGGATAGAATACATTTGGGTTATTCTTTAGATTATGTCCTACAAAATTTTGTCAGAGTCCAACATGGGAGAGCAGTGCATGGTGCACGAGGGTTGACGGAAATGACCAAAGTTGCCATGTAATTTCATCAGCACTGCAAACATTGCTATTTCTATATGTATTTGGTGCCAACCTCTGCATCGACACTCCAAGCATCTGTTTTGCAGCTGTTTGCAATTCTACATGTGCCTACCACATTGTTAGAAAGGAAGCATATTTACTGTTAAACCTGAAAATGAATATGCTACCTAGCCTCTGGCTGGCAGTATATAAAGTTAGTAGGTGGAAGTTGCGTCTGACAGCAGTGCCTAGGTTTATAAGTTTGTTGGTCTCGTGCCTTTGTGTGATGATGGGGAAGAATGCATGCATTTCCTCTACGATGAAAGTCTGCTATGAACCTGTTTGTTATATTGGGAGTGTGATCCTGCCCTACATCCAGTGACAAACATATAAAATATTTTACAGTTTATGGAGTCCGTAGCAAAAGGCATTTGCTTTGAAAATTCAAGATTACCACCTGCCTAAGTATTCCTTACTTGCAATTTTGTAAGCAAATTATCATACAAATTGATGTACAAAGTTCTCGAGGAGACAGCAATGTTAGCCATGCAACAATTGCTACTGCCAGGAGATGTGCATCTCTTCAATGGATGACAAATACATAAACAGGGACAAAATAGGCAGCGACGGCCACGTCGTTCAAATCAAGAGTGCAAAATTGGAAGGAGGAAATACCATCGCAGCCCCATTGTAGAAGGAAACCTGTTCCTCGGAATGATTGACATGGTCACCAATGATGCCCAAATGACAGTATGCCCCAACAATAGAAGAGATGGTATAACACTTTTTGCATTAATTGAGGAGCACTTGGAATTCCCAGAACAATCAATACCAATTGCTGGGGCGGATAAAACCGCTTAATGGGTGGGGGTTTTTCAATGCACTTAATAGTGAACTGCGGTCTGCATTTCATGGACCCAGAAACAAATGTCCACACCAACAATATTGAGTCGCGCTGGCAATCTCTCCAGCAATGCCTATCCAGGGATGGAATGAGAAAAAACCAAATGGACGTACATTTGGCAACGTACCTGTGGTGACAACACACAAAAAATAGATTAGCCGACCCTTTTCAAGAACTAAATGCAGAAATTCTAAAGGTCTACCCTGTAGTGTAGTTCATCAGTTTTAAATATATAAAAAAGCAGTGTAATTCATTACTTTAAACATGTAAAAAAATAGTTTAGATAGGTAATAGTTTTGTATAATTAAAATAAAGAGAGCATAATAATTGTTGCAGCAAATTGGTGTTTAGTGTATTGGCAACAAAAACTAAGTGTGATTGCAGCAATAATGTTGGCAGCATTGAAAGTAGTCTGCTACTGACCTCGGTGCATGCACAGTAAGTACCTTTAAACTTAGATTTTATTCAGGAAAAGTTTTGTGGGACATAATCTAAAGAAGAGCCCACATTTGTTCCTATTGAAATGAATAATTTTAATTTATTTGTTTCAAAAGATAGGAGCAATGAAAATATACTTTGTACATGAATGGAGTACATTTTCATGTATAAGCTTTAAATAATTGGGGCAAGGAACAATAGTTCACATGTGAAAGGAGTCACTTTTATTTATTAATTTTAAATGATACGGGCAAGAGAACTATAGTTTGTACATGAAACAAATGCATTTGTACTCAGTAATTTTAAGCAGTTTGTCAGTTTTGACAATATTTAGTATTCATCATTATTTATTTCAGTTTTATTCCATTAAAGATGTAGACGATTTTGTACACTGCGAAAAGAAAACAGTGGTAGGGTCATGTCGTCCAAAAGACAGTTCCAGCAATACTTCCAATCTCTTTCCTTCATTTATATGCAATTTCTGTACCCTTGACACTGGTAGACTGTCAGTTCTTACTACTAAGCTTTCCATTTTGCTTGCATACTTCATTTTCTAAAGATTGCATGTTTAGCGAGGTTTTGTGGTCAACACATACTTTGGCAGCAACATTACCATCTAGAACATCATGTCATTAACTTAAACTGCGTTTCACTTTGGCTGCTAGTACTAGCTGATATGACTTTATAATGTAATTAATACAGCCCTAGCTTGCTCACTCACTCTTACGTTTCAAACTCAAACACAAAAGTGCGCAGACATACAACAGATTTGTCAGAAGTTCACCTTGAATTAAATGTGGGAAACCAGAACCCTACAATTCCACTGTAGCTTGCTATGGGCAGACTGCCTATGCTTGCCTCCACATTCTACAATCATACTAGATATTTTAAGTCTATCTTTTGTTTAAAAGCTTTATGGTTTTGTGATGCATAATAGTCCATTTCATAACAATACTTAAAAGAATTTCAGCTTCATGAAACATATATCCACTTAAGTTCCTTTATGCACTATTAAAACTGTCAAATCACCAAAAAATTAAATTATTTATAAAATATCAGACTTTTATCTCATATTTATGCCAAAACTGGTGATGCTAAAAATAAGAAGAAATGACGTGTGTGTCAATCTAAATAGAATGCAAAATTCTGCAAAGGGATTAGGAGTTCTACTTCCACAAAAACCTTGAATTATGCCTCCCTGCCATTCCATAGCCATGGCGGAAGACTGCTGCACTCTTTATTTATATTAAAAAAAACAAAAAACACCCCTTGGTTACAATTAGTGACCTAAGCGGATTAATACTCTAAATGAGTGATTTGAATAGCTTTATTTTTTTCTGCAAGATTGACAGCAGGCAGAAGCACAATAATAACTCTCACTCATTTTGGCACAGATATGACTCAATATGGAGATATCCAAATAGCTCTTCTACTACTATACTACCACCAACATACCTAGTAACTGCTCTGAAGCGTTCTTGTCCAGCTGTGTCCCAAATCTGCAACTTTATTTTTTGCCCTGAGACTTCAATAATTCGTGTTCCAAATTCAACTCCAATAGTATGAGGGCAATCTGCCATAACTATAAAATAATATATTAAATTACTTTCTATGAAATGCCAAAAATTGAAAAAGGCTTATATTTGGCTAGTACTTACACTTTTTCTCTGTAAACTGATGAAGCAAACACGATTTTCCTACTCCCATATCCCCTATGATAATGTATTTAAATATATAGGAGTAATTGTATGGTCCAGCTGACATTGTTTCTGAAACAAATTTATATCGTTGATATGTTAAAAAATACGATTCTATTTGCTGAGAATGCAGATGAAAACATTGCAAATAAATAATACATACAATGAATCGTCAACGTCACATTATGAATAAAATGTCAAGTTTATTCTATAGTGCAATAATTCATTTCACTGGAGGTGGTAACGTTAATTATATTACCTTTGTTTTGGAATGTAGCACTAACTTAAGATACCAAGGTCGGTGATTAACCTAATTACAAAGGATTATTTCCTTCGTTTGAAACGAAATATTTTAGACTTTCAAATATGAACTTCCTATAGATGACAAAATATGGCCGTAAACTGTCATGCAAACTGAGGCTACAATCAAATCAACAAGCGCACTCTTGAATAAAAACTATGTGTTTTCTTTCGGATTCAAAATTCAATAACCACAAACACACTATACTAATTTATTTTGATGCTCCTGATGGCACAGCAAAATGTGTTTGTGTTAACTTATAATAGTTCGCAACCCAATGCCTTCTAGATACTATTTCTCTTCTCGGTCTGTTAGGAGGAAACGCCTTTACTAATGACCATAGAACCCTGACACGATCTTACAATAAGGAAACAAATTTCAAGCCTGGGTTGCATTGGGAAACAGCAAGACCACTTTGTGTTTTATGAGAGCCCAACGATGAGCCTTAATTTTATATAGCATATCCAGACACGCAACTTAATATTGTAAGGAAAAGTCGATCATCAGCATAAATTGTTTTATTATGGAGAACACTGCTGCTCTTTTTAGCTTAGGCATTTCATTCAAAACCATTTGAATTTATATCACATTAGTTCAGTTGTAATACATTGTTTATAAATAAGAAAAAAGCCCTTGCATTACTTCCTTCGGAAGGAAAGTAAAGCAATTAGTCCCATGGTGCAGATTCACGGGACGTAAAAGAACCTCGTGCCAGATAAAAAGACTACTGAGCAGAATGAAGCGGTCTTTCACGCCCAATATAGAATGGGACCCAGCGGTTAAAGAGTGTCCATTAAATAAAATTCACTTTAAATCTGCATAGTGCAACAATGGCAAAACATTGCAGAGAGCGAATAGAAATTAGATGAGGTCGAGTCGCTTCACTGTTGGTTCTTTCTCTATGCAGCGATATTTTCCATAGGGGGATATTCAATTTCGCATATGAATGTTCGCTGTATGAAAAGAAAAATATACTTAGTCCTGTTTAATAAGAGATTCGCCTTCCTCCGTGGTTTAAGGGTAACACGCTAGTCTGTGGTTTTCCCAAATTCAAGGGTTCGAATTCAGATGAGAGTAATAGATGTTATTGGGCGTAAAAATCCTTAGCATGCATTTCCGGAAGGAAGGTAAAGCCGGTGGTTCCCTGGTTTCGTTACAGGACATAATGGAAAGTGAAGCTTCGTACAAAATTAAGTGGTCTTTTACGTACAATATACAATGGAACCCTGGGAGCCATAACACTTAAAAGTGTCCATAAACAAAACTTAATTTAAGTTTTTAAAATGTATTATGTTATACGGATAAATTATCAATTAATGTTAACGCTTAGTTAAGCTGTTTAAGTTGTATTCTGATTGAAAGTACAGCACTGTACATTTAATACAATAGTTGTAGTTATCAAGAGCTAATATGATTCAGAATTTCAAAGGAGAAAATATAATCCCCCATTACACTTCAACCTATGCTCGTGGCTTTTTTTTCGATTCACATTGCATGCCCGCACGCACAGGGTTGTGATTCTCTCTCACACACACACACACACACACACACACACACACACACTCACACTAACACTCACACTCATACTCACACACACACACACACACAAACACACACACACGAGTTAAATGTACCTATCCGTGTTGGGCTTAACCACTTTAGATAAGACGGGGATTGCAGGGCTGGGAGTGAGAGGAGGTAGTGGTACTACTTCTGGTAGCTGCAGGTCAGGTTGTAACGGCTCATCTACACAGATTTTGTTATGTTTGCAAAATATTTTATATTTATAATTATGAATCCAACTTGACGCATTGTGGAGAAGCTCAGCCTTTGCTGCTGTACAGATTATCTTCTTTGTTAGTGAGGGTATGAGGGTATCTGAAAACCACACGCAGAACCAGTGTCGTCTGAAGCGGTGTAGTTTGGAATGTTTATAAGTTTTTATATTATTTAACGCCTGCTTTTAGTATATAACCACTTCAGGCATTGAAACTGACGATACATGGAATGAAGATGGAGCCCCGTTGGAATGTGATGGCGGGGGAAACAGGAGTACCTGGAGAAAACCCGTGCCTGCGCTGTTTTATTTGGGATTGTAATCTCCAAAACACCAATGGAGGGCTCTCCAATGGAAAGATACATTGGCGCTGAATTTTGCAGCCCGGAGCTAATTTCATCCTTCAGGTTTAGAAGAGATGAAGTTTCATGAAGCAGTCTCACGGGGAAGGTACATTATGCAGAGTAGAGGCCCGAAGACCGCTATTCTGTACCCTCTGCCGACACAGCAGACTGCGTCTGCGGCCGTGCCCACATCTCACAAGTGTGCAGAGGTTGTGGGACTAATAATGCTCTAAAAAGGTGCACCATTAAACACACTGGCATCTGCGACTTAAGCATAGGGAACAATGAGACTTCAGCAGCATTGGCTAGCTGAGCTTGACTCTGATGCGATGTACGGATAACAGCAGTGTTGATTTTAACAGTTCTTATCGAAAGAAAATATTGTGTCCTCGGCGTTGGATTAAGATAGTTTCGATTAGATGGTCTAAGAATATACTCTTAGGTAGTCTTCTAGATATACAATTAATTAATCTTTCAAGTTAAGCTGCAGTTATACATAAGTTGAATAATGGGCATAATAAATGTTATTTATTATGGAAGCGAGATATCTCTGATATACTGCCGTAAGGCCTGAACCCTTATGCAAAATGAAATGGAGTTTTCTTTATGGACGCTCTTTAACTACCATGGTTCTCAAGAGTCCAATTCTACATGGGACGTGAAAGACAGTTTAATTTTGCCCAGAGGCCTCTTTATCAAACTTGAGGTACTTATACGTGATGTAAATCTACGACACGGTAAGAGCGACTTTATTTCCTTCCGAAAGAAACCTAGCTAAGACATTTTACGCCCTAAAAATGCGCTGTTCTCAGCCGGGATTGAACCCCTGGCCTTGTGTATATGAGGCTAACTCGGTAACCAGCTCACCACAAGGGTGACAGAACCTTATGTAGCTTGACACTCAAAAATGTTAGAGTTTGTCCATTCAATCCTTCAAAAGATATGCTTGAAAATGATGAAGTACGAAGGGGAGTTGGCGTGTTGCTAGAAGAATGGCGTGACTGTTATCTAGATCAACGGAAATGCGCCAACGCCTTCAACAATCTTGGATGAAGAAAAGTTGTCTGTGTATGGACGTGGAGGCTCTGATAATGTTCATGAGCAGAAAGCAGCACGTTATCATCATACTGCATTGTGTTGGCGTGCTGCTTCGTAAATAGCTCGGCTATAAAACGCCAAAGGAGAGCTAAAACAGAGCCTTCAGGGACGGCACTTGGTACCGGCATTGTTATTGATTTTCCCTCACACCAAAAGTAAGGTGACTATGGTAAGTGCGTAATAGATGTATGAGTCGTGTAGGTTGAATACGTTTTTGCAGGAGATCCGCATGCCAGATCGACGAAGAAAAAGTCTTCTCCAGTAAAGCGATAGCTTTGCAGTAAAAACCTGTCCTGGAAACCCAGGATAGAAGCCACCACCATGTACAGCAGCTGGGCGTCGAGTGCCCAGGACGAAATTCAAACTGATGGCTTTAATGTCTCCCTTAGTAAGACAAACTGTCGAGTACCAACCTCCAGAAAACCTCCGAGAGAACAGACAGAAAACGGATCCGTAGTTTGTAGGATAATCGCACCTACCTTGTTCAACCGGGTCTCCCTTCACTTCTTGGGAAGTCACTCAGGGTGAGACACGTGTTCAACACCTTGATTAGAAAAAGCAAAACTCTGAAGGAAGGCAGCAAAACATGGTGGGTGAGCCCATCAGACTCCACTGCCCTTTCGGGGATGTAGGAGTACGCATCAGAAGTCACTGCGTCTACTTGCAAGAAGACGATCCGCTAGTCGGGAGGAAGGCACACCTCTCAATGAACACGACCTGAAATGCATTTCTTAGAACCACGGTATGTCCAAAATAGTCCGTAAACACATCCACTTTAGAGGTTATAGGCCAGGGCTTGGGTGCCCTGGTGCGAGAAGGCATACAAAACTCGCCGGTACGGAGTCATTTTGCGATCTATCTACGTCCATTTTCGAGATTCATCCATCCCACTCACGCAGTCAGAGGCGGAAGCGTTTCAGAAGCGCTCGGTCATATGGCATGCGGTGACGCTATTATAGATTGCGGTTGGCCTCGGATCAACGGACCAGGAAGAGAGGTTCGACAAGAAGGAAATCGGGATATAAGGGCGTGAAAAGTTAAGTTCCGCACAGTTCACAGTACGATGAAGTGAAGAACGGGTCCTGAGGGAGAGGACATTGGTTGGGAGGAATTGACATGTTGACACAACTCTTCACGCACTATCAGTCAACTTTTCGTTTTTTGGCTAACAACCGTTCTATTGACTTCTACTAACAACACATTATGGGTGTAATGCATTGACGGAGGTGCCAGATGAAATGGGAAGCACTTGATGATAAGCAGTAGTTATAGAAGGTGCATCGTGGGGCACATTTGCATAATAATTAGAGCAATTAATTTGCATAACATTTACATATAACATTTTAATAACAATTAGAGCAATCCATTTGCATATTTGACAGCTATCAATCATTGATGCATATTAATGAGCCCGCGGACTACCCCCCCCCCCTGCGAGAAATCGCGGATCGCCAATTATTGAGAAACATGGGACTTTGATGGGTCACTTCCAACTGAAATTTAATGAGGATTCTAGTTATGCAGTGCTATTTTACATATCATTGCACAATAAAACTTTATACATTACCCGATTTGAATATTTATTATAATTAATTTAATGGTGAATAAATAGTCATTTCAAGGCATATGCTCACAAGATAGCACCATACTTTACCTGTTTCCATGGAAATCTTTTATTATTCAATACAAACACTTAGAAATAAAAAAAAAAAAAAAAAAAAAAAAAAAATCCGTGTTGTATTTAGCAAAATCCGCTTAAAAAGCGGCAAAAATCGAAAGGTGACGGGAATATTAGGAGAACAGATCTTAAAATATTTAACCCTTAAGGGTATTAATGGAACTTGTTACTAATAAAGGAAATACATGACTCAGGGAAACAGGAAAACACGAATTAATTCTTTATTTTTATTTCATTGCAGAGCAGAATAGGAGCTCGGAAAATAGACCTGTTGGCAAGGGGTGCATTCATCCTATACTTCGAGTATAAAATGTCGATGAATCATCAGCATGACATACTTCAAATGTATGACAAGAGCGCTAGGATGAACAAAAATGACACCAGCGGGAATTGAACCCTGGTCATCAGAACATACATACACAGATATGTACACACATGGACACATATATACATTCATACACCCAATAAAATCACGAATTCAAATACAGGACTATAGCGTTACGATGAACAAACATGACCCCAGCAGGAATTGAACCCTGGTCATAGGAACACACATACACAGAATCGCACACAGACACATACATACTCACATGCAGCGGCGGCTGCTGTGTAGAAGCACAAGAGCACGTGAACCTCCAATATTTCTTAGCGGGTCTCCTTTTTCTCTTTCAGGAAACATTTAATAAAATGCGCTATCCGGTGCCATTTGTTTAAATATACGCGCTCTGCTCTTCAGATTGAACACAACCGAGAACCCGAGTATATGGCAGCAATGCTTGTAGCACAGGCCTCTTGTGCTAGCGTATAACTAACGTTTAGCAGCTCTGTGCTTGCGCGGATAACAAAATAGATCGGAATTTTACAGCCAGAAATGAGCACAGTGCAGTTGTGCTCTTTCGTTCTCATTAACATCACCAGGGTTCTATTTATCATCGGGAGGTACTGCTATCTATGAGATTTAGCTGAAACTATCGGAAATGCAACTGCATTTGATGAAACGCGCTATGTTTCTTAATAATTTGCAGATTATGCGAGAGCTTGCTTAAGACTTGCGCGTGCTGTAGTTTTTCTAAGTTATTTCTGATATAATGTGACTAACTTACTGTGACAATACTTTATTGATTAACAGGTGAGATTAGCGTGGATTTTCTAATACGTTTTAAACATAGTTTTTTATTTTAACAACTGACTGTTGAGCAACTGACCTCGTGGTTCTCAATTCTTGTGACTTTTCAAAGATAGCCATGAATTTGGTGGACTCGATATTAAAAAGCCATGATAAACTTACGTATGAGGAGCAAATAGAAATAAAACGACTGGGACGTCCGCAGCCTGATTTGGTAATTGAGCATGTGACAAAAACTGAAAAGCGAGACTACAGACTTAAATTTAATAACAATGTATACACAACATGCAAATGGCTTTGTGATTGCAGTATCAGAAACTCGCTGTTTTATATTTCCTTGTCTTATGTTTAGCTCCAATGCGACGAGTAACTGGACAAGAGTAGGATGTGCCGATCTGGTGCATCCAAGTGAAAAGATAATAAAATAAAAAAAACACGAGAATTCACATGCACATATGAACGCATGTATTCGATTCGCCATGATTGGTCGTGTGAATATCAGCACTCAACTGGACAGCGCTTACAGACAGTCGGTAAAGAGACACAACGAGCAAGTTGACAAAAATAGGAACATTCTCTCTAGCAGGGGCGGCTCGTCCTTACGTGCTGAAGAGCTGCAGCACGCTACTTTTTGTTCTTCTAAATTACATAACAGACATGCTGAAGGACCATGTAACAAACATAACACATTATGGTAGTAATAAGAAAGGCAGCACTGCCAATGACGAACTCTCGAAGCAAGGTAAACACGCAAGTTTAGCTAATGGAATGCATCCACGTGCTCAAAGCGATCAAGCACGGTAGGTGAATATTGCGCTTGCGTAGAACCTTCCCCTCTTACCCCCCCTGACGGTCGCTGTCCCATCGTTTTCGCACTGCTACGTGCTGCGTTTGGCTAAAGCACGGAATCAATGAAATCGCTACGAGTGTTAGTTCTTTTCCTTATAATCGTTTTGGCAGCAGACGAAACAGCCCTGCCACACTCACCTAAGTGCCACACTAAACATCAGAATTTAGTGCAATTAATTAAAGCGTATTACAACGTTTTATTTTAGTTATAATAACTAATTATATCTTTGTGATACAAACTGAGCCATAAAAGGACTATTATCTCCATACCTTATTCACATTGGAACGTACAGAACATTGTTTGTTAACATTGGTAACCATAAGTTCATATTGGCGCAATGTGTTACTTCCGCAAATGTGAAATCTAACAGGCCCACGTGTATCACATTGAAACAAAGTGTTCTGTTGTGTAAATGTTATTCAGTGTCAGTTTTCAGTTTATTTCCAACCGTGATCGCACTTTATTATATTTCAGTATCATTCAGTGTAGGTTTGTGTTACTTTCATAGGTAAGAAAACTTTAGTCATACATAATGAATATAGTTGATGAGCTGTTAAAAACTCCCTTTTCAAGGCGATCGTTAGATGAAAAGATCAGGATAAAAAATTTAGGGCGACCTACTCCTGATCTAAAAATTGAACAGAAAGCAAAAGGAAGTAAAAATTCTATTTACACAAGAAAGTTTAACACAAATATATATGACAACAGTGACTGGATCTGTGGTTGTGAAATCAGAAACGCGCTCTTTTGCTTTCCTTGCCTCTTGTTTGGAAGTACAGATTCGTGGTCTACGACTGGTGTTAAAGATCTAGGTCATGTTAATGAATATATAAAAAAACATTCAAATAGCAAGAAGCATATGAAAAACTCGCTACAATTCGTTACAAATATCAGGGATTTCAACGTCAGAGTGATGGACAAATTCTGCATGAAGAAACATCGGCGTATGGACTTCATTTTTCGAAACTAGGTGAGTTGCATGCATTTTTTTCCCCCCGAGCAGCACGCTACTTGTTTTAGGCACGAGCCGCCACTGCTCTCTAGGCTAATTGACTGCGTAAAATTTTGTAGAGCATTTGAACTAGCTCTAAGCGGTCATGATGAGCGGGATAATTTTGAAAACCCCGGGATGTTTCGTGTAAGCTCTATTGATATAGCAATGCAAAAACACTTAGAAAATGCATGCTTGCGGTATGCATGGACATTATATCAGAAGAAATAAAGGTAGCTCATTACTTAGCAGTCAATGCCGATGAAACGACGGATGTGTCTACTCAGCAACAACTCGCTATTGTGTACAGATATGAGATGCAAGGGTCGGCTGTTGAGCGTTTTTGGATTTTTTTCAGTCCTGTTGCCCAATATGTTGATGCTATATCTTTGGTAATAAACACAGCATTGCTAGAGCTAATAGGAGAACAGAAACATAAATTAATAGGTGAATGTTACGATGATGCTGCTGTTAGGAGGGCAGTGCAAGAGGAGTTCAGGCGAGAATACGAGCTGTGTACCCTCATGCATATTGTATACACTGCTACGCGCATCAATGTAATTTGGTTCTGCAGAAGGCTGCTGCCATAAATAGCTCATCCAGGATTTTCTTTTCAACACTATCAGGATTTCCTGTATTTTTTTTCAAGGTCTTGTCTAAGAACCAAAATACTTGTTAGAATTGTGCAAAACAGAGTTCCGAGGCTAGCAGCTACACGCTGGATTTGCAACATTCTTTCAGTGTGTATGTTGTGTATGAAAATAAAGAACGTCTCATCCAGTGTCTGGAGGAAGTAAGTCTGCTTTATAATATTGGTGACAAAACAAGACGTAAATCATACGGCCTCTTAGCAGCTTTGGAGGATTCTGCATTCACCTTCTGGTTGGAATTCTTTCATAGAATAATGCCTCAGGCGGAGCTCTTATTTAAAGTACTGCAACACAGACAAATCGATGCTGTAAAAGCAAAACGCTACTTAGATACGTTCTCATCTGCTGTGCAGGAAATTAGAGACACCACACTTAACAGATGTGAAGTTTCCGAAAATCGAAAGAGAAAGAGCCAAGAAAATCAAGTGGCAGAAGAAAAGGAAGTGTGCGACGTGATACTTAGTCATATAAATGAAAGATTTTCATTTACTGATCACTTAGTGGCTTCGAGGCTAGTTGATGTCCCTTCTTTCCAGACATTCTCTGAAGAGTTTCCAGAAAAAGATCTCGTCACTGCTGTTGAAATCTACCTAAGGTTGCAACAGAACTTCAAGTACTGTACAACTGGTGCGATATGATGGACGCTGAAGAAGCTTCATCTATGTTGCAGTTCATAACAGAAAACAACCTCAACAAAGAAACTTTTCCGCAATTAATCGAGCTACTGTTACTACACCTATGACTACACCAGATCCAGAAAAATGCTTTTCCACAATGAAAAGAATTAAAATATTTACGAGGAATACGATGGCTGAAGACCGACTTTCAGCACTGGCAATGCTTGCTATTGAGAAGAAACTGGTCAACAGCATAAAATACTTTAATCACCCAGTGATAGAAAAGTTTGCACACTTGAAAAGCCGGCGCATGGAATTTCTGTACAAATAGCTTTGTTGTCCATTGCGTAAATATTATTCACTGTAAATAGCATTCTTTACATGAACTATATCAAAGGACTTCACTCCTTCATCACCATCTGGGAACCTCATATTGCTGTTAACTCTCGAAGACTAAGACATTCAATATCTTTACAATACTGGGTGAGTGACGATGTGTATAACAAATTTATAATTATTGTTTTAGGGGCTATCATTGTTTCTAATATTACTGGATTTGACGGCGGCGATGGTAGTAGTAGTAGTAGTAGTAGTAGTAGTAGTAGTAGTAGTAGTAGTAGTAGTAGTAGTAGTAGTAGTAGTAGTAGTAGTAGTAGTAGTAGTAGTAGTAGTAGTAGTAGTAATAGTAGTAGTAGTAGTAGTAGTAGTAGTAGTAGTAGTAGTAGTAGTAGTAGTAGTAGTAGTAGTAGTAGTAGTAGTAGTAGTAGTAGTAGTAGTAGTAGTAGTAGTAGTGGTGGTGGCGGTGGCGGCGATGCGGGGGCGGGGATGGTGGTGGTGGTAGTGATATTGGTAAAGTGCTGATTTTGTGAACAACTAAATTTTTAATCCACGAGCCACCACTGCTCGCATGTGTATTCATATCGAAAATATATATTCATCACTGTAAACGAACCCACGACTATTCTAAGGAACATACACACATACATCCACACACAAAATCCTTGAATTGATATAAGATGAATGCTACTAACTAAAGCAACAAGAGGCAAATGAATTCCAACTTAACCCAGTAACATCAGAACCTATACTAACATTAAAATGGAGAAACAGCGCCCAGAAACAAGCTCTCCCACGCTTACAAAGCGAGACGACACTACGCCCAGCAGCTATACGGGGCCGTCTCCCCTACATTTAGACAGCGCCATTATAACGAAAGAAAACCCGCTCTTAGAGCAAAATCTTTTCCTTGAGAAAGAAACTGTTCGGGAATTGAAACGAAATCTGCAGATATTAATAACTATACAGAACCGAAATACAGCTGCCCCACAAATTATTTGAGGCGCTTTTCGACTATACTTTTAAAGCAAACCCTCCCAAAATCTAACACTAACTGCCTTTAAGAGAAGAATGGATACATTCGTTTGTGGGAAAATATCTTGGAATCTATTCTCCTTTTAACTAAGACCCCGCCTTCATAAATTATTTGAAATGGCTTACGATAATATATCGAAAGCAAAACCATTTGTGAAATGACAGAACAAGATAAATGAATATCTACTTTTGAGAAAGCTCCTAACGAAACACACAAGATGTTTCAAGAATCAGCATATTCGACTAAGAAAAGTCGGCAGTAAAAAAGTCTCAGGTTATCCGACAGAGGAGTGTGAAATACGAAATACTCACCGACAATTTATACGAGCTGTCTAAAGAGAAAAATGGACTACATTCGTTCATGAGAAGAAAGCCTTCGAATCTATTCTTCCTTAACCTTACAAAAATAAAATGAAATCGACCTACCCCATTCTCATAAATTATTTGAGATCGCTTACGTAAACCCGCTCCCAATCATTTGTGAACTGACAGAACAAGATAGATGAATAGCTACTCGTGAGAAAACTCCTAACGAATCACAAAATTATGATTCAAGAATCAACAGGTTCCAATAGGAAAAGTGGTTAATAAAAAGCTTCAGGCCAACCGTCAGGGGTATAAATACTGACGAAAAGACCGTGTTTGCAGCTCTCGCTTGTTTGAAGCAGTAGAGAAAAGTGTCAAAAATACGCATCAGTCTCGCTTAGCAAGGAGCAATACATCACATTTAACAACATACCAGGTAAGATCTTTACTTTAAACATATAAAGAGTTTTTTTTTAGATTAAATGTAAATTTACAGTGACTTTGAGCATAAAGTACAATATGTTTTTCACTACATTCACTGCTTTTTAAGCTTGTCATAATAGAAATTTAAACAAATCAGTTTTCCTCAGAGAGAGAGAGAGAGAGAGAGAGGGAGAGAGAGAGAGAAAGAGTTAGACAAACTAATTCACACGTATGTATATACATCAATGCTCACAGGTGCAAACTGCAAATACTATATATATATACACGCGAATGCAAATAGAAGTGGACAAACACACACTCAGCACCACATCTTAATATAAGGCACTTAATATTTTTATACTGTGCATACGGACCCTTTAGTAGCAACGATTTTATATAGCATAAAACGCAGTGCATTTTCACAGCATTTGTGGTTTATTAAGATTATCATAATGGAAATCTAGACAAAAACATTTTCCTCTAAGAGACTTTCAACAAACTCACACACACTTACTCTTACATACACCCACACACACGTGCATACTGTTGCACACAGGCACATGCATACACACTTACACACATTCACACTTGCACGCACACTCGCACACATTCACACCTGCATACACAATTACACAAATTCACAATTGCACGCACACTCGCACACGCATGCATACATACTTATACACATACACACAAGTGCACAAACACTCGCACACACTACAAACAAACATTGCACATATGCACGTGCATATACACATACAGTCATGCACAAATTCTCGCACACACGTACACACAAGCAATTACACACATACACACGCATGCACGCAAACACATACACGTATGCACACGCATACATACACACTCGTGCACACGCGCATACACCTGCATACACACATATACACACACACTGACACACACGCATGCAGGCACGCTTATACACGCATGCACAAATATACCCATTCATACACACACGCACAATTGTACAGACAAGCTCTCACATACACTCACACAAGCATACACACATAGACACTTGCATACACACTTACACAATTGACACTTGCACACACATGTACATACATTTACACATATCACACTTACACCTACACTCGCACACATGCACACTTGCACGCACGCTCGCACTCACATGCATACACACTTACACACATTCACACTTGCATACACACATACATGCATGCTCACGCATACACACACATACATGCTCGCATATACACGTACACACAAGCAATCACACACACTTGTACACATACGCATGCATAAACACATACACACGCATGCACGCACACACACATATATTCGCATTTACACACATACATGCACACATTTTCATGCACACACACACGTATATGGACATATACTTTCATCGTTCACTCGAATGCGCATATACACGCAAGTGTAAGAATAAGCATGCACTTGCACACAAACAAGCTACCAGATGAACATCTGATGACTTATGAAAAATATATAAACATGCTTTCGAAAAAATACAATGAGCTCATTATTATGATATTTTAAAACTTTCAGAAGCAATGAATCCTTCAGGGAACAAGAGAACACACCAATGTGATGGTTGAGTAAGAGCGGAAGGGCTAATTAAGCTGCACAGGCTTAAGTTGACTGTGGCTGCAACATCCTGCTGCATAACTTGCTTCTTCCCTTAACCGGTAAGATATCCAATCTTTATTTCATAAAACCAAATATATAAACCGTGTATAATGCATCACACTGAAGATAGTCCAAAAACCTAAAGCTTGATTCTTTGGTATATATTGCGGTAAACGATGATCCGTTTGACTTGTCAAAGTGAGGTCCTAACCAGCCTACACGCCCTCTTGATCTGTTAACATGCAGGACCCCTGATAAAGCCCAGGAGCCACTAGATCTTTGTATCAGAAGAGGAGTGCAGACAAGCCCAGAAGCTGAGGAGACAATTGAAGATAGGTCAACAACTAGATTCCCTCCTCCTAAAACATCGAGGCGGAGGGTGCTCTTTGGGAGGAGTCTTCGAGGGACGTGATGTGGAACGCAGTAATTTCTGCATTGATACATGATGATAATGATGTAGTGACAGCGCAGCTACCTCGACAGCAACAGGCCGAGCGTCTATGATCTCAAATTCCAGGTCCTTCTTGCAGACCCGACCATTTTGGGATTGCTTGGAAGGAAATCAAAAAGCCGACTACCTCAGGGATCGCCACAGGAGCAGGGCTTCAGGCAGAGACTATCTATAATAAATGGACACAAGAGGACCCATGACGCGTTCTCATCCTCCGATGGGGACGAAGGCGCGCCCTCATCACATAAAATGCTAAAGGTCTGTCATAGTCATCTTCAATGTAATACAACAGAAAACGCATTCAAAGGGAGAATTTTTAATACTGAAATAGAAATAGGTACATCTAAAATCACAGACCCCCAGGCATTCCTAGAAAGATGCAGGCCTCTACTTATTCATGAGATGAGCTCAATACTGGGCAGAAATCAATCGGGATTTAAAATAATTTGCTCTTTGCAAGTTACACATATGAACCAGGCCCCTGCTTCTGACCATATTGATTGCCTGCGATGCCATAAGTTGTAAAAGCGGGTGTTAAACACTACCAAAAATGACCATAATGAGAATATCCATTTTAATAGTGATACTAAATTGGGACTACAGTCATCCGATATGGATTCTTTATTCTCCACTATGGCGAATGAAATGCTTGCAAACGTTTCAAATTTCCAAGGACAAACCAGTTCAAAATATTTACTGTCTGTAAATGCACTAGTTAATAGTGCAAGCTGTTATACACATCTCAAGGCATCACGCTATATAGAACTTCCTACTTTAATTAGCAATAAAAGGGCTGTTATAAACATTTATAAAGATGATGAATGCTGCTTTGTCTGGTGCATGCTGGCTGCAAAATATGCTATAAAGATACATGCCGAAAGGATAAGCAAATATCCTAAACATCTATTATTCAAATATTAATATAAAAATAATAATTGCAACCAATCTTCACTTATCTTTTGGAATCCTTGCCTGGACTAGTTTCGCAACGATTTCATTGCATTATCAACATATCCTTTTGGTCTCTTTTTTGATGTTGTTTATTTACACTGTTATGGTTACTGCTACTAGGTGGATTGTGTACTAATGCATTGCTAACTACTGGAATCAAAACAAATTTGGTAAGAGTGTCAATTGGAGGTATATCAAAATTCATTGCATGATTTCTATACTTTAATATAAATATTTTCTCCCAAACCATTAAATCTATGGGCCCATTTAAGTGTTTTAATAATTTAACATCTGGATTTATTTCATGATTAAATTTCCAAAAATGTTCTGCTACAGCCGATTTATCAATTTGTTTGTATTTAATATTCCTAAAGTGTTCTTTTACTCTGGTTTCCAAATGACGTTTAGTCTTACCAATATAAACAAGGTCACAATTTAAACAGTTTAATTGATAAATGCCAGATTTTTTATTTTTTGAAATTTCATCCTTTTTAGAAAAGCCTAACAAATTTTTTATACTATATTTATTTTGAGGAACCAATATTATGCCATGCTCTTTGAAAATATTTGTGAATTTTTTATTTGCCCAAGGGTGATAAGTAAATTTTTTAAAAATGTAATTATCTTTTATTTTCTTAAGCGTAGAAATATCTTTAATAGCTTTTTGATATTTAAACTTCTCAATTTTTTTATTTATAAAATCAGTATTAAAACCATTAATTAAAGCAGTGTTAATAATGTGTTTATATTCTTTATAGAATTCATCTTTATTAAGGGGTAAATTAATTAACCTATAAATTAAACTATTAAAAACAGCAAATTTATGTGAAAAAGGGTTAAAGCCATTATTTTTTATATAATTATCAGTGTGGGTTTGCTTTCTGTATATTCCAAAATTCAATTTATTGTCTTTTTTTATTATTTTTAAATCCAGGAAAGGGAGATAACCATCACTTTCAGTTTCTAATGTGAATTTTATAGCCTTATCTTGTAAATTTAAAAGTTTTAAAGCATCATTTACATGTTTATCAGGAACAATAGCAAATATATCATCTACATATCTATACCAAGTTTTAAAAATTAGAGGGAATGCTTTAGTGACTTGTATTTCAAAATAGCTCATGAAAAGATCAGCAAGAAAAGGTGAAAGTGGACTACCCATTGCTAAACCAGAAGTTTGTTGATAGAATTTGTCATTAAAGCTGAAAAAATTTTGATCCAAACAAAGATTAGTAAGGATAACAAAATCATTTATTAAATTTTCATTCAGTTCTATAGAACTTAACCATTTTTTTAAAAATGTCAAAAGTTTTTCTCTAGGAATGCTTGGAAACAAAGCAGTTACATCAAAAGAAACAAGTTTATCATTAGTAGACAATGTAATATTGCTGATCCTTTCAACTAGCTCAAAAGAATTTTTAATACTTAAACTCTCAAATTTTTCAATTATTCAGTTAATTCAATTATTCAGGAATAGATTTCCCTGTCAGCCTATACAGGTAAATCAGTTTGAAACACAAAACCCAGGAACGTCGGTCGCTGTATTTGGCTTAGATGACGAAAAATCTGCAATCCCACTATACCATTCACAAACAAAGCATACATTTCATGTTAATTTGCTATTAATCTCAGAGGGGTAAAACTTTCACTATTGCCTCATAAAGAACTTACAAGATCTTACGCAAGCACAATACACGAAAAATCATGACCAGCACTAGATCTGCGAACCCTGCATGAGACACTTTAAAATAGAAGAAATGTACAAGAAACACCAGCTGAGATGTTCCAAGGCACAAATTCTAAAGATGCCTACAAACGACGATGACATCCAGTTTTCATCCTATTCAAAGGGTACACCTGTAAGCTTTGTAATCTACGCTGACATTGAGAGTGCGCTAGCAGAGGTCCATTCTTGTGAACCCTCGACTAATCAGAGATGGACCCAAGCTATCCAGCACCACAATGGCATGTCAATATCGCTCAAGCTAGTATGTCGTCATGATAGCAAGATATCTAAATTTATTCTCCTTAGGCCCGGTTGCTTAAAAGTTAATCTGAGTTCAAACACCTGAAATTGATCTCAAGTCAAGCTGAACTTAGAATTTTGGTTGTATAAACAATGATCTTAGTTCAAGGCATCTTGAACTAAGATCAAATCTGACTGCTGAATTTTCTCCAGTTAACTTAACTGAACTAGGATTAGTAGAACTGCTGAAGATACATAATAGTTGTCCTTTCTTTAAACAAGGAAGACATAAATAGTACAAGTTTTAATACAACTTAAATAAAATGGTAAGTAACACTTGTTTGTAGTTATTTAGATAATTAGCCTATATATTTCACAATTCCCTTGCAGAATGCATTGCTTATAACCTATGCATTCATTGATTATAACCTATGCTAATATTTTCAGATGTCAGATTACTCGGATATCTCCGATGGTGAGGATTTTGAATTTGTAAGGGCTCCTCGTGTTTTTCAACATAGAAGGAATCCCATCTTAGAGCTTAATGACAGAGAATTCAAAATGAGATTTCGACTATCAAAGCATGTAGTTGAAGAACTGGAGCATAGGCTACATGAACAATTAAGGGCACAAACTCGGAGGAATTATGCACTCTATGCAATGTTTATGATCCTTCTTACATTACGGTTCTATGCAACTGGGAGCTTCCAAATGGTGATTGGGGATATCTTTAATGTAAATAAAGGGACTGCAAGCAGAACTATACACAAAGGTACAAGAGCGATTGCAGCCTTAAGACCTCATTAATATGCCTAGGGAAGAGGGTGAAGTAAGAAGGGTTATGCGGGATTTCCATAACATATGCAATTTTCCAGGAGTTTTAGGTGCAATAGACTGCACATATATCCCAATTATATCACCTGGTGGGAATAATGCTGAGATATGCAGAAATCGCCATGGTTGGTTTTCTTTAAATGTTCAAGCTGTCTGCGACTCAAAACTTCGTTTCCAGAACGTTGTTGCTAGGTGGCCAGGTTCAGCACATGATAGCAACATTTTTAGAAACTCTAGAATTCATGCACAATTTGAAACTGAAGAATTTCCCCGAGGTGTACTTCTAGGAGACAGTGCATATCACTGCTGTCATTTATTACTTACACCTACAATGAATGAAGAAACTCCTGCAGAACGAGCATATAACAGGGCCCATAGAAAAACAAGATCAGTTATAGAAAGGTCTTTTGGCGTTGTCAAAAGACGATTTCCATGCTTAAGAATGAAATTAGCCGTCAAATTACTTCGAATTCCTCCTATAATAGTAGCAACGTTTGTATTACATACCTTGGCCATTAATGCAGACGACGACACTCCTGACGTAGGCGGTGCTTATTACAGAGGAAGGAGAATCTACCAGGAACTGCCTATACCTGACTTAAATCAGAGAAACAGAAGGGAAAACACTGCACTGAGAACTGCACTTATTAACAACTTATTAACGTTAATTTATTATTTCATAACATTTACATTTGTTGTGATTTTTTAAGTTCAAACTCCAGCTTTAAAATTTTCATTTTCAGTTCATGTTCCTCCTCTAAGCATTCCAACCTCCTCTTGTAGAATTTTATCCTAATGTCTTCTTCCTTCCTTTGCTTTTCAGGACATGATGGTCTGGTTCAACTGGCACTTGTAGATGCTGAAGGCTCTGGTTCAACAGGCTGTATTTCTTCCTCCTGAAAATTGCAGACCTCCACTAAGCCCTCATCCTGCGGTGAACTAGAGATGACCTCCATATTTAAGTTTGTAATAACTTCGGGATGGAAATCCACATCATCGTCGAAGTCACAATGAGCTGGCAAAAACTGCGGCCTGAGTGCTGCAATCAGTTTGTGGCCACTTTCGTCCAAGGAAGACGGCACAAACATACCCCCCTCCTGTTTTGTAAAGTTTGACTTTATCTTCAGCATTTATTTTCTTTGTGCGTTTTTTATGTTTTCATAACACAATCTTAAACTTTTGCAATCGCGTGCAATAACATTTCTGGAATTAAATTCCGAAGTTATTTCCTTCCATGTTTCCTCCTTTCTCTTTGTGGTGTTGCTGTCTGTTTTCTTGTTTTCTATTATATCTTTGTGTTTTAGAACAATATCTATTAACATATCTTTCTCTTCGCTTTTAAAATTAGCAGAACGCACCTTTTTCTTTTCTTGAGTATCCATTTTAAGGTTATGCTTTCAAGTCGCAGTATTGTAAACGGAGAAAAAAAAAAGAGAAAGGGGGATTACGCATTACGCATTTAATGAAGATAACGTCAACTAACTAACTGTTTTTGATAAATATGATTTAAATATAGAGTCAATTATTATACTGTCTATATAAAATAAAACTATTTTCAGGAATAAAAGCCATAAACAGACATTTCCATTTAAGTCTTTTTTATGTCTATATTGGTTATCCTGTGCATTTGAATCCAATAAATCCGAATGGTCCTGAAGATTCTCGAGTCCTTTCGATGCAATACGAAAATTGCCATATATTGGTCATGTTGCCATTTTTGATTTTGTGTTCTCGGATCAACAGTGAACTGAGTTCATTAAACTAAGATCAGTATTATACAACCCACGCGGAGAAGCAAACTAAGTTCATTTTTGATGTTCGGTTATTAATGAACTACAGTTAGCGATTTTTATGCAACCGGGTCTTAGAGGTCCCGATGTTATTAATCATTTCTTTATCGAGCTTAAAGTGATAGCCGATATGGTAATCTCGCATAACAGCAAGATAGAGGAAATTAATTTGATTGCTCAGGACGGGGTTGATTTTCATAGCGCTCGTCATTGTCACGTATGTAGGAAGATGTTTGAGGAACATGGTCTGAAAGTTAGGGACCACGATCATTTAACAGGGGCCTTCATTGGAGCCGCTCATGTTGCCTGCAATTTAAATAGAAAGTTACCGAATTTCATACCAATCTTTTTTCATTGCCTGAGCAATTATGACAGCCACTTTTTAATAGAGCACCAGGCATAAAATGATAATCCCATTTCATGTATCGCAACCACTTCAGAGCGGTATGTATTGTTTTCAAAGCGATACAGGACCACAGATTTCAGGTTTCTAGATAGCTTCAGGTTCCTATAAGAGCATCTATCTAGTCTAGCCAACACGCTTGAAAAGGATGAATTCCGGATAACAAATGAAGAGTATAAAGAACATCAAGTGCTCATGAGAGCAAAAGGGATACTTATTCATATGTTGATAATGAAGAGAAACTGAAAAAAGCTCAACTACCTGAAATTCATAAGTTTGATGGTATATCTCAAGAGGAGTATCAAAATGCTCAAAATGTTTGGAATGCATTCAAAATTAATAACCTAGGCCAATAGCGTGATCTATACCTGAAAATAGACACATTATTGCTAGCTGACATCTTTGAGAAGTTTAGGGATCTCTCTCTGGAAATATACAATTTAGATACGTGCTGGTATTACGCCTTACCGGGTCTTGCCTTCGATGCCATGCTTAAGATGACGAAGGTAAAGCTTGACTTTATTTCTAACCAACAAATGTTGGAACTTTTTGAGGGAGTAATCAGAGGTGGAATGTGTAATTTATCAAAGAGATACATAAAAACTCAAAGTAAATATGTACCAGGCTACAAGCTTGAGGAAAAGCCTGTATATGCCTCCTATTGGGATTTGAATCATTTATATGGAAGTTCATTGATATATTACCTTCCTAAGGGAAACCTAAAATGGCTGACCAAAGATGAAGTCAGTCTGATTGATTTCACCTCTATATCTTCGGATTCACCCATTGGATATGTGCTAGAAGTTGATTTGGAGTATCCTAGCCATATCCATGACTAGCAAAACGAACTTCCTCTCTGTCCACAAAGTCAAATACCACCATATGGTCAATACAAGAAACTGTTGGCAACTTTGGACAACAATGAAAAGTACGCCTTGCACTATAGAAACCTCCAGCAGTGTATTGATTTAGGTCTCAAATTGCAAAATATCGTACGGTGGCATATGATCAGTCAGATTGACTGAAGATTTATATTAATGTGAATAAAGAAAGACGTGCAAGGGAGACGTCCAAATTTGGATAAAGTCTGTGGAAAAAAATGAATAGATCTATATATGTTAAATTCATTGAAAATGTGAGAAAATATACGGACTTCCGAATTGTAACGTCTTAGAAGCAGGCCAGGAAATTGACTGCCAAACTGAGGTACATTATGAGTATTATATTTAAAAAAAAAACTTGTAGGAATAGAGTTGAGCAGAGAGGAAGTTCACATGAATAAGCCTATCTACATAGGCCAGGCAATTTTGTATATTTCAAAATTATTAATGTACGATTTTTTCTACAGAGCCATGAAACCAAATTTAAAAGATCTAGTCCTGGCCTACATGGATACCGATTCCTTCATATTTGAAACATCAACAGATATCTATCAATTTATGAAGTGCTATCCACACCTTTTAGACACATCAAAGTTTGCAGTAGACAACTTATATGAAATAATACTACAGTACACGAAAGTGATAGGATTATTTAAAAATGAGCTTGGAGGTATGCCCTTGTATGAATATGTCGGGCTCAGGTCTGAACTGTATAGTTACAGATATGAGGGACAGACAGTGAAAAAGGGCAAAAGGAATAAACAAAACAGGCATGATAAATCTAAGTTTCGATAGCTATTTTGAATGTCTAAATTATATTAGAAAAAAACATTGGTAAAGCAAATTACATTTCGGAGCTACAAGCATTCAATTTATACAATAGAGCAGAATGAAGTCGCTCTCCGGGGGAGAGACGACAAAAGGAAATTGATTGAAGGCTCAGATTACACTCTTGCTTGGGGTCATCATTCGCTGGCTATGGCTGACATATAGCTGGAAAAATGCTCTGTTGTGTGTGTGTGTGTGTGTGTGTGTGTGTGTGTGTGTGTGTGTGTATTTCTATATTCAAAGCCTATATTTTAATTATAATTTGAACATGCGGTTTTGTATATATAATTTGATGTTTAACTTATTAATCATTTAATGTTTGTGTGTGCATTATAAATTTGTAAACAAAATGTTAATGGGACAGGTAAAGGAAAGTTGTTTTATGACAATAAAACACTTTATATGAAAGTCAAATGTTTCTTTAATTCATTTCTTCCTACAATATGTCTTTCCTGTCAATCCATTGAGAATTCTATTTCCTTGTCTGCGCAAGGTTTTCTCAATTAGGTATTCTAGGATAAAGTGTGGATTTAAGTTCGTGACCATAGAAAGCTCCTTTAATCTCCTCTTCATCATTATCATTGAGAATGTATGTAGTACGGTTGGTTCTTTTCATGGCGTCGACTTTGAAGATTTCAACACACCAATTAGCTATTCCTTCTCAAAATGTCCTTTAAGTTTAGATATCCTCACATAGTCACCAACTTTAAACTTTCTTGCATTCCTCTTCTCTCTTCGATAATGGTTATAGTTGTACATTGACAGAAAAAGGCTGTTATCCTTCACTTCACTAGGTTTCATTCGTACAGTTGAAACGTAAGTATTGTTGTACATTGAGATGATTCGTGGGAGAAGATCTAGCCACTTGTATGATCCTTGAGCTAAGAATTCCCGGTACGTCATGTTCTTCATTGTTCTAATTAGCCGTTCCACGGCAGCAACCTTCACGTTGCTATAGGCGCTGTAGTATTTAATGGTGTTCTTCATCATACTTTTAAAATTGTCATTATAAAACTCTTTTCCGTTATCACTTTGAATATTCCGGGGTGATCTCTGCATCTCATGTAAAATCTCTTCCATAGCCTTTGAAACTTGAATGCCGGTCTTATCCTTTAATGCTCGTACAAATGCCATTTTAGAGTTGAATTTGACGGCAATAAGTATATACTTGAAGTTTTTGTTCAGTTTGGCATGGAGGATCTTTTCAACTAGGTCAATCTGTACATCATCTTGGCCTTTGCTGACAATCTTTCTACGCAAGACATTTCTTCTTGCAGGTGCATAACGCTCTGCTGCTATATTTTTCTTCGCCTCTGTCATGCTATGATCCTAGATGATTTTATTTCTTAAATTATTTCATTGATTTCCTGACTGATATTGTTATTTCCAGCGTCTCTCAATGCGATGAGTAATCTCAATCGATTCACTAGTGTATTTGGGTATGTAATCTTGCTTTCTCTCGGAATGACGTTCTTTCCATTCAATCCCAATCCTTTGTGCTCATTGAGTAGTGGGCATATAATGATTTTATAATTGTAAGCTTTGATCTGTCTCAGCCGTCCTTGCCTGACAAACTGAGTTGATTCTAGAATTCTTCTCTAAGCTTCCAGATGCTCCTCGGTGTAGATATGCATTTCAGGAAATTTCTTAAAGATGAGCTTGCTCAATCCTGGTGTAGCATCGAATTTTTCTTATCCTACTCTAATTTGATTATTTATGAAATCAATCATTTTGCTTCCTAGCATGTACCTTCCATCCTTGTATCGCACTCCATATAGTGTATCTATCTCATCCTTGTCTTTCTTTCGAACTTGTTTCAAGTAGCTAGAAATGTTCTCGTCTTTAGCCGATATAGGAGGAAGGGAGTTCTTCTTATTCTGAATATGTAGTATATATCGAACAGTTCTGTTACAGGTTGAAGAACTTCACTCATAAGCCTCTGAGTTTCTAACTTCCGTCTCTTGAGCTCTCATAGCTTTTCCCTGATTGCTTTTGTATGTTTAACTACAGAGTCTTTATTACTTGGGTATCCATCTTGAAGTGAAATGATTTGTCCAGCTCTCTCCTATTTATAGTTTGCTTTGTCTAATTAGATAATGTCAATTTATATGCAATTTTAAGAGTTATATTTCGAATGTGACTGTCTTTGGCCCTTGTAGCATAAGCAATGAAGCTTATGGCATCACCTACTTTGTTTGCTGTAGGAAACTTCTCAATTCTACTATTTATTTCAATTATCGTAACTGTATGTGGGGGAGAAGGCAGGTGTGATAAAATGCTACATTCAATCAGTTCCCCATCTACAGGAAATGTATAGGAATTGAAACCAGACACTAGCACATATCTTAGTGAACCGCCCTTGTATGGTTTTGTTTGTAGTGAAACGACTAGCTTGCCTCGCATTTGATCTAGTAAAGCATTTAGGACATTGACTTGGGTTTTAAGAATGCTGATACTACCCACTGATGTGGTTAGGTGTTTATCTATAGAGCTTTGTCTATTTCCTATGGACTCCAAATGTTTGCCTACTGTTGCAACAATATCATCAGTTGCTGCACCTAGAGATTTGTTTAAGCTTGATTGTGCTTCATTTGGTTTCCTTGTGATGAGATGTCTTACCTATTTCTTATTTGCTGCATCACCATCATAAACAGGATCTGCTACTTCCGTTATTCTTCTCTTTTTAAATGAAAAATTGCCATTAGATTTGATTAAATGGCTTCTTGTGTTTTCTGGCACACTTGTTCCTGGATATACTGAACTAAACATGATATAAATTGTATGTTTTAATGATATCTACATTTTGTGTATAGTAACTTTTGTCTATCTCTTATGGTTTACCGGTTATGTAAGATTCATTCAGAATAAAGAGGTTTTTACAGGCTATTCCCAGAAAATTCAAGATGCACATTTTATTTGATGTGTAAATATCATTAACATACAGCATTTTAATCAGAATCATTAAAGCCATTTTTGAGAAAATTAAATGTATGAACTTTTTTTCATTAAAGGGTAGTTAAGTGTGGGCAGATTTTTCTCAAAATCTTCATGTCGCATCCCTGGAAGATATATTGATATTTTGCTGACTTTTTGTTTTTTGAGTTATCGTGTTCACATCACACACACACACCCATACATGCACGCATGCACATATATGCTACTTTTTCTAAAAATGCTTTCTTTGGATACAGGGGACTCTAAAACGTGTATTACCAGTGAAATTGTAGTAACAAATTTTTGGGTGGAATGCAATAGGTACCTTCTCTATACACTATATACATAGTACATATAGAGAAAGTAAAAATGGACCAAAGTTTTGAATGAGATTGGTGTTTTAACAGGATCTACATGTTTTAGTGGGTAAGTTTTGTTTGTCTCTTATGGTTTACAAACACACAAAGTTCAGTCAGAATGATTTGGAGTTTCTGCCATACTTTCACATGTTTAAATATTAAGAAACTGAAATAATAATATACTCTAGGTGTTCTTGGTTTTCAGGGAGCTTATGTGGACCCATTGATGTTTAGGGAATGTGCATCTCTCCCATCATCAGGATGTTATGTACCTATATATATTCTTGGTTATTGCTTGAATTGTCTACAACAGGTAGACAGCAAGTTTTCTTGGCATAGAGTGTATATTCAGGTCTTTTTCTTTTCTTTTCTTTTTTTCAGCTTAACACCCTTTGATGAATGAAAATGGTGAAATGATCTCAAATGATCTTGGGGTCCATGGAGTTACTCATCATCTCAGGATAAGGGAACCCCCCAAAACAACCTATCCAGGTTTCTCACCCTGAGCGAGATTCAAACTTGTGACCTGTGCAGTCATTTTAACTGATCAATTTAGTCATCGTCCTAATGCTGAGAGAGATGCATGATCCTGAAATATCGATGGCTCTACATCACTTCACCTGGCTTGAGTGAGTTCATTGCCAGGAAAGCTCTTGTTGAAACAATAATGATTAGAATATCTTAATATTTGTATCAGGAGTAGTTGTTGATGTCTTGGGATCCTGTAGCTCACAATCCCCCCTAAATAGGCTGTTTTCTTTTATAGAGAAGACTATTGCAAGAGTTAGTGAAAACATGCCATGTTAATTGTTGCCAACAGAAATCTGTTAGATTGGCTAGGTGCCTTAGTGACAACCTGCTGATTGGGATGATGATTATATTAATAATAATACTCATAATAATAATAATAATAATAACAATAATAACAATATAATAACAAAATAATAAATACTTAATAAATTATAATAATAGTAATAGTAGTAGTAATGATAATAGTAATAATAATAGTAATAGTAGGAATAATAGTAATAAAAATAATAATAATAATAATAATAAAATAATAATAATAATAATAATAGTAATAATAATAATAATAATAATAAACATGTTTACTTCTCATGACACACTTAAATACTGTACAGAAATGATTGTACAAAACAATAAGCACTCTTTCCACTGAATTACAATAACAAAAGAAACCTTTCAGTATTTCTATGATTCCTATGAGCATGTATGACTGCGGAAAACTTTTTTTTTTTTTTTTTTTTTTTTTTTTTTTAGTTTTAACGTCCTTTAACGTGGTTTGGGCATATCGGACGATGAATGAAATTGGTGAAATGATGCTCAAATGATCTCGGGGTCCATGGAGCTTAAAGTTACTCGACATTCGGCTTCTCAGGATAAGGGAAACCCCGAAAAAAACCTTATCCGGGTAACTCACCCTAAGCGAGATTCGAACTCATGACCTTTTGAATGTGAGGCAGACACGCTACCACCACACTACCCAGGCGGGCTTGGAAAACATTTGAGGCATGCTTCTAATGAATCTTTTTTTTTTTTTTTCTACGTTCTCTATACGAACTATGTACATAGTGTATAGAGAAGGTAGAGTATTGTACCCAAAATTTTGATACCGAGATTTCACCAGAAATACATGTTTTGAGACTCCCTGAATCCAAAAAAGGCATTTTTAGAAAAACGTCTGTGTGTGTGTCTGTCTGCCTGTCTCTGTCTGTATGTGTGTGTGTGTCTGTGGGCAGCATAGTTCAAAAACGAAAAGACCGTTAAATACCAAACTTGGTATTTAAGTTCAGTATCTTCCAAGGATGGGACACAAAAATGTTCAAGAAAATCCCCCCACCCCAAACTACCCTTTACATGGAAAAACATTTGAAAATTTTGATTTTCTTAAAATGGCTCTAATGATTTTTATTAAAATATCGTATATTAAAGATATTTACCTGGCAAATAAAATGTATATCTTGAACTTTCTGGGAATAGCCTCTGAAGACTATTTTATTCTGGTTGAATTTTATGGAATTGTGCATAACTGCTAAACCGTAAGAGATGGACAAAAACTTACTTTGCAGAAAATACAGCTCGCAATAAAACACACAATTTATGTCATACACATTTTTTTCGTGGAGTTGATCATTTTAAAGAAATTCTTGGTTTTTCATTTCTGCTTTGAAAAACATACTTTTCTCATACAGGAATTTGTTAACTCCTGTCCATACAAACAAAGGAACTTCTGTCACATAGCAACCAGCTTTTGGCTATCATTTTAACCTCCCTCATTTCGCTTCTACTTACAAGGAAGCAAATAATAAGACTATATCTGATAATATTTCTCGATTAGCATGAAGTAAATAGAAGCATAATCTTTTTAACTAAAATTTGTTGCAGAGATGTAGAGAAAGTCATGTAAATGGAACACATCAGATTATTTTTTGTGGGATGTTGTCCTATTCTTGGGTAAAGACTCCTGCAAGCTCTTGAATACTCTGAGGAGCTATAGAATGCTTTCAGACACTGCATTCTAGCATATCCCACAAATGCTCACTGGGATTGAGGTCCGTACTCTTAGCAGGCAGTTCGTTGTCTGTATTTGAAAAGAAAAATGGCGTGTTATTTATGGATGATCTTTAACTACTGTGGATCTCAGCGTCCCATTCTAAATTCTTAATTTTGCTCAGAGACCTCTCTATCAGGCTTGAGATTCTTTTACGTGCCGTAAATCTATGTCACGGGACCAATGGCTTTACTTCCCTCCCAAAGGAAGCCATGCTAAGGATTTTTACACCCAAAAAATCCATCTTCCTTTGCCGGGTTTGAACCCACGACCTTGAATATATGCAGTTAGCATGGTATGTATTATGTATTTGAAGATTCTGCAAGGTGGCCATAGTGGCGCCAGCTGTAGGACTGCAGTGTTGTGTTGCTGCAATATAAACTAGGATCCCATTCTAATTGTAACAGGCATAACATGTTCCAGAACATTATCAACAGCATCCCCGTCCAACTCCATTGACCGAATTGGACTCGTATACGTTTCCGCTGGCTGCCGTATGAGAACAGTTGAAGGCGCTAGTGTGCCTGAGAGAACGTCCCATAATTACCCGCGCGCATTCTCATCATTCTTCGTCGTTGTTTTCTGTTATTCTATGGATGCTGCACCATAGTTGAAATTATATTTGATATACAATTTCATAGTTCAACTGCTTCGTTTTATTCTTGCCATTTCTGTTAACTTCTAATTTATTTTTATTAGATTACAATTTTATTCATATAATTCTAGTAATTTTAAGTTCCCCAAAGCTCAAAAACTCAAAGAACTATCTTAAAATGACGATACATGAGAATGCAACTATGTATGGCAAAATGGCGAAAAATGAAATGGCGTGTTATTTATGGACGCTCTTTAACTACTGTGGTTCTCAGCGTCCCATTCTAAATTGGGCGTGAAAGATCGCTTAATTTTGCTCAGAGGCCTCTCTTTCAGGCTTGAGGTTCTTTTACGTGCCGTAAATCTACGACACGGGACCCACGGCTTTACTTCTCTTCCAAAGGAAGCCATGCTGAGGATTTTTACACCCCAAAAATCTATCGTCCTCCGCCGGGTATGAACCCGCGACCTTGGGTATCCGTATAGATTGATGCTGACACTACCTGCTTTGTTCATCATTATGTATAAGCTACATCAAAATTGAGTACCTTTGCTGCTGTTATAATAATGCAAATAAAGCAGACAATTTAAGCGTTTATCAGCTCCATTATCTTTTGAATACACAGTTCAATAAACAATACATATTTATCATTAAATAATTAAAAAGTTGCACGCATTAATTATTGGAAAAAGATGCAGAAAGTGGTATATTAGATGAACAAACATAACCTATATCACTGCCTTCCTTTATATTGCAAACTGATTAAAATAAGGACATACTCTTAAAATATTGGGCAAAAAATTAAGACTGAAATCAAAAGCCTGGAGTAAAGAGAATTAATTAAGATATTTTTCGTGCTAACTGAATTTAAGTGCCTACCACACAGTATGTGGCAAATTAAATATCTTTCTCAACCTCAGGTGGTTGAGAAAAAGAAATTATATCTTTATAATACAAATATATTAAAAATATAAACCTTTTAATATAATAATGCCTATATTTAAAGGACGCTAAAATTCCTAATTCATGATGGTGGTGATGCTGATGGGGTGGGATTACCTACAATCCTTTCTGCTAAGCACATTATGCATTGATTTTCCTCTATTTCCTTTTCACATGCTTGCCTCTTGTTTGTAGAGGTAAGAATTACCCCGGAAGCCAGGATGACTACATTCTAATTATTATATTTTAACATTTTTATTCTTGTTTCGACATTCTAAAATTGAATTTCTCACAAATTTCCTAAAGTATTTCTGTCAGTGTTTCTAGCAGTCTGGTTGGCAGTGTTTACACCTGACAGTAATAAAATAATTATTTATTATTATTATTATTATTTATGTACTAATCCTGTATTATACTTATTTCAGATATAGAACTGGCTATGAGGTTCCAGAAAGTACCACATGGTGAACTGCTATGTTAGAAGACAGAAGATACACATAAGCAGGGGCGGCGCGTCCTATGTGTTCACTGGTTCAGTGAACCCCCGAAAAAAAAGTTACAGTTTAAAATACATAAATTTATAATTTACGTAATTATTCTTTCTCGTATTATTCATTTTATTTCCATTTTCAAACTATTTTATCGTATGAAAAGCCTTCAAGTCTTTGCAATAGCCGCATACGTTCCAACGCGCTGCCCGGGTTCAATCTCTCTTCTGAACCTCCGAGAATAAAAATAAGAACTGAAGCTTTCCTGGCGACGTGTTAATTCAAAATCTTCTCGGGCTTCTAGCCAGGTAAAAACTTGGCTAGAAGCCCGAGAAGATTTTGAACTCCGAGAATAAGTTTGTCGGTGCTTCTTCGGTGAAGAGGGGTAAGGGGAATCGTCGCTAACAATACTGGATTTGAGCTGGAGTGATGACCAGCGCTGCTGCGAGTCGGCTCTGGCGGAAACGCACGAATTAATCCGAAATGAAAAGCTACAGGACTGCAACAAATAGCACGTGCGTTTTCGTTGCAATAGAGTGATTCAGTAATAATATACATGTAACAGTGCATTCGGTTATATACTTGTGCTTTGGTGTTCATATGCATATTCATCTGTTCGAGTTTGTTTTCAAAGAAGAATGAACAACGTTCAATACTCTTTAAAAACAAACTTCACAGCTTTAAGCTTGGAAGAGAAGTATAAAATTAAGAAGCTTGGCAGGCCAGTACCTCAGCTCGAATTAAAACAAGCGCAAGACAGTCGAGATAAGACATTTTGCAGGTCTTTTAATGTAAATATATACAAAAGAAATGGTTGGATTTGCAGTTGCATTACTGCAAATAAGCTATTTTGTTTTCCGTGCTTACTGTTTGCTATGGGCAAAGATACAAACTGGACATGCCATGGCGTGTCAAATCTAAGTCATCTAACACAGAAAATTAAAAAGCTCGAGGAATCTATTGCATATAAGAATGCTTCAGCCCTTGGAAAAACGGAAATTAGGCGGCAACTTAGCTCGGCTTTTAAACAGAACATAGAAAGACACAATGACAACGTAAGGAAAAGTCGCTATGTTCTTTCCAAACATTGCATTAAGTTCAGCGGTGAGTTTGAACTTGCCCTACGTGGACATGATGAAACAGCAGAATCTAACAATCCTGGAATATTCAGAGGGCTAATTTGTTTGGTAGTATTTAACGCCCGCTTTAACTACTTAAGGCACCGCAGGCGATGGCACTGATGATATATGATGATGGAGCACCGGTGGAATGCGATGAAGGGGGAAACCGGAGTACCCGGAGAAAACCCGCCCCAGCGCCGCTTTGACCACTACAAATCTCACATGCGGTTGCTTGGGATTGAACCTCGGCCGTCTAGGTGAGAGGCGAGCGGTCTAACCACTCGGCCACGACGCGGCCCAGAGAGGGCTAATGAATTTTACTTCAGCTTTAGATGCAGTTGTAAAAGAGCACATGAGCAATGTTTAAGGGCACATCCAAGGATATACAAAATGATTTACTAGAATGTATGTTACATGTGTGTCGTGAGGAAATTAATGTTGAAATAGCCAAGGCAGTTTCGTGTCTGTGATAGCAGATGAAACATCTGATGTATCTTCTAAATTTCAATTGGTTATAGTATTTCGTTATCTGTTATCCACTGGAGAGCCTGTTGAAAGATTTTGGACATTTTTAAATCCACCAGGTATTGACGCTTCCTCCTTAGCAGCTTACATTAAAAATGTCCTCGCCGATGTTGTACAAGAACAGAAAGAAAAAGTAATATCTCAAAGTTATGATGGTGCTACCGTCATGCACGGTCAACATGCAGAGGTGCAAACAATCGTAAGGAAAGAGTATCATTTCGCGTATTATGTGCATTGTTATGCTCACCAATTGAACTTAATTCTTGCCCAAGCTACCAGTCAAAATAAACATGTAAAACTGTTTTTCAATACTATTGCAGAAGTGCCAATATTCTTCTCTCATTCACCTCAAAGAGTGGCTGTTCTAGATGCAATAGTGAAGCGAAAAGTCCCTCAGGGATCAGCCACAAGATGCAATTTTAAATCCAGAACAGTTCTTACAATTCATGAAAATAAAGAGGACATTCTGGAATGTCTCCAACAAATTGAAGACACCGGCAACCAAATGACAACTGTGAATCAAACCTCTGGTCTAAAATTTTCCCTTTGGTTAGAGGAATTTTATAAAATAATGCCCCATGTGGATATCTTGTACAGCCAATTACAAAAGCGCACCACTGATCCTGTATCAATAAAGTAAGCAATAGCAGCATTCGAATATGAACTTTCGAAAATTAGAGACATTGTTGATAATGTCATAATCAAGGAAGAACCAAAGGTAGCAAAAAGAAGATGCGAGGACGTGTACATAACAAGGAATGCAGCAGCTAAAGAAGTATGTGACATAATAATTCAACAGAGCAAACAAATGTTTGAATTCTCCAGCCAATTATTGGCCTCTAATTTACTTGACCAGCACTTCTTCCCTACACTGAAGAATAAATTTCCTGAAAAAATGCTTTCTGCTGTTGTGCAGTCTTATCCATTTTTAAATAAACCTAAGTTAAAAACAGAACTTCAGGTCATTTATTCTCGAGATGATTTTCAGGAAATGAAAAGTTCAGTAGCACTTCTGAAGTTTTTAATTGAAAATAGCCTCAAGAACCCTTTGGAGATGTTATGAAATTGCTGAAATTGGTAGCTACTGTCCCAATGGCAACGTGTGAAGCAGAGAGGTGTTTCTCCACTTTGAAGCGGATCAAAACATTTCTTAGAAGCACCATGGATGAAGATAGGTTGTCTGTTCTTATCATGTTATCTATTGAAAAGGAAATGATCCACAAGCTTTCACATTTCAATGAGAGAGTCATAGACAGATTCACCACAAAAAAGGAAAGGAGGATGGATTTTCTCTATAAACATACCTCTACAGAAGATTCAAACCTATCAACGTCGTCAGGATCATTTTAAGATAATTTTAGAACTATAGATATATTTTAAATAATTTAGAAAGTCAAATAATTTGGAAAGGTAAACTTCATAAAGCAGTAAAAGTGGTGAACCCCCTGTCGGTTAAGTCACCAGCCGCCACTGCACATAAGTTACTTTTTGTGAAGATTAGTATGGTCTTCGGAGTGTCTAGAGGTTGTTAAAAATAAAACTCTGTTATCAGAAGGACTTTAATAGAGCATGGTACAAGTGAAATGCTTAAATACTACCTCGTAAAACAGTAATGAAATTTGTAATTAATTTAAAACCACCATTATGCCTTACATGAGAATCCTGAAGTACTTCTCTGTGCAGATTTTAAAATATTATTGTTATAAAAATAAACATAATATATCTCAGGACAAAATATCAAACCTCAAGCCTTATAAAAGGCACATTTCCGTATTAGGTAAGACATTTCTGAAGCTCTGCTCTGTGGTTTGGATCCTAAAACAAAGTTCTCATATATAGGTTTCAAATTTCTAAATATTAAAAATACATATATACCATTATTAGATATATAGTATCATTCTGGGGATCTTGCAATCATAGTATCAACAATTATTTTAAAACTAATCATATGTGCACCTATCATAATATCAGATAAATAACTTTTAAACAATTTCAAATTGTTAAAACACATCACTGTCTCAAAGTCCACCATATATCAGGATAATTGAGATTATGCCTTTATAATTATACAAATAAGTAATTCATTAAAAATGTTTTATCCAAAAAATTAGATTTTTTTACAGAAAGAACTCTAGTAAGCCAATTAAAACATACAATAATGTATATTTAAATAGTTACATATTACATACTGTCTAAAATAGCTTAAGGTTTTTCAAATTTTAAATGGTATAGTTTATGCAATACAAAATATTATGCACAAAAACCCTAAATATAATTCCTCACATTCCTTATGAACCAATTTGCTCTGTTATTACAACAATAATTAATGGAACAGTCTACATTGTATGGAATAGCGAAACCATAAAAATGTGAGTTTTGTGTAAGGATTAATTTTTCTAAACTGTACAAAGTCAAATGCTGAATTTGAACTAGTCATGAGCTGAAATATGTTTTTTAAAATCTTGTTTTTATTCAGAAATTCTATTGCAATAATTGGAATTTTAATAAGAAAATTGGTATTAATTTATTTATTATTATTATTATTATTATTATTATTATTATTATTATTTTATCTGAAATGTTGCTTTCAATCGCAAAACCCCTCCCTGGATACTACCATGTGTGTATGAAAAAAAAACAAAACTGAAAGGGTAGGTGAAATATAGTGCATTATTTGATGAAGGCAATTATTATGTAAAAATTATAGAGAAAAGAGGTATTTACCTAAATATTACATATTAAATATTATTTATTAACCCTCCCACCCATCCTTCCATCCATAAACACACCCACCCATTCATCCATCCATCCAACCACCCATTCGTCCATCCATCCATCCACCCATCCGTCTACCCACCGACCCGATCACCCTCCCATCCATCCCACACACCCACCCACCGATACATCCACTAATCCACCCAATCACCCATTCACCCATTCACCCTAACAACCATCCATCCACCCACGCACGCACCCAACCATCCATCCTTCCATCCATTCACCAACCCACCCATCCATCCACCCATTCATCCATTCATACATCTATCCATCCACCAAACCACCCACACATCCACCCACCCATACATCCATTCATCCACCCATCCATTCACCCAACCATCCATCCACCCATACACCCATCCATCCACCCATCCATCCATTCATCCACCCACCAACCCATCCATCGATCCTTCCATTTATCCACCCTCCCACCCATCCTTCCATCCATAAACCCACCCACCCATCCACCCACCCAACCGTCCATCCACCCATCCGTCTACCCACCGAACCACCCACCCACCCATTGATACATCCACTAATCCACCCAATCACCCATTCACCCACCCAAACAACTATCCATCCACCCATCCATCCATCCATTCATCCACCCACCCATTCACCCACCCACCCAACAATCCATCCATGCACCCACCCATTCATCCATCCACCAACCCACCCAACCATCCATCAACCCAGCAACCTATTCACCAACCCATCCATCCTCCCACCCACACATTCACCCATCCGTCCTTCCATCCACCCACCCACTCACCCATCCATCCATAAACCCATCCACCCACACTTACATCCATCCATTCATCCATCCACCAACCCACCCATCCAACCATCCATTCACCCATCCAATTATTTATCCACCCACCCATCCACCCATCCATCCTTCCATCCAACCATCCCTCCATCCATCACCCCCTCCATCCCTCCCTCCATCCCCCTTTCCCCCAATTCCTCCCTAGATCCCGCCCTCAATGCCTCCCTCCCCCTCCACACATATCAATTACACACTCACACACATTCACGTATACCCACACTCTTTATAAACCACACACAGAGTCACACACTCAAACAAACATACAACACCGAAAAAGCACTCACTCACATAAGCACTAAACCCATATAGGCAAACACTCACACACATTCAAACAAACACTCGCAAGCGCACATTCACAAACACTCAAACACACTCACACGCATACTCATATACATATACATTCACAGTTTAACACCCATAAACACACTCGTACACACACAACCACAATACACTCCCACTCAGTTCACAAACACTCTCACTGACTCAGACACATAAACACACTCGCCCAAACACTCACAAAACCTTCACACACACCCACTCATAAAAACACTCACACAATCAGTGAGACATGAACTCTCACACATACTCACACAAACACTCAAACAACCACAACCATACACACACTCACTCACACAGACAAACAGATACTCATATACACATACATGCTCAGCACACACTGACACACACACTCACACATCACAAACATACACTCACACACATTCTAATGCAACTATTCACACACATTTAGACCCTCCCACCATCCCTCCCTCAAACCCTCCCTCCAGCCCTCCATTCCCCCTCCATCCCTCCCTCAATCCCTACCTCCATCCCTCCCTCCATCCATTAATCCAAACCTCCCTCCATCGCTCCCTCCATCCATCCAATCATCCCTCCCTCTATCCCTCCCTCCATCCATCACCCCCTCCATCCCTCGATCCATCCCTCATTCCATCCCTCCCTCCATGACTACCACCATCCCTACATCCCTCCCTCAATGCCTCCCTCCCCCCTCCATCCATATCTCCAACCTTCCCTCTATCCCTCCCTCCATCTCTCTTTATATCCCCATTCAAAAACCCACACACATACACTCACACACATCACAAACATTCAAAAAACATACACTCACACACATTCTAATGCAACTACTCACACGCATTTAGACCCACAATCTATTCCTCCATCCATCCCTCCCGCTATCCATCCCTCCATCCATCACTCCCTCGTTCCCTCCCTCGTTCCCTCCCTCCATCCCTCCCACAATGCCTTCCTCCTTCCATCCCTACCTCAATCCCTCCCTGCATCCATCTCTCCCTAGACCCTCCATCCATCTCTCCATCCCTGCCTTCATCCTTCCATTCCTCCCACCATCCTTCAATCGCTCCCTCCCTCCATCTCTACCTGCATCCCTTCCTCCAAGCTGCCATCCCTCCCTCCATCCCTACCTCCTTCCCTCCCTCCCTCCTTGACATCCTCCATCCCTGCCTTCCTTTGTTCCTCACTCCATCCCTGCCACCATCCATTAATCCGTCCCTCTCTTCCTCCCTTCATTCCTCCATCCATCCCTCCCTCTATCCATCCATCCCTCCCTCGTTCCCTGCCTACATCCCTCCCTCCATCCGTACCTCAATCCCTCCCTCCATCTCTCCCTCCATTTATCCCTACATCCTTCCCTCGCCCCTCCATCCAGATCTCCATCCCTCCCTCCAACCATCCATCCCTCCTTTACTCCCACCATCCCTTCCACCGACCCTCCCTCCATCCCTCCATCCCTCTCTCCATCCCTCCCTCCATCTCTCCCTCTATCCCCACTCAAAGACCCACACAAACACACATACACTCACCACGCTAAATACACACAATCACTGGTACACTCATGTGCTCACTCACTGATACACACTCAAACAGAAACTCAAACACATCCTCAAATATAAAGACATTCATATACGCCTACACACAGACACCCACAGACATAAATATTAAATCCCTACCATATTAACAATTACACACACACACACACACACACACACACACACACACACACACACACACCTACGCCCACATTCACATATAACGACACTCTTTATAAACTCACACACATAGTCACACACACTCAAACAAACATACAACTCCAGCCAAGCATACACATAAGCACTCTACCCATATAGGCAACCACTCACACACAGTCAAACAAACACACTCGAGCGCTCATTCACACACACTCACACGCATTCTCATACACATATAGACATACATTCACAGTTTAACACCCATACACACACTCGCACACATACAAACACACTACATTCCTACTCAGTTTCACACTCACACAGACTCAGAAACTTAAACAAACTCGCCCAAACACTCGCAAAACCGTCACACACACCCACTCATAAAATCACTCACTCAATCACTGATAAACAACACTCACAAACTTTCACAAAAACACTCCAACAACCATAACCATTACACACACTCGCACACACAAACAGATACTCTCATACGCATACACACTCACCGCACACTGACACATATACTCACACATCACAAACAAACATTCACAAACATACACTCACACACATTCTAATGCAACTATTCACACGCATTTATACCCACATTCCACCCCCTCCATCCCTCCCTACACGACTCCCTCCATCCCTCCATCCCTCCGATTTTCCCTCCCAACATCCACGAATCTATCCATCCATCCCTCCTTCTATCCATCCCTCCATCCATCCAACCATCCCTCGTTCCCTCCCTCCATCTCTTCTTCCAAGCGTCCATCCATCCATCCCTCCATCCATCCCTCCATTCCTCCCTCCCTTCCTCCATTTCTCGCTCCATCGATCCGTTTATCCCTCCATCCCTCCATTCATCCCTCCCTCGTTCCCTCCCTCAATCCCACCCTCCCTCCATTCCTCCCTCCATCCAACCATCCCTTCCTCCATCCCTCTCTCCATTTTCCCCTCCTACCCTCCCTCCATCACTCCGGCCATCCTCCATTCATCCCTCGCTGCACCACTCCCTCCAACCCTCCCTCCATCCTGCCCTCCACCCCTCCCTCCAAACATCTATCCCTCCATCCATCCATCTTGTATCCATCCATCCCTCCATCCATCCCTCCATCCATCCATCCGGCCCTCTATCCCTCCCTCCATGACACCCTCCCTCAGTCCGTCCCTCCCTCCATCCATCTCTCCCTCTATCCATTCTTCCCTCCATCCGTCCCTCCATCCCTCCCTCCATCCCTCCCACCATCCCTACCTCCATCCCTCCCTCCATTCCTCCATCCCTCCCTCTGTCCCCACTCAAAAACCCACACTCACACACATACACTCACACACGCTTAATACACACAATTACAGGTACACTCATGTGCTCATTCACTGACACACACTCAAACAGAAACTCAAACACATCCTCAAAAGTATAGACACTCATATACGCCCACACACACAAATATTAAATTACTACCATATTCACAATTACATACACACACACACCCAGAACCACATTCGCATATAACGACACTCTTTATAAACTCACACTCAGAGTCACACTCACTCAAATAAACATACAAGTCCAACCAAGCACACACTTACATAAGCACCCAACCCATATAAGCAAACACTCACATTAATTCAAACGAACACACTCAAGCGCTCATTCACTCACACTCAAACACACTCACACGCATACTCATACACATATACACATACATTCACAGTTTAACACCCATACACACACTCGCACACATACAAACACACTACACTCCCACTCAGTTTCACAAACACTCACACAGACTCAGAAACATAAACACACTCGCCCACACACTCACAACACCCTCACACACACCCACTCATAAAATCACCCTCAAATCACTGATACAAGAACTCTCACACACATTCACACAAACACTCAAACAACCACAACCATTACACACTCTCGCGAATACAAACATATACTCGCATACGCATACAGAATAAACGCACACTGACACATACACTCACACATCACAAACAAACATTCACAAACATACTCTCACACACATTCTAATGCAACTATTCACACGCATTTAGACCCACAATCCAGCCCCCCTCCATCCCTCCCTCCATCCCTACTTCCATCCATCCCTCCATTCCTCCCTCGGTTCCTTCCTCCAACCTTCCCTCCAGCCATCCATCCATCCCTCCATCCCTCCGTCCTTCTCACCATCCCTCCCACCATCCATATATCCATCCCTCCTTCCATCCATCCATTCCTCCCTTTATCCATCCCTCCGTCCTACCCTCCCTCGTTCCCTCCCTCCATCCCTCCCTACCTCAATCCCTCCATCCATCTATTACTCCATCTATCCCTCCATTCCTACCTCCCTCCCTCCCTCCCTTACTCCCTCCATCCTTCTATCCCTCCCACCATCCCTCAATCCATCCATCACTCCATACCTCTCTTCATCCCTCTCTCCCCCTCCATCCATCTCTCATCCCTCCTCCATCCCTCCCTCTATCCCCACTCAAAATCTCACACTCACACAATTCACTCACACACGCTAAATACACACAATCACTGGTACACTCATGTGCTCACTCACTGACACACACTCAAACAGAACCTCAAACACATCCTCAAATATATAGACACTCATATACGCCCACACACAGGCACCCACACACACAAATATTAAATCACTACCATATTCACAATTACACACTCACACACACACCCAAACCAACATTCGCATATAACGACACTCTTGATAAACTCACACACTCAAACAAACATACAATTCCAACCAAGCACACTCTCACATAAGCAATCAACCCATATAGGCAAATACATACAGTCAAACAAACACACTCAAGCGCTCATTCATACACACTCACACGTATTCTCATACACAAATAGACATACATTCACAGTTTAACACCTATACACACACTCGCACACATACAAACACACTACACTCCCACTCAGTTTCACACACACTCAGAAACATAAACACACTCGCCCAAACACTCACAAAACCCTCACACACACCCACTCATAAAATCACTCACACAATCACTGATACAAGAACTCTCACACATTTTCACACAAACACTCAAACAACCACAACCATTACTCACACTGGCACACAAAAACAGATACTCTCAAACGCATACACACTCAACCCACGCTGACACATATACTCAAACACATTCTAATGCAACTATTCCACACGCATTTAGACCCACACTCCATCCCTCCCACTATCCATCCCTTCCTCGTTCCCTTCTTCCATTCCTCCCACCATCCCAACCTCCATCCCTCCGTCCATCCCTGCATCCCTCCCTCCATTAACCCCTCCATCCCTCCTTCTCTCCATTTCCCCGTCCATCCCTCCGTCCATCACTCGCTCCATCACTGCCTCCAATCCTCCCACCATCCCTCCATCTATCCCCCCTCCCTCCATGCCTCCCTCTGTCCATTCCGCCATTCATCACTCCCTCGTTCTCTCCTTCCATTCCTCCCACCAACCCTACCTCCATCCCTCCATCAATCCATCCCTCACTCAATCTCTCCCTCCATTCATCCCTCCATCCATCCCTACAGCTTTCCTTTCCTCCATCCCTCCCACCATCCCACCCTCCAGCCCTCCCTTAATCCCTCCGTTAATCCCTCCGTCCATCCCTCCCTCAATTTCATCCCTCATTCCATCCCTCTCTCGTTCCCACCATCCATCCCTTCCTCAATCCCGCCCTCCATCCCTCCCACCATCCCTCCCTCCATCCCTCCATCCATCAATCCATGCCTCCCGCTATCCCTCCATCCATCCCTACCGCGTTCCCTCTCACCATCCCTCCCTCCATTCCTCCCACCATTGTTCCATCCATCCCCTCTCCATCCCTCCCTCCATCCATCTCTCCGTCCCTCCCTCCATTTCTCCCTCCATCCCTCTGTCCATCCATCCGTCCATCCTTCCTTACATCCCTCCATCCGAGTCACCCTCCATCCCTCCTTCCATCCATCTATCCATCCCTTCATCTATCCATTCATCCCATCATCCATCCATCCATCTTCCATACCTCCATCCATCCCTCTATCCACACTCAAAAACCCACACTCACACATACACACACACACGCTAAATACACACAATCACTGGTATACTCATGTGCTCACTCACTGACACACACTCAAACACATCCTCAAATATATAAACATTCATATACGCCCACACACAGACAGCCACACACACACACACACACACACACACACACACACACACACACACACACACACATTAAATCACTACTATATTCAAAATTACAAACTCACACACACACACCCACACCCACATTTTCATATAACGACACTCATTATATACTCACACACAGAGTCACACACACTCAAATAAACATGCAACATCAACCAAGCACACACTCACATTAGCACTCAACCCATATAGGCAAACACTCACACACAGTCAAACAAACACACTCAAGCGCTCATTCACACACACTCAAACACACTCACACGCACACTCATACACATATAGACATACAATCACCGATTAACAGCCATACACACACTCACACACATACAAACACACTACACTCCCATTCAGTTTCACAAACACTCACACAAACTCAGAAACATAAACACACTCGCCCAAACACTCACAACACCCTCACACACACCCACTCATAAAATCACTCACACAATCACTGATACAAGAACTCTCACACACTTTCACACAAACATTACACACACTGGCACACAAAAACAGATACTCTCAAACGCATACACATTCAACGCACACTGACACATATACTCACACATCACAAACAAACATTCACAAATATACACATTTAGACCCACACTCCATCCTTCTTTCCGTCCCTCCCTCCATCTCTCCTTCCATCCATCCCTCCCTTTCTCCCTCCCGCCATCCATCCCTCCCTTTCTCCCTCCCGCCATCCATTAATCCATCCCTCCATCCCTCACTCCATCCTTCCGTCCATCCCTCCTCCAACCCTCCCTCCATCCCTCCCTCCACCCCTCCCTTCATTCGTCCCTCCATCACTCCCTCCCTCCAACCCTCCCTCCATCATTCCACCCATTAATCCCTCCAGCCATCAATCCATCCTTCCTCCCTCCATCCCTCGCTCCATCCCTCCCTCCCTTTCACCCTCCTTCGATCCCTGGATCCCTCCCTCCATCCCTCCTCCATTCGTCCCTCCCTCCATCCCTCCTACCGTCCATTCATCCCTCCCTCCATCCATCCCTCCTTATATCCCGCCCTCCATCCATCCCCCATCCCTCCCTGCATCCCTCCCTTAATCGCTTCCTCCATCTATTGCTCCATCCCTCCCTCCCTCGATCCCTCCCTCCAACATTCCATCCATTAATCCCTCCCACCATCCCTCCCTCATCACTCCCTCTCTCCAACCCTCCCTCCATCCCTCTCTGGATACCTTCCTCCATACCTCCCTACCCTCTCCATCCATCTCTCCAGCCCTCCGTCCATCCCTCTCTCCCTTTCTCCATCCATCCATCCATCCATCCATCCATCCATCCATCCATCCATCCATCCATCCATCCATTCCTCCCTTCCTCTAACCCCACTCAAAAACCCACACTCACACACATACACACACACGCTAAATACACATAATCACTAGTACACTCATGTGCTCACTCACTGACACACACTCAAACAGAAACTCAAACACATCCTCAAATATATAGACACTCATATACGCCCACACACAGACACCCACACACACAAAATATATTGCATTTAAGAGATTTTTTAGGGTTTTAATATAAGAATATGTCTACGATGTAGTTGACATCGTCCCTTCTTGTCCAGATTCCAAACAACGTCTTCAGTAAGTTCCTTGCGCAGTTATTTTTAAGAGCTGTTCCTTAATTATTATATTGCCTCCATTTTCACAGGGAAACTGTATTTGGAGCAGGTAAAATGTGTACCATGTCACAAACATACTTAGCATATTACGTAAACCCCTTGCTGTTCTTGGTAATTGGTTTGGTTGGTGAGGGGTGCATTGGGTAAAATTAAACAAGGGTTCAATGCATTTAGTTATATGAATATTATGCAGAATGGTAGTTTAATTATTAATCTGCTTGTTCTGGCACTGAGGTTTTATAAGTACAGTAATTATGCTTGAATTGCAATATGATCAGATATTAAATTGTCTAATGTAATAATTATGAAGATTAAAACAATAATTAGAATTACTAATTCAAAACATTCTCTCTAGTAATTTTAATTCATTTTGAAGTTCTGCGGCATGTGAACTTACATTTTCTTATTTACATTCCAGGACTTAGAAGGTGTAATAGCTGATCATATTTTTCTTCCAGAATGTAATGTATAAATACACATGGAAGCTAGAGTGTATGGTTTATCATGACTAATAACATTAAACAGATAAATAGAAATGAGAACTATTATTGTAACTGATTGCAGCATGCAGTCTAAAGAGGTCACAATTTTACATTAAGTGAATGCTGAGGATTCAAAACAATTGTGTTCTCATTAGTGAGCCTCATATGAAATTTTCTCTAGTTGCAAGCACTGTTATGTACTATTAGAGATGTAATTTGCAATACAGTTTAAATTTATTGAAGTTCTGGAAACTAAACTCTGAGATGTGGATTGTGTTCTACACATTTGATTCATGCCTAGTCAAGACGTTCCTTTAACAGGTTTCTAACACAAGCAGATATGTTGTGATACTCTTGCATAATAATTGTTTACTGATTTTGTTCTCTTAGTGTGTGGTTCAATTGTGTACCATTCACACATTCGCAAGACTGCTTGATTCATAGAAAGCTGTTGCAGTAATTAATTCTGCAACAAATATTGAGTCAAATAGCTTTACGAACAGTGGCGTTTATTGATAGGAGCCACTTATATACATACGTCAAGATCCCGATTATAAAATATATTTATGTTTAACTTAATACTATAGTTAAGTAATTTTATCCTTTGCAATGACATAGCACATATTCTTCGATCTAAAGTTTGTAATCATTACATGGAATTGCAAGAGATTGGCATTGTCATTTATCAGTGAGTTTTCTTGGTAAACTTATTTTTCTTAACATCAGTGCATATGACATACACAAATTTACAAACTTTCACCAAATAAGTATTATATTTGCATATTTCTTTCCTTTCTTAATAACAATGAATTATTGTTTCTAACTCAAGAGTTATTAATTAATAAACTCAGAGCAATTTGCCAAACGTTTCCCTCAGCGCATAATTATCAGTTAGTATATACATTGTATTAGGCATAATACAATTGATCATAACATTAGCAGGTACCTATGAAATAAGATTGAAATGTAATTGGGTAAAAATGTACTATACTGCAAGTGGATACACATACTTAGGAAATAGTTCAAGTAATAGGTGAAACTTCCACAGGCGATCCATATTTGAAAGTGTTGAAAATATCTTGTTCAAATGTGAAATGCGCCAGACAACCGAGGTTTTGACTTATTCTTGGAATCATTGGGGTTTTAGGTTCAAAGATCCCTCAGCTAGGCCCTCTTGTCCTTCCGCAGTTGCGGCCGCACTCCTCTGCTCGTAGAAAGCATCCCTCGGCTACGCTTTGCGGCTTAGAGCCCTAAAAGTTTATAACTGCCCAGTAAATGACCACAAAGTGGCTCTAATGACAGAATAACAAAAGTACCTACCAAAGTGGTGTAACCAACGTATATAAATATCTTTATTACAGTTGATTGACATAAATAATACATTATCACGAAAATGAGGTTAGCATTCTGCTCAAATTTGAAGCCTAGAATGTGCGTAAAATAAAGCACTTTTAGATTGGAATAATATAAAGAAAATGATTATACGTAACTCGAGAACTTCATACACTTAGAACAGTTTGATAAATGCTGCTCTCAGCACATAATTATCAGTATGAATTCCTTTATTACATATAAGAAGCAATTAAACGGTACTCGATAGCAAATGAGATTACACCACTTTGTTGTAGTTGATCATTTGACAAAAATAATAAATTAGTTTCATGATATGTGAAGCTAACAAGGTTAGCTCAGTCTAATGGAATTTCAGATATTTAAAATAGACCGAAATAAAATGAAACGAGTTAAAGCACCTGCGAATATTAGGTTATTTTGCTGTAAAACAGTCCCATATCTGTGGAGCTCACACCTCAGTACTACCCTTGCCATGGCTCCACTTTTTCGACACGTATACAAGCCATGTCTTGTGATTTGGCGGGAAGCTTCATTTTAACAACTAATTCAGGGGTTTAAACCACGTCCATGGTTTTAGCAATCGGCCCTATGTGTCTCTATCTCTCTTCGCGCTCTATCTCGCTAACTCTCTATATCTATCTCTTTAACTCTCTCTACATATTTATCTCTTTCTATCTCTCTTTCTCTTTGTACTTTCTCTTGCAATCCCTCCCTTTCCTTCTCTAAATCAGTCCATCTCTCTTTCCCTCCCCCTTTCTTTCCCCCCTCTCTCAAATTCTCAATCTCTAAATCTGTTTTTATCTATCAATTTCTCTATCTCTCTGTCTACCTCTCAATCTCTGTGGCTATTTATTTCTCTCTATCTATCTCTTTCCCTTCACCCGCACTCCCTCCCTCTTAGTCTTTTTTTTTCTCTCTATTTAACTTTTTCTCACTCTCTTCCTAACTCTTTCTATCTCGTTGTCTCTATCTGCACGTATCTCGCATTTTAGCTCTCTTTCTAACACTCTCTATCTGACTTTATCGCTCTATCTCTATCTTTCTATCTCTCTGTATCTCTGTGTGTTTCTCTCTTCCATCCTTCTTCCCTCCCTCCCTCTCAATCTCTTTCTATATCTCTTTATGTGTCACTATTCCTCTCTGTCTGTACTACCTCTATCTCTCTTTTACTCAATAGGTCTCTCTCTCTATGTGTCTCTATCTCTCTCTATATCTGTCTTACACTCTCCGCTCCCTCCACAGCTGTTTCTGTCTATCTCCTTCTGTCACTTTCTGGCACCCTCCATCTGTCAATCCCTCCTTCCTTATATTTGGCTATCTCTCTCTATCTCTATATTACTCCCTCTTCTGCCTAATTTTATTTCTCTGTCTCTCTCTATCTCTCACCTTATCTACCTCTCTATCTATCTCTACCCTGTAACTCCCTTTGTCTCTCCCACTCTCTGTTGGTCCCTCTCCCCATCCTCCTTCTGCCGCTCTCTCTAACTCTCTCTACCACTATCTCCCTCTCTATGTCTTTCTAACTCTATAAAATCCTCTCCTCTCCCTTCCACCCTCACTATAACTCTGCCCTCCTGCACTCCCACCCTACTCCTCTTTTTTTATCTCTCTCCCTACCGCCTTTGCTCTCCCTTACCCTCCCTCCCCCATCCCTCTAACTATGCATTTCGCTCTATCAAACTTTGTCTCCCTCCCTCACTCTCACTATCCTTTAATTACCCTCACTATATTCTGTCTATATCTCTTTCGCTTTTTCTCCCTCCCTCACCTTCTTACAAATCCCCACTTACAAACTCTCTCTCTGTCCCTCACTCTCTCTCTCTGCTCCTCACTCTCCCTCTCTCACTTCCGCGCTCTCTATATCTATCTCTTAATATGTCTCCGTTCCTTCCTCTTTATCTCCCTCTCTATATACTCTCTCTCTATATCTACTCTCTATCACTCCCAATTGGTCTCTATCTCTCTCTATCAAATTCTCTCTTTTTCTTCTCACTCATACCCTCTTCCCCTTTTTCTCTCATAATTTTTCTCCCTCTACCTTTCTCTTCCTTTAGCCCTCTACGCCCATCCCCCCTCCCTACTGCGACACCAACTTTGGTATCCGTCAAGCTCTTTCTCTCCCTACTTTTCCGTCTCTCTCTATCTCTCTTTACCTCTCCATATATATAGGTTACTCGGTCTGTACTCTCTGTCACCCTCTATCTCCTTCTATGTCTATATCCCTCTGTATCTCTCGATATATCTCTCCCTCGGTCTCTGCCTCCTCCCCACCTCACTCCCTCAAACCCCTTTTTTCCTCTCTGTATCTAAACTTCCTTGTCTCTTTCTTCCTCTGTTTCTCTTGCCCCTTTCTATCTCCCCTCTCTAACCCTCTATTTCTCTCTTTCGCACACTACCACACTCTCTTTCTCTGTCTATGTGTCTCTCTCTCTCTCTCTGTCTATCGCTAACTCTATCTATCCCTCCCTCTTTCTCTCTCTACACCTCTGTCTATTTCTCTCTATCTTTTTATTTGTCTCTTTAGTTCTTTATATCTCTCTATATCTCTATCTCTGCCTATATGTCTATGTCTCTATACCTCTTAATCTCCCTTTCTTCCCCTCACTCTCCACACTCTCGTCTATCTCTCCCTCTCTCTCTATTTCTCTCTAGCTCTCTCTTCCTTCTTCCCTCTCAATCACTATAAGTCACTCTATCTCTAAATCTAGCTCTCTCGGTCTCTCTCTGTCACATTTACCTATTTCTGTCCCTCTATGTATCTACACACCTCTGTCCATCTCTGTCTATTTCCTTATATATGTTACTTTCTCCCTAGCACCTTCTGACTCACATCTCTCTCTCTCCTCTCCCAACTTCGCTCACACTCTCTCACCCTCCTTCCCCATTCTCTCTAACTTTCCATTTTTCTCCATATTCTCTTTCTCTATATCCATTCTCTGTATCTCTCTCATATCTCTCTATCTCTTTATCTCCCTCTATATATATCTATTTCTATCTCTCTCTGTCTCTCTCTAACTCTCTCTATAAGTCTCTATTTCTCTCTAACTCTGACTTTCTCTACCTCTATCTCTCCCTCTCGCTCCCGCCCTTTCTCTCTCACACCCTCTTTCCTTCACTTTCTCTCTCTTTCTCTCTGTTCATCTCCCTCTGTCTCTTTATCTCTCTGCCTCTCATTATCTCCCTCGATCTATACCTCTATCAATCTCTGTCCAGCTATCAACATATGTCTTTTGCTCTCCCGCTTTGTCTCTCTCACTTTCCAAATATCTCTATCTCTTGTTTATCTCTTTCTATCTCTGTGAACATCGATCTCCCCATCTCTCACTATATCCGTCTATATCTCTGGCTATCTCGACACTCTCTTCCTTCTTCTCCATCCATCCATCTATCTCTGTTTCTCCATCCCTCCCTATCTCTTCATCACTATCTTCCTCCCTTCCACCTACCTCTACCTCTCCCTCCATCTCTATTCTTGCCCTCTCTATCTCTAAATATACTTTCTGCTTTCATTCTCTATCTCAAACAACTTCTCTCTTTCTCTATCTCCCTATACATCTCTCTATCTGTCTATATCACTCAAAATCTATCTGTGGATAGGATAATGGAATTTATTAAATAGATGGGTGTATGCATAGATTGTATGGAAGAATGGGACGGATCGGATCCGATGAATGGGACGGATGATTGAGATCAGATGGATGGGACAAATGGCATGGATGGATGAATGAGATGGTTGGTATGGAAGTGATGAGTGGATGGGAAAGATGAATGGGTTGGATGAGATAGGATGTTATGGATCGGATTGATTGAATGGATCATCAGGATGAATGGGATGGAATTGATATAATGAATGAATGGGATGAATGTTAGGGATGGATGGGATCGAACGATGGGATGAATTGATGGCTGGGATGAATGCAAGGGATGGATGGGATTGCTGAACGGGATGAATGGATAGGATGGATTGAATAGATGGGATTAATGGATGAAAGGATGGATGGGATAGATGAGATGGCAGAATGCATGGATGGGTTGGATGGGAAGACAGGATGGAATGAATGGATTGTATGGGATGAATGGATGGAGAGGCTGGGAACAATGGAATGAATGGGACGGTTGTGATGGATGGGATTGATGCATGCGTGTAATGAACGGATGGATGGATGGGACGCATGGATAGTGTGGAGCGGATGGATAGAATTAATGAGATTGGTGGCTTGGATGAATAGAATGGATAGATTGGGTGGATGGATGGAATAGATGTAGGGGACTGATGGGACGTAAGGGATCGTTGGCATGGACGGGAATAGTGAATTAGATAGATTGTATGGATGAATAGGGTGATATGGATATGATGAACGGGGTGGATGGATGGGATGCTTAGGAATAATGGGATGAATGGCATGGTTGATTTAATGAGAAGGATGGAAAGAACTGGATGGATGGGATGCACTGAATGAATGGATGGAATGGATTGTTGGGATGAAATGCTTGGATGGATGGGACGGATGGAGGGATAAATATGGTGAATGATTGGATGGGATGGATAGGGACGGTTCGGATGAGATGAATGAGAGGGAAGGATAGGTTAGGATGGATGAAATGGCGGGATGGATGGATAAATGGAATGGATGTGATGAGTGTATGGACGCAATGTATTGGAATATATGGAATGGAAAAGACGAATGAATGGATGGGATCTGATGATGTGAATGGGATTGATAGATTGATGTGATGAAAGAATAAGTTGGATAGATTGTACTGATGGGATCGGTGTATGGGATATATGCATGGGGCAGATGGATTGATGGGATGGATACCAGGGATGAATGAAATGAATGGATAGAAGGGATGGATGGGATGGATAGGATGGATGAATGTATTACATGGATGGGTGTAATGGATGGATAATGGGAATTATTAATGGGATGGATGTGATTGATGGATGAGATAAATGGATGGAATGGATTAATGTGCTGGATGGACGGAATGTACGGAAGGGTTGGATGGTTGGATGTTTTGAATGGAAGTGGATCGAATGGATGCAGCGGTTGAGTGGGATGGATGAATGCATGGATGGAGTGGATGCGACGGATGAATGAGGTGGATGGATGGGTTGAATAGGATGGATAGAATGGGTGGGATGGACTTTTGGATGGGCTGGATCGATGGATTTGGTTGAGGAATAAGAATGGATGGATGGGATGGAAGGGATGGATGGAATGGATAAATGGGATGGATGGCTGGGATGCATAGTAGGGTGGGATGGAAGGAATAAATGAATGGGATGGATGGATGTGATTATAGGTTTAAGGATAGATGGATATTATTGGTATGTATGGGATGCATGGGATACATGGATGTGATGGATGGATGCGAATGATGGGGTGAATGGGATGGATGGCATGGACGGATGAGACCAATGGCATGGCTGGGATGTAATGATGGGGAAAATGGCAGAATAGGATCAATGGATGGCTGGCTTGGAAGGGATGGGATAAATAAGATGCAATTGATGGGATGGATGAAAATGGCGGCAGAGAAGTATAAATTGATGGGTTGGATTGGTGGGATTGATGGTATGTATGGAAGGATGGATGAATGGGGTGGGTTGATGGGATAGGTGGATGATTGATGCATGGGATGGATGAATGGGAAAATTGAATGTATGGGATGGTTTGTTGGAATGAAGAGGTGGATAGGATGGATGTATTAAATTGACGAATGGATCGGTAGGAATGGACTATTATGATTGATGGGATGGATGGAATAGGCATGATGGATTGCTGAAATATGAATGGGTTTGATGGATAGGATTGATGGGTAGGATGAGATGTTTTGAATTGATTAGATGGTTGGATGGAATGGATGGACGAATGGAAAGAATGCATGGGATGTATGATGGGGAAAGTTGGATGGATGGAAGAGATGGGTTGAATGGATGGATAAAATGGCAAGTGTGGCGTGCAATGAGTGGGATGAAAGAATGGGTTGATATAAATGTAATGATTGTGGACAGATGAGATGGATGCAATTGCTGAATGGGATAGGATGTATGGGAAGATTGATGGGATGACTGAATAGAATCGATGGAAGGTTGGATTGACAGAATGGATGGGATGGATGGGTTAAATGGTATGTTTAAGATGTGATGGATGAATGTGGTCGGTTAATGGAATGGGTGACCTAAGTGAGTGGACGAAGTGGTTAGATGCGATGGATGGATGGATAGACGGGATGTATAAGGATGGGATAAACTGAATGGGATGGATGGATGAAAGAATGTAGGATGGGATGGATTTGATGGATATAGGCGATGGATGAATGGAGGTGATGGTTGGGATTGATGGATTATTGGGATGAATATATGTGATGCACGGATGAGATGAGATGGAATAGATAAAAATGACGAATGGGATGGGAGGATGGAATGTATGGATTGAATACGATGGATGGGATGGAGGAGATGGATACATGGAATAGATGGGATGAATGGGATGAAGGGATATGGATGGATATGATAAATGGGATGGTATGGATGGGATGGATGGAGCACTTAAATACACTGGATGGAAGTGATGCATGGATTCAAAGGAAATATTATATGGATTGATTGGAAGGATGCATGGGAAGGATGGGATAGACAGATGTGATTGATGGATGGGATGCATGGATGAGGTGGGTGGGACGAATGCGATGGATAGAATGGATGGAATTGGATGGTGGAATAAAATGAATTAATGGGAAGGACTGATGGGTGAATAGCAGGGATGGATGGGATGAATATGGTGAATGATTGGATGAAATGGTCGGATAGGATCGGATCGATGGGATGAATTGGAGAGAAGAATAGTATGAGATTGAGGTATGCGATGGATGTGCTGAAATGGATAGAATGAAAGGATAAGACGGATTTAATGGGACGATATAAAAAAGATGGGATAGATGGAAGCGATGGATGAGATGGAAGAATGGGATGGATGCATGTGATGAAAGAATGGGATGGATGGGTTAGATGTATGGGATGCAGGAAAGCATGTGATGGATGGATTGATGAAATAGATGCAAGGGATAGATGCGATTAATGAATTGGATGGATGAATGGATGGAATAAATTGGATTAATAGATGGAATGGATAAAGGGAATTATGGATGGATGAGAAGGATGTGAAAAATGGTTGGAACCTATGTAAGGGTTAGATGGATGGTATGTTGGATATTCTATAAGGAGGAAATTGACGGACGGGAATTCTGGTTGGATGCAGTTGATGATCGGGCTGGATGTGATGGATAGAATGGGTTGAATGCATGAATAGAATGCATGAGTGGTATGAATGGGTTGGATGGTATGAATGGCATGGATAGTATGAATGGATGTAATGAATGGGATGCTTGGAATGGATTCAATGGATGGGATAGATGCGATGAATATGATGGATGTGACGGATGGGATTAATGGATTGGATAGGATGAATGGGACGGATGGGATGGATGGGTAGAATGAGATGGACGGGATGGAATGGATAGGATGGATAAATGGGATTAAATGGAAGATGGGATTGTGGGACGGATCAAGCATGTAAACGATGAGTGCATGGATGGGATTTTAGATGTTGGGATGGACGGGATGGATGAGAAGAATGGGAAGGATGCGATGATTGGAATGGATGAGATGTCCAGAAATTTTTAAGTGATGCGATGGGATGGCAGGGATCCCATGGATGGGAGGAATAGATGAGATTGTTGGATAGGATTGATGGACGATTCCGTTGCGTTGGATGGATGGGATGGAGGAAGGGTTAGATGGTATTGATGGAAAGGATGGGATGAATGTAAAGGTTGGAATGGAAGTGTGGGATGATTGGGGTGGATGAATGGTCTGATTAGGAGTAATGGAATGGTTGGGTGGATGGGAAGGATGGAATGAACGGAATGGATGGAATGTATGGATGGGTGAACGGATGGATGCAGTGAATGATTGGATGAAATGGAAGGATTGGGTCAAAAGGAATGGGATGAATGGGCGGAAAGAACAGAATAGGATGGAGGGATGCGATAAATGCGATGAGTGGATAGATGGAAAGTATTGGAAGCTATGAAATGGATGGATAAAAGGATCGGATATATGGGATGATGTGAAAGAAATGGAATATATGGAAGGACAGAATGAATGCACGTGATGGAAGAATTGGATGGATGGAGTAGATGTTAGGGGTGGAAGACTGCAAGTGATAATGGATTGATGGGATAGATGCGATGGATGAAAAGGATAGATCAATGAATGGAATGGATAGATGGGATTAATGGATGCAATGGATATTGAGAACTATGGATGGATTTGAAAAATGTAAAAAATGGTTGGGATGGATGAAACCTACGTTAATGTTCGGTGGATAGGATGTTTGATATTCTGGATGGAAGGCATGGACGGGATTGATGTTCTGGTTGCATGCAGTGGATGTGTAGGCTGGATGGGTTGGATGGGATGAATGGAATGGATTGAATCCATGGATGGAATGCAGGGGTAGTATGAATGAGATGGATGGATGACATGAATGGAATGGATAGAATGGTTGAATTTAATGAATGGGATGGTTGGAATGGATAATGCAATGGATACAGTGGATGGGAAAAATACGATGAACATTATGGATGTGATTGATGGGATTAATGGACTAGATGGTTATATTGAATGGGTGGGATGGATATGATTGACGAATGCGATTAATAGGGTGGACGGGATGGAATGGGTAAGATGGATATGATAGACGATTGTGATTAATTGGATGGATGGGATGGGTTGGTGGGTCGGATATGATGGATATAAACGCTGAGTGAATTTATGGGTTTTTAGATGCTGGGATGGACGGGATGGATGGATGAAATGAATGGGAAGGATCAGATGAATTAAATGGATGAGATGGACAGGATGGGTTGGTAGGAATGGATTGGAAATATGGGATGGATGGGTAGGATTTATGCAATGGGATGGGAGGGGTCCGATAGATAGGAGTAATGGATGCGATTGTTGGATAGGATTGATGGAGGCTTGCGTTGGACGGGATGGATGGAAGGGTTGGGAGGGATGGATGGAAAAGATGGGATGGATATGCGGGATGTTTGGGATGGATGAATGGGATGGATAGCATGACTAGGTATGATGGGATGGATGAGTTGGTTGGGTGCATGGGATGTATAGAATGAACGTGATAGATGGGCTTAGATTGATGGGATGTATGGAGGGATGGATAGTGAATGATTGGAAGGGATTAATGGCTAGGCACGGATCGGAGGCGACAAATGGGAGAGAATATATGAATGGGATGAATGGTAATGAAGGATGGAATGGATAGATGTGATGGAAGAATAGGATGAATGGGATATATGGATGCAATGGATGAATGGGATCAATGAGTGGTATGGATGTATTGAAGGGACCTTTGGATGGGATGGATAAGAGGGATGGATGAATCGGATGGAAGAATGGAATTGATGGATGGCATGCATGGCAATAATGGATGGATAATGGCAAGTATGGAGGCATGGGGTGAATATGATTTATGCATGGGTTGGATGGGATATATGGATGGTATGGAAGTATGAAAAATATGGAAGTGTTGGACAGAAGGGATGGGTGGAATGGATGGAGCGGTGGATTGAATACATTAATGGAATGGTTGGGAAGGATGAATGAGATGGATGGATGGTTGGGATGAAAAGGATGGGTGAGATGAACAGATGGAATAAATGGAATAGTTGGAATGGATGGATAGAATGGATACAATTGGTGGGTTAAATGGAATTCATAGACTGAATTTGGAAGGATGGGATCGAGATTTGGAACACTTGGAACTGATGGACTCATTGAACAGATGGGTGGCATGAATGAATGGAAGGAATGGATAGAATGGATGAATGAATGGAATGGGCGGATGGATGGAAGGAATGAACATGTTTGATGAATGGATCGAATGTATGGTTATGTGGGATGGATGGGATGAATGGATGAGATGGATGAATGTGTTGGAATGGAAGGGGTGGTATGGATGGTATGTAATTGCATTAATGAAATGGGTCGAATGAAATGGATGGTAGGGTTTGATAGGATGGAAGAATGGGATGGAATGATGTTGGGATTCATGGATGGATTGGATGAATTGGATGAAAGGATGGGATGCATGGAATTGATGATGGGATCAATGAATGGGATAAATGGATGGGATAATTGGAAGTATAAGATAGATGGGATGAATGGGTGTGATGGATGGATGAGTTGGTTGGATGGATGGGTTGGAATGGATGAATGTGAGGTTTGTAGGGGATAAATGAATGGATGGGATGCTTGGGGTGGATGGGTGTGATAGATATATTTATGGGTAGCATGGATGGTATAGGATTGATGGATGGGATGGATGAATGGAATGCAAACACTGAATGAATGGATGGGATGAATGGGAATAGTGGGCTGGCTCGGTTTCATGTATGGGACGGATGGGATATCTGAGATGGATTGAACGGATGCATCGAATGTTATAATGGTCTGATGAATGGATGAGGTTGATGGGCTGGATGGGATAGCTGAAATGATTGAGTAGGGTGGATGGGATGTAAGGATGGAGAGATGGATTGGATAGATGAGAAGAATTGTCAATTGGATGAAATGGATGGCAATTATGATGTGGATGGTATGTATACATGGATGGGATGAAGGGGATGGTGTGGTTAAATGGAAATGATTGATAGGACGGATGATTGGGATCAATAGATTGGCTGGATGGTTGGGATGGATAGTTTGGATGTGATGGATCAATGGGCCGAATAGGATGCGTTAATTTTTAGGGAAAGATGGGATGAGTTAGGATGGATTGTTGAAATTGACGGCATTGATGGGTGGAATTGACGTGTTGGAATAGATGGATGGGATGTATTGTATGGAATGGGTTTTATGAAGTGGGATGAATGGGAAGGAATCGATGGGATGTTTTGGATTAAATGGATGGTACGGTTGGATGGGTGGAAACATTGAATGGATGGATGGGAATAGTGGTATAAATAGTTTGCATGAATGAGATGGAAGCATTGGATGGAAAGGGTGGATGTGATGGATGGAAAGCATGGATGGCGTGTAATGATGACTGGTGGCTATTGGGATTAATGGCTGTGATGAATGGATGAGATTGCACGATGAGATGGATGGACTGGATGGATGGGATGGATAGTTGCTTTGGATGGATGGACTGGATGGATGGGATGGATAGTTGCTTTGGATGGATGGGTGATTGGGATGGAGTTATGGATTGGATGGATGGGGAAAATGGGATGAATGGGTGCGAAGGCTAGATGGAGTAAATGGGATATATTGCATGGATGGGATGGCTAGAATGGTATATTGGGATGGAAAACAAGTGATGGATGGAATGAATGGATGAGATGAGCGGGAGTTTTGAAATGGATGGATGGGCAGGTATGGGAATGTTGGGAAAATGGGATGGATAGGATAGATGGAATGGGTGGATTGCATGGAGTGGGATGGGTGGAATAGATACATGAAATGGATGGGACAAATGGAATTGATAGATAGATGAGATGGATTGATACGATGAATGGCATAGAAAATGGTATGGATGGTAGTGATGAAAAAGTTGGATGAATAGAGAGGGTCGTATGGATAGTATGGGATTAATGCGATGGATAAGTTGGATGGCTGAGATGTATGAATGTATGGTATGCAATTATAGAATGAATGAATGGGATGGATGAGATGGATGGATCGGATGGATAGGATGGATGGGAGGAATGATTGGATAGGGTGTATGGAAATAAATGTAAATGGCGTGTTATTTATGGACGCCCTTTAACTACTGTGGTTCTCAGCGTCCCATTCTACATTGGGTGAGAAAGACCGTTTAATTTTGCTCAGAGGTATCTCTATCAGACTTGAGGTTCTTTTTGCGTGCCGTAAATCTACGTTATAGGATCAACGGCTTTACTTCCCTTCCGAAGGAGCCATGCTAAGGATTTTTACACCCGAAAATACCCATCGTCCTCCTCCGATTTCAACCTGCGACGTTGGGTATATAAAGTTAACATGGTAACCATTACACCACGGAGGGCAGATGGGTTGGGATGGCTTAGATGGATGGGATTGATAGGATGGGATACATAGAATGGATGGAATTGACGGTTGTGATGGAATGACTGCATAATTGAATGAACACAAAGGATGGACGAGATGGGATGGGATGATTGAGTAGCATGGAGGGACTGAATGGAAGGAAGGAATGGATGGTTACGATGGATAGAAGGAATGGATGGAATGACATGGGGCACTTGAATGGATGGGAAGAATGGGATTGATTGGTAGAATTGGATGGATGGGTGTGATTGCTAGATGAATGCTGCGCATGGATGGAATGGTTGTAAAGGAAGGATGAGTGAAATGGATGGATTGCATGGACTGGATGGATGGAATGGGTGGAAGGGATGAATGGATAGGATATTTGTATTGGGTGGATCATTGGGATAAACAAATGGTTTGCATGGTTGGGATGCATAGATGGAAGAGATGGATAGATGGTTATGATCAATGAGAAGGACGAATGGAATGTATTTGATTGGATGGATATAGAGATGGGATGGATTGGGATGGATGAGATGTGAGGAGGGGATGAGTGAATGGAATGGTTACATTGGATGGGATGACTGGGATGGATGGAATGGTTGGGGTGGATGATTGGGATAATGAAATCATGAATGGAATGGAAAGGATGGTGCACGTTGGAAGGATGGGATAGAAGGATGAGATGGATGGATGGATGGATGGAAAGGATGACTGGGATGGATGGATGAATGGATGGATATGATGGATAGGATAAATGGTTGGGATGGGTGGATCTAATGGATGGGTTGGATGGAATAAATGAATACAGCGGTGGGTTGGATGGCACAGTGCGATGGTCTCCATGCATGGGATGGAATGGATGGGCTGGATGGAATGACATTTGAAGTACGGAATGGATGGATCGAATAAATGGATGGGACAAATAAATGGATGGGACGGATATGATGGTTTTGCTGAATGAGATAGTATGATTAGTGGGATGGGATGGATGAGATACGATGGGTAGGATGATATGGATGGACTAGATGGATGAATGGGATAGATCGAATGGATGCGATGAATGGATGGGTTAGGGTTTTATGGATGGAATGGGTTGAATGAATGGATAGGTTGGATGAATGGATGTGTGGGATGGGTGGAATAGATTAATTGGGTTAAAAAAATATAAATTGCGTGTTGTTTATGGACGCTCTTTAACTGCTATGGTTCTCAGCGTCCCATTCTAAATTGGGCGTGAAAGACCACTTAATTTTGCTCTATCAGGCTTGAGGCTCTTTTACGTGCCGTAAATATACAACACGGGACCCACGGCTTTACTTGCCTTCCGAAGGAAGCCATGCTAAGGATTTTTACGCCCGAAAAAATCCATCGTCCTCCGCCGGGTTTGAACCCGTGACCTTGGTATATGAAGTCAGCATGGTAACCATTACACCACGGAGGGCGACAGATAGAATGGGTGGAAGTGATGGATACATAGGAAATATATGGTTTGAGGGGATAGATAGGTTGGATGGATGGGTTGGTTGGATGGGAGAAATGGCTGGGGTGGATGTGAACTATGGATGGGGCTGATGAGATAAATGAGTGGAATGGATGGCATGAAAGAATGGAACTATTACACAGTATGGATTGGATGCATTGACGGGTTGAATGGACGAAAATAATGAATGGATGGATGGATGTGATGAACGGGATGGATAGGCAGTATGGATGGTAGAAAGAATGGAATAGATGGAGTGGGATGAACTTAGTGGATGGTGAAGATGGATGAATGGCATGCACGAATGGTATGGATAGGATGATGTTGATGGATAGAATAGATGGATGGGATTGGATCCGTAATGGGTTGGATGAAATTGATGAAATGAATGAATAAGATGGTTTGATGGATGGGATAGATATGGTGGATGATTGGATTAAATGGACGGATAGGGATGGATCGGTTGGGATGAATGGCAGGGAAGAATAGGATGGGTTGGCGGGATGTGATAGATGTGACGAGTGGAAGGATGGAATATATTATATATATGGGATAGATGGGAAGAATGGATGGGATGGAATGAAAAGGATTTGAAAAATGGATGGGATAATATGAAAAGGATGGGATGTATGGAAGGGATGGATGCCTGTGATAGAAGAATGGGATGGATTGGATGGATGAGTGTGATGAGGTGGATGGGATGGATGAGAAGGATAAATGGAATTAATGAGACGGATGGGATGGGATGTTGGACGGATATCATGAATGTAGAAGGTGATTGAATAGATGAGGTTTTGATATGATAGGGTGGACTAAATTGATGGATGAGATTAAGGAGAAGGACGAGATATTGGGATGTAAGGGATGCACAGGATGGGTTGGACGGAATGGATGGGAAACATAGGATGGATGCAATGTGTTGGGAGGAATCCAATGGATGGGATGAATGGGTACGATTTTGGTTACGATTGATAGATAGTTTGCATTGGAAGGGATGGATGAGATAGATGGAAAGCAATGGATGGGATGAATGGGTACGCTTGTTGTTGTTGCATAGAATTGATGAAAGGTAGCATTGGAAAGATGGATGAAAGGGTTAGATGGGATGGATGGAATGGAAGGGATAAAAGTGTGGGATAGTTGGATGGATGAATGAAATGGATGATTAAGATGGAACGGATGAATTGTATAGATGTGTTGCTTAGATGATGGATGGGATGGTTGGACGGAAGGGATGGGTGGAATGGACAAGAAGGGTGGGATGAATGGGATACATGGCGGGATGGACACAGTAAACGATTGGATAGGACGGATGGATAATAACGGATCGGAAGTGATGAATGGGAGGGAAGGATAGGATGGGATGGAGCGGTGCCTTAAGGTTGATGTATAAAGAGGATGAAATGATATGTTGGATGGGATGGGATTGTATGAATGCAATGGAAGGATGAGATGGATAGATTGCTGGATGAATGGGGTGGGCGGGATGGATGGATGGATGGGATAGATTAATGGCATGGATGAATGCATGGGGTACATCGATTGACAGGATGGATGTTAGGGATCAATGTGATTAAGGAATGCAATGGATGGAAGGGATGGGTGGATGGGATGGATGAACGGGATGCATGAATGGAATGGATGGATGGGATGGATTATGGGAACTATGAGAGATGGGATGGATGTTTATGGATGCGATGAATATGATTTATGAACGGGATGAATGGGAAAAATGGGTGCAATAGATGGATGGCCTAGAAGAAGGGAACATATGGAAGGGCTGGTGAATGGGAATATTAGATGCTTTGGATGGAAGGGATAGATGGATCGGATGGATTGAATGCATTAACAACATTTGGGACGGATGAATGACAGGGATGCATGATTGGGATGAACATGATGGATAGATTTAATGGAATGAATGGGATGGTTGGAATGGGTGGGATGTTTGGAATGGATGAAATTGATGTAATATATTCGATTAATAGGATGAATGGAAAGGATAGGATCGAGGATTCGAATGCTTACAATGAATGGATTTAATGAATGGATGGATTGTATAAATGGTTGGATGGAAGAAATGAATGGATGGAATTGATGGATGTTTGATGAATTGATGTAACTGGTTGATGGATCGCATGTATGGTATATATGGGATTGATGGGATGAATGGATGTAATGAATGGATGGGCTGGATGAATGAGTTGGAAGGGATGGAACGAAAGAAGTGGATGGAAGTGTTGAATGGGCTGGATGCGACGGGATGGTAGGGATCGAATAGATGGGATGAATGGATGCAATTTTTGTGTAGATTAATGGATGGTTGCGTTGGATGGGATGGATGTAAGGGTTAGATAGGATGGATGTGTGGGATGTTTGGAATGGATAAATAGGAGTGATGGGATGGATGCGATAGTTGGGTGTATGGGAAAGATGGAATGAACGGGATGGATGGGATGGATTGGCTGGGTTCAAACCTGGCGGGGGACGCTGGATTATTTCGGGCGTAAAAATCCTTAGCATTGCTTCCTTCGGAAGGGAAGTAAAGGCGTGGGACCGTTGAAGTAGATTTACGGCACATTAAAGAACCTCAAACACGATAAAGAGCTCTCTGAGGAACAATAAGCGGTATTTCACGCCCAGTATAGAATGGGACGCTGAGAACCACAGCAGGTAAAGAAAGCCCATAAATAAAACGCCATTTCATTTCATTTAGGAGTAAAGGAATGGGTGGGATGGAGGAATGCGATCAGGTTGATGGATGGCATAGAATAACGGGATGGATGGATGGATATGATGTGATATGATGATGGAGGCAGAATATTGGAATATGTAGAATGGATGGGATGAATGATTGGGTTGGATAGGAATGGGATGATATGAATGGAATAAATGGGATGGAAAATGGATTGGATAGATGTGATGGACAAATGGGACGGATGGGATGGATGAGACAGATGTATGTGATGGTTGATCGCATGGGATAGATTGTTGGATAAAAAATATACGAGGGATGAATGGGATGAATAGGAAGGATTGACAGGCGAATGTGATGGATGGGATGGATGGCATTAATGGATAGATGGATAATAGCACTATGGGTGGACGGGATATATGTACGGAATGGATGGATGAAACGTATAGAAGGGTTGGATGGATGGGGCGGTTTTATGTTATGGGTGGAATGGATGGGTGGGATGAAGAGATCGGATGGATTGAATGCTTGGATGGGTTGCTGGGAAGAATGGGACGTATAGGGTGAATGGATTGAATGAATGGGATGGCTGGCATGGATGGATAGAGTGGATGCAATTGATGGGACAGATGCAATTCATAAGATGCTTTGGATGGATGGATTAAGGATTTGAATTAATGGATTCAATGAATGGATGGGTGGCATAATTGGATGAATGGAAGCAATAGATAAATAAATGTAATGGACGGATGTAATGAATGTGTTCAATGGATAAAATGAATGTATGGGATATACGGAATGGTTGGAATGAATGGTAGGAATAAATGCATGAAATGAACGGATGGTATGAATGGATGTGATGATGAATGCGTTGGAACGGTTGGGATGGTGTGGATGGTATTGAAAGTATGGATGGAATGTGTCAAATGGAATGGATGGAAGTCTTGGATGGGGTGGAAAAATAGGAAGGATGGATGGAGTTGAGGGATAGGAGGGATGAATAGTAAGGATGGAGGGTATGGTTGGTTGGACTGCATGGATGGATAGGATGAGTGTTTGGAATGCAAGGGTGGAATAGACGGATGTGATGATGGAATTAGTGGATGGGATGGTTGGTAAGTATGCAATAGATGGATGCATGGCTGTGATGGATGAATGTGCTGAATAGATTTATGAAATGGAATGGATACATTTTGGGGCTGTAGGGGATGAATGGATGGGGTGCTTGGGGTTAATAGGTATGATAGATGTCTTCATCTGGTGCATAAATGGGATGGGACTGATGGATGGGATAGATGCAATGGATGTATCGGACATAATGATGGGATAAATGGCTGTGATGGATGGATGATATGGATAGATGGGATGGTTGAATGGGGTGGATGGGATGTCAGGATCGAGTGATGGATTGGATGGATTAGAAGAATTTGTGAAATGGATAGGACGGATGACAAAGATGATATGGATGGGATGAATAGATGGATGGGATGAATGGGATGGAGTGGATAAAATATGGAATTGATAGATAGAATGGATGATTGGAACTGATTGATTGGATGTATGGATGGGATGGAGGGAATGGATTGGATGTTAGATTCGATGGGATTGCTCGTTGGATGGGATAGTAGAATGGATGGGATGGTTACTTGTATGGAATGGATCAATGATGCGGATGGGATGCGTTAACTTTAAGGAAAAGATTAGGTGAGTTGGGATATATGATGGAATTGATGGAATGGATGGGTTAGATGGATATCTTGGAATAGATGAATGGGATAAATTGGATGGAATGGGTTGTATGAAATGGGATGAGTGGAATGGTTTGAATGAAATGGATAGTAGCGATGGATGGAATGAAATATAGAATTGATGGATGGGAATAATGGGATGGCTGTGTTGGATGAATGGGATAGTTGCACTGAATGGAAGGAGTGGATGGGATGGATGGAAAGCATTCATGGAGTGTAATGGTGGGGTTAATGGCTATGATGAATGAATACGATTGGACGATGACATGGATGGGCTGAATGGATGGTTGAAATGGATGAATGTGTGGATGGGATGGAAGGAAGCAGTGATAGATTGAATGGATGGGAAGAATGGTATGAATAGGTGTGAAGGATGGATGGGATGGAGGGAATGTTTTGAATGGATGGGATGGTAGGGATTGTATGCTGGGATGGAATGATTAATTGAATGTATGTATTGAATGAATGGATGGAATGGTTGAGATGGTTAGGGTGGTTGGTGAGATGAATGGGAGTTTTGTAATGGACGGAATGGCAGGGCTGGGAATGATGGGATGGATGGATGGTTGGGTTGAATGGATGAATGTATGGAAGAATGAATTGGAAGGTAAGGATTAAAGTGGTGGATGAAGCGGGAGTATGGGATGTATAGGATGGGATTAATGGGATAGATGAGATGGATGATTGAGATATATGCAAGGATGGGATGGATGAATAGGATGATTGGAATGGATTGGATGGATGGGAAGAATGTGTAAAATGGATAGGATGAATGGCAAAGATGATATGCATGGTATGGATAGATGAATTGTATGGACGGGACGAATGGGATGGTATGAATGGGATGGGATAGTTTAGCTGGATGGGTTTCGTAGGCTGGGGTGGAAGTGATGATTGGGATGAAAGCATTGCATAATTGCATGTAATTAATGGAATGAGATTCGTGGAAAGGTTAGAAAGGTTGGACGGGAGGATATAATGGATGGTTGGTTAGCATGGAGGGATGAAATGAAAGGAATGGATGGGTGAGATGGAATGAATGGATGGGTGAGACGGAAGGAATGGATGGGATGAATGTGATTAATGAATAAACGGAAAGGTGATATGGATGGGATGAGTGAATGGAGAAGAATGGCATTGATTGATGGGATTGGATGGATGGGTGTGGCCGATACATGGACGGGGAGCATGGATGGGATGGAGGTAAAGAGTGCATGGGATGGATGGATTGCATGGATTGGATGAATGAAATGGGTGGAAGGGACAAATGGATAGGATATTTGGTTTGGATGGACCATTGGGATGAATGAATGGTTTGCATTATTGAGATGGAGGGAAGGATGATTGGAGGATTGCGAAGGATGAGATGGATGGATTTGATCAGTGGGAAGGACGGATGGATATGACTGATTGGATGGATTGGTCAATGGATGCAATAGATGTGTGGATGGGATGGATCGGATAAATGGGTGGGATGGATTGAGATGGGTTGAGGGGATGAGAGGATGGGATGGTTTGAATGGATGGGGTGAGTGGCTGTAAAGAAAGCATCGATGGAATGGAAAGAATGGGCCAGGATGGATGAATGTTATAGATAGATGGGAGGGTTGTTTGAGATGGATAGGATGGATGGTTGGGATGGGTGGATGGGATAGATGCAAGAAATGAATATATGGATGGGATGCATGGCATAGACAGACTATCTCCATGCATGGGGTGGAATGGGTGGACAAAGGAATAGAATGGGATGGAAAGAATGGCATTTGAAGTACGGGATAGAATGGATTGAATGGAAGGATGGGACGGATGTGATGTATATGCTAAATGTGATGGTGCGATTGGATGTTTCGATGGGATTAATGGATAAATGGGAGGGATGAACAAGAGGAATGCATGGGATGTAAGATTTGCGATATGATTGATGTGATGATTAACATGGAGGGAATGGACATTTGGATGGGATGTATGGAAAGAGTGTAATGAATGAATGGATGCGATGTTTGGGATTTATGGGATGGATTAGATGGTGGGACGAATGGGACAGATCAATGGGTCCAATTGGACAGATTGACTTGTGTGAGAGTGTGATTGGGATGCGATGGATCGATGTCATAGATGAATTGATGTGTTGGATGGAAAGGATTGGATGGAGGGAATGAATTGATGGGATGGATTTTAAGGAATGGGGTGATTGGGATGGTATGGATTGGAAGAGATTGCGGGGATGGATGGAAGTCATGGAAACAGTCAATGAATGGATGGGATGGATTAATTAATGGATGGAATGGATCGATGGATAGCAAGGATGGATATTTTAGTACGGATGGATGGGTTGATGGGATGGAATGGATCGCATGGATAAATGGTATGAATGGATAGGATGGAAGGGCTGGATGGATGGGATGGATGGAATTGGTGAATGGGGTGTATTGAATGGATGGGAAGGATGCGTTGGATGGGATGTGAGGGTATGAGTTGGGACGTTGAATGGAATGGGCTGGATGGCTTTATAACATGGCTGGTATTAATGCAATGGTAGGGAGGAATGAAAGGATGAGGTAGATGGACATTTTGGTTGGACGGGGTGTGAAAGATTTGATGGGTTAGAAAGATGGGATGGATGGATGCAATGGATTAGGCTGGATAGGATCGATTGAATGAATGGGTGAAATATATGGATGGAATAGATGGTAATAATGGATGCGGCTGATGAGATCGATGAATAGGGTGGATGGGTTAGGTGGATCGATCCCCTAGACGGCCGGGGTTCGATCCCAAGCGAACGCATGTGAGATTTGTGTTGGACAAAGCGGCGCTGGGGCGGGTTTTCTCCGGGTTCTCCGGTTTCCCCCGCCATCACATTCCACCGGTGCTCCATTATCATTCATGTATCATCAGTGTCACCGCCTGCGGTGCCATTAATAGTTAAAGCGGGCGTTAAACACTACCAAAAAAATGGATCTACGGGATGCATAGGTGGGATGGATATAATTGATGGGATGAATGGGAGAGATAGATTGGATAAGATAGACGAATGGATGTAATGTCCTGATGAGCTGGATGTGTGTGATAGATGGGTGTGATATAAGTAGGATTTATGGAAGGTAATTGGGGTGATTTGGATGGATGGACATGATTGATGGATGGAAGATGGGGTAGATTGAACGGATGTTTGGAATGGAGTGGATGGGATAATTGGGATGTAATGTATGGTATTAGAGCATAGAATGGATTGATGTGATGAAATGGAAGATCGGATGGAAGGATGGGATTGATGAATGGGATGGAGTAATCGGAATAAGGGGTCCAGTGGATGGAATGCATACATCGAAGGGATGCATGAATGAAATGGATGGCTGGGATGGATGGCAAGGATGAGTGGGATGAATGGAATAGCAGGATGTGATGGATGGATTGATGAATAGGATGGATTAAATGGATGAGTTGAATGGCTGTTCGGATGGACGGTTGGTGTGGATGAATGGATGGATGGGCGGATAGATGAGACTATGAACGGGATGGTTGAATGGGATGGTTATATATTATTGATGATAAGGATGGATTGGGTCGATGGATATGCTGATTGTTAGAAACATATGTGAAGGATGGATGGGATGCATGGGAGAGATGCAATGGATAGATGGGATAGGATGAATGAGTGAAATGGTTGGGATGGACGAATGGGATATATGGGATGAAATCATGGGAGGAATGGATATTACGAATGAATAGGATGAATGGGATGGATGGAATGGACAGATGTGTTGGACGGATGGAATGGACGGAGTGGATGTGTTGGATGGGATGAATGGGATGGATGGAATGAATGGGATGGATGGGATGGACTGCAAGGGATTGATCGGAAGGGATGGATGGAATAGGTTTAATGAAATGGATGGGATGGATAGATGGGATGGAAAGGATGAATGTGATTAGTGGATGGGATGGGCTAAGTAGACGGAATGGATGAAAGGGATGGATGCGATTCAAGAAAAATAGCTTCGATGGATAGATGGAACAGATGGAATTGGTTAAACGGGAGGGATAGTTGGAGCGCGATTGAATAGATCGGTTCCAAAGAATTGATGGATATTTTGATGAGAAGGAATGGATGAGATGAATGGAATGGATTGGAAGGAATAGGACAGATGAGATAGAATGGGTGGGAAGGGATGGATGGCATTGGATGGAATGGATGGAGCGTATGCTTGGGAGGAATGGAAACATGAAATGAATGGATCAGGCGGATTGATGGGATGGATGGATGGGATGCATGGAATGGATATGAATTGAATGGATAATATGAATGACTTGATAATATGAATGGATGGATGGAATGGAATGAGTGGGATGGATGGATGGATACAATAGGTGAATGGGATAGATGGACGGCATATGATGTGTTTGACGGGATGGATGGGATGAAAAGATGGATCAGATGGATGGAAAAATGGGTTGGATTTGATGGATTGGGATGGATGGGAAGGTATGAATGGGATGAGATGGATGAAATGGATATCGGGGATGGATGGACGGGATGGATGTGTTGCATGGGAAGCATGGAATGGATTGCTGAGTTTAATGGAATGGATGGGATGTATGAATGGAATGGGTGGGATTGAGGAGATGGATGGACGAGTAGGAGAGAATGGATGGTTAGATGTTATGGATGGAAGGGATGATGGATTGGATAGAATGGGTTGTATGAAATGGGATGAATGGGAAGGAATGGATGGGGTGGATTGGATGAAGTGGAATGTAGGGGTCAATGGGATGGAAACATTACATGAATATATGGCAATAATGGGATGGTTGAGTTGGATGAATGGAATGAATGCATTGGATGAAAGGGTGGATGGCATGGATTGAAAGCATGGATCGGATGTAATGATCACCATAAAGGCTGTGATGAATGGAAGGCTTTGGACGATGAGATGGAATAATGGATGGAGGTGTAGCATGGCATGAACGTGATGGATGGGATGTTTTAATGGAATTATTGAATGGTATGGAGATGTGTTGGTTGGATTGGATAGATGAGTGGGATTAATGGGAAGCATGGATGGGACGGATGAAGGGGATGCGTATATGGATAGAATGGGATGGTTGGAATTAATGGAATGGAACAGAATGATGGGTTGGATAGAAAGGATGATTAGAAATGATGGGATGAATGGCGTCGATAAATGGGATGGATGGGTTGGATATGATAGGAGGGATCCGATGAACAAAATGAATGGATGCGATTGTTGGATGATTTGATGGATGGTTGGGATGGATGGGATGATAGGAATACATGGATGGATTGGATGCAATGGATGGGATAGATGGAATGAATAGGATGGAAATGATTAATTGGATGGATGTTTTGGATGGCATGAAAAGGATGAAATGGAACATTCGGGATGGATGGGGTGGTTTGGATGGGATGGGTTGAACTAATGATGGGCTTAATTAATGGAATGCTTGGATGGGTTTAATGGCAAGTATGGGATGGATGGGATAATAGGTGTCATGAATGGATGAAATTGATGGCATTAATGAATTGATGGAGTAAAATGGATGAATATGAAGGTTGTAGGGGATGAATGAATGAATGGAATGGTTGAGGTGGATGGGTGTGATTGATGAATATATGGGATGCATTCATGAGAAAAATTGATGGATGGGTTGGATGCCTAGACGGAAAAGATGGATGGAATGGAATCGTTGAATGGATGGAATGGATGGGAAAATGGAATGGATGGGTTGAATAAGTGGGACAATGGAATGACTGGGATGTATAGAATGGATTGATGGGATGGAATGTTGGAAAAATGGCTGAATAGGATGGGTGGGATGGATTGCTTGGAAACGATGGGATGGAAATGGCGGTAGGGAAGTATGGATGCGATGGATACGGTGGGTTGGATGGGACACATGTAATTGATTGGAGGAATTATTTATGTAAATGGCATGACTTGATGCCATAGGTGGATGGGATGGGTGGGTGAGATGGATGCATGCGATGGATGAATGGGATAGATGAATGTATGGGATGGCAGGTAATATCAAGAGATTGATGGAATGAATGAACTGAATTGATGAATGGGATATATGGAATGGTCTGATTTGATTGATGAGATGGGTGGGTTGGGTGGGGTGGACAAAATGGATGGCACGAATCGATGCATAAGTTGGATGGGATAGATAAACGAATGTAAGGTACGCATGGGAAAGTTGTATAGGATCAATGGATGGATGAGAGGGATGGGATGGATGGATTCAATAACATGGATGATATGATGGATAGAATGAATAATGAATTGGCATGATTAGGATGGTATGGATCGGACGGATAAGATGGCTGAAAAGGGTTGGATGGGATGGATGGGAGGAAAGAATGGGGTTGGTACATTTGGAATGGTTGCGGGATGATGGGGTAGATAAGATTGTTAAATGGCATGGGGTAGATGGCAAGGATGGATTGGATGATTGAATGAATTGGATGGATGGCTGGGTTGGCCGGAATGGGTGGGATGGATAGGTTAAATGCTATAAATCAGATGTGATGGATGGATGTGGTCGGCTGAGGAATGGGCGAACTGAAGGGTGGATGGGGTGGATGCTCTTGTTGGATGGATGGATGGATAGATGGGCTGCATGGATGGGACAGATGGAATGGATAGGATAGGCTGGTTGGGATGAATGGAAGGAATGTACGATGGAATGGGTGAATTTGATGGATGTACGTGATGGATGGAATGGATGGAATGAATACAATGGACGGAATGATTGAAATGGTTTGGTTGGATGCAGATGGAATGCATGGGATGATTGGGATGATGGGATGGAAAGAACGGATAACAGCAAAATTGAGGGATTGAACAGATGAATGGAATAAACTGAGATGGTGGAGTGGGATATCTTGATTGGATGTATGGCATGGGTGCAAGGGAGGATGGAATGGATGGGATGGAGTGTTTAGATAGATGGGATTATGAATGGAGGGGTAAGATGGGCAGCATAGATGGAGTGGATCGATAGGATGAATGGGATTAATGGATGTGTTGAATGGAAGGATGGGAAGCAGGCGTTCATGGATCTGATGTATGGTATTAATGGTTGGGATGGATGAAATGGATAGCTAGGAAGGAAGGGATAGATATGAATGAACTGTATAATGGATGGAGGGGATGCACGGATGGGATGAATGGAATACATAGACTGCCTGGATTGGATGGGATGGTGGAATGGGATGGGCGGAATAGATTATTGGAATGGATGTAGGGGATGGGTAACGGATGGGATAATGGGGATGGATGGGTTGGATGGAATGGATAGGATAGATGAATGAATCGGATCGATGGATGGATGGAATGGATGGGCGGGACCAATGAAATGCGATTGGTTGAATGAGAGAGTTAGATGGTTTGTGATGAAATAAATAGTTGGCATAATTGGAATGGATGAGTTAGATTAGAAGGATGGAAGATCGGATCGGATTGGTAAGATCGATGGGATGGATGCGATAGATTGATGAACGGAATGAATTGGACGGATTTAGATGATTAGATGGTATGGGTGAGATGCATGGAATGCATGGAAAGGTTGGAAACATGGGATGCATTCAAATAATGGGATGGATGGAATGAATGCGATGAATGGATGGAATAGATGACTGGGATAGAATGGGTGACTGGATGGAATGTATAAAAGGGATGGGGAGGATGGATGTGATGGAAGGATGGAATGGATAGATGGAATAGTAGACTAGGATGGATGGATTGGATGGATGTGATGGATGAATTGGATAAGCGATTGCATGGGATGGATTCAAGGGATGAATGGGATGGATGAAATGGATAGGATCAATAGATGGGTTATGTAATGAGATAGATGGATGGGTTGGAAGCATGGATGGGAAGGGATGAATGGAAATGATGGATGTAATGGATGTAGGGTATGGATGAACGGATGGAATGGCTGAGTTTGATGGAAGGACTGAATAAATGAGATGGATTTGATGGAATGAATGGTATGTTTGATTGGGATGGATGGAATGGATAGTATGAATGGGTTGAATGGAATGGATAAGAAGTATGGGGAGGATTAATAAGATGATTGAAATGGGTGGGAATGATGGAATGGATTAGGTTATTAGGGATGGATGACATAGATGAAATGGATGGAGTTATTGTATGTATAGGAAGATAGGATGGTTTGAATAGATCGATGATTTGGAATGGTTGGATGGCACGGATGGCTTAGGATGGTCTGAATGAGAAGGATAAATGGCATGCGATGGAATGGAGATTTGGCATGAGTGGAATGGATATCTTGGATGGAAAGTATAGGATGGGTAGAATGAATGGATGGGATGGATTGGAATTGGTATGAATGGGAGGGATGGGATGGCACGGATGGGATGGACGATTGTAATGGATGGCATGTTTGGAGGTAATGGATTGGATGGGATGAGATTGATGGAATGACTGTAAGCAACGGCTGAATGGCTGGGATATAAGGGTGGATGAATTTGGTGGATTAGATGGATGGGTTTGGTTGGGATGGAATGAATGAGATGTGTGGCTTGGATGTGATGTATGGGATGGAAGGATGGATGGGATGGATAGGTATTTTTTTTTAGCAAATAACGCCCGCTTGATGGGATGGTCGAATGGATGGAAGGATGCGATGGAAGGGATTGTATGGATTGAAGGTATGGATGGAATCAATGGAAGGCAAGCACGGAATGGATGATATGGATGGCTGAGATGGATAGATAGGATGGTTCGATGACATGGAGTAATGGAATTGAATGGTTCGGAGTGGTGGTTAAGTTGAATGGGATGGGTGGATGAATGGATCGATGGGATAGTTGATGGAATTGAAGAAATTGGATGGAAGGATAGGTTGGATGGGATGGATGGAAGGGATGATTGTGAACTATGGACGAGGTTGATGGAATGAATGAGTGGAATGGAAGGATGGGATTAATTAATGGGATGCATATGCTGCATTGATGGATTGAATGGCCGAGACGGATGAATGGGATGGACGGATGTGATTAATGGCATGGTTAGGTAGTATAGATGGATAGGGAGGATGGGATAGGTGGAGTGGAGCGGAATTAATGCACAGGAGTGAAGGATGGTTGGAATGCACGGATGGTATAGATGGGAGTCACCCTCCGTGGTGCAATGGTTACCATGCTAACTTCATGCACCCAAGGTTGTAGGTTCAAACCCGGCGGAGGGCGATGGATTTTTTCGGGTGAAAAAATCCTTAGCATGGCTTTCTTCGGAAGGGAAGTAAAGCCGTTGGTCCCGTGTCGTAGATTGGAAGGAATGGATGAAATGAATGAATGAGATGGATTGACGGATAGATGGGATCGATGGATGAGATGGATGAATGGGATGGATACGGTGGATGATTGGACTAAAGGGACGGATAGGGATGAATCGGATTGGATGAATGGAAGGAAAGAATAGAATGTGGTGGAGGGATGCAGTGGATGTGATGAGTGGAACGATGGAATGTATTGCAATAAATGGGATGGATGGGATGAATAAATGGGATGCATTGAATGGGATTATATGAAAGGAATGGGATGGATGGAATAGAAGAAAAGGATGGATGTTTGTGATTAAAGATTAGATGGATGGATTTGATCGTTTAGGTAGATGTTTGAATGCATGGGGTGGATGGATTGATGCGATGGATGCGATGGATGAATAAGATGAATGGTAGGGATACATGGATAGATGTGATGAACAGAAGAGATGGATGAATGGTATGGATAGGTTGGATGATGGATGGGATGGAAGGGATAAATAGGATTAATGAATTGATGATAATGGGATATATGCATAGATGTGATGGATGTGAACAATGGATGGTTTTATTTGATTGATGGAATGGATGCAACCGTTAACATAGATGGGATTAATAGGACGGTTAGGATGATTGGGATTGATGGATTGGTTGGAATGAAATGATGAATGGGATGGATTAAATAGATGTGTGGGATGAAGTGGAAGGAATGGTATGAATGGGAAGGATGAATGCAATGGATGGGATGGGCTGGTAGGATGGATGTGATGGATCTAAACGATGATAGAATGGTTGGGAGGTTGAGATGATGGGCTAGACTGGATTGGTGAATGAGATGAATGGGAAGGATGAGGTGATTGGAATGGATGGAATTAAAGGATGGGTTGGATGGAATGGATGAGAAAGATGGAATGGATATATAGGATGGATGCGATTGGAATTGTTGGAAACCAATGAATGGGCTCAATGGTTGCGATTGTTGGATAGAATTGATGGATGCTTGCTATGGATGGGATGGCTGGTATTGGAGGAAAGATGGGATGGATGGAAAGGCTGGGTAGATTAGATATGTGGGATGGTTGGAATGGAGGAATTAGATGATTAAGAATGATGGAATGTATGGTTGGGATAGCTGGATGGATGGGAAGGATGGAATGAACGAAAAGGATGGGATGGATAGATAGGATGAATGGCTGGGATATATGAATGGGATGGATTGAGGAATGAATACAGTGAATGATTGGATGGGATGGTTAGGGACGGATCGGATTGCATGAATGGGGGGGAAGGAAAGGATGGGATGGAGGGATGCGATAGGGCTGATGGCAGGCATAGATGGAATGATGTGACCGAATGGATGGATGGAATGAATGTGATGAGTGGATGGATGCAATGTATTGGAATGTATGGGTTAGATGGGATGAAATGATATGTTAGGTGGAATGGGATGGGATAGGATGGTATGAATGGGATGAAAGTGAATGAGAAATGCAATGGATGAATGGAATGGATGGTTGCAATGGATGGCAATAAGGAATGGATTGGATAATAGGAATTATGGATGGATGGGATAAACGAAATACATAGAATGTTATGGATGGATGGCCTGAAGGGATAAAACATGGAAGGGTTGGCTGGATGGGAATATTGGATGTTTTGGATGTAAGGGATGGGTGGGACGGATGGATCGAATGGAATGAATGCATTAATGCAATGGATGGGGCGGATGAATGAGATGTACGGCTGGTCGGGATGAACTGGATGGATAGGACAAATATATGGAATGAATGGGTAGGTTGGAATGGATGGATGGAATGGCTGCAATTGATGGGATAGATGCACATAATGGATGTATGGTATGGATAGGATCGAGAATTGAGATGCTTGGAATGCATGGATTCAAAGAATGGATATATGGCCAGAATAGTTGAATGGAAGGATTGGATGGAATGGATGAATGGTTGGATGGAATGAATGTGTTCAGTGGATGGATCGAATGTATGGGATGTATGGGTTTGATTTGATTAATCGATGGAAATGGATGAATGGGTTGGAGGGGATAGGATGGTATCGATGGTTTGGATTGTATAGATGGGCTGAGATGAATGGAAATTATGGAAGTGTTCGATGGGATGGATGGATGAGTTCGATTAATAAGCGATAGGATGGATGGGATGAATAGATGGGATGGATGGTAATGATGGTCGAATTAATGGATGGTGATAAATGGATGTGGAATGGATTGTATGCATGGGTGTGAGAGATAGATGGGATGGATGAAAGGACGGCATAGATGGATAGGTTGGAATTGATGAATGTGAGTGTTTTATGGATGAATGAGTGGATGGCATGCATGGGGAAGATGTATAAGATAGATGTATACACGGAAGCATGGATGGGATAGGATTGATGGACTGGATGGTTAAGTAGATGGAAGTGATGGATGTAATGGAGTTTATATTGGATGGATGGGATGAATGAGAATAACGGGACAGATGGGTGGATGGGATGTGTGAATGGGATTTAAAGATCGGATAAATGGCTGGACGAATGGAATGTATGGATGAATGGGGTGGTTGGGATATAAGGATAGAGTGATTGATTGGATGTATGGCAAGAATGGGTGAAATAGATGAGATGGATACGAATGATGATATGGATGGATGGGATGGATGGTACACAAAGATGGATGGGATAAATGGGACGGAGTGGGTAGAGAGACTTGATAGATGGGATCGAAAGTATAGCTGAATGGATGAGATGGAGGGAATGGATTGGATATTAGGATGGATGGGATTGATCGTTGGATGGGATGTTAGGATGGCTGGGATGTATCAATGGGACGGATGGAATGCGTTAAATTTGAGGGATGATTGGAGTGACATGGGACGAATTTTGGAATTGAGGAAATGGGTGGATGGAATGTATGTGTTGAATTAAATGGTTGGGATGGATAGCATGGGACGTAGAAAATAGGATGGGGGACTGAATGAATGGGATGGATAAGAAGGATGGATAGGATGGAAAAATGTAATGGATGCCTGGGATGGATGGTTTGGATGAGTAAGATGGATGGATGGATGCGGTGGATGGGATGGAAAACATGAATGGGATATAATGATGGTATTAATTGCTGTGCTGAACGGATGGAATGGGACGATGCAATAAATGGGTTGGATGGAGGCTGAAATGAGTGGATTTTTGGATGGGATGGAATGATGGAGTGATGGATTGGATTGATAGAAAGATGTGGTGAATGGGTGCGAAGAATGGATAGGATGGAATGGATGGATGAAATGGTTGTGATAGGATGTTGGAATGGAAAACGAATGATGGATGGGAGGTATGTATTGTATGAATGAATTGGCTGATTTGGATGGATGGAAAGGATGACTGGGATCAATGGGAGCTATGAAAAGATTGGAATGGAAAGAATGGGAATGGTGGGAACAATGGGATGAATGGAAAAGATGGATTGGATTGATTATATGGGATGGATGGAATGGATGAATGAGCTGGATGGAATGGATTGATGGGATGGTTGGAATGAATGGAACAGATGGAAAGTGTATGTATAGATAGAATGAACGGGCTGGAAGAATTGGATAGATGGAAGGAATGAATGCATCAGACAAATTGGCAGGAATCGGATGCATGGGATATAATTCTGGGATGGATGAAATGGATAGGTGAGTTAAGAGGAATGTATTGGATACAAAAATGCGATGGATGGGATGGACTGACAAATGGGATGGATGGGATGGACTGACAAATGGGATGGATGGGATGGATGATTGGGATGCGATGGATGGGATCGTTTAGACGTTTGGAGCTAATGGAATGGGATGCATTAAAGGGATGAAATGATTGGGTTGGAGGGATAGCATAATTGAATGGGATTAATGGAACAGGACTCGCGGGATGGATACAAAGAATGGACGGTAGGAAAGATCTGATGGATTGAAGGAATGGGTGAAAGGGATGGATGTAAGGTTGGATGGGATGGATGGGAGTAACTGATGGATGGAAAAATGATATGCTTGGGATGGGTGCATGGAGGGGGAGGAATGGGATTGTGTAATGGTATGGATTGGATTGTTGGATGTAATGGATTGGTGGGAGGATGGAATGGATGGTTGTGACGGATGGAATGTATGGATGAGATGGATGTGAGAGAAGGATGGGATGAGTGGGATGAATGGTTGGATGGGATGGAATGGATTGGAAGAATACGTTGGATTTAATGGATGTGACGACTGGAATGGATTGGTTGAATGGATGGGTGGGATGGATGGAATGTTTAGAAGAGATGAATGGAAAAGATATTTGTGATGGATGGATCATTGGATCTGAGCGATGGGTTGTAATGGAAGGGATGCAAATTGGGGATAAATGGGATAGATGGGTGTAATGAAAGCACGCTTGGGACGGAAAGGATGGGACAGGATAAATAGACGGGATAAAAAGATGGGTTGCATGGATGGGATGGATGATTGGGATGAATGGATACGATGAATAGGATGAATGGATGGGATGGGTTGATAGGATGGATGAGTTTGATGGAATGTATGAATAGATCAATGGGATGAATGGCATCGATGGACCGCCTCGATGCATGGGATGGAATGAATGAAACTGAAGGGATCGGATGGAATGGATAGAATGTCATAGGATAGATGGGATTTTGTGATTCGATGCATGGCTCGATTGGATTCATGAAAGGAAATAAAATGTTGTTTTATTTATGGACGCGCTTTAACTGCTGTGGTTCTCAGCGTCCCATTCTATACTGGGCATGAAAGACCGCGGATGGAAGGGAGGGATGAAGGGGAGTGATGCAAGGGATATAAGAGTTGCGATGGAATTAATGCTAGGAATTGTTGGAATGGTTGGAATGGATAGTTGAATGGGATGAATGGAAAGAATGTGATGAAACTCTTGATGCGAAGTATGGGATTTAGGGAAAGGTTGGAATGGTGTGACGAATGGAATAGATTGATGTACGGGATGATAGGATGGGACGAATGGGATAGTATGAATTGAATGCGATGGGATGAATGGATGGCACAGATAAAATGGATGTGTTGGTTGTCAAGGATTGGATGGATTGAATCGATAGATGTGATGAATTGTAAGGAATGGGATAGTATGAATTGGAAGCGATTGATGGGATGTATGGAATGGATGAGAACGATGTGATGAATTGATGGGATGGATTAATGTATGGATAGAAGGGTACGTTGGGATGGACGGGATTGATGGTTGGCAAGGATGGAATGATAAAAATGTATGGATGGGATGACGGGATGGAATGGATGGCATGGATCAATGAGATAAATAGTTGGGATGGATGGACTGGATTTATGGAATGAACGGAATAGGTGGATAGGATTATTTGAATGGATTTGATGCGAAGGGATGTATCGGATGGAGGCGTGTGATGGATGAATGAGATGAGTCGGTGGATAGAAGGGGCTAAATGGATGGGGTGGATGGCTTTATGGAATGGCTGGGAGTAATGATGAGGATGGAATGAAAGGATGGGATAGGTGAGATGAATGAAAGGATGAAAGAGATGGGATGGCAGTGATGTGGTGGTGTAGAAAGATTGGATGGATGCAATGAAATGGGTCGGATGGGATCGATGGAATATATGGATGGGAACGATGGATGCGATGGATCAGATGGATGGATTAGTTTGATCGATGGGATGCATGAGCTGGTTAGATAGAATTGATGGGATGAATGGGAGAGATAGATGGGATAGGATAGGTCGGATGTAAAATGGATAGATGGGTGGATGGATGGTATGGACCGAAGGGATGGATGGATGTGATAGATGGATGAGATGTTTATGTAATGGAAGGTGAATGGGATGGATTTAATGGATGCGAAGAATGGGATGGATGTGTATGGTGTATGGATTTTTGATGGCATGGATGGGTGGGATGAAATGGATGGATGCAGTGGATAAAGTGTAAATGGCGTGTTATTTATGGACACTCTTTAAATACTGTGGTTCTCAGTGTCCCATTCTAAATTGGGCGTGAAAGACTGCTTAATTTTGCTCAGAGGCCTCTCTATCAGGCTTGAGGTTCTGTTACGTGCTGTAAATTTACGATACAAGACAAACCACTTTACTTCACTTCCGAAGGAAGCCACGCTAAGGGTTTTTACGCTCGAAAAAATCCATCGTCCTCCGCCGGGTTTTAACCCGCGACCTTGGGTATATGAAGTTAGCATGGTAGCGATTACACCACTGAGGGCGACGATGAAGTGGATAAGTTAACTGGGTAGGTATGGATGGAATTGGTTGTTTAGATTGGATTGATGTGATGAAATGAATTATCGGATAGTAGAATGGGATGGAGGAATGGGTTGAAAGGAATGGAGTAATGGGAATGAGGGTTTCAGTGGATGGTATGGATGCATGGATGAGATGCGGGGATGGATGAACGAAATGGCAGGGTTGGATGGATGGAATCATTGGGTGGATGTGATGGATGAATGTTTTGCATGGATAGATTGATGGATTGGTTGAATGGGATGGATGGTAGAATGGATGACATGGGATGGATGGGTTATATGGATGAGATGGATGTTCAGACGCATGGCTCTTATGGATGGAGGTATGGGGTGGATAGATGAGACTTGTGGATAGAATGGTTGGATAAAACGGTCGGATGTTATAAATGACAGGGGTGGATTGGATTGATGGATGGGGTGAATGATAGGAATGGATGTAAAGATTGGATGGGATGCTTGGGATACAGGCGATGTATATATGGGTTGATTGAATGGGATGGATGAGTGGAATGGTTGGGATGGATTAATGGGATGCATTGTTGGATTGGATAAATGGATGGATGGATGGATGGATGGATGTATGGAATCGATGGGATGGCTAGGAGGAATTGGAGAAATGGAGGAGATAGGGTGGATGGGATGCAATGGGATGTATGAATGGATGTATTAATGGGATAAATGGAATGGATAGATGCAACGGATGAAATGGATGGATGTGAAGAAAGGAATGGATGGAAACAATGAATAGATTGAATGGAAAGGATGGATAGATGGAATTGAAATACGGGTTGGATGGATCAGATGGGATGAATGAATAGAATAATTGGATGAGATGGTTCGGCGCGATGGAAGGGATGGAATAAATGCATGGTATATATTTAATAGATGGGATAGATTGGATGAATGGATGGGATGGTTGGCTGGGACAGATGGGATGGTTTGGATGGTTTGGGCGGGTGTGATGGATGGATTGATGAATGGGATTCCCGGATGGGATGGATGGAGGGAATAGAAAGGATGGAATATATGGTTTGGATGAGAAATTGGGATGGGATGGATGAATGGCATAGACGGAATAGACGGATGGAATGAATGTAGGGGATGGATGAATGGCTGGAATGGTTGTGAAGAATAGGATGAACTGAATGGATGGGATGGATTGATTGGGATGGAAGGGAACCTACGGTTGGGATGGGAGGGATGGATGGCATAGATGGAATAGATGGATAGGTAGGTTGTGCTGAAAGTATTCGAATAAATGGATGGAATATGACTGGTATGAAATGTAGAGGATGGATGAAATGGATAGATGGGAGGGATGGATGGAATGATGGCAGGGATGAAACGGAGGGAATGTATAGGATAGTTGGTTGGTATGGATGGAATAGATGATTGGAATGGACTGCATGGATTGTATTTATGGAATTTTTGGATGGGTGAACAAGATTGATGGAATGAATGGAATGTAAGAATTTATGGGATTGATTGGATGGATGGGTAGGATAAAAATAAATGGATGGGAGAGGATCATAGGGATGGATGGAATGGAAAGGGATGCATGGGTTGGATGGGACTGAATGGGATGGATTGGTTGGAAGGATGGTTGAAATGGGAGGGATGTATGTCTGTAATGGATAGATAGGATACATTAATAGGATGCATAGGATGAATGGGATAGATGGACGTAATAGGATAGATGCAATGCCATATGATGAAATGGATGTGTCCAATGGGTTATAATGGAGGACTGGGAAGAAACGGAGGGATGGATGGATTAGATGGGACGGTTGCAATGGGTGGGTAGGTTTAAATGGGATATTTGGATGAGACTGATGGGGAGAAATGAGTAGAATGGACGGGAAGGATAGAGGAATGGAATGGAAATATGGGATGGATGGAATAGATGGATCTGCGCGATCGGTGGGATAGAAAGGTGGGCTGGATGGAATGGATGTACATATGGCATGGATGGATGGAATGGATTGGATGGGTGCATGGGATGGGTGGGATCAATGGGGCGGATTGATGGAATGGAATAGAATTGCGGATGGATTGTTGGGACGGATGGATGGGGCTGATGATTGTGACGTATGAATGGGAAGTATGGATGAGATCTTTGGATGTTATGGATGGAAGGAATGGATGGATAGGATGGTTGGGATGGATTTTAAGGATGAATGGGATAGAGAAGTGGAACGTATGGGATGGATGGTTGGATTGATTTGGAATCATGGATGGGAAAGATGGTCGGGAACGATGAATGGAATGGATGGAATGAATGGAATAGATAGAATAAATAAATGTGATTAATGGGATAGATGGCCTCGATGGATGGAATAGGTTGCATGGATGAGGTAAATTGAATGAATAGATCGGATGTAATGATTGTGATCAATGGATTGTATATGGAATGGATGCATTTAACGGATGAAAGCTATGGATGGGATGTATGAGGTGGAAGGATGGATGGGATGTTTGGAAGGTTACATATGGTGGGGTGGGTGGGATGCAATGAATGTATGTGTGGAATGCGTGGTTAGAATGGGTGAATGGGATGGATGGAATGGATGGAATTGATGAATAATTCGAAGGAATGGATGGCATAGATGGACCGATAGAATGAATGGGACGAACGGGATGCAAGGGATAGGTTGTGATGGATGGGATGGAATTTGATGGATTAGACAGTTGGATGGCATGGTTCGATGTGACGGGTGAATGGGAATCATAAACGGGAGAGATGCATGGACTGGAAGGGTGCAAATGGAATAGTTGGTTAGCATGGATGGAAAGAATGTGGTGAATGAATGATGCAATGTATGAGATTTATGGGATGGATGGGATGGTAAGATGAATGCATAGATCAATGTACGGCATGAATTAGTGGGACCGATGGGATAGGATGGATTGAATGAGAGAGATGGATGGGGTGTGATGGGATGGATTAATGGAATAGATGGAATGGATGTGTTGGACCGGAAGGATTGGATGAATGAAATTGATGGATGGGATTGATTGGAAGCAATGGGATGGATGGGATGAAATGGATGGGATTGGATAGATGGGACGGATGGAAGGAATATTTGAGACGGAAACATGGGATGGATGGATTTAGTGGATGGGATTGGTGGAATGCATAGATAGGATGGGTGGATGTGTGATGGGTTGAAAAAGTTCGATGGATGGCAAGGATGGTTGAAAAGGATGAATGAATGGAATGGATGTAATGGATGGTTGGGATGGATTCAATGTATTGGATAGAAAGGGATGAATACGATGGATATGTTTGATGGTTGATGGGCTGCATGGGATGGATAAGATGGGTTGGTGCTTGGTATGGGATAACTGGATGGGATGCGTGGATGTATGGGATGTCTATGATAAATAGGATAGATGGATGAAATGAATGGGAAGAATGAGATGGGTGGGATGGAATTGATGGACTAGAACGATGGGACGAATGGGATGGGTCGAATGAAAGAATGGGTTGGATGGCTTGGATGGTTGAAGAGGCTGGATGGGACGGATGAATGGGATGGATGCGATGATTGGGATGGATAGGTAAAATGGATGGGATTATAACGAAATGGATAGGTTGCATAGATGGAATGGACGGAATCTATGGTATAGAGGAGATGGATAGGATAGATGGGCTTGGTGGAATCGATTATAGAGGCGGATGGGATGGATAGATTCAATGGTTTGATAGGATGTAATGAGTGGATACATAGGATGGATGGGATGCAATGGAATGGTTGGCTTGAACCAAATGAATGCATCGGATTGATGGAATGATGAATGAATGGGATGGATGGAATGGATGGAAGGGGTAAATGGAGGGGATGGTAGAATGGGATGGATATTTTGGATGGATGGAATGGACGAACGGAATTGAAGGGATTGCTAGAATGGATGGTTTGGTTACATAGATGGATGAAATGGATAGGAAGTTGGATGGATGGGATGGATGATATAAATGGGTTGGAGGAATGGATTAAATGTATGGGATTAATGGAAGTCTTGGATGAATGGATGGGTAGGATGATTCGGCAGGAAGGGATTGATCGATCAGATGGATGGTATTAATGGATAGGATGGATGGAATGAATGGATGGGAAGAATAGAAAAAATTGAATGGAATGGGTAGGATGGACGGGATCGCAGATGGGATGAGTAGGATGAATGGATAGGATGGGATGTTGGGATGGTATGTATGAAGGGAATGGATGGTATAGTCAGATGAAATGAATGTAGCGGATGGATGAATAGGTGAGATGGTTGGGATGGATTCAATTATGGATGGGAAGCATTGGACGGGCTGTTTGTGCTGTTATGGTTGGAATGGTTATAATGGAAGTAATGGAGGGGATGAATGGAATTGATGGATGGGTTGAATGGGAATGATGAAATGTATGGAATGGATGGGAGAATGGGATAGGTGGGATAGTGCGGGTGAAAGGGATGAATGGTATGTGAGGCTTGGAAACATCAAAGCAACGTAAGAATTACGGGAATTAACTTAAAGTAACGTCGGCACTTTTCGTTCAGTCAAGATTTATTTCTCTTCATAAGCGTTCCCGAGTATGTTCCTGACGCGATTGAGTTCCGATACTTTCCCTCGAACAAGGGCGTAACGCGCATAAAGGTAACTAAACGATACGTGGCGACGAGTGCAACGGTTACGTGTAGAATAATTAGACACTTTGAATTTCCGCCGGGGTTTCCTTGTTTCCGGCGTCGCAGGTTACACGTGACATTTATTTCAACTGTGTGAATCACTGTAACAACTTTACTATATTTACGAGGATTCTTGTTTCGAGCATCACAGATTCTACGTGTAGTTACATTTCAACTGCCCCAATCACTATATTAACTCTGCTAATTCGCGCATACTCTTGTTTTGGACTTCGCAGATTCCCCTTGGGATAACATCTCAACTACCTCAATCACTATAATAACTCGGCTAATTCGCGCGTTCTCTTGTTTTGGGTGTCGCAGGTTTCCTCTTGGAGTTACATCTCAACTGCTTCAATCACTATAATAAATCGGTTAATTCGCGCGTTCTCTTGTTTTGGATGTCGCAGGTTTCCTCTTGGAGTTACATCTCGACTACCTCAATCACTATAATAAATCGGCTAATTCGTGCGTTCTCTTGTTTTGGTTGTCGCAGGTTTCCCCTTGAGTTACATCTCGACTGCCTCAAAATTGCTGCGCATACTCTATATTTATAGCAAATTCTACCCACGCGCAAAGCCCTCAACTCGTAATCTCATTAGCCTCTTCTTGGCGCCGAAGGTGATTTGGGGTGCGCTTCTGCCGTGACGTGATTAATTGTAATTGGTCAATGCATCTTTCACGTGATTCTTGACCTAAATTTCCTCGTGCTTCCCCGGTTTATGTCACCTTCATTTTCTTTTGCGGAGACGTGACCACACAATAGCGTATTTCCCCTCTTGCAATATACAAAGAACTAGCGTAAACAACTGAATTCGTCGCTTGAGAACTCTCGGGTTGAAGTTAGAAACGCTTTCCAGAAACAATCTCTCTGAACATCCAATATACAATAAATACATGTCTTACTTACTAAACAATTTAGTCAATTACAGATATAGGTTATGCGCTTATTCACCTGGGCGATGATCCGTCTAAAATTTCACACCATAATCATTTCATCAGTTAATGTGATAATTTAATATTCAAGTTAGGAATTGATAAGCGCCCCTACATAAACACCGATTCTCCGAATTAAATTTACAGACACTTTGAATTCCACAATCGATATGATAAAAAGATAGTGTATGATTCATAATAGTAAACATTTAAATTCATCTTATTAATATAAAGATATCTGCAAATATAAAGTATAAGTGGTTGTATTGATTTTATTTTCCTTTTAAACTGTTCGTTTGATGTTTAATTTATATTCCTGTCTTGTTATATTTCACAGGATATCTGTAATTCCTAAAATTGTTTTTGTCTCATTTATGTAGCCCCATTTAACGTCTACGGTAACATCGGGGGCTTTAACTTATGAAACAACTCTTTAAGTGTAGGTTCATAAACGTTGACTTTTTAAACATTTTATTTTCTTCAAACGCAAACACACACACACACACACACATTCAGAATCTGGGGGAGAGGGAATGGTTTAGGTTAAAGTAAAATTTCCCGCCTCAGCTGGGAATCAAACCTGGGACCTTTGGGTGAGGAGTCAGCTAGCTGACCACTCGACCTTGGAGACAGCAAATTCCTAAAGTTATATAATTTTCCCTGGGTTTTTGTCATGCATAGCTTTAAAGTAGTATTGTATAGTTCTGTCATTAAGTTTCGAAATATATTGTTTTATCATTACACCAAAGGGGAAATTATTTTGGTAAATGTTCCTTCCACGCACTCTCCATTTTTAAAGATAAACAAATAAGGAAAGGAAAGAACAAATGCGCAGGAATGTCTGCTTATAAATAGGCTCTGCTCACCACTGATGACAGTTGTATATATATATATACACACACACACACATTGCATATAAGAATGAAACGTAACTGGCAAACAAACCAAGAATTCTCAAGTAACAATGAAATAATAACGGCAAATAAAGTTTTTCGCGAGGCTGCAGTTAGTTCAGAACCTTTAAAGCGGTACATAGACTTCTTGAGAAAAAGCTAATACCGCTCTAAAGATTTCTGATCTGGCTGTCAACTCGAGAAAACTGGCCGAAATCCTGCAGTGGATGGTCTGGCGAGTGAGCGGGGCAGGACGCTACTTTGGTGATTGAGCTACCGTAATCGGACAAGTTTCTGTGCACTGCCATGTAAGAACACTTGGAGTCGCGTCGATCGCTGGAGGTGGAATGCGAGTCCAATTTTTTAAGATTGAGTTGACCATCTATTCTTTTTTTTTTTTTTTGGTAGTGTTTAACGCCCGCTTTAACTACTTATGGCACCGCAGGCGGTGACACTGATGATACATGAATGAAGATGGAGCACCAGTGGAATGCGATGGCGGGGGAAACCGGAGAAAACCCACCCCAGCGCCGCTTTGTCCACCACAAATCTCACATGCGGTCGCTTGGGATCGAACCCCGGCCGTCTAGGTGAGAGGCGAGTGGTCTAACCACTCGGCCACGGCGCGGCCAACCATCTATTCGTTTATAAATATCTATGATATATACACACTACTTTAATCAACTCATTTAAAAAAAAAAATCTTATGTGTTACACTCACATGACTTGATATTATTATTATTATTATTATTATTATTATTATTATTATTATTATTATTATTATTATTATTATTATTATTATTATTATATTTGTTATTCTTGTTGTTGTCGTTTTTGTTGTTGTTAATTGTAAGAATAACTGTCAGCCAAACCAGATCTACAAAGGGCTGTTTTGTCATTGAAGAAAATATGAAAGAGGTGGAGAACAGTAGATATTCAGAAGAACAGTATATGCGCCCCCTGACGCATATAATTGCATATTTCAGCGTTTCCGACACCTTCCTATGAATGCACTGCCTCATTGTATTCATTGTATATATTTCTGGGTTTCCCCGCCTTGCTATGGTTACGCTTCCTAAGGCATATGCTGTTAATTGCAAATTTCATGCTTTCCACACTACCGTATGATTACGCTGCCTTCCCTCCTTTTCGCAATACCAACTATGTATGCTCCATTACGCTGAACATTGCACCTTTCAGATGCAAAGGTTGGCTGCCTGACGTTACGCAGCCAACAGACCCTTAAACGGCAACATTACCCTATTTTATGCACAATTTGTAAGGTCGCGAAATGACCATGCTATTAAAGCGACACACAATAAATTATATTGCAAAAAAAAAAAAAAAAGTAATTATTGCTAACTTGGTGTTATTACAGTAAACATCGAGGCAAGGCCATAATTTAATTTTGTTCTAATTTCTTGGTCTGTAACTGAAAGAGGAAAACATCAAATTTTGACCAAACAAGTTTGTCTCTCATGCCTACAGTCATTAATTCCACTACATGAACTTATAAAGTTAGCCTACTCTAATTCCTCTATTGAGTGCACAAAATAAACTATGCTTAATATATGTATGAGGCAGTCATATATAGGATGCATTTACGTAAACACCACACACACACTTGTTTGAGAAAGGCTTGGAATCAATTTTAAGTGCACACCAAAACAAGGTGACAAATGTCAGATATAACCAAAATATTAAGACTTTCTCTGTGGACTGCATGTATTGCATACCGAGTCCGAGGAACACGGTACTGCCATCACAAGCACATGATTTGATAGTAATTATTTCTCGGGATAGATGCTTAATGGGCAAATTAGCAAGATGTTTCTTATAAACCGGAGTAGGTTACCAATTTTGTCTGCGAATTTCCCTTTCCTTGTTTCTGCTTCTGCTTTTCGAGAAACTACAACCAAACACCATACACGCCATTATACTGGTTTAAAACTTACACGCTAAATTTACACGTATTGATCATTATACTGGTTTAAAACTGACACACTAAATTTACTTTTTAATTGAACATTTAACACCAAAATATCACTTAAATAAGTACCATAATCGATGTATTCGAACAATTCTTTTTCCTTGTTTTTTTTTTCTTTTTCTGCTATGCGAGAAACCACAACCAAACACCACACGTGTATTCACCATTATACTGGTTTAAAACCTACAGGCCAAATGTACTGCTTAATTGACATTTAATATCACAAAATCTCATTTTTGGTTGCACAATTTAACCCACAAAAGCCGTACTCATCTCAGAGGTGTAGTATGTAAGTAGGCGGCTTGACAAAAACATGCTTCACCAACCTCAAAGTATAAGAATATTACATTTCCTATCCATTTTCTCTATACCTGTGGTGCATCTATAAAATCAAAGATGGATTCAGCGAGAGGAATACCATAACCTCTTGGGAGATGGCACTCACAGCCAAATAGAAGAGCATGTATGTACAGTAGGCGCTGTAAAATCTGGCATTGCGAACGTCTGATGTTAAACAGAATGGAGAATTCTTCCTCTATGCACGGTGTGCAACGCAAGCATAAAGTCTGAGTTGAAGAACTCTTGCATTGCCTAGCGTATGTCTATTAGAATGCTTTAATTGAATAGCATGGGTGCACTTGGGCTGCGTCTGCGCTCACATCTCTTTGCGAATAAAGCAAAATAATCGATACAGAAGAATGCCTTTTGATATTTTCAAAATAAGGGAGGAGCTGGTGAAGATTGTTCCACTAACAGGAGGCACTACAGGACAGGATATTTTTAGCACCTAATCTTATCAATTCTGAAAATACTCCTGTAAAAATGTCGGTGGGCTTAGCAACTGATAGAGCCCCTGACTGAATTCATAGCTTTGTGTCACAAAAACATGGTTATCCTGCTAACTTCATATACCCAAGATTGCGGGTTCAAACCCGGCGGAGGACGATGGATTTTTTCGGGCGTAAAAATCCTTAGCATGGCTTCCTTCGGAAGGGAAGTAAAGCCTGGGTCCCGTGTCGTAGATTTACGGCACGTAAAAAAACCTCAAGCCTGATAGAGAGGCCTCTGAGCAAAATTAAGCGGTCTTTCACGCCCAGTATAGAATGGGACACTGAGAACCATAGCAGTTAAAAAGCAGTATAATAAATAACACACCATATCCATTTACAAAAACAATAGCTTCCGAAATTTGTTTTACCATTGTGTAATACAGCAGTAATCACTGCGTGAAAGCTTTTTACGTATGATAACGTAACGAAAACAGACATATAAGTGGTGAACAAAGAGGTAATGAAGCTCAGAGGGATTTATTCAGAGCAGTGATATATGAACTAGATTGCCAGTATGATGATGTACTGTTTCATACGAAAGTTTGTTAGCTAAGGAGAGGCAGAGTTTTACGTTTTAAAGAGCTGCTGCCTATCCTAGTGGAGACATTTTGAAAGTACGAAGCGAATCCTTCCGTAAACTAAAAGATTCGGCGTCGCTACAAAATGTTCCTTTTCTCGCAGATAAACATCTCTTACTTTCAGCTTCAAGGTCAGGTTAAAAATAATGGTGGAACAATTTGCACCACTCTACTCTAATTTAGCACAAACAAACTGCTACCAAACTGTATGACCACTCTAAGTTCTGCTCACGCTATTCATTTCCTACAAATCGTAGAAACAATTAGGAAGGAATTTAACTGTAGAAAATACAGTGTAAACATCTTGCCTAAAACCTATAAAAGCTGGTCAGCTCCGGGACATTTTTATGAATATTCTTTTTTCAATTTTATTAACGATCGATCTGCATTACATGTGTTACAGAGTTCTGAGAATGTTAGAATATAAATACATAATTAATAATAGCATTTAAGGAAAACCTAAGAGGTCCCTTTTAACTATGAAATATGGATAAATAACTGCATAGTGATTAAAAGTGATATTGTGAGAGTAAAGTGTAATTAGTGATCGGAATCATCGGAGTTGCTGAGTAGCAGATCCTGTGGTAGTCGTCTCTTCAGGCGTGTGGGCTGGCAGGTGCATTCACCGATATTATACGTCACAGCTCCTGGAACGTCCGGCAAGTGTAAGAAGAAGCGAGAGGCGATCTTGCGTATAAACGCGTGAACTGGAAGGAGACCGAATTCTTGATGTAGCTGATGGTTCCTGACAAACCAAGGAGCATTGGTAGCGATTCTCAGGAATCTGTTTTGGAGTACCTGTAAACGGCGTATGTAAGTGTTTTTAGCAGTGCCCCAGACTTGAGAAGCATATGTAAAGATGGGCCGAACAAGAGATTTATAAAGAAGAAGGAAACATTCAAGACCAAGAGTTGAGTGTTTATGAAATAATGGATAGAGTTTAGAAAGTCTTTCGGATGTCAATAATAAGGTGATCGATGTGGGCACGCCAAGTGGTGTCCAGTATTACTCCAAGATACTTCACAGGTGTGGTAGAAGGTAACCAGATAATTTGTTTATTATAAATATTCAGGGCAGAGAGATTAGTGATGCGTCGTAATGAAAAAAAATCTTAGCTTCAGTTTTTTCTGTGTTAAGAAGTATTCGCCAAGCACGAAACCACTCTACAAGACGATTAAGAGTAGATTGAAGTGTGTGAATAGCTTCAGAGAGATCTGTGTATGAGTAGAATAATACAGTATCGTCGGCGTATAAAGATACGGAAGTGGGGGTCATGTCAGGAAGATCGTAGGTGCAGATATTAAACAAGATCGGAGCGAGTATAGAGTCCTGTGGAACGCCTGCTTTAACAGAGCGCCGAGATGACTGAGTACCGCCAATACGAACAACAAAGGTGCGTTCTGATAGAAAACTGCAAATTGTAGTGATCAGATATTGAGGAAAGCCGATGGGGTAGAGTTTGAGTACTAAGTCATCGTACTATACATTATCGAAAGCCTGTGCTACATCTAGGAACAGGGCCGATGTGTGCTGACGCTTTTCAAAACCATTAACAATTGCTTGTACGTAACAGTTAATGCGAAGGTAGGCCGTTCTTACCTGTTGACTACCACTCCCTCTTTAACCTCCATCCTAGCGTGATCCTCGCCGGGGACTTTAATGCCAAACACTAGCGTTGGCATTCGGGCCCCCACGCGGAGTCTAGAGGCAATTCAATGATTCACATGATTGATAGGGATCCCCAGCTAAGAGTCCTGGGCCCCTGGCAAACCACACACCATCCGCATGGTCGAGGACAACCATTTGTCATCGACTTTGCGATCGTTAAGCATTACCCCTTACATCTCATGCTCACTTCACTCGTAGCACTTCATTCTGATCACAATTCCGTGTTGGCAGAAGTCAACACTAGGGTTGCCAGCCATGACTTATCAGGTCACACCAGAGAAATCGACTGGGAATTAGTAAATGCGCATTAATCTCACCCAACACCAGAATCACCGACATACTCACCCTAGAGACAGCAGTCCAAACCTTCACTACCACAGTGGTAAGGACGGTTCACAACCTCATCATCCGCACTCCCCCCAACACCCCCATCCTGACGTCTTCCCCCTAGAACTGGAACTCCTTATCCGCCGTTCCTGGGCAGCCAGCAGACTATTCCAGCGGAACCAGACGCCGCGCAATCGAGGTCTTCTACGGCGCCTCCGTCGAGAGGTTCGTATCCGACTACGCGAGCACCGAGTGCAAGCGTGGGAGGCCACAATGGCCATGCAAGATGTGGAGGGTGGCGACGTCTGGCGAATCGCAGAAAGCCTCCGACACCAACGGAATCTGCACCACTCCCCGCTTCAAGGCAACCTTGCCCTTGTTTACGAACCACAAGCCAAAGCATATGTGCTTGCGAACTACATAGAGGATACCTGCAGGCCGAAGGAGGATCTACCCCCAGGACGTACTCTTCACTGACCGCGTTCATGAGGAAGTTGACCGCTACTTGCGGCAACAGCCTCATGAAGCTGAGAATCCCCTCCCAATCATCCGGCTCGGTGAAGTCCAAGGCGCGCTCCGGCGTCTCAACACCAAAATGCTTGCGGGCAGGGCGGGCTGACACCCACCAAGCTAAGCAACCTTCCCTTCAGAGCAGTGCTGTTCTTCACCAAGGTATTCAACACGTGCCTCACCTTAGGCCACTTTCCGGGCGAGTGGAAGGTGGCATGTGTGGTGTTCATTTTGAAGCCTGGCAAAGACCCTGCGCTTCCTTCTAGCTACCGCTCCATTAGCCTCCTTCCCACCCTCTCGAAGGTCTTCGAGAGGTTAGTACTACACCGTTTGTCGTCACAGGTAGTCAACATTCAAGCCATCCCACTCCAGCAGTTTGGATTTCGTCCTGGGCACTCGACCACCCAACAGCTGCTGCGGGTGGTGGAGGCTGCCGCCCTGAGGTTCCAGGACGGGACCTTCACGCCCGCGGTGTCACTGGACGTCGAAAAGGCCTTCTCAACCACCTGGCATGAGCGATTCCTGTTTAAACTCATCCAGATTGGCCTAAACACAGCTTATCAACATCATACACAGCTTCCTACACCTACGCACCTTCGTAGTAGCGGTTGCGGGGCAAACATCATCACAAAAACCTCTACGAAGCGGAGTCCCCGAAGGCTCTGCATTATCACCCAACTTGTTTAGCCTCTTTATGGCAAACTTTCCTACAGTGCAGGGCGCCAATATGGCCCAGCTTGCTGATGACGTCCTGCTCTAACGCACTGACAGGAACATACGCAGAGCCTTCAATCCCTAACAGACACCTCCATCTCGTCCAGGACTGGTGCAGATAGTAGGGATGTCCGTAAATCCTGGCAAAAGTCATATTGTTCTGTTTTCCAGAAAACGCTCCGCAATAGCTCAGATACCCAACTTTTCCTATCAGGGCCAGAGGATAGAGTGGGGAAATTCCATCAAATACTTGGGCGTCACTCTTGAAAAGGGCCTAACTTTTCGTGAACACGTCGGGGAACGTCGGACACAGCGAAGGGGGCGGTGGCCTCCCTTAACCCTGTACTGGCCTTCCGATTGCCGGTTCACTTAAAGTTGCGTCTTTTCAAGGCGTTCATAGAATCCCTGATGCTCTACGCCTGCAAAGTGTGGGGTATGGCAGCAGAACTCCTGGCTTTTCTGGTTACAGCGGATACAGAATAGAGGACTTCGGTCCATATATTCTGTATGTCGACATTTCCCTTTGAGGCTACTTCATGAACCTTCGGCCCTCCCATATGTGGAAGATGTCATTAGGCGCCGGGCTCAGAAATTTTACACCAGATTGGGCAAGCATGAGAACGCACTTGTCAGATCGCTGGGGGAGTACTTACCCACTGAACGCCGAAAGAGGCAGTTTCGGGTTCCCCGCATGGCTTGTGGGCACCCCCGGTAACAATGGCTTCAAACCAGCCAACAGCGAAATAGCTGAACTAAGCACTCCCCCCTCCCCTCCCATTGGAAATGGTCTATCAAAATTAACCAACATAAACACTTTCAAAAATTAAACACCAGCAGAGCAGAGGGAAAAATTGCAGCCACTCGGGGAGCCTATCTAGCGCTACCTCCTAACATCATCACCCAAAACCTCAAAAATATAACCTCAACCTTCACCTCATTCCTGTGGCTAAACCCTTACCAGGGTAGGTACACAGCAACTACACCTAGGCTCAAGATCTCGCACACACACATGTACATGGAAATGATTGCAGTGTTATGCAATATATTAGGTTAAATTCTATTTGCTATGTTTCAGTCACGTGAAACTTCGATACAACTAACGATTTTCAATGTTGGAATTAATGTAAGTTGTGTTTAAGGTGCAAATTGAAGTGTATGTCAAAACTATCATAGGCATTTCAGTATTATATTTCAACATCAGCTGGAAATCTGGCAGTATGCAAAACTGCCTTCTTGAACATACATGGTATAACACGTGATGTGGTCCAAAGACTTGGTAACCTGCTTTCAGAAGGAAAATCTCCAAAGGACTTGAGAGGTTAATCACTGCAATCCCTGGATGTTATATTGCAGCCTTTGAACAACATATTTCTTCATTTCCTGTTCATGAGGCCCACTATACATCAAGAAGCTTAGCTATCTCAATGGGAATTTAAATGTTAAAATTATGTGGGAAATGTTAATTGATTTGCATCCTGAAATTAAAGAAAGGTACAAATACTACTTAAAACTATTTAATGAAAATGTTTCACTGTCTTTTGGTAAAACACAGGTTGATGTCTGTTGCAAGTGTGAGAAATTTTCACAGAAAATAAAAAGTCCTGTTTTGAACAATGTTGCTAAGTATGTCACTGTAGCAGAGCTACTTGTCCATAAAAAGAGGAGTAGGTATTATGTTATGAAAGAAATAAAGGTAAAATGTAAAGAAGACAAGAAAGTTGGAGGAATTTGTATTGATTTCATGCAAAATCTTGAGCTTCCGCAAATACCAGTGAAAGAAACATTCTATTTACGTCAGTTGACCTTGACTGTTTTCAATGTTCACAATCTAAGAGACAGGTCTGCTAAAGTCTATATATACCATGAAGGAATAAGGGAAAAGGGGCCTAATGAGCTGTGTTCATTTTTAATAGATTTTATTAATAATGATATTGCTCCAGAGATCAAACTTTTACTTGTTTTCCTTTTGCTTTTTTTTTTGGGTAGTGTTTAACACCTGCTTTAACTATTTATGGCACTGCAGGTGGTGACACTGATGATACATGAATGAAGATGGAGCACCGGTGGAATGTAATGGCAGGGGAAACCGGAGAACCCAGAGAAAACCCGCCCAGCGCCACTTTGTCCAACACAAATCTCACATGCGGTCGCTTGGGATCGAACTCGGGCCATCTAGGTGAGAGGCGAGTGGTCTAACCACTCGGCCATGGCACGGGTAGGTTGTTTTCCAATGGTCCTGGTGGCAAAATAACAACCAGACAGCTATCAGAATGTTCTGGTACTGGTGGACATTGGAAGGTTCATTACTTCCCCATTAGGGGACATTCATTTCTCCCTTGTGACAGAAACTTCAGTGTCATTAAGAGAAAAATAATTGAAAGTAGGTTCTACACACCAAAGCAATATGCAGAATTCATCCTTTCTTCCACAACAGATTCAAGGCCTACCATAACAATGATGGACACAGAACATGTTATTAATTGCAAATCATGGTGGTCAAAGTATTATAAAATAAAGGGATTGTCGTTAGATAGTCATCGGAAAATGCCCAAAGAAAACAAACAAGGGTTTAATATCTCAAAATTTATGGAATTTACTTATTCTTCTGAGACACCTGATACTGTTATTGCCACAAATTTCATTGAAGGTGCTGCACCTCATACTTTCTACATAGGTAAGTAAACAGTATATCTTCCAAAAGATATTGTATATCCGGAAGGTTGTATTTCCGTGAACATTAAGAAAATCATAGACATTCGAAAACTCAGGCCTTATATACCACGAGACGATGAAATCCAAATATTCTTCGATGAAATTTGCAACTGGCACACTTTTGACAGTGGTGATGTTAACATTATGGGCTAAGGTTACTATCAGGATGAAAATGATATTGCAGCTCAAAAATGTAAAATCTTAATCAAAACCAGTGTTTTGAAATAAATCCCTGTATATTTAATGAAACCTCGTGCACACTTGTATTGAGAAATAGATTAAACTGTGTTGAAAAACTATAAAAAAATTACCCAACATAATTTTGTACTCATTCCATAGAGAAATCCTACATGTGAGCAAAATGTGACTTTGCCTGCACCACCTGTAAAAGGAAATACATTGAAAAGTCATTATCAAATAAGAGTAGTTACAGGTACTTTACAAACAGTAAAGTAAAACTTAAAAGTTCCCATTGTTCCCTCTATATAGTTTTTCTTGATTATCTCAAAACTAGGTTTTCTGCAGATGTGGGGTTTCTCAAATGACTGATCCAATTGTGCCACTTCGCATACCAAAGCGAACTTGAGGGCAGTCACACACGGCACTGTTCAAATATACACATATGTACAAAGTGTCCCAGAATTCAAGTGCACAAATTAGCAGGATTGTACATGGTCCAAGTTAAACAGTTTGAGATAACAAACCTGTGAAATAAGGGTTCTAGATTGTTTGGTATAGCATAAAATGCATTAAGGTTTAGCATGCCACTGACTACACTGCTATGGGCCCTAATCTCAACACTCAAATTTCGATGAGCGTAGATAGAGTGGCATTATTTAATACTATAGTTAGCGTGTGGGCATCGGGAGAAGATTTTAGGAAGTTGGAGGTTCAAGTCTCTGAAGATACCTTTATTTTTATTTTCTCTCCCTTGTTTGAATTTTATAATGATTCATTCATACTTTATAGTGTTACTCAATATGATGTATTCTTGCGACAAATAAAATTAATGTAATGCATGATGCAATGGAGAATGTTTCAATAAAAATTGCATTGAACACCTGAAGGAGTACATTTTCTGAATTTCTAAAATACAGTGTATCACAAGGACATGTTATGTATGTATACATTACAATTGCAGCCACAGTTCACAATTTACGATACAATGCCACATTGTGTCAAATGAACTTCAGATGAAACACAAAATGAACAATTATATGCATAGTAAAACAAGTACATAGAACTAATCAAGAGCTATATACTAGAAAGGAAAGTGTATTCTACCTTTTCATGTGTGCATGAAAGGCAAATATAAAGGGACTTTGAGAAATAATTAAAAACACTACAGGTTCCCAGAGGAACTGCTCAATGTGTTGACTTGCAACATCTTTGTGGGGGGGGGGTAGCACCTGCAAAGCACAATATCATAGGACCACAGTAGCTCAAGTGGTTAGAAACATAATATCTACATAGACAAACCAAAGTATCGTTTTAATTTTATAAATAGCAGAGTTTATTTATACCACTAAAATCATTGTTTAGTTTCTACATTTCAAAGCACACACTATAAAAATGTTTTCAGCAAACCTAATTTTATTGTTTTATTAAATTAATCCATATAGGTTCCTTGACAAACAATTACTGCATTAAATATTGAATGCTACATAGATTTCATTCAGTCTTTTGAAAGCAATTTGTCCTAGAGGGTTTATTGTCTTAACTTCAAAAATGCACACTACGCATATTAGTGCTGGTCAAATTGTGTACCTCTATAAGAAAAACATCAAAGTAAAACAAAAAGAAACTAAACAATGGGAGCTTCAGAGAGCGATGCGATCTTACTATTGTGGATTTTGATAACCAGCACTACACCGACTCATCCACCAGTATGCTATAGCAAACCGCTCTAGCTAACTGTATAGTATGATCTGAAATCAACCAAATGGTTATCAGTGGCATGCACACCTCCAAAGCACCAGCAATTTTTTCAAAATTACAAGTCCAATAGTTTTAAATTTTGTATTGATTGTACGCCAGTATTGCATTCCTTCTACTATTAGTATACAAATGAGGCATTCTGAATGAAATGGCCAGCCGTCGCCGAGTATCCCAAGCGATCGCATGTGAGATTTATGGTGGACAAGCAAAGCAGGGGTGGGTTTTTTCCGGTTTCCCCCACCATTACATTCCACCAGTGCTGCATCTTCATTCCATGTATCATCTGCATTGTCCTAAATAGTCAAAGCATGTGTTAAACACTATCAAAAATAATTCTGAACATTCTTTTGAATTACAGCCACTGATGTACGATTCAGAAAACATGCCATAATTTTGACATTTTGCGAAAGGTACAATAGGTTCACTATCTGAAAGTATTTATCTAGGACTCCTCCATAATCCTCCCAATTTGCGCGGTTGAATTCTGGGACCCCTGTATGTATACACTGCTGTTTGTGAAAATTGCAACACCAAAAAAGAATTTCCTGAATAACTCCAAACTTGGCGAAAGTGTAGAAGAGTGTCTAAACAATAAGTGATTAGATGGGGTATATGTAGGTCAAGCAGAGCCCTGTTGTTTTGGTTCAACAAGCTCGTGTTCAACCAAGTGTAGTCAGTGCAGAGCTGCCCCATCGACGTCAAAGGGAGCCATATCGGCACGTGAGTGAATTTGGACAGGGCAGAATGATAGGTCTCCAAGAAGTGGGTTTGTCATACTGTGACATTTCGACTCATACATGGCACGCTGCTATGACAGTGATGCATGTATGGAAGCAGTGGAACATGAAGGTCGTACACAGCGAAGAATGGGTATTGAACCATGGAAAATGACCACAGCACGGGATGACCGCCATCTTGTCCGCATGGCTTTAATGGACTATACAGCTTCATGCACAATGTTGGCTCAATGCTAGAGGACTGCAACAGGTATGAACTTGTCTGCATCAATGGTTCGTCGCTGTTGCTGCAGGTTGGACTGGTTGCACACATACCATTATGAGGGCTTCCATTGTCCAGAAATCACAAGCTCCTCCGACTACAATGGGTACGTGAACACCTCATTGGAGTGTTGAGTGGCAAAATGTAGTCTTTTCGGATGAGTCCGCTTCAACATGTTCTACAGTGATTGGTCGCATACATGTCCAGCGGTACCATGGTGAGTGCAACCTAGAGGGCTGCATTGTTGAGCAGCATAGTGACAAACACCAGGCATGATTGTTTGGGACTCCATTGGTTGTAACAACTGATCTTGCCTCCTTCGAATTGGGGCACTTTGAACAGCAACTGGTATCTACAGGTGGTTGTAGAGCCTGAGATACTCCCCCTGCCTCAGCCATCTCCACAGGTCACAATTCAGCAGGACAATGCCCAGCCACATATTGTGAGGAATGTACAAGCCTTCTTCAAAGAGCGACGGGTACCATTGCTTCCCTGGCCTGCATGTTTGCTGACATGTCATCCATCGAACATGTCTAGGATATGGTTATACAGCACTGGTTGATCATGGTCTTCCAGTAACCGGTGTCATTTGTGGGCTTAAATACAAACTTTGTGGAAGAAAATTCCTCAGGAACTTATTCAGAATGTTTTTGATTCAATGCCATGACAGCTCTAATTGCAGCACATGGAGGCCACACCAAATACTGAATATGAGGGCTCAAAGGTCATGTATAGACTTGAAAAGTTTATCATTTGTAACTTGCCATGTACCTAATCCGTGGTATTAAATTCATTGCATTCATGAGTTTCTTTATTCTTGCTGCAGTTTTCACAAACAGTAGTGTATATCTAACTTGTTTATATATATATACAAATCTCACTGATGGACACTTGGACAGCTTTATTCAAATGGCAGTTACTACCTACTCTTTCAACATTAAAAAAGGTGCCAATCTTCTCATAAAGTTAATAAGTTTGATAAAATTATCTATACCTTAGATGTGTAATTTATAAGTTTCTTATGTAAGTTTTATTAAAATTGATTTCATAGTTACTAGAAATGCAAGATATGTAATAAACAAAATATGCAATTTTTTTTTTTAAAAAAAAAGTTCTTACTTCTGTTGTAGTTTCTTTTGATAGCCCACAGTAAGATTTAAAATGGTATGGTTGCTCAGAAGCTTCATAGTCTTGGCAACCACTATCCTAGTATTTGAGGATTTTGATCCCCATTTTGGTACTCATGAAAGCCAATGTCACTTGTTTATATTGCTTAACCCTTTCAAGAAAGTTAAGAAAAGAGAACCTATACTTAAAGTTAGCTTTGGATCTTTGATTTGGTGCATTGCATATTAAGCGCCACATGGTCCTTTGATGGCTATTTTATAGACTCAGCTTGATATTTTACTATAATACAAGATTAGGAGGCAAAAATACAACTAATATTGTTTTTATTTTTATTAGCCTACATTAAACATTACATTTTCTTAAATACTGATGAAGAATTTGAAGTATAATATGCATGCTTATGCATCCATACCTCTGGCAGCTATCAATGCTTTAATGTGCCTTGTCGTGCTATTTGTCTCTTGAAAATGTGGGTAATAATTCCAGACTGCTATGATCTTTTCAATAAGCCTAGTTTTTGTAGTAATCACTTCCTTTGCAACTTCTTTCTTCACTAGCTTCCAGACATTTTCAATTAGATTCACATCTGGTGAATTCCCTGGCCATGGTAACAAAGGTATGTTTTACTCTCAGAAAAGCTATCACTGATTTTGCAGTGTGACATCATGCCTCATCTTGCATAAATATGAAGTATTCTCCATTTGGGAACCAGTCTCTTATTTGAGGCAGCAACCTACTCCTCAACACTTCTTTGTCCTGATCCTTCCGCAATGTCCCTTGAACAACATAGAGACATCCAGTGCCTTTGCCACTGATGAATGACCATATCATGACTTTGATGAGATGTTTTATCTGGACGATACAAAGCCAACATGAATTGCTTCAAATGTGACATTTAGTTCCAGATAATCCATTTCAAATGTAGAGTTTAACTCATTAAGAATTTTTATAATGAAGATTTTCATATTTACCAATTTGCAGAAGTTTAGGTCTTTATCCTGGAGCTCCTTTGCTCAACTGAGTCATTTAGCAACCATAGCAGGAGCTAATTTTGGTTTCTTGGCAAGTCTGTGACCTTTTAATTTCATTTCTGAAAGTTTGTGCCTAATAGTTCTTTCAGATGAAGCAACTCCACTCTCTTCAAGCTTGAATTTAATTTATTTTACACTGGCAAACCTGTTTCTTTTACAGATGTTTTTTAAGCAATGCACACCTCTTGGTGTAAGAATCAGCTTTTGCCCATATTCATCCTTCCATTGTGGGGTTAGGTACATACCAAATTCAATTTTCTTTTTAATTTGTCTCAAAGATGATTCAGACACCCCCAATCTTCGAGAAATCTCTCAATTTGAAAATGAATTAGTTTTAATCAAGGTTTTTTACCTGTGATACTTTTTGAGGTGTCAGATCACATGATTCGCCCATTATGTTGTGAATAGAAAACAGGCCATTCAAACCATAAAAATCACCTTTCAAACCACAAACAAACTGACACATTTAAGTATTAATAGCACAAGCATATAATGTGCCTTCTCTTTTTGTTAGCACTACTGCAACTAATGCTTGTGAAGCAACAATTTTAACTCTTACAACACAGAAACAGCATAACTCACATTCATTGCAGACAACAATACACCCCTAACATTGTCCAATGATAAATGAGCATTGTTGTTATGCTAGTCCTCAGAATTCAGTGAACTGTGCAATAGCCTAGGTGTGTCTAATTCAAGGGTTAGCTGGTAAGTCCCGGGCCTCACACAGATATGGCACCACTAGGCCAGTTAGACGGTAGCATCGTATATTTTGACTCTAGACTACCTTGTATCCATAGTTACAGGTCAATAACTTGTTTAGTTTTCGAATATTGGCATTTTAAACAAAACAACTCTAGAGTTTTCACAAAAATGGAGGGTTGGAAAAATGAGCAGTAATTAAATATTTCTATTTGAAAGGCTTAACACCTAAAGAAATCAAGGAGGAAATTGACAGTACATTGAAAGACTCTGCCCCTTCATATTCAATGATTAAAAGGTGGATTGCTGAGTTTAAGACGGGACGTACGAGCACTAATGATGAGCCTTGCTCTGGATGCCCTGTAGAAGTGACAACTCCAGAGATCATTGAAAAAGTTTGTCATTTAGTACTGGAAGACCACAGATTAAAGTTCGTGTCAAAAGAACGTGTAGGTAATATTTTAAGTAATGTTTAGGGCTTTCACAAGATCTGTGCAAGATGGGTGCAGAGTTTGTTGACACCTGATTAAAAGTTGCAAAGAAAAACTGTTTCTGTTAAGAAAGTAGAGCTCTACCATAAAAATCCCAGTGAATTTTTGAGACAGCTTATTACCATGGATGAAACTTGGACATATCACTACACTCCAGAAAGTAAATTACAGTCAAAAAAGTGGATTGAGCCGGGTGAACCAACTCCAAAAAAGGCAAATTCAATTTTGTTAGTTAACAAGGTTATGGTGAGTGTTTTCTGGGATGCACAGGGAATTATTTTTATTTATTACTTGGGAAAGGGTAAACGTATCACTGGTGACTACTACGCAAGCTTACTGCAATGTTTGAATGATGAGGTGAAAAGAAAAGACCTCATTTGGAAAAAAAAAAATCTTGTTTCATCAAGACAATGCTTCAGCCCATTGTTCAGTCATTGCAATGAGAAAAATGTGCAAATTGAAGTTTGAATTGCTTGAACATCCACCCTATCTGCCAGATCTAGCACCCAGTGACTACCACCTGTTCCCAAACCTCAAAAAATTTCTTGGAGGATGAAGATTTCACAGCAATGAGGTCATTGATGCAGTAAACAGCTATTTTGAGGACCTTGATAACACTACAGAGATGGTTTAATTAAATTAGAACACTGATGTGACATATGTATTAGCCTTTCTGGAGATTATATTGAGAAATAAAGCAAAAAAAAATTTTAAATGCTGTTTTCATTGAGAGGCCCAGGACTTATCAGCCAACCCTCGTAATATGGCCAGGTACAGTATTTTCTTGATTACTCTTTGAACTTTCAGTTATTTTTATTTGTGCTTGACACTTAAAAGTTGCTGTTAATATAAGTACTCACTTAACAATATTAAGCTTTGCAAATAAAACATTCAAGTCCGGTTTGCATTAAAATGCTATTTATGTATGTTTTTTTAAAATGACTAACTTTCTGAATTATCTCTTTTGTGTAATTTTTTTCTACACTGAATACAGGATGTACGGAAATTCATATTACAAAATTCTAGGGCTAGCAGAGGGGACTGAGTAGGCAATATTTTGAATAGGAACCTATGTCCAGAAACATATCATTTCCGTGCTACAGCCATTACCATGTATCGGATTGGCCAGTATTGTTATGTAACTGGATAGGCAGAACTGACGTCAGAGTATCACCTGATGGCACGTGACGTTTACCCTGCTATGATATCATGCTTGGAGCCCCTTTCACGTGCCTGTGCATCTCCAATCAACATGGTTGAGTACAGGTTTACAGAATACACAGTGGTGTATGGTGCAGCAGAAGGGATTGGAAGAGCAGCTCGTCGGTTGTATCAAGTGCGGTATCCATAACGCACAACTCCATCGCATACCCTTTTTGCCAGAATTGCGCGACGGCTCCGAGAACGAGGTACCTTCACCGTTAAGAGGAGGGACAGTGGTGCTCCAAAGAGCCGCTGCACCCCCGAATTCGAAAAGGCTGTACTGCACTACGTTGAACAGGATCCGTCAACAAGTACGCGAACAATGGCGCATGCGATGGATGTTTCTAACAGCATAGTATGGGAGGTTCTGCACAAGCAACAACTACATCCTTACCACCCCCAAAGGGTACAGGCGTTGCAACCAGTCAATTTTGTACCAGTGTTAACTTCTGCACGTGGTCTCTGCACCGCTGCATTGCTGAGCACCAATTTCCATGAAGAGTTCTGTTCACCGATGAATGTGAATTCAATTCTTAAAGCAGCCATGTCTGGGCAGACAAAAATCCGCAGGCGATGCATGTTACGGGATTCCAACATAGATTTCTAGACGGTCATGTGATCAGACCATACCTTCTTCCAGCAAGATTAATGGGAGCTGCGTACTTGGTCTTCCTACAGAACGTATTGTCCCTGTTCTTGGAGAACGTGCCATTGAATGCCCATCAGGAACTGTGGTTCCAGCATGAAGGTGCACCATCGCACTTTTCACGTGACGTTAGGGGACATCTTAACAGAAGATTCGGGCAAAGATGGATAGGCCGGGGTAGGCCTATTGCTTGGCCCCCACGATCGCCGGTCTTAACACTATTGGACTATTTCTTGTGGGGTTGCATGAAGAGTAGGGTGTACGAGACTCCTGTAGAGGCCAAGGAAGACCTGCTGGCACGAGTTATGGTTGCTGCACAAGAGATTAACGGGACACCAGGTGTGATTGAACGAGTGTACCGAAACATGATTCGTCGGTACAATGTGCGGTCGTCACTTCGAGACTCTGTTGTAGTGAGCAGTTTCATGCTGTACAGTATGGAACACATCCAGTGTACTGTACGTAGAAGACAGAAGCAAATTTGTTTTTCCACTTTTGACACAAATGTTATTGTGATCAATGAAAGTTTCTGTTTTGTTACTTTGGAATTGTTGCCAAGTAAAGTTGACTTTCTTGTGTAATGAGTCAAACACCAGTTAATGCTGTGCCTTACATCACACCTCATAGGACATGGTGCTCTTCTGACGCCACGTACATCCTATCCAGTTGCAAAACAACACCGGCACATTGTAATGGCTGTAGCAAGAGACATGGGTTCCTATTCAAAATATTATCTACTCAGTCCCCTATACTAGCCCTAGAAGTTTGTAATATGTATTTCCGAACACCCTGTATATGTAAGCTAAGAGAGAAAAATGAATACCTAAGTTTAAAAAATATTGACTTGATAAACTATATTATTCAACTATGATTCTCTTGTTTTCCAGATGGACATTGATAATGCATACAAACTAGCTTTAAAGCTCTATTATCTGTTCCACATTCCTAGCGAGCGACTAGAACTATCTCAATTAATCCAAGATATTGATCTCAGAGATGACATGCAATACTGATAGTACTTCAAGTTTCAGGATCTTATGCAATTGGACTTTATGATGGCTAATGGCCAAAAGGTGGTAGGTATTTCTTTATTTATTCCTTCTTTTTTTATACAGCTGAAAGTTTGTTAAAAATTAATATGTGAAAAAGTAACAGCTTTTTGATCCTTAAAAATGTATGAAGTCTTGAAGAATACATGGAAAGGAACAGTTATGGGTTAAACAGTGCTTGCTTTATATCATGGGAAGACCTAGTAAAAATACATTTCTGCTGCAAGCTTTCATTCGTACCCATAAATTTTTACTTTCTTTACACATATTATACATAGTATATATCGAAGGTATTGTAACGCACCCAAAAATTTGATACTGAGATTTCACCAGAAAATACATGTTTTGGGTCCCCCCAAATCCAAACAAATTTTTTAGAAAAAGGTCTGTGTGTGCGCTTGCATGGACAGCATAGCTCAAGAACAAAAAGACTGTTAAATACCAAACATGGTATTAAAGTTTGGTACCTTCCAAAGATGCAATACACAGATTTTCAAGAAAATCTCCCACCCCAAACTACACTTTACATGGAATACCTTTTGAAAATGTTGATTTTCCCAAAAATGGCTCTAATGATTTTGATTAAAATACCTTATGTTTAAGATATTTTATGACACACGAAATGCATATCTTGAATTTTTTTGGAATTGCCTCTGGAAGACCTATTCATTCTGGATGACTTTTATATAACTGGCTGACTATAAAAGATATACAAAAACTTACTACATATAAAATGTAGATCTCATTAAAACATATAATTTATGCACTAATTTGATGAAATAGAAGCTAGTAACTGTGATGCACAGTCATATAATAAATGAGTTGGTAAATGGTGGACTACATCATTAAAAATTCCACTTACTGGGACAGTTTTGGGAACAGGGTATTGCTCGTATGTTGCAACTGAGAATTGTTGATATTGGGAACAATACCCTGTTCCCAAAATGCATCCAAGTAAGTGGAATTTTCAGTGATGTAGTATTACCGTTTACCAACTCATTTATTATACGCAATTTGTTATATACATTTTTTGTAGAGTTAACTGTTTTCGAGATATTTTAGGTTATTGGTTTCAATTTTAGCCACTTAAACTTTTCTCAAACAGAAAGACATCTTTCCTCTCATTTCTCGTTTGTTTATTCCTGGCAAGCAAAGAGATTGGAATTTCAAATGTTTCAGAGAGCGACCGGCTTTCATAGGATGAGATTATTGCTATGCCTGTGCATTTTCTTATTTCCCTTCTACTTACAAGGAAGCTGGAAATAAGACTAATTCTGCTTATGATTATCTTGATTAGCATGATGTAGATAACAGATTAATGTTTTGAATAAAATGTTTGTTTACCGAAAAGCTGCAGAACAACATGTGAATGGAACATTTAGATTTTTTTCCCTTCTACTTACAAGGAGCCAAGTAATTTTTGCTAATGGTTATCTCGATTATCATGAAGTAGACAGAAGAAACAGTTTTTTAACAATAATTGTTACAGAGATGTAGAGAAAATAATGTGAATGGAACACATTCAGATTTTATGATTGATGGTGTACTTATTACTTATGATCAGGTTTGTAACTGACCCTTACATTGCCTAAACTAAGTATGCAGCGCCGAATTGCTTGCTGACACAAATTAAAATCTTTAAATGGTGGTGCAAGGGATTTATCCAATATAATAAAGATTTCGATGTACTTATTAAGGGCTTCTTGCACCTTCCCACTATCCTCGAAGCTTGTAGCAGTTTTGAAGATAGCATCAGTATCCTGAAAACATACAAAAATTTGTAGTTTTATTGATGTAATGAAGATTCCAACAAAAAATACAACCTAGGTTAATAATTATAATAGACAACTAAGAGTGATAACTAATGAACACAATTCAGAAAATAAGACAAAAATACTCCAGCTACACTTAATCTTGCCAGATGTTTGTCATAAGCTGTACTGTTGTTTGCAAAGTGTAAAGATCAGCTGGGATAAGATTTCAACTAAACCATAATTTGTAAAAATTGAGAGTGGAAACTAGATTTGGTAGTTTTGTAGTTTCTATATCATAAAGTAAGGGAATTTATGTCAATCAGTTAAAAAGTTTTGAAATTTGGTAGGATAATAAAGGGTAGTTAAATTATATTTGATCCTATCTCTATTGGCAGTCACCAAGGAAATTACGCTGGCAGAAATGGACTAAAATCCTTACCTTATAACAGATGCTGGAAATGTTGACCTCCTGCTCTCAAACAGGCAGCATAACTCGTGTAAATATTCTCACTCACTCTCCAAAGCTCAGCAGCAGCAGGAATTCTTGTGATTTCTTGCACAATGTTTTCTCGAAGCTCCTGTAGTGTGCAAGGATTGCAACGATACACTTTGTCATTTAAAGAACCCCATAAATAAAATTCACAACTCGTTAGGTCAGGAGAACGAGGGGGCCACAAATCAACAGTAATTATTCTGTCATCAAACACCTCTCTTACTGCATTTAATGATTCGGCAGCCATATGTGCTGTTGCAGAACATTGCTGGAACCAACCATACAATTTTTCTTCTTCTGTCAAGCAATTGAAAAATGGCCTCAGAATTAACCTCTGATATTGCTCTGCATTCATTGTTTCATCAAAGGATGTAGGCCCTATTACTCTTCTAGCACTTATCACACACCACACTCCAATTTTTGGATCATAATGTGGTGTTTTATCCAGTAGCAAAGATTTTTCTGAAGCCCAGTATCGACTGTTGTGAGTATTCACACATCCAGTTAGATGAAACCAAGATTCATCAGTGAAAAACAAAAGCTCTGGGTCAAAGAAACCCCTTTCAGACAGTGAGGGAAAATATTTACACGAGATATGCTGCCTGTCTGAGAGCACATTTTCAGCATCTGTTATAAGGTAAGGCTTTTAGTCCACCTCTGCCGGCGTAATTTCCTCAGCGACTGCTGGCCATCTCACACAGTAAGTGGGATTGAACTACCCTTTATATTTACAACTGTATATGAAGTGAAAGAAACACTAATGCATATCAAGTCAGTAGGGGGGAATAAAAAGTTTGATTGAGGAAAATTTATTGACTTGGATTAAAGGAAAGAACTTGCTTAGCTTGCAATAAATAAGCTGAATTTTTAGGGAAACCTAAATGCTTACCATATATACACAGAAAGTATTGAACAGCAATTATTGAACAGCAATAATAATATTATGATGAAGCTTAATTTGAATATATATAATATATATGTGTATGTCAGTTATTGTTAATCATTCCTTCACGATTTGTTATTTGTTAGCATTCCATATTTTCTTCTAACAAGTGAGGCAGCACTGCAGTAACGCATAACTTACATTATGGAGCTCCCATTTCAATTCTTGGTGACCGCTCAGTTTAACCCTTTGGTTTTTCAAAGGTTTCCCTGAGTTGTCAGGTGAATGCTAGTATGGCTTCTCTCATCTCCCTAATTTCCTGTACCCTCCTTATCGTTCCATTACTCATTCAACTCATCCTTTACCCCTAAGGTCTGTTTGTCCATTTTGGCTGGTTGCTGTAGTATATGAATTGTCCCCTTAGCAGTACTGGACCCTCTATTTGGGGGGGGGGGGGCCCATCTGCCTATTTGACTGCCAATGCGTCTTAATTTGAAGGATCCTGTCCTTGCTTGCCATCACTCCTGGCTCCAAATGCTCGCTGTCTCCTCTCACTTCATTGCCCCTTCCAGGGACATAAGTACAACACCATCACTACAACTGAGTCCCGTCCAAAAACCTCCAATTAGTATAATAAACCTTCTATAAAATTGTTGATCTTCTATAGACACTAATAACAAACTAATCAATAAAATGTTGACATAGAAGATTAAGTGAAAGGCATAACTAATATAAGCTGTTTTAAATACCTATACAGAGAAGAATATAATTAAACTTAATTCTTAACAATAAATTTGATTAACACCTCCTCCAAAAATATCCAATAAGTCAAATACATGAGATGGCTAGATAATAAATATTGCGACAGCAAGTAAGGAATAATCATAGAAATGTTTTGTTTATCCCAGTTTCTCAAAGTATTCTCCCTGACACTGTAGGCAGCATTCCATACTCTGGAACCATTTCTGGACACATCCATTCCACTTAGTTTCTGGCACTGCAGATAGCTCCTCTTTGTATGCTGGAACAGCTTTTTCAGGGCTAGAAAATAGGTGACCTCAAAGCCGGTTGTTCACCATAGGGAACAGTAAGAAATCACATGGTATCATATCAGGACTATAGGATGGATAAGTTAATAATTCTGCCTCAGCTCCTTGCAGAAATGCCATTGTTACATTAAAGGTATGAGCTGATGATTTGTCATGATGCAACAAAATGCCCCTTAGTCCTGTCTTTGGATGATTTTTTTTTTATTTTCTTTCAGAGCTACAGTTACAATTTTCTGATTTTTGAGCACAACTGTTGCCAAGTGATTTGTGCAGAGGAAAGAAGCAACCATTTTCTTTCCAGCACTCCTTACTCTCTTGACCTTGATGAGTGGTTGATCATCTGGGAATACTCAACTGGAGGACTAATGGTTCGTTTCTGGGTTAAACCGATATATCCATAATTTTTTAATCAAAAGACACAATGAAAATATTAACTATTATAGTTTAGAAGCAGTTGCAAATATACAATTTCATTAAATTAGGTTAATTACCTCAGAACTAGTTTCAAGGGATCACTTCCTCATTGTCAGCTGATTTTAATATTTTCATTATGTCTTCCAATTCAAAAATGATGAATAATTGGCCAACAAGTCTAACAGAAGAAAACAGCAACTGGAGAAACAAGATGGAGGTAAGATGATTGGAATGATGATGATATATCCATAACAACACCTGAAACACAGTGATACTTTCCACAGTTCAATCTTTGCAGCTTTTCTTGGCACTATTCCACCCTATGGAGCTTCTGTGCTTCAGATAAATTATAGGGCACCCAACTTGAAGTTGTTTTTTTTTTTTTTTAATTTTTTTTAATGAAAGTGTTCATGAAGGCTAGTTGAAACACTTCAAAAGCTGGATGTATGGTTATACAGTATATCAAGTGCCTTAATTTTGGTATAGATAAATGTGAAAAATAGATTGTGGTGCAGCCTTCGTGTAGAAGTAAGATTGATGAAAGGGTAAAATTGTGTATTTTTAATCTCATAATGCTACTTACTTAAAAAAAACATACATTTATGTGATTGCAATGAATCACTATTTTCTTCATTATTTCACCCAATTTCATATTCATCACAAACATTTGCTTCTACTACAATGCTTTCATTATTTACCATTATATTCTTATAGGCATGTAGCTACATATATTCAATTCCAAAAACACTCCATTTGGTGAAAATGATCAGATATGCCCACAAGTATGTCTTGCTTTCACACATCTTGGTAGCATTATACGAGAATCAAGAAAATCCCCAAATATTTCTCAGATATTACTCATCAAGAGAGTAAGGAATGTTGTGATTGGTTGATATTCAAAGTGTGAATTACCTTAGAAAGTTATTAATTTTTTTGTTATGTTTAGCTGCAGTAGACTGATTGGAGTGAAGTGTCAAATCATTTATAGTAATTACTGCATTAAGAAAATTGCTTTCAAAGAAATACTTATTACTGTCAATAGACTCGTATAGAGAACCTGAAATTGTCAAAAGCTATTTACAATATTACAGCAATGTACATAGGTTTACAGTTCATCAATTTTACACAAACATTTGTGGATGAGGGTCGTATCTTTAGCGCAGTGGTAGCGCAGCTGCTTACCAAGCAGGAGACCTGGGTTCAATCCCCAGGACCGGTGTGGGGATTTTTCCCCTGCTGGGAGACCTGGCCTGGGGTGCACTCAGCCTCATAAGGTCCCTGAGGGGTCAATTGAGAAACTACTTGATGGAGAAGTAGCGGCTCCAGATCATGAGGACCGTATTAACCGGCCGGGGTGGCTTGAGGCGCTCACCACAATACTGCACCCCATTCATGACGTCTGTAGTGGACCGAGATGGGAGATGCAGTGGCCAACATTCCCCGTGAACTGTCGTGCCATGGAGTTATTATTTGTGGATGAGATAGTTCTTAAGATTACTTTTAAAACAATTTTTTGCACAAGACTTAATTTCTAATAATAACTTATTGTACAATATACTGCCTACAATAAAAGGGTCATTAATATTAACTTTCTTTTTGTTCACCGATATTCTATGGAAATCCATAATGTGTCTAGTGTTATGTTGATGTATATCATAATTTGTTAATATATCTTTAAAGTTATTTACAGTATTGTTTGATATGCATATATCTCTGAAGTTAAATTCAGTTGAATTTTAGAATTAATTTAGAGCATAACACAAGTGATTTATGATTATGTTATTATAAGGTCCACATACCTGCAGAGCTTTCAATCCTTTGAGTATGTTGGTGTATTGTTTACAAACAGAGCATTGTACCATGAACTCAGGAGTATCTGCAGGTACACATATTGCAGCATCACAGCTTGCAGTTTCATTGCCATCACAGCGGAACCTAAGAATTCCAGTTTGCATCTCTTTAAGCAGAGGCCAGTCGTCAATGCAGGGTGCACATTTACAATCAAAGTTATACTGTTGTTTCAATTGTGCCTTCCTTTGGTCTCTAGGAGTTTGGGTAAAAATTGGACCATAGTTTTCTGCTATAATTTCTCCACATTTTATATTCTTAATGGCTCTTGCTACAACAGAGTTACCAATGAAATATCTAGAAAAGAAGAAAGGAAAAACAGAAGTTGAACTGGGTGTTTTTCTGAAGTTATTATTTGTTTGGAGCAGAAATAGAATATTTAGGACTCATTTTTACTTTTTCCACACATACTATGTAGGGGAAAGTCGGGTAAGATGATGAGGAGTCTCAGATGACAAATTGTTAATTTCTCCAAAAATGCTATAGATGGCACGACATGCACTATGATACTGCCTCCTTAGAACCCTCCACAGGTATGACCGTTGGACTAGATTCATTTAGACATTTTGTTGAGTTCAGAATGGAGGTTTGGAAGTGGATGCTGTTTTTGTTACAATTTTTCTTACAGCAAAAATAAACTTCATGTAAGTAATGCTTTTATATTAATGGGTATTAGTTTACTCCTCTTAAGCCTTATATATTTAATGATGCTTTGATACAGGTTTAATGTAATTTTTTTTCCAAAATTTTGTGCAATTTGAAATTTGTAACCAAAATATCGACCGAGGTTAAGATGACGAATTTTGCAGAGCCTAAAATGGTGAATTCGTCATCTTACCCTCCTCTGTCTATGCTGTTCTTTTATTTACTTTGTTACTATATTGTCATGTCATTTTAATTACTTGCTAGCTAATAAACATGGGGAAAGTGAATATAAGGAAGACAGAGAGACAAAAATGGAGCAAGGAATCAATGAAAGAGGCAGTGCTGCACTCCCTGAAGCTTCTTTACGTCGCTATATACAAAAGTGTACAGAAGAGGTAAGCTATGATTTTGTTCATATTTAAATACATTTAGAATTCTCATTTTAAACTAAAATTTGATGTATACTTATATACTTAATTAAAATAAAATTAAAACAATGTCATTTTTGTCGTTTTAATGTTTCTATAATCTCACAGTAGACAGAATAATTTATACTGGTTGTTTCATTTTAGGATTTTCCACAAAATGTGGGAAGATTCAATACCTACATTTAAAGATGACCAGTTGCAAGGATTACAGCGATGTCAAGATTTGAACAGAACAGCTTTTGCACTAGCAAGATATATGACTATACTGAATTTAAGAAAATAAAACAAGCTGCTATTTTTACACATAATGAGCAGTCCCGTGAAATACCTCTGAAAGAAGAGAGACAAAGAAAAGATAAAGAGAATAAACAAGAAAGAAAAATGAATAGGAATGAAAAACTAAAAGAGAATAGGAATACAAAGGCAAAAAATTGAACAAGGATCCTAAATTTAAACTAGCATTCGGCAGAGCTTTGCAATGAGGCAAATAAAGGATCCTGGAATAGACTTCTGTAACTCATATTCAAATACGTCCATCGAAATTTGTATGCAGACAGTGATTCGGATTATGTGGATGAAAGAGATTGCATCATCGATGGAGAGATTGAAGAAGCAGAAGTGTGGTATCAATGTTCTCGACCCCAAGAGAAGGTATGCTCAGCGTACAGGCTTAAATTACAGGGAAGCAAAGGAAAGAGGTTATGTTTGGGATTTTTGTGATAAATGCATAACCATCAATAAAATATCTTTGTTTTCTAAATTATTTAATGCTATAAAGATATAATCAAATGGAATGTAAAGTTTTATGAAATTCACAAAATAAGGGTGTTATAATGCTTAAACCCAAGAAGGATGTCGCTAACTACAGACATGTTACTTTAGCACATATGATTGTAAACTTTTGGTACAAGTGCTTATGCTTATAAACAGACTGCTACACCTGCTGCCAGTTATCCTGCAAGTGTGTAGTGCTGGGCCGGACAATGTTTGATATTTTTGTGATTGTTGTTTTTTGCCAGCATACCAGGCAATGGGCAATTTTAGCTTCCTTTGATTTTCATCGCGTGTTTGACAGCATATCATGTGGTTATTTATTTGAGGTATTATGATAGTATGGGTTTCCTGATATGTTTGTGCATTAAAGGTAATTGCTGTATAATAATATTTCTGCTGCGTTACAAATTAATGATTTCTTTCTGCATCTATACCTGTTCAAAGATCAGTTTGTCAGATTTACCCGATGTCCATGAATCTGTTTGCATTGGCCTTGAATATCTTATTTTATTGGTTGGATCAAAATATCAGAATTTTATTTTAGAGTTTTACTGATTTTCTATTTTGGTATATCCTGAGAATGTCAGTGTCTTAGCAGGAATGACGTTAAAGTAATTAAAATAAATAAATAAATACTATGCAAAGTTAGAATCAATAGATATCAAAATGTATGCCTATATCAAAAGCAGTAGAGTGGAAGACAGCCATTTCCTTGATTTATCTGTCGGCAACAATGCACTACTCACTGGAGGCAAGATCTGTTATTGTCTTTGCTTGTGAAATTTCATTTTGTTAAAAGTATTTAAGTTAATAGTTCTTATACATTTTTGAGAAGATAATAATGTTTTTACTTAAGGACACATAAAACAGTTGTCCTCCGTGGCCCCTGGGTAACATAGCGGAGGGCAATGGGATTTTTGCGAGCATAAAAATACCTGACATGGCTGCCTTTGGAAAGGAACTAAAGCTGCTGGTCCTTTGTCAAAAACTTATAGCATGCAAAAGAACCTCAAGCCTGTTAAAGAGGCCTCTGAGCAAAATTAAGCAGTCTTTCATGCCAGTATAAAATGGGATGCTAAGAACCAGAGCAGTTAAAGAACATCCTTAAATAAAAGCTTAATTTAATTTGATACATAAAATGTGTTTATCAAAATCTGTACAGCTTTTGGGTGTAATAATTATGAAATAGAAAAGAATTCATAGACAGTCTTTAGTTTCCCAAAGAATAACAAACCAAGTACTATTTTGTTTTCTTGCACAGTTTTGTATTTATCTCATATGAGCATGGGATTTTTTTTTTTTTTTTGCATGACTTGCTTATAAACTTAGCTATATTGTTCCTAAAATATTTTAGAAATGAAATGGAGTTTTATTTATGGACACTCATTAACTGCTTGGTTCTCAGCGCATCATTCTATATTGGGCATGAAAGACTGCTTTATTTTGCTCAAAGTCGTCTTAAATAGGCTTGAGGTTCTTTTAGATGCAGTAAATCTCTAACATGGGACCAACAGTTTTACTTCCCTTCCGAAGGAAGCCATGCCAAGGATTTTTATGCCTGAAAAAATCCACCGTCCTCTGCAGGGTTTGAATCTTGGGTATATCCAATGAAACATACATATGTAGTAGGATAAGTCAAAAAGTATATGTATTATTTACAATTTACATCAGTGCTCAATGATACATAATTATATATTTAAAAATTCATGTACACTATAAAAGCTGTAATCTTTTAAGAAATGTAATATACATTTTTTAAATTTTATAATGTATCAATAAAATTATTGATAAGTGTCTCAATGTTCCATAAAAGAGTTCCTTACAACAACAAAATAATCAGAAATGGGTTTCATCATTATTTTTAAAGCAATAGAAGTATGTTAACCATAATCATAAAGAAAAGAACAGAAAAAAAAAGGCATGAGCAATATAGATTTATTTATTTATCCATTTATTTATTTTGAAAAGGACCAATGAAACATGTTAGCCATAATACTGAAGCAAAAATCATAGATGAGTTAAGTTATTTATTTATGTTTTGTGTGGAAGTACAAACAGAAACATTTAAAGCAAATAAATAAACAAACAGTCATGAGTAGCAACTCATTTTATTATAATGGGAATCATTTGCATATTATTAGCATTTGAATGCATTAGCATTTCTGGGTTAATCCCCTACTACCCCGTGTTCTAAAGGTCACTTTGAACCATCGTGAATAATGTCAAGAGGTTTCAAGCTGACTTACATCCTTTAGGGTTGGAGTTTCTGGTGTTAGTGAATTACCTGCTGTAACTGACTAATAAGCGGGTTCTCCAGGGAATTTTGTCAGCTACAAATACTGGAATGCACTGCCAACTGCTCAACATTAGATACCAAACAACCACCATGTTGTGACTGTAAGTTTTATGTTTTTCTGTTAGTTTTCAGCTTTCCTGTATATCGTATACAGAGTGACCACAGTACAAAATACCTGATAGTGACCGCATACCTACCTGACTAGCAGTGACTGTTGTTCTCACTGGTCCCTCACAGAAGACACTGTATCTCATGATCTCTTAGTGATGGTGATGGAACTCATTCGTTATGGCATAATGGGTAAGATGAATAATATGAAGGTTTTAAAATTTAAAATTTTTAAAATTTAAAATTTTTAAAATTTTCGGGCTATTTTGCCGTGGTCTGTAGGTTAAAATATGTTTAGTTAAAATATTTCTACCTAACGTTTCATCCCTGTCTGTGAGGGACTGCTGTTGTTATTAACATCACAGATTACAATGAGAAAATTTCGGAACTATTGGACCCTACAATGTTCAAGAAGATATCACGAGATCCTACCTCTACCATTCTAAATAAAACAAATAAAATGATAAAAAATTCGCCGTCCATACCACAGGAAACTAAGAAAAGCTTATTGTATTCAGAAGCCATGTCACCAAGGTTATATGGATTGCCGAAAATTCACAAAAAAAATGTACCATTACGTCCCATAGTCAGCGCCATTGGATCACCAACATACACGATCTCCCGTTATCTTACTCCGTTATTGCAGGAACACATCCGTAATTCAGAAACCTACATAAAGAACTCCTATCATTTCACGCAGAAAATACGCAATCTAAAATGTGATCCCACAGATATTCTCGTCAGCTTCGATATCACGTCGCTGTTTACCATGGTACCTGTCAAGGACGTTTTAGAACATATCGACGAGTTGTTCCCGCAAGACATATACGACCTTTTTAAACTGTGTCTCACCACGACGTATTTCAGATGGAACAACGATTACTACGAACAAAAGGACAGAGTTGCCATGGGTAATCCTCTCGGATCTGTGGTAGCTAATTTGTATATGGAACATTTTGAAAAAACATGCACTGGCAACTGCGACTAAAAAACCGTCCGTTTGGCTTCGTTACATTGACGACGTCTTCGCTATATGGCCACGCGGAGAAGCTGAACTCCAGAAATTCCTAGATCATCTGAACAGCCAAAACGCAAACATCCAATTTACAAAAGAATTAGAGTCCGACGGTCAAATTGCTTTTCTCGATGTATTGATCACTAGGAAAAACGACTGAAGATTTACGTGTGCAGTGTACAGAAAGCCAACCCATACGGACCGATATCTGAGTAAACAATCCAACCACCATCCCAAACAGAAAAGAAGTGTAATCAAAACACTAGTGGAACGAGCTAAAGGAATCTGTGACACGGAACATTTACCACAAGAATTAAAATATCTACAAAGGACGCTAATGTATAATGGGTACACTAAAAAGGATATCGATCGAGCAACACGTCCCAGAAAGAACAACACTAGACCTAGGGAGGCACCGACATATTAAAATAAAGTATTCTTGCCATATATAAAAAACATAACTGATCGTATCGGCAAGATTTTAGAAAAACGACACGTGAAACCCATATACATGCCGACAACTAAAATAAAACAGTTCCTAAAATCAGCTAAAGATCGACTCGATCCACTTTGTAAATCTGGTGTTTACAAAATCCCGTGCACGTGTGACCAAGTTTACATCGGCACTACAAAACGTAGCATTAACACACGCATCACAGAACACAAAAGAAACTGCTGCCTCGAACAAACAGAAAAATCAGCCGTGGCACAACATATTTTATCTTTGGATGACCACCGTATGCAATATGATAAAGTAGAGGTTATAGCTACGACTAAAAAAAATTATTACCCCCGTTTATACAGAGAGGCCATTGAGATTTATAAAAACACAAAACAACTTTAACAAAGACGAACGCCTTAAATTAAACTTCACCTGGTTCCCTATACTTTCCCAACTCCGTACCTCCAGGCTAAATAAACACAACTAGAACCCGTCCACTTGACCCCGTCCACCTGTGTCCGAGTATATATACTGGCTATAAAACGCACTATTGTTATTCTTTTCGAGTTAGCGACGTGAGCACATGGCCTCTGAAGATGTCCCTCACAGACAGGGACGAAACGTTAGGTAGAAATATTTTAATTAAACATATTTTAACCTACAGACCACGGCAAAATAGCCCGAAAATTTTAAAATTTAAAACTATGGTCACCGTGAAAGCTTACGCATATATTTAATATGAAGGTTATTTTTTTTGCAAGGTCCGATCAGATGTGAAATTAAAACCACAGTGAAAATCATATAAAGCTTTGTGCAGATGTACTGCGCAGTGTTTCTAGTATGACCATTGATCGCATCATGTTGTACATGTCAGTTGTAAGTACACAGTGAGTAATAAACATGCATAGAACAATAACGTTGCCCGTGAGGTAAGAGCTGACCTTGAAATTTTGGTAAACGACTCGTGTAACACAGGAATTGTGAATTGACGATTTTCTTGAATCGTTTGATCCACTCACTGAACAAGATCATCATCAGTTGACATTTGCTTCCTTCCCTGACCGCCTGCATCATGAATGTCTGCACACACTGCTTCAAAGCTCCTGCATCATTGCCGCACTTTGTTCACTCATGAATGTTTTGCCATTACTCATTTGTCGGTGAATTTCAGCTAAATCTAATTACTGTATGCATTTGGCAGGTGACCCTATTGTTGTAGGCATGTTTACTTGCTCACTACACGCTTACAGCTGACAAGTACAATGTAATGCAATTAATGGTCATACTAGAGACACTGCACAAAGTTTCATCTGATTTTCACTGTGGTTTTAATTTCACGACCGATCGGACCTTGAAAAAAAAATAGCTCTTGTAGAATGCAATGTATCAAAATATACTGGAAGAATGGAAATAGCATAAGTACGTATAAATCAAAATGAGATCTAGTTAAAACAGGAGTCCCACAAGTGTCAGTTTTAGGTCCTCTTTTATTCTTAGCTAGCTGCCCGCCCCGGCTTCGCACGGGTGGTGTACCTAAAGAAAAAAACTCAGACAAAATCTTCCGTTTACGACTATGCAATGAAATAAAAGTACAATTAAATAATTTGACAGCACTTTATTGTAATGTCTTGTAATGTTCAATTTTCTTTCCGGAGAGAAAAAAAATAGCGCTAATACTTTGCGGACTCTCGAGCATGTAACGTACAACACGCGAAAAACACAATTCAAGGTACATTACACACACTTGTAACAATTGATCTTGGGATTTATTGTCATTGCAAATGCAAGGCACGCTTAAATTCAAAACAAAAGTCGGTTGACATTAGTGCTGTTATTGGAATAAGTATATCCTCATCTTTAACTATCCCATGTTATAGTAACTTAAATAAAATGTTTCATAATTTTTTTAACAGTGAGTTTGTTCTGCTGCATATTTCGGCTGATTGATATTGCATCGTATAATTATCACTGAGTCACCTTAGGCTGTAAATTGTGTGGCGGGAATCCTGGCAAATCACATAAGGTAGTGTGGAAAGGATGACATATGGAGTTAACAGCATTGGCAACCAAGATGTCGTTGGCATAGCAACAGTAATGGCAGCGCATCCATAATGTGGTGGGTGTACACTGGCATAGGTAATGAATTACATTAAGGAGAAAGTCACAAAGTAACATTCATGCTTCTTCCGAATCTCTTTCTTTCCTTTACTCCTAATATTTTCCACCTCTTTCTTTATTTTCTTCTATGTCATGTCGATAAACTGGTGCATTACCTTAACATTGAATGGGAGGGAAATATATACCAGTACTATGACCATTTAGCAACAAATAATTTGTACCACTGCCATCTGGCGGCCATTAACTGAAATGCATTCAATTAGCACTGTTTTTATTCATATCATGAACTATTCCCATACTATTTTTAAACATTTTCATCTCCACAAACCTTGTCGTGACAATAACGAACACAACAAAAAAAAAGAATTGTTCAATTTGATGCAGCCATTGGGAGGTGATACCCGTACATACATTTCAATGATTCATTTTTATACATATAGATTTATGTAAACGATATGCTACTCTCACCTGACTAGAATCTTACTTCCTATGCTAGTGGCACCTTAGTTATATGCTCAGATAAAAAGTTATATAAACTTGGAACTAAAACTACATCTCTATTATAGTTATCTGACTGACAGCTGCTCAACTGAAGCTCAATGTTGATCAAACAAAATGCATTCTATTTCAATTAAAGGGGTGGGAAAATATATGCAAAATAGAATATAAATATATACAAATTGAACAAGTGAACAGCATAAAATTCCTTAGGATTACTGTTGATGCGTTTCTAGCCTACTATTAACATGTACACAATCTTTACGAGAAATTAAACTCTTGACTGTACTTACTGAGGAAGTTAGCACATCATCTAAATAATGAAGCATTAAAATCAGTTTATTACGTAATGATACACTCACTTATTGAATATGTGAAAGAAATTTAAGGTGGAACATCTATAGAATATTTAAATAGAGTACTTGTGATTCAGAAAAACAGCATAAGATGTATATTTAACTAAAAGAGTTGACAATCTGTAAATGAAATATTTAAAAATAAAGGAATTTTAACAGTAGTATCATTATATGTTTCAGACTAATATCGTTAATTAAAAAGAATGAGAATAGCAGTAACTGAAACAAAGACTATTATGCATATAATACTAGGAGAATTAATAACTACCAAAGGATAAGCATAACAAAAACTGCAACTAGCAAAGATTCACACATTAGAGGAGCCATACTATACAATAAATTGCCAAATTATATAAAATCTGCCTAAGATAATTCCTTTAAAATATTGTTAAAAACATACTGGGTAAATAAAAGCCTATATAGAATAGATTAGTTTTAATATTTTGTATAAATTAAGGTAGTGCTTAGTATAAGTGATATGCAAATTTGTAAATATTGCATTGTAATTTTGTGTGGCAAGAGAAAGAAAACGTACCCTTGTAAAAGTGTAAACATTTAGTTGATAGTATGTATTATGGTGTACAATGTGCAGCTATAATGGAAATGTTAATAATTCAATAATGTACTTGTATGTAAAAATGAAACATGGCAAAGCCTGATACATGTATATCATGCCTATGGGTCAATAAACTATATTTTTATTATAATTAATCATTGTTAATTAATTATGATTAATAGTTGTTAATCATTATTAACTAATTATGATTAATACTCATTAATCATTATTAATGATTTATTTATTGTATTTATTATAATTATTATTTATTATTAAAATAAGTATTATTAAAATAAGTATTATTTATTAACTATTATTATTACTAACTGCATGTCTACTACTATCCCAGGATGCTATCAGCAGCTGGTGAGGAACAGAGACCACAAGAAAACAGAGACCAAAAGAAAATAGAGACAGACCCATAATAATACAACACATTGGTCATGCTGGATAAAACATGCATCATTGGGAATGGAAACCAAAGTCAAGTTAAAAGCAGACTCTCACTATGTGGGTTTTACCATAGTGTATATCTATGAACAAGATATTTTTTTGACTCAACAACTGCAAATGGGTGTTGTGAGAGCATAAATGTGACAACTAGCACATCACAATATGTGAAACGAGAAAAAAATCCATAACAGTCTATAGCTAAGAATATACTGTATATTAGAACGACCTGAATGCACCTTTCTCGTTATTATAGAAACATAGTTTTTGCTGAAGAAATAAGTTTAGAATTTGCTTCTGTTACTAGAGACAAGTAGTCATTTCAGTTATATTTTGTTTTATTTTATATATTACATCCCCACTTTATAGGTATCTATTGTTAATCAGAGTAGTTCTTTTTTCTGGAGGAATAAGATTAAAACTTGATGGAGTTTGATTTGGTATGTCTGTATCCTTGAGAAGAGGTCCCCGCCTGGAGCTCTGATTGGGGGACTATTTTACCGCCGGATTTATATTTCTTTTTCCCAGGATTCATATTGAAGTATATTAAATTGTAACCATCAGGTAATGAAAACCATTTGGTAAAATATAACATGTCTGGGCTTGTAGGCCATCGCCGAATATTAAAATTATTAAAATAATTAAAACTTGACGTTTCGTCCTCAGCTGTGGAGGACATCTTCAGAACTGAAGCTGGGCAGGAACGACTATTTTAATAATTTTAATATTCGACCAAGGCCTACAAGCCCAGACATGTTATATTTTACCAATAATAACACTGGCCGTGAAAGCCTACGAGCGTAATGGAAACCATTTATTTGGCGGTTATGTCACCCAAGTATTAGGAAGTACTTATAGTAAAGAAATTGAAATGATTCCCTAGGTCTTGAATTTTCTAATACCATCAGGGTCGAAGAAAACAAGATTTCAGTCAAGAGAGACTGGATAGAAAAGTTTAAAGAGGGTATTGGTATACAAGAGGAAGAAATACCAATTCAGTCAGTAACTCACCAAGCTGACTAGTGCTTATTGGTGAGCAGCCTATCCCTTTAGTTCATCACATGATTTTATTCAGATTGATTTCTTTAGGTCTTCAAATTTAGAAGGGATTAAATGGTCTTGTTTCTGTTAATAAAAATTTCTGATTTTTTGGCCAAAAAGAGGAAGTAAAATATATCACTAAATCAACAGCTAGTTTAATTCCTTTTTGCTGTATTAAAAGAATAATATCAAATAAGTACACAACTAAAATCAATGAAGAATACACAAACAAAACATCTGGAAACAATGGAAAAGTTTTTACAAAATTACAATATTTCTACATTACCAAGAAAATCAGCAATAGCAACCTTCATACTACTAATAGGACATGACTGTTTACAAAAATATTTATACAGATTTGGCATAGCAGAGACTCCTATGTGCCTTTTCTGTAACCTTAATAAGAAATGTCTGGCTTTTACAGAAGATTACAACCTCCCAGCTAAATATTGTAGTGCAAGAAAATGAATGATTTCTTATCAAGTATTTAACATTAGATACCAACCAACCAGATTAAAACTTGCTTCTGTTACCATAGACAAAGGAACCATTTCAGTTATGTTTTTTGTTTTATTATATCAATATTTTATAGAAACTATTAATCAGATTAGCATTTATAAGCAATATTGGCATATTACCTTGTAATTCCTGGATCACAAGAATGGTTGAAAAGTGCCAAAGTAGCATATAAGCCACCTCCAATAAACACCGATTTCCCATCGCTGAGCTTTTTTGATGAATCCAATTGCAGTTCAGAAATTTCATGAGCATTAAACTGAAGAATTTGTAAATGATGAAGTAAAAGCCCTCCTATGAATTTCTCTGCATCTGAGAGCTCATTTCCTGAAATTAACAAGCACACACAATTAAAATAACTTACTATAAATACTTTAATTACTTAATGCACTACTGTTTTTTAATATATAAATATTTCTATATATAGCTGTTTAATCATTTGAAAGTAATTTCAACAACTATACACCTATATATATTATTAACAACTCCTTTTGGTTTTACTGATATCATGTGAAATTGACTATTAACCTACAACAAAATAAAGAGGGAATCACTATAAGATGGAAAACAACTCACTCTCCACTAGATTGTCCATGCCTAAAACAAAGTTATGTATGTCACCTGATTCTAAGAATAGTAACTGTTTACTTTCCACCAAGATAAATATGGTAAAAACAGGGAATATTTTGGTATAATTACTTGAATAATGTACTTCAGTTTTTTCTTACCACTCATAGCTATTAATTTTCTTTGTGTCTTAAAATATACGTATATGGAAAACTGTAATCAAAGAATGATTCCCCTGTTCTTTGCATGATTTTGCTAATTCAGCTGCAGTGTCACTGCCACTAGGTTTTTATGTCTAAAAATTTAAAAGAATTTTACAGATATGTAACGTTTGTTTTTAAATATTAAAAGTTTTAATTCAATAAGTGCCAGTTACATCTGGATTAGTAATAAACTGATATTAGTGAGTCTAAAGCTAAAAAACAATGAAATGACTGGGTTGTTTAGAAAATTCTGAGCTACATAAAGAATAGTCTGTTAGAAAGCAAAGATTCCAACATTAAATTTAATGTAAAAGATGGTGTTTTTAAGATTTTGAAATGTGCTTTTTAATATAGATGGCATTGTCTACTACTCGGTCTTCTAAACATGTTGAACCATCAACAGCTATACATACATTACTGTGGTCAAATCACACATTAATCTTAACATTAAGTGCATCTATTGATGAATACAATTTTTAATTAAACTACTTAATGTTAGCTTTTTCATAATTACAGTTTCTTTGGGGGATAAGGAATAATTCTAGTTAAAGAAAAATTCCCTGCCCCATCTGAGATTTGAACCTGGGACCTCTGGTTATGAAACCAGAATGCTCATCACTTGACTACAGAGGCAGACCTGCAATTTTTGTTGTATCAAAACACTAACAAATATATATGAAGTCGTTGCACAATAAATAACGTGTGCATCTTTGAATTCCTCTATGAATTAGCTTTGAACTTCTCATCATTTTCAATATATTTTTCATAACTGTGAAACTGAAATACATATATAGTGCAAAAGGTATTGAGGGAAAAGGTAAAGCTCATAAAAATATTCAGTGTGTCGAATAACAGTTATTTATATTATAAGTGGCTTAAATAGACTATTACTTGTGAGTGGATGTTTAGTACACGAGTGCGTAAATAAAGTGTTCTAATTTCTCATGAGCAAATAATAGTCGGTTTGAGCCACGTGTGGCATACAACATTTTATTCTATCCTAATATTAACTGAAATATATTTATATTTAGTAATATTAATATTATTAGAGTCGTCGTTATGAGGAATTGAATTTTAGTCATGATGTAGGTAGTGCTTTTTTGTTCGTTGCTGTGTAACCCTGCCAGAATAAACCGTTTCACTTCTGGTTGCTTAAACTGCACTAAATAAATCAATAAATGAATGAAAATGGATATTCCCAAAGAAGTATTTAGATTATTTTTTATTTGTTACCCGGCAAGTCAAAGGACTTGTATGACAAGGAATTTTCATTATTTAAAGAATGGGGAGCTGCCAAAGGAGTTAAAATAATTTACAATTTTGTTGTTTCCTAGGATACATGAAATGCATACATGATATCTATAGGATAGGATAAATTATATTACAATGGCATTAGCCATTTCGGAAATATTATTTGGTTAGTTTTGAGACAGTCCAAAGGGCAAAGGTAGGAAACAGTTACTCATGCCTATGCCGGTTACATATGTCAACTCTTTACGGAAGCCGCTGGTGCAGTCATATGACACCATATCTCCTACATTCAAGTGTATCAAAAGTTTCTGCTTTAGGCATATAAATTGAAGTGTAAGAGTGTGTGTGTCTATGTCTGTGTGTGTGTGTGTTTGTTTTGTTTTTTTGTCATTAATGGGGGTTCCATTCTACAGCTTATTGTGCGTGTGTGTGTGTTTGTTTTGTTTTTTTTTGTCATTAGTGGGGGTTCCATTCGATAGCTTATTGTGAATCAGACTCCACAAGGATAGGACGAAGTGAATGTGCCTAGCGGGTAGCCAAAACCAACCACGGTAGAAAGAGCCACTGTGATGAGTCCCTAACATAGTCCAAGAAGTTCTTCATCTCAATGCACGGATTGCTAGGAGCCTGTGCCCTGGGCCTGATCAAATTTCTTAAGGCCTACAGACGACTTGAACACCACCCTGCCACCAAGAGCTCTATTTTCAAAGCCCATTCATCATCACGGAAGGATGCCACTACCAACACAATATCAAGAAAGAGACAGGTTGGAATGAAGAATGAAATAGAAATGAAATGAAGGGACATGAAGTTTGGAGGAATGAAGAAGTCTCCCCAGCATTCACCTGGTAACCTGAGATAACCCAGAAAAAACCCATCGATCAGACAGGTCAGCAGCGGGAATCAAATCTACAACCTCCCAAATGCCAGTCCCACATGCCTGACCCATTTAGCTTGATTAATCTGCATGGGTGGGTTGAAGTCAACTATGAATATTTTGAAATTAAGAGCAACAATACATTTTTATTTTCTCTATCATGTACAATGTACATAGTCTGCAAAAATAGCATTGAATTCCACCCAAAAATTCCGTACTGAGATTTCACCGGAAATATATGTTTCGACGACTCCTGAATCCAAAAAAAACATTTTTTTTTTAGATAGTGTTTAACACCTGCTTTTACTATGATAGCTCTGCCGGCAGTGACATGGAATGAAGATGGAGCACCAGCAGAGTGCGATGGTGAGGGATACCAGAGAACCCAGAAAAAAGCCTACCCCTGAGCAACCTTGTCTGCCAACCATTTTGGGATTTCTGCATTTTTTGTTTAACTTTTTCAACACTTGTATACTTTCTCAAATGAGAAGTCATCGTGGTTTTTTTTCCATACAAAGAGAATGGAGTTTCAATGTGAGGACCAACTTTTTATAAATATTTGACTATTGCTGTAACCTGTGTCTTACCGACAAGGAAATAAGTATTTCTGTTACTGTTTGTCTCAATTAGCATGACATAGAAGAACAAGTCTTTATAAGAAAGAATAATCTGTTGCAGATCATGGAACACATCAGACCTTTTTCACATGGCCAAAAATAAGCAAGAAAAGAACATTATTTTGGTCGTCTCCCTAGCATGGTGGTAGCACGGCTGCTTGCCAAGTGGAAAATCTGGTCCGGGGTGCACTCAGCCTCGTGAGGTCCCTGGGGAGGGAGGCAACTGAGGAGTTACTTGATTGAGAAGTAGTGGCTCCAGATCAAAAAGACTGCATTAACTGGTCGGGAGGGACTTGCAACACTGATCTTGTCTCACCCTCCAGTACTGCACCCTATTCATGACACCTTTGGGACAAGATGGAGGATGCAGCGGCCGGGTGGTAGGCCTTGGTCGCTTGCCATGGAGTTAAGTTTAAATATTTTTTTATCATTACTGCATATATTGAAATAGGAGAATGTATAACATAAATTTCCACTAATTTGAAATAATTTCCGAGAGAAACTCTTATCATGGTTAAGATGGAAGGAATTGTATGTGCATTATAAAAATAATATTGTAACAAATGAGTAATACCAATTATTGCTAAACTCATTTTATTTGACACTAAGACACTCAAGTAATACAACACATTTCACTTGCAGCACTTGGTACACAAAATAACTGAACTCATGATTTGCTGTGCTCTGCACAGTATACTGCCACTACACATTCATTTCACTACTATAATGTTTGTCGCTTACTAGACTGACTTTTTAGACTCCCAGCTGGCACTTGTCTACCCCTTGCCCCTTTATATGCTCCTGCAACCGGGCTCTGAAGGTTGTAGCCATCCATCGAAATCACAGGAAATCACGATTTAAAAAGCTTCCATAAATTGACTGTGCATGCTCGAAATGGAAATTATGAACATTTGGCATTGTATTACTGGAACACAAAGTCCTTTGTTTTTCTGGCTATTGTATTCATTTGTGCTGTTGTTAAGCAAGCCAAACATGTTGTGCAGCGATCCCTCAGCTGGCTGGTCAACATCCTGTGCCACTGTTACAATACAGAGTGATTCAAAAATACTTTTACAAAGTTTGGGGATAGGTTCCTTACATCAAAACAAGAAAAAATGTTCATATAAACACATGTCCCAAAACCCTTTGTCCTCGATTTATTGAGGTTGAAAAGGTTATTGATAAAAATATTTTAAAGTGACACTATTCTATTTTTGACATTTTCAGCTACTTAGGAGGTGTTCCACACAAACATCACCTATGGCAAATGATTCAAATGTCCTCCTCTTGTCTTCAAATGTCTTAAACCAATGGTTTAAGCTGCCCCCAAAAGATTAAAAATCCAAAAGATTGAGGTTGAGTGAACATGCAGGCCATGGAACTGTTCCCCCTCTACCTATCCATTTGTCATGCTAGATAACAGCCAGTGCACCTCGAACAATGAAACTAAAATATGCTAGAGCATCATGCATAAACCACATATGTCTTCTTATTTGCAAAGACACATTTTCTAATTAGTCTGGGATAGTATTCTGAATGAAGTCCCTGTAGGCAGCAGTTGTAAGACATACTGGGGGAATGTATTACACATCTGAAAAATAACAAAAATTAACAAATAGCTATGGCAACACAAGGCCAACTCTGCAGGATAAAATGGGTCAAAGTCTTCTATGAATGAGTGTATAAATAAATGAAGTTATTAGGTTGGACCTGGAAAGTCATTGGAGGTGATATTATTCAAAAAATTGATAATAGTGAAAACAAAGTGCTTTAGAGCATATGTTTATACACACCTAATTTTTTGTTTTGATGTCAGGAATCCATCCGCAAATGTAAAATTATTTTTTAATCATCCATACATGTATATAAAGAAAGAGTTTAAGTTAGCTCATAATAAGTACAGAAAGTTGTGAATATTGGAAACCAAACCTTTTGTTTCAACATGTGCTTTATTAGAAAGTGATATGATGCCCCTAATCACAAAAATGTAGCTTGCATCCCTGCTTATGTCCTGAGTTCTTTCTGGATTTATTATGTTTTTCTTACTCTATCAATACTTTCTTACAGCCAACTCTACTGGAAATGTGTTGGAATAATGATATTTTAATGTTATTTTTCTTTAGAGCTAGAATCTCTTTAGAGCAGACTAGTTGACTTTTGTTAAGACTGCACCTAGCATAACTTCACGATAAGATTCTGCCTTCCTGCTCACAATTAGACACACATGGCCCGGAAAACATTTGGAACTGTTTGTAATTTCATACAGGCATTCTAAAGTTTTACTATTAGTTTTGCTAAAATAACACTAAGACAATACAGCTGTAAATCTGGGTTAAATTCAATATTTTTTTTCTTTTTCCCTTTTTTATTATTTATATTACTTACCACAAGGTATACTACTCTAGTTAATATATTTTTCATATTCAGTGCTCTGTGCAGACTTTTAAGTACTCCAGTACTGTACAGCACATTCAAAATTTGAATGTTTGTCTTCTCAAAAATTTTTCATTATTTAAATTGCCCCATTATTATAATATATATATATATATATATTAAAGACAAAAAAAAAATTGAACAAGAAACTTCTAATTTTCAGTAAAATTTCATCAATGATCACTTAAAAGACTGGGTCTTAAATTTTGTGATTATATTTTATATTAAGTATTCTATATAATATCGAAAAATTCATAAATCAAAGGTTTATGTTCTTTTTTTCAGGTGTAGCTTAATTTTCATTTAAGTAAATTCTGCTATGGGGTACTTTATAATGGTCTGTTAAAGGCAAAATAAAATATTTATCACATGAGTCAGTTTTAACTAATGCGATTAAATTAATTAAATGCAACAATTGCACTGACCTTTCTGAAACAAGTGCATATACCAACTGAAATGTTGTGTGTGGTCTTTATATTTATTATATTGTGATAATAATTTTGCTTACTCAATGAGCATTTTGGATTTTTGGGTTTTTCAAAGATCTATAATTACCTTATGAATCACTAACCAGTATATTCTTTCTCTCTGCTCTGTGACTGCTTTATGCAGTGATTACAAGGAGTACTTTCCTTGTAACAGGGAGTGCATTTGGATCATGTAAAGACTGAAGTTCACGGCACATTTACCAGTACATACAAACAGCATGAGATCTCCGAACTGGATTTTGAGCTGAGAAGACAAAGCAGTGAAGTGGGAATGGGAGCCTCACTAGTTGTGAGCAGAAAGTGAGTTTGCAGACCCATTCCTTGACATCATCAATGCTTCCAGCACTGTTAAATTGCAATCTCTCAAATGCTACTCCATCTGCTCTCCCATTACTTTCTTAATCAAAACACCTTGTGAAATCTATATAACCTTGAAGGAATTAGAATGCAAACTTGATTTAAGATGAATTAGTTATGAGTTCTAAACTGTAAAAATTGGTAAAACATTAAACAAATTAACAATCATAAATAACAACAAAATTACAAAAATGTAATTTTACCTACCCTCATTAATAGCCACAGAATCAAAAAATCCTCCAGCTTTCAAGCAATGGAACAACAAAACAGCAACATCAGTTCTAAACAAGAAATCTATGGCAGAACGCAATTTTTCATGAGTAACCAAATTGTACACATTTAAATAATCTGTTGATAAGTACTTCTTTGTAGCATGAGTATTGCTTTCATCCTGAAAAAGAATTTTTCCTCTCGTTAATATGTACATTAGAACAAAATTTTCATTATAACACAATTGCTATACATAATTTAATACAGATTTATTTATATAGTTTAATATATATATTATTTAATACAAGTATAGAAAACCCATATTTATATTATGTAAATATGAAAATAAAAGTACCTTAAACATGCAATAATATTATTAAAATAATAATTTGACTGTACTGAGAAGTATTATTATTATTATTATTATTATTATTATTATTATTATTATTATTATTATTATTATCATACTTTGCATAAGGTGTCCTTTAATTCCATAAAATAGCTTAAGCCTCTCTCGGACATGATTCTGAGAGCCATATGACAAATTATAGAGCATCCTGATTCCCAAAGATGTTCTAAAATTGGACACTCAACAGCATGGTGAGTTGAAAGTGCCTTCTCTTGACAAGCAAGGGAACAGAATGCTACTCTACTACACCATTTGCATGGAATCAGGGCTTCAAGTCTGTAAAATTAATGGAAAATACTAGTTAGGTACCTGTACATATTTGCAAGGCATTAACAAAATGTTGTTTTAGTGATTATGATCATGCTTTCATTATATTTTTGTTTATAGTAAAACTTCTCTCAGTTTCAGTTTGTTGATTGTACAATAGTGTGATTACATATTCACACTTAATTTACGCAAAATGTAACATTCTGCCTACAACATTGTTTCCACCAAAGTGAAGCACACACACATACTTCAGTAAAGTACATACTCTCATCTCATTTACGAGTAGTTGGTATTCTTTTCCTTTGTGTTCACTCACAATTAACATCCAAAATGCTGCATATTGTAACCTAATTAAGTTTACAAGAAGTTACACGTATAAAAGTAATTTCCACTGTTAACATTTACTTTAAACCTTAACAAGTCTTCTCACATCCACTGCAGGCACATTGTTTATAAGATTGGCATGTGTCATGAAGGAAATGCATCTACCTCATCCTTTTCCATGATTGGCATAATATGCTGAACAGCATTTCATGAAAGAACCATTTTGCAAAGCATACTTCTCAACAATGATCATATCAATATGATTAATACAGTAAAAGATTGCAAACTAAACTAAACTGCTAGGGTACATTATATATCACCCACATGCATTGTTGCGATATACCCTCTAGTGGGTGTAGGTCCAGAGGGCATGAAGGACATCCATCTGTCACAAAATCTGTTATTTGGATGCTGAAGGATATTAACATTGAAGTGAAGAGGAACTCCATCATAAAAGAAGTACATGTTTAATCGCATTAGCAAAGGTGCATCTTTTAACAGAGCAGTACAGTGCTCTGCAAGTAAACATGGTAAGTTTGTCCAAAGAGGAACTGCAAGGTATTTAGAGACCATCTGAATAACGTGTTTGGGTGCAACGCTAACATTCCCCTGACCTTATACTTCTAGATTATTTTCTCTGGGGTACTCAAGACATTAGAATATACTGGTGATGATATCACCTGCCTATGATGTTATTCATAACACTCCTGGCATCGTTGAAAGGAAACGAGATAAATTTAGTCCAAAATGCAGATTATGTGTGGATGTTGGAGGACAATCTTACAAGCATTTCTTTAATGCGCTTTTGCTCGAAAGCATGGGCATCAGGTTTGATTTCCTTAATTTTTACATTTAATCCCATTTTTTTTTAATTTGTCATTTTTTAATCTGTCTTATGGAATTCTAAACTGAAAAATCAATATCAACAATTAATAAATATAGCACAACAACCCTAAACAACATTACAGAATTGGACATGTAATAATTTAATGCAAATTAATATACAGAAAACAAATTATTAACAAATTACACTAAGGAAGAAACCAATAAATATTTCCCTTCAACTAAAAGGAAAAACTCTCACAGAAACACGTGAAGCCAAATATTTAGATATTTTTTTTCTATACAAAATTAACATGGAAAAAACACATTGATAATATATACAAAAAATAGGGAAAAAATTACCACTATTAAAAAGACTGCCAGGCAAGAAATGGGGAAGCACTACATAAACTTTAAACACTTTTTATAAGATTATATTAAACCAACATTTAAATATTGTGAAGAGATACTAATAACCGCAAATATAGAAAAACTTAACATTCTACAAAATCAAATTCTTCGCCTAGTAACTGGAGCTGTTAAAACTACCCCAGTACTTGCTCTACAAATTTTAACAAATAATCCAAGACTGAAACTTGACATTGAACAAGCAGCCATCTTACAATATGAAAAATTAATCAGACTACCTTATAATGACTGGGAAAAAAGAAAACCACAAGTAAACCTAAAAACTCAACAAAGTTTATCAAATAAAAAGAAGGATTTTCGACAGTGGAGCGCCATAATTAAATTTAAATGTAATGAGTCACCTTTTTACACTTTTTGCTCCAACTTTGCCTTCGTTTGGGAAGACCGGTTTCAGGGTACTTTAACCCTATCTTCAGTTCCCTTCCTTACTTAAAAGAAAACATACAAACAAATATTAACCCATTAGAACTATTTTAAATTGAACACTATCTACACTTAGCTGAAGAATTTACAAAATCTGAAACCTCTTCATGTGTTCTGAAACAAATGACACTAGAAATAATAAATTAAGATACCCTACGAATGAATGGCTACATGTTTATATTGACGGTTCTAGTTTACCAAATAACGGTGGTACTGGCACAGGTGCAATATGCCCTCTCTTCTCTTTCTACAAAAGATTAAGTTTAAATACCACAGATTTTGATGGAAAGGTTTCGGTAATATTTCAGAGTTTACAAAACCTAATATATTATATAAATAAATATTAAAAAGGTTATTATTATCTGACTCTAAAGCACCTATTATATCCATAACATCTGATCTAACACCTAGTAACCTAAATATTGCAGAATGCCACAAAATCATAAAACAACTAATGAATTTAAATAAAAGATTCATACTTCAATGGATACCAGCACATTGCGGAATACAGGGTAATGAAACAGCAGACTTTCTAGCCAAGAAAGGTAGTAAAATTATATCAAATTCATTTGGTCCAATAAGTTATCACTCTATCAAAAGAATCATTATATCAACATATAATAAAAAAAATAAAGAAGATAATGTATCACAAATAAAAGGAAAACCATGGGAAAATTTATGTAATAACACGTCCAGAATCACTACATTACCAAAGAAATCTTCTATAGCAACTTTTAGACTCCTAACAGGCCATGACTGTCTCCGTAAACATTTCTTCAAGATTGGTATAGTGAGATCTCCTCTGTGTCTTTTCTGTACACCTAAAGAAGATATGGATGGAAACCACCTACTCCGCTGCCCAACCTTGAGTCAACATGATAACATAACATCAAAATACTGGAATGCAAGAGAGAGAATGGCTTCACTGCCAACTGCTCAACATTAGATACCAACCAACCACATTTAATCCCATTTGGAGATTATGAATAGGAGGGCTAATTCTTCTTCTCTATTTTTTGTTGTTATTGTTATCATCATCATCATCATTGTTATTTTGGTTTGTGTTTTCATGTCCTCCATTCAAGGAGCAATTTAAACTTTGGTTTTCTTTATTCTTTAGTGCTGATCAGAAATACCCTTCATTTCCAATATGAATGATTGTTCTTTTGGTTTCCACTTTTTTGTTGTGTCAAAGTTTTCATCAATTTTGGTTTGCTCTCCATTTTCTTTCCCTATTGTGTATACTAACATGCACATAAAGTGTGTAATTTTCCTTGATCCCATTGGTATTTTTCTTCCTTATGGTTTTCACCTTTAGTAACCAACCTCTGACTCCATCAGCCAATGTTAGTTATCTATGTAATTGGTCTGAAGTACAATGTCTTACAAGATGTGAATAAAGAGTCAAGAAAATTACAAACCCAATCTACCCTTTATGTAGAATATTTTTTTAAATTTTAGATTAACTGATAAAAATGGCTTTAACAATTCTGATTAAGACTGCCTCCATGGTCGAATGGTCAAAGAGTCGAGTTCTCATCCAATGACTCAGGATTCAATTCCCGGCTGGGACAGAGAAAGTTTATTTAACCGGAATCATTCCTTATGCACCAGAGAGTCTGGAAGTATGTATGTGAGAGTGAATAAGCTTGTGTTTGAAGAAAAGAAAATTATTAAAAACCCAGCATTCAACAATCTACAGTCAGCAGATTGTTTCTTAAGACAAAGCCCCAGATGTGGCCATAGATGTTAAAGGTGGCTATATAATAAAAAAAATCTAATTAAAAGATCATATTATATTGACAATATTTACATGGCAATAAAATGACCATCTGAAATATTCCGGGAATAGTCTATAAAGTCCTGTACATTCGGATAGAATTTTGTTTATTTGGTAAACCATAAAAGGTGCACAAAATGTTACTCAAACTTCATCCCTTGTGAAAACACAGAATTTATGCTAAGTAAAATGTTTCATGGCATTAATCATTTCTGCAATATTGTCAGTTATTATTGGCTTGAATGTACAAATGAATATATTTTTCTCAAGAACAAAATTGCTATTCCTTTTTCTTCTTTTCTCAGCTATGCAAAGACGACAGAATTTAAAAGTTGCCACAGCTCTTAAAAGATTGACAACAGCTAAAAGCTTATACATCCCCTAATCCCCTTGAATCTTCAAGCAAACAAGCAAAAGACAATTTCTGCTAATCCTTATATTGATTAATATGAAATAGATAGAAAGAATACACTTTTTAGTAATAGTATGTTGAAGAATGGGTCGTCTCCTTAGCACGGTGGTAGCGTTGCTGCTTACCAAGCGGGAGACCTGGGTTCGATCCCCAGTACCAGCGTGGGGATTTTTTCCCCGCTGGGAGACCTGGCCCGGGGTGCACTCAGCCTCGTAAGGTCCCTGGGGGGCCAATTGAGGAGCTACTTGATGGAGAAGTAGCAGCTCTAGGTCATGAGGACCGCATTAGCCGGCCGGGGGGACTCGAGGCACTGACCACCTCTCACCCTCCAATACTGCACCCCATCCATGACGTCTGTAATGGACCGAGATGGGGGACGCAGCGGCCAAGCGGTAGGCCAAGGTTCCCCGTGAGCTGTCGTGCCATGGAGTTATGTTATGTTGAAGAATGGGTAGAAAAAAATCATCTGAATGCAACCCATAATAATTGCTTCTCCTCTTTTGTTTTGTACTTATAGTTTCTATCCTTCAATTTAGGAAGTAATTAACAAAATCAATTTCCTTTAGCTACGTACAAGGGCTGTCCCAGAAGTACCCAACCTGCTGCATAGATAGCGGTTGTTGTTTCAAACAACAACAATGATAAAAAGCTAAGTTTGAAGTTTGACGATTTTACATTATTTAGCATTTGTTTGGCAGCCATCATTAGTGAATGCTCTCAGTGAATTTGTAAATGGATAAAACTAGTCATTGTTATTTGATATAATACTTTCATTTGAAAGGTCTTAGTCCAACTAATATTAAAGCTGAACTAGATTCTACTTTGGGGAAGTCTGCTCCTTTGTTTTCAACACTGAAATATTGGGTGGCAGAGTTTAAGCATGGTCATACAAGCTGCCAAGACAAACATCGCAGTGGTGGACCAAATGAGGTTACCAGTCCAGAAATTTAAAGAAAATCCACAAAATGGTTTTGGATGATTGTCAACTGAAAGTGTGTGAGCTAGCAGACATTGCAAGTTCTGTACATCGCATACTGACTGAAAATTTGGATATGAGAAAGTTGTGTGCAAGGTGGGTGCCTCATTTGCTCACAGTAGAACAAAAACAGCATCGTGAGGAGGTTTCAGTCGGGTGTTTGGCAATGTTTCGCTGCAATAAAGCTGATCAATTCATAACAACAGATGAAACCTGGGTCCATCACTTCACACCTGAGACGAAGGAACAATCAAATCAGTGGATTAAAAGGGAAGAATTGGCTCCAAAGAAGGCAAAGGCAGACAAGGTCATGGCGTCAGTTTTCTGGGATGCATGCAGGATAATTTTCATTGATTATCTCAAAAAAGGAAAAGAAATCAATGGTGAATATTATGTGAACTTGTTACAACATTTGAGTGATGAAATGGCTGCATTTAGCGAAAAAGAAAATGTTGTTTCATCAAGACAATGCACCAGTTCACATATTCAATTTATTATTCCCGTAAATCATATACATGATATAGGATAAGTCAGTGTTTACAGTTAAGTAGAAACATATTTATAATTTACATAAATAGATAGTTACCAATGAATATTTCATACAGCTGAAGTAAACATCACAATTAAGCATACAAATATTTACAACTATCAATGTTTACACAATAGTATTACTGTAATAAATACAATTAATCACAATTTTCCACTATTACATTTTTACTAACAGAATACTCAATAATACAGGCTCTCAGGTCTTATCACTGTATCTCATATATTCTTCCACAGAAAAGAATTGATTGAGGTTTAGGAATTTGTGAATTTCCTTTTTAAACTTGGTAACAGACTTAATACCTTTTAACAGATCAGGAAGTTGATTGAATAATTTTATGCCACTATTATTTGAATGATTTCTGAAAAAGTTTAGTTCTTTGGGTCTTTAAGTGCAGCTTGTTTTTGTTCCTAGTATTGTGTGCATGTATATCCGAGTTTGCAGTTAATTTACTCAAACCACTTTTAAACATGAATTAACATTTCTTTTATGTACAGACTTGGAAAGATGAGTATATTTAGTTTCTTAAAATGCTCTCTACAGCTTTCTCTAGGGGGAATACCCAACATGATTCTCAACACTCTTTTTTGCAATTTAAATATTGCATTACTGTAACTAGAATTTCCCCATAGCTTTATTCCATATAACAACAGTGAGTGAAAGTAAGCATAATAGCAAGTTTTTAATACCTCACTAGAAACACGAGACTTTAATTGGTAGAGGATAAAACAGACTCTACTTAACTTATTTGTCAATATCTCCACATGTTTGTCCCACCTGAGATATTGGTCAACCCACAGACCCAAAAATTTAGCTTTCGTGTTTAGTTGAATTATTTTTGATCCAAATTTAATGCTCGATAGTCCTTGATTCTTTAAGGTTCTATTATGAAATTGGACAGCTATAGTTTTATCCTCATTGATTATTAGTTTATTTACTTTGAACCAATTAGAAACTTTGCTTATGGTGCTTGATATGTTTGAATCAAGCTTCATACTGTCCTTCCCACTTATGAATATACTTGTATCATTGGCAAATAAAGTAATTTTTACATCAGATTCACTTTTTATATAATGAGGCAGATCGTTAATGTAGATCAAAAATAAAAGGGGCCCCAGAACTGATCCTTGGGGTACTCCAGTTGAAACCTTTCTTTTACTTGAAAATTCCTTTTTGAGTGTTGAATTTGTGTCAAGATAATCGATTTGCACTATTTGTTCTCTCTTTTCTAGGTAAGTATTAAACCAATTATAAGCAATACCTCTTATTCCATAGTTATGGAGTTTATTTAGCAAAATTTTGTGATCTACCATATCAAATGCCTTAGTCAAGTCGAGAAATAAACCCACCCCTGGCTCACCTTTATCCAAGGTATCATAAATACTATCAACAAAATTCATAATTGCAGAACTAGTTGTTTTCAATTTCTGGAAACCAAACTGACAAGAATTTATTATATTGAATTTAGTAAAAAATTGAATCATCCTTCTATAGATGACTTTTTCAATGATTTTTAAACAAACTGATAATAGGCGTTATTGGTCTGTAATTATTGGTTTCAGATTCACCTCCTTCTTTAAAAAGAGGTTTTACTATAGCTTTCTTCAAAGCTTTTGGGAATTGATCATTATCCAGCGATTTATTAATTAAAAAGCAAAGGGGTTTTATTACATAAATACTACATTTTCTAATGATTTCGTTTGAGCTCCCATCCCATGTCTCTGTTTTTTTTTTATTTTTTAATTCACTAATGATAGCCAATACTTCATTTTCAGTGGCTGGTTCCAAAAAAATTGAATTGTCATATGTAGACACATGAATGTTCTCAATTCCTTTAGCACAGTTTGTATTCTGCATTTTCTTTGTAATTTCCACAAAGTAGTTATTAAAAACATTAGCTATTTCTTTGGGATTACTAATTGCATGGTCATTAATTTTTAATTGAATATTTCCTGTAAAGAGTTTTTTCTGGTTGGTTTCCTGTTTTATTACATCCCACATTGCCTTATGTTTATTCTTTGAGATGCTAATCTTTTTATCATTATTCATTAATTTAGCAGATTTTATGACAGATCTGTAAATGCTTTTATATCTATTGTAATATATTTTGAAACTTTATGATACATTACCTTTCTTGACAAGTTCACTCAGCAATCTCAGTTTTTCTTTAGAAGTTGTTATACCTTTAGTTATCCATTTTGATGGCCCAATCATTATTTTTCGCTTAACTATGGGAAATGCCAGTTCATAATAGTAATTAAATATATTTATGAATTTATTACATATTTCATCTACTGATTCCCCTGAATAAACTTCTTCCCATGTCTCTTTGCTCAATAGATAGTGAAAATAGTCATGATTTTCCCTATGCATTTGACGAACTTTTTTAATTAAAGTGCTTGAATTTACAATCTTTTGACTCTGGTTGCATTTCAATGATATGGTCTGGGCAAAGTGGTCTGATAAATAAGTATTAATTACATTAATCTCATAATCTTTTACATCATTGTTTATTATTATTTGATCTATTGCACTACTTGAAGTTTCGGTAACTCTTGTGGGTACCTCAACTGTTGGTTTCAATCAATGAGTATTCACGTGTGTTATAAATTTTGCCTTATCATTACTGTTGGTTAGAATATCAATGTTCATATCACCTAAAATCATAACATTTTTACTAGTCTTACACAGTTCAAATAGGACAGAATTCAGTTTTTCTAAAAAAGTAGCTATGTCACTTGTTGGATTACGATATATACAGATGATAACTAATTTGTTAAGGATTTCTATGACACTAGCCTCAAAATGCTCATCAACATTCAGACTTTCATGCTTCGTTATCGGTTTTGCAGACAATGTATTTCTAGCCATATTCAGAGAACCACCATTCTTTTTAGTAATTCTACAATAACCATGTACAATGTTAAAGTTTGGTATTCTAAGTTCTTTAAGCTCACAACTATTTAACCAATGCTCTGTTATACAAATTACATCAATATGCTTCCAGTCACTGTTTAGTAGCACTTCTAAATTGAGTTATTTATTTTTTATACTTTGAATATTTTGATGTAGTACATGTAAAGATGAATTGTCAGGACTTCTCTCTTTCCAATTATATTTACCCTGGCTGGTTGGTTCTGATTTATTTGAGTATATCTGTTTTTTTACATATTTACTATCTATATTTGAACTTATATTAGAAGCTAGGCTTTCACAATTTATTCTACCGCTATCACACTTGACTAGTTTTTTGGAATGAGAAGGTCTATTACCCTCTTTAAGAGATTAGCAAACTTTGCTACACCTTTCCTGTTCAAGTGAAGCCCATCCCTACCTAAATCCATATCGCCTAACCATGCATTACTCTCAACAAATGTACAATCATAAAGTTTACAGACCCAGTCGAATGTAGAGTTGATTCCATCGATGTAACGCAGATCCTCGTCCCGACAACGTATAATCCCGGTAATGCAGAATTTGGCCCTTGGAAACAATTCTTTGCCGACAGACACAACCTCGGTGAGTTCATGAATGATGTCTTCTGGTGTGCTTGCCGTATTGATGTTGTTGGTTCCCGCGTGGATAACCACGATGTCAGGATCGTCTGTATTTTTCCCTAGCTGATTTCTAATATGTTGAAGTTGAGCCCCAGGATAACAACACATCCTTTATGTCTTCATACGTTATTGCCATGGCTAAAATCAATGAGTTGAAGTTCGAATTGCTTCCTAATGCACCGTATTTGCCAGATTTAGCCCCCTCTGATTATTTTCTATTTCCAAACTTGGTGGTAGAAGATTTGCCAACAATGAAGAAGTGGAATCTGCAGTTAATGGCTATTTGCAGACATCGATAGTTCTCACTATAAACAGGGTATCGAAGCTATTGAACATTGCTGGAATAGTGCACTGAGCTGAAAGGAGACTAAGTAAAGAAATAAAGATGTTTTTCCCCCAAATTTTTGTGCTTTCTTTGTTAGGTTGGGTATTTCTGGGACAGCCCTCGTACCTGCCATTGACTTTAATTTTTGCAATTAAATGAAGTGCTTTACCTATTAGCTTTTCCTTTCATTTTTGCACTTTTTATTAATAAGAGACAAATTTGTTTCTCTGTAAATTTCCTTCTTTTTTCCTCCATTTCGAGATAAACAAATGCATTATTTTGACTTCCCCCATTCTTACTTTCTCTACCACGTACACACATGGTAGAGAAAGCAAAAACAAAAGGATGCATTGCATTCGCATGGCTTTCTCTACCCCGTGTCATATGGTAGTGACTATACAAACTTTTCTTAGCAAATATTATATTCCTAGCTACTTTATTTTACTCGAGATAAACCTTTGCAGAAATAGAAACAATACATACAATTGTATACACACAAAGAGAATAAGGATAGCCCTATGTTTAAGAACTGAACATTAATCGGTGGCCTTAAAAATTCCATGCAATTGCAAAAAACTGTACCCATTACAGGTATCATGAGTGGGAGATGGTAGTGCCCTGAATTTCTCCTGGCCAGTTAATGCAGTCCATGCAAACTGGAGCTCCTAATTTTCCCTCAATAAGCCTCCCAGGGACCTCACAAGGCTGAGTGCAACCTGGATCAGAGAAAATCCCTTTGTTGGTGCTGGGAATTGAACCCAGGCCTGGAAAGCAGCTGTGCTACCATTATGCTTAAGAAATTACCAATAGTCAATTACCTATATAATAATCTATAATAATTATATGCTTAGCAATAGTCTCTGTTATTGCATTAATGTGCTTGTATGATGTACAAGGGCTGATCAACAAAGACTGAGACTGATTTTTTTTCACAGATGTTTATTACTCCAATTCAATGTTTACATGATCTTTTTCAAAGTAGTCCCCTCCTACTTCAATGCACTTTTTATAGCGTCTCTGCCAGTCCTTGAACATGTGCTGCAGACCATTCTTTGTCAGGTCCTTGAGAATCGCCTCATTTTTCTTGAGCACTACTTCAGAGTTCTCAAATCGAATACCCCTAAGCTTTGCCTTTAGTGATGGGAATAAAGAAAAGTCACATGGTGCAAGCTCGGGGCTATAAGGTGGATGTGGTACACAGGTAATGTATCGAGCCAGAAACTGGATGACTTGATTTGCGACATGAGGCCGTGCATTGTCATGATGAAGTCGGCACCCAGTCCGAGAAAGCTATGGTCGTTTCTTTGCAATGTGCTTCCTCAGTGTAGCCAATATTACGTGTAGTATGCTGCTGTAACAGTAGTGTGAGGGGAAACTGCATGCTGGTAAATCATGCCATTGAAGTCAAAAAATGTGATCACCATCACTTTCCCTGCAGATGGAACAACTTTTGCCTTTTTTGGTGTTGGAGAACCTGGTGATTTCCACACTGTGCTGGCTTGTTTTCCTTTAGGATCATAATGATGCAGCCATGATTCATCACCGGTGATAATCCATTTAAAAAATGCATCCCCTCCATCAGCAAAGAGATGCAGCACCTCATGGCTTGTCTCCATTTGCACAGCCTTTTGTTCGGGAGTCAACAGACGTGCCACCCAACAAGCACAAACTCGGATCATATGGAGATGGTCGTGCATAATTGTAAACACACTGCCATATGAAATTCTCAACACTTCACTGAGGTTACATAATGTTATATGCCGATCCTCCCGGACAATCACAGCAGCTGTGTTGATGTTGACTTCAGTCACAGCAGAAGCCAAAACACCAGGCCCACCTTGCTTAACACTGAGAAGTTGGCCTTGAACCACCTAAATACTGTTGCACGAAGTAGTGTATCTTCACTGTATGCTTGCTTCAGCTTTTCATAAGTTTTGGTGGCTGTATGGTTTAAACGAAAACAGAATTTGATTGCGCTGTACTACTCCTCTCGCGTCACCTCCACTGTCTGGTATGCGAAATGCACATAGGGTCTACAAAATAGAGCATTTCTACCAACCTACCAATACCAGAGTGCTGCTGCCTACCAACATTATACATAAAAACCTGCTCTTTTCAAATATTTATGTTAAAGATACAAAACTATCACGGAAGCTACAGGAAAAAATCAGTCTCAGTCTTTGTTGATCAGCCCTTGTATTTTCGAACTGTAATATTCTGGTCACAAAAAAAAAACACTGAGTTTTGCAACCCTACATAAATATTTAAATAAACATATAAAATAACCCTTTTGTTAAAATTACTGAAATTAAGAATTTTCTTTTTCAATAAAGTGAATATACAAAGATCATTTGATTGAAGTTCTTGGAATGAAATTCAAAATAACAACTGACCTGATTCAAGCTATATATTCTTTCTCTACTTGGTATTTAAGTTTGGTATTATCCAAGGATGCAACATGAAGATGCATCATGGCACAACAGCTCACAAGGAACCTTGGCCTACTGCCCAGCCGCTGTGTCCCCCATCTCCATCCAGGACAGACGACAAGGATGGGGTTGCTACTTCTCCATTAAGTAGCTCCTCAATTGGTCCCCCAGGGACCTCACAAGGCTGAGTGCACCCCAGTTCAGGTATCCCAGCAGGGAAAAAATACCCATGCCGGTACTGGGAGTCGAACCCAGGTCTCCTGCTTGGTAAGCAGCAACGCTACCATCGCACTAAGGAGACATAAAAGGATGGTTAATTATTGAATTATCGCACCAAAACTACATTGCACTAGCGATGACCATTGTTGGCAATTCTGAGAACTTATCAAATGACCCTCATACCTCCCTGAAATAGATGATAAATATTTTAACACTTGCTGAATTATCTCAAGCCTTAACCAGTGATGCTTATCACACAGCAGGTAATGTGATGCCTCAGATATGGCCATTCTGTATGCCACTTAAAAATTCAGCATATATTTTGTAAAAACATGTGAGGATTCTTTACGCAGTAATTGACATATATTTATTAAATATATAAATAGCTCATAACTTTTTATTGCAGTACATATATAAAGTCATCACCTCATTAACTTTTGTTTATACTTATCTTATAAATTTTGTTTGCTTAATGCAAAAAATGTATTGCTTTATGTTATAATAACCACACTTATTGCATCCAAAAATTTGATACCAAGATTTTACCAGAAATAGATGTTTTAGAGTCCCCTGTATCCGAAAAAAAGCATTCTTAGAAAAGGTCCGTGAGAGTGTGCGTGGTGAGCATGCGCATGCATGCATATGTGAACACGATAACTAAAAAACAAAAATTTTGTAAAATAAGTTTAGTATCTTCCAAGGAGATGACACAAAGATTTTGAAGAAAATCTCCCAACTACCCTTTACATGGAAAACTTTTCACATACAGAAATTTGTTAACTCCTGGCAATGCAAAGAAACAGATTTCAACCATATAGCAACCAACTTTTAAAAGATTTGACTGTTGTTTTAGCCTAGTGTACTTCCTTATTTCCCTGCTACTTACAAGAAAGCGTTTCTGCTAATGTTTATTTCGCTTAGCATGAAGTAGATCGAAGAATAAGCTTTTTAACAATACTTTGTTACAGAGATGTAGAGAAAGTCATCTGAATGGAACACATCAGATTTTTTGCTTTTAGAGCTTCTACTCCAGCTCGGAAGTACTAACTTTCATCCCCACTGAGCTGTTCATTCAGCTATTTAATGACTTGGGATTCAAAATCAGGATCATTGTGTATTATGCATTGTAATGCTATAACAAATATGATATGATAAACTATATTGTAAAAGTGCAGATTAAAAAAAAAATTATGCAATTGGCGATGTGATATTCTGGAAAAGCACTGGAAACCTTTACCTCTCCTAAAGCCAACTATACTAAGAATGATGCTGATGCAATGATGGCAACATTAAAATAAACATTGAAACTTAACAATTGTATGTCTGGAAACTGAATCAGTAGAAATTTGGACATCTACAAACACAATTCCAGAGAAAATTAGTGCAAAGGAAAAGATAAGACATTAATCAAGAAGTTCAGGTTAGTCCTACACAAAAGAAGAGGAATTACTTATAGTTGAAAGGTGGATGATAAGCATGACTAAACCCACCTGGGTCTGCCTCACATTCAAAAGGTCGTGAATTCAAATCTTGCTTAGGGTGAATTACCTGGATAAGGTTTTTTTGGGGTTTTCCCTTATCCTGAGAAAATGAATGTCGAGTAACTTTAAGCTCCATGGACCCGAGATCATTTGAGCATCATTTCACCAATTTCATTCATCATCCAATATGACCAACCAGGTTAAAGAACGTTAAACTGCAAAAAAAAAAAAAAAATCTAACTGCAAAGCAAACTGCAACGAGAAAATATAAAATGTTCACAGAGTCTATATATTTAACGATTATTAGCAGATGGTAATTATGACAATAGAGCTACTTTTTTTGCAATATAAATTTCAGTTCAGGTAAGTCTCATGTGAAGCTTATTTCTACCAGAAAACAGAAGAATAGAATCGTAACATAAACATTACTTGCCAACTAATGGGAAAACATACCCATCTGCAAGGGCTGTTTTCTAAAACAATGATAACAATGATAATCTTATTAAAACTGTAGAACTGATGAAAAGAGCTTCATCCAGTGGCATGATCAGCTATTTTACACTGTTGTAAAATGTCTTCCGGTAACAAGTAACCTAAAAATTAGAAGTAGGGAAAATATAAAATTGTTTCTGCCTACGAGAACCAGTATACCTGTGTGCAACATTTTTACTTTTACTTGTCAAATGACTTTAACTATAGAAAAGATGTATGCTCATTACAAGAGACAGCAGCAAGGTCAGCTTGCGTGAAGATTTATTCAAGAATTTCATGAACTGAAATGAATTTAAACATCCACACACATGTGATCATTTCAAAAAGATGGTTCAGTTGCACATATGAAAGCTTTCAAAGTTCTTTTTTGTCATCTGTGTGGCTCAGATTGAAATTCTATTTAGTCACCTAAACACTTTTGCTGCCATCCATTGCCATCTTGTGGCAATAATGAAGTTATTTCTTCACTCAAAGGTGTAGGAGCTCCATTTTAATTTTCTTTAGTAGTGCCTAATGCCAGTTCTTACTGCATACAGCACCACAGATGATGGATGCTGATGATACATGGAATGATAACTGGATAAGGAAACATTCCAGGCCTAAGTTGAGCACTTTCCAGGTACCTATGTGGACTGAGGAAACCTTAAAATATAAATCTCAGTCAGGGAGGATGGAGCATTATTACATTCTCTACATGTAGGTACTATGTATATTGAGGAGGTATTGTATTGCACCCAAAAATTTGATACAAAGATTCACCAGAAATACATGTTTTGGGACCACCTGATTAAAAAAAAAATTTTAGAAAAAGGTCTGCATGTGTGTGTGTGTGGGCATGCGTGTGCATGAGTGTGTGCATGTGTGTGCATGCATGCATGCGTACGTGTCTGTGAGTAGCATAGCCCAAAAACAAAAAGTCTATTAAATACCACCAAACTTAATATTTCATTTCAGTATCTCCCAAGGATGCAACACAAAGATTTTCAAGAAAAGCCACCCATTCCCAAATACCCTTTACATGGAAAAATTTCGAAAATTTTGATTTTCTCAAAAATGGCTGTAACGATTTTCATTAAAATTTCTTATGTTTACATAACAAATAAAATGTATATCTTGAATCTTCTGGGAATAGCCTCTAAAGACCTCTTTATTCTGGATGATTTTTTTTTTAATTTAGCATGAGTAGTAAACCTTAAGAAAAAATGGAAATGGCATGTTATTTATGGGCGCTCTTTAACTGCTATGGTTCTCAGTGTCCCATTCTATACTGGGCGTGAAAGACCACTAAATTTTGCTCAGAGGCCTCTCTATCAGGCTTGAGGTTCTTTTGCGTGCCGTAAATCTATGACAGGGGACCAACGGCTTTACTTCCCTTCCGAAGGAAGCCATACTAAGGATTTTTATGCCCGAAAAAATCCATCGTCCTCCGCCGGGTTTGAACCTGCGACCTTGGTTATATGGTAACCATTACACCACGGAGGCGACTACACTTTACGAGATGGACCAAAACTTACTATGCAAAAAAATGTAGAGCACCTTAAAACTCGCAATTTATGGCATATATACTTGTTTCCTGAGTTGACAGTTTTCAAGATATTCCTTGTTATTGGTTTCAGTTTTAAAATACTTAAACTTTTCTCATACAGGAACTTGTCAACTCCTGGCCACACAGAGAAATGGATTTCAGTCCTATAGCATTCACATTTTAAAATATGTGACTCAGTTTAGCCTCGTGTGTCTCCTTATTTCCCTTCTACTTATAAGGAACTAAGTAATAAAATTGTTTCTGCTAGTGTTTACCTTGATTAGCATGAAGTGGATAGAAGAATAAGCTTATTAACAATAATTTGTTACAGAGATGTAGAAGAAGTCATGTGAATTGAACACATCAGAATTTTTTTATTTAAACTTCAAATTAATCAACCATTTGTTTAATTTTCAGGAATTTGAAAACATCTGTACTATACTGTGATTACTTTTAATTGTACTAAATATTTTTTAACATCCAACTTCATTGTGCAACCCTCCCCCTCAAATGTAGAACAGTTAACACTTATATATGATGAGCTATGTGTTATACGAGGGTCAGTCAATAAGGGTCCTATCATTTTTCTCCTTAAATAAGTTAGCGCTGTGAACGATTTGAATTTGGTGCAATTCCTCAAACCTCCTTCTCTAATTCACTGCAGTAACAACTTCCTAAGTCAACAGGTGGCAGCACTGCTACCTTTTTGCTAAATGGCTGATATCTATGTGCATATTAGACAGTGTTCCGTAATTGAATTCTTGTATGCGGAAAGTGAAACGACTATTCGCATTTATGAAAGGATTTAAAATATGTATGGTAATGCAACAATGGATGAGTGCACTGTTAGAAGGTGGGTCTGACGCTGTAATGAAGCAGAAGGGCAAACACTGTTGACTGACAAAAATTGGAGCAATAGATCGGTGACTGCAGTGATTCCATGTAACATTGAGCAAATGGATGAGATCATTCGTACTGACTGCCAGGTAACAACGGATGAATTTTGTTACATTATGTCCCTCAGTAAAGGCAGTGTGATGACAATTATTCAACAACTGGAGTATTCAAAAGTTTGTTCATGGTGGGCACCAAGAATGTTAACCAATGAAAATAAGGAGACAAGAAAAACAATAGCCGCTGAACTTTTGCAGCGCTTCAATTTGGAGGGAGAGGAGTTTCTGGAAAACATTATGACTGGAGATGAAACATGGGTTAATTTTTTTGAACTTGAATCAAAAAGACAGTCAATGGAATGGCATCGCACAACCTCACTGAAGAAGAAAAAATTCAAAATTATACCATCGGCAGGGAAAGTGATGGTGACAGTGTTCTGGAATGCACATGGTGTGATCTGGTTGAATTTTTGGAGCAGGGATGCACAATAAATTCTGTCCGACACATCAGCGCCCTCAAAAAACTTAAAAGCACATCTTCAACGAGTTCGCCCAACAAAAACCATGGCTGATGTTCTTCTTTTGCATGACAATGCAAAACCACACACCAGTCATCACATCATTAAAGTGATTGTGAAAATTGGATGGGAAGCCTTGCCTCATCCCCCATAAAGCCCTGACCTAGCACCATCAGACTACCATCTGTTTGGGCCGCTAAAGGAAGCTCATCGTGCGATTCACTTTGAAGATGCAGAGGCCATGAAAAATGTGTGCATCAATGGCTTTGGAAGCAAGACTGTGCACTTTACCACACTGGAATACATGCCCTTGTTAAAAGGTGGACCAAAACTGTGGAAAAGGATGGATTACATTGAAAAGTGATAATTTAATTCTCAATATTGTGGCTTTCATGCTGTGTAATCAAAGTTGAATTGCCTTATAAATTAAAAGAGAAAAAAATAGAAGGCAGTAGTTATTGACTGACCCTTGTGTAATGACATGAGGAGACAATCAGATTAAATCATGTCTCTCTAAGCTCTTGCACTCATTGCAACAGGACGTAAGGTGTGTTATATTTTACTGTTACGTGTGGGGACAAAATAAAAATTCCATTGTGACAGCTATGTTTCCATTTTTGCAGAATAAATAAACACATTTTGATTTTATATGCAAAAAATTCATGATTCCAGAACACACTTACATGAAAATGGATAGTGATCATTCAGTCATTGAGAACAAAGAAAAGAAAATGAATCTCTCTCCTTCTCCACCCTCTCCCTTTCTCTCTCCCCCTCCCCCAAAGATTTGTGTTTACAGATTATACTAAGTTTGTATAGAATTCTGATATGCCTAAAATAATCTAAAATTGAAATATTTGTAAAATTTAGCAGTTGCATTAAGTGGTATGTTTTTATTCTTAAACATTTATGTGTTTTTTTTTTGTTTTTTTTTTGGATTTTTAAAATATGAAAAATTACTGTATGTCATCTTGAACTTGATAATAGTAAATTAAAAAACAGCTGCCACAAAAATAATTGTTCTTAAAAGTATCTTCCTCCTTAACTTCTGTGTATAATTTACTGGATATTTAGCAAGATATTGAATGTAAATCTCATTCATTTTCTTTATTGAAAATGTCTTGAAATATCAGTTGTAGTCCTAACAGACTTAAGTACCAATTTCCTTCATTTTGAAGAAATTTGCAGTGGTATCTAACATCATGCATTTAATATACATAATTTTCAAATAACAATGTTGACAAGTAGAAAAAGACACAACAAATTAGAGCTCTTATTTTCAGTACATGCTTCTATGATGCAACCATCATTGCTTTAAAACTCAAAAAGTGCAAAACAGCCTGATTGTAAATACTGTAAGGGTATAAAAGATAAAAAGGGGGGGAAGATACAAAAGGTAAATGGGCAAAGTGTCAAACACCTGGTCTGAGAAGGTAAAAGCAACTCCACATTTACCTGAACAGCTTGAAAATTGGGTTAATCTTTCTCTTTACTACTAGGAAGGTAGTATTTCAATGATAATACCACCACAAAACAAAAGTTTCTATGTTATGTAACTAAACACATCCTAACTCTGAGTTTTATTAAGTAAAAACTATGAATACATTTAACCAATTTGGTTTTCTAACTAAGCAACAAATAAATTAAGATTTCCTATGAACAAGCTCAAATCATTTGCTTCCTATCTTGAAAATAAGTACCAAATGGTTAAATTAAAAGGTGCACATTCAAATCCTGCTGCCATAGTATCTGGCATTCCTCAGGGCTCCTAATTAGGTCAGTTCTATTTTAATTTAATCAAGGATCTTCCTTCTCATTTTAATGCAGATGATACAAATCTTATTTCCAGAAGTAGTGAGAAAGGACTTATGCAGGCAGAAATCAATTATATTGGCAAAGAATTGCAGAAATGGATGATGAGTAATAACTTTTATATAAATATAACTAAAATTGTAATTATTAAATTAAGTCAACATTGGGAGTTCATAATTCTCATCAAATTTCAATATTTAATACATTGGTTAGTAAGTCATTGCACCAAGATTTTAGGAACTTTTATTGATTTCCATCTCAGGTGGACAGAGCATCTTAATTTTCTAGCTAACAAATTAAGTTATATGTGCTATGCTACAATGCTACCAGCCATAATGTGCAAACCAGATGTGTTAAAAACAGTGTATTTTGGTTATGTATATTCAGTATTGAGTTGTCTCCTTAGTGCGATGGTAGTGCTGTTGCTTGCCAAGCAGGAGACCTGGTCCTGGGTGCACTCAGCCTCCTGAGGTCCCTGGGGGTCAATTGTGGAGCTACTTGATTGAGAAGTAGCAACTCCAGATCAAGAAGATCACATTAACCGGCCGGGAGGGACTCGAGGTGCTGATCACAACTCACCCTCCAGCACTGCACCCCATTCATGTTGCCTTCGGGCTGAGATAGGGGATGCAGTGGTCGGCAGTAGGCCAAGGTCCCTTGTGGACTGTCATGCCATGAAGTTACATTATATTTTATATTCAATATTGACATACAGAATTTCCTTGAAGGTCGATAGGTCCAACTGAAAATCACCATGTCATAGCTGGGAATTGAACCACAGACCCTCACTGCAAGAGATGCAAATGATGTCGTTGAGCTATCCCAGCACCCATACCCACTAACTTGTGGATTAACATTCATGACACACCATTGTATTTACTTCCAAAGATCCCTGCATCATCTAAATAACTTTTGAAGCAAGTGTTTAGAAATTGTATTGCTAACTTTTTTGTACTTCCAATTTAACTCTAAATCTCTTATACACTCATTAAGAGAGTTTAAAATAATTCCATACTAAATACTGCTGTACAAATCAGTTATTACAAAATCAAAAAAACAGAAAAATGTATCAAATAATAAAATTATTTTTCGTAACAAAAACAAAACAAGCTAGCTCACCTTCTAAGTAATGTGTTTGAACTTGGTGCCCTCAGTTGCTTCACAATTGCAAGTGGACACAGAAAGCATTTATGTAATGCCTTAACCGGCTTTAAGAACATCTTGCACCACTTCCATTATTTGATGCTCCAGATCTTCTAAGTTAAACTGGTCTTTCTCTGATACTACTGACATCAATGGATCTCATAAAAATAAATCCAAAGCAATGAATCTGAAAATCCTACTGGCATTCTATGTGACCTCTCCTACTAATCCTTTGTTGCAACAAAACCTGGAATAAGTGCTGACAAATATTCTGCACCAAAGGAGCTGAAAGCCCTTCTTGTTGGAAACAATGCATAACCAATGGTCGACTGGATGTAGAAACAAGTTTATGATGTATTTGATTTGGAACCAAATCCAAGAATTATCTATCAAACATTAAGCATTTTTCTAAAGAAATATATATATATATATATATATATACACATAACAGCCAAAAATTTCTGAGGATACTGCATGTGGTTTACCTCCATCCATTTTGTATTTTTGTCTGTTGATAAATCCATTCAGGTGGAATGTGGTTTAACACAAAATACAATTTGTCTAAGAAACTTGAATTGTTGTTAATGCACTCCATCTTACTTCACAAAACTGCATTGTTCTATTGGTATTCTCCTCTGAAAGTTACTCTTGAAGAGGAATTTTGTAATCATATGCAGACACCATTTTTAAGCATTTTCATATCAAGGTAAGTAGGAAGTGTAAGCATTATATCGACATGCAGCTAACCTCCCCCAAAAACAAAAAACAAACATGGACATCTCAGGCTGTAATTGGCTGCTCAGTTATTAAAAATTACTGCATTTTCAACATATATTCTTATATCCATCTTTAAATTTTCATAATTAAATTCTTTTAGCTTACCTGAAAAAGTTTGTTCTAGATAAAGGATAAAAATTTCACATCATTAGCTTCCTTTTTCTCAGAAACCAATAGAAGTAGGGAGTTTTACTACATACGAAGACATTCAACTGCACAACACTTGTATTAAGAATTAATAATGATAATTATGTTTAATACAAGCGCCTGACTGAAAATTAAAAGAAAGGTATTTAAAGACAGTAGGGAAATGGATATTAAATTAAAATAATATAACAATAATACAAAAAAAATTAAAGTGTATACAGTCACATCAAGAAGAGGAGGAGGAGGAGGAGGAGGAGGAGGAAGAAGAAGAAGAAGAAGAAGAAGAAGAAGAAGAAGAAGAAGAAGAAGAACGTTATAAGTGCATGTAAAATAATGTGCAACATTTAAAATCATTTGAATATAGAAACAAAATCACTGTAAAGAAAATCACAAGATAACAAAAGAATAATGACAGAAATAATTTAAGAAGAAAGAAGATCATCTTGTGCATGCTTCCAAGGAATTTTGGATGGAATGGAAAATTCGGGAAGACTTATGGAAAACTGAGAAGAATGGAGAAGGAAAACAAGAAGCTGAAAAGGTATATTATGGGTGCTGGAAATAATGTACCTACATTGTGAAACATGAAAAATTGTTAAAGTAGGATGCATAGACATAAAGAAACAAAGAATAGGAGGAACTTATTACAGTAAATAAACAGCAGATCTCTTTTCCTTGTGAATGGAATTAATATGGTTTTTGAGGGATTGATCTTCTTAAAACCTAGAGCATAGAGTCTAATCTCATAATAGGATCTACAGATTGCAGTGTGCATGTGCATGTGCGTGTGCATGTGCATGTGCGTGTGCATGCGCGCGTACGTGGGTGCGCGCGCGCGTGTGTGTGTGTGTGTGTGTAGCAGCTCTGGAGATAGCTTCTTGGATTAGATCATTAAGGGGACTATCCACCATTAGGCTCCACAAAAGGAGAGAGAATATCCCCTCTTGCAGACAATCTCTATTTGCTATAAGCATCTCTTTGGGTTGCTCCTGCCTCGTCATCAAATGTGGGAGCTCCAATATCTGACATAAGATTGGAGTATTACGGTAGTGTGTATATATTATATCTGTCAATAACTGAATTGTGTAAACAACAAGAGTTAATAGAAACAGTAACCGAGAATTGAAAATGAAATAAATGAACAATTACAACAAATAAATAAAAAAGTGAACAAATGTAACCAGAATTACAAACAAACAAACAACCTAAAACTAAAGAATAGGAGAATATCATACCAAAACAAATGCTTAGAGAGAATGTTGATGTATTCAGTGATAACCTTGGTAAATGCAATGCATATGAGCATAATGAGATTTTCATAGTTGAGAATTTGGTAGCAAAACCTTACAAGAACACACCAATACCGAATACCTTATGGGAGGAAGCAGATGCAATTATTTTTCAAATACTATCTAACCAGGTTATAGAAATATCAACTTCAGAGTACATAAATTTAATGTGTTGAGTATACAAATCCAAAAGCAAGAAACTAAGAATAAAAATAATCTGATAAATCTAAATGCATGCACAATACCAGAAAATTTCTGGCTGGAAGAAGTTGAGCAGAGCTTAGAAAAATTAAGAGAGACAAGCACAGATTTAAATTAATAATTTTTGTTAATTCCTTCGTATAAAGCTGCCAGAAACTAAACAGGTTTCACTCACTAAAAGCTAGTTTATCATTTTTAAAAATGTGTGCATTGTCAACAAGTAGCAGCAGTACACTTAGAGATTTACACAAATATTTGGTGATACAACAAACAAATTTATAGCAGAATATCTGGGTGACTTCTTAATCTATTATAATGATTTTTGCACACTTTTAACACACATAAATTAAATTCTAAACAAGCTTAAATAGTGTTATAGAACTGTCCACCTTAGGAAATATAAATTTTTTGTTTAGGAAACAAAATTCTTAAGCTATATAATGTTAAAAGGCAGTAACGAAGTAAACCCAGATCACATAAAAGCTTTTCAAGGCCTATCACCACCCAGGAGTTAAAAAAGAAAATGCTTAAGCAATTGGCAGGTGTACTACAATACAACACAAAATTTGTAGTAAAGTATGCAGAGAAGAAACATTAAGGGAACTATTAATGACAAAAGCAAAATTGAAATGGACAGAAAAGCACCAGAGAACTTTTGAAAATATAAATTAGCATTTCAAAACAGCATTCTTCTGAAAATACCTAATTTAAGCTTACATACTACTTTTTTCAATGTTTCTATAAAAGAAGCATATGCAGTAATCCTAACACAGATAAATGAGGATGATGACATATATCACCAGCACAACATCCTGACTTCCAACTAAGGTTGAGAGCAATCCATACATTGCAAATTAGAAATAGGAAAGATTTATTTTCCTTTACAGAAATTTAGACACTATATATACAACTGAAAATTAGTAGTATACAGCCTATCATTTATTGATAATTGCAAAGTAACAAGTTCTAAACTAGGCATATTCACAAGATAAATCCATACAATATTGAAGAAACAGAGATCTCAGAGAAGGATAATATCTTTAGTGATACTTTATCCAGAGTCCAAAAGGAAGAGCATGATATACCAGAAATTTTGACATTTCCCTACAATAAAATGAGAGTAATGAACTTAAATTAAAGGGAATAAATGATTAGACAATCTAATGTAGAACTGAAGAATTTACATGAAGAAGATACTGACATATGTAAAATGATTGCCAACATATTAAAAATTCTGAAATAATAGAAACCATAGTTACACAATGAAATTTTGCAAAAATGACATGGCACCTATGAAAAGAAATGGAAAATCATAATCCAAAATGCAACATCAAAAGTACTTCACAACACTAATGCACTCAGGATACCAATGAGGGAATAACACTTGCCATAAGCAAGACAGTACACATCAAACACACAAGAAACTAAAAAAAGATATATCAATATGTGATTTATGTTGGAGGGCTAAACCAATGAATTTTAAATATTATTGAATCTCATGGAGTACTAAAAAGAAGAAGACTGAGCTTTTAGTCATCAATACTCATGGAGAGTTACCACCAACTGTATAAAATATTCAGTTTGTTTTTGAAATGACTGATGTGTTTAGTAAATTCATGAAAATCTATCCGCTAAAAAGAGTGTAAACAGTAAATTATGCTTAAACAAAATAATCAATGATTATATGCCAAAATATAGTGTGGCTACACCCTGTAGCCATGATCACCACACGTGTATGAACGACTGACTTCAGAAGTCATAGCTGATTGTTGGCATCCATTGTTACACCTGTGATAAAGGATGCATGTGTCAGCAGCAGGTTCTTTTATCGAAGCTGCAATCATTACACCTATAAGAGTGGCATCAGTAAGTTCTTTGACATCAAAGTCAGGCATTGTTAAACCTGAGTGAGTTTGTGGCACCTGCTGTGGTGTGCACATGCAGTTGCTTCTGGAAGTTTCCTGCCACATTACTGACAGGTATAAAAAGGGGAACAAAGTCCTGCCCAGTTTCAAAGCGGAGCAGCTCGAATAATGAGAAGTAGTTGAGCTCAGTTTCAACAGGAAATTCATAACGAGCAGTCGAAAGGAAACTATACAGTAGAATTGTTACAAAAGCAGTGAAATTAGACAATTATTTGTGAGCAGATTCTGATTTCAATCAGTTTGTGGAAAAAATAAAGAGTTGCTTGTTGGAGTGAAAAGAGAGTGTTTGTTACACTGGTGTCAGGGGCGGGAACTCCATCACAATAGAGGAGAAGATAAAAACTTTGCTTGCCAAAATCAAGGAAATGAAATTTGGAACAAAAAAAAATTGAAAAAATGCAACTCAGAATGCAACTTATTGGCAAAACTGTTTTAAGTGTCCTAAGACAAAAACGGGCATATGCAACATGAGTTTGATTTTATTTTTTTTTAGAAAAGCATCAATACTGCAATCAGTCTTCATTAATTATAGCATAACACTTAGAAGCCTGAGAAATTTCTGAACAACCTTAACAGTAAAACATCACATAGCTTGCAGAACAAATCTTCCATAAATGAGTGCCAGCAGCAATTTTTTTTTTTAAACTTAACATCCTTTAACTTGGTTGGTCATATCGGATGATGAATGAAGTTGGTGAAATAATGCTCAAATGATCTCAGGGTCTATGGAGCTTAAAACTACTTGGCGTTCGTCTTCTCAGGATAAGGGAAAACTTTATCCAGGTAATTCACCCTAAGTGAGATTCAAATTCATGACCTATTGAATGTGAGGCAGACACGCCCCAGATGTGACCCAGCTCTTTGTTCCACTGCATACATGATGTGCAGCATTCTAAACCATCCCACACTAAACTTTTTATTTCTATATATGGAAGGTATTGAACCAAACTTTACTTTTAAATTTTTGAAACAATATCCTAAATTTAAAAAAAAAGTATATATTATACTTGTAACTATAGCTCTATTTTGTGCATGTAATAGGCTATCTCACATAAGTGTGCCAAATTTAAGACTTGTAGCTAGGGTTTCAGATTTCACTGAAATTATATTCACAATTAGAACACAGTACCAAGTATAGATACTGTATAAATGCTTGTGTTATTGTATACTATATAATAAGGCATTTTATGTTTTAATACATAGAACAGATAACAGAATAGTGAATGCACTTAAAAGGAATAAGCTTGAAACAAATTTAGTTATAACTTTACTGTAGAACAGCATCAGTGCACTAATCAGACCTATAGTGTACACCCATCTCTGTGATATTGATGTGTAGTTTTAACTTTGACTTTAACTCTTCACAAACAACTGCCATTGTGTCTTCAAATGCTAATTCTGTGTATATAACAGAAACTATGTCGTCAATGCAAAAGGTAATTTGCTGGTAATTTCAAAAATACAAGTCATCATGCAGTCATTTTCAAAAACAGAACATATGGTGAATGGGTTATAGTCTGCACTGCATGTGGAACAAGATGAGACAATTCTGTACAGTTCCCATTAAAACACCAAGTCTACTTATGTTTATAGTTTTTGAGAAAAAGGAATATGTGTTTTAAAAAAAATATAGTTTTGAAGTATTTGCAATTGAGATTTAAATTCAAACCAGTAACTAACTAACTAAGCATTACAGGGGAGTAGTCCTCATTAGAGCATCCATGTTGACTCCTGATTTGCAATGCTATATCTTTGATTTAGGACTGCTTAGAAGGAGCCTGTGATGCCCTTTAGCAGTAACACATTTAAATTTTAGCAAAAAAAGGGGGTGGAACTCTCAAAGTTTAAACCAGTACATTTAAATATTTGTTTTTAAGAGTTAAGAGTTTCAAATGTCCACTGAAGCATATATACCTATTCTGAATAAGAAAGTATTGCAGAATTGTTTCCCATTAAAAATAGAAAATGTCAGCTTTTGCCATTTTACACTTCCTACTCACCTTAAATTCTAATGCCAAATTTGTAGTAAAAACATTTAATTTTTTGCATATGGAGCAGAACATCCAGTGAAATATGATAAAGTGTTGCACTTTTTAGGCGACTTAGTCCTTTATGCTTCCAGTGTCATCAAACATCATTATGAACCATGACATTGCTGTACATGGAATTGGGCTGTGATCCAGATGCATGTCATCAAATAAATTTTCTGCCTCTTGATGAAATTGTTGCCTGTATCCATAGAAAACCATCACGAAAATCAAAATTTGTTCCACTTTGCTCAAGAACAGATATAATTAATAATACACTAGATGTCAGTTTCAGTCCCTTAAACAATACATGTCTGCATATATAGAATATTGCTTCCATCGATAAACAAGGGACAGTTAAATCACATTAAACAGAAGATATGTTTCATTAATATTCATATAAGTCTACACTTTCTGCTTTCTTCATATATTTACATAGCAACAGTGAATTTGTTCAGAGCTATCTTGTGTGAGCACTTTTGAAAATACTCTTAATGAGTACAAAAGCCTAATGTGTTAATTCACATGACTCTCTCTACTCATTCATTAAAATCATTCTTACAAAAGCTTATTCTTCTATCTAATTTATACTTTCTCTACACATACTATGTACACAATGTATAGAGAAGATATTGTAATGCATCCAAAAATTTGATACCAAGATTTCACTGGAAATACATCCAAAAACAACATTTTTAGAAAAATTTGTGTGTGGGCATGGGCATGTGCATGTGTGTGTTTGGGGGGGGGACAGCATAGCTCAAAAACGAAAAGACCCTGAAATAATGAACTTGGTATTTAAGTTTGGTATTGCTCAAGGATGCTAAATGAAGATTTTCAAGAAAATCCCCCTACTACCCTTTACATGGAACATTTTTTAAAAATTTTGATTTTCTGAAAAATGGCTCTAATGATTTTGATTAAAATAGCTTATGTTTAAGATATTTTTATGACAAAGGAAATGTATATCTTGAATTTCTTGGGAATAGCCTCTGAAGACTTCTTCATTCTGGATGACTTTTGTATAACTGGCAAACCATAAGAGATATACAAAAACTTACTCACAAAAAATATAGATCTCATTAAAACACAAAATTAATGTTATATACATTTTTTTGTAGCGTTAACCGTTTTCGAGATATTCCAGATTATTGATTTCAATTTTAGCCACTTAAACTTTTCTCAAATGGGAAGACATTTTTCTTCTCGTTTCTCATTTGTTTATTCCTGGGAAGCAAAGAGATTGGAATTTCATTTGTTTCACATATGGGCTGGCTTTATAAGGACGAGACTATTGCTTTAGCTGTGCATTTTCTTATTTCCCTTCTACTTACAAGGAAGCAAGTAATAATATTAATGCTGCTTATGTTTATCTTGATTAGTATGATGTAGATAACAGATTAATGTTTTGAATAAAACTGAATAGCTAGAAGACATCCTATGAATGGAACACATTAGACTTTTTCCCTTCTACTTACAAGAAACCAAGTAAAAAGGACAATTTAGGCTATTATCATGAATAAGATAAAAGAATAAACTTTTTAACAATAATTTCTACAGAGATGTAGAAAGTCATATGAATGAAACACATCAGATTTTTTTTATAAATGTAGATAAACTTACATTACATTAAAGGTATAAGAAGAATACAGGAGGCTAATTCAATAGTTAGACTATTAAAAAGCAGTTTGCCATGTGATGGTTTTGAAAATCCAAACTCAATACATTACCATGCAAATAAAACAAATATCTACTTACCACTAGAAAAAATCTCATGTGGTGCATTTATTAGACTTTCTCTGCACACTCTTCTACAAACTAACGTTCTTACACAAGATGAACCTTCTATCTATTTCTAGTAAATAGAAACTTTCATTGCAAGTTTATATATTTTGTTGTATTTATAAGCAACATAATTAGACTACAATGAAATTCAATTTTTAAAACACAGATCACTATACATGATTTTGAATTCCCATGCTATTTGCATGGCCAGGAGGAAAAATATAAATAGGAGCTGAACAGATAAGTAAAGTATAGTTATTTAAAAATTCAAAACAATAACATAAATAAAATATCATGGTAATGGTTAATGCCATAGAAATGCTTACTCAATGTAAACTGTGTCCTAAAACGCAAGCTGCATGTTTTGTACAGTAAGAGCTTGTGTATCTCTTATGGTTTGCCAATTCATGACTTCTACATAAAATTCAAAGCATATATTTCATTTATCGTGAAAATAACTTTTACATTTGGTATTTTGTATTAAACCATTAGAGTCATTCTTTAAAATATCAAAAGTATGCAGCTTTTTCTATGTATAAGGCAGTTTGGGGTTTCTTGAAAATCTTCATATCATCCTTAGGAGATAGTGAACCTAAATCCCAAGTTTGGAATTTAACCAAATTTTCATTTTGAGTTTTCACAGTTGGGTATACCAGGTCTCAGGTGTGCATACAAAAAATCCTCTTATTTTTCATCCAGAGAGCCTTAAAGTGTAGAGGTTCATATCTTGATTAGTTACTCAAAATAGAAATGAGGCTCAAATATCCAGTATAATAATTTCAAAAGAGAAGGTGTAAATAGCCTAAAGGTGTCAGAAAGGAGCGCCTGGTTATATATCAGCAAGTTAAGTCCAGACGAACAGAAGATGTTATAAGACTACCTGAAAAAAATGGAGTTGATGGTAGAATTCATTGCAATTTGAAAAATGAAAAAATAGGTAGCACAGCCTTTAAAGTAGGCATACCAATGCAATATTTGGAACTAGTTCACAGTGGTAAGTTTTGGCCAACCGATTATTCTGCTGCCCCTTTTGTTCTTCATGGATATACAGGGAGTTAAACTTCTTACGTGGAACATAGAAGGCCTTCATTAAACCAAAGATATCACCTTTCAAATTCTTGTTAAAAGAAGAAAATCTACTAGTCATAGGACAAGGATTGGGGTCATAGTGGCAGAATACTTTAACCCAGACCACACCGTAGCAGATATTATTGATAGACTAGGACAGCTCTAAGCCATTGTAGAATGATTGTTAAAATGATCATTGAAGAAGAACTGTGCAATATAAAGAAGACAGAAAATGCAAAGAAGTGCTCGCATACCTGCAAAACATGGGTTTTTTGGTGCACAATAAACGTCAATGGGGTCATTGGAACAGAGCTAATACTCAGACGAGGAATCAGGTCAAGCGCATTTGACATGTCACTTAAAAAGGAAGAAGCATTCATCTGCAAACATATCCTTGTAAATATGTATATAGAAATCACCCCAGCCAACACCATAAGGGAAATGTGACATCCAACACTTAGTAAGAAATTGGACTTGGATATAGTAAAATTGAAAATGGCTGACAGAAACCAAATAGAAGAAAAAATACAATTGGGAAGCATTGAAGAAGCTGCTGCATGGCTGAGGTCACACATAGAATGTGGAGCCGCTTCGCAAAACATAAACAGGAAAGCGAGACCTTGGTTCAATAAAGAATGTTATGAACAGAGGAAGATGACTCTAGGAAAACTGCACAGACTTAGAGAGACAAAAAGTGATGTTACCCTTGAAGATTATAGACGAGAGAGGAAACTTTACAAAGGTACCACTATAAAAAAAAAGGGAACACTTGGAAGCGGAACAAAAATTATAGAACGGAACTAAGTTTGCAGCTTAGGATCCTAAAAATGTACAACAAACCAGTACAGTAACACAAATCAGCTCTAATGGCAGAATAACAAAAGTGCCAAATGCAGAACTTCTAAGTGGGAAAAAAAAAGAAGTAAAATTAGTGCTTTGTGGCTTAGGACCTTCCACTGTTGGCTACGCTTTGTGGCTTAGGGCCCTAAAAGTTTATAATAGACCAACAAGTATCTATAAAGTGGCTCTAATGACTGAATAACAAGAGTACCATTACTGAATCTCTGAGGAAATAGACAACAATAGCAAAAGAACAGTCATGCAAGACGACACCCACCATAAAAATATCTCTTTACCGGTTTCCTATGGAGCAGTTAGATGTTCTGGGAAATTAAAGAAATTCTGTTTTCAACCACATGCTTCCAAATGCCTCCCTGTCAAAGCAATCCTCAGTTTTTTTCTGAGCATACATTCTATTTATATTCTTTAGCCAAACTTTCCTTCTTGTTTCTTCTTTGGGGATACTGCATAGGGCATGCAATTTAAGGTTAGAAACCTATTTGTACTAAATAGTATTTAATAGCACTTTTAATCTTAAGCTGCTCATAAACAGCTTCTTAAATCCCTTTTTCAATTCACAGTTAAAGTATTCTATTTTAAAACTGTTAGTAACAAACCAGTAAGGCATGCAAACAAGTAGGCTTCATGCAATACTTACGAATGAAAAGTTATCGCTCCTCCTTTCACAAATTTCTCATTACAGCCAAAGCAGCAGCAATAATGCACCATTTTACTTGTTCTTAATCATATGAAAGTCTTATAAACTTTATTCAATATTGACCCCTTGCACAGTAGACCATTGCACTCTCTGTTTTATTATAACTCTATGTGCAATACCAATGCAGAAAAAAATTATTGTGTTTACTTTCTGATCCACTCTCATATTTATTCTATGAGGGACGATCAGAAACTAAGGTTACAAGTCCCATATACTTGGTATTTTGTCTTTCACAGAGAACTTAATAATGTGCCGTGATTCTAATACATGTGATTGGCAACTGTGCAGAGTGTCAGCCAACTGCCACCTACAGTACTACTGCAAGGTAAACACAAATGATGACTCATTTGGAAGACTGGTCTCGTGAAGAAATCTGCTCAGTTATTCAATTTCTGCAGGCAAAACATGTAATCATGCCTGAAATTCCCCAACAGCTGGTATACAGAGATTGTAATTTCTCACCAGCATGTTGCAGAATAGTGTTAAAAGTTGTGGCCGGTAGACAAAAGAGCACTGATGAAGATTCAGTGGCCGACCCAGCATAGCATCCACAGATTTGAACACAGCTCATGTGGAGGAGCAACAGGGCGATCATGTTATGAATATGATGGTAGAACTGGGAATATCTTTTGGAAACATTCATCACATTGTTCATGATATTCTTCAGTTCTGGTAAGTTTGTTCCTAATGGATTTTACAAAATCTGTCCAACACAGGGAGGACATGGGGGCAAGTCTGCAACTTTTGCAATGTTCCCCATGGAAGGGAACAGTTTTCTTCACCACACTGTTATGGGCAACGAAACATGGATCTACCACTATACCCCTAGGTGTAAACAGTCATCAATGGAGTGGAAACACCACTCTTCTCCAAAGACAAAGAAGTTTAAGGTGATGCCATCTGCTGAGAAGATGATGGCCACAGTGTTTTGGGACACCACAGGTATCATACTCATGGAGTTTTTGGAAAGAGGGCACACAGTGACCGTTGCCGATACTGCAAGACCATGACACAATTACACAAAGCAATCAGGAGGAAACGACTACGACTCCTCATCGAGGGTGTCATCTTCCTTCACAACAACGCATGATCACACACAGCTCAGGAGACCACTAACACTGTTGAAGCAGCTTTACTGGGATGTTCTTGACCATCCTCCCTATAGCCCAGATCTTGTTCCAAGCAACTTTCAGCTTTTTCCTAACTTGAAGGAACACCTAGGAGGCCAACGATACACTTCAGATGAAGAGGTGCAACACTTCATGACAACATGGCTGAACATGCAAGGATAGGATTTTTACCAGGATGGAATATTCAAACTCATCCCACAAAGCGACAAGTGCCTCAACTGATCTGGAGGCTATATGGAAAAATAACCTAACATATGTACTATGAGATGGCTATATTGGTTGTACAAAATAAAATATAGCCATTTCACTGCAGGCTTTGTAACCTTAGCTTCTGATCATCCCTCATACTCTCCATATGTGGCTGCATTCCACCTGACATTTTCTTGTGCAGTCACACTCAAGCAACATGCACTAAGGTTGTGTAACCACTCCGCACAACTCTGAACTAAAACTAGGCATGACTGTTCACCAACAACTCCTTCTTTGAACATCTTCTCTGCAGCATAGCATAAAGCAATAAAAACCAAACTTCCGAACTTTACTGGCATACTGAATACAGCTTTGGCTATGATTTAAATACTCTCCCTGAAAAAAGGTGCATAGACATACAAGGTGTATTCAAAAAGAAACCAAACTTTTTAAATAGCATGCCAACCAACAGAGTGAGCACTACTGAGTACACATAGCAGCAAGTTTAGACAGCAAACTGCTGTTTGCTGCGTTACGCTTAGATAATTAGCAAGCAAACCACAGAGGCTGAAGTAAGCACATGTTTGTCGGATTAGTGATAAACAATGAAGGATGAGAGCCATGTGGATCAAGTTCGTGCTGTGATTCACAGAAATTGTCATTTAACTGTTCGGGAAGTTGCTAAAGAGGTGGGCATCAGCGTAGGATCATGCCATCAAATTATGAGTGAAAAACTGGAGATGCATTGTGTCAGTGCCAAATTTATACCATGTTTACTGACTGAAGATCAGAAACAGACCCATGTTTCAATGTACAAGGGACTACTTGCTGCTGCTAATGACAATGATAACCTTCTTAAGAGCATCATAACAGGCAATGAGAAGTGGGTGTATGCCTATGATGCTGAAACAAAGATGCAGTTGTTGCAGTGGGTGGGCAAAGGGTCACCTTGTCCAAAAAAAGCACACATCAGTCTGTCAAAGGTCAAGGTGATGCTGCTTGTGTTTTTTGACTACAAAGGCATTATCCATCATGAATTTGTGCCACGTGGTTAGATGATAAACAAAGAAGTCTACCAGGGTATCCTAGTGGGCATGAGGGATGCTGTGCGCAGGAAGAGGCCTGAATATGGGAAAGGCAGAATTGGATGTTGCATCATGACAATGAGCCAGCTCACATGTCACTCCTTGTCTGCAGCTACCACATTCCTGTTGTGCACCATCCACAGTATTCTTCAGACCTAGCCCCAGAAGACTTTTTCCTGTTTCCCAAACTGAAAAAAAATGTTGAAAGGACATTGTTTCCAAACCATAGAGGAGATTCAGTACAATGCGATGAGAGATCTGCGTGCCATCCCACAAAATGTGTTCCAGGGGATGTTCCAAAAATGGAAGAAATGATGGAAACAATGCATTTCCAGTAGAGGGGATCAAACCATAGAGGAGATTCAGTACAATGCGATGAGAGATCTGCGTGCCATCCCACAAAATGTGTTCCAGGGGATGTTCCAAAAATGGAAGAAATGATGGAAACAATGTATTTCCAGTAGAGGGGATTAGTTTGAAGGGGTCAGTGCTTAAAATATTGTACCATAGCAATAAATGTGATAAAGCAAAACCTTGGTTTCTTTTTGAACACACCTCACATATGTCGTTTTTCTGGCAAACCCCTCAAACTGCAGAGTTACCTACCGAAACTGTTGCAGCCTTATTATATGGTTAAATTTTAATTTCATAAGAACAAGGAATATGAAATATACTTTATGGCAGCTAAAATAATTTTTAAGAAAATAGCTCTTAAGAATTGAAGAGTTAGTACTGCTAACATTGCTAATGTAGACACATTGCCATTGATTGTAGCAGCTAGCATTTTTGTTACTATAAACACTACATTGTGCTTCAGTTTCAATGTTGTATAATATTATCATTCATTACCTTTTAAAACACTGGAAGCAATGTGCAGCAGTTTGTTCTCTGAGTAACACAGCAACAAATGGTTTCTCAACAACAAGAATATCACCAACAGTTATATCCTTTCCTGCAATGGCATACCGTCCTTCATCTTCAGTCTGGGTTATTGACACAGCAGAACTGGCTGATACATACTTTTTGTTTTTATCACCAGTGACAGAAGGCAACACCATATCATGCAGTGGATTGCTTTTCTCTACATCTGAAAGGAAAAATTATTCATACATCTAGAATCTTTGGTTATGCAATGGAGAAAAGCTTTCTTTTTTAAACTAATCAAACAGAAAATTTCACCTTTGTACCTTTTATAGTACAAGGTTAATTTTTTTCAGTAATATTTGCAAACAGAGCAATTTGCATGCTTAAAATGTAGAGGGACATATGTTTTCTTTTTCCCAAACCTTTTTCTAGTGTAAAGAAAGTATCCGGGTAGATGTTTGGAAATTTGGAAAATGTTCACTTTTTTATAACTAGAAGTAAAATATGAATTTAAATCTCATGATTTTCCTTTCTGGCAACTGAGATATGGAATAATGACAAAAATAAGGACTGTATACATCATATGACGATTATAGGACTTTTCACTATCCTTTTGGTTATAGTCTACTCCTTGATTGGAAATGTATTTACTCCATTAATGCTATAATTCTGTGTTTTCTGTAACAATCTTCCTGTATTGTAACTTCCTGTTCTGAGGTATTTAAAATAGCAGAATTCTTTACAGCATGCCCCTTTATAATGCAAATTCAGTAAAGTTATTTTATTTATTAAATTTCAATGGACCAAACCAGAGCAATTAAATGGAAATGGAGTTTTATTTATGGACGCTCTTTAATTGCTGTGGTTCTCAGTGTTCCATTCTATACTGGGCACATAGGACCAATGGCTTTACTTTGCTTCTGAAGGAAGCCATACTAAGGATTTTAGCAATTAAATGTAGACATACAGAGCCAGTAATAATTGCTCAATACAGAGAGAAAGAGAAAAGGAGGGAGAGAGGGGAGAGAGAGGGAGAAGGGGAGGAGAGTGAGAGAGGGAGATTGTAACAATTAAACATGTGAAGGTGAGTCATGCTAATATTGTTGAAAATGCTGTAACAAACAAACTAGAGTAACAAAAATATGGTGAAATATTTAAGGACAAAGTTATGGCATTACTAATACTAGATAATAATTTTAAGTGAAATAAAACCAAGGAGTTGTTTGCTTCTAAACCAACATAATATTACTTTCTTAAACCAAAATATTATTTCCCAATACAATGCATAAATAATAAAATATATAAATCCTAGTATGGATCTTGAAAAATTCTCCTGTGTGATTTGAATGGACTTTTATTGAAAGAGTTCGCTTTTTCTGCCCATGAGATATTGTCACCCTATAAATATGGATCATTTATTTTAATAATTTTTGCCAAAATAAGGGAAAAGGAAACATGCTATAGTTGTAATTCTCACCAACATGTGCTTAATCCAATTGTATTTACATGTCTGTACTACTGCATTTTGTGATTAAAAAATTCTGATGCATCTCCAGGTTAATGTGGGAGTTGCCAATAACAACTACATTATTATGAATATGATTATTATAATATTATTATTATTATTATTATTATTATTATTATTATTATTATTATTATTATTATGATGCTTGTAATGTTAAATGTGTGTCCTTACAGACTTTCAGCATTTAATAAATAATAATGATTATGTAATAATAATAATATTAATATTAATAATAATAATAATTATAATAATAATAATAATAATAAATATAATGCATTTTAAGCAAAATTTGATATTTTATTTAATCCTATATTTATTTCAAACTTGTGGTATTTTGTTTAAATATGGTGACTTTTAAATGGCTTTTAGGAACTTTCGGTAACACGAGTTGGCAACACTGGTATCTTATAAAGGACAAATGCCTTACCTAATTTGTGCTATTCCATATAATTGATTAGTACATGTTAAAATTAAAAACTGAATGAAAGAATACAAGTTATATTATATCATTATAAAGCCTTATCTTTGTGGAACTTAGTTTATAGTCATTTTTACTTTCTCTACCGTAAACATAATGTGCAGAGAAGGTACTGCATTCCACCCAAAAACTTGATACCAAGATTTCACTCAAAGTACATGTTTTTGGATAATCTGAAATGAAAAAAAATATATGTTTGTGAGTGTGTGTGTCTGTGTGTGGGGGGGCCAATACACATGCATGTGTATGTGTGTTTTTTTACCCCTTATTTGGAAATATTTTCAAAATTGTTGGTTTTCCTAAAATTGGCTCTAACAATTACAATTTTGATTAAAACACCATAGGTTTAAGACATTTTTATGACAAATAAACTCTATATCTTGAATTTTCTGGGAAAATGTCCATTTTTTTTGTGGACCATTTCCAAAATATTACATGTTAATGGTTTATATTTCTAATTACAGTTTTCTCACATGGGAAGCCGTCATTCATTTTTCTTCTGTTTTTTTTCTTTTTATTCCCTGGCCATGCAAAGAGAATCAAATTTCAATGTCATCACATAACAGCCACTCTCTAAAGATTTGACTATAATTTTACCCTAGTATATTCCCTTATTTCCCTTGTACCTAGATTCAAATGAGTAATAAATTATTTTTGTTAAAATTTATCTCAGCATGAAATAGATAGAAGAATGAACCAACCTTTGTAAGGATGGTTTGTTGCAGAACAGGTAGAGAAAGTCATTTGAATGGAACACATCATATTTTTAGATGTTAATATATGGAAGCCAAGCGTTTTTATATCAAGTGTTCATTTTATGTTAATGGAAGGAAATTTATGTCATATAAATTTATTGAATATGTGTTTAAGAAAAAATTAATTACTGAAAGTAACTAGCCTGTAAATGTTCTGTGAATATCAGAATATTGAATGTAGTGTGTATTTTAAGTATTATTTCATTTTTGATCAAAAATAATTATTTTAAAAAATTCAACAATGATAATTACATTGCTACATGCTTGAAAAAAGGAAGTTGTTCTTTCCAGTATACTGCATCCCCAAGCATTCATTGTATACCCGTAATTAAATTTTCATTAAGCGCAAATAGCTTATGAAATAAATATTATACGTACCAAAAGTAATTTATTTATAAATAAAAGGAAGTCTGTATTATACACTTCCTTAAAGAATGTTTAATAAGGAAAAACATATAAAATGAGTTTTGAGCCTAAATAAGAGCTGAATAGATGCTCAATTTTGAGCATTCGTTATTGGTCAGTCTTTGTGTGCGCATCATTTCTCGGCACAAGGGTAGCGTCCTATGGGAACGCGTGCTGCAGAATGCAATCTTCATTTATCTGTGCAGTCCTGCAGTAATTATTGTATCACGTAATATCCAAGAATATACAAGAACATCTTACCAGTGAAACCAGTGTATTATTTATAAATATTATATTACCTGGAATGAATTATCTCCCTCGAGGCCGCGACCTGAGAAGTAATAATACTATGTATTACTGTGAGTAATACTAAAGAAGAAAGAGTCTCAACTAGCTCGCTGACTGGAAATTGTTACACATCAAATAAATATTGCATAACATATTGACTCCCAATCGAGAGCAACAATAATAAATTTGTAACAATTTTTATTTTTACTATGTTAATGGAATTATTGGTTTTGTAGTTTTAATTTTATGGACATATATACATTTCCCAAAGTTAGGCAAATGACATGAATTAGAGGGTGTGAGTGCAACCATTTAGTTAAAACAATCAAAACAACCTACTTAATGTGACAAATTTATATAGAGTAAGAAGGAAGGGAACAAGGAAGGAAGGAGGGGAGGAAGGAAAGAAGGAAGGGGGATAAAGGATGGAAGGAGGGAAGATAGAGGAGGAAAAGAAGAGAGGGAGGGATAAAAGAAGGAACTAATTTATATTATGACAGTTCTGAATGTTACATATATGTACATAGTATCAACTAGTTATTCGCTCTATAACAGCATGCCTGAAGTATTAAATACTTGTAATTTTTTAAAAATTGGATGGAATATACTAATCTTTCATTATTAACTATGTGTTTGATCATGGAATGATCATTTGATGATGTGTCACCATTATTTCCTCATTACATAATCTGCAAAATTAACTTTATTGTTCATCTTCAAACTTTTACGTATTTTAATATCCTGCATCCAATTTGCCTGTTTGACTTAATTTTTACTTTCTCTACATGTACTATGTACATAGTGTATAGAGAAGGTATTCTATTGCACCCAAAATTTGATACAGAGATTTCACCAGAAATATATGATTTGAGACCGCCAGAATCCAAAAAAAAAGTATTATTAGAAAAATGTCCTTGTGTGTGCATGCGTGCATGAGTGTGTGTGTAGCATAGTTCAAAAACTTGGTATTTAAGTTCAGTATCTTTCAAGAATGTGACACAAAGATTTTTAAGAAAATCCCCCCACCCCAACTCCCTTTACATGGAAAAATTTTCAAAATTTTTGATTTTTTCAAAAATAATTCTAACAATTTTGATTAAAATATTGTATACTAAAGATATTTACATGACGAATAAAATGTTTATCTTAAATTTTCTGAGAATAGCGTCTGAAGGCATCTTTATTCTGGATGAATTTTGTGGAATTTTACATAATGGATAAACCATAAGAGATAGACAAAAACTTGATGATAGAAAATGTTGAGCACATTAAAACACACAATTTATGTTATATACATTTTTTTCTTGAAGTTGATCTTTTTGAGATATTCCTTATTATTGGTTTCAGTTTTAAAATAGTTATACTTTTCTCATACGGGAATTTTTCAATGCCTGTCCATACAAACAAAGGAACTTCAATCACATAGCTACCAGCTTTTGACTATCACTTTAGCCTATGGTACTCCCTTATTTCCCTTCTACTTACATGGAATCAAGTAATAAGACCATTTCTGTTAATTTTTTCCTGGATTAGCATGAAGTAAATAGAAGAATAAGCTTTTTAACAATACTTTGTTGCAGAGATGTAGAGAAAGTCATGTGAATGGAGTGCATCAGTTTTTTATTACTTTCTCTACACTTACTATGTACAAAGCTTACACAAAGCTTATAAAGTCCTACTTAAATAATAGACGACAAATGATGGCAACCGCAGATAAATTTTCTGAGATATGGTACTTTAATAATGGAGTCCCGCAAGGGTCTATTTTAGGACCTTTCCTTTTTATTCTACTAATCAATAACCTGGGCTATAACTTACCGCAAGATCTTGTTATGTATGTCAATGATGCAACTTTAATTGCATCACATTCAGATAATAATCAGTTAACACTTTTAGAAACACAAAATTTTAATACTGCAAAGAACTGGTTTGCAGCTAACAAGTTAATGTTAAATGAACAAAAAAACTCAGCATTTTACATTTAGTTTGTTAGTCATAAAAGTAAATGAATTACCTTTTGTTAAACTATTGGTATTTTATCTTGATCCAAAACTTGGATGGAAAAAACAGGTGGAAAATGCATGTACTAAATTATCCCATGTAATCTTTCTATTTAGAAAGCTGAGTCACTCCTGTCACGTGATACTCTCAGACAGGTGTACTTTGCTTTATTTGAGACTCACATTAACTATGGCATACATTTATGGGGTCACTCAACTGAGATTCATAAGATCCTCTTCCTACAAAAAAAGGCACTGTGGATTCTTTTAAATAAAAATAGCAAAGAACCCTGTAAACCACTGTTTACTAAGTTAAAGGTTTATATACAGATCACTAATTTACATCAGAATGAACATTTACCAAATATTCCCTCTCAGAACTGATCTCCATAATTTTAATACAAGAAATAAGCACAAATTAGACTATCCAAAATGCAGATTAACCCTTAGTGCAAACACTTGCTTTTATAATGGTATTAATATGTTTAACAAACTACCAGAAGCAGCAAGAGTAGTCCCAATTAATAGATTAAAAGTATGTATTCACAACTGGTTAATAAATAACCCATTTGCTCAATCAATGAATTTATGTATGTTGACATTATTCTGTAACCTGAATCAATGTAAATAAACGGTTATCATATATGTAAATATATTTTTGACGATGTCATTTCGGGATGTATTCTGACAAACAAATGTTATTATTATTTATTATTATTAATTGTTATTGTGTTTGTGATTGTTGTTGTCATTATTATTATTATTATTATTATTATTATAATAATAATAATATAGTGTATAGAGAAGGTATTGTATTGCACCCAAAAATTTGACACTGAAATTTCACCAGAAATACATGTTTTGGTCTAAGCTGTATTCAAAAGAAATTAGTACTCCTTATCTGAAACAATAACTGCCTCTGCACTCATTCTCTGTCTGTTTCTCCAGTTGTCAGTTCGTTTGTCAACTTTGCAGTTTGCATGTCAAGTGGTTTGATGTTTGTCCACACCTGCTCTAAATCATCAAAATGGGAAGTTAATTTGACTGCATACCACAGGCCTAAGATTTACACTCAAAGCAGAGTCAACAATGCAAAGAAGAAAGAAGTAGTATGCACTTTTACAAAAGAGGTTCAGGAGTGATTGGAGACATGAGATTGAGCTGTGATTTAAAGCAAAGATTATAAATGAGGTGTCCACATTCTGCAGTGAAAACCAGAATGAAGAACAATTTGATTATTTGAAGGAAGAAATGGACCTAGGGTTTGTTGAACAAGACATTTGAGATAAAAGCATTTACAGAACAAATACCTTTTGTTTCCAAAAATGCACAAAACAAAGTATAAAACTACTTTTGTAAGGGAATTAAAATATTTTATTAAAATGTCAACAAGTATAATTTTTTTGACTTTTTCTTGATTCCTATGACACTATTTTCAGTATAATTGCTTCAATATGCACTAACAAACAAACATTCTCTTGAGACAGATAAAAATTTGATTTTTTTTTCTTCCAATGTCAAAACAAGTGCTTATACAATGCAAATGCAATTGCTTCGCAATTATTTACATGTTAATAACAACGGGGGAAGGGATGATGTTTGGTTTCATTTGCAAAGAAATGAAATTTCCTACCTTAATTGACGATTTTCAAGAGTACTACACATCTCCAATTGTGGTTATTATTCCTGAACATATCCCTGTAGTAATGGTATCCCACAAAAAAGTGTGTAAAACATAATTTCACTGTACACCATCCACATCTGTTAACTGCTACTTTTTCGCATTTATCACATAGCCCTTCCAGTACGGTTAGCTGCTGGCTAAATATCAGAAAAAACCAAAACCATTTCCAAAACATAATGGATTATTTTTCTAAGAATTTGAAAAGCGATGTGTAGTACTCCCAAGAAGTTTCAATTAAGGTAAGAAATTTGATTTCTTCTCACACAAAACCAAACGTCACCCTCTACCCGCTCTTATTAATATGTCAATAACTCGTGAATTAATCACACTCGCAGTATAAAAATGTTTTGACATTACAAACAATTTGGAAGAAAAACATATCACATTTTTATCTGCCCCATGAGAATGTTTGTATGTAAGTGCAAAAAGTAATTTTGATGATCACGCATAGAAAGTGGCATTTGCATTCAGTTAGCTCTGTACGTTTAACAGATATTAATTTTCTTGTCTTCTTTTTCTTTATTCTTTTCTCTTTTATGCAGAAAGTTTATTGTTATACATTTAGTGCTTTTTGATTTTATATTACCCATATTGTCATGTATGATAATGGTGTGATCCAGAATATGAGAGAAATTTGGAATTAGTCTAGCCATTCACGAGTAGGAGAGGCATTAGTCCATTTGATCTTTAGTCACTTGAGGTTGCATTTGAGTGTTTCTTTCACCAAAACAGACAGGCTTGAAAAATGAGTGTATCTATAAAAACTCCTGCGAAGTGAGGTAAGAAAAACAAACAGCAGACTACAATTCATCATGTGATTAGTTTAGAGTACTGTAAATATTATTAGTTTAGAGCATTGTTTTATGGCGATTTCATCAAGTCCAAAATGGATGGGCAATCATTTGTTGAGAATGACAAGTTATATGTAAAAGTGCATTATGTGGTCAAATAAATATTCCACAATGTGGAAACTCCATGAGCATTTTCTACAAATTAGTTGGATTGTTCTATATGAAGCAGTGACACAAAGAATTGGCTATTGAAAATTTTACCCTTGGTGCATGCAGAAAACTCTACCTGAAACCCAAAAATCATGAGGAAGAGAGCAACACGACATTCACTCAGTGCTCTGAAAATAAAGGTGAAAGTCTTCTCAAACAGATTGTAACAGAGATAAAATGTGGGTTGTCTTCAAAAACTAAATGACATTGAATGACATGGGATCACACTAACTCCCTATGAAACAACAAATATGCCTCCTAAATGTTCAACTATAAATCTCTTAGCAGCTTTATTTGGGGGAGAGGGATGAGTTATATGTATTATTAGTTTTTGTTGTTTTTTTTAACACTCTTTAACCTGATAGATCATATTAAGCAGCAAAAAAAAAAAAAAAAAAATGAATGAAATGATGCTCAAAAGAGCCCGAGTTCCACAGTGTTTAAAGCTGGACATATGTCTTCTCAGAATAAGGAAAGCCCTGGAAAAAAAAAAAAAAAAAACTTTTCTAGGAAGTCATATGCAATATAGACACACACTCCCACACCACAGAGCTGGACCATATGTATTGTTGGAGTTTATGGGCAAGGCAAAACCAGATGTTTGTTGTAAGAAACCAAATTTAGGAGAGCAATTCAGAACAAATGGCATTATGGGTTGTGATCTGAGGGTTGTTTTCCTCCATGGTAGTGATGCATATTGCTGCACATACTCAAAAATCTCCTGCAAAAGTTCAAATAGGAGCTTTTTGCTATCCAGCATATAGCCCTGACTAGCCCTGAGTGACTATCATCTATTCTAAACATGAAGAAATGCTTTACGTTAAGTAGGTTTGAACTGGATCAAGAATTCAAGGACAGCATCATAGGGTGGCTACAAGCAAGGATGAAAAGGATACGTCAAAGGTTAAGTAGGTTTGAACTGGATCAAGAATTCAAGAACAGCATCATAGGGTGGCTACAAGCAAGGATGAAAAGGATACTTCAAAGGTTAAGTAGGTTTGAACTGGATCAAGAATTCAAGGACAGCATCATAGGGTGGCTACAAGCAAGGATGAAAAGGATACTTCAAAGGTTAAGTAGGCTTGAACTGGATCAAGAATTCAAGGACAGCATCATAGGGTGGCTACAAGCAAGGATGAAAAGGATACTTCAAAGTTTGTGAAGTGATACCACAAATGCCTGAATGTAAATGAAAAATATCTTGAAAAATCTGATGTGTTCCATTCACATGACTTTCTTTACATCTCTGTAACAAATTATTTTTAAAAAGCTTGTTCTTCTATCTACTTCATGATAATCAAGATAATCATTAGCAGAAATTGTCCTTATTACTTGGTTCCTTGTAAGTAGACAGGGAAAAAACTCTAATATGTTCATTCACATGTTATCTTCTAGCTGTTCAGTAACAAATCTTTTATTCAAACATTAATCTGTTATCTACATCATACTAATCAAGATAAACATAAGTAGAATTAGTCTTATTACTTGCTTCCTTGTACATAGAAGGGAAATAAGAAAATGCACAGGTTAAGCAATAGTCTCGTGCTCTAAAAGCTGGTCGCTATGTGAAACAATTGAAATTCCAATCTCATTGCTTGCCATGAATAAACAAACGAGAAATGAGAAGAAAGATGTCTTCCCATTTGAGAACAGTTTAAAAGGTTAAAATTCAAACCAATAATCTGAAATTTCTTGAAAACAGTTAATTCTACAAAAAAATATATGTGACATAAATTGTGTGTTTTAATTAGATCTAAATTTTTTTCTGTAGTAAGTTTTTTGTATATCTCTTATAGTGTGGCAGTTATATAAAAGTCAACCAGAATGAATAGGTCTTCAGAGACTATTCCCAGAAAATTCAAGATATACATTTCGTTTGTCATAAAAATATCTTAAACATAAGGTATTTTAATCAAAATCGTTAGAGCCATTTTTGAGAAAATCAACATTTTTGAAAAGTGTTCCATGTAAAGGTTAGCATGGGGTGGGGGGATTTTCTTGAAAATCTTTGTGTCACATCCTTGGAAGACACCAAAACTTATATACCAAGTTTGGTATTTAATGGGTGCACGTACACACACACACGCACGCGCACACACACACATACTCACTCTCTCACACTTGCACCCATGCACGCACATACGCATGCCTACCCGCCCGTGCATGCACGCACACACACACCATCCACCGGGGGTGGGGCGCCCCACACACACACACACACATGGATGTTTTTCTAAAAATGATTTTTTTTAATTCAAGGGTACTCAAAACATGTATTTCTGGTGAAATCTCTGTATCAAATTTTTAGGTGCACTGCAATACTTTCTCTATACACTATATACATAGTACATGTAGAGAAAGTGAAAAAAAATTAACAGTTTACTTTTTACTTCAGGTAATATGATGTTCAAAAACTAAGCAGCGCTCCTTAAATAAATTTAATGTTACTTACCTTCCAATTGTCCACTTAATAATTACTGATTTGTCATAAAACTTTAATATTTGATATATGTTGGATCTAGTAGTTATATTGTAAATGTATTGTCTTGAATATGGTCAATTTGGTACTCTTTGATACCTAAAAACCTAAAGACCCTAAAAGTCTTTTGCCCCATGGCACATATAAATTTATTACCTGATTATTTTTCTCTAATTAATCTTCTTCACTAACAATTAGGGGTTATGTTTTGATGACTCATTTAATTAGGAAGAGACACTCTTTAATCTAATACTAATGTATTGTAAACCTTTTTGTTAAGAACATTAATTAAAGGTGTATAATTTTATTATGTGCTTTTTATATCTACCTTGATTACTCTTTGCAGCATTTTGTTTCTTGTCTAATATGGCTAACATTATCTGAATATCCATTTGCCATTTCTGTCGCCTTTCAAATGCTAATGTAGAGGAATCCAATGCCTTAAGCGTTGATCTAAACGCTTCCTTTGCTTCAGTTAACATATTTTTAGCCAGAAAACATCTCGCTTTCCTGAAACAACAAATACAATACATAAAATGCTTTTAGAAATTTTAAAAATCATAGGATTGATCATAAGGATATGATTTAATCATGGTTTCATTCACATGATTTTCTCTACATATCTGCAACAAATTATTGTTAAAAAGCTTATGCCTCTATTTACTTCATGCTAATCGAGAAAAAATTAGCAGAAATAGTCTTATTACTTGCTTCCTTGTAAGTAGTAGAGAAATAAGGGAGTACCATAGGTTAAAGTGATAGTCAAAAGCTGGTTGCTATGTGACTGAAGTTCCTTTGTTTGTATGGACAGGAGTTGACAAATTCCTGTATGAGAAAAGTGTAAGATTTTTACAGGCGAAACCAAAAACAAGGATTATCCAAAACACAATCAACTCTACGAAAAAAATGTATATAACAAAAATTGTGTGTTTTAATGTCCTCTACATTTTTTGTGTGGTAAGTTTTTGTCCATTTCTTAAGGTTTAGCAGTTATGCAAAATTCATAAAATTCACCCAGAATAAAGTAGTCTTCAGAGGCTATTCCCAGAAAATTCAAGATATACATTTTATTTGTGAGATAAATATCTTTATTATATGAGAAATTTTAATCAAAATCGTTAGAGCCATTTTTGAGAAAATCAAAATTTTCGAAAAAATTTCCATGTCAAGGGTAGTTTGAGGTGGTAGGATTTTTCTCAAAATCTTTGTGTCTCATCCCTGGAAGATACTAAATTTAAATACCAACTTTGGTATTTTACCGACTTTTTGTTTTTGAGCTATCGTGTTCACACGCATGCACGCATGCACACACACACACACACACACACCCACGCACGCATGCATACACACACAGAGACCTTTTTCTGAAAATGCTTTTTTTGGATACAGGGAAACCTATAACATATATTTTTCGGTGAAATCTTGGTATCAATTTTTTTGGGTGGAGTGCAATACCTTCTCTATACACTATGTACATAGTACGTGAAGAGCAAGCAAAAATCATACATTTTAAAAATCATATACAAATTTTAATAATGTATGGTGCCATTATCCATTTCCTTGAGTTTTAAAACACTGTGGTTTGGTATAAATAGTTTTAAAATCGTTTTGACTAAAAACAAAATAGCGCTTTTCAATGTCTGTTTAATTATTTCCAAATTTATTTAATATAAATGATTTTCATTTAGCTACAGATGAAGATGAAATTCAAATCCTGAAAAGTTGCACGATCTTCAGCCCTTCCTGTTTACAGAGGCTTCAAATTAGAGTTTTGAAGCAGCATTGTTTTTTCCTGTTTTTAAGCCTTAAAAAATACATCTTGTGTTTTGATATACAATATTATGCAAACCTTGGTATTACATAATTTATTATGATCACACTTTATATTAAAAGAAATAAGAGAAATAATTATTTTGTATTATATTGTTACTGATTATTCTTAGTACATAGTGATAGTAGCAGCATTATCAAATAATTTTGCAATTATGATTTATGGATGTGATGCCTGCAGCCAAAAATATCAAAGGTGTGTTCATCTTTGTTTTCAGAAGTGTAAATCTACCCAATTATGAAGACCACTGAAATCAAGGATATGACCAGAGAAGAAAAGAGGAAGAATCTGGCAAAATTGTGTCCATCAATTTTGATTACAGCAGGTGCTTATGTTGCAAAGTGGCTGAAAAGGAGTTATTTTATAAAGGAGACTGGCAACATAATCATCATTTTTTCTTTCTCTACACATACTATGTACATAGTGTGTAGAGAAGGCATTGTGTTGCACCCAAAAATTCTATACCGAGATTTCACCAGTAATATGTGTTTTGAGGCCCCCTGAATCCAAAAGAAGCATTTTTAGAAATTTGTGTGTATGTGTGTCTGTGCATGCATGTGTGTGTGTGTGTGTGTGTTAGTGTGTCTGTGGACAGCATAGCTCAAAAACAATAAGTCTCTTAAATACCAAATTTGGTATTTAAGTTCAGTATCTTCCAGGGATGCAACTCGAAGATTTTCAAGAAAATCCTCCCATCCCCAACTACTCTTTACATGGAAAAATTTTTGAAAATTTTGATTTTCTCAAAAATAGCTCTAATGATTTTGATTAAAATATTGTATGTTTAAGATATTTACATGACAAATAAAATGTTATCTTGAATATTCTGTGAATAGCCTCTGAAGACACCTTTATTCTGGATGAATTTTGCATATCTGGTAAACCCTAAGAGATAGACAAAAACTTACCACAAAATATGTAGATCTCATTGAAAACACACAATTTATGGCATATACATTGTTTTCGTACAGATGGCCATTTTTGAGAAATTTCTTGTTATTGGTTTCATTTTAAAAATACTTTTCACATACAGAATTTGTCAACTCCTGGCAATGCAAAGAAACAGATTTCATCCACATGGCAACCAGCTTATAAAAGATTTGACTATCATTTTAGCTGAGTATATTCCATTATTTCCCTTCTACTTACAAGAAAGCATTTGTGTTAATATTTATTTCAATTTACATTAAGTAGATAGAAGAATAAGCTTTTTAACAATAATTTGTTACAGAGCTGCTGAGAAAGTTATGTGAATGGAGCACAACAGATTTTTATATGTATGGATATCTATACATATGTATGGATAAAGTAATATTGTAGAAGCTTATAGACAGTGAGACACCATTGAATTAAATTTATGAGTTGAGAACATAATCTAGAATATAACCACATAGTAAATACAGCATCAACAATGGTTTCAACTCAAAAATAGTGGACAAAATGATTCAAAAACACAATAGCAGAAAGAAAATAAAGGAAATCACCCTTTAACACCAGTAGAAGAAACGAAAAAGATATTTAAGACATTTTCATACCACCCCTTTTTCCACAAAAAGTCTCAGAAATTGTTCTACAAACATAACAGAAAGAAAATAAAGGAAATCACCCTTTAACACCAGTAGAAGAAACGAAAGAGACATTTAAGACATTTTCATACCACCCATTTTTTACCACAAAAAGTTTCAGAAATTGTTCTACAAACATAACATCATTCTAGCACTCCAGCACCTCCGAAATTCACTAAGAGCACCTCCAAAAAGAAAAATTAGAAATTTATCAGATCAATTACAATAACTGCAATAAAGTATACATTGGAAAAACCAAAAGAAATATCAGCATCATTACCAAAGGACAAATGTACAACATAAAAAACAAACAAACAGACACGTCAGCAGTTGCTGCACATTTTTGGAGTTCCAACCATTAAATAAACAAAAATATAGGGTTAATAATGCATGTGAATCACCCCATAGACCTAAATATATTAAAAAAGAACTTGCACCAAGTCATAAATTTTGAAATACTGCCACCAGATGTATTCGACAAGTACATTATGCCATCTACAAGCCATAGATTGGAGAAGACAATGCCATCCACACCAGTCGAGAAACTACAGCTGAAGATAAAAGCAATGGCTTTTGAAACATGTCCTGTTTAAAAAACAGTAAGTGAAGCACCTTGACTCATAAATTTAATAATATATATGGATGCTGTGAAGATGCTGAAAGTAAAGTGTATTGTCTCTAATTTCTCAATCTGGACATTCTGGAGTGGAATGCAATTGTACCCATTCAGCAATAGGAATTGAACTCAAGCAACTAGGAAAATTTTATTGGCTGGGCAATTCAAAAGCATGCAGTGCTCATAGAGAAGTGACAAGCCATACATAGTGGTTGAAGGTATTGCTTTTTGAGACTGGAAAAATTTTGTGCAAACCAACTTTAATGCAGAAAGAAATAATTAAATGGGCAGCCATTTCATTGGCAAAAACTCTTTTGGATTAAACATACTTCAATGACTATTTTAAATTTAAGGAAAACTTTGACAACAAAGATTTCAAAATAGTTGACTGCAGTGCAAGAAGGGGGGTCATCCCATCAGTTAATTACAACCTTTGTGCAAGTTTCATAACAACATCTGCAAAGCCGAGCATGGCAATTTGATGTCTCTTTATTACAGTAATCCAGAAGCCACGAAAAAAGATTATTAGGGCTTTTATGCCAATATTACTTCCTTGTTAAACAGTACATATAATGCATAGTAAATACTAGTAACATCCAGGGCTTATAATGCTAAACTGTGTATCTGTTACAAAGTATGAATGAAATTAAGCTAAGCATCATCCAAAATTATAAATGCTCTAACTTTTTTTCACTAGCTAATTTTACTAATATCAGTTTAAGTTAGCTAATACTAGATGAATGAATTTGAAAATTGTTATTCAAATTATTCTTAGATATATATTACAATCTCCTTAACTACACTTTCTACAACAATATAATTTATAAAACACTGCCACATAGAGAGATGAAATGTACTACAAACATAAAATCTTCATTATCTCAAAAGAATAGATTTTCCATTACCTAGTTCTAGGAATGAACCCATGGGTGGCTCCTCAAGAGGTTTGAAGGTTTATACAACCCCCTAGCAATGTTGCCAAATTTCCAATTGTATTATGAACATTATATTACAATTTTATTTCCTAATTATCTGCAGGCGACAGTTTTGAGAGATCACAGGGGTATCAGTTTGCACCGTGATACAACTCTTGAGACAGTACTTGAAGGTGTACGATAGGCATGTTGAGGGAAGGAGCACACAAAGGGGGCTAGGAAGGATGCCATCCACTCCTAGACAAAAATATTCGCAAGTATTGAAGCATGGATAGAAGAAACTTTTTTATATCATTATCATAATACAGAGAAGTATAATATGTATGCATATGTGGATTTGCCAATGTTAGAGAAAGCTGTATGAATGTATCACAGAGAGGTTTTAATTATGCTGCTTACCAACAAAGTGATAGAAAACCGGAAAGATTTGAGTGAGAAAGAAAAAACACATGCATTTTCTAAGAAGAATACTTATTTTTTTGTAGTCAGGGACATCAGAATTTTCTGGTGAATTTTTGGGGGCATTAAATGCAAATAAAGGCATGTAAAGTAAAAATTATGAGAGGTAAATGTGTAAATTCCAGTTAGTGCCTCTTCAAGAAAGTGAACTATTTCTGAGATACTGCACCTTCACATATTCCTAGATACTTTAATAAATTAACCACATTAATTTTCACTCATGAAAATCAGAAATGTTTTAGATATGGATTTTTTTAATTTAACACTCTAAAATTCTGCTTAAAGGCATTTAACAGGAGTGATTAAATTATTTAAATGCACAATGTATTAATTTGTGGCTACTTACATTATGATTAGGGGTGGTAATTTTTTGCAAGTGTAACATAGCGCGAACTGTTCATAAATTCTTGTACTCTTGTATTTTCATTTTTTATGACCTCTAAATCACATTTTAATGTGTTTTGGAAATGCAATAAAATGCGAAACTGACTCAAAATGCATAATACATGCGAAATCATATATTTTTTGGAATTCACTTTCTTTCTTTCTTTATTTTCTTCCAGAAATTGCATCTGATGAGTTTGTGCACCCTTGGAATGTTTATGATTCTGGCACACTTGTCCACCTCACTGATCTGGAATGCAGATCTAATTCCCTCATCTGTTTGTAAAATACATATTATAAATCTAAACTTACCACACAGAAATAAAAGAATTTCATAGTTATCAAATTTAAATAAGAATCATATTTTATTGTTAACAAATATTACAGAAAGGGACTCTACATTCTTACAAGAATTTGTGCGTAAATTTATGTATAAAAATGAGAATAAAAAATCTAATGTGTTCCATTTACATGACTTTCTCTACATCTCTGCATCAAATTATTGTTAGAAAGCTTATGCTTCTATTTATTTCATGCTAATCGAGAAACAATTAACAGAAATGACTGCCTCCGTGGTCGAGTGGTCAGCAAGCTGACTTCTCACCTGCAGGACCCAGGTTCAATTCCTGGCTGGGGTGGGGAATTTTTCTTTAGCCAGAATTATTCCCTATCCACAGAGTCTGGAAGTATGTATGTGAGAGTAAATGTGTGTGTGCTTTAAGAAAACAAAATGATTTAAACCTACTGACAATGAGTTGTTTCAAGTGCAAAGCCCCTGATATGACCTTAGATGTTAAAGGGGGGTATATAAATGAAACAATAAAGAAAAAATTAGCAGAAATGGTCTTATTACTTGTTTTCTTGTAAGTAGAAGTGAAATAAGGGTGTACCATAGTTAAAGTGATAGTCAAAAGCTGGTTGCTATGTGACTGAAGTTCCTTTGTTTGTATGGACAGGAGTTGACAAATTCCTGTACAAGAAAAGTATAAGCTTTTTTTAAACTTGAAACCAAAAACAAGCAATATCTCAAAAACGATCAACTCCATGAAAAAAATGTGTATAACATAAATTGTGTGTTTTGATGTGCTCTACTTTTTTTGTCTGGTAAGCTTTTGTCCATCTCTTACGGTTTACGCAAAATTCCATAAAATTGATCCACAATAGAGTAGTCTTCAGAGGCTATTTCCAGAAAATTCAAGATAAATGTTTTATTTGTCAGATAAATATCTTTAAAATACAATATTTTAATCAAAATCGTTAAAACCGTTTTTGAAAAAACAAAACGTTCAAAAACATTTCCTGTAAAGGGTAGTTTGGGGTGGGGGTATTTTTCTCAAAATTTTTATGTCGCATCCTTGGAAGATACTAAACTTAAATACCAACTTTTCGTTTTTGAGTTATCACACACTCACACACACACAGACCTTTTTCTGAAAATGCTTTTTTTGGTTATGGGGGACCCTAAAGCATATATTTCTGGTGAAATTTCGGTATTGAATTTTTGGGTGGAATGTACATAGTACCTATAGAGAAAGTAAAAATCATGTCCTCAAATGAGGACTCTGTCCCATTTATACATTATTGACATATGATTTTTATCTCATACACTTACTGTTATTATTTTATCACTGTTGCATCAGTGTCATTGTTATTGTTCAGAGTTCAGTTCCTGTCTCTAATGTTGTGTTACTAATGTCATTTGAAAGCTTTTTCATGAGACAATATCTGTTTACCAGAATCAATTCAAGATATATGTTTTTCTTCAAAATGCTATAAAATGCTAAATTGAAAATATATTAATGCTATAAAAGGCTAAATGCACAAATCAAAATGCTAAAAATCACCACCCCTAATTATGATGTTTACATTAATGTTCCACTTACCTGTCCAGAACTTTGAAATGTAGTTCAGCAGGATAATCAAGAGATAATGCCAGGGCTATATCTTGAAGTGCCAGCAGATACTCTGCCAAATGATAAAAGACTGCAGATCGGTTTGCTAATATGATAGCAATCTCCTGTGTTTTTCCTGTAGTATAATTCAAAACAGCATGGTTGTCATCATTTGGTTTCAAATTTAATAGCCAAGGTTCCATATATAAAAATAATTGTATAGTTTCATTTTGCCTACAGTTTTCCTTCAGATACTACAACATTTTAGATCTCTTATAAGCTTCTACAACTCTGAGATAATTTTAATTTTAGAATTTTGGGAAGGATGATTTAATTAGTAAAATATTTAATTTATGCTATATAGATTATGATGCATACTGCATGCAATATATTTTGATACTACTTAGAAGAGTTAAAGAAAGATAAGATGTTTTGCAACTAAAGGAAAAAGGCATTGCTTTACACTTAAGGGCATGAAATATATGCAATGGAATTCCAAAAGAGAAAGCTCTACTTTTAGTTGATGGCAAAAAAAGCAAGATAATAAATTAGCTTTCTTACCATTTATCCATGGTGTTTTTAAAATGCTCTTATTGTAACTGCTTAGAGCATTATGATAATTAGTCTGCTGAAAAAACTTATTTCCTTCTTCTTTTAATGTTTTAGCTTCTTTATCATTCTTCCCAGAAACAGAAATGTTCACTTCATGTTCATGAACTACAGGCAGTTTATACACAAAGTCAAATCGGTCTTCATTGGTTTTCAAAACACTTAGGGCATCCAGATGTTGCTGACTTATAGTATTTCTTAGGTTCAAATGATGGGGTTTTAAATATCCTTCTTCAGTGTTTAGGTTCTCCAACTGTGATGCTAATTTCATTTTGTGTCACTGTTTATTATTCTAAGCCTTTGCAAGAAGCTGCCAATGGAGAGAGCATGGATTCTAATTTTAGATATCCATATTTAGCCCAGATTTGAGTAGCATTACTGCCAACCTGCTGTTTCTAGAAAATGCATTATATCTTCACATAATGTTTCACATAAATATTATTAAAAATAGTTATATATCCTAAACCATCATAAAAGAAGTTTACATGCATGGCATTTATCCCTACAAAAGAATTACAAAAAAGAAACTGGGCATCAATGATTGCAATAAAGTTTCACAATCTAAATTGAATGGGAGAAGAAAAAAAAAAAAAACTTTTGGGCCTTCTTCATTTTAGTTGGGATGTTAACTTCTTCTTTTCTTCCTCTTCTTCTTTTTTTCAAGTTCTTTTTTTATTGTGGGGGAGTTGTTTAAAATAAATCTAATGTTTGTTTCACTGATATATTACCGATGTTAATTAACCTTCTAATAACAGTGCCACATTTGGAAGCACATTTAACTTAGTGTAGGCTTTCTCAGATGATTAAATTAAGTTTAAGTACCTACCAAAGGAATACTTTTGCTACAAAGGAATAGTTTTGTTTAATTCACTTGCCTCTTCTATAAAAGAATTACAAATGAACAAAAACAAGTTTAGATCAGAATTAAAAAGATACCTTTTATTCATACCTTCTATACAGAGGAGAGTTTCATTCAATCAAAAAACACAGATAATAATGTAACATTGTAAATATAATAAACATGAATATTCTAAGAAAGCAAGTGTACGAGTAGGCTTTTGGAAACAGACATGTAATTGAAAATTATGCAAAACTGACACCTCTGAAAATTCATTGTCAGAGTTATTATTTGTAAATAAATGCATTAATAAGTATGAATAAATGTAATTATTGACATGATCTACATCCTAGAGTTTAGGCTTTGAGTTTAATCTCATAATAGGATCTACAGATTGCAATGTTATGTATGTATTATGAATGTCTGATTTCTGCACTTAAAAGGTATCCTGCCCGATTCTGTCTTGGGCATATGTCTTAGTTTGTATTAAAGCAGAAAACAATCTCTCAACTATTGCATTGGAAACTGATACCATACTTATAAGTGAAGCCAACAGTTTCAACTACAGCATTGATTTTCTAAGCGCTGAAGTCGTTAACATCTCTAATGGTGACTTCTGCTAAAATTCCTTTGAATTGTAAATTACAATTATCTTAAAATAAGAACTGAAGCTTTCCTGGCGACGTGTTAATTCAAAATCTTCTCGGGCTTCTAGCCAGGTAAAAACTTAGCTTGACACCAACGTTTCGAAGAAGTGCATCTTCCTCGTCTTCCTGAACTGAAGACGAGGAAGATGCACTTCTTCGAAACGTTGGTGTCAAGCCAAGTTTTTACCTGGCTAGAAGCCCGAGAAGATTTTGAATTTACAATTATCTTATTTTTAAAACTAGTTCATTGAAGTAATAACCATAATTTTCAATTACATTTTTAAAACCACCATCTGGGATACTATGAACATAAGAGTTATATTTTGATGGGTCCGTTTATTTGTGGTTTGAAAGGTGAATTTTATAATTTTGTGTTTTCTATTCACAACATAATTGGCAAATCATGTGATATGATACCTCGAAAAGTTTCAGAGGTAAAAACCTTGATTAAAACTGATTTGTTTTCAAATGAAGAGATTTTTTGAAGATTGAGGGTGTCTCAATCATCTGTGAGGCAAATTAAAAAGAAAATTGAATTTGGTATTGACCTAGCCCCACAATGGAAGAATAAATGTGGGCAAAAATAGATTCTCATGCCAACAGGGTCTAATAAGCATTAAAAAGTACTTTCCATAATCCTGAAATCTTGCATCAATATGTTGTATTATTGGAAATTTTAAAATATAGCCTTCTGCATTTTGTTGTAAAGTCTTAGGAGAGGTTTTGATTTTGTTTTTTTCAGGGAGTCCAACATCAGAAAGTGTTTCTTCATGTGCATCCAGAAAATGGCTTCTCAGAGAATTCACAATATTTTGGGTTTTTACAATTTTTCTTTGCAGTAAACAATATTCAATGAAGAATTTTATAGAATACTGAGCAAAACATTGGTAAGAGAAAATGTAGTTTGAAAAGATGCATGAAGACACCAAAATTCAAAGCTTTCTAAATTTGCTTAATGTCTTTGAATAAAAGAAACAGAATAATTTTCTACTTCTGACTAATATTCCAACATGGTGAGAAAAACTAGGGAAGCTCATCCCTTTTTCGTAAACAGTATCGACAAGGCATGACAAGTAATTCCATTGTGTTGGGCAAACATGTGGTACTCACTAATTTGAGGTAATAGAAGCTAGAAACTGTGATGCATAGTCACATATTAAGTGAGTTGGGAAATGGTAACACTACATCACTGAAAAAACTTACTTGGATGCGTTTCAGCAACAGGGTATTGTTCCCATTCTCCACAATTCTCCATATTCCCGAAACATGTCCAAGTAAGTTTTATCACTGATATAATGTTACCATTTCCCAACTCACTTAATATATAAACAAGTGGTAGTCTTTGACCTAAACATGAATCAAGAAATTTGGTATGATTTGGTGATTTAGAGGAAACACTACAACCCCACTAAGAGTAACAAAAAATACAAATTCAGGAATACTTGAGTCACTTTGTGCCAGCACTAAATTCAAACAATGTGTATAACAATGAATAAAAGTGCTTGTGGAAATTGTGGAAATAGTGTCTTAATGTTGGCTTGTACACCATGTATAGAGACCATAACTGCACATCCATCAGAGCTCTGTGTGACAAGTTTTTCACCACATTTCAAAAAGTCCTGAAGATGTGTTAAAATAAGATTATAAGCTGTTTCATCCTCACTTACATCTTGGATGCACACAAACCTTTCTGCTACACAATCTTCAATGGTATACCACTGATTTGTTGGAGATGTCAATTGTCTCATCAACCAGTATGGCAAAAAAATCAGACTTTTGTAACTGTTATTTAATTTCCTTATTGAGTGCACTAGCAACAGATTCCATTAAATCACTCTAAATGCACTTTGACACACCTTAGGTACTGTGAAACTGTCCAAATGAATTTTATTAAGGGGTCATACTGAGCAGTATAGCCCAGAAGTTCTAAATAGTTACCATGGTTATTAGATGTTTTTGACTCGTCTCCTCTGAAAGTTCCAGTTTTGCAAGCAGACAAACAGCATTTATAAGTCTATTGCATTTTACCTTTTCGTCAAAATAGTTCAATTACAACTAGAATTGAATACTTAAATACAATTATTTTAAATATCAATTCCTCCACGAAAAACAGTTTTATGAAATTGAATTATTAAAAAACTCCTTGAAGAATTTAAACTAATAAATAAAATTATTGATCCTATTGATGAAACAATATTTCATGAAGTTTAGGCATTATGGTGAACAGCGCTTTGTCATGTTTGTTCACTTAGCTCAGATTCAATACACATGGTTCCAAAGGTGACAAAGAAGTGCAAATATGTGAAGTAGCAACATAATGGTCCCTTATTGCTGTAGTTCAATTATTTAACTTGGAATATCCTGTAGCTATCCAAGAGGAGCTTCTGTCACAATTAAGGAGCAAGCAATTCCAACAAAATAGCCTGTTATACTGACATTTCCAATAAGCCAATTGCATCTTTTGTAATTGGTATGCTGACAATAGTGAGTAATATCCCTTTGTTGCTGCATTAAGAGGGTCTTCATCTTCGTTTGGTAATCAAACTTTTTTTTCTTCAAATGCTCTTTGAAAAAACAGTGTTTCTAACAAATCTACTATAATATCTCCAGCAGAAATCTTCAGAAAATTGTGTTACACTTCTATATAATTATGCAAATGTACACAATTAATAAAGAAAAAATAAAATAAAACTGAAATTTAGAATAACCAATCACATTCAGGACTGTTCTGTAACTTCATTGTTAAGAAGGGAGTTAGCGGGATGTAGCGTCTATATATGTTTGGTGATGTATTGCATACCATAGCAGTTTACCTTAGTTTACAATTTGCTACTGTATTAATCCTGTTATAATACACTTTGTTCTGAAGTATATTTTGAGCAATGGCTCTTCCATGAAAAAAGTTCAGCATAAAATCCCAGTCATGGAAAAAGATCAGGCAGATAAATTTCCCTCATGGTGCATTCCAGTCTTGTCAAACAATGTGCATGCAGGTATATGCCTGAATAAATCTTGCTTCATAAGTTTTAAGTGGTTTAATAGTAAATTTTTCATTACTTTTCTCAACAGTGGAAGTTAATTTCTTGTGAACCTATTAGATTACAGTGTGCAGCATGTTGGATGGTAATTGTGATTAAATACATGAGGAAAAGCACACAAAGTAAATGGGAGCAGAGAATGTACATGGATGAAATACATTTGCATTCAGCACCGCAAGGGAAGCACATGTAGACAGTATGTTCAATTTCATGTAAGCCAATTGCACTGAATATCTAATCTGACTGTTGTGCAATCAGAAAACAAAGGTGAGAGAAGTTTTAGTTTTACCATAAAAGAAAATCTAATTAAAGCATGAGCCAAAACATTCTGTAAATATGACATTAAAAAAGTCTGAGCCATATTAACGATAGAACATAGTACACAAAAATGAAATGAGGCTCTGTAGGTGTACGACCCTAAATATGTGTTTTGTTTACTAAGGTTTGGATTGCAAGTGGTAATGTCAAATTAAAAATGTACAAAAATCCTGTAATTATACAGTGTGTAAGAAAGAGCTTAAAGGTTCAGTAAAAACTGTAGAATTTAAAGTAACCATTACACAGTGTAACAATTAGGTAAGGTAGAAAAATTTCATACCAGCTATCTGTTTTTTGGGAGGGCTGACAGGAGCTTGGATTTCATGGCTACATTGAGAGTGCTGAAACAGCTAAAAGAAGGATTTCATTGAATAACGAAAAATGATGTATGTGACACCTAGAAAAGTCCACTTCATTTCAACTACCTTGCCTAATATACGAATGGTTTCATTTCCTCATCAGCACAATGATGACCAACAAAAATAGAAAAGAGGTTTCTGAAGCATATTTTGCTTCTCTGATATTAGGGCAGAAGTTTCAGATGTCAAAACTGCCTTCCACAAAGTGACAATCTAGGAAACTATTGAAGGACCATTCAATGTTATGCAGAAAACAAAAGAAAAGATAATTCACCTCTGCAACATTCTTTGATTGTTTGAATTTAAGTATTTGCTCTCATTTTCTTTTGCTTCTTTCTTGATTTTTTTAAACATTAGACTTCAAAGTGCTAGCCCATATACGATGCATATACCTCAGCCATTGATTTCAATATAGCATGTGTTAAATGTATACCCACCCTTGCTTGGGTTTAACCATGTACCCTGGGAATGAGGTTTGTAGGAAGTCAGCTGAAAATGTGGTTGTGGTTAAAGGAGATACAAAGATTGCCCCTCAAAGGTTTACCAGTCATGGTGCAATGACCTTTGTGCATCACTGGTGTAAGTTTGTTTGTTTGTTGTTGACAGCTACAGGACATTCAAAGTTAATTAAATTCTGAAATCCAAGCGACTTTTGGAAGGGTTGTATAGGAGCTCAGCTTTAACTGCTGATGGAATTGCTCTGTTGATCCTAAAGATATCCCCATGCCATGCAGGAAAGCCAGTGTGGCCTGAAGCGGTATATTCCTGGGTTATAATCCCTAAAGGACTTAATGAGGGCACTCTGATGGAAGGGCTGTCATAAAATTTAACATGCCACCTAATCTCATCCTCCATGCATGGTAGTCCTGAGGCTTTATGCAGGAGTCTCACAGGAAAAGAGGACAGAATAAATACCCCAAAGAAATGTATTCTGTACCCGATGAAAAGACTGGAGTCTGCTGCCATGCTCCAGATCTTGGAGCTGTTAAGTAAAATGGGGACTATGAGGGCTCTCAAAATATGTAATTTCAGAGGAACTGGCATCTGGATCTCAGTGTTGGGTACAAGGAGGCCAGAGCCCTTGTAACCCAAACCTCAAGTGTCCGATGTACTCCCAAAAGTTAAGCCCTTATCAAGCTTCATCCCAAATAAGAAATGGGTTCATACACTGAACCCTTCTTCTAAGGTCTGAGAATGTGGGTAGTTTGCAGAAAAGTGGCTCTTGGTGAAGATAATGGCATGGCTTTTCTCTGGATTAATGGGCAACTGCCAATGTCCGCTCCACTCTTGGAGGAGGCAGAGGTGTCTCTAAATGAGATTGAACGTTCTGCATGGGTTTCTGTTGGTACAGTACAACAACACACCTTCAGCATATTGTGCAATGTTGATGTGCTGTTCAATGGGTAGGTCGGCCATGTAGTCACTAAATAGAATGATAGAGTCTTTGGGGTCTCTGCCTCTTATTGTCCTTTGTGTAGAACTGTGCCCCGCAATTAAAACTATGAATGATCTCTGTTTTAAATATGAGTTTAGTATACATAAGAGTGAATGAGTTTAAGCAGGAGAAGGCCTTCTCTATGTTCAGCATACAGCTGCAGTGTAAGCCCTGTTTTGATATCCCAGGGCAGCAGCCTCCATCACCCGCAGTAGCTGCTGAGGCATAAAGGGCCCAGGATGTAAACCAAACTGATATTCTCAGATGGTTTGAATGTTGACAAAAAGAGGGAGTAAGAGGGCTAGCAGCAGCCTCTCAAAGATTTCCCAGAGGATAGACAAGAAAGCCAACAAGGAAACTGATTTGGCTCCATTAGATAATGACGGTATTGAGCGAAACCTTGCCAGTGGAGAAGGAAGTCTTGCTGTATTTGAACATGGGACAGAGCGCCATATGGGTGTTTGTCACAAGGTGGCTGAAGAGGTAATATTGGGACTGGGTGCCCTCATGAGCTATGATGCGATGATCGACAGCAGGAGGTTCCTACCACTCAGTGAAGAGGAGGTGGTGCTCTGGAGTTCCCACGAACATCCTGAGTCCACAGAGTGATCTTGAAGCAGAATGTGGTGGTCGATGGAGCGTGTCTGGAGGACTGACTGTCAAGGGACCTCGTAAACCTCCCGATTCCTCAACACACCTAGGGTGTGAGCAAGAAAGTGGAGACTTGCTACGACCAACAAGGTAAGGTTTCCAGCAGCAAGTTCAGCCAAGTCTGTGTTGCCGAACCCAGACCAAGGGGCACCAACAACCATGGGCAGGAACATGCCTTATGATGGAGAGGGTCACACCCGACGGAAAGAAGTGGTATTACATTTGGATCTTCTAGCACACTACAATGACCAACCCTGAGGAGGGAACAATGTGACAATGCCATCCACGCATGCAACCTTTCTCATGTTCACTGTGGTATTTGGAGGGAGCTGGTATATGAGACCTCAAGTAAAAAACAGCATGATGAAACAGGGGACTTTGGAATGTGACACATTGACATCATGATTCTTCCTGATATTCAAGTTGTTTTTCACTGCTTCAATTTCTACTACTTTTAAGAAGATTCCAAAAAGTTTGTGACATCATTTTCTTCCTATAAAAAGTAGGAAGAATTGAAGTGTGTGTGTTGTGAATTTTACTGAGTGGTGAGTGAATGGTATGTTAGCACGCAATGGTGTGAGCCATGGACGGCATGCAGCTATAAACTGTCAGAACTGAGTGAATTTAAGACTTTATTTGTAAATACATTTTGAGACAGTAAAGACATTTGTTATACTACTGTAAAATCTGATGACAACCTAACAATGAGAAAATGTTTCATTATCTTAAAGGTCATCCAACATTAATCAATTCAAATGGCTTAGGAGTAATAACAAAACATTTATTTTGATTTTCTTGTAAATGACAAACACTGCTTTATATATACATTTTTACTATACAATTGCTAATAACAATTCATAAAAATATTAGGTTTTGTGACAACAAGCATTTATTTACAATACATCAAAGAAATGTGTGAAATATTTGTAGCCAATATCTTCATGGTTTATGATGAGTCTTCATTTCATTGATTTACTTGGCTGATCTGCCATGACTGAGGAACATTTACCTTTAACAGATTTATTTTTATACTCAATTCTGTTTCTTTTTGAGAAAGAATAGCTCAGTGGTTCTCCACATTCTCAGGGGATATTCATGTATAATTGTATTATGTGTAGGCTTTATACAGAATACACTTTGCCCTAAACTCACATTTGCATGCAAATGAAAATTTTAATATTGCCAGGAAACATTTTCTGTTAGGTTTCCAAGAGCAGCACATTGCTTCTCTTTACAGCTTTAATTTCAAATGAGTAAAGTTGTGGGCATTAAATGTATGTCCATTTATTACAAAGTCAGGCAACAGCATTTAACACCTTTATTATGGTGAATCAATTATTAATATCATCAGTTATGGCATTATAAGATCTGACACCATTTTCTGGGTAAAAGGAAAAGTCCCATTTGCAAGTGACAATTGAACATTTGATGATACAGAAAAATGAAGACTCTGTTTTCATTACCAAATGCTTCAGATTACTTGTAAAACTTAAAACTATGTTCTTATAAAACGTGAATAACATTAGGTAGATAGGTAGGTGGGAGGTGAATGGTTGGGAAGGTAGGTAGATCCATATTATTATAATTGTTTATAGGTCTCACAAAGTACAGTATCTATCCCAAAAGCATAAGTATCTACTTAAACATTAAACTCTGACTAATAGAGGCCACTTAAGCTCTGAGAGCACAAATGTAATCTTCAAATTAGACAAGCATACATTAATAATTCCCTAATGTACAACACCATTGTAAGTTACAACACACTGAAATGTTATTTTCTTGAAATCTCATTAATCATAAAATTATTTGAAAATGAGAAAGCACAATGCCTCAGTAGATCTTATTAAAGCATTAAGTTAACAAGGACCAAAATGGGTACTAGTGTATATTGTGCTGATGGTCAGTTGATCCCTTAACCCTTTTTCTAGGAAACTCACTAGGCCTGCTGGCTCTCCCTATGGTACTTATTTCTGATGCTGGTGCTGTGTTGATGGTGCAATTTCATATCCAAGGCTCTATCTGCTTCTGATTCTGTGTTCTATTGTGCATCAGTGTATGCAAATATACACTATGTCCTGTTCAATGGTTACTACAAAGAAATGTAAATATCCTCTCACACAATCAAGCTATAAACATGTTTTCAGCTTGTTTTGTATAAACTCCCCAAGTTTCGCGACAGTGAAAATTATGATGCTACTGCGAAGACACATGATATGACAACACACAGAGTTAAAATGGCAGAATTCACGGTACAGCAGAAAGTGAAATGATGTTATTGGTTAGCCAAATTGAAGTTCCCAATAGCAATATGAAGAAGATTTAGGCAGGACTTTGGTGCAAATGTTCTAGTGTCATACCATTGTGAAATGGCATAATCGTCTGTTGGAAACAGAATCTGTGCTGAGGTAAAAGGTAAGCGGCAAAAAAACCAGTGTCCACAGCTACAGGTGAAGATGTAAGGCAAGTATTGCAGCATAGCCCAAGGAAGTCAATTCGACCAGCCAGTTTAGAGCTAGCTATTCCGAAGACAACTGTTCACATGGTTGTCTATAAAAGACTGCGACTTAGAGTGAACAAATCCAACTTATGCACAAGTTGTAGCGGAATGATAAACCCAAACGGGCCAAGTTCGCAACTGCACTGTTATCCCGTATTGATGATGAAAATGAATTCCTCAACCACATCGCATTCGAACACGAAGCAGCCTTTCACATCTGGTAAAGTGCACCGCCATAACTGCAGAATATGGGAAGATGAAAACTCACATGTCATAATGGAATATGAATGTGATAGCCCCAAAGCTAACATGTGGTGTGCTTTAACTGGTGATACAGTGATCAGACCTTTTTTCTTTGCTGAAAGCACAATAACAGGGACAACATACTAGATATGCTGGAGAACTATGCACTCCCACAAATACCGGATGAGTTCTTCTTCCAGCAAGATAGAGTCCCTCCACCTTATGCCCATGAAGTGCAACACTATCTCAACACACAATATACAAACAAGTGGATTGGAAGGGCAGGTCCCATTCAATGGCCTTCAAAGTCACCAGTCTTAACCCCTTTAGATTTGTTTTTATGGGGGTGTATAAAAACCATTGTTTATCAAACTCCAGTACAGGATCTGGCTTACCTCAGAAGGCAGATAATAGACTTGTGTTTCCATTATACCAGTAATGCTGTGGAATGTATGGAGGGAGATAGAGTTCTGTTTAGATATTCTTTGGGCCACCAAAGGTGCACATATGGTGATTTATTGAAACTTGGATCTAACATATAATCTAATTTCAGTTTAGGATATATTAAATTTTCTTTGTGGTAACAATTCAACGGGACACCCTGTATTATGATTTATGGAAACCTCCAAGTATCAAAAGGAAGGACTGGTTGATCAGATATATATCATTAGGCGAATTAAAGCTGCAATACAATGCAAGAAGAGCTATAATTTGTTGTAGAACATAATTACTCCTTGAAACAAACATTTGCTTACATACAGAGCTCTACTGGTGTGAAAACATTAGTAGCAGAAGTTATTCAGGAATTAAATAATAGGAAAAATATCTCAGTAACTAACAAGGAAATGCATACAGAGAATCACAATAGCAATGAAGAAACAGAACTAACACAATGTAGCAATTAAACAAGATTTTTTTTCAGGCCTGCAAGCTGGCTGGAAGCCCATGATATTTTAGAGTTACTGCATCAGAAATGCTTCAACTTACATTTTAGTGAATGAATTTTTCACTCATCTTAGCTTCATTAATCTACTTCCCCTCTATAAAAAGAAATGTAACTGTCAATGATACAGACTTTCTATGTTTTGATTAAAGTAAGCTTTGAAGCATTTGTGTGAAAGGACTATACTTCTAATGGATGATACTTCTCAGGACCGTGATAGACATATTGGACAGTCTATTCATTATCACTTTGGGTATGTGTAGGCTAAGGCTGCTAGGTAGAAAGAGTTTTGAAAAATTCAGTATTAGAGCCCGGAACTGAATCATTGATCTTTTGCACTGAAACATCTTCCAACTCCTCTCAGCTGTTCAGTGATAAGATTTTATTTTTAGACAGAGATATAACTTATGCAAAATTCGTCATAAGGTTTTTACTATATGCATCTAAAAATTAGCCATATATTTTTATTCCATACACCCAAGAATCTTTCCCCTATTGTATATCATAAACATTTACACATTTTATTATACATAGCTCAGTTATACCCCCAAAAAGTAAGTACACTATATCTAACTAGCATTAACATTATTAAGGCCATGTTTTTGCTTGTGATTTTTTTCATTAAAAATGTGTTGAAAATAAAAATAAATAGGCCCACAACCATGGATGATGTGTCACCTCACATCTCACTTTTCTACCTACCCCTTACAAATTCATATAATTATATATACAAGATGAATCAGAAAACCACAGATATATTTTCTCATGATTAAGGGAGTCTAAATGAGGACTTTCATATATTTTCACATAAATTTACATGCACACATTCACATCCTCTTTTATATTTCCAGACTCTAGTTAGAGTAGTGAATAATTGTAGCTAAAGAAAAATTCTCAGCCTCTAGCCAGGAATCGATCCCGGGATCTCAGTTCTGGTGGCGAGCATGCTAACCTCCAAACTCTTATATTCTGTTTTCTCTTAGGTTTTGAAATATCTGTGTTATTAACTTTGCTTATAACATACTTAACAACTTAAAATTAGGCATTTCATTTGTCAAGAGCTTGCCATGCTTATCTTCAAAATTATAGTGACACTGAGAACACCATAAGGTACATGAAGGCAAACCATCAGAAAGAAGCCATGGTAGTAAAAGCAGGTATTAAACACTATAAAAAACAGAAAAAAATGTATTTTAATTTTTCATTGTCTTTCTGTCCATCCATCCTTCCATTCCTGCAAGTTTATCAGCATATCTATACTGTATAAACTCTTAAGATACCAAGAAAACAGTGAAGCTGTTGCTTTTAAAATAACAAGGAAAGCTTATTTTAAATACATATATCTGTGACTGTGTATGGGGATATGCACTCAGAAATGTAAAGTTAGTAAGATACCAATACTGGTATTTAACTTCAGCACTTTCCAAGGATGTAATACAAACATTTTCAAGAAACGTAACAAGAACAACACACACCATCCTTTCCAACAAGTCAGGTACAGTTGAGAAGATGTAGCATTTTCATTATATGGTGTCACCTGCAAAATTAAATGCCCACTATTTTTCACGAGTTATTATTTTCATGAAAAATGCATTTACAGATATCTTTTAAGTAGTATTAAGCAAGGGGAAGGCAACTGGCAACTTCTTTTAATTTTTGTTCTAGGTTTACATATTTAATCATTGTGAAACTTCTAAACTTCATGCAAGTTGTTGTACTTCATCTAATATTTCATTATTAAATATGTACAAAATTCTGCAAAACTAACTTTTGTATAGGATGTTTTGGTTTCAAAATATATATTTAAAATATTTTGGGTGCATTCATATTTTGTCAAAAATGATTTATATTTTAACAAACTTTTCGTCAAATTTCTCCTGTCTCTAGCCATTAGCTAGAGATCCACGTTTTAAAAATTGAAATCACTTTAGCCTATAGTATCTTACTTTTATGTTCACAAAATGTGAAATAAAACCATTTCTGCAAATATTCATCTTAATTAACAAGAAGAGATTGAAGAATAAGCCTTCATATGAATATGTATTAGAATGAGTGATAAAATCATATGAATATAAGACAACATATTAGCTGAGGCTCTTCTGAAAATTGCAAAATAAAATGTTTATTTAAATTCACAAAAAAATTTAGAATAGTCAAAAATGCTGAAAAACAACTGAGAGAAATGGATTCATAGTTTTATATTCTGTTTTACCTAAATGACAAGGAATCATTTGGATGGATACTTGGAGTCTTGGCAATATTTAATGTTAAAACAATAATGTCAGATGAAAGTGCAAGGTATGATAGCAATGAAAATAAAACAAAAAATATCATTTTGGTCTTTACTTTTTTGTCAAATTTCACTGCTTGTTGCGTTAACCATGATAGTTTCCTTTGTAATCACCCTTATTAGCAAGTTTACCAAAGGATGCTGACCATCAATGCAATACTGAACACCATCCAAAATTGGCCTAACAATATCTGCCATTAAACCAGAATATGTTTATATAAATATAACATTTAAGAAGTTCTATTGCAAAAGCATTACTACAAAAAGCTCAAATAGAAATTAGTATAGGTGCGCTGCAAATTTATTTTCTTTGGCTCTTCCTTTATGGTTCAATTATTTCTTTCAGTGCTGTTTGTGTGCTTTTTAGAGCAAATCACAAGGGGTATAAATAATCTCATTTTTCACTTCCGAACTCTCTATTATATTCTATGAAATTAAATGTTGGTATTATGATTTGATTTTATACAGCAGTATCACCTTTCCAAATGGCTAAAAGTATGCAAGAATTTTTTTCACTGGAAAACTGTTAATTACACTATTTACAGAGATCCACATGTACAAAAATAAAATACTAAACACACATTTATACAGACATTTTTTAAGGATTGAAAGGTCAAAAGATTAAGGCAAGTATAAACTTTTACTTTCATTTATTTACCAATATTCCTACTATATAATTATTGTGTCAAGAATCGGCATAACTGAGCATTCAATACACTGCTGCTATAGATCTTTGGCTGTAGTTCAGTGAAATTAATTTATGTCACAGTTCTGTTTGCTTCTCTAAGGAACATATCTACCAAAACAAGTATGAAGCTATAGCCATAAAGCAAAATAAAATACAAGGCAACTTGTGCTTACTTGGAACTAAATATGGGTTCAGTAAGCACACAAATCATGAACTTAGGCAATACATACCACTTACCACCAGTTTAGAACTCTCCTATGGCTTGTAAATAATATTTAACATTGCGTTCTAAGGCATACTGCTTTTTTACTGCAACATTCCTCAAAATCTTTCTATTTTTAGAGAGCTGAGCAAGTATTGACCACACATTTAGGTTACAGATTATTTTGTTTGCAGAACAACATAGGCCATTTCAGGTACAGATGTTCAGTCACATTGGAAACTATGCATGTTGTTTTGCAGGATTTTTGTTTCGCTTTTCTAAAAGAAAGATGAGAGAGTGAGTTCACAGTGTTCTCTGCACACAGTGTCTGGGAAAATTAAATGTAAAATTAACATCAGCTTTGATATAAATTAGTCAATGATTTTCCTTAGCTATGTGCATGGAGGAGAGGTACAATGCATACTTGCAAAAAAACATATTGCAAACATGTGCAGTGTGATGTTTAAAATGTATATAAACACACCATCAAAAGAGGGCACCACAAAATCAACCACAGGTCCGAAATACAATTCCAAAGTCAGATGACATTTGGAAGCAGAAGATGTGGAGGTGGCTCCATAAAACATATCTTTCAGGTAAAATTTAGGTGGAGCAAAATATTAGTCCACATTGTTGATAGATAATTCATTGTGTTTAAATCCTAGTTTTTGAGAAAGCTTTAAAATACAGCATTAGAGACAATGATGATGGCATTTAATTATTAACAAATGATAAATGCTCTGAAGAACAAAACTGCTTGCGCCCACTTAGCGTTTAATTAATGCCACCATTAGGTTAACCATTCAATCTGGATTAACAAATGTGGTTTCCTTGTTTGATTTATCAAAGAGCTTGATTAAAGTTATTTATCATGTTTATTCTCTTATTATGTTCTCTTTTGCAGGGCAATTAGCAGTTAAACATTAAAGTTTCCTCTAAAAATCTATAGAAAGTAAGATAGCCCTCCTTTTGCAGAGTGCAATTTTAACTTGATTGTATTACTGTGCAATTCAATTTTATCATTAAATAGCCCAGTAAAGCAAAAAATCATAAGCATCTGTAGGAATATAGCGGAAAAAAATTGGGGAGCTTGCAGAAGACACAGAAATGCAATTAAAGCATACATGCAAGCAATTTATAACCCTTTTACTTACAATGAGATAAAATCACAAATTTTCCAGATAAAGAACCATTAGTAGTGTTTGTTATTTGTTTTATTAGTTTTCTGATGTTAATGATGACAGTTTGCTGAGGAGTTTCTGCATTAAATTCCTTTTAAGAATATGAAACAGAAAAGGACTCAGTAAAAGACATTGAAGAACGTGTTGAATTGATGCATCTGGAATGGCAGAACGCATGTCAATAGAAACACATTGTACATCTCAGTGGTGGTGCCTTATTTTCAGTATGAAAGAAGTTAGCTGACAAATAGTAATTCACTGCATGCAGAGGACGTCTTTGAGCAAACGTAGTTGGGCATTGTGATGCAGAATGTGAATCTCATCAGGAATCATAGCTTTCTCATCAGCAGAATAAGAAATGCCTTACTTCCATTAAGTGTAAAGAAATGAACAAGGCATACAGTAGCAAGCTTGTTGGTTACAGTTTTTCTAGTTGTAAGTGTATGATACAGTTTTGTAAGAAAGAGGCAGGAATTCAGTGATACAAGATGAATTTCATTGAAAGCTCTTTATGTGGCTAATGTCAACATTTTAATGCCTTAAATCTCTGTAACAACACAGCAAAAGCTATATAAACTTGAAAACTCTTTAGGGACCTTTAATCCACAGATATCTTTGTGGAAAACCCAAATAATTAATAACAGTTCCTCCTACTTTTGATGCCTAAAATCACTTAACACTGTGGAAAATGTGCAGTATACATTCAGATGCTCGATAAATTTGCTAATGAATTCATAAAAATTTTGGCATATTGCAGTCCATGAAGGAAAACAACTACGTAATACACCATTTAATAACAAGCCAAAGGATGAATCTGAATATTTGCAAAAGGAACTCGCAAATTTACAGTGCAATAGGCAATTAAAAGCAAAATAAACAGCTTTTTTGGTGGTTTTTATTATACCATTAATCTTAATGTCTTTGCTAAATTGCATAAATATGTAGCTACAATCTCAACATTTGGAAGCCCATACACTGTGAGAATATTATTTCCAAGATGTAGCATCCTATCCTATCTGATTTGACTAATGGAAATGCATTTACAATGCATGATGAGAACCACCTTCATTAGAAATTCAGACCTAAACCTTGGTTTAGTTACCAAGAAATGTAAAAATGTTCAATTGTACTTAAGTTTGCCTCTACTGTGCTTTAAGGGAACTATTCCATTCATTCACCTAACTGTTCATTTAACTACTAATACCACATTGTTTTATGTTATTAAGTAACAGTTTATGTTTATTTTGCAGTAAAAAATAGGCTTTCAGAGAGAGAAACTGTGCATATTAGGAATAAATTACTGAAATCAAGTAGTGCAATCATTGCTATGTACACCCTGATAGCTCCCCACAATCAGGCCAGGCAAGAAGTAGCATTGTACATACAGATAAACAAGATTAATATATTTTGTCGTTTATACTAATAACACCAAATCTATTATCTTTATATATTAACAATTATTTTGATCATCAGTCATCCTATTCTACATTTTAATTCTACAGAAATTGTCAGGGTGTACTTGAGTTTTACATGCCTGTACTGCACTCTTTACAGCTAATTAAGTGCCTTAGCTCAAAATAGTACAATACCCACCATCTCATGCTAACTATTAAAGTTCCAAAATATCCAGAATTCTAAAATTATTTTAGCAAAGTTAATATTTACATTTTTCTGTTCTACCCTGCTAATTGCAAACAAATCACAGAATATAAAGTGCATATTACTACCAACAAAAGGCCAAAACATCTTTTTCTCCTCCATTTGTGCATTTAATGTTGAATCAATATCTTTGCAATTCAGGCATTATAAAATAATTAATTCAGACACTTAAGAGAGCTGCCAAATACGTCTTTTTGTAACTTTTTTTTCCATCAATATTAAAAGTAACTGTATGGTCTGATTGTTCCAAGGTATTATAATGAACCTTATAAATAATTCTTGATAGTAAAGGTGACAAAAATGACATTGATGATACACTGCAATTTGGAAATTAAATTTGTTTGTAATAATTTCACTAATGAGCATTTCAAGTATCTGATGGTTCTATGAGATGGAATTAAAACTCAACAATTTAGTATAATAACATTAAAATATAATTGTTTTTATTACATAGAGAAAATCGTAAGTCTTAAAAGAGTAGCTGTTTAAACCAACACTTTTAGTTTAACATAACATTTTTATGGTTTCATAGTCTGCTATTAAATTAACATTGTACTAAAACATTTAAATAAATTTAAACATCATTAAAAATAATGACACTTTTTTAACTTAGCTTGTTCTGTTTAAAATATTTTAATAACCCTCATTATTTCTCCACATTATTTCTGCTATCATTGTGAAACAGTTTACCTATTTACATAACTAATGTGGCCGTGTTAAGTGTGCATCAATAGGGTTCAGCTTCCTTGCATGAACAGGTGATGGAGATGGTGTTGGAGAAGGTGGCACAGATATTTCATCCAGCTTCACTCGGTTGTTCAGGAAATCACGGATGTGTTGCACAATAAGATCAATGGCAACTGGAACAAATACATTTGCTGTAAAACATTGTAGCACAATGTAGAGGCAGCAAAATAATTAAATTAACAGTAACATCACTCTATTATTTTCATTTATGCATTTGCTCAAAAAACCACTTCCAGGGGCTAAACTGAAGTGATATGCACTGTTAATACTTAAGCAGGCCACCGAAGCTTATATTTTGGAAGTACTGTTTATTGCATTGGAGAGAATCTTTTAACCTGAACCACATACAACATATTTGTAACACCCTGCTCCCATTCTGGAAATGAAAGCTTCACAAGAGGTACACGAATATCAACCATGTTGAAAGGTATTTCTAATAGTCTGAAACTGCTTTTGTTCTATATTATTGAACATTTAGTAGTTTTTGAAGTATAATAAATTTGAAAAATGGAACTTATGATGAGATATGTAAATGGAGTCTCAAAAAATATTTTTCTTTGTGGAGAGTTGCAGATTTGTTCAGTTATACAAGGGTGAATCAAATATAAACCAGAATTTTATATTAGCCCCTCTGGTAGAGAGCAGAAATAGGTGGGGCTTTGAGAGAGTGTTAGTGGGGATGCCTGTTACTACTTGCTTCAGTACGCCATGAGCGAACAAGAGGTATATGTGTCTGTTGCACAACACATCATTATCAAGTTTTTGCAAAATAGGGCATCAAAGCTTTGGAAATTTTGAGACGGCTTCATGCAAACTTTGGAGAAGAAACCCTTTCAAATACCCAGGAGTATGAGAGGCACAAACAAGTTTTTGGCAAGATGGGAAGCAGTGGAAAATAAGCTGCACTAAAGATGACCACAGTCTTTCTAATGGAAAGGTCCTTGCAACCTTGGGGACTCAAAGGACTTTTTAATGGTAGATTTTCTTCATGAACAAAGGACTGAATATAGACTATTACTACTGTCAAGAGCAACATATCGCAACAAACAACAATGGCAACCAATCCAAGGTGTGTCTGTACTGCTTGGCAATGCAAAGCCACACACTGCTGTCTTAACATGAGAAAAAATGGATCTTACAGTCCAGATTTGTCACCCTGTGTACCATTTGTTTGGGGCACTGAAAGGAGAACTGGGAGGAAAGCAATTTATGATGATGCAGCAGTAGAGGAGTATGAGCGCAACTGGCTGTGCTCATGTTTCTCTTCTTTCTTCAAGGACATCACTAAAAAGCTGCCAATTTGATGGCAAAAAGTGTGTCAAATTTGGGAGATTATGTAGAAAAATATTGTGTGAAAAATATTGGTTGTGTTTTTATTGGTGGATTCAATGAATTTATAAAAAATCTTTCCGGTTTGTATTAGATTCACCGCAGTATCTGAATAGAATGGTACATGGATTTACATTACTGTGACTTATTTACATCCTTGAATGTTTGTTTAATATGCAGTGAGTCCAATAAATCCCAATTTAAATTGTTTTTCCTCAAAACTATGTTTTCTATACCTTTTCTTTGAAAGTAATCAGCCAATTGTAATGAAACTCTGCAGCAACATGTAAACATAATACCTGCTGATTTTCAACTTCAGTCATGTGCATATCCTGAAGAATACAGACATTAGTGAACACTGATGGTAAAAAATTATCGTGTTTTCTTCAAGTATGTTTTTTATGTGAATCATAATTTTTTGTGATAGCTGTAATTAAACTATTGGAATAATTCTATTTAAAATTAAGAAACATATTGCTCAGAGTTTTTGTACTCAATTACAAAGTTTTTCTGCATTACAGCTCCAACATATGTCCTTTTAACACATGAATTTTGCAAAATCTGCAATGTTGAAATGCTTTTGTTGTTTGCGCAGTTTTACAGAAAAATGTCATTCACCAATACACTCAGAGGTGCCAAACGGTTGTTTTAACTATTTGAAACCAAATCATTTCTTTGTCTATGAATCAAGGCACTACTGCACAACAATAGGCACAGTACTGCCTTTCTTTCATTCATTTCTTTCAAGTATAGAAATAGAGATGTAATTGCTTACATAAGCAAATCAAATTTCTCTATTGATAAATTAAGAAAATAAACCATGGTATTAAAAGATTCTCTGTGAAGTGAGATAAGATTGAGCTGGATTTCCTTTGGGTGGATAAAACATAAAATATATTTTATAATACATAAAAATTAAGCTAGTAACAATGAAGCAATTTATTTATTTATTATTTATTTATTGTTATATTAAAAAATATTTTACTTGTTAACTCGCTGTCAATTGCCAGGATAATATCAGCCCCACCAGTGTGCCAGAATTTCATCCTGCAGGAGTTCTACCAGTCAATCTACTAATTAGGGACTACCACTTTTAAGTACCCAAGAAAATCCTCTTTAGAAACTTTTAGACTCCTAACAGGCTAATAAACAATAAACATTTGTCTCAATAACTCAATAAACATTTATTCAAGATTACTTCACTGCCAACTGCTCAACATAAGATACCAACCAACTTTTAATACACTTAAAAAGCATCGGTCTAGACCAGGTTTGAACTTGCACCTTTGGGATCAGGGCAGTGTTTAACCAAATAGTCACCCAAATCGACTTTTGGTTGGTTGATTCCAAATGCTCACAAAGCAAAGAGGATTTTGAGAAATCTGTATGGAAAAAAAAAATGAAATTTTTCTTAAAATAAGCATTTAAAGTGTACAAAATTATTATGAAAGTCCTATTTACATGAATAAATGTCAAGAAAATAAAATTATTTTTGTTGTTTATTACATTTGGTGTTCAAGAAAAGGGTAACAAACTCATAATAGGGAAATGTTCACCATCTGCATGAAACAATGAAAATGGACCATAAGATGAACAGCAAAGTGGAGAACATCATCAAATACCTGCCCTGCACAAAAGACAAAATAACTGGCACTGAGATGGGCATGATCAAAGTTCTGGAGGACTTCAAAACATACTTTAACTCACTGCAATAATTAAGTAAATATACAGAGAGGATTGAAAAGCATTTTTGGTAGCTACATCACAGATTAAACAAGCTCAATGATGCAATGACTCACAGATTTTATCTGAAAAAGGGAGCACCAGAATAAAGGAATGTCTGCATTGCATGCAAAAAGTCGCCAAAATACAATAAGACCTTAGAAGCAATATCCCATTAGTTCCCCACCACTGTGCTACTGACACCTATGAGGCCATAGAAACACATCTTTCAATCGCTAAAACTATTGAATAGAAGAAAAAAAAATTAAAAAATAAAAATGTAGTATAATGTCCTTTCCATCTAGTTCCCTAGATAACATAATACTGCAAATTTTATCTTTATCACATTTAATTTTTCTTATACAACATTATTTTTCAGATATAACTGATATACTAATAATTAAAGTAAAATGAAAACAATTAAGAAGGATTAAAATAAATAGTATTACAAATGTTGTGCATATGCATGTCTGTCACAATAGTAAATTCCCACTACACTAAGTCAATTATTTAGTTGCTGGAAATAGTAACATAAAATAGTTACTAACCAGTTATTAACCTATAGGTATAACTATTAACAGAAACTAATAAATTATACCTCTGCTAGCTAGCATAGGTTTATCTTATTTATATTTTCTCAATACTAAGTTTATATAATTATTTCCCACAATTTTACTATTCATTGTAGTGAATTGTGAATGAAATCATCTAATTTCAAATACATGTTTACTCTAATATTGCCTTTACCCCTTCTGCAAATACACAACTCATAAAATCTATTATATAAAAAAAACTACTTTAATAATATGTATCATTATTTCACTGTTCTGTAACAAAAACTCTTCTTTATTACTCACACAAACAACTCTTTATTTGATAATAATTGGTAGCCGGACTTGTAGGCCATGGTCCAACTGGTTTAATTACCAATGTTTTGCCAAAATCTGCGTCCTGCATCTTCAGGGAACAAAGCTATTATATCAGCTCTGAAGTCCAACAGAATGAAAAGACTTTGTTCCCTGAAGATGCCAGACGCAAATTTTGGTGAAATGTCAGTAATTAAACCAGTTGGACCATGGCCTACAAGCCCAGCTACCAATTATTATCAAGTTGACAATGCTGGCGTGAAAGCCTAAGTATTTATGTAAATCTTTATTTCTTCCACTGATTACAAATGAAAATCCGTTCATAAATAAATGTCTTTATTCAAAGCTTTGGAAGCAGTTCTGCTGTAGTTTCCTTTCAATGCTCGCCGCAATGGCTACTACTGTACGTTACAAATTTCCACCAAAACTCACTCAAGAGTTGCACACCATACATAACCAGTTGAAACTGAACTCTCCGCAGGGCTCGTTCTCTCTTTTTACACCTGTTCATGAAGCAGCAAGACTCTTCCAGAAACAGTCACATGTGCAGACCACTGCAGGTGTCACAAACTTATGCAGGTGCAACAATTATTATCATCATCATTATTATTATTATTATTCTTAAAGCCCTGGAAGCCCTACCATCCATCGACCAAATTGTCTCTGAAGAAAGAATTGTGGCAGTTTACACAGACAGTCAAATTACTCTCGATCTACTAAAAAACAACTTTAAACATGGATTCATTATATCAGAAATAAGAAAAGCATTAAGAAAACCCCGGGAACAAAACTGGACAGTACACTTTGGCTGGATAAAAGCCCATGTTGGAAATCACGGCAATGAGATGGCAGATAAATTGGCAAAGGAAGCTGCAATAGGAAGCACTGGAATCACTGAGTATACGAGAAAACCAAAATCAACAGTCATTACAGAGATAAAGGAAGAACGAACCATCAAATGGCAGAACGAATGGAACAACACAGCTAAAGGAGCAACATGCAAGAAGTACTTCCCATTAGTTAGAGATAGATTAAAACTCAAATGCCAGATAACATCAGAGATCTCCGAAATTGTAACAGGACACGGCAAAAATAAATCACATCTACATCGAATAGGGATCCTAAACAACTCTAATTGCCCATGTCGGAAAGTCACGAAGACCGTAGACCATCTACTATACGGTTGTGAAATGCAGCAACACGCCAGAAACAAGCTAAAAGAAGAAATCTGCAAAAGTGGAGGAACATGGCCAGTGCCACAGAAAGAACTAATACACAAACATTTTAGACATTTTAACAAATACGTGAAAGCAATAGTGTATGATAGGGTCTGAAGGACAAGTGAAAAAGTGCAACTTGAGATAATAATACTGAAAGAAGTATTAAAATATGTAAATAATGTATGCACAATGTAAATAGTGTGAAATATGTAATGCATGTAATATTACTTCGGTAATGGGGCATGCTGTTTTGAATAAATGGGGAAAAAAAAAAATATTATTCTTATTATTATTGCTGTTATTATTATTATTATTATTATTATTATTATCCAAGGGTTTTTAGATTATTTATCATATTGTTATTAGTGTGAATGTGAGTCCAGTAAACAAAGAAATTGTTTTAGTGTGTTCTATTTCTAATGCATTAATTATGCAGTTGTAACCAGTTTAAAATTGTAAAGATTTGTTAAATATGTTGAAAGGAATGAGCAGCTTCTATGAAAGTTAACCTGCTAATGGCTGATTGTAAAGTAAACGGTATCAAAGCTTCAATATTAATTTATTGTTAACTTATTCAATTTGTTGCTTGTTTAATAATTGTTATATTTTGCCAAGCCATTGCTTCTCTTGATCACAAGATCAACGATTTACATATTCAATTATTACAATTTAATAATTTTCTACAGAATTAAATATTACCCAACTGAACCTGGTTTTATATATATATATATATATATATATATATATATATGTATGAAATGAATCACTGAAATGTATGTCCACGCATAACTTCTGAACAACTGCACCAAATTGAACAATTCTTTTTTTTTTTTTTTTTGGTGTGTTCGTTATTGTCACAAGGTTTGTGTAAAAGAAAATGTTTAAAAATCATATGCGAAAGGTTTTAAAGTCTCATAATATGAATCAGTTTACAGTGCCAAGGGAACGCAGTTGGTTAATAGCGCCAGATGGCCGTGGTACCATGGTTATTTGTTGCTAAATGGCAGTAGTAGTTGTCTATTTTTCCTCCATATTCAATCTTAAGGTAATGGACCAGTTTATTGAGACAATGATGCAATGCAGCAATGAAATTCAAATACATTTTTATGTCTTAACTGTTGTTTCCTTACTCCTATTGTTTAAAATAAAGAGGCAAAGAAGCTTTCCTGGCAACGAAACCAAGAGTACATACTTATTTATTTACCGCTAGATGGCCATAGTACTGCTCTATTTTTCCTCCCCAATCAATGTTAAGGTAACACACTAGTTTATCGAATGACAAAGCGCAGCAGTGAAAGTCAAATACATTTTTATGTATTGACTGTCTTTTCCTGTCTCCTACTGTTTGAAATAAAGAAGCACAGAAGCTTTCCTCGTGATGAACACCTAGAGTAAGTACTTATTTATTTTCTGCTAATACTATGGCATACTGCTCTATTTTCCCTCCCCATTCAATGTTAAGGTAACACTACAGTTAATCAAGACAATGATCCAACATAGCAGTGAAATTCAAATACATTTTTATGTATTAACTGTCCTTTCCTGGCAACGAACACCTAAAGAATGTACTTATTTATTTTCCACAAGATGGCCATAGTACTGCTCCATTGTTCTTCCCGATTCAATGCTAAGGGAATGCACCTGGTTATGGAGTCAATGATGCAAGATAATGGTGAAAATTAAATATATTTCTTACATATTAAGTAGCATTCCCCTGGTCACATCATTTAAATAAAGAAATAAGTATATTTTTGTTGTAATTCTTTAAAATGAACAAGTTATAAACTATGCACATAACCAATAATCCTTCTTAGAATCTGAAAATAGCAGAGAAATGACAGGAACCAGATAGTAAACAGTTTTAGCTTACCTTCCTATTGCAGATGTTGATGGTTTGAGGTTATATGGTACATGGGCTAGCTCAATGTGATTTCATCAGAACATGAAGATACCCTCGTCATCATCTCATTGCAATTGCAGTGCTGTTAATACATTTGATCGAGTAATAGTTTGGGTTATATGGAGAAATTTAATACACAAAGCTATCATCAAATAAAAGATGATCAGTTGCCCAACCAGATCTACTTGCTCTTAGTTATGTCATTGTTAGCGATTAAAATGGCTGTTTTGATATAGCAGAAAATAAAGAAAGAGGTGGGAAACATTAGGAGTAAAGGAAAGAAAGAGATTCGGAAGAAGCATGAATGTTACCTTGTAACTTTCTCCTTAAGGTAATTCATTGCCTATATCAGTGTTTACCCACCACACTATGGAAGCGCTACCATTACTGTTATTATGCCAAAATTATCCTAGCTTACCCACGCTGTTAACTGCATATGTCATCCTTTCCACACTACCTTATGGGTGCGCTGACTTTCTCCTTTTCGCAATACCAACTATTATATTATGCAGATCATTGCTCTTCATTACTCTTTTCAGATGCAAAGACATTATTAGACATTGGCAATGGGAAAATTTCTGTTGACACTTCTATGGGCTTCATTTCGTTTCCACCAAATTTTCATCACTTCACAGCATCAAAGGAGGAATTAATATCGAAAGTGTTCCCAAATATTGGTGCAGGTTACAAAAACTATGCTGAGCACTAATAAGAATGTAGATGATTTGAATATAAAAATTCAGAGTAAAATTGATGCATAAATGCATTAATTTAACTCGATCGATTCCATTACCAATCTAAATGCAGTCGTCAATTATCTAGCTGAATTGCTGAATTCATTGCATTTGCCAGGATTACCGCCACAATTTACAGCTCAAGATTGACTCGGTGATAATTATGCTACGCATTCTCAATCAGCCAAAATTGTGCAACGGAATAAGACTCGCTGTTAAAAAAATTTATGAACAATTTTATTTAAGCTACTATAATCATAGGAAAGTTCAAAGGCGAGGATGTGCTTATTCCAAGAATACCATTAATGCCAACCGATTATCCTTTTGAATTTAGCGTGTTCAGTTTACGGTGCACCTTGCATTTGCAATGACAATAAATTCCAAGGTCAATTGTTAGAAGTGTGTGGAATACACCTTAAATTGCTGTGTTTTTCGCATGGGCAGTTGTACATTGCGTGCTTGAGAGTCGGCAAACCATCGGCACTATTTATACATTTCAATACATTACAATAAAGTATTGTCAAATTATTTAATTGTAATTTTATTTCATTGCATGGTCGTACTGTAAACGAAGATTTTGTCTCAGTTTTTTTCATTAGGTACACCACCTGTGCGAAGCAGCTAGTTTGATATCAAGCATTGTTAATGAAAGTGATTTCCATATTTCTCAGTCTAGTAAAGGTAGTCAAACCCTCCTTTGATCGACCGAGGCCTGTTTTTCATATGGTTTTTTTTATTAGAACTGCCCTGCTCTGCCCTAGTTAGAAGAAGGGAATTTGAATGGTGGGAAACCCAGGCAGCGGGTAGCACCTTCTTCCACCACCCTCACTCACCATTTACATTCGACATCAAATTCTATGTACAATGTACGTAGGGATAGAGAAGGTATTGTAATGCACCCAAAAATTTGATACCGACATTTCACTGGAAATATATGTTTTGGGGTTACCTGAGTCCGAAAAAAGCATTTTTAAAAAAGGTCCGTGTGTGTGTGTGTGTGTGTGTGTGTGTGTGTGTGTGTCTGTCTGTGTGTCTGTGGACAGCATAGCCCCAAAACAAACAGACCGTTAAATACCAAACTTGGTATAATAAATACCTAATAGAACAGTAAATAATAATCCTTGAATAGCTTGATTATTATTATTTTCTAATAATCCATGTTTAGTATCTTCCAAGAATGCGACACGAAGATTTTAAAAAAAAAATCCCCCTACTAAAAACTACCTTTTACATGGAAAAAATTTCGAAAATTTTGATTTTCTTAAAAATGTCTCTAACGATCTTGATTAAAATCCCGTATATTAAAGCTATTTATGTCCGAAATAAAATATATAGCTCGAATTTTTGGGGAATAGCCTTTGAAGACCTCTTTATTATGGATGAATTTTTCTTAACTGCTAAACCGTAAGAGATAGAAATAAAAAACTCACTACATAAAAAATGTACATCACGACAAAACACACAATTTATGTCCTTTACGTTTTTTGTCGTGGAGGTAACCGTTTCTGAGATATTCCTTTATTATTGGTTTCAATTTTGAAGTACTTAAACTTTTCTCAGTCAGGAAGTGTCCGCTTTTCTTTTGTTCTACTCCTGGCCAAGCAAAGAAGTGATTTGCGATGACAATCGCATAAAGATATATTTTAAAAATTTGACAATCACTTTAGCATAGCGCATTCCCTTATTCTCTTCTACTTATTAGGAACTAAGTAGGTATTAAGGATATTCTGCTAATATTTATCTCAATTAGCATTGTGTACAAAGATGAGTAATCTTTTGTAGGAGGTTTGTAGAGCAGCTAGATTAAGTCATGTGAGTGTAACACATCAGATTTTTAATTTCGCCTTCCTCTTCCAATTCTACCTTCTTCACCTTCACCTAGTGCCATTTGTTATGGAATATAATCATCTATCAGTGAATCAGGTTTAAATTTAAGGTTTTGAACTCTTTCAGATCTTAATTCTTTGTTACCTTCTTGTATATGAATTACTGTTTCCAGTTCTCTCTTACCAGAAAATTTTACTAATTATGTGTACCATTTGTTCTAAATAATTATGCAAGTCTTTGATTCTTTATACATCAGCTATTTGAGACACAATTAATTCAGTTAATTCTTCAGTAATTTGTTCTCCATACCACAGATATCAAAAAGGGCACATTTGGATGTGCTTTGTTTATTACAAACTAGCTGCACGCCTCGGCTTCGCACGGGTGGTGTACCTAACGAAAACAACCCAGACAAAATCTTCCGTTTACAGTATGACCATGAAATGAAATAAGATTACAATTAAATAATTTGTCAACACTTTATTGTTGTGCATTGTACTGTACAATTTTCCTTCCAGAGAGAAAACATAGCGCTGATAGTTTTGCCGACTCTCGAGCATGCGAAAAACACGACAATTCAAGGTATATTACACACACTTCTAACGATTGACCTTGGGATTTATTGTCATTGCGAATGCAAGGCGCCCTTAATTCAAAAGGCAAGTCGGTTGACATCAGTGGTATTCTTGAAATAAGTAAATACTCGCCTTTGAATTTTATGTTATAGTAACTTAAATCAAAATTTTCATGATTTTTTTTAACATGAGTTTTGTTCCGCTGCATAATTTCGGCTGATTGATATTGCGTAGTATAATTATCACCGAGTCAACCTTGAGCTGAAAATTGTATGGCGGGAACCCTGGCAAATCCAATGAATTTAGGAATTTAGTTAGATAATTGACGACTTCATTCGGATTGGTAATGGAAATGATCGACTTAAATGAAAGCATTTGTCCTTCAATTTTACCATGAATTTTTTCATTTAAATCATCTACATTCTTATTAGTTGCTGCTAAAATGGCTCGTTCGCTCAACCAAGCATAGTTTTTTGTAATTTGCATCAGTATTTGGAAACACTTTCGATATTAATTCCTCCTTTGACGTTATGAAGTGACAAAAATTTGATGGAAACGAAATGAGGCCAGAAAAAGTGTCAACAGAAATTTTCCCATTGTCAATGTCTAATAATGCTTTTGCATCTGAAAAGCGCAATGATCTGCGCAATGTAGCATAAATAGTTAGTATTGCGAAAAGGACGAAGTCAGAGCACACATTAGGTGTTGTGGAAAGGATGATATATGCAGTTAGTGACGTGGGCAATCAAAATGTTGTTGGCATAATAACAGTAATGGCAGCGCATCCATAGTGTGGCTGGTAAAGGCTGACATGGGTAATGGATTACATTAAAGAGAAAGTCACAAAGTAACATTCATGTATCTTCGGAATCTCTTTCTTTCCTTTACTCCTAATGTTTCCCACCTCTTTCTTTATTTTCTTTTATGTCAAAACAGTCATTTCTAAGGTTAAAAATGACATAATTAAAGAGCAAGTAGATCTGATTGGGCAATTGATAAGCTTTTATTTGTTGATAGCTTTTGTGTATTAAATGTCTCCATTTAATTCAAAATACTACTTGATCAAATGTAATATTGCACCGCAATTGCAGGTGACGCGGGTATCTTCATGTTCTTTAGCTAGCTCATGTACCACAAAGCGTCAAGTAGCCAACATCTGCAACAGGAAGTCAACCTAAAACGGATCTCGTCATTTTTCCGCAATTTTCAGATTCCATGAAGGGTTAATGGTTATGTGCATAGTTTATAACTTGTTCATTTTAGAGAATTAAACAAAAATAATTATTTCTTTATTTAAAAGATGTGACCGAGGGAACGATACTTAATACATAAGAAATATATTTGATTTTCACAGTTATCTTGTGTCATTGTCTCTATAACCGGATGCATTCCTTAGCATTGAATGGGGAAGAAAAATAGAGCAGTAGGTACTACGGCCATCTGGTGGCAAATAATTATTATATTAGATACGTATTTTAGGTGTTCGTCGCCAGGAAAGCTTCTTTATTTTAAACGATAGGAGCAAGGAAAGGACAGTTAATACATAAAAATGTATTTATATTTCACTGCTACGTTGTATCATCTCGATAAACTGTTGTGTTACCTTAACGTTGGATGGGGAGGAAAAATATTACTATGACTATTTAGTGGCAAATAAATAAGTACTTACTCTAGCTGTTAGTCGCCAGGAAAGCTTCTTCGCTACATTATTTTAAACAATAGGAGTAAGGAAAGGACAGTTAATGTATCAAAATGTATTTGAATTTCCCTATTTGTGTCGATAAACTGTTGCATTACCTTAAAATTGAATGGGGAGGGAAAATATAGCACTACGACGACAATTTAGTGGTTTCACTGCCATCTGGTGGCTATTAACCGAAATGCGTTCACTTGGCACGGTTTTATGAATATTATGAGATTTTAAATACTTTCCCGTACTATATTTAAACATTTTCTTTCCCACAAACCTTGTCGTGACAATAACAAAAAAAAAAAAAAAAAAAACATTATGTTTAAGATATTTTATGACAAACGAGATGTACCTGGGGTGGCTGATAAGTCCCGGGCCTCTCAATGAAAGCAGCATTTAATTTTTTTTTTTTTTTTGGGGGGGGGGTTATTTCTCAACATAATCTCCAGAAAGGTCAATGCATGTCATATCGGTGTTCTAACTTAATCAAACCATCTCTGTAAAGCGATTTATCAAGGTCCTCAAAATAGCTGTTTACCGCATCAATGACCTCGTTGCTGTCAAATATTCGTCCTCCAAGACATTTTTTGAGGTTTGTGAACATATGGTAGTCACTGTGTGCTAGATCTGGCGAATAGGGTGGATGTTTAAGCAATTCGAACTTTAATCGCACATTTTTCCCATTGCAATGACTAACTATGGACCGGAGCATTGTCGTGAGGAAACAAGATTTTGTATTTTTTGCCAAATGAGGTCTTTTTCTTTTCACCTCTTCACTCAAACGTTGCAGTAAGCTTGCGAAGTAGTCACCAGTGATACTTTTATCCTTTCTCGCCTTAACCTTGATAGCTGACAAAATTGACTTTGTCTTTTTTGGAGTTGGTTCACCTGGCGCAATCCACTGTTTTGACTGTAATTGACTTTCATGGATGAAACTTGGATGCATCACTACACTGTGTAGTGTAGTGCTGCATCCAAGTTTCATCCATGGTAATAAGCCATCTCAAAAATGCATTGGGATTTTTACGGTGGAGTTTCACATTCTTAACAGAAACAGTTTTTCTTTGCAACTTTTGATAAGGTGTCAACAAACGCGGCACCCATCTTGCACAATTTGTGAAAGCCCAAAACATCACTTAAAATATTACCTGCACCTTCTTTTGATATATTTACAGTCTCTGCTATCTCAAACAACTTTAATCTGCGGTCTTCCATCCTAAACGATTCATTTTTTCAATGATCTCTGGAGTTGTCACTTCTACAGGTCATCCAGTGCTCATACGTCCCATTTAAACTCTGCAACCCACCTTTTAATCATTACATATGAAAGGGCAGAGTCTTTGAGTGTACTGTCCATTTCCTCCTTGATTTTTTTTAGGCGTTAAGCCTTTCAAATGGAAGCATTTAATCATTTCTCGTTTTTCCAAATCCTTCATTTTCGTGGAAACTCTAAAGTTGTATTGTTTAATATGCTGTCATTCGAAAACTAAACAAGCTATTGACCTGCAACTAGTAGTACAAGCTAGTCTAGAGTTAAACTTTACGATACTATCGTCTAACTGGCCTAGTGGCGCCATATCTGTGTGAAGCTCGGGATTTATCAGCCGATCCTCGTATATTTTGAATTTTCTGGGAATAGCTTCTGAAGACCTCTTCATTCTGGGTAGCTTTTGTATAACTGACAAACCATAAGAGATATACAAAAACTTACTACACCAAAAAGTGGATCTAATTAAAACACACAACTTATGTCACATGTTATGTCATAACCGTTTTCAAAATATTCCGAATTATTGGTTTCCATTTTAAGGCACTTAAACTTTTCTCAAACATGAAGACATCTTTCTTCTCGTTTGTTTACTCCTGGCAAGCAAAGAAACCGGAATTTCAATTGTTCCACATAGCGACCGGCTTTTAAAGGACGAGACTGTCGCTTTAGCCTGTGCATTTTCTTATTTCCCTTCTACTTTCAAGGAAGCTAGTAATAAGACTATTCTGTTTATGTTTATCTTAATTAACAGATGTAGATAAGAAATTAATGTTTTTAATGAAAAGTTTGTTTACCGAACAGATAGATGACCTCATGTGAATGAAACAGATTACATTTTTTTCCCCTCTACTTACAAGGTACCAAGTAATAAGGGCAATTTCTGCTAATGTTTATCTCGATTAGCAGTGGCGTAAATCTATGACACGGGGCTACTGATATTACTTCCCTTACGGAGGAAGCCGTTGGTTCCGTGTCATAGATTTACGGCACGTAAAAGAACCTTAAGCGTGATAAAATGCCTCTGCACAAAATTAAGCTCTTTCACGCCCAATGTAGAATGGGACGCTGAGAACCACGGCAGTTAAACAGCGTCCGTAAATAACACTCAATTTAATTTAATTTTGGCCGTTATGGAATAATTATGTAGACGAGAGACGTAATTATTCAATTCAAGGCATTCTCGGCTAATGCATTGATATCTTGTATGTTGCAGGATGAATCTCAATAATTGAAGATCCCTTGTTGGTAATTTAACGAAATGGTTGGTTTTTACATCACATTTTGGAAGCATAAAATTTCAAGACTGGACAATTCATCATCATAATATCCTCCAGGACAACTCATTTTGAATATTGCAACATTGCATTAGTGGGCACATTGGGGGCACATGTGACCAAAAGCGACACAGTTGAAATTCTGAGATGTTTATCATACATAATTGTAACCTTTTTGACATATTCTTCAATCCCTTTTGGAAGTTTCGGGTTTGCGAAATTGTCGAAATAGAATACAACATTTCCGTTATTCTTTAGCCACATATTGCGTACCTTCATTTGCTGAAGTATTCAGATTTACCACACTTCTGTTGACTCGCAGTTGTGAAGTAGTTCATCAAACATATATACACCTCTAAAATCAGATGTTTAAACATACACCATTTTAATCATTTTAAAACTGTTCATTGCTTTATCTGATATTCGCCAACATCTTTACTGAGTTTTTTAGACTTCCTTTTTAAACCTTAGCCTACATTCTTATAGGTTTTAACGATAGCTATATGTGGCATCATGAGTAAAAACCTGCCAGCTCTTGCTGAGTTATCTTAATTCTCCAAGATTTTAACAGCAGCTAAAAGGGAGATTTGATAAAGAAGTTAATATTCCAGCATTATAAGACAACATTTTGATAATAAATAACATCAAGAGTAGTTAGCTAATATCCTGCAGCTCCTAAGTGGAGCATTGGACATCATTATGGGGTTCTTTTACGTCCAAATAAATATTCCATGGTACCACCGTCTTTACTTCCCTTCCGAAGGAGGCCACACTAAGACTTTCGCGTCCGAAAAAAAAACCCATCACCTTCCGGCAGGTTTGAACCTTCAGTCTTGGATTTTAGATGCTAGAATTGTAAACATGGAGGGCGACGTTAACACGAGTAAAAATCAGCAAATTCTTGCTAGAGTCTTGCTATTCAAACCGTTACCTTTAGTTTGAAAGATTTTAGCAGCAGTAAAAAGGAACATTATGGGTAAAATATCCGGCAAGGTCTTTTCATTTAGAACCTTTTACCAATTCAACCGTTTATCTGCAAACTTTTACCTATTAACCGCTTCAAGAGCCGCCAAATCCCTGGGGAACACGGTATACCTGAGTAGTCAGATTACTGCTGCATGATACTTGTCTGTTTTGCTTTTCCAGGCACTTTATATTCCAAACACACGCCATCAAAGGAGCCTTTGCCGAAGTACTTGCTGCGTTTTCCTGAGGGGCAGCGAGCAATTAGAAACTTAGTGATGCTATTCCGTCTTTGAGCTCGAAACTATTAGTCATTATTCTTTTGGCTCGAGAAATTTAAGCAGTATCCGAAACATATCGAGTTTACCTTGTAGTGCGGTAAATAAAAGTTTTAACATGGTCGCTGGGCACCCCTTGGTACAGGATCATCTGACGCGCTGGAGCCTGAGAATAATTCTGACATTTAAGTTCATTCAGGCCTGTGCATATGCGTGGTTCGGTGAACTTGATTGTAAATGCTCTCACTAGAGATTTCTTCGAACCGCTTTCATCCCAGTATATGAGAAGTATCCCGTTGTAGGCAAATAGTTGTGCATTTCCGGAGCTGTTTGAAGCATTACAGGAGCACCAGCGCGGAGACTCTGGTTTGTGATATTGAGCAAATTGAAACTGATCAACAGGTGCCGTTATACCAGCTTAAGAACAGAGTTTTCATGACGCGGGCAACCCTTGACGTTGAAGATAAGGATTAATCGTTGGTTCCCATCGTTTTGGCTTACTTTTATTCATCGCCATTAGAGGAGGGCTAACTAGACATTCTCAAACCAAACTAAAATCCACGAGCAATTAGTGTCGTCTAAGAAGAATGAAGTTAATAGCGCCCTCAGCTGTTTGAAACATTACAGGAGCACCAGCGCGGAGACTCTGGTTTGTGATATTGAGCAAATTGAAACTGATCAACAGGTGCCGTTATACCAACTTAAGAACAGAGTTTTCATGACGCGGGCAACCCTTGACGTTGAAGATAAGGATTAATCGTTGGTTCCCATCGTTTTGGCTTACTTTTATTCATCGCCATTAGAGGAGGGCTAACTAGACATTCTCAAACCAAACTAAAACCCACGAGCAATTAGTGTCGTCTAAGAAGAATGAAGTTAATAGCGCCCTCATCAGATCTTATCAGATGTGCGCTATGGCTAAGCCTGTCCAATGTACATTATGGAAGGGGTTGATTTCGAACGTGGTTATTAGACCGGTAAAAACTTGTTTCATGACTTTGTGGGCCCCTTCATCTGAGAAGACATTCTTCAGCACGACCATCTGTACCAAGAAGATTAGACACTGTACATAATCAAGGCATACGTGTGGCTGTTGAAGCTTTTCCAACCGGCCCAGTTGTGAGCCTTTATGCCGAATCATGCTCAGCACAATCCCTCTGCAATGTCGGCGTGATGTCCTGTTAGTAAATTATGGCTGTGGGCTTAGGTGCATGTCTGTGCATCCAACGTCTACAACGTTCGTTTTTCCATAACGAACTGGACGAATATTATAGCAACTTCTCACGTAGTCCAACGCCTGCAGGTTTTCGTTCTCCTTCGTTACGTGCAACATCCCAAGTAAATCTCGAGATGACGGCATACGGGAAGTATATCATGCCTGTGTTTAGTATCCGTACTTTATTTTCCATTTTTTTTTTATTTGTTAAATTTCGGTTTGCATAGCGGAACATCCATTTATACTGCAGAGCTCTATGACATTTCCCGAGCCATTCCCTCTGTTCGCTGTCGAAATCTGGGTGACCTCATTCTCTTAGTGCACTTCAGCAAATCCGTGAGCTGTGCAACTACCATCTTATCGTGCAACGCCCTCCACATTTACACGCTTCTGGCAGGAAAGACGGCAACCACAGAACTCAAGTGTTACAACTGCTTTAGTAACGGCTGAAGACTTATGCTTGTGCAGAGAGCGGTACTTTTGTACTGGCGTAAAGAGTGGTCAGCTCTATGCGAAATAAGCTTAGAGAAGCAGAGGACCTCCCTGTAAATAGGCAACTTCCTCTCGTGTATGAAGTCGTGAGGAGGTGATATTGGCTCGATTGCGCATTAGCTACTGCATTTAGCAACTTGCCATTAATAGAAATAGATAAAAATATGTAATCATTGCTTAAGTATCGTCAATATAAAAAGCCAATTTGTTGTGTTTTATCGCTATCAAATCGAATTATCTTAATTGGTAAAGGAATAAATAAGACATATGATTAACGCCAAATAATAATTAGTGTGCATGGCAATTGCAATCTCTTATTTAAAAAAAAAAAAATATATATATCTGATGAGTTCCATTCACATGGCTTTCTCTACATCTCTACAAAAATATTGTTAAAAAGCTTATGCTTCTATTTACTTCATGTTAATCAAGAACAAATTAGCAGAAATAGTCTTATTACTTGCTTCCTTGTAAGTAAAAGCGAAATAAGGGAGTAACATAGGTTCAAGTGATAGTGAAAAACTGGTTGCTATGTGACTTGTTTGTATTGACAGGAGTTGTCAAATTCCTGTATAGTTTTTCAAACTTGAAACTAATAACAAGGAATATCTCAAAAACGACCAGCTCCACGAAAAAAATGTATATAGCATAAATTATGTGCTTTAACGTGCTCTACATTTTTTGTGTGATAAGATTTTGTCTATCTCTTACGGTTTAGCAGTTATGCAAAATTCCATAAAATTCATCCGGAATAAAGTACTCTTCAGATGCTATTCCCAGAAAATTCAAGATATACATTTTATTTGACATGTAAATAACTTTAATATGCGATATTTTAATCAAAATCGTTAGAACCATTTCTGAGAAAATAAAAAAAATCGAAAAAAGTTCCGTGTAAAGGGTAGTTGGGGGTGGGGGATTTTCTTGAAAATCTTCGTGTCGCATCCATGGATGATACCAAACCTAATAACCAAGTTTGGTTTTTAACGGACCTTTCGTTTTTGAACTATGCTGCCCCACCACACACATACACACGCACACACACGCGCGCAGACAGACACAGGCATTTTTCTAAAAATACGTTTTTTGGATTCGGGGGTCTCAAAACATTTATTTTCGGTGAAATCTTGGTATCAAATTTTTGGGGTGCATTACAATACCTTCTCTATACACTATAAACATAGCACGTGTAGAGAAGGTAAACATAGCCGCCTTATAAATAGCATAGAGGTGAATGCGGAAATAAGGTAAACAATTATACATTTTAAATATAAACATAAAATGATAGATACGGGGAGAGAGAGAAAGAGAAAGAGAGAGAGAGAGAGAGAGAGAGAGAGAGAGAGAGAGAGAGAGATGCTTGAGTTTCATTTATGTCAGGAATGGGCAAGCAAGCGCATGCCATAGAGGACGGGAGAGGTTGGTTGAAGAGAGCGAGCCCGCCAGTTCGGTTTTTTCGTGACGTCATACCCACAATCTTACAGCAGATACCGATACCTAATCATATGGTGGTTCTATAATACGTTTTACAGATATATATATATATATATATAAAAACTAGAAAAAAAAAGTCTATTCTTTTATACAATTTGTATGGAAGCTAAGTTTGAGAATTTCAGCTGCAGTTCCGACCGTAGCACTGATAATTACAAACCTACCTTTATCACAGTATTTAATAGCATTTGATTACTTATTTACGCCAATTAAGTACATGCTCTTTAAAATTAAAGTAAAATGGCAATACTGGTTTCCGGCCAAGCGATTTATTAATATTATGCAATTTTCGCATTTAGCTCTCATGGTTAATAAATAAATTTTACTATGTACATCTGTAGCGCAGATTAAAGTGCTCCAGCCAAACTGGGTTTGGAAATCCTTTTATCGAACATTTATTTTTCCAACTAATAATATCTGTCTATATATATTTAATTTATATGAACATTATACGTGTTATTATTTCTAATTAAAATTATGTTAACTTAGAAAAAAATAGTTTGCTTAAAATCGAAAAGTCCCTTTCTATGAAATTTTAAAGATTTGACACAAGCAACTACAAAAATTGCATCGAGTGAAGGGTTTCTTTTTATGAAAGAAATGAATGTAAATATTTTAATAAGAGTTCAAGTCAAATGTAAAGATGTACCAGAAATTCATTCACTATAAACTAATTAACCTGATTAGTTTCAAATAAAATTTCAAAGTGCTTTGAAACGAAAGCTCATTTCAATTTCCCGGCGTTGGAAATGAGGTACACTGATATTCCAACTGCTCCGACTTCTTGATAAAATATTTAAGTGCACTCCAATATGTAAATGATTCATTATCCAAAACGACCGTAAATTAAAATGTTTACGAATAAACTTTAGTTATCTGCTTTTTAAAGAGTTCTTTTAAAAAATCTGCTATGCTCCATTCACATGAGCTTCTTTACCTGTTCTAAAAACTTCTTACAAAATATTATTTTGTTTTTCTATTCCATGCTAATCGAAATACGCATTAGCAGAATGGTTTTATTACTTAGTTCCTTATAAGTAAAAGGGAAGCAAGGGAATGCACTATGCTAAAGCGATGATCAAATAAATGATAATAATAATAATAATAATAATAATAATAATAATAATAATAATAATAATAATAATAGCTTTGTGTTGCATCCTTGGGATATTCTAAACTTAAATACCAAGGTTGGTATTTATTTCATTTTTACTTTCTCTATACGTACTATGTACATAGTGTATAGAGAAGGTATTGCACCACCAAAAAAGTCGATACCGAGATTTCACCGGAAATATATGTTTTAGGGTCCCCTGTATCCAAAAAAAATATTTTCGGAAAAAGGTCCGTGTGTGTCTATGAACACGATAATTCAAAAACGAAAAGTAGGTAAAAATGCCAAACTTGGTATTTAAGTTTAGTATATTCCAGGGATGCGACACGAAGATTTAGAGAAAAATCCCCCCACCCCCAACTACCCTTTACATGGAACTTTTTACAAAAATTTGTATTTTCTCAAAGATGATCGAACGATTTTGATTAAAATGTTGCATATTTAAGTTATTTACCTGACAAATAAAATGTATATCTTGAATTTTCTGGGCATAGCCTCTGAAGAGTAGCTGATGAATTTTACTGAATTTTGAATAACTGCAAAACCGTAAGAGATGGACAAAAACTTACTGCACAAAAAATGTAGAGTACGTTAAAACACCCAATTTATGTCATATACATTTTTTTCGTGGAGTTCGTCGTTTTTAAAACATTCCTTAATTTTGGCTTCTGCTATGAAAAACTTATACTTTTCTCATACAGGAATTTGTCCAGTCCTGGCCATACAAACAAAGGAACTTCAGTGGCATAGCAACCAGCTTTTGATTATCAGTTTAACGCTTCTACTTACAAGGAAGCAAGTAATACGGCTATTTCTGCTAATTGTTTACTGATTAGCATTAACTAAATAGAAGTATAAGCTTTTTAACAATAATTTGTTGCAGAGGTGTAGAGAAAGTCATGTGAATGGAACACATCAGATTTTTAAGTTATGCTGTCCACAGATACATGCACACATGCGCACTGACGTTCTACTAAAAATGTGTCAAAACAATCCCGGTATCGGATTTTTGGGTGGAATACAATACCTTCTCTACCCCGTAAGTGCACTATAGATTCGTGCTATCGTAAGTAAAAAGACTAGCCGCTACAATTAAGTTATGACATAGTTTTAGTTCTTCATAACGTTACTTCTCTGTGTTCGGGCTGATAAAGAAATTGTTTTCCAGTTTACCCACAACTACAGCATTTATTAATAATCACTAAAGCTACATCTAAAGCTATCAAAACTTCTACACTTTACTCATACTTGATACATACAATAAAGCTGTAAGAAATTAGCAGGTCTAATTTTGGTCTTTGGAATACAATAAAACAGGGGAAGATTAGGCTATGGATGTTAGAAGTATGAATGCTTTTTCGGTGATGGCAGATTCAAATGTGAGGAATTAAAACGTCTATAATACAGCATGTCAAAAACCAAATTTGTAACACAAAATTTGTGGTTAAATGACTCGTTTTAGCAACAATTGGTAAAAGCATAAATAAATTATCTTTTAAAGTCCTATTTAACTATGATAATTTCAATAGTAAAAGTTAAAGGACTGAGGACATAGCAGCAGTCAACTCTTGATACATTTACCAGGTTCCCATGGGGAATTGAAATCGATTTGAGTCCAATTCCACCTCAATACGATCCGCGTTTCACATGTTAAAGACAATGCGAATTGAGATCGTTTGGAATGCGCAAGCTTCGAGAACAGATTTATTCAACCTTTCATCTTGGTCAATTTGGAATTGTGTTGGAGGTGTTAAACATACATTTGTTACACTGCCTGTTTAAGTAGGGATTTGAAGTTACATATTTTTATTACCGTATTGAAGAATACCTACATGGCAAATTATAGAAATCATAAAAGTAGTTCTGTTATAATCTACCTCAGAGTAATAAACAAAAGGCATTAACATATGACTACTGCGTGCAACGAGTATATCTAGTCTCTCTACCGTATTCAAAACGGCTTTCACACAGTACTCAATACGGTAAGGTGCCCAAATCGATTTCAATTCCCAATGAAACGTGATAATAAAGGCAAACAAAACAAATCTTCATTTTATAATAAAAAGATCAAGTAATGAATAGCTGCTAATTAAACAAATTAAAGGTAACAAAATTAATGTTAATCTAACTCCATGATTTAGTGTGTTTTATTTATGAAATAATTCACTGGAAAGTAAAATGGAAAATGAGTTAATGTTTCAGTTTAACAATACGAAGTTCTTTAAGTCTGAGAAGTCACACCACACCTCTAACACCGTGTGTGTGTGTGTGTGTGTTTGTTTGTTTGTTTTTTTAACAGAACATTCAGTAAATGTGCTACAAGTAAACACTGGAGCATTAAGGTTAGTTAAAGCAGAATGGTAGGTCCAAAACGTTACAGCGCTGTACACGGTCAATAGTAGGATTATTGTCTAGTAGATTGGCAAGGGAATTCGGATAGTTACATAAGCTCTGTTGATTCCGATGTGATTTCTTCCTTTTCTATCGGGATGCACAGATCATTATGTAAGGTGGCGTTAGAGAGGTACCATGGAGCATTGGCCAGACAATGAAGAGATCTAGATTCAAATCTCCGTAAGGTGTCGATGTTGGGGTTAGTGGCAGATCCACAAAGTTAGATACGATAGGTCCAAACAGGTCTAATGATGGTCTTGTATATTAATATCTTGCTGTAGAGGGTTAGACGAGAATGCGTTTAATAACCAGTATAATTGCTGAAATTTTATTTTTTGCATCTTTTCTTTTTATCAGAATGTGTTTCAATGTTAGATGCCCATCTAAATGCAATACATGGTATTTTACATTTGACGTTACTGGAATTTCTGTTTGATTTAAATGCACTTTAGAGCATGCTGCACGACATAAAGAAAACGTGATCTGGTGAGATTTAATCCATTAACTTGTATTCTCCATTTGTTTAGTCAATGTTATAACATGTCTAGATGCTTTTGGAGATATTCTGAAACCGTATGGGGATTTTCATGTGAAGAGAGATTGGCCGTGTCATCCGCAAAAGCGGCTGTTGTATGTTCAGTTGTTGGCAGATCATAAGTGTAGAGAAATACAGGATCGGACCAAAAACACTTCTTTGTGGTACTCCAGATTTAATGCCGTGGAAGGCGGAAAGTCCATCTTTGTATTTGAATTGGAAATATCTGTCATTGAAGTAAGATGGGAAACAAAAAAAAAAAAAAAAAAAAAAACAGAATATAATAAAAATGAGGAAGTAGAAGTTTTATTTTGTGTAAAATACCTATATGCCATACCTTGTATAACGCTTGTTGTTTATCAAGAAAGGCTGCTATGCAGTACCGGCCTGGTTGAAATGACTCTGTTATAATGTTTACTATTAGGTGGGCTTGTTCAATTGTTGAATGTTGTTCTCGAAATGTGAATTGCTGTTCAGGTATTATTTCAGAAATGAGGGGTTCAATCGTTGAATAAGCAGTTTCTCAAATAGGTACCTTGGATAAGACTGACAATAGACCATTGTTGGCCGGTACGATGCTGCTTCGGTTGGGGGTTTCCCAGGCTTAAGGATGCTAATTATTTGAGCCACTTTCCTCTGACTATGCAAAGTACAACGAAGAATTGCATTAAACAGAGGTGTAATAAATATGTAAACTTTTTAGATGATTCTTGTAAAATTTTACTGGTAACAAGGTCGTAACAGGGGCTTTTAGTTGGATTAATATGCTTTCTTATGGTAACGTCGACTTTAGGCAGAAAGCCGTAATTTCTTCTTTAGAAGTGCTGCTTTGAGACGCTGGTTCGTAAACAGATGCCAAATACGTGATTAGGTTTGTTGCAATTTTTTTTTTCTTTCCAAAGCGATGCTTATAATTAGATGTTGCGGTTGGTGCCAGTGTCTGAAAATAACAGGCAATAGTTTTATCTTTATACACTTGTAACGGTCTTCGTAAACGGTGGAAAGCTCTATTAAAAGCAGTGGCGGCTCGTGGATTAAAAATGTAGGTGTTCACAAAATCACCAGCACCAGCACCACCACCGCCGCCGCCACCGCCGCCACCACCACCACCGCTACTACTATAGCCGCCGTCACCGTAACACCAAATCCAGAAATATTAGAAACAATGATAGTGCCTAAAAACAAGAATTATAAATTTGTTATACAAATCGTCACTCAGCCAGTATTGTAAAGATGTTGAATTTCTTAGTCTCCGATAGTTAACAGCAATATGAGTTCCCCAGATGGTGATGAAGGGGTAAAGTCCTTTGATATAGTTCATGTGAAGAATGGTATTTACAATAAATGATATTTATATTGTTTGAATTATGCAACGGACACCAAAGTTATTTGTACAGAAATTCCACACGCCTGTTTTTCAAGTGTGCAAACTTTTCTATCACTCAGTGATTAAAGTCTTTTATGCTGTTGACCAGTTTCTTCTCAATAGCAAGCATTGCCAATGCTGAGAGTCGGTCTTCAGCCATCGTATTCCTCGTAAAGGTTTTAATTCTTTTCAATGTGGAAAAGCATCTTTCTGGTTCTGATGTAGTCATGGGCGTAGTGATAATCTTCAGTAGCTCGGTTAATTGCGGAAAAGTTTCTTCGTTGAGGTTGTTTTCTGTTATGAACTGCAACATAGATGATGCTCCTTCAGCGTTCATCATATCACGCCAGTTATACAGTACTTGAAGTTCTGTTTTAAGCTGTGACTTGAGCAACCATGGGTAGATTTCAACAGTAGTGACGAGATCTTTTTCTGGAAAATCTTCGGAGAATGTCTGGAAAGAAGCGACATCAACTAGCCTCGAAGCCAGTAAATGATCCGTAAATGAAAATCTGTCATTTACGTGAGTAAGTATCGCGTCGCACACTTCCTTTCCTTCTGCCACTCGATTTTCTTGCCTCATTTACGTGAGTAAGTATCGCGTCGCACACTTCCTTTCCTTCTGCCACTCGATTTTCTTGCCTCTTTCTCCTTCGATTTTCGGAAACTTCACATCTGTTAAGTGTAGTGTCTCTAATTTCCTGCACAACAGACGAGAACCGATCTAAGTAGCGTTTTGCTTTTACAGCATCGATTTGTCTGTGTTGCAGTACTTTAAATAAGAGCTCCGCCTGAAGCATTATTCTATGAAAGAATTCCAACCAGAAGGTGAATGCAGAATCCTCCAAAGCTGCTAAGAGGCCGCTTGACTCACGTCTTGTTTTGTCATCAATATTATCAAGCAGACTTATTTCGTCTAGACACTGGATGAGACGTTCATTTTCATACACAGCATTCAATGAACGAATGTTGCAAATCCAGCGTGTAGCTGCCAGCCTCGGAACTCTGTTTTGCACAATTCTGTCAAGTATTTTGGTTCTTAGACAAGATCTTGAAAAAAATGCAGGAAATCCTGATAGTGTTGAAAAGAAAATCCTGGATGAGCTGTTTATGGCAGCAGCCTTCTGCAGAACCAAATTGCATTGATGGGCGTAACAGTGTATATAATATGCATGAGGGTACATAGTTCGTATTCTCGCCTGAACTCCACTTGCACCACCACTCATAACAGCTGCACCATCGTAACATTGACCTATTACTTTATGTTTCTGCTCTCCTATAAGCTCTAGCAAAGCAGTGTTTATTACCCCAGATATAGCATCAGCATCTTGGGCAACAGGATTGAAAAAACCCCCAAAAACGCTCAACAGCCGACCCTTGCATCTCGTATCTGTACACAATAGCGAGTTGTTGCTGAGTAGACACATCCGTTGTTTCATCGGCCATGACTGCTAAATAATGAACTACCTTTATTTCTTCTGATATAATTTCCCTGCAGGCCGCAAGCATACAGTCGAGGATGTCATTCTGCACCGTTTTTGAAGTACCTTTGAACACGGTTGCATTTTCTAAGTGTTCTTACATTGCTATGTCAATAGAGCTTACAAAATTAACAAGCCCACGAAACACCCCGGGATTTTCAGAATTCTCCCGCTCATCATGACCACGTAGAGCTAGTTCAAATGCTCCACAAAAATGTACGCAATCAATTAGCCTAGAGAGAATGTACCTAAGTCACCAGCAATTTGCAGAAAGTCACTTAATCTAAGTTTAGTGAAACAACAAGAGCAAAGAAATCCAACTATAGCGAAGAAAATTCTAGCGATAGCCAGTGCTCTTATACAAGAAGAAATATAGTGAGACAAAACGAAATGACGACTAGATTCAGTGTGTGAAGTGCAACAGATGGGTTCATGAACTTTGCACAGATTGGCCCCAAAAGGTATTGAAATATTCTGAACGTAATGACTGTTAAGCACAGAAAAATTGTAGTACTCGGTTGTGCCCCACCGTTTTAACGGTTCTGCCACTACCCTAGGGACAAAACCGTATTTTGCAAACAAAAACTGTTTAATTTATATTACGTATGTGATAAAAGATAGCAACAAAGCATATGTTTTAAAATGTTCACAATGCATAATACAATAATTTACAATAACGTGCATTTCTTGAAACATTATATGTTATGATCAATTATACTTTGTTAGATACCCAATCCTACCCCTCCTTCCCCTACATATTGCCTGTGTGTTCGCCAATTCAAATATGACTCTAAAGTCTGTTCCATGTAAGCTTGCCCCTTATTTCTTAACTGTCATGTGACTAGTCACCTCTCATTGGCTGGTGCAGTGTGAAATAAGCGAGGAGCCTTCGTTTTAAGCCTGTCTCTCTTATGACGAAATCACCTACCTCTATCGTGACTGATTGTTTATATAACTTTTATCATTGACCTTGCTCTGCATGCGGTTTGTATATCGCGTTCAAAGGTGTACTTAGCCTATCAGGGGTAATTGTGAGAGGCAGCTAATACGAAACAAGGATTACTTTACGAGACCGTTAAGCGTTACCAGGAAAACTTATACGGAACAGACTTTTGCTACTCTAGCGGTGCACCACTGAGGATGCCCGACGGAGAGACAGGCAAAACATTAGGTGCTTTACCATCTACTGCACCACGCCAAATAAATTCATTTTATTGTAATAATAATAATAATAATAATAATAATACCACTTGCCTCCCATTAAACAAAATAGTTGTCTAAAGTGCTGTATTGCTCTGTGCTCATATTTGGCATGTAAGGGAATAGGTATTTTGAAATTAATTCAGTTAATTTTGAGTTAATTCAGTAAATAATCAATGGACAAATCCAGTTGTAATTCCAAATACTGCTCCTACAGAAAGAACATAATGTAAGTGGGATACAACTTGGTATCATGTAGCAATATCAATGTCTACATAACCGTATTTATCCGAATACGAGACGACCCCCATTTTTCAGAACTTAATTTTGAAATTTAGCATATCATGTATATAAACAGACTTCATAACTTAATTTTTAAAATAAATTTAAAGTTTTGCCAATTATTTTGAACTAGACGACACTTAAGTTGATTAAGCCCCCTCCTCCCCATTTTTATTTAATTTCAGTTTGCGCAGAAATTCACGAGGGGCAGGGGTAGGTAAAATAATGCATCAGTATGTGTACGATAAAAGAAGGTAATAATGGCAATGGCAGCGCAACTGAAATAATGATAAAATTTTCTGTTTAGACAACACACCTTATAATATAGCACCCATTGTAAAAAAAGTTACCTAAGTTAATGATTCGAATTTGCGCGGAAAATTAACGCTTTGAGCGGTAGAGATGGAGAGGGAAGTGCGGAGATATACGTGTGTGTGCAATGGTATACGTAACGTGACGGCAATGTAGAGTGTACGATGATGCTGTATTTGTTTTTCTATTTATACAACACAATATAAATACTTTGTAAACATTTTTACCTAATTTGAATGTGTGCAGAAATTCACTGTGCGTGGGAGAGAGAGAGACAGAGAAGGGAGAATAGAAATGTACCGGTATTCTGCGCTCTGTGGTGATGACGGGAACACAGCTCTAACGACAATTATGGATGCAGTTTTCACTTAGGACAATATACATAATATACCGTAAACTGTTTTACGTAATTTGAATTTGCGCGTCAACTCACGTTTTGAGCAGTGAGAGACAGAGCATACGGTGATGTACAGAATGTGTGCGGTGGTGGCGGCGGCATGGCTCTAACGACGATATGGATGCGATTTTCTATTAAGACAACATGCTTAATGTATCATAACACGTTTTACCTAATTCGAATTTGCCTGTAAATTCAGTTGTGGGCGGCCAGAGAGGCAGAGTGAAAACGGAGAGGAGAGGAAACGCTGCTATTAACATGACATGCAACCAAGATGTAAAAGGCAGGTCCCTAATTTTATTACGAAAAAATATTTTTCCCAACGAGTGTGTCCATAGGCCTGTTAACTGCTAATTTTTGGCGTGAAATGAAAGACACAAAATCTGCATACTTCGCGACCTTGGTGATAATCTTATCATTTCTCTCCGGCTTCGCCACTATCATCCACACGGTATTCGGGAAAATGTGGCGCGAATGCAATATGACCCCCGAGTTCTAAATATTAATATTTTGCAGGAAAAAATTATCTTGTATTCGGTTGGATATTGTGGCTAAGATTACATAATATTTTTACTTTTTCTACACGCATTATGTACTAGGGCTGTCCCAGAAGTACCCGAGATGACGTATAGATAGCGAAGTTGTCTGAAACAACAACAATGGCATAAAGTACCAATCTTAGATAGCTTAAGTTTGATGACCTTACATTGTTTAGCATTTATTTTGTTTGGCAAACATCATTAGTGAATGCTCTCAGCGAATTTAACATGGATAAAACGATTATCGTTATCTATTACAATACTTTCATTTGAAAGGTCTTAGTCCAACTAATGTTAAAGCTGAGCTTGATTCTTCTTTGGGAGAATCTGCTCCTTCGTTTACAACAGTGAAATAATGGGTGGCGGAGTATAAGCACGGCTTACGAGATGCCAAGACGAATATAGCAGGTGGACCACCAAATGAGGTTACCAGACGAGAAATTGTAAAGAAAATCCACAAAATGATATTGGATGGCAGTCGACTGAAAGTGCGCGAGCTAGCAAACACTGCAGGCATTTCAAAAAGTTCTGTACATCGCATACTGACTGAAAATTTGTATATGAGAAAGTTGTATGCAAGGTGGGAGCAGCATTTGCTCACAGTAGAACAAAAACAGCGTCGTGAGGAAGTTTCAGTCGAGTGTTCGGCAATGTTTCCCTGCAATAAAGCTGAGTCGATTCATAACAATGGACATGTCATCACATCACATCACCTGGGATGAAGGAAAAATCAAAACAGTGGTATGGAATGGGAGAATCGGTTCCAAAGAAGGCGAAGACAGGTTCATCTGCAGGCAAGGTCATGGCGTCAGTTTTCTGGGACGCACGCGGGACAATTTTCAGTATCTCAAAAAAGGAAAGGTAATAAATGGCGATTAGTGTGCAAACTTGTTACAGCGTCTGAGTAATGAAATCGAGCAAAAACGGCCGCATTTAGCGAAAAAGAAAGTTTTGTTTCATCAAGACAATGCACCAGTTCACACGTCCATTATCGCCATGGCCAAAATCAAGAGTCGAAGTTCAAATTGCTTCCTCATGCACCCTATTCGCTAGATTTAACCCCCCTCTAATTATTTTCTGTTTCCAAACTTGAAAAATGGCTTGGTGGTAGAGTTGCTAACAAAGAAGAGGTAGAGTCTGCAGTTGATGGTATTTTGAGGACCTCGATAGTTCTCACTATAAAACAGGGTATCGAAGTTATTGAATATCGCTGGGAAAAATGTATCGAGTTGAAAGGAGACTATGTAGAGAAATATGGATGTTTTCTCCCCAAATTTTTGTTGTTTTCTTTGTAAGGCCTTGTACAGTGTAAAGAGAAGGTATAGTATTGCGCCCAAATATTCGATACCGAGATTTCAGCGAAAATACATGTTTTCAGACCTTCTGAATAAAAAAAAAAACAACACACATTTTAGAAAAAGGTGCATGTGTGTCTGAGCGCAGCATAGCTCAAAAATCTGATGTGTTACACTCACATGACTTTCTCTAGCTGTTCTACAAACTTCTTACATAAGATTATTCTTCTTTCTGCACCTTGCTAATTGAGGTACTCATTAGCACAATGTTCTTATTACTTAGTTCCTTATAAGTAGGAAGAAAATAAGGGAAAATACCAGGCTAAACCGATAGTCAAATGTTTTAAAAGCTGTCATTATGCGATTTTCATTACAAATCGCTTCTTTTCTTGGCCAAGAGTAGAACAAAAGAAAAATGGACACTCCCGTCTGAGAAAAGTATAAGTACTTCACAACTGAAACAAAGTATTAGTACTTCACAACTGAAACAAGTAACAATGAATACCACGAAAAAAATGTATATGACATAACTTGTGTATTTTAACAAGACCTACATATTTTGTATAGTAAGTTTTTGTCTATCTCTTACGGTGTACTAGTTATGCAAAATTAAGCAAAATTCATCCAGAATAAAGAAGCTATTCCCAGAAAATTCAAAATACACATTTTATTTGTCAGGTAAATATCTTTAATATGCGGTATTTTAATCAAAATCGTTAGTCATTTTTAAGAAGATAAAAATTTTCGAAAAAAGTTCCATGTAAAGGGTAGTTTGGGGTGGAGGGATTTTTCTCAAAATCTTTGTGTCGCATCCCTGGAAGATACTAAACTTGAATACCAAGTTTGGTATTTAAGCTATTTTGAGTTATCGTGTTCACAGACACACGGACACACATGGACCTTATTTCTGAAAATACTTTTTTTTGGATACAGGGGGTCCTAAAACATGTATTTCCGGTGAAATCTCGGTATCAAATTTTTGGGTGGAATACAATACTTCTCCATCCCTATGTACATTGTACATACGGGGCTAGAGAAAGTAAAAATGAAAAGTCTGTTAAATGCCACACTTGGTAGTCACGTTCAGTATCTTCCAAGGATAAGACATGTGCAGATTTTCAAGAAAATCCCAACCCCAACTACCCTTAACATGGAAAAATGTTCGAAAATTTTGATTTTCTCAAAAAATGGCAAACAATTTTGACTAAAATATTTTATATTAAAGATAAAAATAAAATTTATATCTTTAATTTTCTGGGAAGAAAATTGCATGTGAAGAAATCTTTATTCTGGATGAATTCTGCACAATTGGTAAACCTTAAAAGATAGACGAAAACTTAGTATACAAAAAAATGTAGAGCTCGTTAAAACACAATTTATATCATAAACATTTTTTCCTTGGAGTTGACAGTTTTCGAGATATTCCTTGTTATTGGTTTCAGTTTTAAATATTTAAACTTTTCTCATACAGGAACTTGTAAATTCCTGGCCATGCAAAGAAATGGATTTCAATCCCATAGCAACCACATTTTAAAGTATTTGACAGTCAGTTTAGCCTAGTGTATTCCCTTGTTTCCCTTCTACTTATAAGCAATTACATAATAAGATCATTTCTGCTAGCATTTATCTCCATTAGCATGAAATAGAAGAATAAGCTTATTAACAATTTGTTATGCAGATGTAGAGAAAGCCACGTGAATGGAACACATTAGATTTTTATTTATACATTGGCTGAAGGATATTGCTATTTGTTCAGTTTTAACAATTTATTGCAATGAATTCAGATGTACTGTAGTGTGGGCCAAGATATGAAGCTCTGGTTTTCATCTATAAAATGGAAATAGCATGTTATTTATGGACGCTCTTTAACTGCTATGGTTCTCAGCATCCCATTCTAAATTGGGTGTGAAACACCGCTTAATTTTGCTCAGAGACCTCTCTATCAGGCTTGAGGTTATTTTACGTGCCGTAAATCTACAACATGGGACCAACAGCTTTAATTCACTTCCAAAGGAAGCCATGCTAAGGGTTTTTACACCCGAAAAAATACATTGTCCTCCGCCGGGTTTGAACCCGCAACCTTGGGTATATGAAGTTAGCATGGTGACTATTACACCACGGAGGGCGACAAGGTTTTCATCTATGGTATGCAGGTTCAAACCCACTCATTGTGATACATATTTTCTGTCCCAGGTACAGGAAAGGTACCTACTTAACATTGTGAGGAAAGTGATAGTTGTGATAGGCTATCCTGGACTTATAGCCAACTTTCCTGCTAGAGGCTTCATATGCTGGTCATATCTCTTCCAGTATTGGTTGGATGATTTGCCCACTTGTGCCATGCATAAGTGGGCATAATGCGGACAGCTGGGTTGGGGGGTGTTTCAGCTCTTTGTGGGCTGTAGCACCATAGTGAAAAAGAAAGAAAACTTACTGTCAATTCTAAAGCTAAAATTTATAGCACACAATACCTTGGGTAATCTCATAAATTTGCAAAATATCTTGCCACACAACAAACTGGTAAAACCCCATACAGCAGACTTGTAAAAACAAAAAATTGCACACCAATTCAAGCAATAAAACATAACTAATAAAGGTTATGTTGATATTTTTTAAAAGCAAAAAACTGTGAAAATATTGAATAAAGAATGTTAATAAATACTAAGTAATTATCCTAGATGTAATTTGTTTGAAATCAATAGAAATATAAGAACATATGGAGAGCCTGCTGAAGGTGTATGTGTTTTAGGAATACTTCATAAAAGCACATTAAATACCTGAAATGTAATGCTTTATGCCCTTTTATGATCTAGTTTTAAGCTACTTAAATCCATAAATGAGAGAATTTTCTGTTAATATACTTTCTCAAGGTGTGCTACTCAATAACACATTTAGGAATTTCGAATAAAGTCTCATCAGTCTTTCTCCTCAAACTGCACTGCAACATACAAAATATTTTGCTATAACAATTTCAAAATAATATTTACTTAAAGACATTTCACATTTGAATGAGGATGTATAATTAATAATTAACATGTAATATCTCAGCACATTAGTTTTTTCTTAGCACACTATTTTTGAAGATAATATTCTATGAGCAGCAATTTTTACCAAAAAAAAAAAAGAAAAAAAAGAAAAAAAAGAAAAACTTGAAATGATCGAGGGAGTAATGTGAATTGCAACTTTTACTAAAGAAAAGATGTTTGTGATAAGACAGTAACGTAAATTGTAATTTTAACAATCAGAATTTATTAACAATACCATCACCACCACCACTGTTAAATTATGTAAATCATCCAATAATGAGAATTAAATGGTTTATTAAGTCCTGGTTGAATCATGATGAATTCATGGAAGGAAAATTTGGGGAGTAGCTGAAGAATGACGTAATATGGGATTAATTTAAGAATCTTCTGTAAACTAATCTTGGGAATTCCCAATAATATACTAACGAAGGAGCTTTGGCTCAGGTAGACAAGGTAAGAGAGGGCTTACCAATGACGAGAATACCGAAATATTTATTTTGGGTTCCACAGCTATCAGATACAGGATTTATGAAAATGTGTCTGTGATATCAAGAAGAAAATGGGTTTATTGAATAACAGAAGTTAAAAATCGGATAACAATTATTTAAAAATGGCCTAGGTTAAAATTGAATATTTTAGAAGAGGTTTTTAGGGGGAAGCAATTTTAAGTAATATGGTAGACATGTATAGACAAACTTTATTTGGTCAAATTAGGGAGATAAGTTCATAAGAATATAACAAGGCCAAGAAAAGAAGTATATTTTAATTTGCAAGAAAAATGAAAGAGAAGGAAATATATCTGGTATGATAAGGAAAATGAAATCCACATTACCTTCCAATGAAATAACACAAATGACTTGAGGGAAAACTTAACAAGTAAGAAATGGTCACTGAGGAATAAAGAACTTGGTAGAGGTTATCTATGCAATAATTTGACCTCTGTATGGCTCTGGCCAACTAAGGTTAATGGCCAGACCACAACAAAATATGTACTTAGTATCTTTAATAAATTAAATCATGCCAATTAATGTTCTATAGCAATCTGAGAGAGATAGAGAACAAAACTGTAACATAAAATTAATATGGCAACTTGCTTTTACTGGGTCTTTTTTAGAGCCAGTTATATTAAAATCTGATAATGCAAATGTTAGGAATGATTTTAGAATGGTACAGGCATGCTTCCATTTCTGCACACTTTTCTACTTAGCATTAGAAGCAGGATTTCATCATAGTAAAATTGCTCTGTAATATTACATCAAGATCATGAATATCCTTCCAAGATTTTTAAACCTTAAGGTGACCTCTCTCAAATCCAAAGCTTTAACAAATAGAACATTCTCTTATTTTTAATAACCTTCATCATGTTAAGAATGGAGCAATTCCTGCATTTCAACTATTTAAAGTAGTATATACTTTCTTGTCATTACATTTTAAGTGTAATCAGTAGCGAAATCCCAATAATTACAGGTAAACCTGTATTTCTCTACATAACTGATATATAAACTAAGGCTGCATCACTAGGGGTGGTACACCACATTCCAGTTCACTTTATTTCTCTTCTTCCCATTATATTATGTATGGTATTTTTAGAGTAATGCAGTTAGTTTGAATAAAGTTAAAGTAATTAAACTTAGCAGTTTTATTTCTAGTAAATATAGTTATGGCAGCAGAAGAGTGTCCGAAGGTGCCAATGATCAATCTGAACTATAGACGTGCAGAATGCTGTGTAAAGGGAGAGAATATGAGGGATAAATGTGAACTTGAGAAATAAAATAGCACTTCTTCACATTAATAATTGTCAAAGAGAGCATCTTCAAAGGCATATACATCTCCTGCGTGGCCTCTGGAATCGCTATTGAGAGGCTACAGAGATGTATTCGCCATTGAAGATGCTTGCCGCAGATGCTGGCAAAACGTCTGGGAAACAAGGGGAGAAGCCCAGTGGACCACAACCTATAAGTCCGGTTTTGTTTTCTATTAGTGATCACATGACTTTCTTTACCTATCATCATTTTTTTATAGTTTCTACAAATTACTATTATTTTTCTAGCTACTTCTTGTTAATTGAAATAAATCTTTGCAGATATAATTGGGGTACAAAAAATGTACTCCGTGCTTGTAATTTAATAATTTAAATTTCAAAAAGACTTACTTACTAATCTCATACAAAGCGTAATGTAGCTATTAAATTAACTCTTGATAGGTGGCACTGGCAATATGGATGCAAACATAGTAGAAACAGTCAGTAGCAGCAATGGGTAGTGTAAGGTTATTATTTGAGAGATACAGGCTGTATTGAAGTAGCACTGGAAATATTACTTTTAAGAGGTCCAATGGCAGTGGCAGAAAGAGTTTGGAACAAGGCCACCAACATTGAACAAGTGTCTGTATTTGTAATAATTGTCCATATTCAGAACAAGGATGATCCAGATTGAAGTACTGAATATGGTAGTTGGTTTTAAAATAAGGTTCACGAGGGTGAGGAATTTTCAAGGACATTTGTGTGGCTGGATGAGCCAAAATTCAAGCTTAACGGTACCGGAAACATCACTGGGATTCTGATTATTCTGACCTTCATGTGGACAAGGGAGTGAATCTACAGGGTGGTTAATGTGTAGTGTGGTCTGTCACCACACAATTTGATTGGTCCCTTCTTCTTCGACAGTACCATATACTGGTCAAGTATATCTTGTCATGCTTCGGACAAGAATTTTGTCTGCCATTAAAAACCTGTAAAATGGCTTATATGCAAAAGATGGCACTCACTTCATTATTGAGATGTCAGGTCGTACTTGGACAATAGTGGGGTGCTTTTGAATAACCACTTCAAACTCCCAATTTGACATTTTTGAACTTCTACCTGTGGGGGACATCAAGGATGGTGCATAAAAAGACAAAAAATTTGGTACCATTGGCTTTGTTTAGTAGCTGTTGCTTGTCATTAATTTTGAACATTTAACATTATTCTCGCTCAATGCCAAAATTAGTAACAAAGTAAAATTCATCAGATTATATGAACTACAATGCATATATTAGTTTTACCCTTCTATAGTTTCATTACACATTTTGCTGAAAGGTACAAAGGGGATATATTTAACTGAATGGATAGTTACAATCTAGTTGTTATACGCTGGCCTAGACATTTCACAATCTTTTCATGATATTGCAAAAAACAATTGAATTCTGACAGCACTTATATAAATATATGCAATATTTGTTTGTTAACCCTCAAGAGAGGGCACTGGCGCAAAATTTGCAATAGTAACAACATTATTGTGATCATCTCCTTAGCGTGACTGCTTGCCAAGTGGCAGACCTGGGTTTATTCCTGGTACCAGCATGGGGAATTTTCCCCTGCTGGGAGACCTGGCCCAGGATGCACTCAGCCTTGTGAGGTCCCTGGGGGCTAATTGAGGAGCTACTTGGTTGAGAAGACTGCATCAACCGGTCAGGAGGGACTTAGGGTACTGATCCCATCTCACCCTCCAGCACTGCACCCCATTCATGATGCCTTCGGGTCGAGAAGGGGGATGCAGCGGTCGGGCAGTAGGCCAGAGTCCTTGTGAACTGTTGTGCCATGAGTTATGTTTTAACAATATTATTGTGTCAACAATTATGTTTTCTTTCTCTACCTTCTCTTCATTTCAACAAATCTTAGTAGAACTTGCAAGGTGTAAGCATGTATATTTCAGGAGCTTTTACAGTTTATAACTACAGCTGCACTATTGGCCCACTCTGTACACCAGCGAGCCTGGTTTTATAAGTATTTTATACAGATTCCTGCCTTGATGTTAATGTTATTGCTTCTTAATTTTAACGTATTTCGTTACATGATACATTTTTAATATGTCTTTATAGTCTTTACAATTACCAAATATTTTAATTTTAGGACAAATATTGTACAACCAAGTGAACTCCAAAAGGTTACACTGGAAGCTAGAGAGGAAGACGATGAAAATTACATTTTTTATGGTGACTTCTCTGACAGTGAAGAGGAATGCATTGAAAACGGAATATGAAACTGATTCAGAAATCTGAGGACGATCCTGATGGTTATTCCTCTGTGATTCCAGCACTCAAGCTGAGGTTTTATCACCAGAGACAAATCTAAATGGATGAAAAGTTGGATGAAAAGTAGCCTGTAGAAGAAAACTTCTTGTATAGCACAAAAAAATATAATCAAAGTATTACCAGAGACTAAAAGAAAATCAGAGGGCATCAAGAATGAAATAACTGTTTTCAACAATATCATCAGTGTTGAAATGATCAATGAAATTATGCAATACGCCAACATGTACATAAAAGAAGAAGCTGATGAATTCTTCAGAGAAAGAGACACAAAACTGACAACAAGAGTGAGATTTATGCTCTATTGGACCTTCTTTTTTGACTGGCCTAAAAGGATAAAATCACACCGATGCAATTGAATCATGCTCTAAAGATGGAACAGGAATGCCACATTTTGACAGCCTGCATGAGCTTAAAAATCTCTTTTCCTGATTAGGTTTGATGATAAACAATCAAGAGAAAAGAGACAAATTTGATAAACTGGCAGCGATCAGAATATTTCTGGATCGTTTTGTAATAAACTGCAGAGAATGGTTCAACATTGGGAATTTGTCACCATTTACAGGAAAATGTCCTTTCATCCAGTATATACCAAACAAGCCAGCAAAACATGACCTAAAAGTATTTGCTCTTTGCAATGCAAAGATATTTTATTCAAGTTCTCTGGAAGTTTATTGTATGAACAACTGGATGGACCATACCAGAGTTCTAACAACCATTTGACACTGTTCACAGATTGATAAAAGTCGATAAAGTAAAAAACCGTACACCAGCTATTCATTAGCACTGTCTCTACTAGCAAACAAAATAATCGTGACCTTGCACCATAACAAGAAGGAAATCCCTCATGAATTTCTACTAATTAAGAATCAAGAAATAGGTTCAAATCTATTTGGATATCAGGAACAGATTACTATGGTATCCCATGTGACAAAAAGGAACAAAGTTCCACCATGCATAATGACATGCATAATGAAGGTATTATAGATGAGGAAACTAAGAAGACACACATAATTCTGGACTATAATATGACCAAAAGAGGAGCCAACACTGTGGATCAAATGTGCTCTGTGTCCAGTATTACCAGAAAATTGACAATGATGTGTATACTTTGTTAAATATAGCAGTATATATTCACATTCTTATTTTTCTCCAACCAAGAAAATGAGAAACGCCCAAGAAGAGCTTTCCTAAAACATCTTTCACAGCAGCAGTTCATGGAAAGGGAAGAATCCGAACTCTATTATTAGATTTTAGGGTTTTTAAAATTTCTTTTAGAGATAAATCTCAAATTCAAACTGAAGAATGCCACAGGCTGAAACTAGGTTGCTGTGTTATCTATGGGCATACAGAAACATAAATACTAAAATTTGGTGTTCCTCCTGTGATTTATTTGTGCGTAAAAGTCACTCAAAGGCAAGAATCATTTGTGAAAAATGCGATGAGCAAGATAAAGAATGTGAAAGTAAGTGAACACTCAAGGGAACTAATGTTAATTCATTTAATTTTTTTATGAAAATTGACTTCCTTTGCCTTATAATACTAGACTCTAAAATATTGTTACAATTTATTATGAGTTTTCATTATAATAAGAAAAGAAGCAGTTGTATTGTAATTATGTAGGCATACTAAATTGTAATTTACATTTATTATCTAAAAATTCGTTAAATAAATTGGCTATTAATGTAAAAAGGCATGGTTACGTAATCAAAATGCAATAAATTGGATCTAGCAACCATTCATATATCAATTTAACAGCAATTCAATGTGGTGCACTGATGTGCACCTGCTCGCGTAACATTCTTAAATGCACATTCACAATGCAGCCAATTTGCCAGGATCAAATCAGCATTACAGATGTGCTGGAACTTTGTCCCACAGGAGTTCTTTTACATGGTAGTAAATCTATTGACATGGAGCCTGTTGGTTTTAAATACATTTAAAAACCATCACGCTGGATGTGCTGGGTTTCACTTACATATGTTATTTAATTAAGAATAACAAAAAATAACATTTTGAAAAAAATCTTTCACATGAAGTGTAGTTTGGATAAGGGACATTCCTTAAAATCTTTATGTCACATCTCTGGAAAATGTTAAACTTATATACCAAGTTTGCTATTTATTGGACATTTGATTTATGGGCTTGCTGTTCACAAACACACACATTCATAAACTTTTTCTGAAAATGTCTAATTTTGGATTCAGCAAGTACTTCTAGAAAAATCTAAATATGAAAAATGTTTATTGAATACACCTTCTCTACTACTAGAGTAAAATCTGAGGAGCAAGAACTGTATGCCACAAATGTTAACTTCAAAAATTGCAAAAGCATTGAAATGCTAATTTTGAAGAGACTTATAATTTCTAAAGAAAAACAATTCTGATATGCTGCATTCAAGAGACACTCTACACTTTTTTACTAAGGTTCATTCTTCCATCTACTTCTTGTTAATTGAGATAAACTTCCATTAAATATTTACTGTAAATAAAAGATTTATAGTAGGTAAAGTTATAAACACTTTTTTAAAAATGTTCTGTGAAATGGCTTTGAAATTCCATATTTGTGACCATGAAAATAACCAGGAGTGACTATCACTGGAAAAAAGTATACGATTTGAAAATTCAAATCAATAACACAGAATTTCAGAAATGGAAAATGCTCCACAAACATTTGGCATAAATTGAGTGCTTTAAAAGTTCTACATACTTTGTGCAGTAAATTTTGTGTAACTCTTACAGTTTACCAATTACACAAAAGTAATTTAGAATGAAGAGGAGTTCACAGCTATTTATAACATATGGTATTTTAACAAAAATCATTACACATTTTGAAATAAATAAAAATATGAAGCATTTTCCATGGAAGGTAGTTTGGTTGTGGTATTTTGTTAAAAAACGTTTGTATTGCATTTTGGGAACATGCTGAATTTAAATACCGAGTTTGGTATAAGAGCAATTTTCATTTTTAGTTACACTGTACATGGTTCATACACACAGCTGTTATTCTAAAAATGCTTTTATTTTATTTACTACAGAGATCTTAAAATGTGTATTTCCAGTGAAATCTCCACATCAAACTTTTGGGTAGAATGCAATACATCCTCTACATATTTATTACAGGTAGTAGAGAGAACTATATCACCCAGGTTGCCCTCCATGGTGTAATGGTTACCATGCTAACTTCATATACCCAAGGTCGCGGGTTCAAATCTGGTGGAGGATGATGGACTTTTTCAGACATAAAGATCCTTAGCAAGGCTTCCTTCAGAAGGAAAGTAAAGCCGTTGGTCCTGTGTTCTAGATTTACTGCACTTAAAAGAACCTTGCCTGATAGAGAGGCCTCTGAGCAAAATTAAGTGGTCTTTCACATCCAGTATAGAATGGGATGCTGAGAACCACAGCAGTTAAAGAGCATCCATAAATAAAATGCCATTTCATTTTTTTTATATCATCCAGAGGTTTCAACATCATTTCAAAAAGGCCTAATGACAACTACAGCAATTGCAAGAGTTTACACATCAGGTACCCAAGGAGTAAGGGAGCAATTAAAAGGTTGGAGACTTATATTTTGGTCTACTTAAAGAATTTGAATTGAACACAATATTGTTAAAAAAGCTTCCTCGTCTTCAGGGTGAACTGATCAGTTCACCCTGAAGACGAGGAAGATGCACTTCTTCGAAACGTTGGTGTCAAGCCAAGTTTTTACCTGGCTAGAAGCCCGAGAAGATTTTGAATTAACACGTCGCCAGGAAAGTTTTAGTTCTTATTTTAAGAGTTACATAATTATCTTGTAAAGGATTACCCAGAACTTAATTATTTCCTGCTTTGAAAGGTATAGTAACAAATGCCTTACAAAAATTAAAACATACTTAATGATTGCAGTTCCAAATAAGCCTGAGTATGGGTAACCTCAGGAAAAAGTTGTAGCTCAAGTTGTATTTAATAAGACTATTTCGTGAATAACGAATTTGACATAGTATTCCTTGTACTCGTCTCCATACTACATTCATATTCGTTGCCGAGTCTTTCAAAAATGTGGCAATATCCTTAGTTGGAATCTGGCAAGAGATCATGGCCTCATTGCTTACAGAATTCGTTGAACTGGTTCCACTTACTCTCTCTGTTGTTTTTAGTATTCTGCGGTTGTGAATTTTCAATTAAATGTCTACTTCAGTGATAGACCTTTCCCCAAAGCATTGTGGATCTTCCGCCATTATGTACAGGAATATCACTGCACAATGATACTATTATTATGAGATGAGCATTAGTTCAGAGAAAAAACAAATACACGTGTGTGCAATAAATTTAGTAAAACAACAATTACATGTGATAAAAAAAAAATTAAATGCAGAAATAATGAAATCCAATTGGTTGGAATTTTATGTGCCAATGAACTGGATTGGCCACTTCCTACGATCACATGTTATGAACAAAATAGTCAAATAAATACATACCAAAGGTGGATTTTTATCCTAAGCAAATGATACAGTTGCCTATTTTCTGCCTATGGAACAAAACTAGTTATCGAATTGTACATTCAAGCAGAGTATTTTCCTACAAAAAGTGTATTAGGCTTTTTTTTAATTTAAAATTTGGAATATATTGAAATAAAGTAAAATGATCAAACTTTATTAACTATGTACATGTATATATCCTTAATTCAAATATATCCTTGTTGTAAATAAGCTGGATATAAAGAATGATGTACATGATTATAATAATAGACACACAATGAAGGAACAGACTATCTAAAAGCCTGATGATAAGATAACTTTTATAATGGGCAGATTTTATATCACAGACTGCAAAATCCAATAAAAACAATTTTGGAACAAATTAAAATACTTTTTAATAGAAAATAATGTTTCTTTCAACCCTTTATAAATATTATCTAATCACATATCTTTTATATTAATTGTTTTGTACAATTGTACCTTTTGGCAATATTGCAAACTGAATATGTTTATTGAAAGCTAATAAAATGGATAAATGGAGTCTCTGATGAAACTCTTAGTTTGTTTATTTAATATTTTAATCCTTGAAATAATAAGTATATAGGCCACAAATAGCCTAACTTTAAAAAAAAAGATTGCATTTTAATATATTAGTATGGATATATTAAAATAATCTTTCACATCAATTAAAAGTTTACTCAAATTGTATTCCTCATTCCTTTATTCCAAAAAACAGTTGCTTTATTTAAGGACTGTATTATTTTTCAAAGCTTTAAGGACTTTACCATTTTCATTGATTTAAATTTCCAATGTGAAATGCCTTGTGAGGTTGGCTCAGTTAACTTATGGACTCAGTTAATCATCAAATCAAAAAAGCATAGTTACTGTAATATTAATTATTCTAGAGGCCTAAAAGTGAACTGGTACACACTGCAATGAAATAGTCTAGTGTTGCGTTTTCTGTTAAGTCAATTATTCTCTACCATACAGGTTTACCCACTTCAATATTTGGATTGTTTTGGTGAGGACGGGGTCATTACTGTGGGCTCCCTTAACTACTAAGGTCATATTGGGGGGTTTTTGACTGAAGCATTGGTGTTTTAAATTTAGTTTAGCTTGCTGTAGGTTTTTCATGCATGCATTCACTCTCATATCCACTAGACTCTTTGGAGAGTAGAGAATAATGCAAATTTAAAAAAAATGTATGCTTCCTGGCTGGGAATTGAACCCAGGACCTCCAGGTAAGTCAGGTTGCAACCATTCCACTGGAGGCAGTTAATATTTGAAATTAGTTGTGCTTGTTGTTTATCATGCATGTATGTGGTTTACTGCTAGCATTACTTAGGGTTTTGCGTATGTCATACCTTACCACTAGTATTTACTGAGGATTTTTTTTATATAGTGTTTAATGTGCACTTTTGCTATTAGTGGCACCACAGGTATGACACTGATAATACACGGAATGAAGATGAAACACTGGTGAAATGCGATGGTGGGAGAAACTGGAGAATCTGGAGAAAACCCATCCCTGCGCTGCTTTGTCCACAGCAAATCTCACATGCAGTCACTTGGGATCGAACTTGGACCATCTAGGTCAGATGCAAGTGGTCTAACCACTCGGCCACGGCACGGCCTTTATTGAGGATGATGTGATGAAACAATAATTTAATATAAATTTCTTTGTCTTTGAAAATTATGTTTGTAAAAAAAAGCATAATACGTTTGGAACTGGCAACATGCTTCCTTGTTGCAGTATTTTTGCAACATCCCATATTTGCAATAATGGGGCACAGTGAATTTAAGTGAATGAGTAAGTAGCTGATCATTTATCCTTGTATATAAAAACACTTTAATAAGCAGGCTTTACAATAGATAAGCCTGAAAACCTACGATCTGTTAGCAGGATAAAGCAAAAACATAAATCAAATATTTGAATATTCCCTCTTCATTAGAGCCAAATTTAGATATCTCCAAAACTGTATGTTTACTGTGATGAGGTTATACTCCTATCAATATACCTAACACAGCAAGTGCATTATATCATGATGTGCAATAAATGGCTAGAATTTGGATAAAAATGGTCTTTCTACTTCTGCACATGCAATTTAAAAAAAAAAAAAAAAGAGGGAAGGGATGGGAAAGAGAGCATACACATAGCTACAATAAAAGCACAGATTAAGAGGCAGTAATAAATGTGAGAATGAATAAGTTTAACTCCATAATATTAAGTGGTTCTATCATTATTCTCAAAATTATTAATTAACAACTCTACTAACATGTACCGAACTACCACAATGAGATTTATGGTAAAAACTACCGTCCTATATACCTCATTGTTACATTCCTAAAATTTGGTTGTACATTACTTAAACTTTTATTTCAGCAACAGACCACACATTTTTGGGGATTGTTTTACACACTAATATCTTTAATAATTTAAAAGCAGTTTGGACATATGTTTTTAGTTTTTATTTTGTTTAAGTGTTTGCAAATGGTATTTTCTGTATTAAAAATCATGCTTAAATTAGAATAAAATTTCACATATTAGTGTCCTATTATTAATTTCAAAGAAGTTAGAAGTTCTGAAAACTTCAAAGTGTTACTCAAGATGGTATACTAAAAATGTTGTTAATTTAACATGGGCTATACAGGAAGGTAGTTCATACCTTAAAACATTTCGAATGCACGCATGCACACACTTTTAAACTCATATGAGCTATTCCACGACTGACATTTACAGAATCAGGTGGAAAGGAGGGGGTTTGGCTTAAAATGCAAAGCTGTTCATGAAATTCTCTCTCTAGTCATTGCGACTAAACATGATAATTGTGTGCGATCCAATGATTGGAAATTCATTCCAAATCATTAATATATTTATTTTGTTTGTGTGTCATTTTCAGTGAAGTATTCTGGCCTATAGCAAAGTGGATCTCAACACACATCTTAAAACTTATAAATTAAGCTGCATATACAATTTACTTGCATGAATTTCAAAAGTTTATTAAATACATAATGAAAATATAAAATAAGTAAAACCATTACATTTCAGTATACAGAGATATGAATTAAAGCTTTGTGGCATGTGCATCAATAGCTTGTAAATTGCAATATAGTGTGCAATATTTATACCATATACCTCAATAAATAAGCCAGTGATAGTGCTTTCTCTTCTGTTTACTCTTTTGATCAAGTTCATATTTTTGTAATGAAAAATCTAATTAAATCATTTCTCTGCTGGTATCAGTCTTTAGCCTTTACAGAAATGTTCCATCCTTATAATTTTTAGATTCATTTTCATTTTAAAATCTAGTTTGGCACAATATTGTTATAATTCAAATATTTTGCCTCAGAATCCTAACTGTTCACTTCATCCAAGTGATGCTTAATTAACACACATTGTTAGATATGGATTGTAAATACACACCTGTTGCATTCAGAACCAATCAACATGTTTACATTTCTGGCTACACTAATATATTTGAACTAACAGAAAAATATATGCTTCAAAGTGTAACTAACATAATACTATTACTATTTATTGTGATATTAAGACTTTAAATTTTATTTTGTTATGTTTCTAAATACTATTCTTAAAAATGTCTCCCTTTTACAATACTGTTTCATTGTTTCAAATTTCCTATGTAAAGCTTTTTGTGAAATTGACTAAGTTAATCATCAAATCAAAAAAGCCGGTACACATTACAGAATATATTCTATTACTGCATTTTCAGTTAAGTAGCTTATTCTTTACCATCCAGGTTTTCCTGATTCAATATTTAGAAATAGTCGTGCTTGTTGAAATTATTTACCTGGCATGTGGTTTATTGCTAACGGTACTTATACTTCTGAGAATGTCAGAATCCTAACGTTCACTTCATCCAAGTGATGCTTATTGACACAAATATTGTTAGACATGATAATACACACCTGTAGAATACAGAACCAACCAACATGTTTACATTTCTCACATTATTATATTTTAATGAAAAGAAAAATATTTGCTTCAATTTGTAATTAACTTAATACTATTTATTGTGACGTTAAGCCTTTATACTTTACTTTCTTATGCTTCTAAATACTATTCTTAAAAATGTCTCTCTTTTACAATACTGTTTCATGGTTAATTAAATCTTCAACTCATAAGAATAGTTATTCCTATGGCTGATCATAAATGCTTCAATTTCTTTTATACATTTCTGAAATTCTAACTATGTTAAGAACTGTGCTTTGCATAGAAAATATAAATGCAAGAAAAGAAAAACAAATAACTTAATTCTAGTAAATGACAAAATATGATTACATTCTTTAAAATATATGCTCATCTGGAATAAACATTTGGATATGCCAACACCAACATCACAAGTTTCCACAAGGACATATTTTAACATTAGATTAAAAACAAAACAAATCAGATACCTAGGTTTGGTTAAACTTCAAATTAATTTTCCTTCATAAATAGTGAATATGGAATGCACTAGTAATAAATGTATATGATTCAATCTTGTGATCATTTTATGGCTACTGGCCTTAAATTTTTCACTGCATTATATCTTATTACAAAAGACATGGTATAAATTATATCAATCTAATTTCTTGAGGCCATTTCATTAATTTGTCTTGCATTCCAAAATCATTCAGGCAGTTATATTAGCATTAAAATGTTGCTCATGTGGTTTTACTGGTAAAATGTATAGAGTTTAAATAACATGAGTTAGCTCATCTACAAGCTGATTACATAGCAGCAATGATCACCATGGGTAGTGCACTAGTGGTAAATATCCTAAGCATGATGAAACTCAAAAAATGCTTTAAATTTTAATTCAGTGAATGCAAAAGTGTTCATAGACTTTTAGTATGCACATTTTAGTTGTATATGGGCCATAAGGAAAATGTGGGGTCTAACCAATGATCACTTTGCACAAAATATGAACATTAAAATGAAAATCATACTAATATAACAGGAAACTTCCAATAAATCATATATAATGTATATAGATTACAAATAAATTCAGATAGTGCAAACACGCTAGGCACAATATGTGATAGTTTAACTGGAAATATGGCATGGAAAGAAGAGTTGAAAGGGTAGTTTTGACAACCTTCCCTTATAATCTGCGATTGTGCACTATTAACAAGAAATAGCGTAGCCAGTTATTAGCACAACACAATGTAGTACTGTCAAATGGGGAGCAACCGAAGAAAAACAAGTGTAGAGACAAGATAGGTAATTATTAGATTGCACAATCAGTGTAAGCTCTTGAGACAGATATTGGAAATTGTTGGTAAACCTTGTTCAATTGTGCAGCCAATAATTGACAGATTTTGCATGCTTAAGACAGTGCAAAATAGGCCAAAAACAGGAAGGCCTATTATTTTGAACGAGAAGGATAAACAATCAATGTGCAGGGAAATCAAAAAGGATCCAAAGGTTAGTGCAGTTAAGTTGGCAGGTGATTTAGAAAGATGTGGGCTAGAAGTATCAGCCTGCACAGTGTAAAACGTTTTCAAAGAAGAAGGCTTTCATGGTCGAGTATCTTGGAGGAAATTTTGGATGAGTAAGAAAAATTGTGTAATGGGATTAAAATTTGCCAGAGTACTAAAATAAAAGTCTAGACTTCTGAAAAATGGGTAATATTTTAAGATGAAACCAAGTTCAATATTTTTGGATCCGATGGTAGACAAATGCTATGGAGGAAAAAGAATACAGAGTTGGCTCCACGAAGTCTTTCACCTACAGTAAAACATGGAGGTGGTTCAGTGCTAAGTATGGGGGTGTACGAGTGCTTCAGGACTGGGTAGATTAAACTTTATTGATGGAAATATGACCACAAAATGTATATGAACATTTTAAAAGAAAATCTTAATGTTAGTGGTCAAAATTTGGGTCTGGAAAATTCTTTTTTGTTTCGGCATGACAATGATGCCAAACATACTGCTATAAATTCTTGATTATGGCTGTTCTGCAGCACACCAAAACAACTTAATGCATCCCCTCAGTCTCCAGATCCCATTCCTATGCAGTATCTGTGATCCATTCTAGAGAACAAGCTCAGAAAGCATAACTTTACTACTAAAGCAGGCTTAAAACAAGCAAAACAGGAATGGAATTCAATTGACCCTAAAACTTCAACAGATTTGGTAGAACCCATATCCTCGAGACTAAAGGCAATAATTAAGGCAAAATGCTTCCCTACTGAGTATTAAATTATAAACATTTGTTATTAAACACTATCTAAATAAGAGATGTACAATAACTTTTTGTGCCTAAGAAGGCAAGCAGTTAATCTATGTTTAACAAATAGAAGTTTATTTACTGTATTTATCTTTTATGTCACAAGAAGAAAATTAAAGTTCAAACTTGTTCATAAATTAGTTATTTATTTTTCCTCATTTTGTTACAAAGCCACAGTCCTGTTTGACTTAGTTTCCAAGGTGTATGAACAGTTTTTGCATTCACTGTATGTATGAAAAAAATGCAAAATTATTATTGGGGGCCAAACTAAAACTGTAGCAATGAGGAAACCATAATCAACAGCTGAAAAGTTATGAAGATTCAAGAATAAACAATTCTTTTGCCTAAGTAAATGCTTTGTCTCAGTTCCTTATTTACTGTGCAACGTATTCTACTATGTTACAGTTATTTGAAGACTTTTAAAAAACAAGGGTGTTTTACAGCTATTATGAAAGGAACTAATAATACATCCTAGGAAGAGATATTTTCAATTTCATTCAAATGACCATCTCTGTTCTAATATTTTACTGCTGTGGGATTTTATAGTTTTATTAACTGTTACTTTATAATTAAGCAGTCAAGTTAACACATATTTCTCTTCTGCAGAAAAATGAGAGTTTATCATATACAATTGGCATTCCACAACATTGCTAAGTTTGCTTTGTGCTATTGACATGTATTTTGAATGATGATAATAAAATAAGTCTTCAATTGCACCCCATTTGGAGTAGTAGTATTGCGACGCTATGTCATTCCTAACTAAATTAATCAAAAGTCTAACGGAGGACAAGCTGTATACACTATCCATTCTATTTGAATAATTTTATGCATTATTATAGCAATACCTTTTGTTTCACTGTAAGAATGACTTCATTCAATAATCAAATAAGTGTTGCATAGTATTTCTCTATCTTGCTTAGTTTTACAAACATTTTTGTCATTTCATTTGTAATTATTCTGTAAGATTCAATTGCACACTGCATAAAAATCACAACTTTATAGTAACACAATTTTGATGATTTTATAAAGGACAACTTGCATAGGATACAGATTAAAATCCTTTTTTCACCCCATCTTAACCCATGTTTCAAAAGAAATAAAAGAATTTTAATTATTTTCGATTTGCAAAAGCCTTGATGTAAATACAGCCTTTTGGACCAGGTGATATGGTAAGAGCCAGAAAGCTGGTATTGTGATGTGAGATTCATGTAAATATCCATGCATCTCCTTTTATTATCAGTACAGATTCACTATATGATTGAGAATGGATACAATATTTTTGAAAAATAACCTTTTCAAATACTTATTAACAAAGGAAGTAGATATTTAAAATATTGGCATTTATGCTGCTAACCTCAATGTTTTGAAACTTTCATTTTAAGAAGACAGCTACCAATGATATAAGCTTCAGTGCTGTACATCTACCTTATGGGCTAGAAAGCAACACTGTTCATGAATTTCCATCCAAAATGATTAGGGCTTTATCTGCATACAGATAAAGATTCCCTGGTTAAGCAATCACTAAACTAATACATCATTTCAGGTAATTTAAAAACACTTGAAATGTGAACCTTCATTTACTTATGCAGCGAAACTAATTTACAAATATTATTTTCTGTAAATCATGTTTTTGAGTTGTTTTAGTTTAGTGCTGCAGGTACAATACATATGACAGGGATGGAAAAGCTTAATTAGATAGGCTAGTATAAAAGAATGATTAGTATACACAAGGAGGCAGTGCCATACAACTATGCTCAATTTTTGCACACTATTAGAAGAAATTCTGTCCCTCCCTGATTATAAAATGAATTAATTTGTAACTTATGCTTGATCTCCTGATGATTTGGTTTGCCTGTGAGTGCACATCAAACCAAATAAAAAATTCTCATATAAAAATAAATAAAAGCAACAAAATACTGCATGGAATAAATGATCATAAAAGCTCTGCATATCCTTGAGCATATTAAGTTACTGTCCCCTTACTTTTCCAAACATAAACAAAGATCTATTTACAAAGATCGTACAAAAGACAATTACCATTTTGCTTTCTCCCTTTTTAAGGATTAAATTACAGCACTCCAGCTGTATCACTGGCTTATATCACATATCATTATGTGTTAACATTCTCAACCACAAAGTGTTGCAGCAGCATCTATCTGCTAAGTGTGTCAGAGCTAGTGCTAGCACGACGGATAGCTCCTAAGTTGAACTTGTGACTCATGGCTCCATGCAAAATATCCCGGATGTGATGCACTATCAGGTCAATCGCCACTGCAACGCAAAAAATGAACAAAGTAACCGATTAGAAATTATTTCATTAATTTATCTAGTTGCCCGATTCTCTCACATGCAAATTCCTCTTCAAAAATAAAAAATATCATGTGTTTAAAGCAGCTTTAAGAAATTATAAAGAGTATTTATCATCAGCAAATCTGCGATTTGTTAATTGTCATAAGAAATTTCTTGTGACTGATTTTAATATTTAAAACCTACTGCTTAGTACTAGCTCTTGGAAAAACATGCTCATCATATATGCTCTTTCTGGAGCTCTCAACATCACAACTGGCTAATTATGTAATCAGTGTCACACAGATTTGCTATGATTATCAAGAACAGAATAGAAAGAGCTGAAGATGTTCAATAGATGGTGCTGCAAATTACTAAATTTGCTTTATAAAGAGTTCACTTATGCATTCTCTTATAGTTTGGTTGGAAATGCATGCAAGACAAGTCCTAGGAAAAGTGGCAAGTAAAGCAGGAAAGAACATAAAGGTTAAGCTCCTAATGTAATATTTAGTGATTTAAATCTGTTTCACAATCTTTGATTCCACATTGAAAACGTTACTTATTTTATGTTTACTTTTGCTGATATTGAACCTAACTGTACAACTTTATTTCAGTAAGTGATTAAGAACAGTTATTTAAGAGCTGTAGCTACATATAGACATAGCAGTGAAAGTAAAAAAACAGATTACCTACTTTTCAGCATATATGTGGTACAATAAATAGAACACTTAAAGGCAAAACAAGAAAAGAGACCTAGATAAATTCATAGAGTAATGGCAATACCTGTTTTCTTATATGAATCTGTGAACTGCATTATAATATTCAAGGATATTAAAAACTGTAAGCTACAGAAATACAATTTCTCAGATCTGTAAAAAGTTGTACCAGATTAGACAGGCTTACAAATGATATGCAGAAAGAATTAAAGGTAATATTGCTAGAACTAAAACAATATGGGATTACAAGAGAACAATGGATTCAACATATTTACAGAATGAACTCCAACCATATTCCTAAGAAAATTCTGAATTACAAATCAAAAGGATCTGAGACGACCTAGAAACATTATATAAATATGTGAGGTCAGAACAGACTTGAAGATTAGCCCTTGTAATTATTATTATTATTACTATTAACAGTAATAATTCTTTTAACAAGCCTTGACATTTTTTTTTTTTTTAACGGCACACCTTTTCTGTCTACGGCTTAAACATTCACAATACCTTAATATTGTTTCACACTGGGACACTGCCAGTAGCAGTCATTGACTGAGAAACATTCATTTGAATCAGATCATTCACTCCGGGACACTACACCGCCTCACCGAGTCACTGTGATGCAGCAGGTCTCACCCTCGCCACATATGACGGAGAAGGTAGAGTGCGTTCAGAGCAGTCAATGCCGGACATGCATTGGTTTAAATTTGGGACACAGATCACGAACACAGCATTGCAGAATTGCCAACAGACAGGCAGTCATTTCTGACCAGAGTGATACAGCGAAACATTCATTATACATTATACTATAACTTATGTCACTTCAAATGCTAATGCTCCATGTAACACTGTTACACCATAAACATAAGGTAACACCAAGAAAGGTTATCCTTTCTTCTGCATGCTTTGTTCTATAAAGCAGACAATTTATTATTACTTTCTCTATACATACTACATACATAGTGTATAAAGAAGGTATTGTATTGCACCCAGAAATTTGTTACCGAGATTTCACCAAAAATCCCTGATTCCATAAAAAGCACTTTAGAAACGGTGTGTGTGGGTGTGCGTGTGCGGGTGTGCGTGTATGTGTGTGTGTGTGTGTGTTGGGATCAGTAGAGCTCAAAAAGAAAAAGTTCATTAAATACCAAACTTGGTATTTAAGTTCGGTGTCTTCCAAGGATGTGACACGAAGATTTTCAAGAAAATTCTCCCACCCTCAACAACCCTTTACGTGGAAAATTTTTAGAAAATTTACAGTTTTTCAAAAATGGCTCTAACGATGTTGGTAAAATATTTTGTATTTAACATATTTAAAAGACAAATACAATGTATATCTTGAACTTTCTATGAATAGCCTCTGAAGACACCTTTATTCTGAATGAATTTTGCAGAATTTTGCATAACTGGTAAACCGTAAGAGATAGAAAAATATGTACTACACAAAAAATGTAGAGCACGTTAAAACACACAATTTGATATGTGCATTTTTTTCCATGGAGTTGACCATTTTTTGATATATTCCTTGTTATTAATTTCAGTTTTAAAATACTTATACTTTTTCATACAGGAACTTGTCAACACCTGGCCATGCAAAGAATCAGATTTCTATGCCATAGCAACTGCATTTTAAAACATTTGACTAATGTTAGCCCAGTGTATTACCTTATTTCCCTTCTACTTATAAGGAACTAAGTAATAAAATCGCTTCTGCTAATATTTTTCTCTTTTAGCACAAAGTAGATAGAAGAGTAAGCTTCTTAACAATAATTTGTTACAGAGAAGTAGAGAAAGTTATGTGAATAGAGCATATCAGATCTTTTAAAGGCAGTCCTTTTCAACCTATAGCTTAAACACTTGCAATGCCATAATAAGAATTGTTTCACACTGGGACACTGGTGATGGTCACTGATACAGATACATTCGTATGAATTGGAGCATTCACTGTGGGACACTGTCTCGCCTTATGACAGATAAGGACATGTGTTCAGTTCAGTCACCGCCGGAATGTTCACATTGGGACACAGATCACAGACACAGCATTGCAGAATTGCCAACGGACAGGCATCATTTCTGAGCAGAGAGATACAGCAAAATATTCATTTACATTATACTGGGTTTAGATTTTATTAACATGAAGATTTTATAAGTGAAGTTGAAAATCGTACTGCTATTTGGGATATCAAAAGCAAAGACTATAGCATCTTGTTTCAGATCGTCATAAAGAGTGTAAAAACAATCCTTTCTCCAGGTGATCACGTAGCAGTGGATGTACGTGTAATGAACGTTTTGTCTTCATTCTCTTCATCATCATCCTCGTGCTTAGAAGTACTAACAAAAGTTCCTCTTCGCTCAAGTCCATTTCACTAATTAATATCTGCAGTGTCAGACACCAGTGATTTAGGAGTGTTCACCACAATCACCGGTGAGCATAACTGGCAACTGTCACCAGTGTCCTAGCGTGAAATGAGACTAATAATTCTATCACTCAACATGACTATGCTTACTATCTCATAATTTTTTATGCTTAAACAAAGGAATAACTACCAGATGCTGTACAAAATGTTTATGGAGAATACAGGATGTGACAGTGTTTTAAAAATATGCATGCATAATTAAAATATTTTTACACAAAATGTGCTGGAGGATAAAAATATAAGCGCAAAAATAGTTAGTGAGGGCCAAACTATAGAGCAAGTGCATAGTTTTAAATTTTTGGGTGTAATCTAAATATTGATAAAATAATTTTGAGAGCCCAAGATAAAAAGCAAATTAAAGTTATACCACTGAGGTTTCTCAGATATGGTGGAAATGTATCTTATTAGACAACATTAAACACACTGAAATTTGAGACAAATTTAAAATTAAAATTGAAAGTATAATAAAGGAAATTGATAATTATCAAAGGAGATGCTACAATGATGTGGAAAGATTGCCAAGGCAAGCTGTTTGTTACCACTCTATTGGAAAATGTGACCAAGAATACAACTTGGAGAGACAATATTAGTCTCAGACTGGGACGGTAATGGCCTAATCCATGGCAGGAAGAATGAGGGAAGGATGCACCATAATTTTTTATATTATTATTTTTAGCTTATCGTCCTTTAACCTAGTTGGTCATATCGGATGAATGAAATTGGTGAACTGATGCTCAAATGATCTCAGGGTCCATAGAGCTTAAAGATGCTCAACATTTGTCTTCTCAGGATAAAGGAAAACCCCAAAAAACCATAGCTGAATAACTCACCCTAAGTGAGATTCAAACTCACGACCTGTTGAATGTGAGGTAGACATGCAACCACTACACTATCCAGGCAGGTCGCACCATCATTGTGAAAGTTTTTCATACATATTACAAAGTAGCAGAATGGATTTCCAGTTTTTAGGTTTCCGTGGTTTAAAGTAAAACAGGCTCACTCAGTTTCTCTACAGTTTAACTTCAGAAAGCGATGTACAGATCTAAGGCCTCAACATTAAAAACAGAACTCATTGCTTAGCTACCATTGTGGCATTTCTATTAAATAACTAACTACTAGAGCTAAGAGTGCTGTTGTGTTTGTAAAACATTTTACCGTACACATCATTTATTAGATTTCCAACAATGTTGCTAGATTTGCAATAATAAAAATTCTCAAACAATACTAAATTTTGAATCCTCCTCTCTCTTTTTGCAATGCACACTTAAGATTAGCTAATTTTATTTACCCATCTCCCATTCTTTATGAAATGACTGTTTATGGTAAATCCTGTCCTTTAACCCATATAATAATTCTAAGCATTGTCTGTTCCTGATTATAGATGAAAGATCTCCTGACATCTATGCAAGAGGATATGAAACATTGGTAGAATGCCCTACTTCCTTAACCTCTCTTTCACAGTCTTTCAAGTTCTGAAAATGCCTGCAAGTAACCTTTGGTGATGGAACAATCAGCACCTGTAATGGTCATCATTTTTACTTTCTCTACACACACTATGTACAAAGTGTATAGAGAAGGTATTGCATTACACTCAAAAATTTGATACCGAGATTTCACCAAAAATACTTGTTTTGGAACCCCCTGAATCCAAAAAACCATTTTTAGAAAAAAATATCATATGTGTGTGTGTGTGTGTGGGGGGGGGGCAACATAGCTCAAAAACAGAAAGTCTGTTAAATACCAAAGTTGATACTTAAGTTCAGTATCTTCCAAGGATGCGACACAAAGATTTTCAAAAAATCCCCACAGCCCCAACTAGCTTAAAAAAATAAAAGTTGCTTACACAACAAACTTGGTATTTAAGTTTGGTATCTTCCAAGGATGCGACACAAAGATTTTCAAGAAAATTTCCACACCCCCAACTACCCTTTACATGGAACATTTTCGAAAATTTTGATTTTCTCAAACTGACTCTAATGATTTTAATTAAAATGTCATATTTTTATGACAAATGAAATGTATATCTTGGATTTTCAAGGAATAGTCTCTAAAGACCTCTTCATTCTGGATGACTTTGGTATAACTTTGTATAACTGTAAGAGATAGACAAAAATGTTCTACTAAAAAAATGTAGATCTCATTAAAACACAGAATTAACGTCATACATTTTTATTTTAATTATTTTTTTGTACAGTTGAACATTGTGGAGATATTCCAAGCTGTTGGTTTCAGTTTAAAATACTTGAGCTTTTCTCAAACGGGAAGTCATTCCTAGCAAACAAACAGAACTAAATTTTAAATGTTTTTCACATAGCAACCAGATTTCAAAAGGTTTAACTAGTGCTTTAGCCTGTGCATATTCTCTTATTTCCCTTCTACTTACAAAGAAGTAAGTAATTAAGAATAATTTTGATCATGTTTATCTTGATTAGCATAATTAAGATAAAAGAACAATCTTTTGTAAGAAAAGTTTGTTTGTGAAACAGCTAGAGAAAGTTATATGAATGAAACACATTAGATTTTTGAGACTAATTTGTTTGCTACTCACATCTACAAAACAAATCCTAGCAAAATGCAATGATGGTTAGAAAAATATGTAGGTAGGAGTAAATAACCAAGTGATCAAAGTTTTATTTAATAAAATAATAAAAAAAACTTAAGACATCGAATCAGAATGTGCAATAAACATGATTAGACAGGATAAATCAGTCCCGTCGCGCATGTGTGCATGTGCACATGCACACAAAAAAAACCTGCAAAACTGAAGCTTGATGGAAACACATGATAAACCACATTACTAACTTTTTTTTGTGTATTCTTTATTCTCTAAAACGATTTCTACTTTTGAAATGTAACCCTTTTAGAGAATAAAGAATACACAGAAATAAGTAAAAATCCATTGAGCACACTGACTACATCCCTAAAACAGACAATAGAACAAACAGAAATTATACCAAAACTAGATAATTTCAAATTGAAAAAAGCAAACTCAACTCTACCATGTCTTTATGCTCTGCCAAAAATTCACAAATCAGAAAAAGCTATGAGACCAATAGTCAATTGTGTAAACTCTCCAACCTACAAATTATATAAGTGGTTAGACAACAAATTCAATAGCTTCTCGAAACACAACAATCTGTGCATTAAAAATTCCTTGGAGCTAATAAAAATAGAACATTACACAGTTTCAAACAATGATTTGTTGGTCTTGTTTGATGCAGAATCATTATTCACCTGTATTTCAGTCAAAAATTACCTGAAACCTTCAAAGCATGACTCTCAGAACATAGGTTTAAACAAGAAAGAAATAGAAGACTTCCATACCTTAACAGAACTATGCATTAATCAGAACTATTTCCAATTCAATGACAGATTTTACAGACAATCCTCAGGCTTAGCAATGGGTAACCCACTTTAGCCCTTTTTAGCAAATCTATACACGGAACAACTTGAGGTTCACATAACCTCCAGTTTTCCAAATGTGTTCAAAAATGATTTAGATATGTCGATGTTTTTGTGGTAGTCACCAAAAAATTAGCAGAATACTCTCTAAAATTATTAAACCTAGAAGACAGGCATATACACAGTTCACAATGGAAACAAAGAAAGACTGAATTCTACCATACCTGGTCCTAAAACTAACATGGAAAGAACAAAAGATCACTTATGGCATCAACAGGAAGACCACACAGACAATTACATAAAATTGAATAGTTTCAATCTGGAACCTCACAAACAGGCGATCTTCAACAGCTCTCTACACAGATGCTTCAGCATCCCACTCGACCCAGAAGAGTACAACACAGAATACCTCCAATTAAGACACATAACCTGTCAATGGTTTCAACCCAGATAAAATTGTAAAACATACAGAGAAGTTAACATTAAAACAAATCACCACTTTGTCCACACAAAAACCAAAAGTTACATATACAAATTCACTTATCACCCAACAGCAGATAAAAAACTCAAAAAGATTTTCAAGAAATACAATACAAGTTTAGCTTCAAGTAACCAATTCAACATAAAAAATGCACTGAAAATAGACATCAAAAACCCCATACCCCATACCTACGAACCAGAGATCAATAAATCAGTAGTAGCACACCAGTTTTGGACATCACATTATGAAATAGAAAATGACGTAAAGCTGCTAAAACCTGTAAACAACCTGGCAGCACTCACAGTTTGGGAGAATATTCTCATTACACAACACAAAGACCAGCTCATGAATTTTGAAATACTGCCACATGATTACAAACTTCTGCTGAGACCACCAGATGTCTTCACCATAATGGACCACAGAGCACAAATCCCAGCCATTAGTCGGACCTCAACTGAAGAAGAGGGCAAACACCCTTGAATTTAATTTGAAGTGAGGTGAGTGTCACTATTCTGACTCATTTCTATTATATATGATAACACACAGTTGCTGTACACTAGGTCATGGTGCTGACTTGTTTTCTCTGCTCTGAAACTGTAGTATTGAGCCAACAGTGATGTCCCGCCTGCAGTGCCATTAGTAGTTAAAGCGGGCGTTAAACACTACCAAAAAAAAAAAAAAAACAGTGATGTCGAGTGGTTGGATTATTACCAGTGTGCTTTATTATTTTATCCTGTACTTAGTCACAAAGGTCGTCTCCTTAGCGCGGTGGTAGCGCAGCTGCCTACCAAGCGGGAGACCTGGGTTCGATCCCCAGTACCGGCGTGGGGATTTTTCCCCCGCTGGGAGACCTGGACCGGGGTGCACTCAGCCTCGTGAGGTCCCTGGGGGGCCAATTGAGGAGCTACTTGATTGAGAAGTAGCGGCTCCAGGTCGTGAGGACCGCATTAACCGGCCGGGAGGGGCTCGAGGCGCTGACCACGTCTCACCCTCCAATACTGCACCCCATCCATGACGTCTGTAGTGGACCGAGATGGGGGATGCAGCGGCCGGGCAGTAGGCCAAGGCTCCCCGTGAGCTGTCGTGCCATGGAGTTATTACTTAGTCACAAAGTGTTTGCTTTCTACTGCACAGCGTGCATTTATTATTGATTCATACGTGTTAACTCAGTCATCTCGCTAAGTGAAAATAGGTCTTGCAGAAAGATTTCCCAGGTCGTACAACAATCCATGAACTTTACAATAAATTTCAGGCCACAGGAAGTGTTCAAGCTCAGAAATGTAAAAGATGGCATACGGTTCTCAGCAAAGAAACATTAGATGACATCGATCATTGTTTGGAGAATTCCACCCAAAAATTGCTTAGACGTCTTTCACAACAGGCAGGCATTTCTTAGGGCTCTGTGCAAAATACTACTAAATTGCTGAAGTTAAAACTATATAAAATAACTGTGGCACTCATGCTCTTCAAACACGTAATTCTGTAATTAGGCGCACATTTTGTGATGCAAAATTGACCCACATTTAATATTTTTCACAGACGAGGCTTGGTTCCACCTTCATGGATATGTATACATAAAATAATTGTTATTGGAACTCTGAGAAATCTAATATTGCTTATTAAATATTCCTTCATTATGAAAAAATTGGTGTATGATGCGCATTAGCAGAGAAAGAGTTATAGACCCAATTTTTTTCAAAGTCAACTTTTGACACTGTACATATGTGAATACAGTTTTGCACCCTTTTCTTTAGAGAATTAAACACAGGGAGCATGATTTTGCCTTTTTTCAACAAGACTCTGCAACAGCTCATACAGTCAATCTTTCGATTAAAACAATTGGAAGTGTGTTTCAGGACACAATTATTAGTACAGATTTGTGATCCCCTTGGTCCCCTGACCTAATTCCCTGCGATTTTTATCGCTGGGGGAACTTAAAAAAGTGTACAAGACAAACCCACATACCCTGAAGAATTAAAATAAAATATCTGCCAGGAAATTGCCACCATTCTCAAGGTGAACCATGGTGAATGATGGATAGTTTCCTAAAGAGGTGCCAAAAATATATGGACAATGATGATGGCCAATTTCAGCGTTTCCTTTAAAGTAGTTGTTGTATGGTTTCATCTGTGCCTTTCTATGATAGCAGCAGATGGCAACGAGTGCTTTAGGATGTGAACAAGTAAAACACTGTGCAGCTGGTTTGTACTTTTTTGACTCACTTGTTATATCATCATCATCATCATCATCATCATCATCATCACTCTGCTGCTTTACATAAAGCTCCACCTCATGTCCATTTCAGCTTTTCTAAGTTTTGCTATTTTCTCGGTTATAATCAGCTATTCTTCAAAATACACTTTGAAAGTTTTTGTTTTAGTGTGTTCTATTTATACCCCACCTATAACTGCAATGGCCATTATCAGCTGCCTTTTTTCCTTTGGAATATATTGTCTATTGACAATGGTATTAATTGTATACGTTATCACAGGATTTTATTTCTATGGGTTTTATACACACACACACACACTCTCTCTCCCTCTCTCTCACCCACATCATACATATATGTTCATACTTATGTCATTCTTCCAAATCCTAAGGAGGACTAGGAATAATCTTGGCTAGAGAAAAAATTTCCACCCCCAGCACAGTAGGCAGGTGCTTTACTGACCAGTTACGGTGCCACCTTTTGGCAGTTCTTGACATTCATATTTTCGGCACAAGGCAATAAAATTGTGCTAAACTTAAATTTTATTCACATCATAAAAGACAAGAATGGTCACACTTTCAGTTCCAAAGTGCATTTTGTAATTACTGCACTTGTTACTCTTTGCACAATGAAGACCTAAATAAAGGGTAATATAAATAATTACATTATAAAATCTGTATAAGTTAACTCAATGTGCACTTGAATATAGAGGGCTTACTATTTTATTTGCAACTATAAAAAGAAAACACCAAGTAATGTATTTATTTACATATTCTTCTTCTTCTTCTTTTTTTTTTTTAATAGCTTAACGTGCCTTGACCTGGTTGGTCATATCGGACAATAAATGACATTGGTGAAATGATGCTCAAATGATCTTGGGGTCCATCGAGATTAAAGTTATTCGTCAATATTCTTCTCAAGATAAGAGAAAACCCTGAAAAAAACCTAATCCAGGTGACTCACCCTAAGTGAGATTTCAATTCACGGCCTGTTAAGGCAGACACACTACCACCACACTACTCGGTGGGCTTATTTTAATCTTAGTTGAAATCACAACTTAGGCTACAAAAATGTGTGTTTAATCATCCGACACCCGTTTTACAGCTCACAGCACTGAATAGTGATGGTATGTGTAACCTGTGAATCCTATGCAAGATATTGAAAACAGTAGTCATTCAGTTATCATAATTTTAACTTATTCAGAGATTGTACAAAAATAACTGAAATTAAACATTTTTAAATTGAACATATCAATAGAAATGAATGGTAAACATGCCACTTAAAATCATTATAAAATTAAATTGTATGTAGTTAAAAAGTGAAATAACAATACTGGCTAAGAATTGATGTTGCAGATATTACAATATTTTCTTGCATTTCATTGCTGGTGCAAAATAATGCATATATGTATAATTGGGTACATTTAGCAGCCTGAGCACTATAGTAGTGCTTAATACCTTCACTGCATACAGAGCTGCAGGATGTGTTGAATGAACTGTAGAAGTAGGAATTTCGTAATTTGTTTCCTTCAATCCTTGCAGTGAAAGGACACACACATACATATATTACAGAACATTACATGATTTGTAAGAATGGGCATAAACTCAGCAGAGAAGAGAAATGGTGGTTAGAGGGGAGTGAATTCAAAGTTGTAAACAAGTTTGATTACTTAGGAGTTAGGATGAATAAAAATGGAAAATGGACAGAGCAAAGGAAAAACGTAGTAGGTAAGGGAAAATTAGCTATTAATAGCATAAGAACATGCTTAAAGACGATACCAAATATGGCAGTACACTGGCTAGAGAGAATATATGCAGCAACAGTGGAATCAAGAATGATACATGGAATAGAGGTTTGGGGGACTGAAAAAGGGTAAGAATATATAGATCAAATTCATAGATCTTTTTGAAAAATAATATTGGGATTACCAAGAGTAGCTCCAAATGGAGTAGCATTAGTTAAATTGGGAAGAATTGGGAGGAAGGAATTAGTAGTCAAACGGATAGTGAAATATTGGAACAGGATCCAGGTATTAGGGGAAGGAAATATTCTCCGAAAACTGTTTTAGGGCACAAGGATCAGCAAAATGGGTAAGAAGTTATGTCAATTAAAGGAAATTGTAAGAGAAGTTGGATTGGAGGAGCTAGACAATCAACAGACAAAATTAAGGAACAAAGTGAAAGCGAGGATAGACAACATAGGGAAACAAGAAATAATAAGTAGCTTAAAGGATAAGAATACTTTAATATTATATAGGAATGTTAAGAAAGTATGGGGAAGAGAAAATTTATTGATGTATGTGGAAAAATGGAAAGAGAAGGTATAGCATGGGCAAGAACATGCACAATGTTACTAAAAGATATAAAAGTTGATAAAGATCTATGCCCACTATGTGGCAATGTCGAAAACAATTTACACAGCATGATTGAGTGTGAAGAAACTAATATGTGGAGAGAAAAAATATGGAATAAAAACTGGAAAAAGTTAGTGCCAGAGATAGTGCACTTAAAACTTTTTGGAAACAATAAGAAATAATTTCTGAAACAATTAGGTAATTATAAATGGAAAGTAAATGAGAAATGGGGGAGAAAAGTTGCCAAAGAAAGAGAGGATCTTATTAATAAAACTGATGAGGTTGTAAGTTATAAAGTGATCTACAGTTACAGATTATAGTAAAAGATAACAAGGATGTTGTTGAAGTTTTTCATCTGTGAAGACCAATGTTATGACCATCACCTACAAAGAAAACAGGAACTGGTGGTTACAGTGGAACTTGGATAATTTGAACGTCTATTATTCAAAATTTACTAATTCAAAAACTTTTCTTGGTCCCTTGAATTTTGTTAAAGCAATGTAAAAAAAAATCATATGCAACTTGAATTTAATTTTCATTAATTCCAAGTTTTTGTTCAGTAATGTCAGTCGAAAATTAATTTAAACTGAGAAATTTAACATGATAACTTTGTCCATTTGTTTCTGCAAAAGAGATCATCACTCCAGGGCTGTTTGTTTTGTCAGAATGCAGTTTGGGGGGTGGATAGCTTTCCTGGCTGCTGCCTTGAGCTTCTATACCTGCTCCCACATCCCCTTGTTTAAAATATGTGCACCTTTAGTTGCTGCTTGAGCTTCCTTCTGTTCAATGTGTTGTATCAATGTCACAATGTCTCTTAACAAACTGCATATCCAGTACAAGATTTCAACTTTTGCAGAAAAAGTCACTGTCATTTGAGAAGTTGTAAAGAGTTTGAAGACCAAATCGAAATCACTAAAGAATACAGGATACCAATGAACACTTTGTCAATTCATCTGAAGAATTAGGAGAACATTTTAAGCAGTTAAGCAATGCCTTGAGTGAAAATGGAGAGAGTTGAAGAAAATCCTGATGTTAACAAGTGCGTGCTGAAGTAGTTTAAGCAGTAATGAGAAAAGATGCCAATTCCATCATCGGAGACGCTTTGTTCATCTGTGTGAAATTTGTTGGTACATCAAGGGTCAGGCCAGCAAAATACCGGTTTTTACCTGTATTGCTAAAATGCCAATTTTAGACGTAACTTTTGTAATTCAAATTTTTGGATATTTTGAATTTTTTTCTTGCCCCTTCAGCTTTGAATTATCCAAGATTGTAAGTATTTGAATTATTTTGAGAAAATGGTACTAAAATAATCTTTAGGTGAATTTTAGCTGTCAGCAGCAACAGCATAGATAGGTTAATATTATGATTCATTCTTATGCTTATTGTTTAAATAAAATCTGAAATTGTTAAGATTTGTTGAATATACTCAGGTAAACGTGTTAAATGCGTTAAGCATAACATTATTACTTTTTCTACTAGCACCTAGAGTAACAGAGGAAGTAGCATATTTCATCTAAATATGTGATACCTAGATTCCATTGGAAATATAAGTTTTGAGGTCCCCTGCTTAAAAATTATTTTTAGATAAAGGTATGTGTGTGTCTATGAGCTCAAAAATTAAAAGTAAAATAAAATAAATACCAAACTTGACACTTACATTCAATATCTTCCGAAGATGTGATACAAAGACTTTCAAGATATTCTGCAATTTCAAACTACCCTTAATATGGAAAGTTTTTTCCTTAAAAACTGGTGTTTTTTTAGAAAATGGCTGTAACGATTTTGATTAACATACCAGATATTAAGGATTCTTGCATGACAAATAAAATGTACATCTTGAACTTTCTGAGAATAACCTGTGATGTTCTCTTCATCCCAAGGGAATTTTGTATAATCTATCTTCTATAACTTGTGTATATAAGCAATAGACAAAATTACACCTCAGAAAAAATAACTTTTCTGATAAGCCACAATCCATTTCCAAGATATTTTTTATTAGCTATTGGTTCGATTTGTTCAATTTTGTCATTCTTTCAAAGTCCTTTCAATATTCAGTTATTTCTTGCCATTGTATGGAAAGAGAACAGAATTTTTAAAACAGCATGCACTGCCCATTTTTTAAACATTTCACATTGCTATGCGCTTTGCATCCATAACAACACTTATAATGTAGCTATTTTTGCATAAGTTTACCTCAATTAAAATTAAGTACTAGGAAAATAAGCATGCATAAGAATACTTTATATAACCATTAAAAAGCAATCAAGTTGAGAAAGTCATGTGAATGTAACACATCACATAATTTTGTTATTTACTCACAGTTAATGAAAGCCAAAGGAACTAATATATCTAGGAAACCATTAAAGAATCTGAACATGATAAAAAGATAAAATATCTGTATCCGGTAGGATATTATTCATCAGCAAGAGTTTAACAATCAAAATATATTGTTGTACTTCTAGACATTCAGGAAAAAATACGCTTCTGCTCCTATTAGATTTATGGGCAACAGCTTATACTGATTACAGCAGCAGACATTCTCCTGTACTTGTCACCCCTTATGCCCTAGATCAGTGTTTCCCAACCTTTTGAAGATCACGGCACCCTTGGGAATAACATTAAACACCAGGGACACCCTTCCTTGAATTAAAAGAAAATTAAGCTTAATATGTTAATTTATTGAAATATTATATAATAACGTACACCATAACATAGAATACAGTAAACTTTACTACAATCACTGAGTAAAAATACATCAATAAATTTTGTTCGATTAATGATTAATGTGAAACTTGTGATTGATGCTTAAAGCACAGCTATGTGATGTCGGGTCTTACAGTTGACAGTGAAACACGCAAATCATCCTCAAGGTTATTCAGTCTATTTCTTGCTTTGCATTTTATTGTCACCATAGCAGAGAAGGCTTGCTCGCATAGATAGGATGTTGAAAAGGGCAAAAGTGCGTTAATTGCTTTCTTCATTAGGTTAGGGTACTCCTCTCTCCGTTGAAGCCAAAAACTAGCCACCGACGCCTCGCTCTTGGTGAACCTACCTTTGAGTGTGGAATCAGCGCAAAGATCAATAAATTCATCTCGTTCGCAAGCAGTGAAATCTATTTCCTCTGCACTATCTACGAAATTAAATGGTGAGACAACCCAGTCGAGATTCGTAGTGGAAATAGTTGGAAAGTACGCATCTATTGCATCTTGCAATCTTGATAAGTGGTCACAAATGCGGTCTTTCAGTTTACCCAGATCTTTATCTCCTGCCACATTAAGAAGAGATGGAAAGTTCGACAAATCTCCTTTTTGAACTGCAGACTTCCAAGAACTAAGTTTTCTTTTAAAACCTTTCATTTTATTGGTTGAGGAGATTATTGTTTCATGTCGACCCTGCATCGAAACATTCAGTTCATTCAGCTTATGAAAAATATCTGCCAGATACGACAGTTCAAAACACCAAGAATCACTTAGTAAGAGCTCATGAAATGTGTCTTGATTTTCATCCTTAAAAAAAGTTTTTAGCTGTTCTTTAAGTTCAAGAAACCGGTTCAATACACGACCCCACGACAACCACCTTACTTCTGTGTGAAGTAACAAAGAGGTATGAGCTGCATCCGTTGCGCGACATAACTGTTAAAAAATTCTGCACTTTAAAGGTCGAGACTTCATGTAGTTCACCATTTTCACAACTTGGTTAAACACTTCAGCAAAATCTTCATTACACGCTTTCACGACTAATGCCTCTCTATGCAGAAAACAGTGAGTTATAATAATGGATGGATTTTCATTGAGAGCTCTGGCAGTAAAACCTTTAATTTTCCCAGACATAGATGGTGCACCATCTGTACATATACCACAACAGTCTTTCCATGAAAGATCATGGTCATTGAGATAGGAATTAATAGAAACGAAAATAGCATGGCCTGTGGTTGTAGTCTCCAGAGGTCTACAGAACAGAAACTGTTCACTAATATCTTTTTCATCAATATATCTGATAAAACCAAGTAGTTGCGGTTTGTCACCAATATCGAGACTCTCATCCACTTGCAAAGCAAATGTTCTATAAGTTTTTATTTTCTCCGTGACTTGTTCGTTGATATTGCATAACATTTCAGATATCCTGCGGCTGATTGTGTTGTTGGACAGAGGAGCTTTCGAAATTTGATTAGCTGCTCCTTCGCCAAGTATTGTTGAAACTATAACTTGACATGCAGGGCCAATGATTTCCTCTCCAAGAGTATGAGGTTTCTTTTTTTTAGCTATCAGTTCTGCTACTTTAAATGAGGCTTCAAGAACAGTATCACCTATGGTCATTCTCTTTACCATTCGCACAGCTGTTTTCTTCTCCCCTTCTAATATATGTGAAAAATACATTACACTTTTCTGTGACACACTAGGATGCTTTGTTGTAAGATGCCGCTTCAGTTTGCTAGGTACCATGGCCTCGTTGCTAAGTGTTTCGCCACAAACTAAACACACAGGGATAGGGTTTTCCTCGTTGTTATTCCACTTAAATCCATACGCTAAGTAACTGTCCTGGTATGTTCTTTTCTTTCGTTTGTCTTCTTTATGTGGTGAATTCGACGGTCCGGGAGAAACTGTAAGATTTGGTTTCTTAAAGCAAGCAGTAGGAGCCGACTGTTCACTTTCACTGTCCTGGCGTTTACGTTTAACAATGAACTTATCCAAAGCTAAACACTGTGAATCAACGCAAGAAAGACAACTGAAAGCGCCAAGTGGTGTACACTTTTATATATTCATCTGTCGAAGTCTCAGGAATGTTCGTGAGGAAGCGAGTAGTCTCGGGAATATTTGGCAGGGTATAGCTGTAATGCCATCTGTGGGATGCTAGTATAACTGAATTATTGAAATGAATCGACCACTATCACCATCTGCCATGCATGAGAGTAATTGATTTGATTTATTTTATTTCAAGACCTTACAAGACTTAAGGCTTCAGTAGAAGGTATTTTTTTTGTTTATCTCAATATCTCGCGGCACCCCTTAGCCAATCACACGGCACCCTAGGGTGCCGGGGCACACCGGTTGGGAACCGTTGCCCTAGATAATTGAGGTTTTTCATGTGTAAATCTACCAGCTAAGCTCTGTTGTCACTCTGCAGCCTCTCCTTCTAACACATCTCTCAGGTACATTTTACAGCTTTGCTACACTGGGCCATGCTAAAACTACATCCCAAAAGGGTGACAAATATGGGAGTAACATTGATAAATCATGTGCTTTTATTGAATCCTAGAGGACAAAAATAAACCTGAACATTTGTTGAAGCTTTTAGTGGCACTTTATGGTGTGTGAAAGTGTGTCATTAATACCTAGATAGATGTAAAGGTAGTTTTAGTACTATCAACTAGAAATGCTCTATGCAGCACTTACATGTGTTCTGAGGAACAACTGCTTACATTGTTGTTGGTGCATAAATATTATATATAATGAGGTTTAGTGTCTAGTATATACTTCTAATAGTGAAATAATGTCCTCTCTTCCCCTGTCTTTTATGCAGCTCCTTGCTGCTAATCTACCATTTTTACTCTTTCTACAGCCTGTGCAGCAAACAAAGTCTTTACTTCATTTGCTCCTGAATGCTCCACTGCATTAAGCGCTGCTGCAGCCCTGCTGAATGCACTTTTATATTCAAATATCATGAAGAAAATGTTGACTTACAGACAAACTTTGAAAATGGTTTCAGTCTTTTCATTCTATTTGAGTAGAATGGAAAGCGGAATAAGTATCTTGCAATCCATGGGGACTAACTCAAGCCTAAAAAAGAGGTCTCTAAGCAAAATTAAGCAGACTTCCACGCTCAGTATAATGGGTTGCTGAGAACGACAGTTAAAGAATGTGCATAAATAAAACTCAATTTCCATTACACATATGTGAAACAATAATGTAGTAAGAACAAAAATTATAAGTTGCAAAACTAACAACCAAACACACAAACATGAAACCTGAATTAGCAAACATTTTCACGTCCAGGCTCATAGGTTTGATTGTATGAGACTAAATCAAAGTTTGTGGCATGCTACTTTTATAATAAATTACCCGAGGAGATAAAAAATATTCCAGAGACAAATCAATTCAGAAAACAACTTGAGAAATTTTGTATTGAGGGAAGTTTTATAAATTAGATGAATTCTAAAATAAATAATACTGTTTTATTTTGAGCCACTGAAATAAGATTGAAAATATTTTAAATTATGGTTTTAAGATAATTGGATAGTTTTATATACTACAAAATATAGCTTTTTTTAATTGTTCAATATGATGTATCATATCCGGATTAAGCTCAAAGTTAATAACAGTTGTAAGCACTATTGTAAATAGTAGTTATAAGCATTATTGTAATTCTAGTTACAAATTGTATCCATGTTATCTCTGACATAGCCCAAATCATGTACTGATCTATGGGTTGAAATAAAGAAAAAATGGTTTTAGTGACTAACCATTGTATTGACATCAGGCCAGAGAAGTATTTAAAGGAATCAAGAAAGAAAAATTCTTCACAGAAAGCAACAAACTATTTCACCAACTGAATACACATGATGATTTGATGCAAGGTGCAGAGCGTGTCCTGCTTTCCAAATTTTCACACATTATCCTATCTACCAATCTATGAACGCACATCTTGGTTTTTGAATGTTTGGCTTACTTGTTATAAATTACCTGAAAGTAAACTTCAAAAATAGAGACTGAAGCCATAATAAAAACTAACTGGTTCGTCTTTCTTCAGAAACAGTAATGGAGTTGTTACAAAACATTCTGTTCATAGGTCTACAAATACAAGAAAATGCAAAGTTAATTACGATTCATTATTTTGATCTTGAAATTGGTTGCCTTTAGAGTTTCAAAAGCAGTCTCGCAGTGAAAAAGCTGAGTTGATAGCTAGCTATGTGACTAAAGTATTACATAAATTATGATCTTCAGAGTAAATAAATCACTTTTGAAAGAAACATAGGTGTATGGAAGTAAAGTTTATTTCAATTTGAATAATTTCATTAATTGGGGTAATGTGTCCATACCATATTCTTAATTAAATTGTGTTCAGTATGAGACAATTTAAATGATTTGCAGTCACTGATTTTTCAATACAAACTGTTCCTATAGGATCTTAGGAGTTTTGTAACTTCAGATATGTGGAATATCAACAATTACAATAATAATAATAATAATAAATATAATAAAAATAAAAATATAATAATAATAAATATTATTATAATAATAATGTGGTCAGTGTTCAATTTCCACTTGAATTTAATAGAAAAGGAGGACCATTCTGTGAAGTCTAAAGGTCTTCCATCAATTATGGCACATTAGAAAAGAAAAAAACAAAACTTTCAACCCACTCCTTAAGCTACTGGAAAATGCTCATGAAGCACTCAACCTGTGGATTCAAAGATTGCAGGGCCTATCACCTATATGGCCCATAGTCGATCCCAAGTGACTGCATGTGGGATTTATGATGGACAAAATGGTGCAGAGGTGGCTTTTCTCTGGTTTCTACCGGTGCTGCATCTTCATTTCATGTATCATCAGTGGTGCCATGGTAGTAAAACATGGGCGTTAAACACTATTATAAAAAAAAAAGTTACAGAGGGAGACAAATTGCCAATCTAGTGGGACAAAAGTAATTTTTCAACTTTGTCAGGAACCTATTTTTTTCCTTTTATGCTATAAAAGGATAGTTAATCTTTATACTCCCGAGTTTTGTATACACATTTGTGAGAAGATACCCGAGTTTGAAATCAAAATTAAATTAATATCCAACTTGTGTCCTACACACAGTTTGGTGAAAAAGTAATTAATTAAAATGAAATTCTCATAGAAAACTACTAGCACAAGTGCTAATTGCCTTGACAATAATAAAGTTTATTATTAAAATTAAAAATGTTATTATTTTTTCAAAGCTCTTTAATTATTTTTACTTATTTAGTGGAACTGGTTTGTTAGTCATTTCACTGGAATTGATGATGCCATGCTTTTCAGAAGGAAACAAATGCATGGGATTTTTAAAATGATAATATGGTGGTGTTATATTACCTGTTATATTAGCAATATTTTGATGCCAAAGCAGGCCATGTTTGAATTGTAATTACTGTAATCATGGCCTATGCAATCTCACACAATTCAGTCCTATAATGCATTAAAAACAAATGCACTGCAATGAAATACATTAGTATAGTAATAGAACGTGTGTTACCATCACAAGTAATGTAATAAGAGCTCCAACTTTATTGATAAATTCGCGAGCAACTTGATGAGTGAATTTATCTATAGAAAAGTTGTAGCTTGAGTTGTATTTAATAAGACTATTTCATGAATAAAATAACAATGATTAGCCTATATGGACACAAAGAATAATATTCCTAAAATCCCATTTGTCTTGACGTATATTTGCACTAAAATCTCTGCAACTTGATACCCATATCATACATTTCAGATCTCTTTGTATTGCTACCTTATATTATTGTGGTGTAAAATAAACACAGATATCTTTGTATTGCTACATTCTATTATTTTGGCTTAGTAAAGCATGATTGCTATTAATATGTCTATTGTAACTTCTGCCATTATGTATGGGAATATCATACACTGATATTCGGAGAGAAAACAAATGCATGTGAGTTTGATAAAAAAAATTAAAATGCAGAGATAATCAGTTATGATTGGTTGGAATTTTATGCACCAATTGTACTGGATTGGCCACTTCCTACGATCACATGTCATGAAGGAAATGGTCAGTGTAATTCAGCTTTGATTGATCACCTGTCTATCACACTTGTTGGTTAATGGAATATTGGGTGCTATTATCACAGTAATTTGACCTTACATCTCTTGGTCAGGATAAGAACTTTTTAAATGCCCATCATGCTCTTTAGACAAAGTCATATAACTTTAAACTTGCCATAGTTTGAAAAGTTAGACAAGCTGAAATTAGACTAAGCAGTGTAACTTATCCCTTGGTGGAAAACTGTGTTGAACAAGCAAATATATTACAATCCACTTGCACACACTTTATTTTGTCGAGATCTGGGTGCTCACAACATGTCTTCAAACACTTCCAGATTCAGCTTATAGAAATCAGTAAGCATCTTACGTTTTTGCTACTTCCCAGTGGATTTATTAGTTCAGTAGCCCAGTTTAGTATTACAATCAATACTTTTGTGTTATTTTGTTAAATATAGGCTACAAAGGATATGCAAAAATAATATATAATAGATTAACTTGGTTCTCAGTGTGTGTTCTGCTAGAGGCACAACAAGGAATTATACCAGGTAGATGAACAATTGACAAAATTTTTAGTTTACTACACACATGGTGGGCTTTTTGCCATACAGGGAATGCTATCCTGGCCTTACCTCAACTGACAAAGAAACAGGTGGAACACCTTGATTACTGAGTGCAACACATCTAATAAAACTCTGATGTGTTCCATTCACATGACTTTCTCCACAAACTACTGTTATAAAAGATTATTCCTTTACCCACATTGTAAAGGTAATCGAGATAAACATTAGCAGTATTAGTTCTTTCTAAGTAGAAGGGGATAAGGTACTACACTAGGCTAAAGTGATAGTGAAATCTTTTAAAAAGCTGGTCGCTATATGAAACAATTGAAATTTGGATTTCCCTTTACACGTCCACAATTAAACAAAAGGTATGAAAAGGAAGATTACCTCCCATTTGAGAAAGGTTTAAATAACTCAAAAGTGAAACCAACAACTAAGAATATCTCAGAAATGGTTAACTCTACAAAAAAAAAAAAAATTATGTGACATAAATTTTGTGTTCTAACGAGATACATTTTTTTGAGTAGTAAGATTGTGTCTATCTCTTAAGGTTTACCAGTTATGCAAAATTGATCCAGAATGAAGTAATATTCTGAGGCTATGTCCAGAAAATTCAAGATATACATATTATTTGTCATACAAATATCTTTAATATATAATATTTTAATACAAAATTGTTAAGAGCCAATTTTAAGAAAAACAAAATTATCAAAACATTTTCCATGTAAAGGGTAGACTGTCGTGGAGGGATTTTGTTGAAAATCTTCATGTTGTATCCTTAGAAGATACTAAACTTTAATACTAAATTTGGTATTTAACAGTATTTTCATTTATGAGTACCCTGCCCACTCATGCATGCACGCACACACACGCTGACATTTTTCTAAAAATGTCTTTTTTGGATTAAGGGGACTCAAAACATGTATTTCTGGTGACATCATGACATCAAAATTTTGGGAATATGTGCAAAGTATATGTAGAGAAAGTAAAAAGTGACCAAATTGAGAAGATTACACTCCATTGTTTCAAGATACAAATTATGGAAAAATGAATATCATGGAGGATTTCCTAAATAAGTTATAAATGTAGTCAAAAGCTTAAGCAAATACCATGATAAAGTCTACCGAAAGCATTAGAGAAAATAAAATAAATCAGGGTGTGAGACAGGGATGCAATTTATTGCCTGCACTAAATATTTGCATAGATGAAACAATAAGAAAACAGAAAACCCAAGCTGCTCAAGGGAGTAATCTACGATGAACATTTTGCTTAAGAGTTTTAGTGTATGCAAATGATTTGAAAATCATCCAAGGTAATGAAGGCAATCTGCAAAAATAATTTTTAAATTTCAGCCAAGCTTATAATTATATCCTGAAATAAAGCTAAAATAAAGTATTAAAACGAAGGGATATGGATCAAAAAGAATATTAGAAAACAACGTACAGAACAGTTTTTATACTTAATATACCTCCTTATACAATATACCAAAACAACAAAGAGGTTTTAAATGCAATTCACAAGCTTTAATGTGTAGGTGGTACTATAAACAGAATGCTCGATACTCCATATTCTAGGAGTAACAAGGTAATGGGTTCAAATTTGATAGAGGCCATAAAAATCCTTAGTACGGTTTCCTTCACAAGGAAAGTAAAGCTGGTGATCCCATGTTGTAGAGTTACAGCACGTAAAAAAACCTCAAGCCTAATAAAGAGGCCTATGAGCAAAATTAAGTGGTCTTTCATGACCAATATAGAAAGAGATGCTGAGGACCACAGCAGCTAAAGTGTCAATAAATAAAAAAATTATTTTAGAATGCTAAAAAGGAAGGTTATGAGACATATAAGGGTTTTACATAATGAATATTTCTTCCGAAATTACTTCTCAGAAATGAAACATGGAGTTTCAAAGTAAAGGTACTCCATACAGTTGAAACTGCCGAGATGAAATTTTAAGAGCAATTTGCTGTGCAAGAATGGTAAACTTAAAATGAATTTGTTAGGTAGAGCTTAACATCACAGAAACAGCAGTAGAACAAATTATTAAGTATGAAATAATACAAAAGTCACATATACAGAGAATGCTAAATAAGTGCCTCCCATACATAGAAATACAATTGTAGGATGGATTGAATGAAGCTGAAGCAGTTATAACCTAATAAAGTAAGAGGGTGAAGAAGAAATACAGGTGAAGCAATTTTGAGACCAGAGTTCATCAATAACAATGAACAGATGTAAGTTAATATCCAACTAGCAAGTTAGTGATCATCATAAATTAATGTCTAGAAAATAGAAAATCAGGTAAATTATAATCTTTTATAATAAAAACATAAATTCTTACAGTTGTTAAAAAATGTACACCTATAAGTTTTATGTTAAAAATTATATGTACACCTATTAGTGGCAAAGTGTCAACTAATAAATAGGTAGACACCTTCACAGTGACCTGTTTTTAAGCCTTTAAGTTGGGAACAGGACCACACATTGTCATTGATATGGCTATGACAGTGGGGGTCTTGCTTTTGCAGAAGGGTTGCATATCTAACATACTCCATGTTGTAAGGACAGTTTCAGGGTCTGCTATTATCCAAGAAATCCTGATTTTGACATGTCCTCACAGACCTCTACATTTGAGATACAGAACCATGGATCAAAGTTTATTTAGTAAAATATAACATTGTAGGCTGTGGTCGAATAATAAATTCTTAAATTTGACATTTCGTCCTCAGCTGAGGAGGACATCCTCAGAATGGTTGGTGACTGCAGATTCATGGAGTAGCGGACAGCAATTTATACTGTTGCAGAAGCGGAGGGGGTTGTAATTGGGCTGCTGTGTTCCCATTGGCTGTTGTGCTGGCCGGTGCAAAGATGCTGTAAGGCAGGAATCTAGGTCTGGTTTAGCTTAAATCCATCTTCATTAAAATTATTAGGAAGATCTCTATAGATTCTCTGATCATTCTAGGAGTAATGTTTAGCAGCTGTGAGGACTTCTGTTTTTTCAAACACTATGTCATGACTATCCAAAATGAGGGCATGATCTGCAATGGCTGATTTGCCTGTATGGCCAAAACGACATCTTTTATGCACAGTGATGCAGGTTTTTATGCTGTGTTTTGTTGTGCCTAGGCAAGATTGGACACATGTACATGGTATTTTGTAAATGTTCCTGACCAACTTCCTTTCCGAGAAGATCCTCCACAGCTGAGGTTGAAACGTCAAATTTTAATAATTTTATTATTCGACCACGGCCTACAAGCCTGGACATGTTATATTTTACTAATAACACTACTGGCTGTGAAAGCCTACAAGCATATTCAAAGTTTACTTGTTTTTGGCTAAGCTATGGACTTATAATTACCAATGATATTCAACTTATTCTCTGAACATTCTTATTAACGAATTTTTACTTTCTCTAGCATGTATGTGTTATTCCTTGTTGTTTGTTAACCACAAGGTTAATTGCCAGGATCATATCAGTGCTGCCGGTGTGCAGAAATTTTGTCCTGCAGGAGCTCTTTAGTATGCCAGTAAATCTACTGACATGGGGTGTTGCTTCTAAGCACACTTGAAAACCATCAGTCTGGGCCAGGTTTGAAGCTGCGACCTTGAGTTCTGAAGGCCAGTGCCTAACCAATGAACTACCCAGACCAACAGGGCATGTATGTACAATATACACAGTGGACAGAGCCGGTATTATATTCCACCAAAAAATTTGATACCAAGATTTCATAAGAAATACATGTTTTGAGACCCATGAATCCAAAAAAAAAACATTTTATAAAAATATTCATGTGTGTGTGTATCCATGGGCAGCTTAGATCAAAAGCAAAAACTCAGTTAAACACCACACTTGGTATTTAAGTCCAGTATCTCCCAAAGATGCGACACAAAGATTTTAGGGAAAATCCCCCCACCCCCAACTACTCTTTACATGGAACATTTTTCGAAAATTTTTATTTTCTCAAAAATGGCTATGATTTTATTCAAATGCCATATATTTAAGATATTTTCATGGCAACAAAATGTATATCTTGAATTTTCTGGGAATAGCCTCTGAAAGCTTCATTCTGCATGACTTTTGTAAAACTTACATAATTTGTAAACCATAAGAGATAGACAAAAACTTACTGCACAAAAAAAGTAGATCTCATTAAAACACACAATTTATGTGATATACACTTTTACTTTCTCTATCCTGCATGTAGTGGATAAAGAAGGTATTGTATTAAACCCAAAATTTGATATCAGTATTTCGCCATAAATACATCTTTTTAAACACCCTGAATAAAAAAAGGCATTTTTAAAACTCACACACTCACTATATCTCTCTCTCTCTCTCTCTGGGTGTGGTGTGTGTGGGGTGGTGTGTGGTGGGGGGGTAGGGTGAGGGGTGTTGAAGTGGAGGTGAGGTCTGGTGAGGTCGCGTCTCATCCCGTCCCATCCGGTCTGGTCTGGTGGGGTGTGGTGGGGTGTGGTGGGGTATGGTGGGGTGTGGGGGGGTGTGTGTGACACAAAGATTTTCAAGAGAATCCCCCCTCCCCTCAACTACCCTTTACATGGAACTTTTTTAATAATTTTGATTTTCTCAAAAATGGCTCTAATGATCTTTATTAAAATATCATATGTTTAAGATATTTTCATGACTAACAAAATGTATATCTTTTATTTTCTGGGAATAGCCTCCAAAGTCCTCTTCATTCTGGATCACTTTTGTATAACTGGTAAACTCTAAGAGATAGACAAAATTTTACAACACAAAAAATGTAAATCTCATTAAAACCACAATGTCATATATTTTTTTTTGTAGATTCAACAGTTTTCAAGATATTCTATGTTATTGGTTCAGTTTTATGATACTGAAACTTTTCTGAAACACGAAGACATATTTCTTTTCGTCCAGTGGTGGCTCGCAGTGATATTTTCAGGGTAGGTAAATATTCGCAAATGCAAATTACAGATCTAGCAGCAATATTTTGGTTAGGCACCTTTACTTGTAAAGCAGACCAATACATAGATCCTTCATGCTGGCATAATATTGGTGGATGACATCATAGCATGTTAAGGTTTTTCCAATAAGTGAAGAAATTCAACAGATGCTGTTGTTAAAGCTGTAACACTGTCCTGTCCCACTGTGCTCCTTAAGTAAGACTTCACTCTGTTCAAGCAAGAGAAGCTTTTCTTGGCACTGCAAGTTGTGGAAGGAATTATTACAGCTAAGGTAGGCATCTGTATGTTCCCACAACACACTTTGAATATCACTTACCATAAACAGTTGTATAATTTCAGTTACACTTCAAGACACTTTTGGTCGTTCGAGCAGACAAACTCAAGCTTTTTCTCAATCTTGAAAAGTCAAAATAAATGGCATAATAATTTTTTAATGAAACTAGTTCGTTGACGGGAAAACATTTTCTAAAGGAGTTGGAATATTATATCTCAATGTAATGCACTAATTATTAGGACTTAAAAATGTGCATTTCTATTTATTAGGCACAAAAGGAATTTCACTTCTAATTCTCTATTACTTCAAAACACACGATTGTTACTGCAGCAATAAATTTTTTACACATATCCTATTTTACTTCGGTAGAGCCCATCAACAATTGGCAGAGTAGGCAAATTTACTGTCTCCCAGTCTTGATGTATAATGCATGAGCCACTCCAGCATTAATAACGTCATTTTCCCTAAAGTTTATTATCGGGCGCCAAATTCTTAGAACTGTGATCGTGACATTAGAAGTTCAGGATTTGCCTGCCCTTCACAGACAAGTGACAACTCCCTTTGCATCGTTCCAGTGGCTAGCACATTTCATTTAAAATATCGCTCTTTCCTTCCAGATGAAAGCGAACCTGCCGAATTTTCAAGAATCCTACCATACTTCTAGCTATATGGAATATAATATTACATATAGAAATGTAGATTTTGTTTTGCTAATTGGAAGCATTTAATTTTAGCTTTGATACTCATACATTTCATTATGGGTATTATTAAACAGCTTTCAAAACTATTTTTGAAACTATTAGGATAGGTTTACCCTACTTGACCTACCCTATGAACTGTCTCTGTTTTCATCTCTCTTCTGTTTTCACCTAACAAGCAAAGAGAACCACATTTTAATTGTTTCACTTAGCAACCAACTTTTAAAAGATTTGACTATTGATTTAGCCTCGTGTATTCCCTTATTTCCCTTTTATTTACAAAGAAGTAAGTAATAAGACCATTTTTGGAGATGTTTATTTTGATTAGCATGATGTAGATAAAAGAGTAATCTTTTATAAGGAAAGTTTGTTTGTGAAACAGCTAGAGAAAGTCATTTGAATGGAGCACAAAACACGTTTATTTTTATTTATATTATTTATATTATTTTATTATTATTATTATTATTTTTTTTTCTTTTTTTTTTTTTTTGGTAAAGCTAACTCTTTTCAAAATATTCCGAGTTATTGGTTTCAGTTTTTAGCTACTTAAACTTTCTCAAACGGAAAGAATTTTTTTTCTCTCTCTTTTGTTTACTCCTAGCAAGCAAAGAAAACCAAATTTAAATTGTTTCACTTAGTGACCAGCTTTTAAAAGATTTGACTATTGCTTTAGCCTATTCCCTTATTTCCCGTTTAGTTACAAAGAGGCAAGTAATACAACCATTTCTGGTAATGTTTATCTTGATTAGCATGATGTAGAATAAAAGAACAATCTTTTGTAAGGAATGTTTGTTTGTGAAATAGCAGGAGAAAGTCATGTGAATGCAACAACAGATTTTTATATCTTTGCACTTTGTGTATTATATTCTTTTACGTATTGGTAGATTCCAAGTAAGATTTTCACAAAAAATTACCACACTTCACTGCATTTTAAGAAATGCTGACTTATGAAAAAATATAGAAAATGCTGAAAATAATTCTATTCCTCCAAGATATTGTTATATTAACAGCCAGAGATTGATTTTTCAAGCCATCTTTATCTGCTTTCTAAGAATTCAGACTTCCATACAATTGCAAACCCATTATATGGCTTGTTCAGTTCCAGTTTTATTGTTTGAGTGTCCTATTTTCTGGAGAAAATGTCTTCCATGAGTGTGAAAAGAAAACATGTGCTGAATATAGTAATGAAATAACAGATAACTGAGCAGTTTAATACAGAAACTGTATCTCATCTTACATCTGAATACGAGATTGGCATAACATCAGTGCTCAATGTAATAAAGAGCAAAGACAAAGGGTTAAAATGTGCATCTTCATTGGATAGAATTAATAGGTTTAAGAATCATAAAACTATGAAAGACTAAACTTTAGATGAAACTCTGTTTTTGTGTTTGTAATCAGTATAATGCTGTTATATGCAGTATGCACACATTTGTGGGAGCACAACAGGAACTTCAAATACAAAAATGATTCCATAAGCTACTGTATTTTCAGATATAATTTTGCTTTCAATTATAACAAACAGTGTTTTCAAAGTGTAAAATGGAGTGCTTACTATTTCACTTTATTGTCATTGGCATTTTTAAAGTGTATATGTTAGCAGTGGCAGCTGCTGTATGCATAAAAGCACATAAACACCTTAACTTATGACTCCTTGTGAATTTATTGGTTAGCTATCCTTTGTCTCCTGCTCAACACAAGCATATTATGCACTATAATGTCTTTCAAATGGGAAGAGCATCTACACTGCAGCGTATGAGATGGTTATTGTGATCTGCATTGCCAGGTCACTACCCTTCTTTTCATATTTCCCTCCCACTCGCAAATTCAGCATGCAAATCTGCCTGGCGACATAATGTTTATTCTTGTTTATTATGAAAACTATTTGAGCTACAAATCTGTGGTTTTTACAGTTCTGCTACAAACATTACTCCTTATCTTCCTTGTGGATTATTTTTTGCAAAATTTGAATATTTTGTCTTAGCGCAAGTAGTATTTATGAGAGATGGACTCACTTAGCTTGTTACTCCCCAGTTAAGCGGGAATGTAATATCTCAACACAGTAGCACTTCAACTGGTGCTCAAGTACAAACCTCATCCTATTTGAAAGTACTGTAGTTTAAAATCCACAGCATTTGGATCTACCGTGTTAGTGCTCTAAACTTGATGAGATATGGCAACAGTGCCACCAGGACATATTGACCTGTATTTTAAGGAGCTACTGCACATACAGAACTATATACGCGGGTTGGCTGATAAGTCCCAGGCCTCACACAGATGTAGCGCCACTAGGCCAGTTAGACGGTAGTATCGAATAATTTAACTCTAGACTAGCTTGTACCTATAGTTATAAGTCAATAACTTGTTTATTTTTCGAATGACAGCATTTTAAACAACACAACTTTAGAGTTTTCACGAAAATGTAGGATTTGGAAAAACGAACAGTGATTAAATACTTACATTTGAAAGGCTTAATGCCTAAAGAAATCAAGGAGGAAATGGACAGTACATTGAAAGACTCTGCCCCTTCATATTCAATGATTAAAAGGTGAGTTGCAGAGTTTAAAATGGGACATAAGAGCACTAGACATGAGCCTCACTCTGGATGCCCTGTAGAAGTGACAGCTCCAGAGATCATTGAAAAAAAGGCATTGTTTAGTACTGGAAGACCGCAGATTAAAGTTGAGACAGCAGAGGCTGTAAACATATCAAAAGAAGGTGCAGGTAATATTTTAAGTAATGTTTTGGACTTTCACAAGGTCCGTGCAAGATGGGTGCCGCATTTGTTGATACCTGATCAAAAGTTGCAAAGAAAAACTATTTCTGTTAAAAATGTAGAGCTCTACCGTAAAAATCCCAGTGAATTTTTGAGACGGCTTATTACCATGGATGAAATTGGATACATCACTACACTCCAGAAAATAAATCACAGTCAAAAAAGTGGATTGTGCCAGGTGAACTGACTCCAAAAGAGGCAAAGTCAATTTTGTCAGCTAACAAGGTTATGGCAAGTGTTTTCTGGGATGCACAGGGAATTATTTTTATTGATTACTTGGAAAAGGGTAAACATATCACTGGTGACTACTTCACAAGCTTACTGCAACGTTTGAGTGAAGAGGTGATAAAAAAAAAGACCTCATTTGGCAAAAAATAAGAAATCTTGTTTCATCGCAACAATGCTCCGGCCCATCGTTCAGTCATTGCAATGGGAAAAATGTGCGAATTCAAGTTCAAATTGCTTGAACATGCACCCTATTTGCCAGATCTAGCACCCAGTGACTACCACCTCAAAAAAATTTCTTGGAGGATGAAGATTTCACAGCAACGAGATCATTGATGCAGTAAACAGCTATTTTGAGAACTTTGATAAATCACACTACAGAGATGGTTTAATTAAATTAGGACACTGATATGACTGCTTGCATATTTTTTACTCGAGTTAAGGTGCTAGAGCACTTCCATAAATAGTTGTATGGTCAGCCATCCACCTGAGGACTGACCACTCTGCCTTCATTTGGCTGTTAAGTTGAAGAGAAGAAGCATGTTGCAGCTCTCCATGTTATTTCAGTGTGCCTGCAGCTGGATGGGATAGTGCAAGGCTGAGGAGGAACTGCTGGCAGGTGCTGACTTGGAGTCACTACTGGGAGAAACAGAAACTGGATCTAGACTGAGCTGGGAGGACATCACACCATAGAGTGCTGTATACAAGTCCTACCAGGTCCAAGGGAACTAATTGAAGATCAAGGACGGGGTACTGTTGTATGCGAGTCACCTGATGGGAAGACCCAGAGAGAGCAGCTGATCCTTCCTCAGAGAAAGACTGTGGAAGTTCTGGACGAAGAACATGTGGGGACTTAGAGAGGGCATTTGGGACCCAACCAAACCACCCACAAGCCCTAATAACAGTACTACAGGTTGAGACTGCGGGCAAACACTGAGAGGTGGTACTACCAATGTCATGTGTGACAAGTTGCGGCCCACAGACCTGGAGCTGGGGCTGCATGCATCAGCATAACGTGGGAGCACCATTCAAATACATAATCGTTGATGTAGCTCGGCCATCCCTCTGTCAGACAAGAACAACAGTTATATGCCTTATGGAAAAACTGTTTTGCCACTATAGGGTACTAATGGAGTTACACAGTGATCAGGGCACCCAACTTTTGAGTCCAAACTCATGAGGGAAACATTAGAGCAACTTGGAGGGCACAAGATGTGCAAAACACCTCTTCACCCACAGTCAAGAGTGGTATATCAAGACTCTAAAGGATTTGAGGAAAGTTGTGGCCCATCACCAGGGAGACTGGGATGTGAGGGTGCCACTTTTCTTGCTGGCCTACCGCTCTTCAACCTACAATACCACCAAGTTGACACCAGCCAGTTCGCTCTTTGGCAGAGATGTCTACTATGCAACCTGATGTTCAGGAGTTCTCCTGGGGCAGAACAGCCAGCAGTCAACTGCATGGAGCATCTCACACATCGACTTCCTGACAGGAATGAGATGGCCTGTGAAAACATCCAGGTAGCGAGTAATCGGATGAAGACCCATTATGACCAGTAGGCCAACAGCCAAGGTTTTTCTAGCAAGGTGATTTGGTGTGGCTATATCACCCTATTTGGCAAGGGCCATACCTTGTGGTAGGAGGCTAAATTATGGTCAGGATGACCAGCCCTAAGAAGGGAGCAGTGTTACACTGCTGTCCTTGCGTTACTCATAGGTTTGCCTTGGTATGTGAATCAGTGCAGTTAGAGACATTGGAATGCATAACATAGAAAGAGAGACACACCGGTAACAGGAGTCTTCAGAACATGACACATCTGGATTCTTCCAGAAGCTTTGATTTCCACAAGCTTTCAGAAAGTGCTATGAAATCATTTTCTAGCTATAAAAGGAGGAAAACTGCAAGCTGGGGTGTGTCATGAGTGATTGGAGTGTTAGCGCGCAGTGGCATGCAAGTCATCAATTGCCTACGTGTCAAAACACACAGTGAATATTTGCAGCAGTGAATTAAAGACTTTATTTGTAACCAACTTTTGAATTGATAAAGACATTTGTTACAATATACTTCAATCTACAGTAAGTGGGTGGTTAACTCCACATTTCCCAACCTTTCACAACTTGTGGTAAACAAAAAGTGTAACTTGAATTCATGTGCTCTCTCACTGATCTTACACATTATTCTCAATTAAAAGCAGCATTTTATTATTTGTAAGCTTATTAAGTAAATATAATAATTTAATGATATAAAGGTATTTTAATGTAATAGTAACAATGATTCACATTTTGGTATTTCTTTATATGAATAACATGTTACAATTTATTAATAATAATTCAATCAAATTGGTGTAAGAAGCAACATTATCTTGAAACTTGAGTTTGGTGTGCTTTTGAAATTGCGGCTAAATAGCTGATAAATACACGCTGTTCTTACATTTTACTGTGTTCATTGCAAAAAATCCTGTTTCACTTAAATGTAGCGTAGAAAAGGGAAGATGAACTTCTACCACATTTGTAGAAATAATTGGATATTCTTTGCACAGAGAAATCTAGAAGATGCCACATTTTGAGTGCTGAAGTTTCAAACCTTGATCACTACCAATTCATTTCTTCATGGACATTTATTTCTGGTAACTGAAGAATAGAAGAGTGAAGGGATACCTTACATAGTTGAATGATGCCAATGAAGCATAGGAAATATCTTTCAACATTTGTATACAACAAAGATACGAAATGAGTGTTGAGAGATTTGTGTCAGTTTTGCAGTACATTGTGAGCTCAAACGTCTCATAGTTATTACAATTTTTATACTTAAGGTGAGGATATTTTCGATTTTTCCTTGCAATGATTTTGTTTGGTGCATTTATTATTTGGAATATGTTGGCAAGTAAAGCCACCTTGATCCACAAAGATGATGATTGGCTTACTCACTTACTTCACAAAGAAAGAATAAAAATTGTTCTTTGATTCATAAAATCTTGATAATGACTAATACAAGACAACCATTCCACTTGTGAGAATAAACAGCAAGTATATTCAGAATCTATTGAAGAACAAAGATTTAAAAATAATCTTGCTTTTAGAGACCTTGTTTTCATGTAATTAAACATTTTTACCACTTGATTTAATACTTCTACAAGTTCAGGAACAAGTGACTTTGAAATAAGTGCTTGTCTATGCAGAAAGCAATGTTGCAGGTTCATTTGCTTTGCTAAGGCTAAAGATCTTTTTATAGGATCTGTGATAGAGGATACACCATCTGTGCAAATACTCAAACAAGATTTTCAAGACAAACCTGCTGCACCAAAATAATCATACTCAAAACATTTCTTGTCCCTTAGTTGTTTGGGTGGGTTCTTAACAAAATAACCATGATGCTTCCTCATGAATGAATTTGACAAATGCTATCAACTGTGCTTCATTTGTGATGTCACTTGACTCATCCAGCTGTATAGAAAACTATTCAATTTCATGGAATAATCAGCTACAGTTTGAGATTCAATACTTTTAGAAATATTCTCTTAAATGCAACTACTTATACTACTGTCTGAAATGTAAATTTTCTTTACTGTTTTTCAAATTCTTCAACATTTTTACAATTTTGAAACATGTAGGTAAAATTAAAGATTTAATTGTTGTATGGGATTTCATATGTTTAGGAATATTTCAACAATACCATATCTTGGTTCTTGTGCTTTATCCAATTCATGGTGCTTTAACATGCTTTGTAAAATTTTTAGTTTGCTTCTTAAGAAATGATGTTTTAACTTTCCTGGATACATTGCTTCATTAAACAATTGCTCCCCCACAGATGAAAAATTGAGAGCACTGTGTTACTTTCCTCCAATCAACTTGAATTTATACAATTGATTACAATTAATTTGCTTCTTACTTAATTTCAACTAAATAAGGAAGATTGATAATTCAATACTTTTTGAGTGCAAATGTAATATTATATTTAACTAGATATGTTTCTTGATAATGTCGCGCAACACTTTTACTTTTACTTACAGATGCAGATATATGCAAAGAGCTGGTGGAAGCAGAAGTATCAGCTTTACTGCCATCACTTAAATTTACTTTTCTAACCATATGCCATTTTATTATAACTTTGGCTTATGAGTAAAAACATAAAAGTCAATTAAAACACTGTCAAACTATCAATAATATGCTTTATTAATGTAGAAAATCTAATTGTTATTTTATTTTGCCTTCAACAACAAATAGAATGTAATTACTTGCAAAACAGCTCTATTAAATGAACTCTTTCATATCATTTTCACATTGGGGAATGGTAATTGCAACATAAACAAACTTCACAGAAACAATAAGGGGTTTTTACTATTAAGGCATTTTTGCATTTTCAAAACTTTTGTATGTTTTATTGAGGATTTGTGTCGTTAATTAGGATTGATTATTTTAGTTTAATTTTCTTGTAGCACACTAGCAGCTCTTTCACAACACAAGATTGAAAAATGCTTTATCTGCATTTGTAAATTAAGCAATACATATTTTGTAATGAATCTATTCTTCCAAAAGTGACATGAGGGGCCCACTATATTCATTTACATGTTGTATTTTCCATAATTATACAATTATACCTTTGTAGAAAATTCCATCCTTCATATAGTCTCCATTATGTGGCTGGACACCATAAAGGGCCCCCCCCCCCATAAAGGTGATAACCAGATTGGGTCAATTTGGGAGGGTACAGTTTGACAGCCTCAAAAACTCCATTTCAGTAATGCTACTGTACACCTCTAAGAATGGGTATCTTCCTTTATTGAGGTCTGTTCTCTGCTTTCCAACTAGCAATGCATATTTTTCTATGCTGCTATTCATTACTGGGAATCTCTACAATGAATATCTCTTTTTCCACAGACACTCTGTTCTCGTTGCTCTCTATGGTGCCCACCGTGATATCGAAACTGTCTGGAGAAATTCACAGTAACACATTCTCATTGCAACCCATTGAGCCCGTTGCATCAGTGACTAGACCACATTAACAGCTACAGTATTCATTTACATATATACAATATTATGGGTGATAAAAGGATTAAACGTACACAAATGTAGTACATTATTCATAATATACTAATTGTAAGGCCATTGGGAGGTCAAGATGCTTAGTTAAAAAAAAAATTGTTACTATTTGTTTCAGAAGATGATGGCTCGTGGTGTGTATATCCAAAGTTCCAGATTAAATCAAGATAATGTATATGGAGTTTGGAAACACCATGCTACATATTACAATGGAGCAAGATGGGAGTTATCTATGCAAGCTATTGGTTAGAATACGGAATGGTATTCTCAAATAATGAGCACAGTATTGTACAAATACATACATGGTACATGTTGGTATTGCTCGGTTCTATAAAATTATTTGTCCAAGACTATCTGTTCTACTAAACATGCCAGGTGGCGCCCTTATATGGCACAATTGTTTAGAGATATGTTGCTTAGTTCTGCGAGTTGTAGTTTCATTTGTATGAAGGTAGGACATGCAGCGAAAGAAGGTCTTACATACACCGAAAATAATTGAAAATGCCAGCCAGATTCATTATGATTCATGGGTAAAGATATTCTCTTTTCATCTGACAAATTAAAAGAAATTGAAGATTTCCATTAGCAGAGTTGTCAAGACATTACACCAGCATTCTGCCTGTGGTGCCATTAGTAGTTAAAACGGGCGTTAAACACTACAAAAAAAACCACCAGCATCGAGATACGTACTCCTATGATGATCATCATCAGTCAAGAGCACCCAGGAACATACCAGAAAGCCAGAAAACGTATTTTGGAAGTAACCAAAAAATGTAACACATTAAAAACTGTCAGTGGCTTGACTGCTAAACTAGTACAACTAGGGATACACCAGTGAGTGAGTCAACAGTGAGACAGTGCCTGGCGGAAAACAACCTCCAGGGTTATTTAGCAGCAAGGAAACCATTGTTGTGCCCTGTTAACAAGAAGAAAAGGCTTCAATTAGCTAAGATACACTAACATTAGATAGCAGAGAATTGGGAAAGAGATTCACTGTTGAATTTATATGCTGTTTACTCCATGAATGCTTGAATCCTTAGTGCATAATTCCAACTGTGAAGCATGGAGGGGGTTCTATGGTGGTATGGGGATATTTTGGAGGGAATACAGTCAGAGATTTGGTGAAAGTAAATGGAAAAATGAGCCAAAAGAATTATCATGCCATTCTCCAGCAACATACCAAGACATCTGGTTTGTGTCTGATAGGGAAATACATCCCAGTTGTGTCAAAACTTTATATAAGTCTCTAGAATTTTAGAAAAGTTTGAAAAATGGAATGGCCTTCCTAGTCTCCTGATTGTAACCCATCGAGCTTCTATGGGGTGAGTTGCACAGGAGGATCCAAAAACAGGGAATCATGAATGGGACACAATTGTGGGAGGTTCTGCAGCAAGAATGGAGACTAATTCCAACTTAAACCATGGCAAAATTGACTCGTCACATGCCAAGAATACACGAGTAATTAAAATAAAATCTAAAAGTTAATACTTGCATTTACATATGTATTGTTTGAACTTAATAAACATTTAAAAACACAATAAAATGCAATGTATTTCCTTTCTATTGTCCATAATCACTTGGGGTTTCCAAACTTATGGAGGGTAGTGTATATAGGGCATTATCTTCCTGAGGAGTTCTAATAGCAACAAAACCAATATTTAGGAAACTTTCTCAGGATGAACTTTTTAAGAAGTGTTTGACACAGTCACACTCAAAATTCTGATGAAAGTTTGAATCACATTATTTAGTAAAGGATATCAAAAACTCTGCATCTTATAGCTAAAACATTGCAGTTTGAGGTAAATGACTTGTGATGTGTTATAATGAGGATGCATTGGACGACTAAAATTAGTGAAGATAGGTGTGATATATAGCAATTCAAGAGGCATGAAATAGGGCTCAACCCTTGAAAATGCTAAAAACCACATGACAAAAACAGAAGCTGCAAGAGACCAAAAGGGAGATGAATATGGAACTAAAATATTCTGCACGTGTGTTGAATTTAGAACAAAAGTTTATTTTTTCCTTTCTTCTCAATTTACTGTAACTTGGACTTTTCTATATTTAGGTGCAATTTTCTCAAAAAGTATTAAAGAGAGGTGCACCCAGTTTTTGCTGGTTATATCTGATTACTATCTCTTTATGCTAAATTATTTTTATTAGATTTTTAAATAGACCTGAAAATAAAAATGTATTTATAAAAATTGCATTGGTCTTTTTTGTTAATAAGCTAAATTAGTTTTTATTCGACATGTCAAAGATAATGAGAACATATTTTGATATCATATGAACTTGTCTTTTATATGATTTTGAAAACAAAATGGTGATCATACACACACAAGGAGAAAAGTTAATATTTTGAGCTAAGTTGCAGGATGTCACTTATATAAATTTTGCACATCTTAAAATGAGCTTTACCTTAATAATTTTATAATCATTATTTGCAGAAATACTTTCCAAATTTGGCTATTATTCATTAAATCATTATGAAACTACAATTTCAAATAGCATCATTTGTTAGCTTCTTTAGGACCTCCCAGTGGCATTAAGCAACAAAGACAAAACTTTACTAAACTCACCAGTGTTGTCAGCTCCCCGTGGAATTATGACATCAGCATATTTCTTTGTCTGCAAAAGAAAACAAACGAGAATTATATTGGCAAGGTGTGTGTATTTGTGTATGTGTGTGTGTGTGTGACTGTGTGTGTGCGCTTGTATCTGTGTTAAAAATATGTAGCTATTTTTACTTTCTCTACACATACCGTGTACATAGTGTATAAAGAAGGTATTGTATTCCACCCAAAAATTCTATAGCAAGATTTCACTGGAAATATGTCTTGAGGTCCTGTGAGTAAAGAAAAGAAAGTTTTAGAAAAAGATTCAGCGCATGTGCGTGCATGCATGTGTGTGGAAAGCACAGCTCATAAACTAAAAGACAGTTAAATACCACACTTGATATTTAAGTTTGGTGTCTTCTAAGGATGTGACACAAAGATTTTCAAGAAAATCCCCCACCCCAAACCACCCTTTACATGGAAGAACTTTTGAAAACTTTGTTTTTCTAAAAAATGACTAACTATTTTGATTAAAATACTATACTATTGTGTCAAGAAAGCTCTGGGAATTTGCCAATAAAACACATAAAATGAATTATTCATCCAATTTTATGTTATCGCCTTCAAAGTAGGCCCCTTCTGAAATTCTACATTTATGCCAATGAATAATCCAATCATCAAAACATTTTTTGTAGGCACTTTTAGGAATCGATGTCAATTGTCGCTGCGAATTTTCCTTTATGTCTTCTATCAACTGAAAATGGGTGCCTTGAAGTGGTAACTTGAGTTTTGGAAAGAGAAAGAAATCAGCAGGAGCCAGATCAGGTGATTACGGTGGTTGTTCAATGACATTTGTTGAGTTTTTGGCCAAAAATTTGTTCACAATAATAGCCTTGTGAGCTGGTGCATTATCGTGGTGCAGAATTCATGAGTTGTCGTTCCACAAATCTGGCCTTTTTTGTCGTATTTGTTCTCTCAAACGCTGCATAACACTTAGATAATAGTCTTTATTTACCATCTGACCTTCTGGCAAGAAATCTGAGTGCACGACACTGTGATAATAAAAAAAACTGTAAACATGACCTTCAGTTTTGATCGAGTTTAATGTGCCCTTTTAGGTTTCAGTTCAGTTGGAAGGCGCCATTCGGAAGCTTGTTGACTGGTTGAGTGTCAAACTCGTAAACCCACGTCTCATCACCAGTTACAATGTGTTTCATGAATGTGGGGTCGGAACTGGCTCATTCTAGCATGTCTTCAGCAATCCTTACGCGATTGAATTTTTGTAGAAAATTAAAGTCTTTCAGAACTAACCGAGCTGCAATGCATGTCATGCCCAAACAATCGTTTTAAAATGGTACGAATTGATTCGTGAGACACATTTAAGTTCAGCGGCAATCTCTCTCAGACCTAAATAACGATTTTAGACACCATTTTCTTCACTTTAGCGATGTTCATTTCAGTTGAAACCGTTGATGGCCGACCAGAGCGAGGCAAATCTTCCACCACATCTCGACCACTTTTGAATGCACTGTACCACTCATATGCACATGTTTTTGATAAAGTCGATTCACCGCAAGCCCTCTGTAACATTTTCAGCAATTTGACACACGAAATACTGTTTGCAATGCAAAATTTGAGGCAGATTATTTGTTTGATATTTGTATCCATTGTAAAATCGCAAATCACCTTTGAGATGAACTAACAAAATGGCATACTGTAAACAAACTAGTTGACAGATGACGATCAAACTCCGTGTGGGTATAGAGGAAAGTTGTACCAACAATAATTTTGAATCCCCTTTTAAACAGGATTTTTAAATGATCAATTCCTGGTATTTTCTTGACAGAATGTATATTAAACTTATTTACACACTAATAAAATGTATATCTTGAATTTTCTGGGAATAGCTTCTGAAGAGTTGTTCATTCTGGATGAATTTTGCTGAATTTTTAGTAACTGGTAAATCATAAGTGATAGACAAAAACTTAATATAAAAAAACTGAAGATCTTGTGAAAAGACACAATTTATGTCATATGTATATATTTTTGTTGTAGAATTGACCATTTCCAAGGTATTCCTTCTTATTGGTTTCAATTTTAAACTACCTTCTCAGATGGGTCTGCTTTTGTTTCATCTCTTTTGTTTTACGGAAATGCAAATCAAACCGAACTTCAACTGTTCACGTGTGACTGGCTTTTAAAAGACATCTTTAGAATAGTGTATTCCTTTATTTCCCTTCTATTTACAAGGAAGCTAGTAGTAAGGCCAATTCTGCTAATGTTTATCTTGATTAGCAGATGCAGATAAAGGAATAATCTTTTGTAAGAATAGCTTGTTTGCAAAACGGTAGAGAAAGTCATGTGAATGGAATACATAAGATTTTTTGCAAAATAATTCATATGTCTGTAAAAGAAAAACATAAAATGACTAATACCACCATCCTGAGGGATTAATATAAATTCATGTTTTGCAATTCAGAAAATTCAACTTATTTTGATACAGACATGAATGAGTGATTTTATATTTAAATTTTATTTATAAACCTAAGAAAAAATACAAATTCAGAAACAATAATTAATATCTAGCACATTATTCCACAGGTAATCACAAATATGAGAAATAATAAAGCACTGCTTCTTCCTCTGAATCATTCTCACCTGGTTCTGGCAGTAAATCACATTGCTCTTCAACCCTTAGAAATATTGTAATGCTCTTGAGGAATCTTTAACTTACCGCACATTATGAAGATGGCTTTATACTTAGGTGCAGATATTGAAATTTTGTCAGTGTATGCTCATTTTACTTACTGACCTATTTGCCAACCTGAATTACTCCATATTACAGCTTCACTGAGATGGTGTTTGAAATCTGTTTTTAAAATGGTACAAAGGCTTCACGTTTTCCTAAAGCAACCAGTAGATGGAATGCACGGGGCTTTCTGGAATCCTATTCGAGTCCACTTTGAAATCCAGAAAATCTTGGCTTAAGATTGTTTTCACCAAAAATTGTTGAGGATTATTGCAGCACATTCAAAAGATCTGCCCATTCCTCTGGTATATATACTAGAATATTTTTTCCACTTATTTTCAATTTTTTGAGTGTATGGAGTCACATTCTCTTTCACTGTGCCCAGTATCAAAACATTTATGACCAATAGATTCCAACTATGGATGGTTCTGGCAAAACATTATGCAAAAATAGCATTTTTCTTCAGTCCACCACATCCAACCGATTGGATATTTTTGATGGTCGATGGTTCATAATATAAAAAATCAAGATGTTCCATTCACATGACTTTCTCTATATCCCTAACGAATTATTATTATTATAAAGCTTATTCTTCTATCTCCTTTATGTTAATCGAGATAAACCTTAGCAGAAGCGCTTTCTTGTAAGTTGAAGGGAAATAATGAAAAATACACTAGGCTCAAATGATACTCAATTCTTTTAAAAGCTGGTTGCCATGTGGATGAAATCCATTTCTTTGAATTGTCAGGAGTTGACAAATTCCCGTATGTGAAAAGTTTAAGTATTTTAAAACTGAAACAAACAACAAGAAATATCTCAAAAATGGCCAATTGCACAAAAAAGGTGTATGATAAAATTGTGTTTCAACAAGATCTACATATTTTGTGTAGTATGCTTCGGTCTATCTCTTATGGTTTACTAGTTATACAAAATCAAGTAAAATTCAACCAGAGCCTATTCCCAGAAATTCAAGATATGCATTTTATTTGTCATGTAAATATCTTAAAAATACAGTATTTTGATCAAAATTGTTATAGCTATTTTTGAGAAAATCAAATTTTTGAAAACTTTTCCATGTAAAGGGTAGTTTGGGGAGGAGGGATTTTCCTCAAAATCTTCCTGTCGCTTTCTTGGAAGATACTCAACTTACACGCCACGTTCAGTATTTTACCCATTTTTTGTTTTTGCATTATTGTGTTCACACATACACACAATACCTTTTTCTAAAAATGCTTCTTTTTTATACAGGAACCCTAAAACGTCTACTTCCGGTGAAATCTCGGGACAAAATTTTTGGGTGGAATGTAATACCTTCTCTATACACTATGTACATAGTACATGTAGAGAAAGTAAAAATGCACAAAGAAGTTTCTATAGCTTCTCATTTACATTTGGTTTCATTCCACAAGTGACAATCCATCTTATTTCCTATGATGCATACAGTTGGGTAATGAAAAAACACCTAGCATTTTGTTCATTGCAAATTTTTAAAGCCAGGTCTACAAGCATTCTAGCATGTTCACCCATTGTAAAACATGTATACATGAAATGCAAAAATAATGAATACTGATCATTTAAAATAATTTATCAATCAAAACATGGTGCCACTACGCAGGAATACCAACAATATATATGGAACCATTACTGCACAGAGCAATTTCAGCACACCATAGCAAATAAATATGAAAAACAAATTAGTGAATGTGCTACATTCGTTGTTATAGCTGCACATATTAAGCTTATAGGTGAAAAGTTAATTTGTAACTCTCCAACCAAGGAGGTTACAACATCATGGTTATTGCAAAACAAAGATGGTCCTAAACTTTCTCCGAAAGTTTAATTAACTCAAAATCTCAATTATGCCACAAGCATGGGTTTAGATAGAGAGGAAAATATGTAATTTGAAAGAAAACATGAGAATAAAGAACTAAGTAGAGAATCTTGGTGTTCATAGGCAATGCTCTAGAGGGTCTCAACATTGATGTCTCGCCAAGACTACGCTTGGAACCTTCTAAGGTTGATTCATTACCCTGAAGTCTACAAGTCATATGTCAAATGATGCCAAAGAGTCATGAGTCAGGAGCAAATTTAAGTTGCATGAGATGACTCAAATGGTAGGTAAATGTCCACAGTATCTATTTGTTTAGTTACAGATTTACTTGCAGGATATTTTAGGTAAAATATTTTGCAAGTAGTTTTGTCCTTTGTTAGATCCATGAGAGGACTTTGGTTTCCTTGCTTTTGGTGCCAGTGAGTTTAGCCTGAGTGATGGTCACTCAAACTGGTGATTCATGCTGCAAACTTAACTGGGTGCTTACAGGATGGTTAAGAAAAGCAGGTGGCAGCTAGCAGAAACAAAATGGATTAAGGTTTCAACAAGAACAAGATCCGTCAATTGAAGCATTGGCAAATTGAAATTGAGGGCCAGCCTGAGTATAGGAACTACGCCTCCCCATGATGGACAGAAAGAGGGTTACAAAGTGATGGGTGCAATTGAAATAGGAGGATAGAAGAGGGTACACAGGAGTCTTCAATTGTTCCTTTAATGCTACTGGTCATGAAACCCAAGATGAGGGGAGGGGACAGGGATAGAGGTTAGGGAAAAGAAATTTACAGATATTGTACTGGAAAACCTGGGGTCGTCTCCTTAGTGTGGTGGTAGCACAGCTGCTTGCCAAGCGGAAGACCTGGGTTCGATTCCTAGTAACTGAGTGGGGGATTTTCTCTTGCTGGGAGACCTGGTCTGGGGTGCACTAAACTCATGAGGAGTTATTTGATTGAGAAGTGGCAGCTTTAGATCGAGAAGACATCAACCAGCTGGGAGGGATTCGAGGCACTAATCACGTCTCACCCTCCAGCACTGTACCTCATTCATGATGCCTTCAGGCTGAGATGCGGGACGCAGCGGCCGAGTGGTAGGCCATGTTCCTTTGTGGATTGTCGTGCCATGGAGTTCCGTTACAGCAAAACCTGCAGATTCTGGGAAGATATTTGGAGGATGAACTGGGTACTGGAAGACAAGTAAGACCACTGATCCAGCCTGCCACCGTGGTGAAATCTATGGAGTGATGTATAGATCTTTACTGTACCTTAATTCTTTGGGAACTTATGTGCCTGAGATAATCTAGCCTTTCTTGTGGCATTTGGTCATGTCATCACTCAGAGGATTTTTCTGCAACTGGTGGTTGCTAGTGAAGTTTTTCAATCATTGTCTGGGGGCCTACCACTTCCTCTTTGATGAGTCTTTGAATGGTCAATGAAAGCATCTGCAGCATATGAATAGTGCCTGGTGAGTGATTGCAGGTAAAAGAATTGTGGATGCATCCATGATTGTATTCTATAGCTGTTGTTGTTCCTTGTATTTGTTTAGAAGTGTTTTTGTATTGTGGTTTTGCAAGTAAAGTGTTACTGGCTGTGATGTAGAGGAGCTCTACCTGTATACCCCCCAGATATTTTGGAATATCTGGCAATGCTTGCATGCAGCTGTGGTGATCCATGGAAGTTGCCATACTCTGGGCTGAAGAGGAAAGCTAGAACAATTGTAGCCATCCTGGATAGACTGGGCATTGTGCTACCCCGTGTAATCCCAGAGGCCATTAAAGCTGATGCAGTACCAGCAGGAATACCTAAGCTCAGGCTGGAGCTGCCACAGCGGTATTTAATTCCCAGGCAAAGATACAAGGGATGTACACATTTTTTTTCCCCTTAAAGCAGGTTGGTTTTATTCAGGATTCAAACACAGCATATTATTCCCTAAAGTTTTGGCTACAAAACCCTTTTTTCAACATAATCTATTTTCAATGTTATGGCCTTAACCAGCTTGAAGGGAGGGTCTGTATGCCTGCAATGGTATCACTCTACTGGTCTATGTCAGTGCCAATATCTTGCTGCATCAATAACTTTCATATCATCCACGCAGTGCTTCCTGTGGACTGCATCCTTCATTGAGCCAAAAGGTGGAGGTCAGAAGGTGCGAGATCCGGGCTGTAGGGTGGATGAGGAAGAACATTCCACTTGAGTTTTGTGAGCTCCTCTCAGGTGCGCAGATTTGTATGAGGCCTTGTGTTATCATGCAGAATGAGAAATTCATTTGTATTTTTCTTCAAAGGAGAGTTGGTGTGGTGCCACTCCATGGATTGCTGTTTTGTTTTGGGTTTGAATTCATGAACCCATGTTTCAATGCCTTTGTCAATATTTTACAAAAAAATGTCATCCTCAATTTCATAATGAGCAAGCAATTTCACATAGATGATCCTTCTGTGATTTTTATGGTTGTCAGTTAGGCATCAAGGAATCCAGTGAAAACAAACCTTTGAGTACCCAACTGGTGGACAAGTGTGTCAACACAACAACAGAAACGCCAAGTTGAGCAGCGAGGTGTTAGATTGTGATCCATCAATCACCTGGCATAAGAGATTCTGCATATTCCAACATTGCAGGAGTCACAGCTGTGTGCAGCCAGCCGGTACACAGGAGATCAGACCGCTTTGCTTCACATTGTGCTGATGACAGATGCCTCGCTCAACGACTCACTGGGTTTTTGTCCACTACCAGGTAGTAAGCACCAATGAATACCTGTAATTGTCTGGTTTTCTGCCAAAAGAAACTCAATAACTGCTCTCTGTTTGGAATACACCTTCATTACAGACACCATTTTGAAGGATATTTATAGTGCTGCCACCAATTGGAAATTAATGAAACTGTATGAGGTGAAGCAGGAATATTTAAAGATGTTCTACACAAAATTTCAATTTTTTCCAAATAAAATTGACAGAGAAAAAATTGTGTTGCATTACTTATTGAATGTCCCTCGTAGTTTAAAAAAACAATGGGTGATGTCATTAAGATTAATAATTAAGTACTTGCAAATTGTACTTATATATATATCTCTATCTTAAGTTGGTTTAAACTATCTTTGTGCCCAGGTATTAAGAACTTATGAATGTAAGTCTGAAGTGAGACATACTGGTTGGTCTACCAAGGAAATGCCCAAATTTGTAGAATTTAGTGTCCAACCAACATGTTAAACTCAATGGTTAGAGCACTTCAAGGAGAGCGGGAAATCTTAACTCAGGTTGGACTTGGCCTTTAATAAAATAACTCTCCTGTGTGTATGGAGACCTGTGTCGGTGGAAAGGAATATCCTGGTTGGTTGAGGTTTGCATATCTGAGCCTGGGTCTTGTATCTCTTCAGTAACCAGGGAGGGGCACAGCCTAATACACTGCTTTGGTTTCTGCTTCGGCTAAATGGGAGGCTAGGGATTAACACACCCCAAGTCAATGGCCAGGACTGGGTAATACACCGAACTCCAGGGTGAGTAGGTTGGCGAGCCTGCTGTGACCTATGTGCAGCCCAGTCATCCAGTGGGTTGACCCCTCGTTGGGCTTTGTAGTGGGTGGGTGTACTGGAGATGAACATTTTAAAAAACTTTCATGGTGCAAGGGGAAAAAAAAAAGCCATTAAATAGGTACCGTGTTAGGAAAAGTAGTAGTTGTGGTCCTTGTTACTTGATTATCATAGAACAGAGGAAATTCTAACAATAGTAAGTAAGTTCTCAAATGTGAGCTGTGTTGTGACTCATAAAGATCTTGATAACATTGTTGGCCCTGTAACCTTGCATTAGAGCTTGTAATGGCATGCATCTGGTAGAAGCATAATCATCATCCAAGGTTGCAAAAATACTTAAGGCCAATATGTTAGCCAGTTATCCAGTGAAGGCAGACATATACAAGACCTTGGAATTCCTCACCCGGTGTAGTAAACACCCGCGCATTGAATGGTTTGACCACTGAGGAAATTCAAGAAAATCTTGTTGTTTAAGGCGTCATATTTGTGTATTGTGTTCAACAAAAAGTAAATGGAGAATTCGTGCCTACCCGTACCCTGTTTCTTATCTTTGAATGGGTAGATCTCCTACAAAGGATTAATACAGGGTATGAATCCATCAAGATTAGACCATACATACTGCACCTGCTCAAATGTTATAAATGTCAGCACTTTGACCACACTAGAGAATTCTGTACAGGCCAGCCTAACTATCAATTGGTGATATTGCACGATGGAGAATGTACGTCATCTCCTACATGCGTTAACTGAAATGAAGAACATCTGCCAAGCTCCCGGAATTGTCCTTGTTTTGCATAAGAAAAGGCAATCCAGGAGATTCAGATTAAAGAGAAGGGGTCCTTCTTGGAAGTTCGGAAACTCTTGTGAATCTGCCAACCCTCTGTTCCTAAGTCTAGTACCTACAGCTCAATTGCAGCTGAATTGGTACCAAGTCTGGAAATCGCAACTTACATCTGCGATATAAATGGGGCCACTATTGCAGAAAAGATTCTCTCAGGTCACTTCCTAAGCCTTCGAATTTGACATATAAGTCAGTATCAACCTCTGCTATATCTAGAACTGTAAACAGCGTTACATCTACATCGCCAGCAAAGCAATCGACGTCGACCCATAAGACTCGCAAAGTGATAATATATGACACCTAAAAGAAACTTCAACACCAGCAATGAGAGAACCAACTTCCTCAAAGAAAGCTTAAAGTCTGCTCCCAAAACAAGAGAATCAAAAACCCAAATAAATCTCAATGAAGAGGATTCTTCTGGGAAGGTCTAAGGTCGGCGACATTCATCTTCACCAATCTCTATTTTCAATCAGTTCAAATTATTCAAACCGATATTTTCAATTGGAAAGGGATCCTCCACAGCAGAGGAGATGGAGCAGGAGAGTCTGGTCTCACTGCCAGAAGGACAGTGATAATGTGGCAGGACCATATAGAAGGTGTTAGCTCAACACCAAAAAAGAATGAACTGAACTGACCACTGCAGCCTTGCAGCCTTCAAAATAGAAATGAGCACTGTGTAGAGCTTATCCCAAAATAAAGAACATGGCTATCCTACAATGAAACATATGCAGAATAAGAATACATCGACCAGAGTTAGAGTTGTTGCTGAACCAGAATGATCCTTTTGCAAGAGACTAAGCTCCGTCCACAAGACAGTTTTAAAATCAAATGGTACACCCCTGTAAGGTGTGATCTATCTTCAGAGGAGGGTGTACCAGGACACAGGGGCATAATGGGTTTATCAGAGATGATATATTCGTGGATTCAGTATCCATACAGTCTGATATCCAATCAGTCACTGTAAGGATTAAACTGCCATCCATCAGATTCACCAATTATGTATGCATACACATATACAGGTTGTCCCAGAATTCAACTGCACAAATTGGCAGGATTGTAGAGGAGTCCAAAATAAACAGTTTGAGATAGGAAACATATAGGTTATGGGTTCTAAATTTTTTGTTACAGCATAAAATGTATTACAGGTTAACATGCCATTGATCAAACCGCAGAGAACTGTGATGTGACATGAGCACCAGGATTTTGGAGAGAGTAGATATAGTGGCATTGTTTAGCACTATGGTTAGCGTGTGGTCAGCGGCTTAAAGTGTCGAGGGAGTTAAGGACTCAAACCTCCAGATACATTTATTTTTATGTTGCCTCTTTTTTTCATGTTTTAATGAGCCATTTCACTCTGACAAATAAAATACATGTAGTGCATGATTAGCATGTATGTGCTAGGTTACTTGTATAAGTGCAATGGAGAACATTTCAGTAACAATTGCATTTAACACCTGAAGGGGTACACTTCTCCGTGCCCCTCCAAGGAGTTTCTAAAATACAGAGTTATGTACATTACGATTGTAGGCACAGTTTACAATTAACGAAACAATATTATCATTGCATCAAATGAACTGCAAATGAAATAAAAATGAACAATGATCTCTGTAGTAAAACAAATACCTACATAAAATGAATTAAGAACTATGTACTAGTCAGTAAAGTGAATTTTACATTTCATCTCTGCATGAAAGCAAAGAAAGTGACTTTGAGAAGTAATACAATATCCAAAGCAGCCAGTCCCCACGGCCATGCTCGCTAAGGCTTTGGTGGTTTGTAGGCAGGGGATCGTGGGTTCGAGTCCCGCCTTGGGCATGGTTGTTATATGTTTGTGCAATGTGTATATGTTTGAAAAAAAAAAAAAAAAAAGGTCACCAGGGGAACTTTTTGATGTGACGAATATTGCATGTTAAGATATTAGTCTGTGTGCTTTCAGTTTCATGCCTTGTTGAAGTAATTTTCTTACACATGTGTACACTTTTACAATATGATGACAATGTTAAGAAATGCATTGTTCTCATAGTAGTCACATGTAGGTATTAGTCAAGATTTTCAGAAGCCCAGTCTCGTATGACCACAATAATTCAAGTGATTAAAATGGCATAATACCTACTTACGGATAAAATCAAAGTACTGCTGTTCGAATCCTGGCAACAGGCCACATTATTTTATTCCACTGCTAAAATCATAGTTCAATTACTACATTTCAAAGCACACATTATATAAATATTGTTTTATTGCATTAACCTGCACAGGTTCCTTGATAATTCCTAAATTTAATATTAAATGCTAAGGCAATATCGAGTCTTTTGAAAGTAATTTGTACTAGAGAGTTTATCGTTTTTGCTTCAGAAATGTAAACTAAGCATATAAACACAAAAATTAAAAACACTAGAAAGTTCAGGGAGCCGAGCGATCTTTGTATCCTGGGATTTTATGCCCAGTGTTATACCGACTCACCCACCAATATGTTTTGGCATAGAGCTCTAGCTAACTGCATATGATCTGAGACCAACCAAGCTGCACACCCTCAAAGAACTGGCAATTTTACCAAGTTACAAGCTCTAAACTTTTAAATATTGTATTGATTGTGCACCAATACATTTCTTTGACTACTGGTGTACAAATGAGGCATTTTGAATGAAAATAGGACATGTGTATCACATTTTTTTAATTTAGAGCCATTGGTGTGCGATCCATAAAACATGCCATGTCTTTGACATTTGACAAAAGGGACAATAGCTTCCCTATCTCAAACTGTTTATCTAGGACCCCCTTATAATCCTGCCAATTTAGTGGAATTCTGGAACAGCCTGTATATATATCTACCCCTTCTGATTTATGATTTAGAAGATCTAGTTTCTCAGCTACCAACATCTTTTCTGTTGGTAGGCAATGTGAATACCCAACCACTTTGGGCTCACCTCGGGCTTGTATGAGAGATGTTCCACAGTTACCTAGATGGCGCTTAGCCAGTTGGCTGTTTTTACTTTCTCTAGCCCCGTATGTACAAAGTACATAGGGATAGAGAAGTATTGTATTCCACCCAAAAATTTGATACCGAGATTTCACCGGAAATACATATTTTAGGACCCCCTGAATCCAAAAAAAGCATTCCCAGAAAAAGGTGTGTGTGTGTGTGTGTGTGTGTGTGTGTGTGTGTGTGTGTGTGTGTGTGTGTGTGTGTGTGTGTGTGTGTGTGTGTGTGTGTGTGTGTGTGTGTGTGTGTGTGTGTGTGTGTGTGTGTGTGTGTGTGTGTGTGTGTGTGTGTGTGTGTGTGTGTGTGTGTGTGTGTGTGTGTGTGTGTGTGTGTGTGTGTGTGTGTGTGTGTGTGTGTGTGTGTGTGTGTGTGTGTGTGTGTGTGTGTGTGTGTGTGTGTGTGTGTGTGTGTGTGTGTGTGTGTGTGTGTGTGTGTGTGTGTGTGTGTGTGTGTGTGTGTGTGTGTGTGTGTGTGTGTGTGTGTGTGTGTGTGTGTGTGTGTGTGTGTGTGTGTGTGTGTGTGTGTGTGTGTGTGTGTGTGTGTGTGTGTGTGTGTGTGTGTGTGTGTGTGTGTGTGTGTGTGTGTGTGTGTGTGTGTGTGTGTGTGTGTGTGTGTGTGTGTGTGTGTGTGTGTGTGTGTGTGTGTGTGTGTGTGTGTGTGTGTGTGTGTGTGTGTGTGTGTGTGTGTGTGTGTGTGTGTGTGTGTGTGTGTGTGTGTGTGTGTGTGTGTGTGTGTGTGTGTGTGTGTGTGTGTGTGTGTGTGTGTGTGTGTGTGTGTGTGTGTGTGTGTGTGTGTGTGTGTGTGTGTGTGTGTGTGTGTGTGTGTGTGTGTGTGTGTGTGTGTGTGTGTGTGTGTGTGTGTGTGTGTGTGTGTGTGTGTGTGTGTGTGTGTGTGTGTGTGTGTGTGTGTGTGTGTGTGTGTGTGTGTGTGTGTGTGTGTGTGTGTGTGTGTGTGTGTGTGTGTGTGTGTGTGTGTGTGTGTGTGTGTGTGTGTGTGTGTGTGTGTGTGTGTGTGTGTGTGTGTGTGTGTGTGTGTGTGTGTGTGTGTGTGTGTGTGTGTGTGTGTGTGTGTGTGTGTGTGTGTGTGTGTGTGTGTGTGTGTGTGTGTGTGTGTGTGTGTGTGTGTGTGTGTGTGTGTGTGTGTGTGTGTGTGTGTGTGTGTGTGTGTGTGTGTGTGTGTGTGTGTGTGTGTGTGTGTGTGTGTGTGTGTGTGTGTGTGTGTGTGTGTGTGTGTGTGTGTGTGTGTGTGTGTGTGTGTGTGTGTGTGTGTGTGTGTGTGTGTGTGTGTGTGTGTGTGTGTGTGTGTGTGTGTGTGTGTGTGTGTGTGTGTGTGTGTGTGTGTGTGTGTGTGTGTGTGTGTGTGTGTGTGTGTGTGTGTGTGTGTGTGTGTGTGTGTGTGTGTGTGTGTGTGTGTGTGTGTGTGTGTGTGTGTGTGTGTGTGTGTGTGTGTGTGTGTGTGTGTGTGTGTGTGTGTGTGTGTGTGTGTGTGTGTGTGTGTGTGTGTGTGTGTGTGTGTGTGTGTGTGTGTGTGTGTGTGTGTGTGTGTGTGTGTGTGTGTGTGTGTGTGTGTGTGTGTGTGTGTGTGTGTGTGTGTGTGTGTGTGTGTGTGTGTGTGTGTGTGTGTGTGTGTGTGTGTGTGTGTGTGTGTGTGTGTGTGTGTGTGTGTGTGTGTGTGTGTGTGTGTGTGTGTGTGTGTGTGTGTGTGTGTGTGTGTGTGTGTGTGTGTGTGTGTGTGTGTGTGTGTGTGTGTGTGTGTGTGTGTGTGTGTGTGTGTGTGTGTGTGTGTGTGTGTGTGTGTGTGTGTGTGTGTGTGTGTGTGTGTGTGTGTGTGTGTGTGTGTGTGTGTGTGTGTGTGTGTGTGTGTGTGTGTGTGTGTGTGTGTGTGTGTGTGTGTGTGTGTGTGTGTGTGTGTGTGTGTGTGTGTGTGTGTGTGTGTGTGTGTGTGTGTGTGTGTGTGTGTGTGTGTGTGTGTGTGTGTGTGTGTGTGTGTGTGTGTGTGTGTGTGTGTGTGTGTGTGTGTGTGTGTGTGTGTGTGTGTGTGTGTGTGTGTGTGTGTGTGTGTGTGTGTGTGTGTGTGTGTGTGTGTGTGTGTGTGTGTGTGTGTGTGTGTGTGTGTGTGTGTGTGTGTGTGTGTGTGTGTGTGTGTGTGTGTGTGTGTGTGTGTGTGTGTGTGTGTGTGTGTGTGTGTGTGTGTGTGTGTGTGTGTGTGTGTGTGTGTGTGTGTGTGTGTGTGTGTGTGTGTGTGTGTGTGTGTGTGTGTGTGTGTGTGTGTGTGTGTGTGTGTGTGTGTGTGTGTGTGTGTGTGTGTGTGTGTGTGTGTGTGTGTGTGTGTGTGTGTGTGTGTGTGTGTGTGTGTGTGTGTGTGTGTGTGTGTGTGTGTGTGTGTGTGTGTGTGTGTGTGTGTGTGTGTGTGTGTGTGTGTGTGTGTGTGTGTGTGTGTGTGTGTGTGTGTGTGTGTGTGTGTGTGTGTGTGTGTGTGTGTGTGTGTGTGTGTGTGTGTGTGTGTGTGTGTGTGTGTGTGTGTGTGTGTGTGTGTGTGTGTGTGTGTGTGTGTGTGTGTGTGTGTGTGTGTGTGTGTGTGTGTGTGTGTGTGTGTGTGTGTGTGTGTGTGTGTGTGTGTGTGTGTGTGTGTGTGTGTGTGTGTGTGTGTGTGTGTGTGTGTGTGTGTGTGTGTGTGTGTGTGTGTGTGTGTGTGTGTGTGTGTGTGTGTGTGTGTGTGTGTGTGTGTGTGTGTGTGTGTGTGTGTGTGTGTGTGTGTGTGTGTGTGTGTGTGTGTGTGTGTGTGTGTGTGTGTGTGTGTGTGTGTGTGTGTGTGTGTGTGTGTGTGTGTGTGTGTGTGTGTGTGTGTGTGTGTGTGTGTGTGTGTGTGTGTGTGTGTGTGTGTGTGTGTGTGTGTGTGTGTGTGTGTGTGTGTGTGTGTGTGTGTGTGTGTGTGTGTGTGTGTGTGTGTGTGTGTGTGTGTGTGTGTGTGTGTGTGTGTGTGTGTGTGTGTGTGTGTGTGTGTGTGTGTGTGTGTGTGTGTGTGTGTGTGTGTGTGTGTGTGTGTGTGTGTGTGTGTGTGTGTGTGTGTGTGTGTGTGTGTGTGTGTGTGTGTGTGTGTGTGTGTGTGTGTGTGTGTGTGTGTGTGTGTGTGTGTGTGTGTGTGTGTGTGTGTGTGTGTGTGTGTGTGTGTGTGTGTGTGTGTGTGTGTGTGTGTGTGTGTGTGTGTGTGTGTGTGTGTGTGTGTGTGTGTGTGTGTGTGTGTGTGTGTGTGTGTGTGTGTGTGTGTGTGTGTGTGTGTGTGTGTGTGTGTGTGTGTGTGTGTGTGTGTGTGTGTGTGTGTGTGTGTGTGTGTGTGTGTGTGTGTGTGTGTGTGTGTGTGTGTGTGTGTGTGTGTGTGTGTGTGTGTGTGTGTGTGTGTGTGTGTGTGTGTGTGTGTGTGTGTGTGTGTGTGTGTGTGTCCGTGTATCTGTGAACATGATAACTCAAAAAAGAAAAGTAGCTAAAATACCAAACTTGGTATTTAAGTTTAGTATCTTCCGGGGATGCGATTTTGAGAAAAATCCCCTCACCCCAAACTACCCTTTACATGGAACTTTTTTCGAAAATTTTGATTTTCTTAAAAATGGCTCTAACGATTTTGATTAAAATATTGTATATTAAAGATATTTACCTGACAGATAAAATGTATATCTTGAATTTTCTGGGAATAGCTTCTAAAGACCTGTTTATTCTGGGTGAATTTTGCTTAATTTGGCACAACTAATAAACCATAAGAGATAGACAAAAACTTACTATACTAAAAATGTAGGCCTTGTTAAAATACACAATTTACGTCATATACATTTTTTTCGTGGAGCTTACCGTTTTTGAGGTATTCATTGTTATTAGTTTCAGTTGTGAAGTACTTATACTTTTCTCAGACGCAAGTGTCCGTTTTTCTTTTGTTCTACTCCTGGCCAAGAAAAGAACCGATTTGTAATGACAATCAAATAAAGACAGATTTTTAAAACATTTGACTATCGATTTAGTCTAGTGTATTCCCTTATTTTCTTCCTACTTATAAGGAACTACGTAATAAGAACATTGTGCTGAATACCTCGATTAACAAGGTGCAGAAAGAAGAATAATCTTATGTAAGAAGTTTGTAGAACGGCTAGAGAAAGTCATGTGAGTGTAACACATCAGATTTTTTTATTATGAGCACGATTCTGTAAATGTTTTAGTGGAACATCTCATGAAAACAATTCTTGATGCTGCTGAGCAGTGTATTCTGTGGTCGACTGTCCCAACTTTGTCATCGATTTCTGGTACCTTGGAGGATGGATGAATGCCAGAATGTCAGGTGTGCTCTCAGGGATTTGCAGCATTGCCCAACAATGGATAACCCAATAAATATAAGATGCATGCCAAATCTAGACAGGTTATTAAGGATAACAAAAAGATATCATGAAGCAAGTTTGTAGCTTCATTTAATCGACATATACCTTTCTCTGTTGTATGGTATAAGTTCAGCCACATCACCAAAAAATCAACTCATATGCCAATCGCTGGTCTTGAAACAGCTGCAGGAGTTGCTGTTGATACGTTTAATGTGGCTAACACTTCTGGCAGTGCTTTCGCTCAAGTGCCTAGCTCAGATAATAATTTGCCTGAGTTTCTTGCTGTTAAGTATCGGGTGGAATCTTAAGTTTTCTCCTTTTGTTCTGGAAATCTTGAAGATTACATGGCAGAGTTAGACCATGCACTTTCATCTTTGCAAAACTCAGCATCAGGTCCTGATGGAATCCACGACCAAATGTTGCAAAATCTCTCTCTTGAAAGTAAGGCTTTCCTACTCAAAGTCTATTATCATGTTTGGGTTGGCCCAAATTTCCTGAAAAGTGGTGGGAGGCCAACTTCATTCCTACTTTGAAAGTTGGAAAGGACCGTCTTCTTCCAGTTAGCTACCATGCTATTTCCCTCAACAGCTGTATTTGGAAGGTGATGGAACACTTGATCAGTGGACCTTTGAAATGGTGGTTGGAAACTCTTAACTAAATGCGGTTTTCAACGACATCGTTCGGCAACTGATCACCTTGTCTCGTTTTCGACGCAGATCATGAACAGATTCATGAAGAAATGTCAAACTGTTAGGATTTTTTTAACATTGAAAAGGCTTATGATACATGTTGGCGAGCAGGGATGTTACATTTCCTATAAAACTGGAACACATGTGGACGCCTACCATTATTCATTCAGGAGTTTATGGGTGACCGAGTTTTCTGAGAAAGGTTTGGTTCAGTTTTTCCGAATATTTTTGTTCAAAGGAACGGAGTGCAACAAGGATCGGCCCTAAGCGTCACACTGTTTGCTATAGCAATTAATTCTATCTTAAAATGTGTTCCCCCAGGTGTATCGTACAGCTTATTCGTAGGCGACTTTGCTATCTATTGTACTTCTCAGAGTACGCCACTTTTAGAACGACTCTGCAGCAGTGATTAGACAATATTTCAGATTAGAACTATAAAAACCTGATGTGTTCCATTCACATGACTTTCTCTACTTCTGTGTAAAAATTATTGTTAATAAGCTTATTCTTCTATTTACTTCATGCTAATCGAAAAAAAAAAATAGCAGAAATAGTCTCATTACTTGCTTCCTTGTAAGTAGAAGCGAAATATGGGAGTATTATCAGTTAAAGTGAAGTCAAAAGCTGGTTAATAGGTGACTGAAGTTCCTTTGTTTGTATGACACGAGTTGACAAACTCCTGTATGAGAAAAGTACAAGTTTTTTAAACCTGAAACCAAAAACAAGGAATATCTCAAAAACGATCAACTCCTCAAAAAAATGTATATAACATAAATTGTGGTTTTAATGTGTTCTACATTTTTTGTGTGGTAAGTTTTTGTCCATTTCTTATGGTTTAACAGTTATGCAAAATGTTGTAAAATTCATCCAGAATAAAGTAGTCTTCAGAGGCTATTCCCAGAAAATTCAAGATATACATACTACTTTTCCGGTAAATATTTTTAATATATATTTTAATCAAAATTAGAGCCAATTTTGAGAAAATCAAAATTTTCGAAAAAAGTTCCATGTAAAAGGTAGTTGGTGTGGGGGGATTTTCTTGAAAATCTTTGTGTCGCATCCTTGGAAGATACAAAACTTTAATACCAAGCTTGGTGTTTAACAGTCTTTTCGTTTTTGAGCTATGTTGTCCACAGACACACACACACACACACACATGGGCCTTTTTCCAAAAATGCTTTTTTTTGGATTCAGGGGGACCCAAAACATGTATTTCCGGTGACATCTCGGTATCAAATTTTTGGGTGCATTACAATATCTTCTCTATACACTATGTACATAGTATGTGTAGAGAAAGTAAAAAGACTCAACTGAGAAGTCACCCTGCGTTAACATCTGGCGCCGTAGGATCCGACTACTATCTTCGCTGCGACTTGGCCCAGTTTTTACTACCATTTGCAGATGAGACGAGATTCCTTGGGTTGATATTCGAGATTGTTATTGGAGTTTTATTTATGGGCAATATTTAACTACTGTGGTTTTCCGCGTCCCATTCTAAGCTGGGCGTGAAAGACGTAAATCTACGCCACAGGACCAATGGCTTTACTTCCCTTACGAAAAAATCCATCGTCCTCCGCCGGGTTTCAACCCGCGACCTTGGGTATATGAAGCCAACATGGTAACCATTACATCACGGAGGGCTACTGATATTCGAGAGAAAACTGTCACCACATATAGTACAGCTGAAAGCGCGATGTGACCGTTCTCTGAATATTTTATGGATACCACCTGGCAAACCTCGGGGAGCGGATCGGACAACCTTGCTGCGACTCTATCGTGGACTGTTCCGATCCAAGTTAGACTACGTCTGCATTATTTTTTTTCAGCACGACCATCTGTGCTGAGAAGATTAGACACTGTCCATAATCGGGGCATCCATAAGGCTGTTGGAAATTTCCCAATCAGTCCAGTAGCTAGGCTTTACGCCGAGTCGGCAGAACCCCCTCTGCAATATAGGCGAGATGTTGCTGACAAATTATGGATGTGCGCTTAAGTGCCTTCGCATCCAACGTTCACTCCGTTTTTCAACACTGTGCTGGACGAACGTTATAGAAACATCTCAGTCTAAGGCCCGCAGGCATTCGAGAGCTTCTTCAGAAGCACGATATCGAAATGCCTAGCATGTTTCCAAAGGGGGAGAGGGTGTACCACCTCGGTTACGTGCGACATCCCACGTAAATCTCGGGATGACTGCTACTAGTGTCCGATATATATAAAACTAATTTTTGTCAAATTACAATAACCAAATTTATGTATGCATTGATGGAAGTAAGTGCACCATGGTTGGATGTGACTTTGTTTATGGAAACGAACAACATGCATTCGATTTTCATAGTAGCACATCCATTTATAGTGCAGCGCTGTATGCAAAATACCGAGCCATTGTGCATGTCCACTCACGAAATTTGGGCGACTGCCTAATTATGAGTGATTCCCTTAGTAATCTGTTCAACTACCATAATTTTGTGCAGTGTAACCAGGGTGCCCTCCACGCTTGATATACTTCCGGCGTTAATGTGGAGTATACATGGATCCCTGGTCAAGTTGGCTTGGCGGGGACTGAATTGGCGGATTTGGCATCCACAGAGCCCAGTACTAGTTTAACATCGGAAGCCTTTAAGCTTGTTGTGCGCAGAGCGGCACTTTCGTGCTTGCATGAAGAATGGTCAGCTCTTCGCGGAAACAAGTTTAGATTAGTGAAGGGCCTTCCAATAAACTGGGTAACCTTACGACAGTATATTACCTCACTGTGTATTTCCTTAGTTTAATTAATATTTTTGCATAGGTTTCATAAAGCAAATATCTGCTTCAGTAGCCAAGACTGAGCAGATTGTAGAACACAAAAACCTTAGGGCGAAGAAGTTGCTATTGTGCACGCCAAGGTTACTTTCTTTGTTAATGCTAGTAACACAATTGCCTTTGTAGAGCAAGATTTTTAGCGCATTAGAGACCTAAGTAACAGGGTATTTTTTAGAGAAAGGTTTGTCCCCTAAAAGTTAGCCGCTAGGGACTTTTTCATTATAAGGAGCGATCACGCGAGTCGAATACAAAGAACTTACATAATCAGTCACGTGACAACGTTATTTACGCGCCTCTTTTTAGCCAATTAGGAATGAGTTCAATATTGGAGATTTTAGGTATTTAAGCGATGCGCTTACAAGGAATTAGGTTATTGTGTTTATTGTTGCTGTTGCTGCTTATTCTTTGTGATAGACTCGTGATGCTGAATGCGGTACGCTCTAGGCTGTACGTACGTGAACGCGGGTGTGAGTGTGTATGTGATTTTAATACGCAAGACATTGTAGTTATCGTCCGAGTTGATTTGTCGCGTAATGGAAAAGTACGCAGTAATTACCAATGACCGTCGAACTTGGCAAACAGAAAATAGCAGTAGTTATTAATATTTCTACGTCTTCAAGAATTACTATGTCGGGAGTTGCAACAAAAGTGAATAAAAGCATTAATTCAGTGGAATTTCAAGTGAAGTACTTCTATTTTTGAGTCTACCCCGTGTTACTCTCTCGCCCCCTCAGAGAGAGTCAAACTCGTGTTCTACAGGGACGAGCATAGCCGGCGCATCAAAGGACTTCAGAGGTATGAACACGTCCGTTTATTAAGTATTTCACTGTTGCTAATCCAGACCGACTCCGAGGTAGACAAATGAACGGCGACATATTGGCGCACAACGGACAGCGACAACCTCCTCTGGTCTATCTTGACGTGAAGAACTGATATTGGCTCAATTGCGTATTGGCCACTGCAATTTTACACACAGTTACCTTCTTAAGAGGGGACCTGTTCCTGTCTATCCGCTATATAGAGAAGATTTGTCTGCCCGTCATGCGTTGCTAGAGTGTTCCTCTAGCTCCTATTTGGCAATCTCTACAACTGCCGGTCAGTCTTACAGAGATCCTAGCGGGCAGTAACCGAGCGGCATTTAAGATTTTTAAATGCTTATCAAAGGTAACCTTTCAACTGTAGATGTAGTTATGTTTGACCCTTTTCTCGTATCATTTTTCGAAATAGTTTTCTAAATTTACCTATCTATTAGTTTTACATACATTGAATTTAATGTTTGCTATATATATGGCCCCTGTTCAAGGTTCTTGTTCAGAACGCCATTACAGATCTTCTGTTGCCGGATGTTCCCACAACTGGACGTAGATGAACTTGTTAATATGTTCTCTACAACTGTAGTTCAACAAGGACGTCTCAGCTTCCTTTAACGGAGAGTGTTTCAGGTAAACGTCATTTACCATGGTGGAATGCTCAGTGTGCCGAGGCTATCCGGAACAAAAACCACTCATCTTACCAATACAAACATTAACCTAAACTAGAAAATAAATATACCTTCAAGAATTTAAAGACTACATTCTTAACATAAAAATCTGGTGTGTTACATTCACATAACTTTCTCTATATCTCTGAAGCAAATTATAGCTAAAAAGCTTATGTTTCTATTTACTTCATGATAATCGAGAAAAAGTTAGCAGAGCTTGTCTTATTACTTGCTTCCTTGTAAGTTGAAGCGAAATAAGGGAGTACCATAGGTTAAAGTGATAGTCAAAATCTGGCTGCAATGTGACTGAAGTTCCTTTGTTTGTATGGACACGAGTTGACAAATTCCTGTATGAGAAAAGTATAAGTTTTTCAAAGCTGAAGCCAAAAACAAGGAATATCTCAAAAACGATCAACCCCACAAAAAATGTATATAACATTAATTGTGTTTTAGGGTGCTCTACATTTTTTGTGTGGTAAGCTTCAGTCTATCTCTTACGGTTTAGCAGTTATGCAAAATTCCGTAAAATTCATCCAGAATAAAGTAGTCTTCAGAGGTAGTCCCACAAAATTCAAAGTATACATCTTATTTGTGAGGTACATATCTTTTATATTCAATATTTTAATCAAAATCGTTAAGAGCCATTTTTGAGAAAATCAAAATTTTCGAAATAAGTTCCATGTAAATGGAAATGGCGTGTTATTTCTGGACGCTCTTTAACTGCTGTGGTTCTCAGCGTCCCATTCTAAATTGGGAGTGAAAGACCGCTTAATTTTGCTCAGAGGCCTCTCTATCAGGCTTGAGGTTCTTTTACGTGCCGTAAATCTACGACACGGGACCAACGGCTTTACTTCCCTTCCGGAGGAACACAAGCTAAGGATTTTTACACCCGAAAAAATCCATCGTCCTCCGCCGGGTTTGAACCCGCGACGTTGGGTATATGAAGTTAGCATGGTAACCATTACACCACGGAGGGCGACAAAAGTTCCATGTAAGGGATAGTTGGGGGTGGGGGGATTTTCTTCAAAATCTTCGTGTCGCATCTTGGAAGATACCAAGCCTAAATACCAAGTTTGCTTTTTAACGGACTTTTCGACACACGCGCGCGCGCGCATACACAGACCTTTTTTTGAAGGTACTTTTTTTAGATTCAGGGAATCCTAAAACATGTATTTCCAGTGAAATCTCGGTATCAAAGTTTTGGGTGGAATACAATACTTCCTCTATACACTATGTACATAGTACATAGAGAGAAATTAAAAATAAATTTTTCTAAATATGCTGAGTTGACTCCAAAACGTTGTGGATTAGCTGGACAGAGTGGCATACTGCATTTGTGTGTGCAAACTCGCCAAAACATAAAATTAATGATTAAAGTGTCAAACTAAATACAGTAGCAAATGGTAACTTAAATAAGTTTAAGCAATGCATTGCAAAAATTTACCAGGAGAATCTGTAATATTAAAATTTTACTATATTTGCTTGATGGAAATTTAATTGAACAAGTCCAATTCCACCAGTGAGTGCCAGTTGACCAGTAATGTGGAAATCGTACAGAAAACTTCTGAAATTCATATATTTATTCTGTAATAAGATGTCCTGTTTGGTTTGGCATGACTTCATTGCAAAGCAACAAAGCGCATTCCTTATTTCTACGTAAGAAAATCTTAACGAATTTGTTCTTACATGTGATTTTCAGAAAATTATAGTATAGTTGTACAGGATGAAGCTCAGAAGTATCACTGCGCAAGCCAACAGATTACTATTACATCCTTTTCTACCAAGTTTGAGCATGTGGGTTTTGTCATTGTTTCTGATTGCCCAGAGCACATACAATTACCGTTTACACCTTTCAAAAGAAGTAATTTCACATTCTAACAAATAAATTTCAAAAGCTTCCAAAGAAGATTACTACTTTTCATATGGTTCTGGCACTTAATGCAAACGTATGAAACACTTTCTGAACTTTTGCCTTCAAGAGGAAGACCAGTATAAAAGTCAAGCGGCACTTTTCAGTCACAGCATATGGAAAAGGCCTTGTGATGGAGAGGCGGGTTCTGTTAAGAGACTTGTTGCTTTGTTGCCTGCCCTGTGCCCTGGAGAACTTCAGTAGTGAGTTTCCTAATATTACAACTTTACTGCTTTTATGCTTTTCTTTCTTTGCATATGCTTCACATTCCTTGCCATATTTGTTGTTCCCTTCATTTACATGCAGTACTTCAAATTTATTTCCATTCGTGAAGTCAGGAACAGTATCATACTTAGCTTTAAGTTTTTTCTGGTTGTGTTTGATGGTGCTATCCGAGAATCGCTGTCTTTGTTTGCGTCCTAGTAGCGATTCAAGTCACCTGTTTTGAGATTTCACTTTAATTTTCTTCTTTTCCATGTTATTGAGATCCTGAGTTAAATTCTTGTTTGGATTCAAAGAGATTTTATCTTCCTTTATCAATTGTGTGCACAAATTCAACCTCCTTTCTTAATTTGTTGGCACAATCAACATTATTTGAATTAATTTTCTGCATCCTATCTCGCGTTACAACACAACTGACAGTTTGTGCAAGACTGTAAAGGCCATACCACAAGCAGATCCAAACTGCACGAGATGTATTTGAGCTGTAGACTTTGCCTATTTCACACAAAAAGATTATGCTGCTTCAGAAATGTTCTTAAAAGCTGGCTTCAAGAAGTGCTGACAATCAGTTTCATGCACTCATTCCCAACACTACATAAAATTATTAGTGAAACACTTTTCTCATAATGTGCAGGGTTGAGAGAGAGATGTAACTACATCACTGGAAAAACTGAAGTTTCAAGACAAATCAAGCTACGCCACCACTGTGTATGACAAAAATCAGTGGCTTGGATACATTTTAGAAAAACATTAACTTGACGAAGTGAAAATAACTTTTCCTCATACATGGAACCAGATACATCATTCTCCTATCCTACATATTGGATGTCCTGAGGGTGTGTAGGGGTGGATGATCCCACAAAAGTAAATCTGTTTACTTCGAATGGAGAACATACACCCTTGGTGAAAGTGATGTCAGCCAAACCCAATTGGCTTTTTTAAACAGTAATCTGTGAAGGCCCAAGTTAATATTTTGGGAAACTGCTTTCAACTCAAAACTTATTTTGCCTCAGGTTAGTGTTAATTTATACTTTATAGATATTTAAAAATTATAATTAGCACCTACAGTTATAGGTCCCACGTTCAAATATTTTTGTTTCCCTAATTAATAGTATATTAGTTTCAATTGTATAAAATTAAAGCAAGCAATCAACTTAATTTAATTATAGAATACACTGATTGGTTTTGCCTTAAAAGACGATATTTTGATATTTCTGATATTTTAGATAACTTTTTATATATTTACTTGTCAAAAGGTTTAGTATAAAACAAACTATTAATGAAAAACAAGAGTCAGGAATAATTTTATTTAACAATACATCCATTATCATCCCACATTTATATTAAACACACATGGTTTACAACAGTACTAAGTACTTATGGAAATATTTTTTGAAAGTTTTAAATTATGTACTTTTTGGGAAAAAATTAAATTAAAATTTCAATTTGTATTTTGAATAAATTTTTTAATTAGAACCTATGTTATCTTAAATATCACTGGAAAGAGCATAAAAATGCTGCAAAATGATATCTTTCCCAGGTCGCTAGCTCAATTAGGACAGCAGCTAGAATGATTTTAAACAAGACTGTTCACGCTTTTTTGGCCAGTTTTTTAAAACTTTACACAAAAACTTTCAGAACCAGTTGAAGATAAAAATTTGAGCTGAATATTTTTTCGAAGTACAGCTTTAGATTTTTTAATCTAATATGTAGTTAAAATAGCTTTTAACTATGATTTCATACCACAGAACATTTTTTAACATAATTTAAGGTTCACAGTTCTTTATTTACTTTCTGCTCATGAAGTCATTCTGAATAATGTAATGCAGCCAAATTATCCATTTTGTGTTACTTAATGTAATGCTGACAAGTCTTTTTTCATCAATAAATTACACTAACTGTATAACTAAACTTAAGCACTATGTCTTCCACAAATTCTGGGAAAGATCTGCTGAACGATTTATGGTATCATTATACCACAAATATTCACAAATGTGAAAAAAATGTAAATGGAGTGCTATTTATGGACGCTCTTTAACTGCTGTGGTTCTTAGTGTCCCATTCTAATTCGGGCGTGAAAGACCGCTTAATTTTGCTCAGAGGCCTCACTATCAGGCTTGAGGTTCTTTTACATGCCGTAAATTTACGACACTGGACCAACGGCTTTACTTCCCTTCCAAAGGAAGCCATAATAAAGATTTTTACACCCAAAAAAATCCACCAGGTTTAAACCTGTGACCTTGGGTATATGAAGTCAGCATGGTAACCATTACAACACGGAGGGCGAGCCCTGCATAGATGCTTACATACTTCATTATGTTGATGATTATTGTTATTATATTATTATAATTATAATTATTATTGCACATACTCCTGCTCCTCCAAATATCATAATTGCAGCAAAAATGATAATCGTGCTTACTGGGATTTGAAACCAGATTGAATGATTCTGGGATTCAATCAAATTGATTGATATCTTCATAATAGTTTTGTATTTATTTTGAATGCATTTGGTATGTTTTCTGAAACTGAATTTTTTGTCCAAAAATATTCCCAAGTATTTCACTTCTTTCTGTCTTCTAATGTGACCTCTTTTCAGTTTTCCCTTTAAGATCATATAATATGACTTAGCGCGAGCTATTTGTAACTTTGATATATTACACCAAGTATTTAATTTGTTGTTACTATGTTTGAACATCCTTCCAAATCCCTTCTATTCCATCCTTCTACTACAACACTGATGGGGCAGGACTATGGCAGGGGTTGCCAATTCACGACACAACACATGCCATTTAAGGGGTTGATTCTTAAATGTGCTCCAATCAAACTTCCTCCAAGTTGCCAGAATGGATAAAGAATTATATATAATTCAAGTGAAATAATCAGAAACTGTTATAATTTAATCATTTGATTAAAACAATTCTATCAAAACAGAATTATAATACAAGAACTTGCCTATCAAAAAACAAGAAATAACTACAAAATTAAACTTATTTTACCAGTGCCTTATTTGATTTCTGTTCATGAGGCATTTGGATATCCTCTTCTCAAATTTGGGAATGTTGGGATTCATGGATGTAGTATTAAGAACCAACAGATTTTTAGATGCTGGTCATTGGAGTCCTGATTCTTATGTAATTACAGATTCTATTCCTTTGAGGCATGGAGATTGTTATATGATTCATAATAATGAACAAACCACAACTTTAAACCACAAAACTGCAAGCGTTGTGAAATTAATTCTACTAAATTTTCTTTGAGAATTACAGCTACCAAGAAAGTTTTATAAATTGATGTGAATGTATAATGGCATTGATAGATTCTTCACTTACAGAAAAAATGTAAGTAGGGTTGATTAGATGAAGGGTTTATGCAGACTGTAAAATCATAGCATGCCAAGCATGTGAAAAGCAAATATGATGTTTCATGAACTTGCATGTAGAACATTAGCTAACTGCACTACAAAAAATAATTGTCATTCATCAAAATATTAAGTTCCATTGACACAAATTCTACATCATACTGCCTAAAAAAAAAAAAAAAATATTTTAGCATCATGAGTATTGCAAAGGTAAGTGCACTATACCATGGTACAAATTCCAAGTTAGAGCTGTCAAGGATATGCTTATTTCATATGGTACATATTGAGACTTGCTCATTTCTTCCAGTCCTACTCATTCAAAATGCAGCACAGAATACACCAAACTGTAGTACAACTTCTAATTCATATGCCCCAAGTAATATATTGTTCAAGAGTTGACATAATAGTGATGTCATGCATATTGCTTTAATGCATTAGGCAACTAAACCAAACTATCAAATTCCAGGTTATTGCATTTTCAACTTTGCTTCTGCCTATTTGACAGTCTTCACATTATACTACACAAATTCCAGTTTTCACATTCTATTATCATTACACCTAAGCAAAATATATATTAAATATGTTCCAGAATAAATGTCAAACAAGTTTTCTATATAATTTCATTCAGAATTTCTGTGAGGGAGAGGGGAGCCTCAGTCATGTAAACAAACATTTAGTTAAATACACATTACAGATTATATCACATAATGTAATGACAATATGCCAGCCTGAGTGATCGCTGACTTGCCCGACCTGACAATAGAGCAAACAGACACAATAGCCAGGTAAACAAAGACCTTTGCATATTTCTTTGTAAGATCTCTCAAAAACTCTTAACCCCCAAGCCAAGAACATTCTTCTTCCAGAGTAATCTCTTTCTAATAGACAAAGTGTAATGCTCTCGTAATTTCTAAGAACGAAACCTTCAAAGGCCAGTATGGACTATATAAGGGGGCGACAAGTGCCAGAGAGGCAAACTGAACTGTAATGAAGTGAACTGGAGTGAAGTTGACTGAGGTGAAGTGAGTTAAGGATCAATCTGGTGAGTGACGCTTGCTAAGAAAGTGGCATGAATGCGGTGACTCAGTTATTTGTATACCAAAAATGCAAGTGTTGTATTACATGTAGTGCTCTAGTGAGCAATAATGCAAAGCTAACTGAAACTAGTGTTCTCATTTGTTACATTGGTGCCAGAAGTGGGATATAGAAACCAAGATGGAAACGAAAATAAAATCTGAGGTGAAGAGTGTAAACTACGGCATGGAAGAAATTAAATTGGGAATGGAGAAACTGGAATCTGACATAGGGAAAGCAGAATCAAAAATAGAAAAAATGGAGTCAGCAATGGAGAAAGTGAAAACGTAATTCTCTAGCAAAACTAATGAACAGCTGTCCACTGTAATAAAGGACATGAAGGAGCTAGGAGGAAAGGTGAAAGAGCTGGGAAGCACGATAAAGAGCCTTGAGCATCATATGAAATAGCTTAATGTACTGCAAGGAAGAGTTGACAGTAGTGCTAAGAAAGTGAATGCCATGTTAGAAGAAATCCTTAATGGAAGACTTAAAGACATGAAGTTCATGATGCCTGTATGCGACATCGGCACGTGTCAAGCCACCTAAGTACAACAGTGCAGCGACGTTCTAAGTCTTCCACCAACAGTTAGCTGTTGTCGTTGGTTGGCAGAAGAGGAAGTTGATAGCCAGCCCCAGGGTCAGGCAGCCGAAGTCTTGAACATGATTCCAACATCCGTGTCATCTGGTGACATCTGGGAGGTCCTTGAGAACCACTACAGGAACCATCACTTGGCCACAGCTTATTATAGTCAGCTCAAGTTGAGGCAATAGCTACCAGGAAAGAGCTGTAGGAGTCACATTGGCTATTGAGCAATTAGTGGCCAAAGCTCTGGTGGACCTCCCGGCCAGTTACGTTGCCCGAGAAGCCACCTACTCTTTTGTTGACGGGATGCATGACGCCGATATACGAGAGTGTCTGATGATCGGCGAGTACGAGACCATTCATGAGGTACTAACAGCCGAGCTGAGGATGGAGGCGGTCAGAATAACAAAAGTCCTTAACTAGAGGATTAGGAGCAGCAGGGGCAGAGACTCAGCCCAAGGACGTTGGCGAGGATCCTTAAGCAGCTTGTGCTGGGGGTATGATCAGGCAGGAACCTAGCATGGAACTCCTCACGCCAAGACGACGGACAGGCGCTGCCTGCGGATAGGAGAGCACGGGCCTGAGGAAGGAGCAATCAGCGCCCGGGATAACGACGGATTCAACCGAGGTGATCAGCAGTACTCGGTACCAGGGACAAAGGAGATCAACCCAAGGACATCAAAAACAAGTTTATAGCGGAACGTGCTGGGGATGTAGCCGACCCAGAGACCTGGTGAAGGACTGTAAGCGACTGAGACAACAAGCGTCGGACGGTGTAAGTTGGGGATGCAGCCGTCCGGGACACATTGTAGGACGATGTCCGCAATCCAGTCGACCGGCTGACAGGGCACGAAGAAGACCTGTCGTGGCGAGGGGTTACACCGGAGTCGTCATCGCCGTCTCCTTGCATGATGCTGTGCCCTAGACACAGGGATGGAAGACAGCCTCATCGTGGCCGGTTGAATACAAGGGAAACTGTGCCGCATATCAGTGGACACCGGCAAAGCTATGACCTGAGGGCTTGCCGACAGGGTACCGAATCGGACATATGAGATAGTAATGGCATCGGGCTAAACCTTGCTAGTGGAGGAAGTATTTTTGGAATTAACACTGGGACGGAGAGCCATAAGGCTGTGAGTGTTCTCATGAGGGTGGCTGAGAAGGTAATATCGGGGCTGGATGCTCTCAGGAGCCACGATGCGATGGTGACATCGGAGGAGGATCCTACGACTCTGCGAAGACGAGGTGCGCTCCAAAATGCCGACATCCTGGAGTCCGCAGGCTGACCCTGAAGTAGGGTGTGACTGTGCTAGGAGGCGCAGCGACTGCGAGGGCGCATAGTGAACCAGCTATCAAGAGAGCTCGCAAACAGTGAACAGTGCAGTTCGTCAACACACCAGGGAGCGAGCAGGGAGGTGGGGATCCATTACGACCGACAAGTCAGCTGGGAATTCAGGTGATGTATCGCCGAACCCAGACTAAAGGGAGTAGGCCCAGGTTTCGACAACCATGGCCAGGACAGTCCCGTTACGGAGAGGATCAACAAGGTAGTCGACCGCACTCGTAGGGAAGATGTTGGTAGTGCACCTAGATCGGCTAGTCCGCTATGATGATGTTAGTCAGGACGACCAGCTCTGAGGAGGAACCAGTGTGACGGTGGCGCGCCAGCCTGAGCGATCACTGCCTTGCCCAGCTTGACAATTGGAATGGACATAATACATAGGTAATCATAAGCATTTGTGCGTTTCCTTGCAAGATCTCTCGAGCACTCTTTATCGCCAAGCCGAAAACATTCTTCTTCCACAATTATCTCTTTCTAATGGACAAAGCATAATGTTCTCGTAATTTCTAAGACTGGTACCTTTGGAGGCTAGTATGGACTATATAAGGTGGCGATAAGACCGGAGAGGCAAAATGAACTATAGTGAAGTGAAGTGAAGTTGACCGAGGTGGAGTGAGTTAAGGATCATTCTAGTGAATGACGCATGCTAAGAAAGTAACGTGAACGCAGTGACTTAGTTCTTTGTGTGCCAAAAGTGCAAGTGTTGTATTATTACGTGTGGTGCTCTAATGACCAATAAACTGAAGTTTACTGACACTGGTGTTCTCATTTATAACCATAATTTAACAATTATCTTTTAAACTCCAAAAAGTGGGTAATTTCTTTAAGGGATTACCAATCTTAAACACAAATTAAGATCCATTACCTACTTTAATACTATACTGTACTTAAAATTGTGCTTTGGTTTAATGAGATATAAATTAACTAAGCTGAAAATGTACTTGGTAATGTCAAAAAACTCAAATGGAAAGGTACCAATATCTGAGGGTATCATGATGGTATATATAATTGCAAAATCTCAAATAGAATAAAATAAAAGAGAAAAGAAAATCTAAGAACACTTTTAACACATTATTATTATTATTATTATTATTATTATTATTATTATTATTATTATTATTATTATTATTTGTATTTGACAATAATCCCAAAGGGCATCTATACATGGCTTCTTCTGATTGTATGTTCCATTTGAACTCCATTTAATTTTCAGAAAACATTTTCACTTGTACTGCTCGATTCCATACTGGAATACCATGAAAACTCAGGCTGTCTATAAAGCATTGTAAGGCAACAATGTTAGTGTAGTAAACAGACTGGGCTTTCCCCTTAAGTTTGGATACTTGATATACCAAACGGAATGGAGTGAGAGCAAGGTACCATTCAAAGTCTGGTATGCCAAACTCATCTGAATACATGAGCTCATTATTGTTTAAATAGAACAAATTGCATGAATGGCAAATTACAAATTAATGACCCAAATTTGTTCATTGGACAGCTCTACACCAAGAACCAGAATAGTGCTCTTTCTTAGAGATATACTGATAGCACTGTTCCAAATGAGTTTACATTCCTTGACAATTGCTATCAAGAAACAATGGAAAGAATAAAGAGCAGCATAGAAGATTTGTGTCCATGGATCACTGTGGATGAGACTACTATTGTTACAGGATACTATACAGCAAATCTCATTGTGGAAAAATTAGACCCTGATGCCCAGAACAGATCATCCCTGATTGTTTCCAAACCCTTTCAGCATTCAAATAATTTGGCAATAGTGAGGTTGGTTAATGATGGTTTGAAGACATTGTGGCCTGATGGTGGTCAAGAAGAAAAACTGGTGATAATGTTCTCTGATGCTGCAGTGTATATGTTGAAAGCTACTAGTGCTCTCAGAGTGTTCTATGCAAACCTAGTATACTTATCATGCTTTGCTAATTCTCTGCAGGATGTGGCGAAATAAGAACCAACTTCCCTAAAGTTAATAAATTTGTTTCATCCACAAATTTTTTTTTTGTGAAAGCAGCTATCTAACCTTCCTCTGACGGTACTTATGAGGTGAGGTGGGATACTTGGATACAAGCCTTCAATTTTTACACTGAACATTTTGTATCTGTCAAATATGTAGTAGAAAAATTCTCATCAGAATCAGTTCTTTCAGTATGTGGAGCTCAAGCTGCTTTCAAGAAACCTAATATGGTGGTGGTGGCAGTGGTGGTGGTGGTGGTAGAAGGACTTTCATCGCAAAACTTTTGGAAATGTGCAACAATCACATGGGACTCATGGCTGTACATACTTTTCCTGACCCACGATATTTATAGTAAGATTTTTGTTAAGTGTTAAAGATATACATTTAGTTATTGCAAAATAAGAATAGGCAAGTGAGAATAAAAAACACATACCAAAGAATGAGAAAGAACTAAAATGAAATTCAATCATTAACTTAGCATTACATATAATATATACAGTGGTCTAATGATTAAGATTGAACACACCTTCACTCTTGTGTACCAGTCCCCTCTTCCATTCTCCATTGTTAAGATTTTTGCAAAACAGTAAAGATATACATTTAGTTACTGCATGATAGCATAACAGAGAATTGAAGATAATAATATCAAATGAGAAAGAATTAAGGTGAAGTTTAACTACAGATTTATGATTACATATAATATAAATTGTATTCTGACTTAAGAATAACAGATGAATGTTTAACCCCATTTAGTTCAGCTACTCTTGAAAATGACACTGTGTGAAATAATTTTGTGATGGGGATGACACATACCCAACCAGGTTCCATTTTAAGTTCTTGTTTATTAAAAATAATGTTTCCATTTTGTATGTTAACATATACAATTCATCCTATAAAAGAGTGTTGTACAAGTTGTATTGTGCTAACAATAAGGTCTCAAGTATTCTATTATCATTGGGGACATTATAAATCCTTATTTGCAGGAATTCATACATACAAACTGTTGTGTTTGCTCATTTTGGTGAGCAATCAGAGGAAGAGGAAAATTGAAATTAGTGGAGATTTGAAAATATGACTGAAGTGATTCTTTGATAATAGTAACAAAGAAGAAAAAAATTAATGATGGAAGCGATCACAAGGAAGATAATTTTACAGACTGCATCCATAATTTTGTAACAGAGCAAGAAGTGAAGATGAGGGCAGTAAGACTAATTTTGTAGATGAGCCTGAAAACTATTATCTGGGAAGTGATGATGAGACAAAATGACATAATTTAACATCTCTGGTGGACATAATAATTTAATACTATATCTGGCTGGTCCGAAATCAAGTTTGAGACATGAAAATAGATACTAATATTTGAAAGTGTAATTTAACAATATTGTAGCTTCAACCAATATTTACGTTACACCACTACAAATAATTTTGAGCAAATTAGAAATGCCAGAAATACTGATTGGATTGAAATTAGATCCTTTATTGCTCTTTTATATCTAATAGGCAGACTAAGATGCTCTAGGAAAGATCTGCATCAACTGTGGGATAACTCACAACAAAATGATCTTGTATTTTGCTATGATATAAAGGGGAAACAAGTCTGCTTTCTATCGAGGTTTAATAATTGGTATGTTCAGGCACAAAGAAACAGACAAGCAAACTCCAATATGACAGAACTATTTGAATCTAGGGTAGTTTTTAAATATTTGTTGTTCCCTTGAACAGCTACTGAATTTCAGAGCACAGCCTCTCAAATATCTAAAAATCACACCTGTGCAAACTTAGCTATAAGGGTTCTGTGCACTAAAATTCAGAGTAAGACAAGTAGGAGATGAGGAAGGGGAAGATAAATGGAGCTAGCATGCCAAGAGTAAGGAGAGAGAGATAGGGATATTGTGCAAATCAATGAGTTGGAGTTTACAATGTCATCAATCTAGCCAAGTCGTATTTGCAACATACATCATGTAATGCACCCTGAGAGGCTTTAATTACAAGGAAATTGACCCTTTTGACAGTATAATGCTGGCAAAAAAATCTTTACAGAGTTCCAACCAGTACATGAAAAATGCACGTCATATCTTGCTTGCCACCCCCACCCAGACATATGGGAGCAGCTTATTGATGACGCGCACAACTAGCAAGCCATAAGTTACCATTACCCACACAGCCAACACAGCCTCTTGGCTCTTACAGAGAAGTTGATTGATTGTTGCTCCAAGTGGCTATTTTGAACAAGTTTGAGATCTAATAACTTCACTCCTACTGCGCAAAATGAGTAAAAAAAAAAAGCTAAAAATGGAAGAAAAATCTTGTGCTTTGACTCTGTTAGAGAAGGGTGACTCCATGATAACCATAGGGGGTTATGATCTGAACAGTCAGTAGCGATATTGCCAACCGAGATGGTACTGCAAGGGAAGTCAGGTTCTGGTGTGCCTAAGAAGACTACACCAAGTACTGATAAGCTTCTGAAGCATGTTATCACCACTGTTGAACTAAAAAGCAAGCACCCTCAGCTCCTCCAGAACGTCGCAGTCAGGCCAATTTGCCACTGTTTACAAAGAAGCTGGGTCCACCAATTTGCCATACTGCAAAGAAGCCTTTGCTCACAGCAGCAATAAAGAAAAACAGGATTGCCTTCTGGAAGAAATATCAAGATTGGACACCTGAGAAATGGAAGGCAATGATGCTCAGTGATGAGATCACTTTCAAGCTCATCAGGGGAACCTCAAAGACTGTGTGCCACCCGAGTACTGCATCACAATACAACCCCAAATTTATGATTCAGACAGTTTAACATTCTGACAGTGTGATGGTGTGAGGTGATTTCAGTGGAAACAAGGGTAGGGCAGGCTTTGTACTTCCTTCCAAAAAATGTAACAATGAACGGAAGCAATTATCTGAATGTTTTGGAGGAACATTTGCTAACTTTTTGGGAAGTTCACCAGTGTGATTATTTTATACATGATGAAGTGCCTACCTACCAAGCCCCTACACGCCTAGCTGCGCAGGCCAGATAGTGTTATAATATGAAGAAGTCTGGTAGAGGGCAAGGTCGTGCAAAATACATTGGTTGTAATGGGAAAACAGTGAAATTTGAAACAGCTATAATTAACTCATAAGGATATCTGAGTAGGAAATAATTGCAACAACATGTTCTTTATGATCGTCAGCATCTGGCAAGGTCGTGCACAATACATTGGTTGTAATGGGAAAACAGTGAAATTTGAAACAGCTATAATTAACTCATAAGGATACCTGAGTAGGAAATAATTGCAACAACATGTTCTTTATGATCGTCAGCATCTATGCGCAGGGATTAGACCTTGAATGTCCTATTCGAAGTTGAATAACATCACTTAATTGACTATACGGAATTTCATCCCACAACTGAACAAAACAGAAATAAATATTATCATTGAACTTGAATATTGCATACCTGCATTGAAAGTGTTTTACGAACATGATGTAAGCATCACAGAGAGCATAATTCAGCTTTAATTCCGTTTTCTCAGTTTCTTCTCAGTGATTCCATGTATACTTTCTCCTTTTAACTTGAATGCACAAAGTTGTCAACAAGAATTATAAAGAGGGTTTGTTAAGAGTGACTTTGCAGTAAAGTGGTCAAAATGCTGAATTAAAAATTAAAAATGTGCTGGGTTCAATTCTAGGCTGATAAATCTATTCTTATTCACCACCCTCAAGAGCCGGAAAATGTGAATGCGATACTGAATGTGTGTTAAGTTAATTAAAAAGCACAGTTTTAATGTACACCTCAAATTCAAGCCATCATTATAGAAGGTCAAAGTGGTAATATGACAATATTACCTAAAGCAGTATGTAAATAAATAACAAATAAATAAAATGATTTAACAGAAAAAAAAATATATTGCAATACTGGATTTTCATAGCTGGTATGTACAGTATAAAAATAAAATAAACATGACATTAGGTAGCTGTATTCCTCTTCAGTACACTACATTCAAGACGTTAAATAAACATTTTCTATCAGTATTAAATATTGATAAAATATTAGATTCAATATTGTAATTTGTCCTAAATAAAACATTTTGTGGTATATTTGAGTTAGATAGATAAGATAGGTATATTAATATGTGCACAACAGGAGAGTATGTCTGTGCTTCCTGAAATACTTTATAAACAGATCTAAAATTAAAATTGATTATTGCAATATTCCTTATGTTCTAAAACTTTTGCAAAATTCCTTTTTGCAGCCTGCGGGGTTGTGTGTCACTCTGAAATTACAGATTTGAAAAATTAACTTAATCAAGATTTCGGGTATTTTTTTTTTATTTAGGACAAATTATAATATTGAATCTAATATTTTAGCACTGCCTTCTAATACTAATAAAACATATACAAAATAGTTATAAGAATGAAATTAGTGTTTTCGTTAACTTTGTCAGAAAGGAAGGGAAACTAAATGCTGATGGAACTGTCAGGGTTTAGCATCATCTTGCCTTTATTCTCATGGAAACAATTTTTTGCAAAATGCACTGAGTATAGCCTGTGATATTTCGATGGCACAAATTTGTTACGTCTCGGAGAAGCTGACGACTTACTCAATAATTCTAGTTTATGCATTAGGAACCTAAAATAATAATTTGCTTAGTGACTGAGGAAACCCACGAGAATAAATTGTAATGAATTTGGAGCACAAATGTTACAATTTATTCTTACCGATGGAATTCATGGTATTCTTTACATCGATGAAACCCATCATCCTGAAGATGAATTAAAAGAGCCATTTTTTTTAATACAAAATATTGCCTAGATGATGGTGAAGCCTCAAATTTTAAGAGCAACAATGAAACAAATTCCAATCTTACAGGCAGCTGTTATCTGTGTGGGAGGAAATGGAACAGGACCACACAGAGGTGGTGTTCTAAATGTGAGAAATACATCTGCCCTGGTCACCTAAAGGTGTGTGTTTAAACTGCTTCAAGCACTAGCCAAATAAGTTTATATGGAATTTCAAAAAGTTTTGAAAATGGTGACTTAACATGTATAATTAGTTTAGGTATAATTACAATTATGCAGTGTTAGGTCAAATTTTGTCACTGTTTTTTCTCAATGTAAAAGGATGTATAACAATAAAATTAATTACTATCCGAAAATTGTTAAAAAAACTTTCTTTAGCTGTTCTACATACTAACTATTCTTACAAAGGATTATTCTTTTATCTACATCATGTTAATCAAGATAAATTGGTCTTATTACCTACTTCCTTGTAAGTAGAAGGGAATTAGGCTTAAGCGATAGTAGAATCTTTTAAAAGCTATCACTATGTGAAACAATTGAAGTTTGATTTGCTTTGCATGGCCTGCGTAAAACAAGAGATATGCATTGAAAGGTGACTTCCCATTTGAGGTGTAATGGTTACCATGCTAACTTCATATACCCAACGTCGCGGGTTCAAACCTGGCTGAGGACGATGGATTTTTTCGGGCGTAAAAATCCTTAGCATGGCTTCCTTCAGAAGGGAAGTAAAGCTGTGGGTCCCGTGTCGTAGAACCTCAAGCCTGATAAGAAAGGCCTCTGAGCAAAATTAAGCGATTTTTCACGCCCAACATAAAATGGGACGCTGAGAACCAAAGCAGTTTAAGAGCGTCCATAAATAACAGGCCATTTCCATTTTCACATTTGAGAAAACTTATATAGTTTAAAATTGAAACCAATGACAGAATATCTAAGACATGGTCAATGCTACACAAAAAAACACACATGACATAAATTATGTGTTTTAACAAGGTCTAAATTTTTCTGTAATAAGTTTTATTTATCTCTTACAGTTTAACAGTTATGCAAAAATCGGCAAATTTCATCCAAAATATACGTCTTCAGAGGCTACTCCCAGAAAATTCAAGTTATACATTTTAATCAAAATCGTTAAGAGCAATTTTTGAGAAAAACATACATTTTTCAAAAATGCTTCCCATAAAGGATGGTTTAGGGTGGGGTGAAAATCTTTGTGTTGCATCCTTGGAAGATACTAAACATAAATATCAAGTTTGGTATTTAAGAGTCTTTTCTTTTTTGAGCTATGCTGCCCACATACACACACTGACACTCACAAACCTTTTTCCAAAAATATTTTATTTTGGACTCAGTGGACCTCAAAACATATATTTCCGGTGAAATCTCGACATCAAATTTTTGGGTGGAATACAGAATACAATACCTTATGTAGCTATTATGCACATTGGATGTACATATATGCTAGAGAAAGAAAAAATAAATTACAATGACATGCACCATGCACCAAAGCATGTAGGATCAAAGGGTGCAACTACCGCATGGTTAATAACTGCTCTAATGACCTACATTTAGTTTGCTTTATAGATGAAACATGGTTTTGCTTACATGGCCATAAAGAATTAATAAACATTAATGTAAATTTTCTTTAAACGTGTGAGAGAAGCATGGCAGTACAAAGACATAATTTCCAACAACTTCTGTAGTGAAGATATGCGATATTGTAGTTATAATTAGCATGAGAAATCTATGGACTTGAATTTAAGGGATTAGGAATATGAAACCTCCAGCAGTCAGTGCACTTCCAGGTGGCAAGAAAATGCTCACTAAGCCAATTATAATTCCAAATGAAGACTCTGTATTTACATGATGATAAAGGAGGATGGTCGGATTTAAAAACAAAATGCAGATGCTGTAAACAGTATTATGAATTACTATTTTATCAATGGCAAAGCCTAATTTGATGAGCACATGTTGGTTAACTTTTTAGTGCCAATCACGATCTAATTGTGATCAAAAACTTCTGCGAGAATTGCCAACCATGATGCCATTTTCATATAGCAGGAAAGTCTGTGTACTTTCTACGTCATAGCCATAGAGAAAGGCTTTTTGGAGCATTTCCGGACCTTATCTTCACTCCAAATATAATTGCTCTAGCCAGTGTTTATGTAGGTTGGTTGAAACGGTGTCAACTAGCCAAAGGTTACAAACTGAGGAGAAAATAAGAGCTGCAGTTAGCGATGTATTAGAAGAAAGCGAGTGATTTTGAATTTTCAGACATTGATGAAAGAGTTTCTGACATTGACGTAAGAGAGGAAGATATATATTCTAGCTTCAACGATGTAAATACATCCGATAACAATAGACCTCATAAGCAGTGTATTTATCAAAATGGATTTAGGGAGGTGTAACTAGACAATGTGAAGCAACCATTCAGCTATGTAACAATACAAGTGCTATTTTGTACAGTAATCTACGTTACATTTGTATCCTATTGCTTTACACCGTTTTCATTAATAGTGGTACAATGCTTATGTATGTGTGTTTGATGAATTTTTTTTTCAGTTTCAGGTTATGAGAATTCATTTTTTGTATTTTAAAAAACAAAAAACCAGACCAAAACAGGATCCTGCTTTAGTAAAGAAATATCTATACTTTCATTTAATTAGCCTGAATGTTCAGTGCAGTAAGCTTTTGTATGCCTAATTATTGATTAATTTGGGATTTTTAATTTTATTTTCATTTTTTTATTTTCTTTTTAATCTTTTAGAAATATTGAAGAGACTTATCATCCATATAATGCAAATTATACAGTAGATAAAACGGTTCACTAAAAATGAAAAAGAAGGTTCAGCTCTCTTGTCATTTGGGACTCATTTTATTACTAATAATTTAAAACCTTACATTCTCCTCTAAAACTGCTTGGCACTTTTTGCTATTTGGGGTAGCACTAAAAGGATTAATAAAGTTATAAAACATTAAAAAGAAAAATGAAGTTAAATGCAAAATATTCCTCACTTACACTGTGATAAATGTCAAGAATGTCCTTACTAAAACCAAGTCTTCCTTTGAGAAAAATGTTTAATTAGTTGAATTTCCTATGTGTTAATTTGCAAAATTTGCTTTTGCTGAAAGTGGATTTTTGCTTATATGAGTAATACAGCACCTGCAAGACGAAAATTTGCAGTTTCCAAGTAAATGAATTGCTCAAGATCAAATTAACCAAAGTTCTCTGACACCAAAGTTTTCAATGGAATGAAAACTAACAAACAGTTACTTCAGAGAGTTGTGTCTGTTTTTTTTTTTTTTTTTTTTTTTTTTTTTTTTTTTTTTTTTTTTTTTTGGTATTATGTGATGAATAATCCTGTTTGTATTTTATACATGTTTTACATGTATAACAATTTATTGTTCTCATATTATCTTCTAGCTTTTTGTTGAGAACTGAAAATGAATATGTTGAACTACTGTAAAAGTTATTCGTGGAGAACATAAAAATGGTAACCAGTTCTAAGTTGAACATCTATGATAAGACAAGTGTTCTTGTTGTCTTTGGTTTTGAACAAGGATGACAAACATATATCTTGAGTTTTGTCTTCAAAAAGATAATAAGCTTAATCTGATAATATGACTAACAACCAAAATAGTTCATGTTCCTTGGACTGAGGCTAATAATAAAATAAATATGAATATAAAACTGCTTATTGAAAAGATTTGTATTGTTCATTATTTTATTCTTATTTTTTTAGCTTACCGGTGAACAGAACTCTTCAAATGCTGGCTTTACAAAATTCATATACTGGTTGAGAACCTGATCCAGGTCTCTTCCTCTCTCTTTTATATCTCTTGGTACTGAAAAAGGAAAGAATTTCTTAAGTTTGTTAAAGTAAACAAAGCAGATTTTAAATCTAAGCTGTAGAAAAAAAAACGTTTGAAATCATACAGATGTTTCTTTAATATATTAAGCAAGTTGCAGGAAATTCATGGTCCAACCTAAGTTACTGTAGACCTGCAAATTTTAACTTCATAAGAAAGTTCAACTTGATGTATGAGCACAGGTGTTCTAGTACCACATATATTCTTAACTCAGTCATTTCAGTTAAGATTCTTCTAATTAAAATGCTACACTGATAAACAATAAAACTGCTGCTTAATGTGTCATCAAATATTAGCACTACCATTTCCATGAAACAAACATGCACTGGAGCAGATTTTGAGATAACTGTCTCCAAAAAATGAAGTGACACAGAGCTTTGCATTCAAAATCTCATCTTTATATCCATGCAGCACTATGTACTGTGCATATGATAAATAAGTAGGTGATTTAGAAGCTCTTTAAAAGAAATAATCAGCACCTTTGATATCAGAAATAGAAGAACAGCTGCAAAAGTAATGGAGTCAGCTCAAATGGGACATGAAATTCATGTGGAAAAAGCCAATGAAAGAAAAAAAGCAGCAAGAAAAGAAGAGGACTTTCAAAGTGATTGCTTTTGATTCCAGACAAAAATTTTTGTGTTCTTAATCTTACGACAAATGATGCTTACTATAGACAGCAGTTGTCATTCTACCTAGCATTCACACTTCGTCCGCAGTCAGGTTTCTACTGCTATTCAAAATTTTAAGGAAGAAAAGGTCTGATAAAGTTCCCTCTTTCTTTCATCATTTTATTTTTTACATTCTGGATCACAGAGTTAAGAATCTTGAGACGTTCTGAATGTACATATGAGGCAAAACAAAAACTTACACTGTTCTCCAGTTCTTAAATTATGTGGTGCATGCTGCTGAAGACTGGATTACATTAAACTATCACTCCCTGTTTAGCAATTCCTATTTGGGTACATGGCACTGATAAACCAAAGAACCTAGCTAATTACTAGAACACTGGATAGCAATATTTGAATGTCATCTCCTTATCATGTGGTACACGTGGAGTTCAGCAAGACTTGTCAAATGCAAAACCTATTACAGAAATTGTTTTTTCATTAAACCATCTTTGTGTGATAAAGCACAGATCTTCCTGGAATGGACGATGGGAAACTTCAATCATGGTCATTAAAGCCAATGACACAGCTGAAGAATATTCAGCTACAGGGTGGAGAGTTTGTATGCCTCAGAAATTTTATCAAGGTAATAGCTGTGATACTTTAATTTTTGTGATTCTATTAACAGCTCATGACCACTCATAACATTATTTATTTCTGCTTTGATTTACTACGAATTTCATGGGAAAAGTTCAATGATTTGAAACACCTCAAGCAGTTCAGTGGATCAGATCCAAGAGAATATTACAGCACATTACCTCATAAGAAGCATGGAAAATGAATATACATTAGAAGTTCAGTTAGGTGACATTCACCCTTCTTACAATTTTTATCTGTCAGCTATCAAATGTATTTTAACAACAAAAATGGTATAAAAAGAGCTTCATTTTGGTATGTATCAACAGAGAAATGTGTATTCAGTAATGTGAACAAATAAATAAATTTACTCAATTTATTGCAATATGGTTTTAAAGTTTAAAATTCTTTTTATGCAAAATAACAAAAAAGTGACATTTAGCCCTTTTGCAGAGGATTTTTCATTTTAATTTGAAATGGTGGCCATGAATTGCAACACATCTCTTATTTAAATCACAAAGTATAATTTTTTTATTTTTCACAATTTCACATTTTATTGGTTTCAGAACATATTAGACAATAATTGCCAATGAATGAATGCAACCTCTTATGAGCATTCTATGCCACACACATTTGCAGAACATCACTCCCTAACTATCATACACGTTTGTGGATTTTTAGTTTATTCATACTATAAATGTTCTTCACTATGCATCTTCTGTGATGCATTGCCATATTTACTGCATATTATCCCTACTGTTTTCTGATAGCTTTAAATATGATTATGTAGAGGTACATTTGCGGAGGGAGGGGGAGAGACTGGATATATATCATCTGAGGGAGGGGGGATAAGCAGGAATAGTTGAAACTAATGTCTGTCTACCATCATTTCATGGTCATTTTCAGAGATTTATCCAAGTGAGAGGGATATCATGAACAGGGTATATTGACCAAATAAGGAATATGATGGGTCAATGTGATGAACAAACAAATTATTAAGATTTATAGGATCAAAAGGCAAACAAGAGTACATACAGACTAACTCCCCAGCCAGGTGTGTTAACCACTATACTACAGGAAGACGCACCCGTTTACTACAGCTACAGGAGGGCTCTGCAACCATTAGTACTGACTACCTGTGACTAAATTTGTGCAGATAGTTAAAAAAGTGGAGTGAGTCATTTAATCAATGTTATTAAGCAATGTATTAATGTTAATTTTCCAAAAAGAAGAGACAAACTCTGTCATCTCCCAATACTAACCAGTGTTTCAATGCATTTCTGTTTACTTGTTTATTAACAAATAGTGTGTATTATACTAATCCTTTAGGTATAAAAGAGTTACAGAAAACAAACATGGGACTACACTGCATCACTGTTACCATTCTGAATATCTGGGAAAGGGCCTTATGCCCTCAGCATAAGCCCTGGCTTTGTGTTTTGATTCAGATCTAAGTCATCACTATCTCAAAACCTCCATTGACTATCAAGGATTACAAATATTGCTTTAATTTCCTACATGCCCAATGAATGCTTTCATTCAACAATTAATATAAATCATCAGCACATTACAACTTTAGCGATGGTATCCGAATTTGTGGGAATTTTTATTTGGTCACTTCATACTTGATATAACTGTATACTTCAGGTTATGACAATCTCTTTTGCTTTCTGTGATAACTTTCACTATCCTTTTATTCTGTTCACTCAATTTTTGCATAGTTGTTCAATGCTTATGCCTCTATGCCTTCTGAAGTTTTTATTTTTAGGAGTCTTCACATGCATGAGTGGTATCTTGGATGTTAAGATTGTTTTCATAGATATCTTGAGTTTTCCATAACACTGATCCATCTATTGGCTGTAAAAGGGTGATCAAATTGTGTTTGAGAAAACAAGATATAATAAATGGGTCAATAGTGTTCGGAGGCTGCCAACAGGCTGTTTTCTGCATCCTTATGTTGCTTTCAAGTGGTGACCATATGCTCACTTGCTGTTTCTTATATACATTTTTTTCACCAAATGAGCCCTTATTTTCCTCCTATTGTAATTACATTTTTTCCTGTGCAAATCATAAGTCCTTGTTTAGTTTATTGTAACAAATGAGAAAATCAGTTTCTTCTAAACTTACTTTATTCACCATTAGGGTACTCAACATAATACAACACATTACACTTGTTAATACTAACATTACACACTTGGTACACAAAATAACTGAGTCACTAAATCTCAGCTCATGATTGACTGCACTATGTACTGTTCACTTCACTGCTTCAATGTTCGTCACTAACTAGATTGACTTTTCTCCTTTTCATCCCCCAATCGGCTCACATTGACTTCTTATAAAGTCCCATAGCCAGGCTCTGAAAGTTCAAATCCTCACAAAATTACAGGAAATGTCATTTCGCTCAATGCAGATATAGATTCTTCTCTTAATAGAAGCTTTGGGAGTGTTTAGCAGCAAAGCAACACTAAGGCCTTTGTTTGCCTTACTATTGTGCTCAATTATGCCATTGTTAGAGCAGGTCCCTTTGGGCAAGCGGAGAGCAACCCGCGCCATCTCATATTGCTCCTTCCTCAGAGCTGGTCACCTCCACTGGCATAGTACTAGTGGAATTGATTATCTTGGTGTACTACCAGCATCTTCCCTCTGTGGTCGGCTGCTGTATTGATCCCCTCCACCACATGATGAAACTTCCCTTTTGGCTTGTTGGTCCTAACAAGTCTCCACCTCTTCACCTGCTCCCTGGACGGTTCACAAGGCCCATCCGACAGCTGGTCTTACTAAACATGCCCTCCAGTCACCGCAACTCTTAAACATGATTATATCCTCTTTCAGGGTCACTCTATGGACTCCAGGATGCTCATCAGAACTCCAGAGCACCACCTCATCTTCACTAAATTGTAGGACCCTTCTGCTGATGTCAACCATCGCACCATGGCTCTTGAGGCTAACCAGTCCCAATATCCTCTTCAGCCAACCTTGCAATAACATCCATAATTTATGGTGCTCTGTCCCCTCATCAATTCCAACAAGACCTCACTGGCAAAGTTTCATCCGTAGCATCACTATTTCATATATCATGACATAGCTCTCCACCAAGTCACATTGGATCATGGTCACAGTTACACCAATGTCCACTAGTACTTGCCACAGTTTCCCTTGTATCAAGCCATCCATGATGAAGCTTCTTCCATCCCTCTAAGGCCACAGAGTCAAATGAGGAAATGGCAATGACAATTCCGGTGTGCCCCTCCCCACGTCAGGTCTTATTTATGTCCTGTCTGCCAGGTGACTAGATGTGGACAGTGTTTCACTGGATGCCTTGGGGGGCACAATGTTTGATGCTCATTGTTTCAGTTGCTTACAGTCCTTCATCATGTGTCTGGGTCAGGCACATCCCCAGCACATACTACTAGAAAGTTGCTGATGCCATCCTTGAGCAACACAGAGTATTCCTGATCTTCTAGGTTGGAACAGCTGCTACCCCACCACCACCTGCTCCCTCCACAGGCCTGCGCTCTCCTATCCATCCTGTGCTGTCCGTTCATCATCTTGATGTAGGCAGTACTGTGTTAGGTGTCTTGGCAGACCACACCAACACAACTACTGAAGGACTTTTGCTGATGTCCCTGGGTTGAGTCTATCTCTCCGCTGTAGTACTGAATATTCCTAATCCTACAGGCAGGGCTACTGTAACATTGGCCACCTCCATTCTCAATATGGCTGTTAGCATATCACAGAGTTCTTGTATCTAGGCATCACACAACTGTCAATAAAAGAATAGGCAGTTTCTCTGGAGATGTAATTGGGCGGAAGTTACACCAGAACTTTGATCACTAGTTATTCAATGACCAAGGCAAACTCCTGCAGCATTTCTCCTGGTTGCTGCTGCCCCAATTTGAGCTGCCTGTAATGAGCCACTGCCAAGCAATGGTTCTTTGTATTTTTCTTGTATATTTACTCACAATTATGTTATCCTTATGTCCATAGAATTCACGTTGTCTTTTCATCTTTCTTGTTTCATTTTCTATTTTAATGGTTTTTGTACTTTGCTGCTCTAACCACCACATTCCACTGCTATTTAGAGCACTGTGTTACATACAAGCATACAGACTTCAATAAAGAGCTATGTAAGCATGATTGTACTGAAAGAATCATGGTTACTGAGTTTAGTACATATTGAGGCAGCACAAAGCATCAAAAGCAGAAGTTTCTTAACTCCAAGATTTCAGCAATAGAAGTTTCTAATTACAAAATTAGAATTAAACTTGCCATTAAATTTGCAAAATCCCATAAGACCTAGAAATGATGGAAATGAAGCCTGTGCGAAGTTACTTCTCTAAAAACTCCACCTCACAGTCTTTCCTCAGAATGCAGAGAGAAACCATGTGTTAATCTGAGGAATTCTGAACACAAATGAAACATCTAAGTACTTGACCTTCCATGTAAAAGCACCTTGCAGCCTAATTTCAGATTAGTAAATTAAAAGGCTTGTAAAACAATGGACATGGGACTTGAGAATCTTAACCACCTACAACTCTTGCACCCTTAGACTAATAGTAAGACATCTACCCTAAAATTATCTGCCACCAGAATACAAAAAGAATTGCCCATTTTGGAAGTATTCTGCATGACAGAGTAGGGAATATGCTAGGGAACCAATGAAGTTTGAGGTTAATTTCAGAAATATACCCTTGGGCTTTATTTCCAAATGCATAATTCAAAATCAAACCCTTAAAGTAATATTTAAACTGTTCTATAGAATTTATTTTAATTTGTATTAAAAGTGTTTAAACAACTAGCCCTTCAATATCATTCATTATATGTGATGCACAACCCAGATAACTACACACATCTACAATTTTGCTCATTTTATAATGGAAATGGGAGTTTTATTTATGGATGCTCTTTAACTGCTGTGGTTCTCAGTGTCCCATTCTATACTGGGTGTGAAAGATTGCTTAATTTTGTTCAGAGGCCTTGAGGTTATTTTACATGTGGTAAATCTTCGACACAGGACCAATGGCTTTACTTCCCTTCCAAAGGAAGCCATGCTAAGGATTTTTACTCTCGAAAAAATCCATCGTCCTCCACCATGTTTGAACCCGCAACCTTGGGTATATGAAGTTAGCATGGTAGCCATTACATCACCAAGGGCAACTTTATGGTGGAAGTATATATGTACAGACCATATCATGGAAGATGTTAAATTGTTACTACTTGTATATGGTTTAAAATGATTTTTATGGTGCCTTGATAAATCATATAACTGCTCCTTTCTCTAAAGCAGGTGTGAGATTTAATTACAATTTTGTCATTCCCTTCCTTTTCCAAGTTTGTGTGTTGGGTGGTCCAGACTTTACAGTGCCACACTGCTAATAGAATAGAAACTCCTTGCACAGTTAGGAAATCAAAGAACAAAATGGAAGATGACTTACACCTTGTGTCCCCTTCTGAGGCAACTCTGCTCTAAAGATTAAAGAATGAGAACTTATACATTTTGTAAGTAAATTCAGGTCATTAAATTAAGCATGTAAAAATAAAAAAAGCATAAATAAATAAATGAAAGAAGAAGATATATTTGACACCTCTTTTTCACCTATTACATTTATTTACTTTATTTATTTAAAGTGCTAAGTAATGATTATGGTCTGACCTTAACCCTAGTTAGTTGGCCAGGCTGTAAATATTAAATATACAACATTTCAAGGTATTACTAAATATTCTTTATCCTCTAAAATTAATCCAGTTTCCGTGTTTTTCAACTGACCATTTCCATTTCATCCTTACCTTCCATAAAAACTCCCATAATTTAGGCATCTTGTTTATGATCATCAAAAATCTTTTTAATAGCAATTTGATTGCTCCTCAATAGCCATTTCCTACTTATTAAATGTTCTCTCCAGTTATTTGTGTCCCTGCACTGAAAGATAATGTGAACTTCATCTTCCTTCTCCCACAAATTGGACACACAAGATAACCTCTCCCCTCATTCCCCTTAATTTCCAAATGCCTAGTCTAAACCAGGCTATCCCTTCTCTTTCATTCTTTTTACAAATCAAAATGTACTTCTCTTTCTCTGGGTCACTTTTTAGCTCCCTGTAAAATACCAATGAACTTTTTTCTCTCATTTGAGAAAATAAAATTTGTCTATCCATGTCTTCCATCCTAGATCTCACTTCCTTCCATAAGCCTCTTCCAAAATATCCACTATTAGTCCAAAAATCTCCTGAGCCATTTCACCTATCACATGAATTTACTTATATCATTTAGGTAAGTGAACGGTCTTACCTCTTCGAGCTAATCTTGTGTCTGAATCAGTATCAACAAACAGCTTCATATGAAACAAGTCTCGTATTTCAGGAAAATAAAACACCAGTATACCCTCAAACAAGACAACGTCTGCTGGATAAATTGTAGTAAACTGATTATCATATCTGAAAGCAAAAAGATAAAATATTTTAATAGTATTTGAAGTAAACTCCAGGATCATTAGTGAGTAAAATTTGTCAACTATTACAGAAAAAGATGGTATTCCCTTAGGGCAATCCCCTCGCCAAAGAAAAATATTTTATTGGAGCAATTCTACACATAGCAGACTGATATTCATAATACATTTTTCTAGATAACCAACGTCTCACATGCACGAGGAGTTTGGACATCATTCAATAGAGAAAACATAGGTTTAAAATGATCACAAAAAATAGAATTTAAGACTACATTTATATGGAATATTTTAATAGCATTTTGTAATAGAATTACATTTTTGTCATCTCTGTTTACATGTTGAGTAGGGTAATTTTAAATTTCTTAGAAAGTTTAATCCAAAAACAATTAAAGTGGTTTTATTACTTACCAAATGCTATATGCTAATAGCCATGTTTACTCTGGGTTTTATTAATTAATGTATAGAATTAAGGAATTATTGTAACACATAAGTATGTCTGGCAAAGCGTTAGGGCTGAACCAATGACACCTTGCATCAAACATTAGCACATGTGTGGCATCATTCTTTGATACAGCAAGCACATGTTTAATTTGTATACAATTGTGGGAATATTTTCATATTATTAATTTTAATGTATCCTAGGGTTACAAAGGCATAATGGATGGCAGGCCAGCCTACAAAGTCAACATGCCAGAAAGTTGAAGTCAGAGCAATTCTGCATCTTGAAGGTTGATCGAAGTGATAAAATACGCAGAACATTTGGTTAATTTCAAAACACACAATGTAACCATAAATTGCAAAATGAGTAAAATTTACACTTGAGTTGCTCCACCAGCTCCACCATTGCTGTTTTCTTTGTACCATGGTCTGTTCATCTAGAATCTTAAGCTTTACCTGCACATTTGGAGCTGTCTGTTTCCTCTTTGCCATGTTTTGCATACTATAGTTTTCATATTTTGATTTAGTATTCTAACTCAATTTGGCTATGATTCAACGTTAACTAAAAGAACATCTCTAAATGTTAATGCACACATTATTGAATTTAAATGTTTAAATACACCGTTCATGCTGATTGTTGAGGTGATAATCGCAGCTATCCACCTACAATACATTAGAAATGAGCCAAACACAGATAGTCTGCTTTGTAGTTAAATTTCTTGCATTCATTTTGGAAAAAATTAACAACTAAAATGTGTACTTTAACATCAGAAGTTTGTGTTACAATGAAATTTAAATAGGCTAAGTTCTTAAAAAGAGTTCGTAATTCACCTTATTCCAAACATGTGTTAACTGATAACATTTCCCATAAGAATTAAAGTATTCCTGCCAGGGTCAATATTTTTTTTTTTTTGTGTTAACCGAGTGTTCATCCTAAATGAGTTTGCGCTAGTGAGGTTATATTGTAATAATAGTAATAATACTAAAAATAATAAAATCAAAGTAAATTATCATTTTATATCAAATTACAATTCACCAAAAATTAGTACAGTGAAGTAAAATGAAGATAGAGGAAGCAGTTAAAGCTCCAATAATAAAGGTCAAGTAAAATAAAATCAATGAAACCAAATTAAATACAATTTAAATTAGCTCAACTAAACACAAAAATAATCTAGTAAGTATTTATGATGATTACACAGGATAACAACCTTGTTTAATTCAATATAACTCAGTTGTTATACCATGAAGTCACCATTAATAACCAACACCGAGAAAGCTTCTTTAAAAGTAAGTATTTTTATTCAAATTGGATAAACTTAATTTACAATAGGCTGTATTAAATTAAAGTAACTAAATCTTAATATACAACTTTCTGGAAAAGTAAAATAAATAATATTAAAATTGAAGATAGTAAACTGTATATACACAATGTAAGAATATTTCAACAATTACTGATCTCTGCTGGCTTCCAGCTAGGAAGTAGGTAAAATGAGTGGGTTTAAAATGAGTCACAGAATTTTTCTTTGCACATTTTGTTGTTTTTTTATCTAGTCATAAGCAAACTCTGGAAAATGGTAATCTACATGGATTTTTTTAAAATGTGGAATAAAGCAGAGAAGTTTCCAATGCATGTTCCTGTGTAAGAACTCAAGAACCAGGATGGAGAATTTCAGATTTTTATTTATCATTTTATTTGTTGTTGATGGCAGCTCCAGTCATTTGCAATCATTGGAGTTATGGCCAGCACCATGGTAGCTGTTGCTGCTTCAATGTGGAAGGCAGCTACCAGCGTGTTGATGTTACAATGTTCAGCTGTTGTTTCAACTCCAATTTCTAATGCTCCTGATGTCTGGACTACCTCTTTGGAAATATATTCTGGTGGCGTGGTAAACTCACAAGATCTTACACCAGCCAAGTAACGCCAAAGCACCATGACTGCCAAATTCATGCAAGTTCTCTCACCAGATTATTTCACTCTTGTCTTCAGCTCGGACTGAAATGTGGTGGCCAAGTGTTACTCTACAGAGCCCTTTTACAACAGTCAAATTTTAGTTGTCAGCCAAACCTCTGGCAGAAATAGTGCGAAAAACTTTGGCTTCTTGTCTGTATAGTGAAGACAAAAGCTGTGTCATCTTCTTCTCTGTTATACATTGAGGATAGCAATGATCTCAAGTTGCAACAAATACATCAATGCATTCAAATTTCGTAAGCTTCCATTTTAGCATTAGCTTCTCTCATTATTGTTAGACCTCCAAAAACTATGCCAATATTGGCTTCTAGGTCTCAGTACATCAGTTCTACCGATTTTTTTCACCTTCTGGTCTAATCATTTTTGTTGTTGATCCAGACGTCTTTCACCATGTTAATTTTTCTTTCCATGTCAGATTTTATATACGAGGGCTGTAAAGAAAGTAGTGGCAGCATTTAATTTCAATCTCCATCTTCTCCATTCCCAATTTTATGATTTCCATGTTGGCTATTAATGTTGCAGTATTCCCTCCATCACTGCATACAAATTCTACTTTGGTCATCTTTTTGCCTACTTTTCCTTCAGTTACGTTCAGTGCTTGGATAAATAGCACATAAGTCAGCTTCTTCTCTCTTCTGGTCATTATGTGTAAAGCACAAAACTCACCTACTAGCCTCTTCTCTCTCCCAGCTGTTCACTGGTATGTCCAACACAGAAATCTTTTTCTAGTCTTAAGCAGACAGAAGATGCTGAACCAACAAGATACAGTACTGAATTAAACACATCTTTTTTGAGATGATTGTTTCCTTGTTTACCTGTATGAACCTGCTTCAAGAGGAGTTTCTACTTGCCTCTTGATAAGTGTTCTGTAAAGTTCAAGACACAAGAGCATCTCTCCACCCATTTACTCTCTGCAACCATTCTAAGGCTTGACACTGGAGAAAACAGTCCCTACCCTTGATGCAGGTGACCTTTCCAAAAATCTAATTCAATAATTCCTTTCCCTTTATTTTAAGGTTACCACAGTGATCTCTTGCAATGGAGATATACTTCAAAGTCCATGGATGAACTAACATTGTTCAGGATGAGGAACAGCTGCACAATTTTTATAACTTTTGATCTACTTAGCCTAGATTTGATGAAAATAAAGCAAAAGACCAAATTTGGGTAGATTTCTACAAGCACTCTACTACAATTCGCAATTCAATTCTGAACTCAGACTGTTTTATCTGTTTATTGAAACTATAACAATAACAACTCCCTGTATATATGGGCTGCTAACAAGGACAAAGCAAACCAGAAAAATTATAAATGATCTAAAAGAAAAAAATGATGATAAACTTGAAACTCTTCTATAAAGGTAATATAATATCAACAGTTTTCATTAGTATGGCAATTGAAAAGGAAACTAAAAGGTGCAACAGGACTATGAAACATAATATAAAATTAACATACATTACATAATTTATAGCAAAGGAATATAGACCATGAAAATGCTAGAAATGGTTATTATACAAATAATTTCAAAGAAGAGAAATTGAACCTCTTATTGCACATATGGCAATTTGTTTAATTTTTTCCTTCTTCAGTCCAAACCTTTTCCAGGTAGTTCATTAAAATGTTCAATACCTACCATTTACCAAATGAAAACCAGTGTTTGGATGAAAGAAAGCAGTTGTCCTTAATGACTTTATATTTCTCTTCATTCTGAAGTGAATTTTTACCTTCTCTATCAATTACTATGTATTTACGTATATAGTAAACAGAGTATTCCATCCAAAAATTTGACTCGCTCATTTCACCAGCAATATATGATTTGAGGTGCCATCAACACCAAAAGAGCATTTTTAGCAAACATCTTGATAGCATGAAATAGAAAGAAAAATAAGTTTTTGCAATAATAATGTGTTGCAGAATAGGTAAAGAAAGTCACGTAAATGGAACACATCAGATGTTTACTTTCTCAACACATACTATATACATAGTGTATAGAGAAGGTATTGAAATGCACCCAAAAATTTGATACTGAGATTTCACTGGAAATATATGTTTTGGGATCCCCTGATTCCCAAAAAAGCATTTTTAGAAAAAGGTCCATGAGTGTGCATCTGTCTGTGGGCAGCATAGCTCAAAATGAAAAGTTGGTTAAACACCAAGAAAATTCCCCCCACCCCAAACTACCCTTTACATGGAACATTTTTCAAAAATTTTGATTTTTTTCAGAATGGCTCTAATGATTTTGATTAAAATACCTTATGTATAAGATAGTTTTATGACAAACAAAATGTACATCTTGAACTTTCTGGGAGTAGTCTCTGAAGACCTCTTCATTCTGGATGACTTTTATATAACTGGCAAACTGTAACAGATATACAAAAATTTGCTACTCAAAAAGGCAGATCTCATTAAAATACACAATTTATGCCATATACATTTTTTTTTTTTTTTTTTTTTTTGTAGAGTTAACCGTTTTTGAGATATTCCAGATTATTGGCTTCAATTTTAAGCCACTTAAACTTTTCTCAAACTGGAAGACATCTATCTTCTTGTTTCTTGCTTGTTTACTCCTGACAATCAAAGAGATTGGAATTTCAATTGTTTCAGATAGCGACTGGCTTTTAACAGATGAGACTCTTGCTTTAGCCTGTACATTTTCTTACTTCTCTTCTAAATACAAGGAAGCTAGTAATATGGCTAATTCTGCTTATGTTTATTTTGATTAGCATGATGTAAATAACAGATTAATATTTTGAGTAAAAAGTTTGTTTACTGAACAGCTAGAGGACAATATGTGAATGGAACATATTAGATTTTTCCCTTCTACTTACAAGGAACCAAGTAATAAAAACAATTTCTGCTAAAGTTTATCTCGATTATCATGAAGTAGATAGAAGAATAAGCTTTTAAACAATAATTTGTAACAGAGATGTAAAGAAAGTCGTGTGAATGGAACACATCAGATTTCTTTAAAGATGTGTTGATTTTTCCAATTTTCTAAAAAGACAGCAGTACTGAAAAACGAAGAGTACAAAACAAGAAAGAAAACCAAGTATACATGATTAAAAGGTGTTACATCACATGACTTCCTCCACCTATTCTGTAAGAAACTATTCTTGCAAAAGCTTATATTCTGTAACAAAATATTCTTGCAAAAGCTTATTCTTCTATTTCATGTTAATCAAGATAAACATTAACAAATCTGTTAGTTCCTTACAGGTAGAAGGAAAATAAGAGCATGCACTAAGCTAAAGCAAGTCATATCTTTTAAAAGTTGCTTCTATGTGAAACAATTGAAATTTGGTTTTCTTTGCAAATCCCAGGAGTAAAACACAAGAGAACTGAAACAAAAGATGATAAATAACCAAACTGGAAGTGGTACAAAGTGAGGCGAAATGATAACTTTTGAAAGTAACTTAAGTCAAACTTAACACTTGAAACTTCACTGGATTTTACGTATGTACTGCCAGGTTCATTTGCTGTGGTGCTTCTGGAGTCTGATAATCTGGACATCAGATGAACTTATTGAGTGGGTTGTCTTCAGTGGGAATTTCAACATTCATCAATTATTTTGGCTTGTACTTTTTCAAAAAAAATATTCTCCCAAGTATCAAGTTCAGTTAGTATTTTTGTTTTGTTTTTTTGAGTTCGTCAGAGTTCCAAAATGGTATCCTACTGCTGATTTTTCTATATGCCTATTATTTTGTGTGGCTGAGATATCCCTTGAGACAGGTTTCAATGTACCTTCTGGCTTTTCCTGTATATATTTTCTCACAATTTTCACAGCCGATTTTATAAATTCCTTACCTTTTTGCAGAATGTATTATATTTTATTTGATTTAATTATGCTTTTTATGTAGTGTCTGTCATGAAGATTTTCGAAATTTCCCATGTACTTTGGTAGTATGTGAACTATTTCAACTTTTTTTAGTCTTTCTCTGCTGTTAGAATGGTTATATCTGATGAGTGTGTGTGTTTTTTTTTATTAAAATCAATGACTTGCTGAACCTGTTTTTCTGTGCCATTGTTTCTGTTTTAATGCTTTTTAATTCTCATTTAATGATTGTTCTGTTCCATTGCATTCTCAACTAACAGTCAAGGAAAGCTTTCTATACAAGTATGTTCTTTTATAACACCAATTTATGTGTCTTCAAGTACAAAGGCTTTGTAAATCATTTTAATATTTTAGTAATTTAAGAAATGAAATCAGAAGTTTTATAGCCTCATGTCCATTCAAAAAGAATTGGGAATTTCACTGGTGAAAGTATTATAAAAATCAGTTTTTGAGAGAAAAAAAAAGAACATACACATTCACCCAACCACGCATACATGCGCACACACATGTACACAGGGTAGGGTGGTACAATTTTGATCATTTTGGAAAAATTCAATTGCAGCTGGCAAAATGTTTAGGAAAGAAATCATTTCAACCATGGTACTTATCGTTTGAAGTTTAATCATGTGTAACATAAGTATTATACCTTTACAAGTGTTTATTTAACCACAAGAAAAGGTTACAGAATTTAGTAACATTGATCAAAATGTACCACATTAGGTAAAATTCTGATCACTTCTTGGAACAATTCTAATCAAACACTTTTTCCCAACTACCAAAAATTGAATTTTTAGGGAACAAACCTAGACACCTTCCCCATTGATTTCACACTGCAATAGTTCAAGAAACAAATCCATATTCTTCTTCGTTGTTTGCTGGCATTTTGATGGTTTTAACACTTTTCCCATCATTACTCATAAGACTTATATTTGCTGCTTGTTGCTCTTGTTGCTTTATATCTTTGTTACCTGTTGAGAATAACATGTTTTGCTGCGGACCTTTTCCAAGTTTCCATCTGAAGTGTGTCAAATTGATGTCTGTGTTTTCTTTTCCGAGACAACATTTTTCTCTGGAGATGGCAAAATGGCTTGACAACTTTGAGCAGAGAAATTTTAATGGGTACTGGTATTATGGATTTTCCATGATCTTCAGTTGCTTATTTTGAAGATATGTCCTCTTCGATCAGAAGAACATGTATTTGTTTATCAAACATATCATATTCCTTGCACACTTTCACAGTAAATATTTACTTACTTCCATGGAAAAGAAAAAAAAGATATATCCTTAAAGATATGTAGCTATTTGCAGTAATAGTGTATAATGTGTCTATGACAGCTAATTATAACTAAACTAAACAAATGCAATGATCAAATCTGTACTAGAGTATTTAACTGTACCATTTTTCTCATCGAAAATAAGCTGTTTGTAGGAAAGAAATCATCAGTAAATATTACTGAACTATGGCAAGAGATAGCGACACATGTCACATAGTTTTTGTCTATGGTTCTCTCAGAACATGCAGGAATAAAATACAAGTCTCTAACTTTCTTAATATAGAATTTGCAAGCACATAGAAATCAGTTAATTTTATAAGAGTGCAAAAAAATAATTAACTTAATTACATCTTAACAATAAAAATGTTATCTCTCTGTGGCACAAGCAGATGTATTCATGAAAAAGATAGGAGGAGGGGCAGAGACTTTCAGCATTGCAATGTGATAGTAAGGCAAGTGCTACCAACACTACGAAACTAAAAATGACCCTAAAACTTATATTGTTCAGAATTTGTACTTATACCAAAATCGTACCACCTTACCTTATATATATATTTCCTCTCTTTATAATACCAGTACAGATTTTTCTGCTATAGTGGCATTATGCTCCTCTTTAAGAAAATGTTCTGTTATGTTTTAAGTGGAGAATGTCAGTATAAAATATATATTTATGACATTTTTTTGGTAAATTAGACATATGCGTACAAGTTCCATGGGTACAAGGGTTGGAACTTTAATACTGGCAACTATTTATTTACAACTGATACAAAAGAGGTATATGTTACTTAAAAGTAGTCACCAGCATTGTGTACAACCCGTTGCTGCAATATAAAAGTTGTAGGATGCCTTTACAGCACCTTTCATCCACAGTAGACCATCAATGCGCAGTATTACTCTTCAATTTTGGAACAGAACCTGCTACCAGCTTTGAGAAAGAAGTGCTAACACTTTCTGCAGAACCCAACCATCATTTTCACAACAATGCTTGGGCACATACAGCATGTTGTGATCATAATTTGAATAGAGCGGTTTAATGTCTGACGATCCCTGGCACAATTGTGAGGCAACATCACAAAGTGGTTCCTTCGTCTTTGAAATCAAGTCAAAGTCACAAGGGCTTAGGGTGCAGGGAGCATGATGGATGGTATGGCATTTCCCAGTCCCATCGACCAAACAAATCAGCCACGGCTTGCACTGTATGCAGCCGAGTATTGTCTGCCAAATGATGGATGGTTTCTGCAGAAAGTGTCGCCGAGATCAAAAGATCAAAAGTTTGAAAGTAGAAGATCAGAAGACCAAAAGTATGTCAGAACCCCAGCAATGTGAAATTTATGGTGCTTCTCATGTACGACTGTGACTGCACATGTTATTCTAATGCATTAGGTTCATCCACAGTAGACCATCAATGCGCAGTATTACTCTTCAATTTTGGAACAGAACCTGCTACCAGCTTTGAGAAAGAAGTGCTAACACTTTCTGCAGAACCCAACCATCATTTTCACAACAATGCTTGGGCACATACAGCACAAGCTGTGGCTATTTGCTCAGTTAATGAGGCTGGATGCATTTACCATCCACCAGAATAACTGGATTTAAGGAAACACTGTATGACATTTGCTTCATCACTGTACCAGAGATTTGTCAGGCAGTAGACTGTCTAATCAAACTATCAACACAACAGGCCTGTTAAAAGTATTCTGTGATTTCCCACATTGCTGACACCAGGTAGTACACAACGCTGGTAACTACTTCGAAGGACAGTAAAACTTGGTAACATGTACTCCTTTTGTATCATTTGTTGCCACTATTAAAGTTCCAAAATTTGTATTTTTGTATGCTTTCCATCTCTAAATTCAATAAAAATTAAATGCCTTATCAGTACAACTATATTATGCCCTTTTATGAAACAGGCAACTGCTGTGTATTTATTTCTGTGAGTTTATATTATTTAATCCAATTAAATTGGTAAATTCTTTTAAATAAATCAAATCACTGTTTAGAGTACTTATTTAAAAAGTAAGTACAGTACTATGTTTAGAAAATTTACAAAACAGGTATCAAATTAGGTGTTTCTAACTTTGCAATCATCACCATGGCATGCCAAACCAATTATTTAACCTGTGCCCACCATTTTAATCCAAAAGCAAGAAACAGCAACAAATCTAGTCACCTACAACAGAATATTCTGAGCCATGAAACTGAGACCACCTTAATGGCAGAGAGATTATGATGGTGATAATGATGGTGATGATATTTAAGAGTGTTCAACTGGAAGTTCATTAGCAACCCTTATAAAACAAACCATGGCAAAAACAGAAATAAATATCAATGCAAAAATTAATTATAGCAAAAGTCAGAGATGAATCCACAAAGCCATACCAAAGGTATGAAGAACTGATATTTATATGACCAAATTATTATTTTATTGACACTGAGCTTAAAATCAATAAATGTCATAGTGATACAATGACATGATTATGAATAATTTTATATTTACAAATACAGCACCTACACAATTGTAACACAAATTGCAGTGGCCAACATGCAATCAAGCCAAAATCTCCTCACCAGACATGGTACACAAGAAGAAGCCATCCAACTCATCAGAATTCTTTCACCAATCCAAAGCAGCTTCCATGGAGAGCTGACCACTTATGGCAGCATGATAGCACTGTCGTCTACACAAGCCCAAAGCCCTCCAGTGTCTTAAATTGGACTCTGTGGCTGCTGTCCCACTGCCAAATCTGCCATTTCTTCCCCAGTATGCCAACATGACCAGGAATCCAAGAACACTACACAACAATGCTGGAACCATGTAAAATATGGAGGGCATTCTGGATGCACCACACAATTGGGGAAATGTTACCAAGAAAAACATATTATATAGTTCGGTTCCACAAACATAGGCATTTCCAACACTGCCTGTGCACTTAGTTCAGTTGGTGTAGATAAAAATTCCGAAATACAAGTATGGATATTAGATACAGATATCACAGATCTCCAGTTGGCTCCATCCCAAGATCCATGAGGAATGTTGCTCAGAAACAAGGGCGTTAGACCCTCCCCCCTACCAAGGAAACATGCTAAGCATTTCAATATTGTACCTCCCAAGAAGTTCTTGGAAATAAACACTTGCAAGTTGCGGGCCATGTGAGCCACTCCCATAATGTTTGTCCAGCGTAGTGTTTGAAAAAGCAGTATAAAATGGAAGTGCAAGAATACATCTGCTCAAAGCCATAATTTCCTAACACAGACACTGCTGCAGGGGCTCTGCCAATTTGGTACAAAGGCTCACAACTAGGCCAGTTGTAAAAGTTCCAACAACCATACAGGTGCCCTGACCAAGGAGGTATCCAATCTCTCAATACATATGAGTTGCACTTACAATCCAATGCACCTACGATCCAACCTGAATTGCATGAGTGCGTGATAAAGCAAAACTGTCTAATTTACTCTCTAAGATTTGTTACTCAGTACCCATAAAAGATTTGGAGAACAGTCACATTGCACCTTCAGCCGTACCAAAAGCAATGACGAGTCAAGTTTCCTATCAAGGGTCATCCACAGAAACCTTGTATCGTCCACGAATGGATGCAAAACTGGAGTAATCAGAATGAAGGTAGCAATCATCTACCATGGGGCCAGAAGCTAACACAGACCATTGCAGTAGCCAAAATGCAATCAAGCCAAAATCACATCACCAGACATGGTACACAAGAATAAGCCACCCAACCCATCAGAATTCTTCACCATTCCACGGAGAGCTGACCACTCATGACAGCATGATAGAACTGTCTTCCACACAGGCATACATTGGATTCTGCAGCTGATGTCCCGCTGTGAAAGACGCCATTTAACTCCCCAGTATGCCAACATGACCAGGAATCCAAGAACACTACACACCAATGCTGGAACCATGCAAAACATGGAGAGCATTCTGGATGCACCACACAATTGGGCAACAGTTGTACAAATCTTGAAGGCTCCCAAGTACATCAAGCAAATCTTGACAGTGCAGATACAAATGGAAATACTACCAAGAGAAACATAGGTTTTGAAACATATTGAGAAATGAAAGTGTTTCTAGAATGCCATTCTATAAAATTGTCCAACATTCTTGCAGATAGCACTCCAATAACAATGAACGCTGAGAAGCACAACAGTTGGAGAAGTTGATGACAAGCAAGAGGGAACACATTACAAGTTAGAACTGAAAACCATAGCAAACAGCACAGCTTCCAGTGCTGATCCCTGAGACAGTCCGTTCTCCTCAACAAAAAGATAAGAAATTACAGAGCCTGAGCAAAATCAATCCCTGAGAGCTGCCAGTTATAGTTAGATCTACTGCTGCTTACAGAGAATAAATTAATATGTTTGTAGCATGTAATAATGTATTTAAACACTAAGTGAGAAAATCAGATCATAAAACTATAGAAAAAAATTATGACCGGTGTAACTTTGTCATTCAGATGTAAAATTGCAGAACAAAAATACAACAAAAGGCAAAACTCTGCCATTTTTCTCTTAGAATAAAAGAGCAAAATATAGACAATAATCGAGCCTGCTATCGAATGTCACAGCATATATTGTGATATTTTTTTGGTGCAGGAAAGGTTTTAGGCAATATTATGTACTGTACTTGCTGCACATTTTGCTTTCTATTAGTGAGTGCTATCTTACAAGAATTTAAACTTCTCTGCCATTTGTAAAAACAGAATTTTTGCAGGTATAGTGTGCTTTTTAAACAAAATCATCAAAATTTTAATTAAAAGACTAGAAGCTATTCAAAATGTTGCTACAAGTATTTTATCTTCACTACATAAGAATCTTGGAACACAATGATTTTTAAGAATTGACTGGTTGAATACTTGGAAAAAGGTACAACTAGAAAATTATTATATTTAAATGTTAATCAATGCTGATAGAAAAATAATAAACAATAATATTTCAAACTTTGATACCAAGTTTCATTACATAGTCTTAAAAACTTTGGGAGCTAATTGTTTGTAGCCATGCAGTTTCACCCCATTTTCTGTTTTAAATAATTACAGTAATAAACTGTAACTTTTCTAATTCATATTGTACTATGTTAATTTAAAATAGGCAATTTAAGATCACATTTCCAACTTAAGTGGTGTACATGCTATGACCCCACTCTGCCAGCACTTTTCTTGAACTGCATATCATTGTAGAAACGACAACAATAATGTTTTGAGACTGCCTGCAAGCTGACTTCTCACCCAGAGGCCCCAGATTCGATTTCCGGCTGGGGCGGGGAATTTTTCTTTTGACAGAATTATTCCCTGTCCCCCACAGAGTTCGGAAGTATGTATGTGAGAGTGAATGTGTGAGTGTGTGTTTGAGGAAAATATAATGATTTAAACCAAACATAAAAGAATCTATAGACGAGTTGTTTCAAATGCAAAGCCACCAATATGACCTTAGAAGTTAAAGGGGGCTATATAAATGAAAGAATAAAAAATAATAATGATTTGAACACCAGTAAACTACATAGTCAAACTGATAATTTAGTAGCAAGTTTATATTGTATTTTATTCATTTATGTTATCTTCTCTCTGGTTACATGAAAGTAGGTTTAATACGAGGGCCGTTCAGAAAGTAGCCTCCGATCGGTCACAGTGCGGGTAGTGGGGGGAGTAGCGACGCCATCTGTGCATTCACGCACTCAGCAGGTCAGTCGGCATCAAGCCGTGGTCGAGTGAAAGTCGTACCTGCGCTAGTTTAGTGTTTGTGGCCGTTTGAAATGTGTACTGCAATAGAAAACCCCGCCAAATGTGAAGTGCGTGCTGTTATAAGGTTTTTTACAGCCAAAGGATATTCTGCAGCAGCTATTCATCGTGAGCTTTGTGCCGTGTACGGACCAAGAGTTATGATGAAGGAGTGGTCCGTGAATGGGTACGTTTATTTAAAAGTGGACGAGAAAACGTTCATGATGAAGAGAGGAGTGGTAGACCATCATTGGTCACGGACGAACTCGTTCAGACAGTTGATGCAAAAGTTCGTGAAAACCGACGTTTCACAATGTCGGAGTTGTCTACTGATTTTCCACAGATTTCTAAGACTCTCTTGTACAAGATAGTGACAGCAAGATTGGGTTACCGTAAGTTCTGTGCACGATGGGTGCCCAAAATTCTTACCGACCACCACAAAACTCAAAGAATGGCCTCGCATTAGACTTTCTGTCACGTTATGAGGCCGAAGGTGAACCATTGTTAAACAGAATCGTGACCGGGGACGAAACCTGGATTAAGTACGTGAACCCTGAGGCAAAAGAACAATCAAAGATGTGGGCACATTCAAATTCGCCTACCAAACCAATAAAAGCCCGGCAAGATTTTTCTGCCCGAAAATTGATGGCAACGGTGTTTTGGGATGCAAAAGGGGTGTTGTTGGTTGAATTCATGGAACGTGGGACGACCATTAATCAAGACGTGTACTGTGAAACACTAAAACAATTACGACGGGCTATACAGAACAAACGCCGTGGTATGCTGACTTCCGGTATCGTTTTTTTGCACGCTAACGCCCGTCCTCACTCTGCTCGCAGAACAGCCCTTCCTGAGTCCTTCAAGTGGGACGTTGTCAACCATCCACCTTACAGCCCAGATCTGGCGCCAAGCGATTATCACCTCTTCATGCATATGAAGAAATGGCTCGGGTCCCAGCGGTTTGATGACGATGAAGAGCTCAAAGATGCGGTCACAGGCTGGCTCCAGGCACAAGCGGGTGATTTTTATGCAGAAGGAATTTCAAAGCTTGTGAACAGATACGATAAGTGCCTCAATCGTTATGGAAACTATGTAGAAAAATAGTGCAAAGATGTAGTTGTAAGATGTATATATTAAAATATTTTTATTTAACTTGGTGAATTTCTTGCAATCAACCGGAGGATACTTTCTGAACGGCCCTCGTATTTTTCTTTGATAATTCCTTAGAGAGAGGGGTGGGAGGACAGACAGGCAGGTGCGCACAAGTTGGTGTCGAGGGATGCAGAAAATCAACCAGAGATTACTTTGAACTGTCTATTCTAAAGGAAATACCATAGTATAACTATGTATCCAACTTACATTACCTTGAGTTTGTTCTGTAGTCATACACAGGTACTTCGCACTTCTTTCCTGCTAGTATGTCACAAAGTGTCTGATGAATTAATTCATTGTTGAAGGCATCTACAATACAGAAATATTTAAATTAATATTTCACAGCAATAGTCTGGTACCTAAAAAGTTTTTTAATATTTCTCCTGAAAAAGAAATGTAAATTTAGAAACTGGAATGTTCTCTTGAGTGGAAAATCTGTTAAAATGTTCCGTATGGGAAGCCCATTAGTCACACATGCATGTGTACACATACCAGCAGCCAATGCTGCTGATGTCATCCACTCATGTAAAGCTGTCAGCATACTGTGCAACCCAAATACATCCGAACCACTGTGCAGTGTTTTTCCAGTGCACACACAAAAACATAACTCACAGCTGCTGTTCACAAGGTCACAGTGCTGCTTGTTTTTCTCTGCTCTGAAAGTGCAGTATTGAGCTGATGGTGATATTGTGTGGTTGAGTTACCACCAGTGTCCTTTACTATTTTGTCTGGCATTTAATTACAATGTGCATTATGGCTCAGCATTTGTTTTTTACTGCACAGTGTATATTTATTTATGATTCGTATGTGTCAACACATTATGTGAGTGGACTCTTAATAGTGTATATGATGGCAAAATTGACCCACATTTAATATTTTCACGGACGAGGCTTAGTTTCACTTTCATGGATATGTGTTCATAAAATAATCATTATTGGAGCTCTGAGATACCTAATATTGTTCATAAAATACCCCTTCATGATGAAAAAGTTGGTATATGGTGTGCCATTAGTAAGAAAGAGTTATAGACCCGATTTTTATCGAATACAATTTTGCCTCCTTTTATAGAGAATTAACAGACAGGGTGCATGATTTTGTCTTTTGTCAACAAGACTCTGCAACAGCTCATACAGCCAATCTTTGATGAGAACAATTGAAAGTATGTTTCACGACAGAATTATTAGTAGAGATTTATGACCTTCTCAGTCCCCCAATCTAACCCCCTGCGATTTCTATCTCTGGGGAAACTTAAAGAATAAAGTGTACAAGACACACTCATACCCTTGGAAGAAATAAAACAAAATATCTGCCAGGAAATTGCCAGCATTTCTCAGCGTGAACTTTGGCGTGTGATGGATAGTTTGCTAAAGAAGAGCCAAAAATGTATGGACAACGGTGGTGGTCAGTTTCAGCATCTCATTTAATAACATTGGTAAGTAAAGCCTTTAAAAGTAGTTTTAAAAATGTTGCATGTTTCACCCTTGCCATTCTATGATAACACCAGATGACGAGTGCTGAGGGCGTGAACAAGCAAAATACGGTGCACCAGTTTGGACATTTTTGGATCACCCCATATAACAACCATATATTGCCAGGTGGTGGCCCTGCCAAATTGCTTGGCCCTAAGCTGCAAGGCATAGTAACAGGATCCTTTTACAGGAGGGGAGGTGAGTGGAATAGGCTGAGGAGTTACTATAGGACTCAGTCAAGAAATCTGTGAAGCGCAAACCCCAATGGAGCACAGCGTACTCAAAGACAAAAAAAATGGAAATGGCATGCTATTTATGGATGCCCTTTAACTACTGTGGTTCTCAGCGTCCCGTTCTAAATTGGGCATGAAAGACCGCTTAATTTTGCTCAGAGGTCTATCTAATCAGGCTTGAGATTCTTTTATGTGCTGTAAATCAACGACCCGGGACCAACGACTTTACTTCCCTTACAAAGGAAGCCATGCTAAGGATTTTTACACTTGAAAAAAATCCATTGTTCTCTGCTAGGTTTGAACCCATGACCACATAGTCAAAGGATCTGTTAATTTAAAACCTCCAATGATCAAGCATCCAGGGAAAGTACTACAAATCAGTATAATTGTATATCTGTAATGTCAAACATGCACATAACCTTTTATTTCTCATTTTCACCACACTAATCTATTAGATTATCATACTTCGTTTAGGTTAGCAACAAATTGGTCATGTGCATCACTAAGCAACATGGCATGTTTTCTTTGCATGGTGTCGTCCTTTTTGCTAAAAAAAGAGAGTGCTTTATTTGGGGTGAGCGATGGGTGGGTAATATCTCTCAAACTGCCAACGTATACTCCTACACTTCTTCAGCAACATTTACCTGGGTAGGAAATGCCAATATCTTTTTTTGGTAAAGTATCAAATGGGCTTCCTGTATGGAACATTTGGCAAAACAAATAGTCCAGCAGTATTTCAGTTTCAACATAAAGAGAAAGTGATTTTTAAGCATCTCAGGGCTGTTTTGTATTTTTACTTAAGAGAACTATTGGACATGAATGAAAGAAAACAATCCCAAAAGTGTTTAGAGACCTAAAAACACCAAACTTAACCAATATTTATCCTAAAAATTGAGGAAAAAGTCCTGGAGCAACTAAGTAGATATTGGCTGGCCTGTTTGACCTAGGATAGAATTTACAGGATCATTTTAAAATAAGTAAAATTTGTCTCATGTTCAATAAATAAAAACCATGAAACAATTTTTAAGGTCATAAATAGGTTCTTAATTTTCATTTCTGGTAATTATATTTTTGCAGTTTTATATTTAATGTGACTGTTAAATATTTCTATGAACGCCATATTTATCCCATGCCATTCATTCTAGTTTAAAGTACTGTATCATTATACTTATACAAACTTATAAAATTATGTGCCCTGACTACACAACATTTGCTATGTGTGGAAAATAATTTACAAAAATGTAAATAAAATTCTCATCACAGTCTCTGTTAGTGGATAAACAAAATATATTTTTTTATGTTTTACCCTATCAAACCAGACACCCTTTTAATGCAAATAATTGTTTTTTTCCTTGGGAACAAAGCAATTCTAAAAAATACGTAGAAACAATTTTACAGTGCAGAGGTGAATAAAAAAGTATCCGGGGATTCATGGAGGCCATGAATCATGTAATAATTACACCAATAGTTTTTTTTCTGCTACTAATTTACGTAAAAATAACTCGCAAGAGCTTCAAGAACATTCCTCTGCAACTATGAGGTAATGTTATCAGTGCACACGTGTCCATGCTCGCACACACACGCCTATATATATATATATATATATATATATATATATATATATATATATATATATATATATATATATATGTATACTCACACTTACACACATAGTGTCCCAGAATTCGACCACACAAATTGGCAGAATTGTAGGGGAGTCCTAACTAAACAGTTTGAGATAGGGAACCACTTTGCCAAATGTCAAAGTTATGGCATATTTTCTGGATTGCACATCAATAGCCGTAAATTAAAAGAAGGTGGACATGTGAGTCCTATTTTCATTCAGAGTACCTCATTTGTATTCCAGTAGGGGAAGGAATGCAGTATTGGTGCATAATCAATACAATATTTAAAATTATTGGACTTGTAACTTAGGCAAAATTACCAGTTCTTTGAGAGTGTGCACGCCTCTGATTTCAGCTCTCCACCTAAATGTACTGGTGGGAGAATCAGTACAATGCTGACCATCTAGCCCAACAAAACAAAGATCGCACTGCTCTCTGAAGTATCTATTTTTTAGTTTTTTAACATTCTTGTTTTTCTCAAAGAGTACTCCTAAGATAATCTCTACTGCGAACTTTCAAAGCTTGTGTGCTTTTTGCTGCCTTATGGTACCATTTTTGACATTTTTTCATAGGTGTAATTTCTGCAGGGATGTTGCAGGTCTCCACATCGAAAAATTTCTCTGGTGACGTGTTGTATTTTGTGCTTTGGATATTGTATTATTTCTCGAAGTCTCTTTCTATTTGCCTTTCATGCAGAGATAAAAAGGTAGAATTCACTTTCCTGACCAGTTCACAGTTCCTAATTTGTTTTATGTAGGTACTTGTTTTACTATATAGTTGTTCACTTTATTTCATTTTAAGTTCATTTGAAACAGCGATAATATTGCTTCGTTAATTGTAATCTCTGCCTACAATTGTAATGTACATAATACTGTATTTTAGAAACTCTTTTGAGGGGTACAGAGAAGTGTAACCTACAATTGGTATTGAATCGCTCTCTATTGCACCTACGAGCAACCTAGCATCTACATGCCAGTTGTACATTACATTTATTTTATTTGTTAGTGCGAATAAATCATATTGAGTAAAGCCAAAATATGAATAGCTCATTATAAAATTAAAAAAAGGAGACAACTGAAGATAAATGTGTCTATGGAGGCTTGAAACCTCAACTCTCTAACACCTTAACCACAATGCTAAATAATGCCACTACAACTATACTCTCAGAAATCAACATGCTCATGTCACAGTCCACTGAGCTTTGATCAGTGACGTGCTAACCTTTAATACATTTTATGCTGTAGCAAAGAATTTAGAATCCATAGTCCCCTATCTCAAACTGTTTATTTTGGACCTCTTTACAATCCTGCCAATTTGTGCGGTAGAATTCTGGGACACCAGAATATAAAAATTCCAGTTTATCTAGTTACATAAAAGAAGGAGCAACAAAGACTGTGATTGCCTATAGGTGTAGATATCATCCTTTGGCATGGACACAATAAATGTTAACAATACTTCGGTGCATTTAATTAATGACGACAATAGTACGCACCAGAATTTCAGCAGTTCATCGATGGAATTAAATCAACTAAATATGGGAAATGCAATAATGCTTTCCAGGTTACAAATGCTAATGCTTTCACTAGCAGCAGCAAAAGTAAACAAATGAACAACTAGTTTTTTTTTTTTTTTTTGGTAGTGTTAAACACCCGCTTTTACTGCTCTGGCACCGCAGGCGATGACAACAACTAGTTAAGGAAGCTTAACATTTGAAATCATCATTACATCAGGTAAACAGAGATACAAGAAAACTGTCTACTTCTGTTTCAGTTACTGCTACAATTCCAACTCACAGTAGGTTTCAAATCCTAGGAAATCAAGCCACAATGCATCATTCCATTATAGCGCGGAGCAGGAATCTAAGATCAAAATTCCACGAATTTGTCTTTCTAACATTGTCAACATCAATTTTTTGTTCAAACAATTCATAGCAAAATATACTACAACTTTCACGTCCAAATGAAAGGTTCATTAACAAAAACATACACTTCAACTCCTGACGATTTTATAATTTTAATATCTCAATACCATTAATCAGGAGTATTATACTTATAGAAATTCTGCAGACAAAAACTTCACCAGCAGTGTTCCTTGCTCTATTTATGATGATAAAATAGCAGCAGAATTACAGGAAATGAACTATCCAATTCTCAAAGTAGCATGTCTCTAGGAAGGAACAAGCAACCAATGCCACTTTGTATAGTAACATTAGACTGCAATGATCATGATGAATCCATCCTAATTTAATCAGTTTACTCTACTGGGTAATTAAGTAGAACCAAACAGGCAATCAAGAGAAATACAACAGTGCACAAACTGCCAAAATTATGGCCACCATACAAAGAACTATTGCCAACTGAAATCATGTTGTGTTAAATGTCTTGAAGCCCATCATCTCTTACAGTGTCCTAAACCAAAGCCTTGAGGCAATATTTATATATATATAATACCACAAAATGTTGCCGGCATCTTGTAAAATTTTATTCTATCTTGTATATTCAATGTTCAAGTGTTTTGTATTTGCTACATTCCGAGGTTGAAATCACTGGATGCAATATTATTATTCCTTGTGTATTAGTGTTTTAATTTTCTCTCAGCGATTTTGTTTGTAGTAAACAAGAATCATGGTTACATGTTGATTCTCTTGGTTGTGAAGCCAATTATTATAAAAGAGGCTTTCACAAGCAAGTAACAGGTCACTTGGAGACCGTTAACAGTCGAGTGAGGTTGGCAATGAATCTGCATGATCTGAGATTGCTATTGTTATGCATGTACTTGAGTTTTCACGTCGAGTCAAAAATGTGCAAATATTGGTAGCAAGTTGCTGATTAATTTCCGCTCATTGCATTGAAGAGTAATAGTATATTTTATTCCAAGGAATTACAAGGATTTTCCATCAGAACTTATAAAAAGTAAAATTTGGGAGAGATAGAATTTTCATGTTCAACAAGGCACTGAATTGCACCAAGTGATTGCAATTTTGTGCACAAATTGTAAAAATAACTTAAAAATAAACTACAATTCAACAACGGAGATCCGAGTAATGGATTAGTTTAGAAATCATTAACCCAATTTAGAAGCCTGGATCTGAAGAGCCCAATACGCCCAGTAGAACACCCTGAGATAAGAGTGATTGCCGAAATAATTAAAGAGCCAAAATTTTTACTTCAAATTTAGCGCAAAGGTAAAAAAGGACATTAGTGTTTCAGTCTATACAACCAAAATGCATAAATTGCAAAGAGGAATACTCAGTTAACTATAGAGGCTGCCTGTTCTCCCAAAAGCTAAAAGACTGTGTATCTCAAACTCAAGTTAATCGTTCATTACAAAATGCAGAATAGGGTAACCCACAAAATTCTGCTCCATAAACTCAACAATCAACAACCAGTTAACACATCAAAACCATCTACTTCGCAACTTAACTTAACTTTTTACTTAAATCTACTTACTTTAATAATTAAAATACAAAATTCTAAACTCATTCCAATCAATAAAAAATGTCCTAAAAAGAAAAAGAAAAATTTCAGAAAAATAATCTGAAATTAATATTGTTTAATTGTGAAATGTTCTTATATAATATAAATTAAGTAAATTTAAGTTAGTGTAGGATAAATTAATAGAATTATTTTTACTATTACAAAGGCAACTAGCTAATGTTCACCACCACCCACAACTAATAAATGATTTGTCAGATTCACTTTCCTCTTTTCTCTCTAGCTTATTAAACCAAGCTAATCCTCATTTTCTCTCTTTACTTCACATTTAACCACTAATTCAGCAGTTTCTTCTTCCTCTGCTATCCTCAATTTACACAAACTAATTACAATCAGAGTTTATATGGGAAATTTGTAGCGAGCAGTAATCGTTGCTGCAGCAAACATTGAAAAGAAACAACATGACAGAATTATTACAAAAGCATTGAAGAAAGACAGTTATTTGTGAGCAGAATCATGTATACAAAAATTCTAGATCTAAATTAAGTACTAAGACCCATTCTGCTAATGCTTATAGAAAGTCATGGAATGCAATACATAAGATGTTTTACTTCACTTCAACCCCAAATAAAGTCACAACCTTATTTGCATGTACATTTATTTATAAGTACAATGTGTTCACATTCTAGAATACAGTATTATCTTTAGTATTGTTGTTGCACACCTTTTATAATTTTTGTTACAATTTGATCTCATAGCCTAATTTTTATATAACTATAACATATGATAATATATTTTTTGTAATACTAACTATAACATTTTTTGTAAAAATCCCTAAATGTATATTTTATTGTCACTAGGTAAACTCATTTATGAGTCAGACTAATAAATAAATGAATTGAAAGTAAATGTTTTGTAGCCCATGTCCAAAGAATGAATATGGCCTTTCAAAGGTGAAGGAATATTATAAAAATCTTGTGAGTGGTTTTTGACTCTTCCCCTCTCTCTTTCCCCGTTTCTCATTCTTTATCTCCCTCTGTGTGCATGTGTGTGAGTATATGCATATAATTGGTGAACCATAAATAAACAAAAACTTATAACCCAGAAGATATCTGATATAAGAAGATATTCCTGAGATATCTGTTGGCACTAATTAGGATTTTTAAGGGAATATACAATGGTGAAAATGCTAACTTTGGTTATTTTAGTCCTACATGAATTAAATTTGAATCACTGATATACCTATTTATATCTGTTTACACATTTCACAATGAAATATCATCTCACTAAAATGAATAGTTTCCATTTTATGCATATTTTAATTATTAATTTTATTCTTTTATATTGTGACAGTGCCATCTGCAGCCGCTCCCAAGTTCACTTTGGTATGCGACAGTGGGGCTGGAATGTGGTAAACAAAGGAAGCTTTGAAATGTGGTAAACAAAGGAAGCTTTGAAATGTGGTACATCAGGCACAAACCAGATTCTTCCAGTAGTATCAACAAGCTTCCAGAAAGTTCTATGATGTTATTTTTAGCTATAAAGAGAAGGAAGAATTACAAACCAATCGAGTGTTGGTGCACAGTGGCATTCCAGCAGGGCACGAGGAGACAGCCATCAAATGTCTTCACATCAAAGTGTCGAGTGAATTGTTTGCAACAGTGAATTAAAAACTTTAATTGTAATGAATTTTTGAGTCAATAAAGACATTTGTTACACTGGCGTCAGGAGTGGGATTTTTACAACAGAATGGAGCAGAAGGCCAAAATGATAGTCGAGAAAGCTGGAATAGGGAAGAGGAATCTGGAGTGGAGGAGATGATGAGAAAATGAAATCTGGGACCGAATCCAGCATGGAGAAGATGTATGTATGTTTTATTCACCAACTGGAAATTAATTACAATTTCAAGGCTTCGTCAAGTACAAATTACATTTATCTAATCCTATACACAGTAATCATGACTATATTAACAATTATATACAACATAATGATCCTATTTACATCATTCATGAATTGTGGCTAAAGAACTCTTAAAACTCTTGTACGTTGTAGAACCATTGTTCAATTAAAAACTTCTTAACATGCTTCCTGAACTTCGGTGGGTGCTTGTCATTTACCTTTTTAGAGATTAAATTATACATCAGGATTCCTGTATGTAGTATGGAGTTAATCTTTTTTGTTGATCTGGAAGCTTGCAAATGAAGATTATTCTCATTTCTGGTGGCATGCTCATGTACAGTGTTGTTTGAATTAAAGAGATGAATGTTGTTATTTATGAAACAAACTGTTTCTAATATAAACAAACAATGTAGGGTAAGTATATTGTTTTGTACGAAATATGTTTTACAGTGTTTGGTTTTCTTTAAGCAGCTCTTTTATTTTCTTTTGAGTTTTAAACAGCTTATTTACATCAGTTGAATTTCCCCAAAGGATTATGCCATAAGCAAGTACTGACTGCACATAGGAAAAGTATATCATTCTTATTGTTTGAGGAATGCATAGACATTTTAGCATTGATATTACATAGTGTGCTCTATTAATTTTAGATGTAATACATTGTGTGTGTGGCTTCCAATTCAGGAGTTTATCAATAGTTATTCCTAAAAATGTTATGTTAGGTACATGCCAAATTATTTTACCATTATAGTTGATTATTGGTTTAATGTTGACACTCTACAAGATAATGCAAAGCTCATGCATTGGGATTTGTCACTGTTTAAGGCCAGTTTGTTTGAGGACAGCCATTGCATCAAGTTTGCCATAACACAATTAGTCTGCTGTTGCAATTGTGCAAAGTTATCACACCTAAGTATACAGCTTGTATCATCCGCATATAGTATGGTTTCCCCATGAGGTACATTTGATTGGCAAATATTTATGTACACTAAAAACAATAAGAGGTTCAAGATCAGAGCCCTGGGGAACCCTGCCTTTTATCATTTTAGAATTAGAACTAACGTATTGACCATTATCACTTCGTATGACAGTAACTTGTTAACGATTACTGAGATGAGATGTCATCCACTTATGAGCTACTCCACGAATACCGTAAGCTTCTAATTTAGACAACAAGATAGTATGATCCACTAGGTCAAATGTCTTACTTAGGCCCATGAAGAGACCAAGAGTGGATTTACATGCATCAACTCCTTCAAGTGTTTCTTTAAGGAAGGAGTAGAGAGCATTAGATATGACTGTTTCCAATATTTTTGAGAAACCAGATTGTAGGGAGATGGGTCTGTAATTGTCAACATTTTGAGGGTCATCTTTTTTTTTAATATAGGGACTATTCTAGTTGATTTCAGGATGTCAGGAAATATTCCTGAGCTCATTGAAGCATTATATATTTCCAGTAAGGGATTAGCAATAAAATTCATGGATGCTTTTATTATGAGAAATGAAATAATGATTCTGAAATGCATGAAAATGGAATTTTCTAAAACAATCAAAGAATAACTGGCCAGTATGAAGAAGAATGTGGAAGAACTTCGGGATAAGGTGGAAGAGCTTAGTGAAACAGTGAAAGAAGTTTCCAATGCCTGGAAGCTGGAATGACTTAATGCCCTGGAGGAAAGAGTGTACAGCAACACCAAGGAATTAAATGTTGATGGAAAAGATACTCGACGAACGGCAGAAAAGCTTGAAGATTAAGACACCTGGATGCAACATCTGCACATGTCAGCCCACCCAAGTATGACAGGACATCAACCTCAAAAGTCTTCCACTGACAGTTAGCCACCATGGCAGAAGTACTGAATACGATCCCAATGTCAGCAAAGCCCAGGGAAATCTAGAGGCCCTCAAGATCTATTTTGAGAGCCATCGCTTGGTTGCAGCATACTGCAGTCAGCTTAAAACAAGGCTGCGACAGTTAGGGAGACGATGCGATCGAACAGTTGGTAAATAAAGCCCTGGTGAACCTACCACCTAGTTATATGTCCCAGGAAGCTGCTTATTTCTTTGTTGAAAATCCCTTAATAACTTTATCATATACTTAACTAAACGTTTAAAAGAAGATTTTCAAACCTAAATAAAAAATTTAAAGATAAACTTAAAAAATCTCCTTCATGCTAAATAATAAATAACCAAAATATATTAATTAAAATACCAACTCCTGTTAAATATTCAAATATCCATAATAATTCATACTCCTGCTATAATTAATATACTGAGACAGGAACCTCAAAATGTGCTCCTTTACGAAGATGAATATATCCTAATACTTTCCGTTCTAATAAAGCACAAAATGCTACTCCTACATATGTGACACCAAGTTACGCAGTGCCTGATGCTTGGCAACTTTAAGGTGATCCATGAGGCACTTACGGCAGTACTGAGAATGGAGGTGACCCTGTTACAGTAGTCCCTACCCAGAGGATTAGGAATATTTGGTACTACAGTGGGGTACTCAGCTCCAACACAAACCACTCTTCCAGCCGTTTGTGTTGGAGGTGTGATCGACTCAGCACTTGGTGAAGGACTGTACATAACTGAGATGATCATAAGGTGTGTTGAGGATGTGGCCGCCCAGGACACCTAGTGAAACGCTATCTGCAATCTAATCGACATAAACATGGCCTGAAGTGACGAGGGGCACACCTGCATCATCATTGCCATCTCCTTGTTTAACGCTGTGTGCCTTAGACAGAGGGATGAAAGACAGTCTCATCATGGAAGACTAGATGCAAGGCAAGCTGTGCCAGTTACTAGAGGATGCCCAGTATATCCAGAATCATAATCCAACCAGATGTGGAAGAGGGCTTGCCGACAAGGGAATCAAATCAGCTCTATGAGATAATGAAGGCCTTGGGCAAAACCTTACTTGTGGAGGTGTTGCTGGAATTGACCCAGGGGTGCAGCATCTTAAGTCTTTGGTGGTCACTAGGGTGGCTGAAGAATTGATATTGGGATTGCATACCCTCAGGAGCGATGATGCGAGTGTCGAGATCGGCAGGAGGATCTTACAACTTGGCCAGAGTTTCAACTGATATCCTGGAGTCTGCAGGGCATGATCATGCTGAGAGCTGTGGTGGCCATGAGGTAGCTACTGGAAGACTGGTTCGAAAGACCTTGTGAACCATCCGAATCATCAATGCACCAGGGAGTGAGCAACAAGCCACCAGGGAAAGTACCCCGCAATAAGCTCAGATGTGGTAGTATCACCTAAACCAGATTAAGGGGTAAAGGCCCAGGTTCCAACAATCATGACCAAGACCATGCCATGTGGTGGAGAGCATCAACAAGGTAGTCAACCACATCCAACAGGAAGAAGCTGGTAGTACATTTGGATTGTCTAGCTGCTATGATGGTGCTAATCACAATGATCAGGCTTGAGGAGGGAGCAGTGTGACAGTGCCATATGCAGCCACTCTCAAATTCATTTTGGTATGCAGCGGTAGGTTTGGAATGTGGTAAACACCGGAAGCGATGTGACAGTAACCTGAGGCTTTGGAATGTGATATGTCTGGAGCACACAGATTCTTTCAGTAGCCTTAAGAAGCTTCTGGAAAGTTCTGTGGTGTCATTTCTAGGTATAAAAAGAAGGAAGAATTGCAAGCCAATTGAGTGTGTAATGGGTCAGACTTTGGCTGGAGCGTTAGTGCACAATGGATGCCAGGAGGGTTGTGAAGAGAAAGCTGTCAACTTTATTTGTAACCAACTTAATTTGAATGAATAAAGACATTTGTTGCAATATACACTGCACCACATGTCTCTATTAAATATACAAGCAATTACTACCTATTAAGTTTGTTTTTAAAACTAAAATTTGTCAAATATCTTTTAACTTAATATAAAAATAATAGTTGCAACCAATCTTCATTTATCTTTTGGAATCCTTGCCTGGACTAGTTTCGCTACGATTTCATTGCATTATCAACATATCCTTTTGGTCTCTTTTTTGATGTTGTTTATTTACACTGTTATGGTTACTGCTACTAGGTGGATTGTGTACTAATGCATTGCTAACTACTGGAATCAAAACAAATTTGGTAAGAGTGTCAATTGGAGATATATAATAAGACCCTTAATGAAATTAAAAGTATTACAAATAAAGAAAAGCAAATTATAAAAATCAGTAATCCAATTTTACCCAGAATATATGCTCTTCCCAAAATTCATAAACCTGGAAATAAAATGAGACCTATTGTAAATTGCATAAATTCACCTACTTACAGCCTAGCTAAATGGTTAAATAAAAAATTCACTAATTTTGAAAAATTTGAGAGTTTAAGTATTAAAAATTCTTTTGAGCTAGTTGAAAGGATCAGCAATATTACATTGTCTACTAATGATAAACTTGTTTCTTTTGATGTAACTGCTTTGTTTCCAAGCATTCCTAGAGAAAAGCTTTTGACATTTTTAAAAAAATGGTTAAGTTCTATAGAACTGAATGAAAATTTAATAAATGATTTTGTTATCCTTACTAATCTTTGTTTGGATCAAAATTTTTTCAGCTTTAATGACAAATTCTATCAACAAACTTCTGGTTTAGCAATGGGTAGTCCACTATCACCTTTTCTTGCTGATCTTTTCATGAGCTATTTTGAAATACAGGTCACTAAAGCATTCCCTCTAATTTTTAAAACTTGGTATAGATATGTAGATGATATATTTGCTATTGTTCCTGATAAACATGTAAATGATGCTTTAAAACTTTTAAATTTACCAGATAAGGCTATAAAATTCACATTAGAAACTGAAAGTGATGGCTATCTCCCTTTCCTGGATTTAAAAATAATAAAAAAAGACAATAAATTGAATTTTGGAATATACAGAAAGCAAACCCACACTGATAATTATATAAAAAATAATGGCTTTAACCCTTTTTCACATAAATTTGCTGTTTTTAATAGTTCAATTTATAGGTTAATTAATTTACCCCTTAATAAAGATGAATTCTATAAAGAATATAAACACATTATTAACACTGCTTTAATTAATGGTTTTAATACTGATTTTATAAATAAAAAAATTGAGAAGTTTAAATATCAAAAAGCTATTAAAGATATTTCTACGCTTAAGAAAATAAAAGATAATTACATTTTTAAAAAATTTACTTATCACCCTTGGGCAAATAAAAAATTCACAAATATTTTCAAAGAGCATGGCATAATATTGGTTCCTCAAAATAAATATAGTATAAAAAATTTGTTAGGCTTTTCTAAAAAGGATGAAATTTCAAAAAATAAAAAATCTGGCATTTATCAATTAAACTGTTTAAATTGTGACCTTGTTTATATTGGTAAGACTAAACGTCATTTGGAAACCAGAGTAAAAGAACACTTTAGGAATATTAAATACAAACAAATTGATAAATCAGCTGTAGCAGAACATTTTTGGAAATTTAATCATGAAATAAATCCAGATGTTAAATTATTAAAACACTTAAATGGGCCCATAGATTTAATGGTTTGGGAGAAAATATTTATATTAAAGTATAGAAATCATGCAATGAATTTTGATATACCTCCAATTGACACTCTTAGCAAATTTGTTTTGATTCCAGTAGTTAGCAATGCATTAGTACACAATCCACCTAGTAGCAGTAACCATAACAGTGTAAATAAACAACATCAAAAAAGAGACCAAAAGGATATGTTGATAATGCAATGAAATCGTTGCGAAACTAGTCCAGGCAAGGATTCCAAAAGATAAGTGAAGATTGGTTGCAACTATTATTTTTATATTAATATTTGTGTTATTCTTCACTGTTACTAGCTTCTTTTTACATTTATAAATCTTTTAACTTGTTTATAAAAAAGGAAAGAAAATTAATATTTTCATGGTTCAATCAAATTATTGATTAAAGTAAACAAAACATGAGTAGATAATTAATTACGTAACTAATTTGAGTCAAATGTTGACACTATAGTTTCACTTACTTAGTTTTCCCTGGATGCATTTCATCTTCATCGTTGGCGGGTGTTTGGCTGGCTTCAGAAAGGGAGGTTACATTCATAATTACCTCTGTGCTGCCATCTGGTTTTCTTGGAGGTAATATTCAGGTGTTGTCTGCCAGTGCTATTTCAAAATTATAACTCTATGCGCGTTTTTCCTTATGTGTATCCTTTCCCAAATTGCTAGTTTAGTTGTGGTTTTTACATGTTTAATAAGTAATATTTGGTTTGATGTTGTGTTGTGATGTCCAAAAGTGATGTGATACTGCAGATTTGTCTGTTTGTTTGAGTTTCATGTTCCTGAGGTGTTCCTTCATTCTTGTTTGAAGGTTTCTCTTGGTCTGTCCAATGTAAATTTTGGGGCAATCTTCACAGTTTATTTGGTAAATGCCAGATTTTGATTTGTTTGGTGTGGTGTCTTTTAATGGATGGTTTAAAAGGTTCCTGAGGTTGTATTTGTTTTGAGGTGCTAGCTCTATATTATGATCTTGGAACAGCTTTTTGAATTTGTTGTGCAACTGTGGGTGGAATGTGAATGTACTATATTTTTGGTTTGGGTTGGCTCCTGTGCTTAGTGTGGTGATATCTTTAATCTTCTTTTGTTTCTTATACTTTTGTATTAGTTTGTCCACTAACTCTGTTTCAAAACCATTTTCTGTAGCAACTTTCTTTATGTGCTGATGTTCCTGTTCATATTCTCCTTTTTCCAGTGGAGTGTTTATAACCTATGTGTCAGGCTATGAAAAATTGCATTTGGTGTGTTTTTGGGTTGAAGTTGTTTTTCTTGATGTAACTATCTGTGTGTGTGGGTTTTCTGTAAATGCCAAATTCTGTTTTGTTATTCTGTCTTATGATTTTTTTATCCAAAATTGATAACCAACCTTCGTTTTCTATTTCTACAGTGAATTTTATTGCATTGTTCTGTAGATTCAATAACTTGAAAGCATCATCTGCAAATTTTGTAGGGATGATGGCAAATATGTCGTTCACATATCTCACCCAAGTTTTAAATATATGTGGGAAGGCTCTTGTTACTCTTATTTCTAGGTCATTCATGAATAGATCGGCCAATAATAGTGATAACAAATTTCCCATAGCAAGTCCTGTAGTTTGCTTGTAGAATTTCTTGTTAAAGCAGAAGTAGGTTTGTTTTATACATATATACATCAATTGGGTCAATTCTATTTGTGTTTCCGGTGTTTCTGCTGATTTTAGCAGTTTTTTTTAGCAATTTTGGTATTTCTTCTGTTGGGATGCTGGTGAATAAGGATGATACATCAAATGAGACCAGTGCTCCATCTGGTTTTATCTTGTAATCTTTAATGTTTGCCACTAATTGGGTTGAATTCTTGATGTTAAGGCTGTCATACTTTTTGACGGAGGTTAGTTTATTTACTAACCATCTGGCTAATGGATAGGTTGGTGCATCACTGTTATTTATTATTGGTCTCATGCTGTTGTCTTGTTTATGTATTTACGGAAGGCAATACATTTTGGGTAGTGTGGGGTTGCTTGGTGTCAGGTTTCGTTTGTGGGTTTCTGGAATTATTATTGACTTTGTGATGGCTTTTTTTACTTCCTTTATGCACGAGTTTGATGGACTATGTGGAACTACTTCATACTCCCCTTGTTGGATAAGTTTGTTTATCCTGTTTGTATAATCATCCTTGTGCAGTACTACAATGTTGTTACCTTTGTCTGATTTTAAATATACAAAAGGTTTTTCATTGAGATCTTTTATTAATTTGTATGGGTATGTACTTGCTTTTTCAGTGTTTTTGTCTTTTCCTATATCTGCCAATAATTTGCTGCATTTACTTTTGATTAGTTTTTTTGTTGTAGAGTTTCTTGTTAAAGCAGAAGTAGGTTTGTTTTATACATATTTACGTCAATTGGGGCAACATTTGACTCAAATTAGTTACGTAATTAATTAAAAAGTTTCACTGTATGAACACTTTACATCTTACCTTATTGATGAGTAGATAAGTTTTATTTGTAAACTATTGAGGAGTTACCATACAAAATTTGAAGCTGTATTGATCAAAATGGGGCACCAAGGATATTTTATACACCAAAAAATGTAAGGTGTGGTTTTTCTCATATTAACCCTTTTGATTGTATTGAAACATAATAACCTAGATGCTTGTTTATGCTCTGAAAGCAGCAGCAATTTGAAATCCATTTCTGCTTTCATAATTCCAAGTGATTTATAAGGTGGGGAAAAACTGCAAGTCATGTGGTCCAAGTTGAGCTGCATTCTGCCACCAAGAAGTGTTTATTTTGGCCCGAAATTTGCCATTGGTGAGGTGTGGGGAGGCCTATATTACTACATTCATTTTTTTAGTTATCAGCACAAATGTTTGCATACTCAACTTGAAATGGACATAATGATTGCCAAACATAGATGCACAGTGGATTTAAAATTTGAAATTATTGTAGAAACTAATTAAGAAATGTGTTTCCTCTAAAGATGGTTTCCTAAAATGGCTACAGAATATTTTATTATTTTTGTGACATTATGGTACTCCATTGTTTTTTCTAATCTATATTTTCCCATCATGAAACAAAATGTTTTGTAATAATTTCCTGTTGCACCTAAGAGGTGACCACTCACAATATCTTTTTTTTTACCTTTATAAATAAGTGTTCCAATTAATAACTTGCATGATATTGTAAATGATTTCTCAGTTCCATATTCCACATAATATTTAGGTTACATTACAATCATGTGCGGTTTTCTGTTTATTTATACATCTAAAGTGTTTATTGTTTGTTGCCATGGCAGCAGAAGCTGAAGAATTAAAAGCTAACCTGTTGAATTTCCTGTGTTGCAATATTGTAAAAATAAAATAGCAATTATCTCAAGAACGGAAAAATTTATGGAAAAAAAAATATTAGGAAAAGCACTCATTTTAATGTGTTCTTTCTAGTTTAAAAGGATGATAATACATCATCTTTCATCCTTAATTGGCATTTGCTGAACAGCATTATTGCATGTGGGCTAAAAACAAGTGTAAGGATTTTATACTGGTGTCGTGAGATGTATGATAGCCAAGTTTACAATTAGTTTCATCACCCAAACTCAATATGTTTGTATGGTATGTCAAATTTATCATAAAATTATAGGCACTGCTGATTTGCTTCAATTGCTTAAGGAGAGTTTGCTAGAATGACATAGTAGTGAGCTAATATGCAAGCATATTTTTACAACTCATCTCAGCATTGTAAATTTACGAAATACTTTATGCTACATAAACCCAATAAATTGACCCTGCTTTGTTTTGAGTGGTGGGAAGCATTCTTTTTCCACTAGTTTGACTGTTTAACCCCTTCTCTCGATCCAAGTTTCTGCAGTAAAGTTTGGCATTTTCATTAATGACATGTATAGCTTAACATTACACTGCAGTATTATCAGTATGTTATTTTGACTTTCATCAAAATATGGACCTCACTGCCAAATACCAAACACTAAAAATCAACTAATCATATGTTGTTTTCTAAAAGCATGCATAACTTAAACTCTAGGAAATTTAAATTTACATCCTTAAATTTAAAGAAAAATTCTCTTGTATAAAGAAAAGTCAATTTTATTATTTGTATGTTACCTGGATGGTCAAAATTGAACAACCCTTTCTCTGCTCTGACTTTCTCTGCTGGTGTTAGTTCTCGATAAAAGCTGTCCTGACTTATACATACAACTTGCCTCTCTGTATGATCCATGTCTACTTGTCCAAGCTTTTCCATAATTCTCTTACACACTGTTGACTGTAAAGAGAGAATAAAGTAAAAACATAAAATTTGTTCAATTATGTCTTTTATTCACAGAAAGTCATAAATGAATATCTTAATACAGAAACATTACAAGGAAAATGATTACTCTTAAAAATACTTTATATTAACACAGAAGGCAATAGAGCTGTTAGCGAGAGAAATAGATTAAGTAAGAAAGAGGGCAAACATTTCTCTCTAGATTCTTTCATAAGTGAATATCCAAGCTTTGCTTAGTGATATAATTTCATAACAGCTACAGAACTTGATAAAACAATTTTTCCCTAACTGTTGATTAAACTTAAGTTATTATCAGCTGCAAAAAATAGGAACAGCTCTATATCCTTGCTTCTAGAATTTAAAAATTGGGAACTGTTTAACTTAAATGATTGTTTTAATTTGTTATTCGTTCTTTATGAGCCCAAAGTTGGTTGCTGTGAAAATAGATTTGTTAAATTACAGTCTACTATTATTATATTATGTTGTAGGCTGTGTTGCTTATGGGAGCATAGATATCTTTATTTGTTTTTTTTTATTATTTATTTCCAGTATCAGTATACTGTGTAACTTCACTATAAGAGATGAAACCAAATATAAAGGAAACACAAGCACTGGCAGAAAGTACTAGCAAGAGCAAAATGACCATTCATTCTCTTTTTATCCAGAAATGCACTCTTTTCTGGTGCAAAAAAGGTGTCTGGGTGAATTTTCAGAAACTCAGCAAATCTTCTTTTTGTTACTCAAAATCATCATCATTAAATTCTGCATGGTGGCCCATTCCGACTTGATGCCAGAAGTAAAATTTTAATTTAAATCATGAGGTCTTCCTTTCTAGCATCTGTGATATCCCATATTAATAAAATATAATCTATAGCAATGTCTGCATGATTAAGTTCTATGGTGGTACTCTTTGACTAGTAATGTGTGTCACAATAATGGTAATAATTCTGCGTTTTCCATGAATAATTTCCTTGTCTCTAACTTCCTGTTTCAAGCTATTACAAATAGCAAATATCTGTTTAGTATCCCCAGTTAGAATGCAACTGTGTAAAGGTTATTTTATTTCAATGGTCTAAAGGGCAGCAATTAAATGTAGACACATTAAACGCAATAACTGTTCAATACAATTTCAAACACCTAAATTGCATAGAATTGAATACCTCTTTGTTACCTCAGTATACCTTATATGGTCAATAGTAAAAAGTTTATACAGAAGTGGGGCAAGAGAAGATAATATAAACCCAGGTAATTGGTGTGCACATTTTAAAACATCATTAGATTAGGATAACTTAGTGGGAGATGAACAGATACTGTATGGGGAACAGCAAGTAATAAATGAATTTTGTGAGCAGGTTAAGACGCTAAGTCAACAAAGCAGCGGGTATAGATGGTATTCTAGGGGAATTTTGAAAGGCTTGGTCGTTATGTGGAACTAGGAGAAAAAAAGCAATAAAACTCGAGACAAGAGATTCCCAATAGCTGGAGAATAAACCTCATAGTGTCATTATATAAGGGCAAGGGTGATAGAAACAACCCAGGGAAATAAGCCATCTTTCTATTTTAGGTAAGATCTTTACAGGCATTCTAGCTAAGAGGTTACAGAACTGGGTAGAGAAGGAGAAGAAATTATCTGAGTTTCAAGCAGGTTTTACAGTAGCTAGAAGAGCAGCAGATAACATTTGTGTAATTAAGACAATTGTAGACAAATACTTGAGCAACAAAAGGGGGAGAATATACATGTTTATTTTTTTATCATACCATAATTAGAGAAGCTTTGTGGGTAAAATTAAAAAACAAAGAGGTAAGACATACTTCTAGCAATAATATGTAAAATATATCAGGAGAATGAGTTCTGGGTAAAACTGCCAAACAATAAGATAACTGAATGTCTACAGAGTAAGAGAGGGGTGAGGCAGGGTTGTAAACTTAGTCCAGTGCTACTTAACCTTTATATTGACAATATTCTAAAGGAGATACAGAGGTATAATGCACACTCGCCAGTTGTCAATAATGAAGACATTTCAGGGTTACTGTTTGCGCATAGTACTGTATGGTCCATACTGTGTGGAGGGTTGAGGAAGGCAATCGAGGCAGTAAATAATTTTTGTGGAAAATGGGGCTGAAAGTAAACAAAAAAGAAAACCAAGATCATAGTTTTAAAAAGAAGTACAGATCAAGTAAGGATGAGGAAATGACAGATTAATGGAAGAAAAATAGAGGTTGTAAGGAGATCTTATTTCCTGGGGATTAGACTAAGTTCCAATGCAAACTGGAGTGATGTGTATAGCAAAGGAAAAATGGCCATGAATGTTATAAGGTCATGTATAAGAAATGCCAGACATACATGTGGTAGTGGAAAACAAAATACTATATGGGGCAGAGGTATGGGGAGTAGAATGAGGCTTGGAGAGAAGTTGATAAAATAGATCTTTTGTAAATATGTATTAGGTCTACCAAACACATCATCAAATGGGGCAGCTCAGAACTGGGGAGGTATGAAACCAAGGCCAAAATTATCATGAGTTAACAAACATCTGTACCGAATTTCCAATCTAGAGGCTAGGAATATTATCAAGTATTTTTAGCAGTATAAGAGAGAAAATATCCATGAGGATATATAGAGGAATAAAAATAGTCTGGGCGAGAGGAAAGTATATTGAGATGTGTAATAAACTAAGGAGAGAAGGATTTGCATGGGTTGAATAAAAACAGTCTGGGCGAGAGGAAAGTATATAGAGATGTGTAATAAACTAAGGAGAGAAGGATTTGCATGGGCGAGAACATGGGTTAAAAATGAAAGGATAAAACATGATGGTGTAAAAAATTGTCCAATAAGCAGAGAAATTGATACAGATTTCCATGTATCATATACTGTAGTCAAACAAAGATATGAAGAGATCAAATTTGACAATAAAACTGGTATAAATTAGATGGGGAATAGTAACCAGGGAAGTCTTGTCTGCAAAAGGAGAGGAAAATATAAAAGTTGGTAACTTCTTGGGAAGGTCTGAAAGAAATGGATAAGAATGTGCAACAGTAGATGGAAGGGATTAGAAAATAAGAAAACAGGGGAAAGAATAGCTGAATGATTCCTCTATATATATATTTCATTCAGATATATATAGGAACTAACTGGATATAATACATAAAATATATATTATATAAATAATATATAAAATAAATATTTGGGTGCTTCAAAATGACACCAAACAAGGTAGACCTTGTTGGTCATACTGTACATGATGCATGAATATAATTTTCAGCTCTAAATTCAGCACATACAAAAACTTCCATAAAATCACCTTGGATTAGGCAGTCATACATAACCAATGGCACGTGCCTGGCCCACTCCAAGAGAGATGCCAATTGGTAGCGACGGTCCCAGTCGCATAGTGTATGAGTGATTTGATAGACACACCGGCGTGGCACTGGTCATTTTAGTAATGGGAAAGATAGCATGTGAGTTTTGCTGTGTGTTTCGTATAACACATTCTGATGTTGTTTTGTGGTGTATGACAACAGTAGTTCCTTTGCTGCCTAATCTCAAATGTGTGCAATTTTTAAACACACATAAAACTTTAAATAGAAGAGTTTGAAAGTTGCGACATCACATTTCGGACAAATCAAAGTGTAAGCTAATCGACTGCTATCTTTATTTGGTGTCATTTTGAAATAGCCTGTATATATATTCCAAGTTTAATATTTAATGGTCTTTTCTTTTTTGAGCTATGCTTTCCACATACACATGCACAGACCTTTTCTAAAAATGCTTTTTTTTAATTCAGGGGACCCAAAACATGTATTTCTGGTGAAATCTTGGTATCAAAATTTTGGGTGCATTACAATGCCTTCTCTACACATTATGTACATAGTATGTGTAGAGAAAGTAAAAATCAAACGCTATAGGGACAATGTATGTACTGCATGCAGTTAAGACTCAATAAATAAGCTCACCAGACAATAAATTAATGTCACTCCTAGAGAAGTCATTAAAATCATCATTTAATACTGTATAACTGTACTTCTGGGCTTGATAACCACCTGGATCAGGTGGACTCACTTCGTTCACAAGGTTGTGCAGGGTCATCGAATCCAGGTTAAGCCACCCGCTGAGGATTTGATTGTGCACTCCCACCAAATTATGGGGATGCTGTTGTCCCTGTTTCCAACATGTCCCACAGATTTTCTATGGTGTTCCCCACCTCCAGAAACCTGACCTTATACACATTCAGGATGAAATGCTTTAATTGACCTTCAGAGCCCTCAATAATAAAGGCAAAAACATGATGTCAGATCACATTACATTCTGTCAGTCAGCTACTGTCCATTTCCAGCCCATTGGAGACATGCAGCTTTATGTACCTGAGTGAGCAATGGCCAAGGTGACTGACTCCAAATGTTCATTGTATACAGCAACCCTCTCAACCAGTGTTTTTTTTAGACCATAATTCTGTTGCTGTGTTTCGTAGCCACATGTATTACACCACTGCTTGTAGACATGTTGAACAGTCCACTGCAAAACACCAATAAATCAAGCAACTTCACACGCCATATGGCATGGTGGCCAAACACAATTGCCACTTGTTGTCATCTGTCATATTCTTACATTTACCCTTATTTAAGTACAATATCTGCTTGAAACATAGATGTCTCACTGATCACTACTGCCTTATGCTCATAAAGAGCCAATGAGCCTTGAATGAGCATGTGATTTGATATCTGTGCCAGCTGTAAAGGCTTAATGATTCATCTGTAGGTGTGTGTGTGTGTGTGCACCAGGGTGGCTATTTTTTATCGAGTGGCTTATTATCCCTGATTCACTCCTAGAACCACTGGAAACAGATGACCCTAGTTGTTAAATATATCAATGTTACCTATTCCCAGTATTGTAGAAAACTTCATAAATTCCTCAAAGAAGCATTTGAGGTTTAACAAATGCTTTAAAACAAACAGAAAAATAACAATTTGGATATTTGGCATTATAGAGAATGATAATGGAACAAATATGAAAGAAAAATATAAGATGTTCAAGCCAGAGTTTGGATTATCAACATAGTTATACCTTATGCTGCAACAATCTAAATCTGCTGCTTGCTGACAGTAAAGTGCACTGACACATGATGGCATTCCTCAAGATATAAAATAGGTGTACAAGTCTTCTGCATAAACAATGTGCTGGGCAATTCTCAAGAGCACTAATTTCTAATACCATATGAGATAGGAATGCAGATTTGAGAATGTCCCAATATTGCAGTTTAAAGAAATTTGATAGGCTTTGAAAGAGGTCTGCAATAAAACAATGACCTGTTACTTCTTCTGTAAAAATCTTTATTAACTATAATACTGTACACATATTCTCACAGTTTTCTTATACTTTATTTCGACTTGCTATTTTTATTTTTCCAGAGTTATACATTTATAGTGAACCTTACCCTACATCATGCAACTATTCTTTCCCCTTTTTTTCTTATTTTCTAATTTCATTCCTCTTCCATCTTCTTGTTGATCATTATTATCCACTGCTCTCTGACCTTACACCAAGAAGTTACCTATAACTTTTATATTTTTCTCTCCTTTTACAGAAAAAACTCTGCTGATTACTATTTCTCCATTCAATTTTTGTTGTCGAATTTGATTTCTTCTTATATTTGTTTGACTACAATATAGTATACAATGAAATCTGTGTCAATTTCTCTGCAAATTGAACATTTTCTTACATTTTCATCTTGTTTTATCCTTTCAAGTTTTAACACCTGTTCTCGCCCATGCCAATCCTTCTCTCCCTAGTTTATTGCATATCTCTATGTACTTTTCCCTCTCCCAGACTGCTTTTATTCATCTACGTATCCTCAAGGATATTTTCTCTCTTATACTGCTAAAATATCTTGTTTATTAATATCCTCTAACCTTGATTCTACTACTTCTCAAAAGACTCATTTGTTACACTCTGTATTTAACCATGAGCTGCCCATTTTCTCCATAATTCCCAGCATTTTTACTGGTCATGACCCTTCCCATTTGCCTTTCTTCTGAATGCCTAAGCATTCATAAATAATTCTCCTAGCTTCTAGATTGGAAAATCTGTAGATGTTTGATAGCTCGTAATTATTTTGAACTTGATGTTATGTTTTAACTGCGTTGTCCCGTTTGGTGATGCTATTGGTAGACTTAATAACCTGATGCTAGTCCAAAAACAATATCATTGTAAAAATATTGTGATGACTGCTGCTGAGCACAAGGAATCCTATACCTGACCAACCCAGTTTGCTTAACAATAGTGTGAAAGCCAAACAAAGGCCATTATGCCACTTCCCAGCAGTACAAGTAATAAATTCTCAAAACTTCGTAATTTCAGTTTCTCAAGTTGACAGCTAAAACCTTCAGGCTATGGCTATGCCTGCCAGGATCTTGGTCAATCTTGTGAGTTAAAAAACATTAAAGCAGTCAAGAAATAAGTACAATTGTAAGTTGTGGTGTATACCAAGTGTGTGACAGCATTACAAGTGTTAATGTGCTGTATTACAGTAAGTGTTTTGATAGTCAATAAAGTGTGTTTAACAGAAACTTGTGTTCTCATTTCTTACATTGATGGGATAAAAAAAGCCAAGTTGAAGGAAATGCTTCAGAGATTATCGGCCAAAATGGAGAAGATGGAAGGGAAAAGTAATCTGAGATTGAACAGATGGAGATGAAAAAGGAGTGCAGAATGAACAAAATAGTAAATGAAATAACAGTGGACTTTGCAATTGAGTCAGTGGTGAAGGAAATGAAGGATGTGTCAAAAGGTGAAAGTGAGGCTATCTACCAAAAATGACGAACAACTGACAGGCATGAAGAAAGCAGCAGAAGAGCATGGAAGGGGCCCAACCAATACACTAGTGCCCTAGGAACAGCATAATGTACTATAAAGAAGTATAGATGGCAACACCAAGGAAATGAACACATGATGCAATTAATGCTTAATGGCAGTTTAGACACATGTTAGAGTTGCCTGGATGCTACCACAACATAGGCATGGGTCAAGCCACCAAAGTATGACCAAACACCTGGTAAAAAACTACACAATCAAGTCAATGAGCGCATCAAACACTGTGAGTTGGGGATGCGGCCAGACAGGGCACCTGATGAAATACTACCCACAACACAGTTGAAGACAGGTGGGTAACAAATAAGGGGCACACTGGAGCCATAATCGCCATCCCCTCGTATGACGCTGTGTGCTTTGGAGAGGAGAATGGTGGAGAGCCTCATTGTGGATGGTAAGATACAAAGAAAGCAGACACTAGATACAGGTGCAAACGTGACCTTAACCTGACCTGAATGATGGAGGGCATGCTGACAAGGTAACCAAAGCAACCCTTCAAGATAATGATGGCATCAGATGACACCTTGTTGGTGGAAACGTCTTGTTGGAGTTGACCCTGGGGCAGAACATCCAAGTCTGTAGTTGTTCATCATGAGGGTGGCTGAGGAAGTGATACTGGGATTAGATGCCCTCAGGATCCATGATGCGACGTTGACATCAGCAAGAATATCCTGTAACTTGGCAAAGACAAGGTGGTGCTACAGATTTTCAAAGGATATCCTGGGGTATACAGAGTGGCCCTGAAGGAGGGTGGGATTTTGCCCACAAGAGGTGCAGTGGCTATGAGGGCGCATCTAGTAGATCGGTGGTTGAAGGATGTTGTGGACCATCTCCATGATGTGCTCAGAATGATTTGTCAACACTTCCAGGGAGCAAGAGTTCAAGTGGAGACCTGTTACTACTGACAAGCCAACTATCTATCAGGGTGTTTGAATCACTGTACCCAGACCAAGGGGCATAAGCCTAGGCTTTTTACAACCCTGGCCAGGGCCATACTGCATTGTGGAGAAGATCAATGACACAGTATTTGACATCTGAAAGAAGATGCTGATGATGCACCTAGATTGTCTAACCCTATGAGGGAGCAGTGAGATGGCTGCTGCAGACTACGAGATACCCTCTAGCAACAGGTATACTGCTAAAGAACACAATAGCTGGACAAATAACTTCATTGTCACTTCCCTATAGTCCAAATCTTGAAAATCTTTGTATTGCATTTTTGGAAATACAAGTTTGGTATCTAACAGAATGTTTCTGACATGCTGTTCACGGAAACACACAAAATTTTTCTAAAAAAAAATATTTTTTTTACTTTCTCTAGCACAGATGTACATTTATAATAGAGAAGATAATTCCACCCAAAAATTTTATACTAAGATTCCCCCATAATCCAAAAAAAGTATTTTTTTAAAAAGATCAGTGTGTGAGTGTGTGTATCTCTGATACATAACTCAAAAATGAAAATCTGATACATAACTCAAAAATGAAAAGTCTGTTAAATACACCAAACTTTGTATTTAAGTTAAATACCTCCCAAGGATGTGACACAAAGATTTTCAAGAAAAGCACCCCACCTCAAACTACCCTCTACATGGAAAAATTTTTATTTTCTCAAAACTGGCTCTAACGATTTTGATTACATTACTGTAAATTAAAGGTATTTATATGTGCGTGCGTGTGTGGGGGGGGAGGGAGGGGAGACAGCATAGCTCAAAAACAAAAAGACTGTTAAACTGTTAAATACCAATCTCTTGCATTCTTGGAAGATACCAAAGAATGCAACACAAAGATTTTCAAGAAAATCCTCCCCAACTAACCTTTATATGGAATTTCTTTCAAAAATTTTGATTTTCTCAAAAATGGCTTAACAATTTTGATTAAAATCTCTTATATTTAAGATATTTACATGCCAAATAAAATGTATATTTTGAATTTTTTGGGAATTGCTTCTGAATACTATTTTATTCTGGATGAATTTTACATAACTGCTAAACCATAAGGGATGGACAAAAACTAACCACACAAAAAATGTAGGGCATGTTAAAGCACACAATTTATGTTATATACATTTTTTTGTGGATTTGATCGTTTTTTAGATATTCCTTGTTTTTGGCTTGATCTTTGAAAAACTTCTACTTTTCTCATACAGGAATTTGTCAACTCCTGTCCATACAAACAAAGGAACTTTAAAATAAGAACTAAAGCTTTTCTGGCGACGTGTTAATTCAAAATCTTCTCGGGCTTCTAGCCAGGTAAAAACTTGGCTTGACACCAACGTTTCGAAGAAGTGCATCTTCCTCGTCTTCAGGGTGAACTGATCAGTTCACCCTGAAGACGAGGAAGATGCACTTCTTCGAAACGTTGGTGTCAAGCCAAGTTTTTACCTGGCTAGAAGCCCGAGAAGATTTTGAATTAAAGGAACTTTAGTCACATAGCAACCAGCCTTTGACTATCACTTTAACCTATGGTACTCCTTTATTTCCCTTCTACTTACAAGGAAACAAGTAATAAGGCTATTTCTGCTAATTTTTTCTCGATTAGCATGAAGTAAATAGAAGCATAAGCTTTTTAGTAATAATGTATTGCAGAGGTGTAGAGAAAGTCATGTGATTGGAACACATCAACTTTTTTTTTTTGTGGTATTTTAAATGATTGGTAATCTTAAGCCTCCCAAAGGATGCTTTGTGGCAACAAATGAAAATTTATTGTGTAGTCTTGGTTCTTTAATATGATTTTCTCCCATATATCCTATTCTGCTGTGCATCTTGCAGGTTTTATAAGTGTTATATGTTTATTTATTTCATGGCTTGAGGGCCAGAAGTGGAGGGCAACAGCAGATTTGTCTATCTAGTTGCTCCAAGATGATGTTTCAGTCTTGTTTCCAAATATTAGATTTTTCATGTTCTGGGATGGTGTCTTTTAGGTTGGTGCATAATATTTTTAAACGCTAAAGTTATTTTGGGGAGCTAGTGATTTTTATTTTTTGTTAAAGATTTTTTGGAATGTGTGACATAGACATGGATAGCATGTAATTTTCTTGAAGATCATATTTGTTTTTCATTTGGCTTAGGTCAGTCAAGTTTGTGATTTGATTTGGTTGTTTGAACTTTCTCATTTTTTTCTCAATTAGTTGTGGACTGAAGCCATTGTTAACTGCTACACATATTATGTGCCCATATTCAGTCTTATTCTCTTCCTCTTTTAATGGTATGAAAACTAATCTGTTGGCTAGGCTGATTAGTGCTGCTTGTTTGTGTGTTGTGGGTAGGGCTGCAACATTGTTGTCAGATTTTGACAAAAGCATATAGAGTAGGACAGGTCAGGGTGGAGAAATAAGGACAGGCATTGACACTGCATGTGGCTGCTTGCACCTGGGTTCAATTCCTGGTACCAGCATGCACTCAGCCTTGTGATGTCCCTGAGGGGGGGGACTGAGAAGCTACTTGATTAAGAAGTAATGACTCCAGATCAAGAAAACCATATTAACCGGCCAGGAGGGACTCGAGGAAAAGATAATGTCTCACCCTCCAGCACTGTACCCCATTCATGACATCTTCGGGCCGAGATGGGTGATGCAGCAGCTGGGCGGTAGGCCAAGGTCCCTTGTGGACTGTTATGCCATTGAGTTATGTTTACTGAAACCACCTGATAGTGTCCAAATGGCTATGCAAGAAGAATTATGCATGCCTCATGAATATTTATTTCTACAAAACTGTTTATAGCATTTCTGCTAACTTATATAACTGAAACATCTTTATTAAATAATTAATGGAAACGTTAACTCACAAAATACACATGGATTAACTTCTCTGTCAATTTGTAGCAATGAATTACAATCCAAATTTTCAGGTTTTCGAACAAAAATGATTTTCTCCTCTTCAGTAATACTGACTTTTAGACAGTAAAGCTGTGTTCCACATCTGCTGAAACTGCAGATAAGAAGTAACTTTTCAAAATGTGATAAGTCCACAAATACAAATTTTAAAGGAGAGGCCAAAAACTGATATTGAGTAAGGTTTTATAGATAATGAAAATTTAAACACTGGGATCTATTTAGAGATTTAGAGCTCTGAATACAGAAAAATAGCATAAGTGGTGAAAATCTCACTCTTTACCTTAAAGCCACGGTTGCTAATTGAATTTTGAAAATCTGTGGACTTGATTTGCATCAACCAAAAGGATATATTGTGTTTTGAAGCAAATTTATACAAAAATAATGCAAGAAAATACCCTTTAATGATCATTCTTAACCAGTTTAATTAATGAAATTTTAAATACATGATTTCAAACATTTATTTAAACAATACAATGAAAATCAGTCCCTTGTCTTAATATTACATGCTGTTTTTTGAGAAATATCCAGACATTATTTAAGCAATATGATCAAAATTATAATCAAGGAGCACAATTGAAAATATTATTTAAAATATACAATCCAAATTCTTACTACTTTAATTATGTGTCTTTTACTTAATTTTTTTAAACTATATTATGCAATTTAAACTGAACCATTAATAATTTTCCAAATTCTTTTCATAGCTTACATTCTAACTGTTAATAACAGTATCAAAGTTAATTTTTAATTTAAAATCCTGCAATTTTTCTCTTTTCTTTTCCTTGTTTATTTGTTTTTGCTTGGAACATTATCCAGGGATTCTCTGTATTAATAATTCGAAAAACTGATTTGATATTCATTAAACAAACCAGAAAAAGTTATCCTTTTTAAAAGTAAAGTGTTAAAATGTTTTGTATCAAGTTTGAACAAAATAATACTGAGCAAATATTACAAAAACAAAATTATAATATGAATATCACCAACAAAAGTAGTTTCTCATACACTTTCTCATGCTCTTGTTCAGAGCATTTGATATCCAGGTTCTTCCTCCAAGTAATCACATTCATTCTCAACTACTTCTTGATCTTTGTTGTTTGTTGCAACATCTCTTTCGAGTATATCAACATAACATTTCAGACTTTCATCCTCCTTCCAACTGCCATAAAAGCATTGTTTCAGAAGAGTGACTAAATCTTTCTTTTTTTCTGGCTTTAGTGTATCAAACTGACAGAATTTGGGTCAGGTATCTGATCAGCTGATGCACCTCTTTTCATGAAGGAAACATAGTTTTTTGAGGTATAATCCAGTCTGTATAAGGTTTCATTTTAAAAAACAATGAAGGTGTTGTTCCCTTTCAATTTCCTTTTCAGAATTACACGTTTTATGTCTCTTATACCCACTGACTTCTTCAGAACATCCCAGAGGCTCTTAAAGTTAAGGCGGTTTGCAGGCAAGTAGAAGTGGCCATGCACTGGGAATGTAATGCACATTTCTTTAATTGAGTTTGGGATATTTTTAGAAGCCACCAATACAAAGAATGAACTATGTGGGCATTTCTGTTCTGCACAGCACAGCTGTCACAAAATAATCTTATGGCTGAGGTGTGCTCATCGTATCTATGCTTACTTAGAACATTTATCAAAGCTGAAGTTACTTCATTTGGTCCATGACCAGCCTGGTTTTCACTCCAGCAATAGAAGTCTGGAGACTTACTTTGTATATCTGTAATGCCTCACTAATAGCAAGTTTTGGCAGGGGTTGAACTTGTTGTAGATCGAAGCATAAATACAAGCATTTGCATAGTTCTGTTTCATAATTTTAAAAAACTATTTTGCTCTCATTCTATGGGCAGCAAGCTTTGCTTCCACTTTTTGTATTTTGCCAGAATCTTTAGTGAGTTTCATTTCATGCTTCACTCTACAGCAATAGCTACAGACATCTACTGCAGGATCACTAAATCCAAATTAAAATGATTAGAGAAGATATTATTGAAGAACCACTTTTTTACCTTTAATGAATAAGGAACACTCTCATTATACATTTTAAAGAGCTTTGTGATATTCATTGCTGAAGAAAGATAAAGCCTTTTACTGTTTTGTTTATTGTAGTGGCTTTCCCTAGTCCTCAAATTTTATGAACTTAATTGCACTTTCTTTGGAATGTTTTGTTTTGTTTTATGATCCCCTCCTCTTCTTTCAAAAATGGCAATACCAGCAATTAGTGAGGCAGCAATACTATTAAGTCTGATTGCTCCTAAGCCAAATAGAACTCTAAAAAACTTAGGACATACAGGAACTTGCTCATTGTTTACTCTCACCTGAAAATTTGTAATAAAAACAGTATTCAGTTTTCCACTATTTTTCCTTTCTTTTCTTTGGGCTAGACATTGACATCAGTGATGAGAGAATCCTGTCCTGCTGCTGTTTGTTTACATGGGTGTAGACCTTTCTATTCCTGATAAGATGGTAGACAGGAATAGAGCAGCATTTAACCTTCCCTCCCGGAGTGCACAAGTTAGTTCACACTTTAACTTTTCAGGGTCTTTATCATGATACCTAAAACAACTATAATGCAATCGCATAGTGGGATAAAGCAAGAATATGACGCTAGTAATAATTGTAATAAAGGCATTTACTAAGATATTTCAACCTAAAATTTGTGTTTTAAAGTAGTTATCTTTCCATCAGCTCTACTTTTCTTTTTACTACGCCCTTCTGCCACTTTCTAGATCCATAAGAGTGGTCCCCAACAAGTACATACTTCCAAGTTATTCATTAAATGAACCGCAGACTAGCGCAAAACAGAATGCTGAAAAACAAACCTGTCGCACATGACAATACGTTGGCCGCAACAATCACAGTTATTCAGCAACACTGTCATGATGGTTTGGAATGTTTTTATTAGCTTTCTTAGCTTTACCACTATTATTTGATAGTGCAACATACAATTAGCAATCGTAACGAGCTGGATGCAATTTGAACTAGGTGCTGGACTTATTGTGTTTTGAATCAAAGTCCATTTTTTAGACTTGATTTAAAGAGTTAAAAAGCATTTTTGAATCAAACAATAACACAGCTCAATGCAGCACATCTTTCTAAATACAAATCTGCTTCAAACTAATTTACATGCAAAAGTGGACTTATCACTCCTCAGATGCACATATAAAATTTGTTATACATTTTCTGTCTACATCTGGGTATCCTAAAGTACTGCTTTTGTTTGCAATTGCATCAGCAATGTTACACAGTTTATGGTAAAGATTTTTCAGTTTTGTAACTATTCTTTTTCCCATGCTATCTTGCATAACATTAGCTTGTCGATAACTCCTTTCATCATGGACATTTGTTTCACCAGTCTTCTCCAGACTTTTCTAAAGCTTGATGTGTAGTCCAAAATTTGAGGTAATATATATCAATTGAAGATTAAGCTGTCTTGATTGCAGCTGCAGCATTATGAGGGTGTATCAAAACTAATAGGAGTCACATCAAAATTCACCAATCGTTGTAACAGAGAGGTCTGACCTTGACTGATGCTGTGATATGCATGACACTGTCCTTGCATCGTTCAGTTTGTCTGAGGGAGCTATTGTGTAAGCACATGTTTCAGTGACCCAACATGGATTTCAAGTTAGAACATTGAGCGGCAATGTGGTTTTGTGTTCTTCTGAAAAAATCTGGAGCTGAAATCCTGCAAATGATATAGGAAGCATATAGAAACCAGGCTTTATGAAAAGCACATGTTTTTGAATGGCATAAAAAAGATGGTGAAAAAAGCAAAGGTGCAATCAAGTGCAGGGAAAGTCATGTATCTTGTGTTTTGCGACAAGATTGAGGTAATTTATGACCACATGGTTCCTAAACACACCACAGTAACTGTTCAATACTACAGTAATGTCCTTAAAGGACCACTCAAGAGGAAAATTGTTCCCAATGGATGGATCCTCCATCAGGATAATCGAGCCATAGCAACTCAAGAGGCAATCACTCAACTAGGTATCAAATCATGCCCCACCCACCATATTTACCGGATCTAGCACCCTGTGATTTCTACCTGTTTTCAAAAGTGAAAAAACATCTTTGTGGTTGCCATTTTCAAACTGATACAGAACTAATTAGTGTTATTTTGGGTATACTGAACAAGATGTCAAACAAGGGTTTTTCTGAGTGTTTGATAAGCGAATAAAACATTGGAACCATTGTGTAGTCTCAGAAGGAGATTATTTTGAAAGTTTGTAATTAAATTTGAATAAAAGAAAATTATGGTGTCCCAAAAAAAATTTTCCCCTCACTTTTCGATACACCCTCTTACCATAAAGCATCTGCACATGTTTAATGGCAACAACATTCATACAGTAGTAATCACATGCTTTCAGCAATATTCCCCTTTGTGTTAGAATTGGTGCGGGTAAATATCCCGAAACATTGCCACACGTTTTGACAAATAACTTCTTGACAGTTCCTACAAGCTTATCAATGGCAGGAAATTGAGATTGTACCTCTTCTGCTAGTCTATGGCAGGAATGAGCAAGATGTGCGACATGTATTAAGTTTCTGTAAATGATTTGCAAATAGGTTCCTGGCTTTGCCATAAAGGTAGCTGCATCTATAACAAATAGATGTACTCTATTGTGTTTCACACCCAATGGCCATAGTTTTTCAACACTAGCTATGTTCACTAAGCACTTAACTCATTTAGCAACACTGACTACCTCACTTGTTAGAAGACACAGTCCAATGAGGCCTTCTGCTTCCAGTGCTCCAACAACCGCATTTACCACAAATTGCCCAACAGCATCTTTTGTTTCATCCATTGAAACCCATTTGTTGCAGTTATTTAGGTTCACTCTTATACCATCATTGCACTTATCATAACATTTTTGCACATAGTACTTACATAACATCATACAATGTGGAATTGGTTTGCCATGTATTTTTCTAAACATGCACAGAACTTTGTGTTAGTAGTTTATGTAATGCAATATTGGCAGAAATAAATGCTACGCACAGCTATTCATTAAATGTTTAATTTTATGGAAGTGAGTTTTGTTGTAGCGGTGCATCCTCAAATTTTACAATACAACGCATATGTGTTATTGTGCTTGTTAATGTCTCCCCACATTACTCTAACTACTAATAGCAGAGGCAATTATTTTATTACAAGGTTTGCAATAAAGTTTTCATGAACAGAGAAAACATATTCCCCATATTACAATATATACTTTTGTAACCTTTCCTGTATCTGACACTGTGTCTGCATTAACTCTGAGTGGTGATAAAACATTACTCAACCGTACAGATAACCCTCTCATTGTAAATAGTCAACTACCAGATGCCTCTCTACAAACACAATGACTCCAACATTGCTGCCCTAATTATGGGGTTGTAACTATTTTTTATGTAGTTGTCCACTTGGGTTGGTTAATGGTTAATTCCAAGCTTTTGTAATTTTGTTCTGTGATAAGTTTTAAGTCTAGGTCTAGGTGTTTTCTTTTATTTTCCATGGTAAACTAGATTGATTTTTATTGGATATTTGGAAGTTTCAAGCATCTGATATCAATTATTTGGGTTGTATCACTGGGATGCCATATGCATATCTGTGTCAAGTTTTGAACATATGTGAGAAAGCTGTGGTTATATGTCCTTCAAAGAAGCTCATGTGAAGGTCTGTAAGGAATGGTGATAAGAGGATTTCCCATTGTTAAACCAGTGATTTGTTGATATATTTGGTTGTTGAATGAGTGGTAGTTCTGGTTTATGCATAACTATGTTAGTTTCAGGTATTCTTCTAATTCTATTTTTGGATACCTGTTTGGATTAACCATTCTGTTAAGATGTAGAATGCTGGGCATGGATATACTTAGATATACAGCTTTTACATCAAATGAAACTAATGTTTCTTCTAGTTTTAGTTCTACATTTTGTATTTTATTGACAAAATCTGCTGAACTTTTATGCTTAAGCTGGGGTATTTTGGTATGTGCTAACCATTTTGAGTTTGCAAGTGGGTGAACCTGTTCTCGATTCCATTCGTGGATCTTTGCAAGTGAATACAATCTTGGAATTGCTGGCCGTTACCCCCCACCCCACTGTTTTGCATGTCTGTCATTTATACACAAGAATTCTATGGAATGTTGCATGCATTCACCCACAGGAAATGAAGTTCTCTTTGAAGAACTATGAGGGTGATTTAATAAGTCCGGTAAAAAAGCAAGAAAAAATGCTGATTTCATAAACTCAACTTACTTTTTGACATAGTCTCATTTGAGAAATATACACTTGGTCCAGCTTTTTCATTCCACTGGAAAAATAGGCTCAGTCAAACTCTGAAAAATACTCACTGACTGCAACTATCATTTCCTCATTTGATGAAAATTTTGGGGATTCTTTACATGTGACACGAGACAGCGAGAAAATATTCTAAGTCTGAAGGTTCGGCAAAGTGTATGCACACGCTGATGAGCTCTACAGTATTGTCTATCCAGAGGTGACATTAACAAACATTTAATGCTCCCATATGCAATATTTGTGGCACACTGATACCAAAAATCTTTTAGCAGAGCCTTTGCAGGAAATTGTGGAAGACATTAGGCAGGTGTACCCTGTTGTATAGAGATTAGGTGCATGCTAGGCTTAGTTAGCGAGTGAGTTAAGTGTTTAGTGTACATAGAACTAGTAATTTGGGGACAAACAGTGCAGATTAGGTTTAGGCTAGTATTAGTTGAGTGAGTTAAGTGTCTAGTGAACATAGCTAGTAATTTAGGGACAAACAGTACAGATTAGGTTTAGGCTAGTATTAGTTGAGTGAGTTAAGTGTTTAGTGTACATAGAACTAGTAATTTAGGGACAAACAGTGCAGATTAGGTTTAGGCTAGTATTAGTTGAGTGAGTTAAGTGTTTAGTGTACATAGCTAGTAATTTAGGGACAAACAGTACAGATTAGGTTTAGGCTAGTATTAGTTGAGTGAGTTAAGTGTTTAGTGAACATAGCTAGTAATTTAGGGACAAACAGTGCAGATTAGGTTTAGGCTAGTATTAGTTGAGTGAGTTAAGTGTTTAGTGAACATAGCTAGTAATTTAGGGACAAACAGTACAGATTAGGTTTAGGCTAGTATTAGTTGAGTGAGTTAAGTGTTTAGTGTACATAGAACTAGTAATTTAGGGACAAACAGTGCAGATTAGGTTTAGGCTAGTATTAGTTGAGTGAGTTAAGTGTTTAGTGAACATAGCTAGTAATTTAGGGACAAACAGTACAGATTAGGTTTAGGCTAGGCATAGTTAATGAGTAAGATAACTGTTTAGTGTACATAGCTAGTAATTTAGGGACAAACAATATGGACACTCTTTAACTACTGTGGTTCTCAGCATCCCATTCTAAATTGGGCGTGAAAGACCGCTTAATTTTGCTCAGAGGCCTCTCTATCAGGCTTGAGGTTCTTTTACGTGCCGTAAATCTACGACACGGGACCAACGGCTTTACTTCTCTTCTGAAGGAAGCCATGCTAAGGATTTTTACGCTGAAAAAAATCCATCATCCGCTGGGTATATGAAGTCAGCATGGTAACCATTACACCACAGAGGGTGACACAAACAAATCAGTTAGGCTTAGGCTAGGCTAGTTAACAAGTGAGTTAAGTGTTTTCCATAGCTGATAATTTAGGGACAAACAGTGTACTTGATTATACAGTTAGTGCAATAGAAAATCATCATAATTTGGTAACGAACTGTATAGCTAGTGTAATTTACTGATAATAAAAGACTGTTGGCTGCCTTACATTATGTGATTCAAAATGGAGGATTTGGCTGCACTGCATTCTTCAGAATGACTAGCTGTGCTGTAAGTAAATAAATTATAAATCTTAAGTTATGTTAAGAAAATGTTTTCCAGAATGAAATCATAGTAAAAAGCAATTTTAAAGCCATATTAGATAAGAAAATGTAAAGCTGCACTTCAAGCAAATATTCTGTTCATCTTAAAATCCTGCACATATTGGAAAGGGCCAAAAATTTCTTCCATAAGTATCAAGTTTGGGAACACAAAGAACTCACTTGGAGCTAAGTCTGATGAAATGGTGGATGAGGAACAAATTCAAAGCCCAATGCATGCACTTTCACTATTGTTATCTCTAATGTAAGGGATGGTACATTATCCTAGTGAGAGAGCACTTTTTCTGCATGCCAACTTTAGTCATTTTTTTAGCCTCTCTCCGCTCTAGCTACTAAGTACAATCCCTAATTATTTTGCCTACTGTTCATGTCTGTGCATGTTTTTTTGCAAGTTGGGACAGGCTCACTTTCTCCTTTCCAACTACTGCTTCAGATAATGTGCACTCTACAGTTGAAGTCCGTTATGTCTAGTGTTAATACAAGTGTTTTGTAGATTCAGATTATTTTTTATAGTTGAGAATATTTTAATAGTTTAGTTCAAATACTTATTTCAAGTCTTTATTGGTGATGCATTTAAATAAGTTTTTAATTGTTAGTTAAACTGAAGATATCAAACCAATGCAAATTTGTGAATATGCAGTGTTGTAATCCTCCTAAAAAAACTAATCATAATGTCAGGGATAAAAAGAAGTTAAGAAATATCACAGATTGGATTTGCAAATTGTATCCTGAAATTTCAAAGAATGCAAAGATTTGTGATAGCTGTAGGAAAGAAATATCAGCTTTAAAATCATGGAAAGGCTTCTTTCATTACATGTCAAAATGAAGAAAAAGCACCAGACCACTGCTTGAAGAGCATCGTACTTTACGACGTTTCGGAGAGCCATTCAAAACAAACAATGAGGAATGCTGACTTCAGGAATGTGTTGTACCATGACAACGCTCGTCCACACACTACTGGCACAACCCATCAGCTCCTTGAACAATTTCAATGGGACATTTTCGATCATCCGCTGTACAGTCCTGACCTAGCACCCAGTAACTTTCACCTTTTCCATGAACTGAAGGCATGGGCTAGGAGGGCAACACCTTCAAACCCACGAAGATCTTCAAAACAACAACAACAATGCTAAATTGAAATGATTGATTACTTTTAGTAATAAAATAATTGTTTTCTATGAACTAGCCTTTTGTTTATAGCCTATCTGAGGTTGGAAAAAAAATGGCCCTCGTATATTGAGTGTGAAAGACCACATTATTTAGCTCTAAGTCCTGCTATCAGGCTTAAGTTTCTTTCAGGTGGCATAAATATATGACATGGGACCAAAGCTTTCCTTACCCTCCAAAGAAAGCCATTCTTAACATTTTTATGCAGCAACAAAATTCATCACCCTGTGCCGAATTTGAACACACAACTTTGGGAACCAGAGGCTATACTCTAAGAATGCCATTAAAGTACCTCCCAAATTGCCACCCTTGTCTGCCCTTATATGCTTCTCTATAAAAAAGGACACTAATGATTTAATACCTTAGGCATATGTTTGAATGACAGACATGACAATAAAAATGTTTATAATGTGACATTTGTGTTGATAACCTGAGAAGTCTCCATTATCAATGTTTTTTGTATAGTTTTGAGCAACTAGAATACTATAAAATATGCTAAAAAATGCCTGAAAATGTACAATTTGAGGAATATAATTCTTTTCCTCGAGTTGGTATTTTTCAAAGTATTTTGTGGTGTCATTGTCCCCTCCTCTTCTTAGTCTGTAATTATTTTTCTACTCTTTTTAGAACCAGGAAACTAAAAAAAAAAAAAAAGTGCTTTAAAATTCCAGAAAACATATAACTTGTAGTAAATATAATTCCTTTTGTTGCACTAGCAATTTCCAAAATACTTCCAAGTTGTCTGAGAGTCCCTTTCTGCTTCTGAATCCTGAATTATTTTGTACTCTTCAGACAACCAGGAAACTTAGATATAGTTATAAAATAGTTAAAAACCAATTGGAATTAACACTGAAGTACTGCAACAATTTATAAAATAATACAGATTGAGTCGACCAGACACTCTATGGCTTCACATATCTAAAACTTTTCCTGACACTTTTCACCTTCGGTTGAAGGCATCATCAAGGTGTCAACTCAATCTGTATTATTTTATAAACTGTAAATATGCCCAAAAGTATAATAATACAGAATTATTTTCATTGCATTAGCAGTTTCCAAAACATTTCCATGTTTTCTGATTGACCCTTTCTGCTGGGCATCCCAGATGCCTAAAATGTTGCATAACTATATTTAAATTTATCTCAAATAGTTAGATATACCTATATGCAACAAGTTCAGAAACAGTCACTCTTTTCCTTTAATACACAGTGATAAAATATTCTAATTTCACCTATAATGAGCCTTAGGCAAATTCTAAAATTTTAAGCAGTGGACAATGAAGTTACCTGTATGTATTGTACACCTACTTAATATTCTCTACCACCAAGAATTTAAAAATCATAAGGATGGCATAATTGCATAGATTATTTTGACTATCAGTAAACAAATGTGTTTTGTCGTTATTTATTCCTTCACTATTTTCTCAAAAATTCGCTCAATAATAATAATATCAAAAGTCGACGGCGATGAGATAAACGTCTACATCATTTCGAGGTACACACTGAATTTATGTTGGTAACCGCTCTGCGTACTGCTGCATTTGCGGCATTACGGTTGGCAACATCCATTCCATGTGACGCCATTCTGAAGACTTCGCCCTTCCTAGCAGACGACGGCACCTATGCTACACCCTTTCCCAATTTTTTACTAGCTAACAACAGTAGAAGAGGACATTTTCCTATGCCACAGGTGGGACATACGTTACGTTTAAATAAGTGACCCAGAAATGACGAAAGTGAAACAGTAATGCTTGATACATTGGAACTGTGACAAATATAAGTGCAACAAGTGCTGTAATAGTTTTGATTGGGTGTCTTCTTAACATTAGAGGAGATATTATTGAAAGAGTAATTAAAGTGGTGGAAATATCGATTTGTAGCGGTACCCTGAATTAGGGAGATTATCCGGGGCCTGAAATATCATTCACAAAAATTGACGAAAACATTGGTTTCTAAGACGGCACTACTTGAATTAAAGGTTTAAGAGGTTATTAACATATGAAAAGCGGTAAAGCTAATAGCCACGGAGAAAACCACTCAATATTTTATAAAACTCATTACTTTATTCCTAACCTACCTTTCCGCTAGCAGTACCACCCGCTACTCCGATCAGAAACGGAGTTTTTCCCTCCACACCATTGATTTTGCCATTAAATCTGCTTCCTGGGTCATTCTGCCTTCTTATTTCATGCGCCTGGTTTGCCATAAGTACTACCTTCAAGAAAACTTAAAACTTCACCTAAAAACACAACTGACATTTAAAATACACACTGATCTCGTTGATTTTCTTTCCCTTAGACTCCAGACCAGATTTATATTTTGACACTACTGCCAACTCAGACCGCTGAGTCTAAACAAAGGGTGCCAGCTATTAAAAGTAAAACTATCGTATTGGCCACTCTAAATTATAAATTATCGTACATCATAAACAAAGTGCTAAAATAATACAAATACTGATGTGCTCCATTCTCAAGACTTTCTCTACATCTCTGCAACAAATTATTATTAAAATGCTTATTCTTCTGTTAACTTCATGCTAATCGAGACAAAATTAGCAGAAATGGTCTTTTTACTTCCTTAGGCTAAAGCGATAGTCAAATCTTTTAAAAGCTGGTTGCTATGTGATTGAAGTTCCTTTGTTTGTATGGTCAAGAGTTGAGAAACTCTCGTATGAGAAAAGTAAAAGTGTTTTAAAACTCAAACCACTAACAATCAATATCTCAAAAAAGGTTCACTCCACGAAAAAAAAAAAAAAAAAAAAAATGTACACAACATAAATTGTGTTTTAACGAGCTCTACACTTTTGTTAAGTAAGTTTTTGGCTATCTCTTACGATTTACCAGTTAACCAATGTTCCACAAAATTCATCCAGAATAAAGCTGTCTTGAGAGGCTATTTCCAGTAAATTCAAGATATTCATTTTATTTGTCGTAAGTATATCTTTAATATGTGGTATTTTAATCAAAAACGTTAGAGTCCTTTTTGAGAAAATCAATTTTTTCTATGTGAAGGGTAGTTAGAGATGGCTGATTTTATTGAAAATCTTGTTGGTATTTAACGGACTTTCATTTTTGAGCTATGCTGAGCGCGCGCACACACACACACACACACACACACACACACACACACACACATACGGACATTTTTCTTAAAATGTTATTTTTTGATTTAGGGGGTCTCACAATGTATATTTCCGGTGAAATCTAGGTATAGCATTTCTGGATACAATAGGATATCTTCTCTATACACCATTGACATAGTACGTGTAGAAAAAGTAAAAAAATAAATAAATATATATATATATTTGACGTCTTCTATTCACCTAACTCTCTCTAGTTGTTCCGTACACAAAATATTCGTACAAAAGCTCGTTCTCCTATTTAGATCATTCTAATCGAGATAAACATTAGCAGAATTGGTCTTATTACATGCTTCCTTGTAAGTAGAAGGGAAATAAGGGAATACCTACATTAGGCTAAAACAACAGTGAAATCTTATTGAGTCGATCACTATATGAAACACTTGAAATTCGGTTCGCTTAGAATGGTTCCGTCTGAGAACATTTAAGGTACTTTAAAATTTAAACTAATAACAAGTAATATCCCGGAAACAATCAATTCTACAGGAAAATATATGACAAACCATGCGCTTTAACGTGATATGCATTTTTGTGTAGTACGTTTTTGTTTGTCTCTTAAGGTTTAACCGTTATGCAAGATTCTGTAAAACTTATCCAGAATAAAGGGGTTTCAGAGCTATTCCTAGAAAATTCACAATAAACATTTGATTTGCTATGTAAATGTCTTTAATATACGGCATTTTAATCAAAATCGTTAAAGCCATTTTTGAGAACATTTTCAAAAAAAATAGTCATATAAAGGGTAGTCTGTGGTGGAGGATTTTCTTGGAAATCTTCGTGTCGCATCCTTGGAAGATACTGAATATAAATACCAATTTTGGTATTTAACAGTCTTTGCGTTTTTGAGCTATGCTGTCCACAGACACACAGATACACACACCTTTTTCTAGAAATCCTTTTCTTTACTCAGGGGGCCTCAAAACATATATTTCCGGTGAAATCTTGGCATCGAATTTTTGGGTGGAATAATACCTTCTCTAGCCACTATGTACATCATATGTACATGAACCGCCTGCGGTGCCATTAGTAGTTAAAGCGGGCGTTAAACACTACCAAAAAAAAAAAAAATATGTACATGAGTGCTAGAGAAAGTAATATCAGCATAACACTTATGAAAATGTAATAGTATTCATCTTTATGGCAGGTACTTTTACTTAAGATTGATGACATTACAACTTTAGCTCTTATGTTTCTCGCAACACTCATTTGAAAGTTCAAGTTCATCATCCTCAACTATAACAGCACCTTGATGGGAGTAATCGAATGTAATATGTCAGTGTATTCGATTCTTGGATGCTCTCGAGATATTCCGAAACCTGAATGCTGTATTTGAATCCCTCGCTCGGATGGATTCAGTCGCACGGTTCTCGTTTGAGAATGTCCTGAATGTAGTAATTTTTTTTTTTTTTTTTCCTAAACAATACAGCTCCGGAGGCTTGTCAGGACTCCGGCGCTGTATTCCTTTTTTTCTCCATTTTTTTTTTAGTTTCCTTAGTAGACCTTATTATTCTTAACGTTTTCCTTTTACATTTACAAACACAGAAACACCCATGCCCAATGCACTTGCAAATCTACACCTAAATCTGATTGATGCTCATACAGCGTTGCCAATTCAGCAACTTTATAGCTAGTTTGAAAAGTGGTTTGCTACAAAAATTTGAGTTTAGCTATTAGCTGTATTTTTAGCCATACATTTCTTTTTCATGCGGTATTTTGGTTTTCATTCATTTGAATACCATTTTTAGTGATTCGTGTTTTCTAGCCCACTGTGAATGACACACGAGTCAGTACAGTGACTACAGTAACAGGTCATTGACACAGCCTTTATGCGGGATTCGGGAAATCCCCTAATTCCAACGGTTAACTGCTCATCTGAAACTATAACTCAGTATTCGTGCTGTGCTTCAAAAACAGATGTGTATAGTGTGGAATAAATTGTGACGCAGAATAAATCAGTGAAATATGACTGGAGCTGACAGTGTAACATAAATAGTAATACAGAGCGTGGGAAACCTAGAGGAGGATTGGGAGAATATATTTTTCATTGATTAAGCGAGTTAATATAGGCTTTTCTTCAGCAATTTTATCTGTAATTTTAGTCTCTTTTAGCTGTGTTCTCTAAGTAGTTCAGCTACTTTGTATGTTGATGAGTTGGCAACACTGTGCTCATATTTAAAGCTAATTCATATGCTTGGGCACTTGCCGGTAAAAGCGCAGAAGTGTGATATCATTATAAACACAAATGATTAATTAATTTTATTTTGTTAAAGAATTTTCGGATATTAGGTCATATAGTTTAAACTGTTTTACGTTTTTCATTAGCAGTGTCTATCATTCATGTAAACACGCAAAGAGCGTGTAAAATTAAAATTAAGTATGTGGGTGCTTAAATATATCTTGTGTTCAAATAAAATGTTTTCCTATCCTGGTTAGCTTTAGAATCACTGCAGCACATCGTCCACACATACAAAGCAAAACAACCTCGTGCACTGCAGTGAATTGTTTAGGAATAAACGATCCAAGATTACAATTGGCACAACAGTACCATAATGGATTGTATCTAACGTTTATTTTTTGTCATCTATTACTTCCTGCGTAGGGAGAAAATAGCAAAGCCTAACACCTAATTGTGTTTTATTCGAGAACAATTCATGAGAACTGAAGAGCATCATTCGAGTGACGATTACGTAGCATCCGAGAACTTGTATACGAAAACAGGTTGATTTCGATTAGTAAAAGCATTAACGAGTGACTAGTATTCGAGAACAACCGTGGCGAGATCTGAGAACATCTCAAGTGACAATCTAGCATCCGAGAATTTATATACGAATACAAGCCGATTTCGATTAGCAAAATCATTAACGAGAACTTGCATTCTAATGAAATGTTCGAGTCTTGAAAGTATTCGAATACATATTATTTGATTCTTGAAAACATTAGATTCTGCACATCGCTAAGCAGCACTATACAAATTTATTGTTGACATTTCGTGACAAATATTTTCAGACCCACCATATTCTTTCACAAGCCGAGATGACAGAATAAGTCCATTTACCACAAGGAGAGCCAATCTGTTTCTAATTTTGGTTTTTATTAAACCCATTTTAAACAAAATCAAGAAGCAATGAAATCATGATAATGCAAACTCTGCAAGTTTTTTGAAATCATTATTTCCAAATTTCACAGGGAATATCGCTTATTCAGAGATTTCTCCATTGATCATCAATTTTCTAAACAGTGCCTTCTTCATCGAGTTTTTTATACTGCTTATGCCCACTTTTACTACTTTGGTACTGCAGGCAATTGATTCCTCATTGAGATTAGAAATTCTGGGCACACTGGCAATAAGAGGACAAAGGGTAGGAGGCTTGGTATGATATGAAATGGTTGCTTAGAAAGTTGGAGATACGTGAGGGCAAAAGTGGAATTGCTACCAAAATTGTATCTTTCCTTTAACTGGTAACATTCGGTAATAAGAGAATCACAACAGTGAGAGCATATATCTGTAGCTGGAATCTTATTCTTAACATCTACTCTACTAAAACACAGTTTTACACCAAAGTGTATTTGTTCCAGAAGTTTGAAGTAGTGATGTGCAAAGTTTATATAATTGAAATTTGTTTGCATTATATACCACTCATTCATGTACTCATTCAAAATATCTTGAAAAGTTCATTCAACCCGGAGAATCTTGGCAAAATCCACTAAAGAAAGTGATAGCAAACTTTTGTTTGTGGATCGTTCATTGCTGTAAGCATACTTTGCATCGACAGCAGATGTACTTAGTGAGCATTTTCTGTGAAGTAAAGTTTCATGGATTCCCACTGTTCTATAATCTAATCAATCACTTGTGACAAAGATAGCCACTTATTCTGCTATAGTTTGAGGACTTTATGTGAGTTTTGTTGGTTTGAGGACTTTATGTGAGTTTTATTGCTATGGTTGCCTTTTGGCACTGTTATTTGACACACCATAGATATTCCTGCACAAGTCTTTGAGCATTCTTGGCAATATTTTACATGCTTCAATAGCACACATATGCATAGAATGGCAAATACACCTGACCATTGCAATACCAGGAAGTTCATTTTGCATTCTCTTGGCTACACTGTAATTTTTGTTGAACATAATATTGCATCCATCACTTGCAAAGTCTATATTTTGAATATTGATGCCTGCATCTTTAAATACAGAAATCACTGCATTATACAGCCATACAGCAGTAGTGCGTACATGTGATGCTTCATTGTTGTTTATGGGGTGCACAAGGGCTAACATATTTTTGTTTGTCACTGTAGTACCTCACACATATGCAAAAGCTTTACTCATTGCTCAGTGCACTCGTTGATGACGCTGAACTTGACTTTGTTCAATATGTCTTTTAGGGCTTCATTTTTTCAAATTATTTGTGGCTTTAGTGCAGCCATCTCCATTCAGTTGCTCTAATCATTGAGCATGCCATGAAGACACTCAATCCTCCAACTGATTCATATGTTTTACCTGGTCAACCAATCGGTAGTCTTACAACTTCAAGAACATCTTAAAGACAAATGACGTAATCATAAGCATTTTGCATCTGGGCAATATTCACATAGTTATACTAACTTTGGGCAGTTTTATGGTTATATTAGTAATTAACACCCTACCAAGAGCATGTATTTAACTGTATGAACCAGCTGAAAAATTCAATTCCACGGCTGGAATTTAACATGGTTTTCTCACTTTCCATGCAGCTGCTCTAACTAATAAGCTGCAGGTCACCATTTTGAGAGTTTCTATATAATCGACAAACTATTTTATGGTTTTACTCTTTCTTCCATCCTTTTTAATTTCTCTACACATAGTGTATAGAGAAGGTATTGTATTGCACCAAAAAATTTGATGGCAAGATTTCACTGTAAATGCATGTTTTGGGACTCCCTGAATCCTAAAAAAAATAGCATTTTTAGAAAAACGCTGTGTGTCTGTGGGCAGCATAGCTCAAAAATGAAAAGTCTATTACATACCAAACTTGGTATTTAAGTTAATTATCTCCCAAGGATGCAAAACAAAGATTTTAGAGATAATCTCCCCACACCAACTACCCTTTACATGGAAAAAATTTTGAAAACTTTGATTTTCTCAAAAATTGTTCTAACGATTTGTTTAAAATCTCTCATATTTTAAATATTTACAGGACAAATAAAATAGTCTCTAAAGACCTTTTTATTCTGGATGAATTTGAATTTTGCATAAATAGTAAACCATGAGATACAAAACCTCACTACATAAAAAGCGTAGAGCTCCTTAAAACACATAATTTATGTTGTATACATATTTTTCCTGGGACCATTTTCTAGAAATTCCTTGTTATTAGTTTCAGTTTTAAAATACTTAAAACTTTTCTCATACAGGAACTTGTCAACTTTTGACCATGCAAAAATTGGATTTCAATCTCATAGCAACCATATTTTAAAACATTTGACCATCGGCTTAGCTTAGTATATTCCCTTACTTCCCTTCTACTTATAAGGAACTAAGTAATAAGACCATTTCTGTTAGTATTTTATCTCGATTAGCAAGAAGTGGACAGAAGAACAAGCTTATTAACAATTTGCTACTGAGATGTAAAGAAAGTCATATTTATGGAACGCATCAGATTTTTCGGAGTACAGATGTGAGTGTATTTGGCATGATTTAACTTTTTGTTAGCAATGATTGTAATTTGATTGTATATGGTAGCTGGGCTTGTAAGCCATGGTCCAAATGATTTCATTACTGACATTTCGCCAAAATCTGTGTCTGGCATACTCAGGGAAAAAAGCTATTAGTCCAGCTCTGGAGTCCAATAGCTTTCTTTTCTGAAGATGCCACATGCAGATTTTGGCATAATGTCAGTAATGAAATCATTTGGACCACAGCCTGTAAGCTCAGCTACTATATACAATCAAGTGCACAATGCCAGCCGTGAAAGCCTAAGTATTTATGTAACAATTGTAATTAATTGTACTGATATGTTGAAGTGTATAAGTTTAAAACTTAGGCTAGTACTGTATTAATACACTTTACTTAAAAAGGAAAGAAAAAAAAACCCCTAAGATGTTAAGATGAACAACACTCGAATTTGAAAATGATGATTACCTTTTACTCAAATGCTAATGTCTAAACAATTGCACCAGAGATCTACATTCCTTAGATTTCGTGTGTTGTGCTCTCGAATGATATCATTAGACAGCAGCTTACAGGCACTTGAGAAACTTTTAACCGTAACTTGGAAATGTAAATAAAAGGGGCCATGTGTCTTCTATCTACAATGCCTCCATATTTTCTGAAAATATTTTGATGTAGTTTAACTAATATCCTGTATATAAATGCTCAAAATTAATTTTAATCACTTTTGAGACACACACACAAAAAAGGATATTACAGACTGCTGCCTCCATAATCAACCAAACCACACTGCCCCACTTCCTGGCTGAATAAATGATGGAATGAGATTGTTTTCATAAGGGACATCAAAATTTAACTCTCTTCAATTTTAAGTGTGTATTTTTACTTTCTCTAGACGTAATATGTACTTAGTGTATAAAGAAGATATTGTAATGCACCCAAAGCTTCCATACAAGATTTTACAGGAGATACATGTTTTGAGACTCCCTGAATGCAAAAAAAAAAAAGCATTTTTAGAAAAATGTCTATGTGTGTCTGGGCAGCATAGCTCAAAATCAAAAAGTCTGTCAAATACCAAATTAGGTATTTAGGTCCAGTATCTTCCAAGGATGCGACACAGAGATTTTAAAAAAAAAAAAAAAAAATCCCCCCCATCCCCAACTACCCTTTACATAGAAACATTTTCGAAAATTTCAAATTTCTCAAAAATGACTAACGATTTTGATTAAAATATTATATGTTAAAAATATTTATATGACAAAATGTATATCTTGAATTTTCTGGGAATAGCCTCTATAGACACCCCTATTCTGGATGAATTTTGCATAACTGTAAACTGTAAGAGACAGAAAAAAACTTACTTAACAAAATATGTAGAGCTTGTTAAAACACACAATTTGTGTAATATATATTTTTATCGTGGAGTTGGCCATTTTTAAGATATTCCTTGTGATTGGTTTCAGTTTCAAAATACTTTTCCCATACAGGAATTTGTCAACTGCTGGCCATACAAACAAAGGAACTCAATCACATAGCAACAAGCTTTTAAAAGATTTTACTATCGCTCTAGCCTATGGTACTCATTTCCCTTCTACTTACCAGGAAGCAAGTAATAAGAAATTTCTGCTATTTTTTTCTCGATTAGCATACAGTAAATAGAAGAATATGCATTTTAACAATAATGTATTGCAGAGCGTATTCTGTATCAGGCTTGAGACTCTTTTACATGCTATAAATCTATGACACAGGGCCACTAGCTTTACTTCCCTTCCAAAGGAAGCCATGCTAAGGATTTTATAAAAAAAGAATCTGTGTTACAATCACATGACTTCCTCTATATCTCTGTAACAAATTATTGCTAAAAAGCTTCTTATTCTTCTACACCATTCTAATCAAGATAAACATAAGCAGAAATTGCCCTTATTACATGGTCCTTTGTAAGTAGAAGGGAAAAAATCTAATGTGTTCCACTCATATGATGTCCTCTAGCTGTTCAGCAAACGCTTTTATTCAAAAGATTAATCTGTTACCTACATCACACTAATCAAGATAAATATAAGCAGAATGAGTCTTATTACTAGCTTCCCTATAAGTAGAAGGGAAATAAGAAAATGTACAGGCTAAAGCAATAGTCTCATCTTTTAAAAGTTGGCTGCTATATGAAACAATTCAAATTCCAATCTCTTTGTTTGTCAGGAGTAAAAAATGAGAAACAAGAAGAAAGAAGTCTTCCCATTTGAGAAAAGTTTAAGTGGCTTAAAATTGAAACAAATAATACAGAATATCTTAAAAACGGTTAACTCTACATAAAAAAAAAAAAAAAAAGTGTATGACATAAATTGTGTGTTTTAATGAAGTATACATATTTTGTATAGAAAGTTTTTGTATATCTCTTATGGTTTGCCAGTTATATAAAGGTCATCCAGAAAGAAGAGGTCTTCAGATACTATTCCCAGAAAATTCAAGATATATATTTTGTTTGTCATAAAAATATCTTACACATAAGGTATTTTAAACAAAGTCGTTATGGCCATTTTTGAGAAAAACAAAATGTTTGAAAAATGTTCCATGTAAATGGTAGTTGGGGGTGGGGGGATTTTCTTGAAAATCTTCATGTTGCATCCTTGGAAGATACCAAACTTAGCATTTAACCAACTTTTTGTTTTTTACATACGCACACACGGAACTTTTTCTAAAAATGCTTTTTTTTTTTATTCAGGAGGTTCCAAAATGTGTATTTTAGATGAAATCTTGGTATCATTACAATACCTTCTCTATACACTACGTAAATAGTACATGTAGAGAAAGTAAAACAAAAAACTATTGCCCTCTGCTGGCTTTGAACACATGACCTTGGGAACCATAGACTAGCATGCTACCCTTGACCATGGAGGATGACATGTACTATAGCAGAGATCTCACCCCTTTAGCTGCCATATATATCTTCTGTTTCTATATATCATATATCCTTGTTTTCAGTTAGTCCATAGGCTGTGTTCACCTGTTGTCTGTAAATCTGAGAGCTCTCCCAGTCCAGTTTCTCGTACTATAAGGGTGGATTGGAAAGTAACTCACAATAATTACTTTCTCTATACGAACTATGTACATAGTATATAGAGAAGGTATTGCATTGCACCCAAAAATTTGATACCAAGATTTCACTGGAAATACATGTTTTGAGACTCCCTGAATCCAAAAAAAGCATTTTTAGAAAAATGTCCGTGTGTGTGTCTGTGGGCAGCATAGCTCAAAAAAGAAAAGACTGTTAAAGCCCAAACTTAGTATTTAAGTTTTGTATCTTCCAAGGATATGACACAAAGGTTTTGAAGAAAATCCCCCCACCCCAAACTACACTTTACATGGAACTTTTTTCGAAAATTTTTATTTTTTTAAAAATGGCTAACAATTTTCATTAAAATATCGTATATTAAAGATATTTACCTGATAAATAAAATGTACATCTTGAATTTTCTGGGAATATCCTCTGAAGACTACTTTATTCTGGATGAATTTTATGGAATTGTGCGTAACTGCTAAACCATAAGAGATGGACAAAAACTTACTACACAGAAACTATAGCTCAGGATAAAACACACAATTTATGTCATTTACATTTTTTTTGTGGAGTTGATTGTTTTTAAGATATTTCTGGTTTTTCGTTTCAGCTTTGAAAAGCATACTTTTCTTATACAGGAATTTGTTAATGCCTGTCCATACATACAAACAAAGGAACTTCAGTTACATAGCAACCAGCTTTTTGCTATCATTTTAACCTATGGTACTTCCTCATTTTGCTTCTACTTACAAGGAAGCAAGTAATAAGACTATTTCTGCTAATTTTTCTCGATTAGCAAGAAGTAAATAGAAGCATAAGCTTTTTAATTATAATTTGTTGCAGAGATGAAGCGAAAGTTATGTGAATGGAACACAGATTTTTTTTCTGCATTGGTATTGCGAGTGGGGTGTTCAAGTTTCACAAAGATATTGTTCAAAGTCTCCAAACGCTGTTTGTTTTTCAGGTGCAGCTCAAGCGAGAGAAGTGTGAACTATGCAACAAAGATGCTGCACATGTTACTATCCTCCACTTGTGCGATTTTATGGACTAAAGCACTTAACCTGAGTGGAATTCTCTTGGGCATATGTGGCATGTATGGGGACAACTGTATGGACCATAGTAATGTCTCCAGTGGTGTGCATTCTTCAAGACGGCCATGATAACCTTTGTGAGGTGCCAAATTCCAGATGGCTGGCAACAGCTGCAACCATGCAGAACGTTAAGAGCCAATGAAGCAGCAATTTTGAATGACTTGTGGATCCAACTGCAAACCTTAACTCAGCTGTTCAACATTTCATATGATGTGGTGTATGATATTGTGCATGACACATTGCAGTTTTTCATAAAGTTTGAGCTCGCTAGGTGCCCAAGAACCTGACAGACGACCACAAGGGCCAGTGAATGATGACAAGCTTGGATCACTTATTGCGTTATGCTGCGGAGGAGCATGATTTTCTGAAGGTAATAGCCACTGGTGATAAGTCATAGGCATACTACTACATGCTCGAAACACATTAAGTCTCTATGGAGAGCAGCAGAGTGTAGTGTGATTTTATGGGCTGAAGGACCCTAATCTTGGTCGAATTTACTTGGTGTGTGGCATATTTGGGGACTACTGTTTCGCTGGTGAAAAAAATTCAAGGCGATTCAATCTGCTCCTAAAGTTGGTGACAGTATTCTAGGATATGAATGGTGTATTGATGGACTTTCCTAAACATAGTACCACTGTGAATGCTGCAGTCATGCTGACAATACTAGCCCCCCAGTTTCTGCTGCTGTTGGTGAGAAAATCAACAAATCTCATTGGAAGGTGCTCCAGCTTCCTCCATACAATCCAGATCTGCCACAGTCAGACTTTCATTTATTTGGTCCTATGAAGAAATTCCTGGTATTATAGAGGGAGAAATGTGTTGAGAAAATTGGTGAACATGCAGAAAAATAGACAAAAGATGTCCCTTTAGGTGTGCATTTGTTTGTAATGCTACCTATTAACTGTTGGTATAAAAAACTATTGTGTGTTACTTTCCAATCCACCCTCATACCTTTACATCAGATAACCTGTTTCTTTACCATTATACTTTTTCTCCTATGCTTAAACATTCACCTATATTTCCTTCCTTCAATGATTGGATCCTATGCCAGGATTTTATGACATGTTTGTCTTCTAATCCTTTGTCAACTCTTCCCAATTCAGCTGTCCACTCCATTGAGAGCTAAGCTTGGTAATGTGGCATTTTGCAGAATATTCATTCTGTGCATCTGATCCATGGATTCCCATCCTTTTTCTGGTCCCCAAATTTTCAACTCAACTGTAGCCATATATATACTATCTCTAGCCAGTTCACAATCATAGATGGTGTTTTCTTTAAGCAGTTCTTTTTTACAGCCTATACCTAGTTTCCCTTTAGTCTATCCATTTTCCATAGTTGTTTAGCCTTGCCCCTATATATATATATATATATATATATATTCATAACTTTAATTTCACTAAAATGAACACTGTTCTTGTCCCTGCTAAGTTTGTTCCTTTTCTATATACTAAAATGTATTTATTTATAACTTCAAACCCCAACATTAGCAATATTTCTCTGTTGATTCTATTGCTTTCTTTAAATCTTTACTTATAATTGCTGTTGCTACCACCAGATCATCTGCAGAAACCAGGCCTGGAATGCTTTAGTTATTAACTGATGGACAATGCCTATTTTCCTCCCTATTTCTTTCAGATGTCATCTATAAAAAATTAAATAATAAGGAACCACTTGCAACCCTGTTTTAGGCAAATTGTATTTTGTATCTAATCTGGTATTTTATTGCTGGGGATATTAATGCATAATTTATTATCGGTGTACCTCCTCTTTACTGGTGCTATGTATTTACCACTGCCCTTTCTCACAACTGGTACTAGAGTGTATTTCTTTTGATACTATCGAAGCTTATTCTAGCCTGCAAAAGAACTATTATACAAGGGTCATTCAGTAAAAAGCCAGAAATATTTTGTTTGGTTTTTTTACCAGAATGGATTATGAGTTATTATTTTTCAGTGTAATACCTCCCCCCCCCCAGCACTATGCACTTATGCCAGCACTAGAATAGCTTCTCAATTTCACACGAAGAGAATTCTTAGGGGCATGTGTGTAACCAGTTATGTACTGCCACCTAGACTTCCATCATCTGCAAACCATGGGCCACTAAAAGTTTCTTTCAGTGGGTTAAAAATATGATATCTGACAGTGGCAGATCTGGAGAATACAGGGGGTGGAGCAAGCAGACAAACTTCAGATCTTTGATGGTATCTAATGTGACTCTAGTATTGTGTGGCCTTGTGATGCCATGTGCCACTGGACATCAGTCCATACCATTTCCTCAAAATTGTTGGTTTCAAATTGTGACACATAAAGTTGCATATGCCCCACTGTTTATATTTTGACCTCTCTGCATGTCATGTTCAAGAATTACTCCCAACATGACCTTACCAGTACTTCTTTCAGTCCACACTAACTTTGGTTTTGGAACTCCTTGTTTGAACTTATCTGTCCACTTATACACTTGTATTCAACTCAAACAACTTTCACAATATTGCACTGCCATCCGATGGTAAATTTTGATTGTTTCAATCCTTCTGCTGAGATAATAATGACACTCTGCTGCTCCTTGCTGGTCCAAACCTGTAAGGGTGACACTATCTTGTTTTCACTGAATACCAGCATTCTGTTTGCGAGGCAGGGGTGCTAAGCCATCTGATAATAGCTCTAGGACACTGTCAAAGTATAACAAAGAGGCACATGTTTTGCTGAAGTTTTGTATTTTTTATACAACTTTTCCAGTTATTTATTGAATTGATGTATCTTTCCTCTTGTTAGTTAAAAACTTATCTACAATGGTTTTTATTTTAAAAATGTTGTCTACTGTACATTTCTTTTCCTAAACCCTTCTTGGAATGCTTAAGTTTTTTTTTGTGCTCATTCCTGTAAACAGTTCACTAGAAACCCTGCAAATACCTCACCTATCACTGATTGGAGACTCTGAAATATTTGGGTTCTTTACCTACCTTTTCCTTTAAAAACTGTCTCAATCATCCCAGTTTCCAGTTTAGTGAAAACTTTCCTCCCTCTACCAGCTCACTAAACAATCTTAAGAACAGTGAAACATAGCTTTAAAAATACATTTTGGTTTTCCCCAACTGTAGTTGTTATACATTCAATTGCTCACTTTAATAAACTGGTTACATCTGTTTAAAAATAGGCCCTAATATTAAAGAGATATTCTGATTTTTTCAGAACTGATGTATTAAATTACTCAAGGAATTTTAATCAATTCAACCAACTTACATTAATTTGGATCTAACTATATACCTTTATAGTTGTGTCACGTATTTTTCATCATGAGTCAAGCCTCTCCTACAGAGGAAGACTTGACCTGGGTTGCAGGGGGCTTGCATTTTGTAATTTAAATTTTGTAATCACTAATTTGAATTGTCTCTTCATCTGAAAGAATGTTTGGAAGGTTATCTGATGTTTATAGAGCTAAATTACAAAATTAAAACCATCAAAACATACAATGGTCAACCTTCCTCTACCTCCGCTACATATTGACTAGCAATCTGTTTGTGTTTAACCAACAGGACAAAATTTTTAAGCCAACCTTAGAAACTGGAGAAAGAGTTATGAATGAAAGTTCCATCTGTTCCATGATTTCTACTGCAGGGGTAATTCTTGACATGATCTACATCCTAAAGTTTGAGCATAGAGTCTAATCTCAAAATACAATCTACAGATTGCAATGTTTATGTACGAGAGTATGTCAATAAACAAGTTGCAAATGTCTGTTTCCCTAATACCATTTGTAAATCACGTGAGCATTTTGTATCAGCAGATAGCAGCATATGTGTGCCTGTCGTAGAGGTTGGGTCATATTTCTCCGGCATGCAGTGAGTCAGTGGCAGCAGATGGCAGGTGCATTGCATTGCATGATTAAACCCAATGAGAACAGATTGCAGTTGTGCATTTTTTGGTGACAAGTGTTTCTCAAGGAAAGCTGTATTCAACTGGATCCAGCAGTTTAACCATGAAAGGCAAAGCATCTGAGATCAGAAGCATCCTGGTCATCCTGCCGAGGTGTCAACTGCAGCCATAGTGCAGCATATGGAACAAATCTTTTGTAATGAATGGCAAGCGACAATCGATGACGTAGTGCATGCTATAGGCTATTCACACGGAACCACTTACATCATGCATGAGCAGTTGAAGTTTGCACACCAGTTGACTGAGGAGCACAAAACGAAGAGAACAGGTCTGTCTTTGCAGCAACTCACTCGGTACAATGAGGAACGAGATGACTTTCTGGCACAAATTGTTACAGGGGACGAGTCTTGGGTTCACTACTTTGAAGCAAAATCAACAAGATCTTCCATGGAATAGAAACATACCACCTCACCAACCACAAAAAAGTTCAAGGCAGTTACATCAGCCTCCAAAGTTATCTCACAGTATTTTGGGACATAAGGAGTCATGCTGCAGACATTCCTTCCTCAATGTGAGCAGACATAATGGACCATTCTGCAGGAACTCTGACAGGCCATTCACTAGAAACAACCTAGACTCCTGACAAAGGGTGTGATTCTCCTGGATGACAATGCCTGCCCTGACTCAGCAAGATTATTGCAGGAACTGTTACGAATATTTAGTTTGGAACAGTTGGAACATCCACCTTACAGTCCCAACTTAGCCCCTAGTGATTTCCATCTGTTCAGGCTACTAAAAAGTCATTTGGGTGGCTGTCACTTCAAAACTGATTATGCCATAAACTTGTTGGCTACAACTGCAACCAAAATACTTCTTTGCTGCCAATGTTCAAGGACTTGTAAAGAAATAGTATAAGCATCTCAGTGTTACAGAGAGATTATGTTGAAAAGTAAAATAAATTTCAGGTAGTTACTTTGATTATTATTGCCTCTATCCAGTTTTGCAACTTATTTATTGACTCATCACCCTCGTACATATGTATGTATGTATTGTAATGTATAAATGTATGGGGTTATACAATGACTAGCTTAGTATCACAGTCATCTTTAGCACAGAAAGGTACACATTAGAAATCTGTTACTGAAGTCAGTTGCCCTCTGTCTATGTGCACCTGCCTATACTGAAATCAATTTGAGTATACTTACCATATTGAATACAATGAAAATGCAGACACAAATTGTACTGAATCTTGGATCCAATCCTCTTAAAAAGTGATATCAGAATGAGATCGGGTTGAAATATGTTGCATGGAAACACCCATGTTTTCAAATCATTTTTAATGCAGTAAAGAAAATCATCTATACTTGTGGCATGCGGTAGTCATATGTTAAGACTTTTTTTATTGCTCTGTGGTAGATTATCACAAACACTTTTAAGTCTTCTATAGTTTGCAATGTATTCTCAAATATAATTATTTAACTTCAAAACCTGCCTATAATACACAGATAATAAATATATGTTTAGCATAGGTTTGGCAGCGCAATTCCAAGTTGACCAACATAAATAGATGAATAAAATTATTCTCAAATCTTGTGTATTCAAAACGATCTCAATTATTATTGAATTTAACATGTGAAACGCGGATCATACTGAACTGGCATTGGAATCAAATTAATTCAATTCCCCATGGAAACATGGTAATTGCTTGCCCCTTATCTTTGAATATATAAAACAATTAAAGAAAACATGTACACAGTTTTTAAACTCTATTTCTACGAGTCATTTACAAGCTCATATCTTTTCATATGATGACAGAATATAAAAAACATAAAAGGAAGCTTTTAAGTGTTAAGCACACTGTAGATACAAATTTCAGAGTATAATGATGGACTTTTTTCTATGTTGAAGTTAAATATTAATTACGGCACAACACAATTTTCATGGGAGCATTAAGTGTTTCAATCAACTTATACATCACAAGAGATACTAGGCGTATTTGCTTATAATGTTTTAGATCCAGCCCAGATTTGCTTTCATGCTGCAATAAGTAATCAGCCACTCAAAATACACCACAGCAACTTGTATCACTATAAATGGGAGCAGTTCATGATGAATTATCACTTATGACATTTTCTTTGTTGAAGCACAATCACATCTTCAAGGTCATTCATTCAGCTGTTTATGAATTCATTGATAGTACAGTTCCAGATTCATGCCATCATGTATTTCATCTGTGGTACATTAAGGAATATTGCACTTTGGATCTTATGCCTACCATGAGTTTCTGATGAAACAGGAGCAAAAAAGTTGGACACATATATAACCCTGCTTAATAAGAACAGTTAAAAAAACCTCCATACAAACACAAAAGATAAAATCCCCCCATTGAAACAATCAGGGATATGTGAAATCAGCTGCAAGGAATGTGAAAAGGAAAAACAACATGAAACATTGGACAATGTTTTAAAGAACACATGAGATATTTAAAATATAAACAGACAGATAATTCAGCAGTAGCACATCATTTCTAGATTCAAAACCATAGTTTTCACAGTGAGCCCAAGTTATTAAAATTAGTACAGAATCCAATTGGATTAATAGTTTGGGAAAATCTATTAATTTTAAAAAACAAAAAGGAGGTCATAAATTTTGACATATCACAAACAAATGGACTCATCTCAAAATTCATCTATCCGGAAGAGAGACCTCCACAGGCTGCTACCACGAGTTCATCAGTGAATCTCTGTTGAAAATGGTGGCAAAAGCCACCGAAACATGTCCGAAGTAAGTTACTTTATTTAAAGAGTGAAATTTGAGTGTAACCTATGTTTTTACTCCTATTTGATTAGTTACTTCACTGTGCAATCCCATTAATGTCTTAACTAAGTTGGACACAATTAGAAAAATTACACAAATTGATATTCTCATAAATAAAATATTTGAATATTCACTTTAAAAAATTTAGAGTATTTCAACACATTGGCTTCTTTTTTACTTTTTCTCCACATACTATGTACATAGTGTATAGAGAAGGTTTTGCACTTCACCCAAAAATTTGATACTGAGATTTCACTGGAAATACATGTTTTAGGGTCCCCCATATATAAAAAGTATTTTTAGAAAAAGGTATATGTTCGTGTGTCTGTGAACATAACTCAAAAATGAAAAGTCGGTAAAATACCAAACTTGGTATTTAAGTATCTTCTAAGAATGTGACAAAGATTTTGAGGAAAAACCTCCAAACTACCCTTTACATGGAAAAAATTTTGAAAACTTTGATTTTCTATAAAATGGCTGTAACAGTTTTGATTATAATGCTGTATATTAAAGGTATTTATATGCCAAATATAATGTATATCTTGAATAGCCTCGAAGGTCTCTTTATTCTAGATGCATTTTGCTAGATTTTACGTAACTAGTAAACCATAAGAGATAGACAAAAATATGTAGATCTTGTTAAAATACACAATTTAAGTCATATACATTTTTTTCGTGGAGTTTACCATTTTTGAAGTATTCCTTGTAATTGGTTTCAGTTTTAAAAACTTTTCACATATGGGAGTTTGTCAACTCCTGGCAATGATCTTGCAGATTTCATCCACATGGCAACCAGCTTTTAAAAAATTTAATTATCAACTTAGCCTAGTGTATTCCCTTATTTACCTTCTTGTAAATATACAAGAAAGCATTTCTGCTCTTGTTTATCTTGATTAGCATGAAGTAAATTGAAGCCTAAGCTTGTTAAGGAGATGTACAGAAAAAGTCATGTGAATAGTACACATCAGATTTTTATTTATTTTTCTTTCTTTCTTCTCCACATTAAAAAGTCTTGTTCTTTGTGATGGAACACTAGCTATTAAGACAGCTTCCAAACCAGTGAATAAAAGACACATAGGAGTTAGTAAAGCCTGGATAGCCACCTCTATGGTGTGAGGGTAGCATGTGTCTCACATTTTAGGTACCAAGTTTGAATCTCGGTTGGGCAAGTTACCTGGATGAGGTTTATCTGGGCTTTTACCTTATCTTGATAAGACCAAATTTTGAGCTCTATGAATCCCAGTCTACTTTGATCAATTCATCCATTTTGTTCATTCATCTTCTGATACAAAGTATGAGATTAAAGGATGTTTAACTTATTAATTAATAAATACTGCTACTACTACTACTACTAAAACATAATAAAAATAAAAAAGGAGTCTGGGTGTTAGATTATAAACATGTTAGGAATTGTAATAACACATACCAAGATGACTCTAAAACTCTTTTCATTGTTAATTACTTCACAGATAATACATGTATAAACAAAAGTTAATCACCAAGATAAGGTGATAGTTGAAGCAAAAAGAAAGGCACCCAAAATCAAGGTCGTCTTACACGACAGATATATAACAAATTGAAATTTATATAGTTTAAATTCATTATAAAATAAAATAAATCACTCAATAGTGCATTTAAAACCCTGCATAGACCTCCCAAATGTTTGATTCTTTAGCCTGTTCTATAACTATTAACTTGAATCTTGCTTTACATTTGCTTCTTTTTATTGGTTCCATCATTAAGTACACCCTTTACAAATTTTATACCAATTATATTTACAGTACAAACTATTTGGACACACAACACACCCTACAATAATATTTGTTAGCGGTAAGAGTTCATTATTTGACATGTGCTTCTATAGGCAAAACCGTAACAATGCTGTAGGAGGCTTTTGCTTTATGACATGTGTAACTGTACCAATTGTTGAGTAGCACAGAGTGGGTAAGACTGCAAAATTGAATAGCCAATGCAGCACTTTTGTAAATATTAAAGGTCATTACCCAAATCACTGTGCACATTATTATCCAGATGATCACTGTTCTAAACTAAATTTACAGGTCCATTGATAGTTTGGTGATCTTCTTATAGGAAGGACATATAACTATATATTTTTGACAAAAATTTATACCTCGTCTTATTTAAAGGTCTCTTACCCACTAAAATATATGATGTATTTTATTCTAGGCAATTTAAAGATGGCATGCTGGAATTTGAGCCTTGGAAGAATGCTAACTAAACACAAGACAGAATGATGATGATTGCTGTTTAGCGGCGTTCAACTACTAAGGTCATTAGTGCCCTTAAAAAACAAAATCATGAAAAAAAAAAACAATATAAAAATAAATCATAGATAAAATAACAGCCAAAGTTAGATATAAAACCAGTGTAAATAAAACTATTAAATGCAAAAACAATAGATAAATTTAAAAAACAATATCAATGGGGTAAAAAGGATATAAATATAACTAAAACTAAATCCTCAGGGTAAAAGTCAATTATGATAAATCATTTAAAAACAATACTCCATTACAATCTGTCTGGATAAATAAAACTAAAGTCTTATTGGAAAAGTCACTTTGGATAAAGATTTAAAAAACCCTATCTACTGCTTTCTTGTCATTGATAAGGACCTCTGCAAGGGAGACCGGCAGCTGGAGAGCAACACACACTAGCAGTAAATGCCATACTGACAATGCCACTCAGTGGACAGATAAGAGTATTGCAGCGACCAATGCACAATAAAGCCAATATAACCTCCTCATGACAAGATATACGAGAGGAAGTTACCCAGCTTACAGGGAGATCCTTCACTTCTCTAAGCTTGTTTCTATGCATAGCTGACCACCCATCAAAGCCAGCATGAAAGTGCATCTCTGCACAGTTACACAATTGCAACATTGGGTTCTGTGGTTACCACCTATACTTCCAAATCTGCCAGTTCATTCCCCAGCACGCCAACATGACCAGGAATCCATGCACACTGCACATCAACAACGTAATCATGTAAAATGGAGGGCATTCTAAATGTGCTGCACAAGAGGATGGTAGTTGTACAGCTCACAAATGCTCTGAAGAGCAGTAACAGAATCACTCGGAATAAGAGTCTCCCAAATTTTGACGGCAAATATAGAGAATGGCTCAATGCCTGGTATATAGCTCTACAGTATAAATGGATGTGCTAATGCAAACCAAAAGTATATGGTTCAGCCCCAGTGACAAAGACACTTCCAACACCATTGGTGTACTTACTTCCATTGGCATATATACAATAATGGTCATTGTAATGTGATAAAAGTTCTAAAGAACAAGTACAGATACTAGACACAGGCATTGCAGATTTCTTGCATGCTATCATTCCAAGATCTATGTGGGATGTAGCACATCTTCTCCCCCTTCAGAAATTAGTCAAATCTTCTAACAGCTGTTTGCCATGTGGTTGAAATCCATTTCTATGCATGGCATGATCTTACAAATTCTACGTGGGAAAATAAAGTATTTTAAATCTGAAACAAATAAGGAATATCTCAGAAATGGGCAATCCCCCCCCCCCCAAAAGTCATTGTTTTAGCAGCAATGACTAAAAAGCGAGAAGAGTGAAAAGTTGTAGTTATAAATGCAATAAAGCACGGAATGCATTCCTGAATAGCTGTTACTAGTAGAGTTCGGAATGTATGCAAAATGCATGTTCTTTTTTTTATATATTTAAAAGTATGCTTAAATGATAAATTTTCTTACTCACTTTTCCTAACAATTTGCCCAGTATTTGTAAATTAATACATATAAATGTACATTTAGGGGGAAAATGCATATACTTTAGGTTTTAAATGTTTTAAATGCATGTTTTACTCTTGAACGTGGTATTAAATTATATTTTCCCCTTCAGATAATAATTACTAGTACTTAATAAAGTCTCTGCTAACAAGTAAGATATATTTTAAAATATATACACAGATATATAGTACATATTCATTTAAAAATGGATGCATGGTATATTTAAGTATGTTCTAGCATAACTCGGAGGGCCAGAGAGAAACCAAACTTTAAGTATGAAGATATGACTTACAATGAACACAAGGTAATCAGTGTGTTTATTTACATCCATGAACAGGGATATACTATGCGTCTTGTGAAATAATGTTATGCAATTAAGATTAAGACAAAAACTAGGTAATTACCATGAGCAACCATAAAGTCAAGGAAAATCCAATCAGTATAAGGCAAGTCTGCCCATGATTTGAAGCTTCCCCATTTTTCGTTACCGGCTTAGAGCTCAGTTATGTTTCGATACTTGACAAATGAAATTATTTGAATATCAGAAATGCCACCCACAAAAGCATCTCAACATCTGTTTACGTAAATATGTAAATGTATTTGGAAGTAATATTTTTGTAGTGAAGATGTTAAGATATTGTTTTGTTTGGTATGTGAAAAAAGTGTTTTTGCAAATAAGTGTTTTGCAACTACAAATCAGCTTGTCATAAGAATCAGATTAAGAAGTCTACTTTAAACCAACAATTGAATACAAGCACAGTAAGTGAATTGTCAAGTTCGAATGATAGTTTTTCTAAAGATTTGTGTTTAGCTTTTGTGATCATCAGCCCATAGATAACAGTATGCCACAATAATAGAAGAGATGACACTCTTTGAAGTGAGGAACACGAATTTGCCAGCACAACCCACACTGACTCCTGGAGGTTACAATGAGTAATTGGCTGGATATTGAGTAGTCCTGGCAATCTCTCTGGCATTTCCTATTCAGGAAATCACAAAGAACCAAATGGACATCCATTTAGCAGAGTATCTGTGGTGGGAAAACATAAAAAAAGATTAGGTAACCCATTCAAACACTGATTGAAAGGTTTACACTGTTGTGTAGTGTATCAGTTCAAATATGATGGAAAGGAAAAAAAAAACAACAACAACAACAATGTTGCGATTAGTTAAGATAATTGTTTTATTATAATTTAGATAAGAGAAGGCAATGAGAACAGTTGCCGTGTATTTGTGTTTAGGGTCTTGGCAACAAAAACTAATGTAGTTGTAGGAGCAAAATTGGCACCTTGTTTGTTTGTGTTTGTTCATTTGGTCCCACTGCAAACAAGAGCTCAGGGACGTTGAACACAACATACAAACGGAACATGCATTATGACCTCTAGAACACCCAAAATCACTAATATTATTTCTTTCTATTTTTCTAACAAAGAAAGAAGAGAAGAGAAAATTAGTAAAATATATATTTTTTTAAACCATTACCACTGCAAGAGTAAACCTACATCACATGCTATAAATTACCATCATGTATTATTTGCCGTACATTGTAGGGATATTAAGAAATTCCTCAACAGTATATGGGGGGGGGGGGGGGTGAGAATATAAGAAAATGTTTAAAATTTTCTTAAAGATTTTATGTTGACTGTGATTGTCTAATAGCTTGAGATAACTTGGAAGGTCGTTATGTATATTTTATTGCAGAGTAGTAACAGCCTTTCTGAAACAACTCTATGTAAATCACGTGTCTGCCTTGTACTGTGTGATCATGCACGGCAAGGTTTATTGTAAAGTTATCATAATTATCTGCAAGATAGTTCAGCAGAGAACATATGCATTCACCTGCCAGAGTAAGAATTTTTTGGGCTCTAAATAATGGCCTTCATGAATGAAGGGAAGCAACAACACAAATAATACCTAGGCTCTTTTTTACTTTCTCCATACGCACTATGTACATAGTGTATAGAGAAAGTATTGCACTCCACCAAAAAATTCGATACCGAGATTTCACCGGAAATATATGTTTTAGGGTCCCCAATATCCAAAAAAAGCATTTTCACAAAAAGGTCTGTGTGTGTGTGTGTGTGTGTGTTTCTGTGAACACGATAACTCAAAAACGAAACGTCGGTAAAATAACCAAACTTGGTATTTAAGTTTAGTATCTTCCAAGGATGCGACACGAAGATTTTGAGAAATATACCCCCCACCCCAACTACCCTTTAAATGGAACTCTTTTCGAACATTTTTATTTTCTCAAAAATGGCTCTAACGATTTTGATTAAAATTTTGTATATTAAACATATTTACCTGACAAATAAAATGTATATCTTGAATTTTCTGGGAATAGCCTCTGAAGAGTAGTTTATTCTGGATGAATTTTACTAAATTTTGAATAACTGCTAAACCGTAAGAGATGGACAAAAACTTACTACACAAGAAATGTAGAGCACATTAAAACACACAATTTATGTTATATACATTTTTACGTGGAGTTCGTCGTTTTTGTGACCTTATTTTTGGTTTCTGCTATGAAAAACGTGTACTTTTCTCATACAGGAACTTGTCAGCTCCTATCCATATAGACAAAGGAACTTCATTGGCATAGCAACCAGCTTTTGACTATCAGTTTAACCTACAGTTGTCCCTTATTTCGCTTCTACTGACAAGGAAGCGTGTAATTAGACTATTTCTGCTATTTTTTTCTGATTAGCATAAAGTAAATAGAAGTATAAGCTTTTTAAGAATTATTTGTTGCAGGGATATGGAGAATATCATGTGAATGGTACACATCAGATTTTTGTAATATGCTGTGTGCTAAATTGCCCCAGATAATAATTCCATACTTTATCAGCGAGTGGAAGTACGCAAAATATGCTGTTCTTAAAGTGTTTTCATTAAGCAGGTTCTTTAAATTTCTTAATGCAAAGCATGTACGGAATTTGTCTCTCTGATCTCAGTGCATGTGCAGTTAAGTACCTCTGGACTTTGGTTTTATTGAGAAAACATTTGCAGGGCATAATCTAATGAAGAGTCAGGAAATGAAATGGACTGGCATAAACATTTACAGTATAGCTCGTATATATGTTCGGATTAAGTGCAAAATGAAAAGAAATACAGGAAATAAAACATGTAGATTAAACAAAACATAAGGTAATATGTAAAGCACAGCATATATAAACTAAAGAATAAATATGCTCAAAATGATTGGAAATAGCATGAAAAAGGCTGCAAATTACTTCACGTAAAGGGTAGTTACAGAAGGAGGAACATTCTGAAAATCTTGGTAAAAGTTGCATTGTTGAGAGATACTGAAATTAAATACCAATTTTGATGTGTACTCAGTGTTTCTTTTTGAAATATTGTATCTCCTCCCTCTAAAACACACAAATGGCTGGCATCCAGCGAAAACACTTTCTAAAATTGTCTTCTTTGGCACTCGCCAGAATTATTAACCATGCTAAATTACCTAAAATATTACGTATGTACGATGAATATACCGATGTCGAGAAGGTACCGGTCGGGAGTTTACCTGTAAATAAAGTAATATCTTTAAACTATAGTAGTTATAAGGATACAGTCTTGTAGTTTAATGTGGTCCTTGAAAATTGTGTACCACTTTTTCAGCACAATCTTTTCCCATCTCGTTCCAGTTTGTGCGGCTATAAGCTTCTTCAGATCACCAATTGTATCATCTGGATTACATTTTACACGAACTTTCTTTCCTAGTCGATCATTGCAGGTTACCTCCAACATGTCTGCAATGCTGTCACTACCTCTAAGATATAAAGTGAAAAATAATTAAAAGTCAATAAATAACTCAATTATTTAATACTTTTTTTGCAATACTCTTCACTTTTGTGCATAAATGTTCAGTTTCTTAATAACGAATCTTTTGAATACCAAAGAATTACTAACCCCGTTTCAGCCTGAAACTTTCAGGACCTCCTAGAATTCTGGTTGGCTGTTTACACTACAGATCCGATTTCTTCTTCTTCTTCTTGTCTGGAGAAATATCAAACTGTTTAACAATAAATAAAGCTAACAGTATTTCTATTACTTACACGGAATTGCTACGCATCCATGTCAATAGCTCAAGCGATCAATCGAAACTATTTAAAACTAATGTTAATTAAATGTTTATGTGAAATCTAAAGATCCATTTAATGCAGAAATTAACTTTTTTTTTCTCAGCAGGAGCGTTCACAAAAGTATGTACTGAACAAGAAAATAAGCTCGGAATTTTGAATTGCCAAGGTTAATCATGAAAGGCTCAAAACAATAATATAGCAGTAGCTCTGAAAACTGCTTTATATTAAATGATATACAAATAAAAGGAACATCCTTGCAATACTTCCAATTAACCAATTAATTCCAGAACTAAACAGAAGTTTGATAATGTTTATCATCCGCTATTACTACATATGGGGGACCGCTGGTGATGACGCGAGCCACCTAGGTGAGAGACGAACGATCTAACCACTCGGCTACGGCGCAGCCTGAACAGAAAGAGCCAACTTTTATTGGTTTGTTAGGGCTGATTAGCTATTGTATTACGTTTCCTGTAAAAATTAAGTTTGAACGCCCAAAAACGAAAGTTACGCTCAATAAATTAAGTATGTTTTAGAAAATTAAATATGTCCAATTACACAAGCCCTAGTGATTATTATTATTATTATTATTATTATTATTATTATTATTATTATTATTATTATTATTATTATTATTATTATTATTATCATCATCATTATTTATGACCAGAATTTCAGAGATATTCGTTATTATTGGTGTACATGTTTCAATGTTTAAACTTTTCTCAAATGGGAAAGCGTCATTTTGGGCAAAAATACTTCTTTTTGAAAGGGGGGCCCTTTGTGTATGTGTACAGCCTTCATGCAAAGATAACAGAAATTATATAGCGACCAGCTTTTAGCTTTCCTGCTAATTTTTATCTTCATTATCGTGACACAGGTAGAGAAATAAACTTTTCTAAGAAAAGTATGTTGCAGAATAGTAGAGAAATTCTTGCGTATGAAAACTCAGATTTATTCTCAGACAATTTGGCATGGTTTTATACACAGTACATTAAAACATTTTAAAACAATTGCTTAGGCTACCACAATATAATACTTATATAAATACCTAATGTGAATATGCAACTTAAAAATTGGAGAATAACGATAATAAAAGAAACGATTAACGCATTTGTAAAGCATTAGTAATGATGTTTGTGATTTGATTACACTTCGTCCGAGAACCAGAACTACCATCGTAATTCACCTTATCGCAGGGCCAAGCGTGCCTTGTCCTGTCCCGTTCATGAGCCTTGGCACGTCTCTGGTCAGGTGGGGAGGCAAGAGGTAGATGTCAACGAACAAACAGATACTGCCAGAGAAGAAACTGGTGGAAGACACGATAATGTCCTTGGAAGCAGCTGTGGGTTTAGATGTGTGAAAAAATGCTGGAATCAACATTTATCAAGATATTGTGGCAGCATTATGCAAGTGCTGGACAATGATGGTTTGGGGAGAGACAAACGAAAGGATAACCACTAGTGCTAGACTGCAGAAATTCAGATTTTATGATAAAATGGCTATATAGGAAATGCAAAATAGTGATTTTATCCGAAAATTGAAGGCTTGTCGCACAAGGTGACGAACGGAGAAATTTCTCAAATTGTAAGCTCAGCTGATGTTATAAGTGTAGTAGAAACTTGGTCGTTAAGAGATAATAATGAGGATACTCATGGGAAACGCATCAAAAGGAAAGTTAAGGAGACAAGTTCGGGAGATTTATGTTTGTTGGTGAAAGTATTTAATGAATGAAGCGAAAAGTAGTTTTCTGTTGTGTGCTAAATAAAGTTTGGGAGAGGGAAAGTATAATATTGCAATAATGTATAACCTAAAAAGTTGTTCGGAATTCAATGACCCACATTTATTTAATAAGCTGAGATAGAACATAGAAGAAATATTAAACAGAGGCGTGTGCAAAAGTTTTATAATAATGCACCGACTTTAATGCAAGAGTTTGAGAAACTCAAATTCGGTTAATTTATTGTGAAGGAGAGCTAGCTGGGTTAGGGAAAGAGAAGGAAGGGCAAAGATATATGCATAAATAATGAAGACAAGAAGCTAATCGAATTTTGTGAAGAATTTGGTTTGGAGATGTGCAATGGGGTGCAAAGAAAAGCTGACTTGATGAGTTTATTTTAATGAAAAGTAAAGGACAGAGTGTTATAGAATACATTGAATTTTATCATATTTGGACAAATACTGTATGGATTTTGAGGTGCTAAATATAGCTAATTCTAGTGATCATTTTCCTTTAAAGGCAGTATTCATAGGTATAAATAAGGAATAGGAAATAAGCCCTGAGCAGAAAGGAATGAAAATTCAACAATATAAATAGAAAGTAAATATAGCAGAGGAACTGAGAAACCAGTCAAATATGCTAAGACAATAAGCATAAAGGAAATGCTGAAAGACAATAATATTAAGGACGCTGTATTAAAACTAGAAGAGTTACTGAAACATGCAGGGTCAAAACTGAGACAAGATGTGCTCTGGAATAAAATAGATTTAGAATGGAAGATATTGAAAGACCAGAAATGGTAGAGAGTTTCAATTTGAAAAACTCATTGGTAATGTACAGATATGTGAAAGTGATCTGAAACAAGGAAAACAACATTGATATAGCGATAAAGTAGCAAGAAAGGGCGTTGCATTGCCTAGAACAGAAGTAATGAAATTGAAGGTTTGAGGAGGGAGGGATTTTTTTTTTTTTTTTTTTTTTGACAGAAATGCCCCTCGCGTTACCCGAAGGATAAGGAACAACATATAGTTTTAGAATGTGAAGAAACTGGAACGCTTAGGGAGAGGGTAGGTAAAAAAATGCAATGGCCAGCGTTACCGAGAGAAATTCAAGCGATAAAGTTAATGAATATAAAATCTAGGATAAGTTAAATCTAAATTTCAAATTTTTAAGGTAGAGTAGGAGCTTAATGGTTGAGGGAAATTAGTAAGCAGGACGAATAAGAAAATTAAGCGACATGGGTAGTATTCATTAAATGCAGTTTATGAGAACCCAATAGCTCAAAAACTTTAGGCTTTGAGTCTGATGAGCCCATGGATGCATAGTCGTCCTCCATAATCTATGGGTAATATCCTAGACTCAGATTCCCAAGGTCACGAGTCCAAACCCGGTGGAAGGCGATGGATTTTTTCGGCGTTAAAATCTTTAGCATAACTTCCTGCCGAAGGTGAGCAAAGACGTTGGCTCCGTGTCATAGATTTAGGCACTTAAACAACCCTCATGCCTGATAAAGAGACCTCTGAAAAAATGAAACTGAGTTTCATGTTCAATATAGAATAGGAGCTAAGAACCGCGGCTGTTAAAGAGATTTCATTAAATTATATAAAAAAAAATAAGAATACCTAGGGCGCACAGCAACTCAGTGTAACGACAAGTAAGTAAAGAATTGCATACTAATGTGAGAAACCGTGGAAATTAACGTATTGTGATTATGGTTAGTACTTGGTAGAAAAAAGTAAAAACAATTTACAGAAAACAGTATCTGTGAATCTGTGAGCAACAAGCAAATAGCTTAAAACTGTTTTCAACGCCGATCGAGAAAACTACTGGGAAGATATTGTCCACAGAGAAGACCGAAGAAATTGAAACAAAATGTGTAAAATCTATGAGCAAAGCGGAAAATATGAAAAACAAGAAACAAAAGTGGGAAGGTATTAGACTTTTTTGTAGTGTGTAACGCCCGTTTTAACTAATTGTGGCACCGCCGGCGATGACACTGATGATACATGAATGAAGATGGAGCACCGGTGCAATGTGATGGCGGGGGAAATCGGTGAACACGGGAAAACGTGCCGCTTTGTCCACCACAAATCTCACATGCGGTCGCTTGGGATTGAACCCTGGCCGTCTAGGTGAGATGCGATTAGCCTAACCACTCGATCACGCCGCGGCCCTGTTTAAAAGTAGTTGAAACAGGATTTTTGAATAATTTAGCACAGATTATATGTAAAAAATAAAGCTAGGTGTAAGCTATCAAACAAAAATATTGGTTACAAAAATATAAGGTTGACCAAGGAAACTAGCATAGTTTACTTAAGTCATTTTCCACGAAAACAATCGATGAATTCAGTGTGCTAACAGCAACTCGTAGACGATGCAAAACAATCCATGAATTTAGTGTGCTAACAGCAACTCGTAGATGATGTATATAATGCATTTTAAATACATTTAATTTCTGCCTTCAAGGAGGGTTACAAAAATAAGCATACCAATTAAACAACCACAACATAAATGGACAACTCCTGGTATTATAACATTTAGACATAGGATGAAATTTCTGAGTAGAGTATGAAAAATGGAAAAGTGACAGCAGAACAAGGCATACTATAAAAATATATATGTATAGAACAAGCTGTTGATTGAGAGAAAAATTGGTTAATGCAAACCTCATCTAAAAATAAAAAAATACACCTAAAACCACAAGGAGCTTGGTTAAACAAGAAATCAACTAAGATACGAACATCCTAAAGAAACCTAATCCTAGGCATAAGGGGCATAAGTGATCTAAAACAAGCAGCTAATCTTTATGACTACTACACAAATATAGCTCAAACATCTTACATAGTAGTCCACAGTATAGTTTTTTAAAAACCAAATAAAACACCTAAGCAATGTAAAAGTATAAAGTCCCAATCACAAAGGCGGAATTGGTGGTATAATTAAAAGTCTGAAATATAAATCATCGTGTAGTATCAATGAAATTTCTGATAGTCTTATAAAGAAATGTTATCAAAATTAAATAAAACCCTTAAGTCGTATTATAAATTCTTCAGTTTCAACAGGTGAATTTCCAGAGAAATTGAAGGTGTGGCGGGAATTTTGCCCGGCCATCTAATTATTTATCAACGTATATTTTGCAATGTAAATAGTGTGTTTATTTTTATTTGTAGTAATATAATAAACTTTAAAATATTTCATTACTAATGTCTAAAAATAATATATTTAGCGATTGTATACGTGAACCTGGGGTGTTCTTTTGGGAGGAAAAAGACCGAAATCGCTAGAAAATTTACTGTAATGTTGCTATTGTATTCCAAAAGTCCCGTTCAGCGTGCGAGGTTACCAGAAATTATATTTGCCACGTCTATTGGGGTAAATGAATTTCTGCCATTGGGAAGCCGATAACTTACAAACTGCCGGGAAATTAAGAAACCGACGCGAAAAAGTTCGGCTAATAAGAACGAGATTTTAAGGCGCAAAGCCAGGTTTAAGAATCACATAAATACGGGTGTGCGGAAGACAAAAAATCTTGTTGCTCGTTGCTTGTTGTTAGTTTCGTTCAACTAGTAAAGTGTGCTCTATTGCCCAAAGCAGGGAAACGAGGTAAAGAAGATGAATTAGTTGTGCGAGAGTATAGATCACTCGAAGTAATGCTCGCGTCTGAGTAAAGAAAATCAGGAAGTGAGAAATTCTTACCGCACCGCGCGAGGTCTCGAGCCACAAGAACCGCAACATTATAACATTAAAAGAACGTACCAGGTCGACTTCTCAACCAACAAATAAATGTGAGTCAGCAAAAATGACTCGTGTTCTTTCTGTTCTCCAGCCCCTGAAAAAGAGACGAGCCCCATGATATTTCAGCCGCCGGCACGATGACACCGTAGCGTCCAGGAGTGAGGGAGAGACAGCCCAAAGGGAGGAGGCGACGGAGAGCTCACCAAAGCAGTTACTTGGTGACAGACGAGAGGTGGAACGGTCGCAAAGGTATCATAGGTTAAACCAAACCAGTTAAACTTATAGACCAGTATTATTACTTTCAGTTTCTACGAAAATAATTGATAAAGTGATGTGCAATGATTTGCATAATTCTGTACTAAACATTATATAATAACAAACAAACAATATGGATTTGGAAAAGACAAGTTCATAAATACAGCAATAGTAGATTTTGTTAAACATGTATACGAATTCATGGATTAAAAAAAGAAAGAAAATATTGGTACATTTTTATTCCTATTGAAGTCATTTGAATTAGTAGAACATAGTATTTTGCTGGAAAAATTATCTGTTATTGGCATACGTGAAATAGCGAAAAAATGGTTTTAAGAATATTTAACTTCCCGACAGCAAATGGTAAAAATCTCATATGTACAGGAAACCACATCTGAAAATAAAACGTACCTTTCGTTAAGGGCAGCAGTGCACTAAAGAATACTAGAGGGTTCGATTCCTGGTCCTGTTTTTGTTACTGATTTACTTAAGTGACTAAAGTATTCCTTAAAAAAAAATAGTTACACAATTCTATTGGTTGATGACATCAGCGTTTATATTTCTGTGTATAATTTAAGGTTCCTACAACGTAAAATGGAACAGACAATAGGTGAACTACAAAGGTGGTTTAACGCATTAGATTGCTAATAAACTCAGAAAAAAACAATAGAATATAACTCGATATTAAACAGAACAGATTTACTAGTTATCCCACTATAAGGTTTAAAGAAAAAGGATATTACATATATAGATATTCTTTTCTGGGTGTATGAGTGGACGAGAATCTAAAATAGAATGCTCATATTTAGAAGTTATCCCAAAAGATGAGTAGAACAATCTACGTGATTTTATTCACCTCGAAAGTTATGGATCTAGCATCTGTTCTCTCATTTCCTGCATTTTTCAATCGATACTTTCCTTTGGTGTAATGTTTTGGGGAATTCAAAAGTGCCAAATCTATTTTCAAAATTCAAAACAGCAGACTCCGAATAATGTGTGTATGTGTGTGTGCGTGTGTTTGTGATACTGTATGCTACACAAAAAGCCATGTGACTAGCGTAAGCTCAGAAATGCATTTTCAATACACAAGAATTAAAGATAAGATTCATATAGCCCACATAATTTAAGCACATTTGAACAGTTTTGTTTATACAGGTATACAGCTTTACAAGAGATTACCTATTTCTATGAAGAAAATACCTACACTGCATAAATTTAGAATTACAGTGCGAGCCAAACCTCTTGACATTTGATGCGTGCCCACTAATACGGCAGTAGCCAATAGCAACGACGCAGCGTTACCTCATACGGACAGTATCCCTCGCCGCTGGTAAAACTCTAATTACAATATCAAGTGCGCGCAGGCATATTTCATATTTCAGAAAAGTAACAAGCAGCTAGGATAAAAGGGGATATTTTCCTGAACAAGTACGAAAAAGAATAATATTTTTACACCCGGTGGTTCGTATTTTAAATCACTAATTTATAGCAATCTTCGTGATGTTTAAATGGAGACTAATACTTAAAGGTTACGATTTTATTAGTTATAAATCCATTGCTGTCGTAATTTCATACAGTGTAATACAATAGACATATTTATCACCTAATAACGTGAAATTCTCCATGTTCTAAAAAAAATTAGAAATAGTTATTCGGCGAGGCTTTCTATAAAGGTACGATCTAGTCATGGAAGTATTTAAAAAAAAAAAAAAAACTCTAACGCAGCTCTAAACATAATGTATTGTTGTTGTTTTTTTTTTTTCAAGAAAATTCCATTTGGAAAACCACTGATAAGTGCATTTTAATAATTATTATGCCTATTTCTGCACAATGCAGTCCTAGAGCCAAGTACGTTGGTAGGCACATGCTATACTTTTTTCATTCAGCATCTCGTTACTCGGAATGCACTAACAATAAACCAACTGAGAACTATGCTAAAATTCAGCAACTGTCATCTCATTGTCAGAAAAGTATAAACGATGGAATATATTGCACCTTATGCGATAGCTCAAGGTTAAAACATTGATAACGCATGTAGACACTGTTGATGCGTGCATGCTGGAACTGGAAAATAAGTGCCTCGGTTGAGAATTAAACTGCGGTGAATTCAGTTCGTACAGTGATAAACTTTGTACTAGTGTTCATAAAGTTGACTCTTTCAAGAAAATGTCGCTTAATATGCCAATTACGGGTACCAGTGCATACAGCAGTAAGGTTAGGGTTGTTGTGTTCAGTTTATATACTTTCTTTAGAAAGTATACAAACGAAGAAAGCCGCAAAAATCTTAACTTTACCAAATGCCAAGAACTTATGGCAGAGGTGTGCTCATTAAGTGCATCAACTGCATCGCCTGCGCGTAGGGAAGCAAAAAAGGCGCACGCAGAGCGATCTCCAATATTGTTAACTTCGCCCAGAAAGCACATACGGTATCTAAGAGAGTGACAAACCTTAACCATTTCGAAAAAGATGTACGGCGTAGTGTTTTTGAGTTTTATGATCAAGGATAATTTCCAACAGTAAAAGAAAATAACGATGCCACTTAGGGAAAAGATAGGGTATGCATGTTCTGTTTTTCCACTAGGAGGCTTCTGAAAAGTTAAAGACTTAAATATAGGAAAACACTTGATGGGCGACAGTTTGTAATGGAACGAAGCGACATTGTTGCTGCGAGACTAAGTTTCGCGCATCATGCATGATATCAGACTATCAGGTGACACACGACCTATATATTATTTGGACGAAACATGAGTAAACCAGAATCAATCAGTGAGGTATATTTGTCAGGGCTCTTCTAGAAATGGAGGTCTAAAAGTTCCAATACGGAAAGGAAGTAGACTTATAGTTTGTCACGTAGCATCCGCTCATACAGGTTTTCTTTCAGAAAGTAAATGGGTGATTAGATCGAAAAAACAAAACAAATGAATATCACGAGGAGCTGACATTACATTCATTTCGGGAGTGGTTCTTAAACATACTTTAAATCATCTAGAGCAGTGTTTCCCAACCTTTTGAAGTTCACGGCACCCTTGGGAATAACATTAAACACCAGGGGCACCCTTCCTTGAATTAAAAGAAAATTAAGCTTAATATGTTAATTTATTGAAATATTATATAATAATAACGTACACCATAACATAATACAGTAAATTTTACTACAATCACTAAGTAAACATACATCAATAAATTTTGTTCCATTAATGATTAATGTGAAACTTGTGATTGATGCTTAGAGCACAGATATGTGATGTCGGGTTTTACAGTTGACAGTGAAACACGCAAATCATCCTCAAGGTTATTCAGTCTATTTCTTGCTTTGCATTTTATTGTCACCATAGCAGAGAAGGCTTGCTCGCATAGATAGGATGTTGAAAAGGGAAAAAGTGCGTTAATTGCTTTCTTCATTAGGTTAGGGTACTCCTCTCTCCGTTGAAGCCAAAAACCAGCCACCGACGCCTCGCTCTTAGTGAACTTACCTTTGAGTGTGGAATCAGCGCAAAGATCAATAAATTCATCTCATTCGCAATCAGTGAAATCTATTTCCTCTGCACTATCTACGAAATCAAATGGTGAGACAACCCAGTCGAGATTCGTAGTGGAAATAGTTGGAAAGTACGCATCTATTGCATCTTGCAATCTTGATAAGTGATCACAAATGCGGTCTTTCAGTTTACCCAGATCTTTATCTCCTGCCACATTAAGAAGAGATGGAAAGTTCGACAAATCTCCTTTTTGAACTGCAGACTTCCAAGAACTAAGTTTTCTTTTAAAACCTTTCATTTTATTGGTTGAGGAGATTATTGTTTCATGTCGACCCTGCATCGAAACATTCAGTCCATTCAGCTTATGAAAAATATCTGCCAGATACGACAGTTCAAAACACCAAGAATCACTTAGTAAGAGCTCATGAAATGTGTCTTGATTTTCGTCCTTAAAAAAAGTTTTTAGCTGTTCTTTAAGTTCGAGAAACCAGTTCAATACACGACCCCGCGACAACCACCTTACTTCTGTGTGAAGTAACAAAGAGGTATGAGCTGCATCCGTTGCGCGACATAACTGTTCAAAAATTCTGCACTTTAAAGGTCGAGACTTCATATAGTTCACCATTTTCACAACTTGGTTAAACACTTCAGCAAAATCTTCATTACACGCTTTCACGACTAATGCCTCTCTATGCAGAAAACAGTGAGTTATAATAATGGATGGATTTTCATTGAGAGCTCTGGCAGTAAAGCCTTTAATTTTCCCAGACATAGATGGTGCACCATCTGTACATATACCACAACAGTCTTTCCATGAAAGATCATAGTCATTGAGGTAGGAATTAATAGAAACGAAAATATCATGGCCTGTGGTTGTAGTCTCCAGCGGTCTACAAAACAGAAACTGTTCACTAATATCTTTTTTATCAATATATCTGATAAAACCAAGGAGTTGCGGTTTGTCACCAATATCGAGTCTCTCATCTACTTGCAAAGCAAATGTTCTATAAGTTTTTATTTTCTCCGTGACTTGTTCGTTGATATTGCATGATATTTCAGATATCCTGCGGCTGATTGTGTTGTTGGACACAGGAACTTTCGAAATTTGATTAGCTGCTCCTTCGCCAAGTATTGTTGAAACTATAACTTGACATGCAGGGCCAATGATTTCCTCTCCAAGAGTATGAGGTTTCTTTTTTTTAGCCATCAGTCCTACTACTTTAAATGAGGCTTCAAGAGCAGTATCACCTATGGTCATTCTCTTTACCATTCGCACAGTTGTTTTCTTCTCCCCTTCTAATATATGTGAAAAATACATTACACTTTTCTGTGACACACTAGGATGCTTTGTTGTAAGATGCCGCTTCAGTTTGCTAGGTACCATGGCCTCGTTGCTAAGTGTTTCGCCACAAACTAAACACACAGGGATAGGGTTTTCCTCGTTATTCCACTTAAATCCATACGCTAAGTAACTGTCCTGGTATGTTCTTTTCTTTCGTTTGTCTTCTTTATGTGGTGAATTCGACGGTCCGTGAGAAACTGTAAGATTTGGCTTCTTAAGGCAAGCAGTAGGAGCCGACTGTTCACTTTCACTGTCCTGGCGTTTACGTTTAACAATGAACTTATCCATAGATAAACACTGTGAATCAACGCGAGGAAGACAACTGAAAGCGCCAAGCGGCGTACACTTTTATATATTCATCTGTCGAAGTCTCGGGAATGTTCGTGAGGAAGCAAGTAGTCTCGGGAATGTTCGGCAGGGTATAGATGTAATGCCATCTGTGGGATACTAGTATAACTGAATTATTGAAATGAATCGACCACTATCACCATCTGCCGTGCATGAGAGTAATTGATTTGATTTATTTTATTTCAAGACCTTACAAGACTTAAGGCTTCAGTAGAAGGTATTTTTGTTTTGTTTATCTCAATATCTCGCGGCACCCCTTAGCTAATCTCACGGCACCCTAGTGTGCCGGGGCACACCCGTTGGGAACCGTTGATCTAGAGGAAGGTAGTATAATTATTATGGATAATGCGCCTTATCCTTCTGCTACTATAAACAAAATTCCTAATACTTCCTTCAGAAAAGGCGACACGGTTAAGTGGTTAGAAGAAAAAGGCGTTGTGTTGTGTTCTTTGGAAACAAAAGATAAGCTTTTAGAAAGGTTGCAACCTTTCAAAAGTAGTGAGACATTTTTTGAACTGGATCTACTGGCAATGAAATGGGACATCAGGTTATAAGACTCCCCCCTACCACTGCAAGTATAACCTATAGAACTTATATGGGCTCAAGTAAAAAGCGAAGTCGCTTAAAAAAACAATTCTTTCAAAATTGCAGATGTGAAACAATTAGTTAATGATGAACTTGATAAAATATCACGACAAGACTGGGTTGCACGTGTAAAACATTGGGAGAAGCTACAAGAGGAGGATTTCCAAAAAGAAATAGGACACCAAGACAATTTAGAGCCCATTTTCATTAACCTAAAAGACGACAGCGATTCTGAAGACAGTGAGTTTGATGACGACGACGACGACGACGACGACTGTAATGATATCGAGGATGATGAGAATACGCCGTTAGCTGTGCCATTTGAATAACAAAGGACGCATAGAAAGGTATGTTTTTCTTTCTCTATTTGTATATTACATTTATATTCTTGTTTTCTTGTAATGTTTAAGTGAATATTGCAATTACAATTGTAACAAGCGCGTAACGTTCTGACGAAGCGAAATGAAGCTGGGCAACCGCGCGGTCGCCGCGTATTTGCTCTCACAAAAGGTCAAGAAGTTTGGCCCGCACTATGGTGTGAAAAAGCTTCTTATGCAGCGTTGTTTTTATAGTATAATAGAGTTTTATGAATGCTGTTTGAAATTAGCTAACAAATTTCCATTCATTTACGATCTGTTTGTATAAAATGTTCTATGAAATACATTAGTAATATTAGTGTTAAGATCGATTACATTGCATTATGTATTTAATATGTGTATATTACTGTAAGAATTGTAATACTTTTAAATACCTGTAAATATCTCAGATATGTCTGTATCATGTAATATGATACACAGAACAAATAAACTACTACTACCACCACCACCACCACCACCACCACCACCACCACCACTACCACCACCACCACAACGACTACTACTACTAAAATTGCAATTCTGCATTGAAAATTCTAAATGCTTCCATGTTACCTAAAACTACTAGGAAATCTTAACTAACATAAATATTTAAGAAATTGTTAAAATATTTTACAAATTCACTCCATATGCTGTGGGAGGATATTTTTGATATGCCAATATCATAATAAGGTAAATATTCGATTTTTATTTATACATTTTAACTGTAATTTTTGATACTCTTTGTTTCTGTGTACGTACAAAAAGAAAAAAAAAAAAAAAAAAAAGGAAGTACATATGCATTTATGGAGCACATTAAGTATAGTGCAGTGGCGTAGCGGTCTCAAAAGCAAATGGTGGTATATATCTAATCTCTTGTTTTGTTAAGATGGCTTTTAGCAATAGACTTTTATACCTTTTTTTTTTTTTCGTAGTACATAAACCCATGTGTATCCCTTGACAAGTTCTACGTTTATGGCTTCCTGACCTAAACGAACCTACAGAATGCTTTCTAATATAATCTAATCCAATCAGGGCAGACTGCTTGTATTAGTGATTTACACTTCGCCGTTATTGTTTTGCAGTAACTATATTGAGAGGAACAATCTTGCTCTTTATCTTCTCTGGTGTAGTAAATGGTGGAAAATAAATTGGTATAATTTGCTGTATTTGTTTAAAACAAGGTATTATTGATGTTATTTGTGATATTTGCTGACGTGACTACGTATCCATTTGCTTTACCACCATAACTGTATCAAAACGCGCATCATAAAGCTGTGCATTAGATAAGTGTAACATGGTGATTTCTGCCTGTAGCATGGTGACACCTGTGCGTGTAGTGTAAATGCACAACAATAGCCTTCCTCTGGAAATTTTTACTACGAAATCTGCAGATATAAAAAAAGGGAGCTACAATTAGCTTCGTCGGTGAATTCAAAGTACATATTTTAATTAGAGAGCAGACGTCAAGTGTGTATGAGCGTTGAAGCGACGAGAGATGGAATTGTTCGGCACTGAATTAGGGAAATTAATGGTAATCAGCAGAATTTGAAGTAGGAGCTGCGACAGGATGAAAGTCCCGATCGCGTCCAGAGATAGCATCACCAGTCGGATAGGAATGCGCGTGCGCAGAAGAGAGGAAGTATACGGTAACGTTGTAGTAAAGTTTCACTTTTGCGACAGCAGTGGTTACCGCTCTGCTTTAGTAGAGAATGGCTGCTCCGATAGTGTCTCCCGCCACTTCCAAGGTTCGTGTAGTCATCCGATTTTTTGCATGCTCAAAAGCAATCTCCAGCACAGATCCATCATCAATTGTGTTACGTGTAAGAACAGAACATTATGTGTGGCAGTATGGTAAGACAATTGTGCAGGCAATTCACGAAAGGAAGAACCAATATTCCCGACAAAGACCGTAATGCCTGACCATCCTTGGTGACGTCATAAGTGTTGGAAAGTGTGCGGCAAGCAATTGTGCAGAACCGGCGTTTCATAGTTTCAGAATTCTCTTGTCACGCTCGCTTGTGCACGCAATTGTCTCCCGGTGGCTTGGTTTTCACAAAGTGTGCGCAAGATGGGCGCCTAGACAACTGACGGATGAACACAAAACTAAACGTCTGTCCGCAGCATTGACATTCCTACAGCTATACGCTGCGGAAGGAGACAAGTTTCTCGACAATATTGTTACTGGGGTGAAACATGGGTGCCGCATGCCACACCAGAGACAAAACAACAATCAATGCATTGGCGGCATAGTGATTCACCTTCGAAAACCAAATTCAAGCAGACAATCTCTGTCAAAAAAATTTTGTGCACTGTCTCCTGGGATCGACGAATTTTGTGCGAATTTTTACAGCAAGGGGAGAACGTAAATGCTGGTCGATATTGCCAAACGTTGCATAAACTCAGGCGGGCAATCCAGAACAAGAGACGTGGAATGACATTGCAAAACTGCATACACCCAACGCCACACGAAATGTGTTGAATAAGTTTGGATGGGAGGTCTTCCTACATCCATCCTACGGCTCCGATCTCGCTCCAAGATACTTTCATGTCTTCCATCTCATGAAGCGTCTTCTGGCAGGAAAACGTTTTCACAGTGATGCTGAGGTGCAGAATGAAGAGACTTCGTGGCTGCGAACATTGGCGGCAGAATCCTATGACTTAGTCATACAATTAATGGTGCACCGTTACGATAAATGCTTCAACAATGGTGTAACTATACAAATAAATATTTCTGATATATTGATGTTTTTGTTCTCTATATCGGCCATCGGGACTTACTTTCTGGATGCACCTCGTAATGACATTTTTATTAAATGATGTATGTCTCATAATTGTAAGACGCGTTTAATGTGCTTGTGCGTTATTAATAATGGGATCAAATGAACTAATCAACTAACAAATAAGCAATCAAAAACAGACTATCTACTGGAAATTTTAGGTAAGTGTATTTAGTATTAATGAAATAGCTGAGCGCCTCTTTCCGCCAGAACTAACATTATGTAGGAACCAATTTTGCTTCTATTTCTGGCTTGGATGTCCAGTAATGGTTTCACCGTACAGGTGGCGGAACAGGAAGTTGTGTTTTGTCATTCTCCACATCATTCCTAATGAATGAAGCACAGCTGTTGCTAATATGGCTCTTCAAAACGAATTATTAACCAAGGCCGAAGATATTGCCGACCAGGTATTAATACTTTCTTATTCCCTTGGATTTCAATAATTGGTTCACGACATTTAGGTTACCACTTAACGCAAAACATAATTTAATCGCAATGGGTGTTTTATGCTACTAACCCTATTTGTTTTATTTAGGTGTTGCGGCATGGAAAACACGTTTTGCCAACAATTGCGCGACTGTGCTTAATTTCTACATTCCTAGAAGATGGCATTCGTATGTGGGTACAGTGGACAGAGCAGCGAGAATACATGGACATGTCATGGGGTTGCGGCAAATTTTTGGCGACAATATTCGTATTGGTTAATTTGATTGGACAGTTAGGAGGTTGTGTTATGGTTATAGGAAGGTTTCGGGTGACGATTGCTTGTGGTGTATTGTTCTTCATTGTTGTACTGCAGGTAAGATTTAGATAAAAGTAAGAGAGCTATAAGCAATTATTTGCTATCGGTACTAGCTCTAATAATAACTTTCTCCCCCGTCCTCCCCCTTTTTTTTTTTTACCTAATCTCTCTTTACTTTTTCTCCTCTTCGCTACTTCCGTAATTTGTATGAAGGTGATGAATTCAACTAATGATTGCTGTGAACAGTGCATATGTAGCATAATCACCTTGAGCATTGCAATCATCGTTACAATATACCTTGTTACCCGGATTTCTCCATACACTTTTCCTTTAAGTTGTTTTGGTTTGATTGTTTATGGCATTCACTGATGCAGAGCTGCCAGTGTGAGAATAACAAAGGTAAGATCTCCAAATTTGAAAGTATTGAAAATACTAACCTGGCTATTAATACATCTTAAAGTGGATGCCATCAGATCAAAATGCTGTGACCCACCTACCTAATTTAAGACACTTATATAGAACATTTTCTGCAAAATAGCAATAGTATATTCTTTAAAACCTCAAGTTGCCAGCAAAAACAAGTTTGCTGACATTCTCTGGAGACTCTCTTCTTAGATACTCTGTTGTCATTCACAACCCATATGACTAACAAATATTGCCTACTTATATGTTGGGGTTGCTCAGTCTCTAAGTATAGCCCAAGGTTGAGAACCCTAAGCTGCAAGGCATAGCCTAGGGATGTGTGCATCTAAACCCTTATGATCTGTGTTGGTTTTCACTATGTTTACATACACTTACTATGAAACTATAAATATTGAAGTATCCAGCAAAATACTCCATTTTGCAACTTCTATATATACACAGCTGTACAGTTAACCCATATTTCTGTTAAGAAATCTACAATTATAGTCTGTATTTTTGTTTTATCCATAGAATCCCACCAGAGGATTTCTATACCTTATGAACTGACGATTAAATTAAAAAGAGAAGAATGTTAAATGGTGATATGGAATCTTCTCTTTTGTTTCCAATTTGCTTATTTAGTTTGAGAAATACAGTAACACAATACAGTGTATTTTAACATAGAAAATGGCATGTAGTAATAGCGGAAACAAAATGTACACCATAACTTGACAGGAAAGTATGCAAATCAGCTGCTGCAATTGTATATCAATAATATCAGTGAATTTGCTTGTGTGTGTTAATGAAATCACACTGGAAAGTGCTAAAAATTAATTACATGAAAATCAGTTTATTTACACAGAAAAATTTTAGACTTAACCTTGGGTGAATCAGAACATCAGAGGGCCAAAAGAAGCACTTATAAACCAAATGAAATAATAATAATGATGTCAGATTTATCAGCTCATAGACTTTACAAGTTTCAAGCCTAGTCAGAAAAAAAAATTAAGCCTATAATTACAGTCTATTTATAGTTCATCTATTCTATGCAGACATTTTTTTATAAAAAAGGTTTTTAACTTTTTTTGAAATATACTTCCACTTTTAATTCCTCTGGTAAGTTATTTTTCAAAAATTTACAGTAATTATTTTGATTTCTACTACTATAGTTGTACTATTTTTATACACATAACATTCTTATTTATTAAAAACATGATGAACTTTATGCACATAAATGATTAACTTAATATCATACAATGATTTTTCAGTAAGTATTTTGGCTTTCACAAAACTATGTTTACAGAATTCTCTATTTGGTATATTAAATATGCTCTTATGCATCTCTTCTGCAATATCAATAATCAATTTACATTTGTGATACTCGATCTCTTCCATGTTCAAATCTACGATTGTTTGAGATTAAATATATTAGGATATTATGCACCTTAACATGTGTAATGTTGGCAGCCACCATCATGATGTACAGTAGCAACAAGCTTGTAAGTAACTAACTAACCCAAACCTAATATTTTGTCATTATCTTCAAAAAATAAACATTCTACAAGCGGAGCAGCTTGCAAATGCAAGGTAACTCCACTGGCAATATACTTAATATCTGGCCAGCCTTACTTCACCAGCGATGTAAACAAATCAAAATGTATTTTTCCATGAATGCACATGCACACACCACATGGTGCTAATCTGGTTCGTCTGCCCTACAATTGAATACCTCCCCAGAATAATGTTACACATTCCATTTTTTATGAAAATGAGATAAATGCAGAATAATGTTGCATATTCCATTCCTGTTACTGCTGTAACAGCAATTTACTAAAACATTAAGTATGGAGGATGTTATGATGATTAAAAGTCGTCAGTCCTTACAATAAAGTTGCACATGCTGATAAGGATGGTGGACATAAACAGTATTTCTGTACCACGTAGCTCTGTAAATCATTTAAATAAAGCAAGGCGTCGGACTGTAAATATACAAACAAAATACTCAGGAATAGTGAGCAGGAACATACTACCTGAAAGAATGTTAAAGTACCAGACAAGAAGCCTGCAAATGATGTACATATATAAATGTTGCATATCCATTATAGTAAAAAATTGCCAATCATTGATTCCAGAGTAGGAGAGAATACATACTCTGGCCCGACCGTAGTGTGGGACAAAACAACTGCCAAGTGGTAGTGTTCCTCCAGTACTTACGGGACTGAAGCATTTCATAGAAGTTCCTGTAAAGTGGACATGTTTCCCTGCCATGTAACAGGAATATTGCATTGGTTGAGAAAAGGAAGAAAGATTGCCCTGTATGTATCCCTGACCAATGGAAACGTGTTATTGAGTCGGCATGTGCAAATAATCCATTTGTTGTTAAAGAAATGGGTAGAGTGCATTTTTTGGAAATTTCAGTTCTGGAGCAAAACCTGAACAGAGATACAGATTGCAAAATTACATCAGCTATGTGGTGCCAAATATCGTCTTAACGACCTTACTGTACATTGATTTCAAAAGGGACACAATGTACTAGAGCACTGGAGTGCCTTTGGTATTGCTAAGCGTAAAAAGGGCAATGGTAAAATGAATACGTATGAACCACTTCAAATCATTCCAGTCGAGCAACTCCGTCTAGCATATGTATATACTCTTCCAATCAGTAAGGAGAATAAGGCTGATTGATGGCCATGTGGAACCTCAATATAGAAGCTTCAACCAAAACATAGAAGTATAAAGACTCTGGTCCTTGAAATGCGTCTGCAAGAAGATAAAATGATTATTGGTTGCATGTCCAGTTTATTGAAAGTACGTCAGTAAAAAAAAAAAAGAAGAAGTCAATATAATTTATAAAGTAAAGTGTTTTCAGAGTTATTTTATACAACTGAATACAGTGTGTTAATATCATGTTATTATAAGTAAATAGTGTCGCATTATTCATGTTCAAGTACACATAATAATGCAACATTCTTATTATTTTGAGGTATAATACTGGTATGCATGGTTTATTATGTGAGCTGTTGACTTGCTATATTAATAAAACTGTAGTAGTTTAATGAAATGAAATAATTTTTGTTCTGCATTTATGGTTATATACTGAATGCTATTATTTTTACTGCCTCCTGTAAAGTAGAGCAAACGGAATATGCAATGTTATTATGGGGAGGTATTCAATTTTAAAACCGCATACCTACGTTTGGCAGGTAAAGAAATAGCTACCTTTTTTGCACTGTTCGCAGATAATGATTAACTCTATTAAATGCATAGTAAATAAATCACAAAAAGCAGGTAGGTGAGTCGGTATATATTCAGTAAGAAATGTAAAATTTTCCGGTAATATTATAAAATGTAGACATGTTGTTTTGAAAGTTTGTTGAAGTATTGCATAGTACATCACTCCAACAGCTTTTTGGGAATTTTAGCATTCACATATGGACAACCATACACTGTACGTTTTTTAATATAATGCCATAATGCAGTGACTTACCAGAAGAGCTAAGATGGGACTGGTCTTGCTCCTTCAAGATACGAGTCATTTGTTTCAGTTGCAATTGAACTGTGTGAATCATCAGAGAGATTGTTATAGTAGACCAACAACGATGGCCACCATTCCATCCAAAGTCCCCTCCATGGTGTAACGGTTACCATGCCAAGTTCATATACCCAAGGTCGCAGGTTCAAACCTAGCAGAGGATGATGGATCTTCTTGGGCGTAAAAATCCTTAGCATGGCTTCCTTCAGAAGGGAAGTAAAGCCATGGATCCCGTGTTGTAGATTTACGGCACATAAAAGAACCTCAAGCCTGATAGAAAGACTTCTGAGCAAATTTAAGTGATCTTTCATGCCCACTATAGAATGGGACGCTGAGAACCACAGCAGTTAAAGAGTGTCCATAAATAAAACTCCATTTTATTCCCTCCAAATCTTACTCTGTTGGCTTTTCCCAAACAATGCGTTACACACATTCCCTACATTTTCGGCTGTCACTTGTAAAGGTGCTGGCACAAGATGTCACACTTCAGCTAATTTTAAAGTTTTGCACTTACGTAAAGAAATAATGGATTAAATGATCAGTAAATTCTGTTCCTAAATCATTCATACTATATTATTTAGACAAACACTGCACAGTTTAATACAATATTTTGTACTTACTCAGCAATTTAAGAGGACCTCTTTTGTGATGCAAAAAAACAGGAAAACGTTCAGTAACCAATCATACCCATTGCAACTTGTTGCCTTTGTTTACATTAATGGTAAAGTAAAGCTGGATGGAGAATAGTTAGGTGAATACTAGCAGTAAAAAAGACTTTGGTCAGCTCACACTGTAAAATCAAATGCTACTTATGTTCTGCTACTACCTCAGTTGATTTACTTTCAGATGTATAAAACCGTAAAAGCTGAAGCTGCTAAAGGAAAAATCGGCATATAGTGTTTCTTACATATTATGGTTTAGTCACTCATTTTTATGATATAGTTTTTAAGAAATTTAGGTCTCCCTCCTTTACTGTTTAAAATCTTTGATTCTCAATATGTATTTTAAATTCTATTTATTTATGTATGCATTTTTTTGTTTTCAAAATACTTTTAAAAGTGCTTTAATTGATTTTATTTTCATAGATCATACTGGCAATAAAGTAAGTTTTGCTTTTATTGTTTTCTTTTTACATGACTGTTTAAAAGAAGAGTGGAATTATATTGTATTACAAACTAACGCAAATATTTGTAGAAGCACTTTCTTGGCCAACAACAGATTTAGAATGCTCCTTTTATGGTGGCAGAAGGTAACTAAAAAGTAACTAGTTTTTGTGACGTTGAATAGACACTCCGATAATGTAAATGTTTAGGGCTTGTAAGTAATTAAGATAATAGTAAAATATCTAGTTTTGGTGGTAACAGCACTAAAACTATGTTTAAATCTATGTATCATTTTATATACTTTTACTGACTTTAATGTGATACTTATTAATGCATTACAAAACTAATATTTCTAGTTTTGGTAACAGTACTAAAACTAACTTTAAGTTTATGTATTATTTATGTCCTTTTATTCACCATAATGAGTTACTAAAAAGCTTTAATAATCTCTCAAGTACATTTTTAGTCTTTTAAATTTCAATAAAACATATGGTTTATTTCATTTCACATGCAAAAATATCCTTTACTTCAGCTTTGTCATGTGTAATTTTATTTGCATGTAAAAGAACTTGAAAGAAAAGGTCCCTGGGCTAAATTTACCATGTTTCATGTCATTAAGTCATGATTTCGTTTTATAGTGCTATCTATGGGTGATGAATCCCTCGTCACCTTGTGCACAAAGTGGCAAACTTGCAAACAAGAAATTCTTTGATCAAGAAACCATTGCAAAAATGGCCTAATATATGCTGACATGGTATGATTGAAATTGAACCTGACAAAACATACTACATACTGTATTAAGATAAACCTCAAATAAAATGTATGTGTCTCCCAGTTAAACATCTAAAAATATAAAATTTAAAAACTTGAGAAGTAATTGAAATATTTGTAGACAGTTTGTTTCTAAAAGTAGAGTAACTCAAAATGTTTTCATACGTACCTAATAAACCATGATATACATACTATTAGCGACACAACAGACATCTAATCTGTATTCCAATTCTCTCCAAGCATTGCAGGCATAACATTTGTGATAGCTGCACAAATTCAATGGGTACAGATCTGGTAGGTCACACACTATCTTTGGTACATTTAATTCTTGATAAACCCCACAGAAAAAATCAAATGGTAGAATGTCTGGGCTTCTAGGGGGTCAAGCAATCAATGAATTACCTCCCCCAGTCCAGTGATTTGGAAATTCATGATCCAAGAAATCCCTTTCAATTTCCACACATGGCTTGGTGTGCCTTCTTAATGAAAGACAATGTCACGAGTAAGTTGTGGCAAAGCATGCAGCTCCAACCTGTCTAGGCACCTTGGTACATTAATTTTAGGGACTGCGAAGAAGAATGGGCCTAAAACCCTATCCTTCAACAACCCACATCACACATTCATTTTTGAAGAGTCACATTTGTACTCTCTCACAATGTGGAGGTGTTAATTCCCAATGTGCGGCAATTGTGCTTGTTTACTTTGCCAAAAATGTGGAATGTAGCCTCATCTAAGAAACACCAAATCGAGGAATGCCTCATTTTCAATTTTTGGCAGAATTGTCTCTGTAAATGCCCTCTGTTGCAACCTGTTTTCAGATTTGATTTTGTGATGAAGCTGCAGTTTGTACACCCTTAAACACACCTTTTATGGACGACTTCCTGTACTGTTGTGAGAGGTAGCTGTAACTGCCTACTTGCTTGCCAGATTGACTTTTGAGGGCTCCGCTGGAAGGACATGCAGATTAATTCAACAGTAGGTTCTGGAACTATTCTTGTCATGGTGGCCCAACAACAGCATACTCCCAAGTTTCCAGAAGGCGCTTATCCCATTTCTTAATTGTTGCATAGTTGAGATTATCATCACTAGTTGCCGAAAACAACATTGCACCAGTGTAACAGATCTTAGCTCAGCAAAAGGAAGCACACAAAACACCTTCTGCTGTGAAGTCCACAGGCTATTGATTTGAATTTTTGTGAACAAGACAGTTATGTGCATGCACACAGGGTACTAACTGCTGTAAATAAATACAGAAAACATTTTGAGTTGCCATACTTGTAGAAACAAACCACCAATAAATATCTCAATTGCTTCTCAAGTTATTACATTTTATATTATAAAGTGTATCCTGAGTTTTCTGGTAATAGCCTCTGAAGTCCTGTTCATTCTGGATGACATTTGCATAACTGGTAAGCTGTAGGAGATTAACAAAAACTTACTATACGAAAATGTAGATTTTACATTATTTTAGATACAATTTTTTGCGGAGTTAACGATTTGTAATATGTCTTGATATTTGTTTCAACTTTGCAATGCTTGGACTTCACTCAAATGGGAAGTCATTATTTATTTTTCTATTTCCTGGCTAAGCAAAGAGAATGGCACTTCAAAACCATCACATAGTGACTGGCTTTTAAAACATTTGATTATTGCTGTAACTTATTGTATTTCTTTATTCCTCTTATATAAGGAAATAATATGTAATCAAACCATTTCTGCAAATGGTGTAGGGGTAACATAAATGCCTTAGAGCTAAATTATACTGTGTTTCACTCCCAGCATCAATAAATAACAGTCAATTTCAGCTAATATTTATCCTTATAAGTGTGAGTAGACGAAAAAAAAAAAAAAAAAAAAAAAGCTTTTGTAAGAATGTTTGTTACTTTAAAAATATAGAAAGTTGTGTAAATATATGGGTTTTTAATAATTAGTGGCAACATTTGAATTAACTATAAAACATTTTTGGAGCAGTCACATTATTGCAGTGCTTAGAAGTAATCTCCAACATGAAGAACTTGCCTCCACACATCAGGGAGGCGATGATGCCATCCACAGCGTCTTGTCCTAATATCTTCCAGTAATTCCGTATGGCATTGTCGAGCATTGATACCTCTTGTAACCTGAATTTTAACAAAGCATTATTGTCTGTATTTACTAAACATATTTAGAGCACTAAAGATAACAGTCTACAATTAAACTTACTAAAAATTCTTATAAATAAAATTGTCTTCAATCTCACAGCTAACAAACATTAGATGCTCTTCTGTTTCATTGTTATCAATTTACATCATTTACCGCTGATGACGCCAAATGCAGATAGTGTTGCTACTAATTTTTTAATGACCCATGTATAGCACTTGATATTTTTTTACTTAACTTCCATTAACATTCTGTTTTGTGTTTCAGACATTTGCCTACAGCATTTTATGGGATCTGCAGTTCTTGTTTCGCAACTTAGCTCTTATAGGAGCACTTTTACTGGTGCTGGCAGAAAGCAGAGTAGAAGGAAAGAGTCTCTTTGCTGGAGTTCCATCATTAGGTATGCATTGGCACTTAGATGCAAACTCCAGTGTTTACACCTTTTATCTAGAATACCCTTTTAATTTGTTTAGCTTCTTTATAATGCAATTTATGGTTTAAAACTACAAAGAATTACAGATAATGATGTTTCCTATTCTTTTCATGCTGTTAAATTTTGGGTTTAAATTTAAATGTTGAATTTCCTAGTAGCTGTAGTTTCAAGTTAATTATTTCTTTCTAGTTAATAACACATTTACTTATTGCTTAATATAGCTTATTAACCATTGTACATAATTCAAGGTTCAGCTACAGTGTGTGAACATGAAATAGCCTTATATGAATAGGTTCTACATGCATGCGCGCGCGCGCGCACACACACACACACACACAACCTGACAACTGTGATATAATATAGTTGGTACAATATTATAGTTGCGCCCCATTCTATATTGCGCATGATAGACCACTTAATTTTGCTCAGAAGCCTTTTTATCAGGCTTTGATGTTTTTTTTACATGCCATAAATCTATGACCTGGGATCAACAACTTACTTCCCTTCTGAAGGAAACCGTGCTAAGGATTCTCATCCCCCAAAAAATCTATCGTCCTCTGCCAGGTTTGAAACCACGACCATGGGAACTAGAAGCTAGCATGTTACCCTAAGCCACAGAGGACAATGATCAGTACCATAGCATGGTAGCTCCGTGGTTAGAGCAACCAGACAGTGACTGTGAGATTTGTAGTTCAAAGCATAAGCTAACACTCAATGCGACTCACTCTTTCACTCACTTGCTGTCCACTCTCTTATTATGCATGGCAATTACCAGAATGTTCCCATTCAAGCTGGAACTGCAGTACCAGCAATTTCTAGTAGTTTCAATTCTCGGAACTTCGTGGGTGTAGTTACTGCCATCTCTTGGTGACCAGCCTCCATCTCCACGGGAACAGATGACGTCTCTCACAGTAACAAACTCACATTCACAAACAGCAGGCAACTGATTCTGGTGGGTTAGAACCACTCATTGTCAATTTCATTATTGCAGGCTACTTTATAGCGGTAAAGTGAAAAAAAAAGGTTTCGTTGAACACAATTATTTTTTGAATTAACACGTCGCCAGGAAAGCTATAGTTCTTATTTTACAATTATTTTTATTTTCCATTGTTTCAAGTATGCTCAATTCTTGCATGGCATTTATTAAATAGGTAGCCTTACTATTTGCACGTACAACAATCTGAAGAGACGTTAATTGAAAGTTAAATATTTTATATTGATAAGAAATCTTATGGAATAAATTGGATGAAACTTAAAAGAAGAAAGGGGATTATGGGCATGATAGGGAGAAAACGGGATAAAGGTCCCAAAAAGGGGAAAATGCATGAAAAAATGCCTCTTTTTGCAACTAGAAACAACATTTCACACTGTGATGTCTTTCTAAACAGCTTTAATTTACCCTAAGAAAAAAGTGCACACCTAAAAATCCTAACCCTGGTAGTAATATCAAGTTTACATATCAAACATAAATGAAAGTTTAATACAAGGCTTGCAAGACCAAAGAAGTATGTACATAGCCTGTAAGTGTATTTCTGTTTCAGGTGATAACAAGCCGAAGAACTATTTGCAGCTCACAGGAAGAGTTCTCCTGGCTTTCATGTTCATCACACTTCTGCGTTTTGAAATATCATTTATACAGGTAAGATAGAGCTTCAAGTTTAATATATGTTATGACAAATACACTTTTTTTGGTCCTGGTTATAGTTAGTCTCTTTTCGAATAAACTTAGTAATATCTGGCAGTCAGTGTATATTTCTGCTGCTGTTAACTCCTTGCTTGTATTATTTTAATTCTTCATCCACTTTAAGCTTGTAATTATCCTTTAATAACTCGCTTTTGCTTTAACTTACTAATCCACAATTATTAATACTGAAGATGATTCTACTGGATGAGTACAGTTTAATTGCTTAGCTATATCAGATATCATTGTTGGAAATACAAGGACCAACCAGAAAGTGAGAGGCAATTTGGCATAGCTAAATGATAATGAAAGATATCAATACAAAACTTTATTTACAAAGTTACAGTCCCTTACTCTATTTCTCAATGTTATCTCCATTCTTTCAAGACATTTATTGTCATGTACCAGGATTTCAATGACAATGTTATACTTTTCTATGCCGAAGTTATACTTCTCTACTGCCAAAGAAGTTATTTGTATTTTTTAATGCAAAAAATGTTCAGCGAATCAAATTTTGTATGCAAATAATGCAAGTGTATGATGATAATGTAGTGAATGAATCTTCAGTTAAGAAATGGTGCATAATTTACAAGCAATCAAGGAAGAACCAGTATGATAAAGACCAGAGTGGAACATCATCAATTGTAATGGAGGAGTTGAAAGCAAATGTTGATAAAAGAATTCAGAGATACCAGAGTTTGACTTTTTGGATGGAAAATATTTCCCAACCTATGGCTCATATCTTTAGCGGTGGAAGAGTATAACATCTGTGTTGCAAAACTGTTATCACTTGCCAATAAATACCTTGATAGCAATGACGATTACATTGAAAAATAAAGTAAGGAACTGTAACTTTGTAAACAAAATTTTGTGATGATAACTTTGGTTGTTGTTTAGTTATGCCAAATCGTCTGTCACTTTCTGGATGGCCCTCATACTTTCCCTTTTAGTGTGTTAAATAAATTTTCTCTTGTATCTGAATTATATTAGATATAATCCTGCAACTATGTGTGCCATATTTGGCACAGCAGCTTTTTGACTGTTTTTGAGGTCCCACCTGTGCATTTAATTTGTACAATGTCAGCATTTATCCATACTCCTCCACCTAATAATAATGGTAGTATTACTTTCATTTATTTAATATGCAGCAACTTATTTTTACATATTTGGATAGAAGAAGTGAGCATGGCTCAGTGGTTGGACCACTCTCCTCTCACCAAGGTGGCGTAGGTTCGATCCCAAGGGATTTGTGGTTGATAAAGTGGCAACTGGGTGGATTTTCTCTCGGTCCTGTGGTTTTCCTTGCCATTCATTCCACCATCTGCTCCATATTCAGCTTTCCTTTCATCTGTTTCATACCTTCCTCTTCCTCATTCTGGGAGTTGGGCTGATCATCCTTTCTGGTTACTCTCTTTGATTAAGAGTCCATCTGCTCCTTGGCAGGCATCTGACACCAGGTCTGGCTTAAAAGTCGTACATAAGAGGAGGGAGAAAAAGAAGAAAAATATATTTATCATAACATTTGAGGGGGAGTCAAATGATTTTTACATCCTCTGTACATAGGAAATGCATAGATTTCTTCAGAAAAGTCATCTTGTGGTCATTTGTGTGCCATTCATGCACTGTACATTGCACCTTTTCATTGGAAGACAATTTATTTTCTCCCATTGCCTCTTTGAGTGCCCCAAATATGTGGTAATCACTCAAGATGAGGTATGGTGGATGTGGAAGTGTGTTAAAGTGAAGGTTAGTGATGGTTATAAATGTTTGAATCAATGCACCTCTGTTATGTAGGTAAATTGTCACTGGTGGGTCTTTTCAACCACCCAATATGTATTTGCATAAAAATATTTAGTTTTACTTTTTTTATATTAAAAAAAATCTGAATTATTACACTCATATGACTTTCTTTGAGCTGTTCTACAAACTTCTTATAAAAAATTATACTTCTTTCTACACCTTGCTAATCGAGATAAACATCATAATATTCTTATTACTTAGCTTATAAGTAGAAGGGAAGAGAATACACTAGACTAAAGCAATAGTCAAATGTTTTAAAAGCTGTGTTATGCGATTGTCATTGCAATTTGCTTCTTTGCTTGGCCAGGAGTAAAACAAAAGAAAAACAGACACTTCCTGTCTAAGAAAAGTATAAGTACTTTACAAATGAAACCAATAACAAGAAATAGCTCTGAAATGTGTACCTCCACAACAAAAATGTAAAGGACATAAATTGTGTGTTTCGTAGAGACCTACACTTTTTGTGCAGTAAGTTTTGACCATCCCTAACGGTTTAGCAGTTAAGCAAAATTGGCAAAATTCATCCAGAATGAAGAGGTCCTCAGAGGCTATTCCCAGAAAATTCAATGTATACATTTTATTTAAGATGTAAATATCTTTAATATCTGGAAATTTTAATCAAAATCATAGCTATTTTTGAGAAAATCAAAATTTTTGAAAAATTCATCATGTAAAGCGTAGTTTGTGGTTGAGGAATTTTCTTGAAAATCTTTGTGTTGCATCCTTGGAAGTTATTAAACCTTAATAGCAAGTTTGGTATTTAACAGCCTTTTTGTTTTTGGGCTATGCTGCCCACAGACACACTTATGTGCGCTTGCACATGCACAGACCTTTTTCTAAAAAGCTTTATTCAGACTCAGGAGACCTCAAAACATATATTTCTGGTTAAATCTTGAAATCAAATTTCTGGGTGTAATACAATACCTTCTCTGTCCACTATGCATATTGTTCATGTGAGCTAGAGAAAGTAAAAATGTGTATGTTTTCATGATACAGTTTACTTAAAGCTGCAATGATAGATTTCAAAGGCAAAATAAACTTTTATTTTTCTTAAGAACCTATTTACTGTATAGCTCATCCTTATCGAAAGGTGTAATCACAAGAAACTTAATTTGACCAACAAAATGGATAAATGTTAATTCAGGAATATTACTAATTAAAGGTGTAAACACGTTTCAGATTTTTCAGGATATACTGGGATCAATTTTGATGGTGTTGGTGACCATTGGCTACAAAACAAAATTAAGTGCATTGATATTGGTGATCTTGCTTGGAGGTCTCAATTTTTATCACAATGCATGGTGGAACATTCCAGCTTATAAACCTCTAAGAGACTTTCTCAAATATGATTTCTTTCAGGTAAGTGAGGAGATATTTGCCATGACACAACTCTTTTAATAATTATTCATTGGCATGTTTGGACAAGCATTTTATAATCTCATTTCACAAATATGTAGCAGTTGCTAAAAATGTTTTAAAATAAAGGAAAAAGTAATAATCAGAAATTGTATATCCTTTGGTCAGTCTTTTGAGACAGTGGAAAGGGAAAGTAGAAAACATGTTGATCGTGCCTCCGTCTGTTACATGTAGTTGTGCTTTTGCAATAGCCTACACGTCCCCTTCAGTTTTCTCAAAAGACTGATGAAAATATATCATCAGCCCATCAAAAAGTCTATAAGTAAATTTTAATTGTATATTGTGAAAAATGGAGGTTAGGTTTCCTCTAAAAAATTGGATTGTCCCAATCTTTAATTTATATTTATTGTTAAAGAGTTCAAATATAAATCTAAGAATTTTAACTAAAATAACTTAGTAGTAATGATAAATTATTTAAAACAAGCAGTACTCGGCAACTTCTTGCCTCAGTATACTTTAATGCAAATAATTACAAGCTGTACGTATACCTTTTCAAGTACATCTTAATCGTCACAGCTATGACAAAAAGAAATAATTCAAGAAACAAAGTATGAGAGTTATTTATCGTGAGAAAAATTATTGTGATGCATGAAAATTCATCACTCATTTGCTTGTGCTTCCTGGGTGTTTGCTAAGACTAGTATTAAGAAAACACTTGAAATCTATAGATCTGCATAAAAATTATGAAGCAAAGCACTATAAGAAGGTGCAGATAGGAGGAATATGAGGGTAGCAAGGGCAAGCACAGTGTGAATAAATTAGTGTATAAAACAGGAAAGACAAATGGAAAGTGATAAGTGATTAAGGGCAGGATCAGTAAAAGAGAGTTCAAGTAAATAACTCAAGAAAGCTATAATTTAGGCAATACAAGAGCAAATTGAATAGTAGAAAATTAGAAACAGAAGTAGATGGGAAAAGGGCTAAAAGGAACATAAGTAGAACTATTAATGCAAAGCTCCATGGTGTATAGCAGTGATATTCAACCTTTTTTCCCCACTGACAATTTTTCCATTCCAGCCTGTACCCCTGGGCCTAGCCCTAGAGTTTTCCCTAATTTAAATTATACATTGAAACATTTACAATTTATTATATATTATAGAAAGAAGGATTATGCTACGAGTGTATAAAATAAATACAGGAACTATGTAAATAAGCTGTAGATAGCACATAATCACAAAATTGTATGAAGTTATACATGCTTCTGACCTGTTAATGAGATGGTTGAGCTTGTTTTTGGGGCCCCATTTCCTCTATTTGTGGCTGAATTTTCGTTAGTGCAAGTATCAATGGGGATTCTGATTCAAGCAATTTCTTCGTTTTGATTGCTGTCAATGCAGAGAAACCCTGCTCACACAGATAAGTTGAGGGGAATGGAAGAAGGCATGTAATGGCATAGCTACTAAGTTCAGTGTACTCTTTGCGTGCGTAACACCAGAAATCACAAATTGACATGTTTTCAAATTGTATTTTCAGCGAACTGCCAACGGACATTTCCAAAAGATATTTTTGTAATTTTAAAGGAAGATCTGAGAAATTGGCGGCAGTGGTGCAAAAACAAATTTGCAATCCATTCTTATGTAATATCATCTTTCTCAGTTTCTGGGAAATATTTTAAAAGCTGTAACCTGAGATTTTGTAAGTGGTATATGATTATTTCCAAAAGTCCATCGGCAATACTAACTTCATTTTGTCCATTATGCTCCAAAAGAGTTGGAAAAACTGCAATATTCCCTTTATTAATGCAATCAATCCATAATAAAACTTTCTTATAAAACCACTTTATTCTGTCATGAACTTTAAAAATGTTTCTGTCAAAACCTTGAAGTTGAAGATTAAGCTCGTTAAATTTGTTGGATATACCCATCAGATAAGCTAATTGGCAAATCCACTCTTCACCTTCAAAATGCTTCACCAGATCAGATTTCAATTTTGTAAGGAAAAAATTTTACCTCATTTTTCAGTTCAAAAAGATGAGTCTATACGCGTCCTTGAGATAACCAGATAACCTTGGTGTGCAAAAACAGTTGAGTTTATTAAATTGACTACTTTTATAGCAGTGTTCAATGTTTAGTGTAAATCAGGAGTTTTTTTTTTTTTCGTTATCAAATTTTCTCTGTGTATAATGCAATGTTACCAAATTATTTTGGGGTTAATTTTGCAAATACGAGCAATAAGACCCCTTTTTTTACCTGTCAGTGAAGCAGCACTATCTGTGGACAAACTTACACACGAGTCCCATGACATATTTAATTATAATCCTATAAAATTCTCAAGAATTTTAAAAACATCCTCCCCCCCCCCCTTTGTATGTTCTGGTAATTGTTTACATTCTAGAATTTCATCAGCAATAGCTCCCTTTTTAACGTCAAAATACCGAACATACATAAGTAGCTCAGCATCATCAGACACACCTACGATTCATCGATGTGAATGGCAAATCTTTTGACTATTTGAATATTTTCTACTATTTGGTCAACAATATCTTGTGCCATATTGTGAATTCTATGCCCTACACTTGTGTCAGAATTTGGAATTACTTTGATTACTTTAGCGGAATCTTAGTGTAACATTTTATCTGCTATAATCAAAGAACCAGGAATAATAAGAGATTCAACTGGGATATAAGGTGATTTATTTTTTGCAACTAGTAACACCAACTCATACGATGTCTCCAGTGCCACCTTAGTTGATTTTGTAAAACTGTGTATCTCATTTGAACTTTTATTCAAATTTTCTGCTTTGTACCGGAAAAATTTGACTGGCTTTTCTTTACATTTGCCGTGATTGGTTACCAAATGTCTGTGAAGTATGAATGGTTTCATAGAGTTATTCGACAGAGTTTGGTTGCAAATAATGCAGAGGGGGAAGAGGTGGATCTCACATATTTGACACAAATTCATATTTAATGCAAGATTCACTGTAATATCTGTATTTCACATTTTTCTGGTGTTTCGACTTGCTCGTGGATGGTTTCACCAATGTCCCATGGTGGAGCAAGCATTTTTGCTCTTTTCACTTGCGGTGGTTCAAAATTATTGACACTATCACTTATTTCACTGAGTTTACGTTTTCCCTTTATAACAAATTTATCCATCCTACAACAAAAGTAAAATAGTGGACTATCACAATAAAGACAATCAACAGTTCACAAATATAAAGAATAAGAAGTGAAACTTTGAGTAAAGAAAATGAACCTGCACCTAACAGTCATGAAAAGATACTGAGTACTGAACTGTCGGTAGATTAACAGTTAACTAAGTACTTTCAGACACTGTTATTGTTGTCTGCATTTGAAACAAACAACACAAATTATTAGGAAGCACAGCGGTATGTTATCTTTGTTGGGTGTACCGGTAGGGCAGTTCAAATCTCTCTGGTTGAAATATTTTTCGTTACTTTGTGATCATTCAGGAAACATGTTATATGTACCCCTAAGAAGCCTTGGCATATCCCAGGTTGAATATGCCTGGTGCATAGGACTGCACGTGAAATTGCTCAAAGGGAAACTGATGTAAAATATATAAGAGGGCTGTCCAATGACGACAGAAGGAGCAAGTCCTAAGCTTAAAGAGAAGCCATATTAATAAATGATTTGCACTATTAGATATAAGACAACAAATGCATTTAGTGTTACATAATATTAATTAAATGGAGCATGTAGTTAAATCTAGCTTTAAAATAAATGGATAACTTTTTTTTTTTTTTTTTTTTTTTTTTTTTTTTTTTTTTTTTTTTTTTTTTTTTTTTTTTTTTTTTTTTTTTTTTTTTTTTTCCCTCAAAAAATGACTTAATAATTTTGATTAAAATGCTGTAACATATAATTGATGTCAAACAATGTGTATAGTATAAACCATTTTCAAGATATTCTTTCTGCGATTTGAATTAAATACTTTTTTCAAAGGAAAGAAACTCTGCTTGTTTCTTCTCATCAAACAACGTGGAATTTGAAATAAGACTCACTTTAACTTTTTCTTATGTTTACAACATTTTTAATAATATAATATAATTTATTAATACAGAATTATAGGTTTTGTCCAAAAAAAAATATATATATATATATAGTTCAAAGATTTGTATAAGATACAGTGATACTCTGATATAGAGTGATATGACAAGATAACTTCAGATTTTGCACTAGGTTGAAAAGCAGCTGCATTCTTGAATGAAGTTCAGCTTCTTGTATTTTCAGCATCCGTTTCCCTGCAAACAGAAAGCAGAACAGCACAGTATTTCCACAGCATAGGGCTTTTAAGTCATATCAGAACAGTAGTTATTAAATTTTATTCATTTCATTTTTATTTCATCCATATGTTCCAAATACATAGGATACGTCATAAGTTCAGGTGTATAATAATTTACAAACAGCTTGTCTTACAAGCTATGCTTACAGTGTAAAATTTTACAAAATTTGCACAGCCTAATACTGTAAAATGCATTGTTTATTAAGTACTTCTTTATGGTGCTAATGCATATATCTCTTTGTTCTATAGCTTTTGGCCTTGGATAGTGCATACTTTCCCTATATTTTCCAGTGAATGGTTATTTAATGTTCCCCTAAGTACAGTTCTGTAATAATCACCTTTGTCTGACATGATTATGTATATGACTATTTTTGGGATAGTATATGCTTGATACATTCATATATATATATATATATATATTTCCATCATAGTACAGTAAGAATTCCATATTTTTTGTACTTCTCCCTATAACTAAGATTTCTTTCCAAATTATTTCTTATTCTAATAGAATTTTTTGTAATTTAAAAACCGTTAATACATCATTAGCTGCAATGTTTTCCCATACTGCTACTCCATGTTTACATATGAATATACAAGAGCATAATACACTTACTTCAACGTTGTTGTTGATTTTTTTTTTCTCTTCCTTCCTCCAATACTGTTTTTGACCTGTTTCATTACCTGTTTAGCTTTTTAGTTATTTATAGTATACATATGGGTGCCAATTTAAATATTTATCTATAACAACACATAGTAAATGTGTGGCTTGTTTTTTATGAATACTTTCCCCATCTAACTAGAGGTCAATAAAATTTGATTACTGCTCTTTTAATCTAAAATTTATCCAAGTGGTCTTTTTTATATTTAATACTAATTCCAAATTTAAAAGGCATTCTTTTAGAATTTTCATGATATTATTTGCCTTAAGACCAACTGTGAAGAACTGCTTTGATAGAAATTTGTGTAATTCAGTTTTAATATACTGTTGTATTACTTGGAAATGGTAGTAAGGCATTATGTAATTTTAGGCAGTTATATTTGAAGGATCTTCCATACAATTTAGTGTTATGTATAGGCAGATGCAATTTAGTTTTGCTTTAGGTGTTATATACATAAACTTCTGCATTAATTCTAAACTTGTCAAGATTTGTCTGTATATAATTTGGAATTTCTTTGATAGATACACAGAATGGCATTAATATATCAGTGTTTCCTACGCTTTCTTTTCTTGGAATACCAATCATAATTCATACAGCTATCTTTTGAAGTTTGAAAATGTAATGGCTGTTCAGATTTTCTCCATAATATTATCCCATACAATTCATGAGAGTGGAAGCGGCAAAATAGCAACTTTTGAATGTATCCTCAGTTGATTCAGAACATAGTAAGACCTGCTTAGTTTTATAGCCAACTACCTTTCAATATGTTTATCACATGAGAGGTTTATCCACAATCCTAGAATTTTGTTTCTGGCTGATGGTCTATAGTTCTAGATCTAAGTTTGCTTCCTGGTATAGTAACACATTTGTTATTTTTGTGTTGAAAGTTAATTGCTACTGATTTTTCTTCATTTACCAAAAGTTTGTTAATTCTGAACCAGATAATACAGTGCGTAGTACTGAGGTTACTTTGAGGTCAACTTTCTCTTTTTCACTTATAAATATGCTTATATCATTTGCAAACAGCGTTAATTTCACTTCAGTGACAGTACTGGGGGAGTTCAATAAATGTGTCAAAACACTAGACCGGAAAATATTGAACGAGATAACAGAGCAGGTTAAAAAATTAAAAAGTAAGAAAGCTAATGAATACCAGGGGAACTCTGGAGAGTGTGGTATGAAGATACCGAAAGAAGGGTTGGGGGAAAATGTTCAATGTGATTCTCAAGACTGCAGGAATGGGCAGAGAGAGGAAGTAAATTATCTGATCTGCAAGGGGGTTTAGTAAAGGAAAGTCAACAAATTATTGTTAAAAGCTTATTCTTATATCTACTTTATGATAATCATGATAAATATTAGCAGAAATTGTCTTTATTGATTGCTGCCTTGTAATTAGAAGAGAAATAAAGGGAATGCACTAGCTAAAGCAATAGTCAAATCTTTTAAAAAGCTGGTTTCCATGTTGTTGAAATCTATTTCTTTACATGGTCAGGAGTTTACAAATTCCTGTATGAGAAAAGTTTCAAGTATTTTAAGATTGAAACCAATAACTAGGAATATCTCAGAAATGGTCAATTCCACAAAAAAAGATATATATATGACTAATCTATGTGTTTTAACGAGATCTATATTTTTTATGTATTAAGTTTTTGTCTCATCTCTTATGGTTTACCAGTTATGCAAAATTCAGCAAAGAGGTCTTCAGAAGCTATTCCCAGAAAATTCAAGATATGCTTTTTATTTTTCATGTAAATATCTTTTAATTTATGGTATTTTAATCAAAATTGTTAGCCATTTTTTAGAAAATGAAAATTTTCGAAATTTTTTCCCATGTAAATAGTAACCTGGGGTAGAAGGATTTTTCTCAAACTCGTGTTGCATCCTTGGAAGATACTAAACTTAAATACCAAATTAGGTAGTTTACCAATTTAATTTTTGTGTTCACACACACACTCACATACATCTGCACACATGCGTGAAACAAATTTTTGGGTGGAGTGCAATAACTTCTCCACCTATGTACTAAGTGAGAAACTAAAACAGTAATATAACATGAAAGTATAAGATGTAAGCAAAAAAAAAAAAAAAGAGAAAGCAGTGGCTGTCAGTTTTTACTAAATTTCAGCAATTTATTACATTATCCATTATAATGACAATTTTTAATTTAAAACTGTACCTTTTTTAAATAGGATTAAGAGTATTGAGCATTCATTTGTACAAAAATGGCTGCTATTAATGCAGGACTGATTTTTTTCATTTGCAGACACTTTCAGTAATTGGAGGCCTATTGATGATTGTGTCCCTGGGACCTGGTGGTGTATCAATGGATGAACACAAAAAGAGGTGGTAATCGCAAGGAAATAACAGAAAAGGCACAAAAATACAAACTTTTATTTGTGACTGGTTAAATAATGAGGAGAAAGCAACGTAATCCTTTGCAACTAAAGGAACCAGAAGAATAAAAACAAGGAGATGCGTATGTTATATTTCCTGAACAATTGGAGTACTGCCATAATTTAAAGCAGAACAACAGTCTTTCCATTATCTCCATTTATATTTTCATATTGGTTTACATAAGCATTTTAAAAGTTCTGCACTACAAAACTCATCATAATGAAAATAATGGTACTCTCAGTGATTCCTATTTTAAGAAATCTTAGTGTTTTAAAAGTAATAAGGTAACATTAAGAAACAGATATGCGTTCACCCTTTTAAAATATTCTTCACATGCAGCAGTGGTGTTATTCAGGTTATCATATTCAACATTCATATCAAATTATTATTATTATTATTATTATTATTATTATTATTATATCATCATCTTGCTACTTCCTCTATTACATGTGCAGATAGCCCTAATGAGATGTGTTATATTTTTATGTTGCATGGTGTAACTGAATAAAAGGTGATGTGTATTATTAACACTTGTAATCATGTTATGTCTATAAGCCAAAAGCATTTTATATAGGAATTAATAAGCTGATAGTATTAATTATTAGTTTATGTTATGCCACTAACTCTTTGCAGTTCACATGTTTAGTAATCTGAAGGTCATTTGTGCTTATATTTGCAAACCTCTTAGACTTTTATGGTTTTGCATCAAAACGCTGTATATCCTTTTGTCTCTAAAACCTTTTATTTCTCAATTGTACATAATATGTAAAAGAGGAAACAAAACAAACTAAAACGAAAAGGTGGAAAAGACTGAACTGTTATTGTTTCTATAGCTTTTTGTAAGAGCAGTCCTTGTGACTTAAATGAAGCTGTGCAGAATGACTCCAACTTATATTCAGGAATGTTTAAAAATTTGTGTGTAAATGCTGTTGGTTTTTGTTTGAATGGGTTTTTTAATGGATGAATGATTTTGGTGATTTATGGGAGTAGTCAGTGTATTATTTGCTTTGAAGAAGCTTATTGTATCAATTTTTATGTGTTGCAGATTAAGCAGCGTGTGTTAAAAATATATATATCTCATATAACTGAAAACAATGAGATTTATCTTGCAATGCACCATATGATATATCTAGCTGGAATCCAATTACAAATATATATATTTTCTTTTTCTTTTTTTTTAACTTAACATCCTGGTTGGTCATATTAAACGATGAATGAAATTGGTGAAATGATCTCGGGGTCCATGAAGCTTAAAGTTACTCGACATTCATTATCTCAGGATAAAGGAAAACCCAGAAAAAAAAAACCTTATTCGGGTAATTCACCCTAAGTGAGATTCAGGCTCACGACCTGTTGAATGTGAGGTAGACATGCTACCACCACACTATCCAGACAGGCTAAAATAAACATTATTCTGCACCAATGCATGTATATGGTTTCTCCTTGGGTTATATATGGTATAAGGGAAATGTCCTTGGTTGAAACAGAATCGCACATGTTGCAAGGAATTAAATGTAATTTATTTTTTTTTATTCTTAGTAGGAGATTATTTATACCAAAAAAGTGAAATGGGAGGAGGGAGGGAGCAAAAAGAAATAAAAAAAAATAGTTGACATGAGACATTTATCATGACATATTTTGATCTGGTATATATTTAAGGCTATGAACAATTAAGGTACCTTTCCCCAGAAATTCAATAATGAATACAGTAGTAGAAAAATGGTAAGAAATTATTAATCCATGTTTTTTAAGGAAGGTCTCCATGTCATGGTGCCATCATTTTACTGTGTGGAATGTAGATAAATGAATATGCTTATATTATGCCAGGAAAGTCTAAATAAAAATTCTTGATGCAGATAAATGGATGCATAGCTGAGAGAGTCAGCGTACATGTTCCTGTGGAGAGTGTGAAGGCATGCATTTTATTGCAGAATGTTTGTCCACTAGATAGTATTTTTGTGCGCAGAGGATTCTCAATGCAATGTTATTCTCAAGCTGTATCCACTAGACTGTGCAAGTAACATAAATGTTCTGTAAACAAAATTGACAGTAAGAGCACACCTATATATCTTTATTTTTATTTTCCTTTAAAACAAAAACAGAGCCAAAATAAGAGGAAATCTGTGTTTAAGAATGGGTAGAAATGTTACAGAACCATGTTCTGTGAATAATGAACTGCACATTGAAGATGCTAAGCAATACAAACACTTTTAAGAATGTCAACTGAGCTATTTGGTTGCTTAATAAACACTACAGTAAAGCTTCATTTATACGTTTTTCAGCGGCCTTAGGGGGAAAAACAACTTATAAGTATAAACATATTTTCGGTAAGGAATATGGGGTGATTGGGGAAGAAACAAAATTCTACAAATTTGTGTTAGAAAAAAGTACTATAATGCACTATGTAAGAAACCCAACAAATTCTGGATTCTGATTATTTAGGATGATTGTACGTTGCACTAAATGAACTATCAACATCAGAGCAGTGTCTTTTCTCAATGCCAGCTGCTATGTAACATCACTAATGTTATACAGGTGCATGTTTTCTATATAGGGAAATAAAAGTGGAAATGTTGATAAACATGACTATGGCATGCATAAATATGTGCAGATTGTGTGCAAAAACACAGAAATGAATGCCTTAAAATAAAATGTATATATTAAACACAAATAATATTTAAAACAAAACATCTCGTTGCATCACAACATTTCAAGGAGCATGATAAGAAGCAATTTCCTAAACCCAATCCAATCGCTAAAATCCATGGAAACATTTAGTGAATGCTGATGTATTGCCTAATGGAAAAGTAACACGAAGTGAATAAATAAATCCAGACTGTGTTGTTGTTATTATGTTGCTGTAAAGACTGCCTCACAATGGCGCATTAACTAAATGTGAAATAAACAGCAATCTGCTATGGGAAACCTGTTATTATGGGTGCTCTATTCATGAGTGACCTAGAAATAAGAGTTACAAGATCCTTCCCATATGCATTCAAAACTTGGATGAGATTTGTGGACGACACATGCCATCGTCCCTAAAAGATGATGCTTTAATGATATTAAACTAATTCACTCTAGAAACAGAAAAAGGAGGTTGTCCACCATTTTTGGACCTAAAAATCATCAGACAGAAAAACAAAATAGAATTTGGTATATACAAAAAATCCATACACGAGCTATCTCAAGAAAAACAATTTCAACCCAAAATTTATTGAATTTTCTATGCAATTTTTCACAGCGTGATACAGATATTTATAAACGCACCATTGGAAAAAGAATATGGATGAGAACACCAACACAAGAAAGGTTACAACAGGAAAAAGTTTTTAAGTAGAATTAGTTGACAAACTAATACAAAAAAAATCTGATGTGTTCCATTCACATGACTTTTTCTACATCTCTGTAACAAATTATTGTTAAAAAGCTTATGCTTTACTTCATGCTAATCGAGAAAAAATTAGTAGAAATAGTCTTATTACTTGCTTCCTTGTAAGTAGAAGCAAAATAAGGGAGTGCCATAGGTTAAAGTGATAGTCAAAAGCTGGTTGCTATGTCACTGAAGTTCCTTTGTTTGTATGGACAGGGATTGTTGAATTCCTGTATGTGAAAAGTATGTTTTTGAAAACTGAAACCAAAAACAAGGTATATCTAAAAAACAATCAACTCCACGAAAAAAATGTATATAACATAAATTGTGTGTTTTAAAGTGCTCTGCATTTGTTGTGTGGTAAGTTTTTGTCCGTCTCTTACGGTTTAGCAGTTATGCAAAATTCTGTAAAATTGACCCAGAATAAAGTAGTCTTCAGAGGCTATTCCCAGAAAATTCAAAATATACATTTTATTTGTCAGGTAAATATCTTTAATATAGAATGTTTTAATCAAAATCATTAGAGCCATTTTTTAGAAAATCAAAATTTTTTGAAAAAAGTTCCATGTAAAGGGTAGTTTGAGGTGGGGGGATTTTTCTCAAAATCTTTGTGTCACATCCCTGGAAGACACTGAACTTAAATACCAAGTTTGGTATTTACCGACTTTTCATTTTTGAGTTATCGTGTTCACTGACACATGGACACACACACACACACACATGGACCTTTTTCTGAAAATACTTTTTTTGGGTACAGGGGACCCTGAAACACATATTTCCCGTGAAATCACGGCATCAAATTTTTTGGTAGAGTGCAATACCTTCTCTATAGACTATTTGCATAGTACATGTAGAGAAAGTAATATAAGAAACAAAGATTAAAGATGTCACCACACTAAGCTCAGGTGTCAACCCAAATCTGAAATACAGTAAATTCATGTTTCATACACACACATATGCACAACAAATTCAAAAAACTGTTCCAAGATCATAATCTAGAGCTGGCACCTCAAAGCAAATACAACGTTATGAACCTGTTAAACCACCCATTAAAAGATGCAATACAAAACAAATCAAAATCTGACCCAGTTTTATCTACCAAATAAAATGTGAAGATTGCCATAAAATTTACATTGGTCTAAGATAAGTCTTTTAACAAGATTGAAAGAACACCTCAGGAAATGAAACTCAATAAGAAAATCTGCAGTATCACTTCACTTCTGGACACATCAAACCAGACATCAAACTTATTAAACATGTGAAAACTACAATGGAACTATCAATTTGGGAAAGGATACACATTAGTTATGAATTTTTAAACACCACCAGCAGGGGACATCTTAAGATTACCCCCCCCCCCCCCCCTCCTCCAAGGAAACCAGATGGCAGCATGGATGAAATTGCGATAAGAACTTCACTTTCTGGAGCCAGTCAAACACCTGCCGATGATGAAGCTGAACATGTTTGAAATATATCTGGGAAAATACTATGCAAGTGAAACTATAGTGTCCATGTTTGACTCAAATTATTTACGTAATAATCTGGTATTAATATTTTCTTTGCTTTCATTGGCATGGTGTGAAAAAGCAATAAGTACTTCTTATGAGAACAGAAAACGTAATATGGTGTCTGTTAATTTCTGAAAATAAAAGGCAAACCATCTCATGCAACAAATTTCCAGGCAGAAGGAAGTACAGTCTGTTTAAAGGTTTTTTGTTGCAAGATGTCAGCAACAAAATAGAGGTGATACAGAATTATCTAAAGCATTCTCATGTTTGAAATGGCTGTAAATTCTGTGCAAGATTTCAATTAAATACTCTGCAATGATACAAAAAATTATTGATGCAATTTAATGCAAACCGACTGGTAAACAAAACTTAATTTTAAAACTATATTTCAAAATTATAACAAATACTTTGTTGTACTAATACCATCATACACATAATGGTTTAGATTTCAGAAACAAAGTGGCTTGTCAGAAATGTTTTTTTTTTTTTTTAAATCCTCAGTATGCTGAGCTGTCAAAGTTGTCTCTCACCATCCTAAATACTCTTTTTTTTTTTTTCTCTCTCTACATTTTGGCGATATTTTCCATCATTCTAATTGTATGTTACTGGAGAACCTACAAAACTTGTCGAAAATGATGGGAATTCATCCACAAGGATTTTCAAAACTCTCAGTTCTGTGGAATTGTTCAGCGCAATCAGTGAAAACAAATGTAATTACTCGATTGTGAAATTTGCATAGCTTAAGCTTAGTTTAGCAATAGTCATTTATTAAAAGCGTCAACTTGCACTTAAACTGTGAAACTAGTTATAAATATACACGCAGCTTTTTGCCCTGCTAAGAACTTCATATTTGCACTTCAGTATATAAGTGCAAAAAGCACAAAAGCGAAAAATGCATCATTAAATGTAAAAAACATGTAAATGATGTTTTACTGTATTGGGTTGCAAATTGATAAAAGAAATGCAAAGCTGCTGACAATCTAACCTAGAAAGATCTTGTGTTGTAATTTATACTTTTATAAGACAATACAGACAAAAATATCTGCCACATGAATTAAGTTACAAATAACATAATGACTAAGGACTTGAATTAAGGTCTAGTGCTTTGACCAGGTCAAGAAATAGCTTAAGTTAGCTTTATTTACATGTGTTTTCCATGATTACTATAATATTTAACTCATATTTTCAACATAAACCACCCTTATGGTAGAAACTTAAAGGTTTTAAAAGAGACATTATGTTGTATACAGGTTTAAGTTTTATACTATCTAAGCAGGCAATTGAGCTGAAACTTGTGCTATAATTCAGCAGAAATCTGCTTTCCCCCCCCCCCCCACTCCCAATCATCCAATCTGTTTTTGTAATTTTCCTTTTATGTTCAGCTTGAAAGCATATTCTCTTTGAGTGAAATTTCTCATTTTGTCATCTGTTCTCTATATAATAATAATAATAATAATAATAATAATACTTATTTCATCTAGTTTATCAGTACAATGATTTTGTACATGTCATTCCAAACATATATACATTTATACTGAATCACAATTTACAGCTCATCCAAATTATATAAGCATATATTTAATAGAAATACCTTTAATTTTAAGTTAAATTTGTTTTGACACCTCTGCAACTGAAGATAATTTGTTAAAAACTAAAATCCTTGATATAGTAAATCTTTTATATATACATTTTTATTTATAATTTTAATTACTGGAAGTGGTACACTTGCCATTAGTTTTAATTTAATTGGAGTCATGTATACACACTTGTGCTTCACAAAAACTTACTTATGCAGAACTAATTTTGTCTACTGTTTTCGACTTTTTATTTACATCACATATATAATAGTTCATGTTGCCTCTTGTATTGTATTCATACATTTATTTGTCTATTACAAACATTATTGCTCTAAAAGCCTACAGAGAGTATATGGTTAGCATCCATTTATTAATAAATATCTCCTGCATAATTCCCTGACTTTTAAATTCAACATGATTCTAACTTCTTTTCTATATGTTCCATGTGTTGGATAATACTGACTGGCAGAATAGTATTAAAGTCTTGGATGTTGACTGGAAATATCACAGTTTTTCTTGCCCTAAATTGCCTGTATATTATGGGCTGGGCTACGAGTTGAGTAAAGCCACATTTTAATTTCTCTACATGTAAATGGTGTTTTATTTATGGATGCTCTTTAACTGCTTTGGTTCTCAGCGTCCCATTCTATATTGGGCTTGAAAGACTGCTTAATTTTGCTCAGAGGCCTCTCTATCAGGCTTGAGGTTCTTTTACCCTCGGCTTTCCTTCCCTTCCAAAGGAAGCCATGCTAAGGATTTTTACACCCGAAAAAATCCATCGTTCTCCACCGGGTTTGAACCCACGACCTGGGTATATGAAGTTAGCATGGTAACCATTGCACCATAGAGGTCTCTACATGTACCAAATACATGATGTATAGAGAAGGTATTGTATTCCACCCAACATTTTGATGTCTAGAATTCATCAGAAATATGTTTTGAGGGTCCTTAGTCCAAAAAGGGCCTTTTTTAGAAAAAGGTCCGTGTGTGGGTGTGTGGACAGCATAGCTCAAAAATAAAAATAACATTAAATACCAAACTTGGAATTTAAGTTTGATATCTTCCAAGGATGTGACACTAAGATTTTCAAGAAAATTCCCCCACCCCAAATTACCCTTTACATGGAACATTTTCCAAAAATTTTTATTTTACCAGAATGGCTTGATTAATATACCTTAATGTGTAAGATATGTCTATGGCAAACAAAATGTATATCTTGAATTTTCTGGGCATAGCCTCTAAAGACCTCTTCATTCTGGATGACATCTATAACTGGAAAACCGTAGAGATATACAAGAACTTGTTACATAAAAAAAAAAAAAAAAAAAAAAATGGTAGATCTCCTTAAAACACACAATTGTCATATACATTTTTTTTTTTTGTAGAGTAAACTGTTTTCAAAATATTCTGGATTATTGATTTAAATTTTCAGCCACTTAAACTTTCTCAAATGGGAAGGCTTTTTTTTTTTTTCTTATTCTTCTTCTTCTCTCGTTTCTTGTGTATTTACTCCTGACAAGCAGAGAGATTGGAATTTCAATTGTTTCTAATAGCGAGCAGCTTTTAAAGGATCAGACAATTGCTTTAGCCTGTGTATTTTCTTATTTGCCTCTATTTACAAGGAAGCTAGTAATAAGACTAATTCCACTTAGGTTTATCTTGATTAGCATGGTGTAGATCACCGATTAATGTTTGGAATAAAAGATTTGTTTATCGAACAGCTAGACATCATGTGAATGGAACACATTAGATTTTGCTTTTCTACTTACAAGGAACCAAGTAATAGGAACAATTTCTGCTAATGTTTATCTCAATTATCATGATGTAGATAGAAGAATAAGCTTTTTAAAATAATTTGTTACAGAGATGATCTACAGAAAGTCATGTCAATGGAACTCATATTTTTTTTCTCTCTTTTTTTTTTTTTTTTTTTTTTTTTTTATTATTATTATTAAGAAAGATATTTATGCCCTATAGAGTGAGACCAATTGTGGTCTATTATGCTTCCCTTTATTTAAACCACTAATATGTTTGCCTTCATTGCAAAGACTACTGTCTGTTGGTAGGTACTTCTAAAAGTCAATTGCATAAAAAGCCATGTGTTATTGCTAGTTAAGATTTATTCCAGTTACGTATTTTTCAGTACATGATAAACCTCAGTGTGACTTTGAAGTTGGGTTTAGATGGTTTGTGGTTGGAAACCAGGCCTCGCAGTTGCCAAGTCTTCCATTTACTGGCCCCTTAAATGGGGTGCAAATCTCTACATGCAAGCAGAGTCTTGAAGTCTCCTGGAAACAGATTTAACTATGTTGCCTTTCACCCCTAGTTCAGACTTGTCTTTTGTTTGCTAATGATTTACTCAGTGGAAGGGGTGAGTGGTCCCGTTTGAAGGCCATCATGTTTTGGAGAAAATTATAAATAAACAACAGCTGTAAAGCCATCCAATTGAGCATTTTTTCAAAACTTGATAGAGCACAACTTTTGAGAAAATGAATTAAATATGGGATACCGTTCTGTGAAATTAGATTTTGCATAACTCAATATTTGATGTGTGTATAGCATGGTGAATCAGGAGTTTTGTTTTGATAACTCAATAGAGCACATGCACAGCAATTTCACTAAACTCGATGCAGCACAATCTAAATGAAAAGATTTGCCACCTGTCAAGATCCATCATTGACCTGATAATAATTTTCAATATTTTGCTTGTCCAACTTTGCTTTCCTGGAATGAAAAGCTATACAAAAACTATATGATTATTTCAAAGCCTTCGCATGGCTAAATAATATAGGGAATGATTCATTTAGTATTATTGCTGCACTTTTCTGATTTGAAGGGAAGAGAATGACAATACTACTAGGCATATGGTTTATATCAACAAACTTTGCTGTCACATACTCTTTCGGAATCTTTTTTTAACATTGCTCTTAAAGCGACATTACAAAGACCTAACAATCAAACACGTTCCACACTTTAATCAGGATAGCATAGCATTAATACAAGACAAGCCATTGTTTATCACACAGTAAAGAATGTTACATTTTCTGAATCACTTCTGCATCTGTGTCACTGGTGTTATGCACATAGATTGAACCAGTCTCTCACAAGCACAAACTAAGTCATGGACGACAGTACAGGGTTTGATTCTCCAGTGACTGCATCTGATGGTGGCAGGAAAAATAGAAGAAAACATCTTGTTCGAGCTACAAAACCTAATAATAATAAACCGTCCATAAATTGTAATCATGGAATTCAAGTCAATAAAGAGTAGGAGATCTGACATATGAAGATATTAGTGGTTTCCATAATAAAGTGGACCAACACAAATTCCTGCTTAAATACATGACAAGCAACTCTCCAAAATGAAGGAAAAAGGAGGACAATTCTAAAATAAAACAATCTGTGGTGTTAAATATAGCATCAGAAAGAAAAATGGAGATATATTACCAATCTGCAAGTTTTCAGGGAATAGCAGGATTGTCTAAGGATAGACTGTCCCTCCTTGCAAGAAAGTTTTATTCTACTGAAAATCGAGGAGGGGATAGAACTGGTGTAAAGGACAAGGAGCTTATCATTTTTGTGAAAAATGACATTAAAGAGCTACAGGTGCAGAGAAGGCCACTATAGTTGAAAATCTACCTACAACCCGAATTAAATATTAAAAAATGTGGAAAATGTTTTGTGAAAAAAGAAAAGGAAAAACTATCTGCATGCTGATTATCCAAATACAGGTTTATTTTTTATAAGTGTTCTGATCTCTTCTCTCTCATTCAAGACACCACACACTGCTACGTGCTCTATGTGCAAGATAGGACTGATTTACATAAAGCAAGAGAGAGATTTGGAGAAGAAGCATGAATATAGGACAAGCTACAGACTACATAAACTTTGTGCAAAGAAGTTTTATACTATAATGAAAGAAGAAAATCCTGATGTAATCAAAATGTGTTTCGATATGCAGCAAAATCAGCCACTACCTAAATTATTGTAGGTGAAGTGTACTATTCCAGGCAAGTTTGGTTCTATAATCTTTGCATTATGATTCACTATAAACCACAAGTGGAAGAGAATATACATTTCTACACCTGGTTGGAAACTGAGTCGTCTAAGGGATGTAATCAAGTGGCATCTGCTTTGTAGAATTTTATGTTAGACCTGGAAAAAAAAATGAAGTGTCCTTCCATTATTCATCTTTTCTCAGATTCATGTCCAGTTCCAAATAAGAATAATGTAGTATAGTAATGACCACACTCACTGCCTTTTTGGAAAGAAGTACATTTATGTCTATATGTAATTTCTTTCCCATATGAGAACATAGTTACATGGCTCCTGATCATGTATTTGGTAGGGTTGAGAAGGTGTACAGAAGAAAGGAAGATATTTTGTCTCCCAGTGAATACTACCGATGTCTGCAATCCCATGGAGCTACCAAAGTTATCAACAGGGACTGGCAAATTAAAACACGGGAAGGAGACCACTCAGAAGATTGTGAAAGCAAAGCTGTCATTTAGCATAGGAATGCAATGTGTCATAACATACAAAAAGCCGTCTACAAATTTGTGTAATGTTTCTAACTGTGCAGATTACTCTCACTGTGACACCTATGGAGGTTCCTATTTTCAAATTTGGAATTAAAACTTGCCACAAAGAATTGGTGAGGCCTTCATGTCTACAGAAGAAGAACACAAGGTCCGGTGAGAAAGGAAAAGATGTAAAAAAAATTCATGAATTTTTTTAAATTCCAGAAGCAAAAGGATTGTATGAAGAATTTCTCATTGACTGTTAAGATATCCAAATAAGTTTACACATTATTATCTACTAGTTTAATCACTTTGTATTCTTAAATTTCTGTATTTATTAATTTAATAATTTTGTAATTTTTTTATAAGTGCCTATTATTTCATTAATGTAACAATGATGATTTAACCATTTATTAAATTTGTATACTGTACATAAAAAATAAAGTATAAAGAAATGAAAATAAAATCAAGACAGTAATAAAACAAAACTAGTAGCAAATTCAGGTTTAGTCATATTCTCTTGTTTCATAGTCCATGTCCTCTATTGAGTTTTGAAAAAACAAGCCTGTTTTAACTGTCCAATACTATGAAAAATATGTTTATACTCTAGGAATTTTACTGTTGTCTAAAATTGTCCCATGATAATGTCTAGTATTGCCAAAATTAAGTTTCTGTAATGAAAGGTTATGTACTAGAATAAAAGAATGTAATTTCTGTAAAAATATTTTTTTTGTCTTGTATCGAGTTTTGAAAAAATGCTCCTCAATCGCATATGATACATGTTGGCACCTCTTTACAATTCATTATTACACTTCTTACTACCATGTCAAGAATTAAGTTGAACCTACATCACTTTCCACTTGCACAAACTAAATGAAGGTTAAGTGAATCTCTTAAAGACAGAATTGGAAGATGGTGCTTTGGAATCATCCACCTGTTATACTCCGACAGCCAGATGCTAATTTTACTGCTGATACATATTTTGTCTTTCACATTGTCATATGAAAAAATAATGTATTTTTACTTTCTCTAACCTCGCATATACAATGTACATAGAGGATAGAAAAGATATTGTATTCCACCCCAAAAATCCAATGTCCAGTTTTCGCCGGAAGTATGTTTTGGGGTCCTCCGAGTCCCAAAAAAGCATTGTTAGAAAAAGGTCCATGTGTGTCTGTGGACAGCATAGTTCAAGAAGGAAAAGACCATTAGTAATTAGGTTAAGTATCTTCCAAGGATGCGACGCAAAGATTTTCAAGAGCATGTGATAAGACGCATAAATGAAGGTAAAGTTAATGGAAATCATGTGCAGGAGAAAATTCAAAATAAAACTATTACGTGGTCAGTGTACACCACAATGTGCTATGAGAGGATAGCGTCGCTTCAAAAAATAGTGGACATGCTAAATAAAGACCTATAGAAAGCATAAGACGAAATCGCATCATTGAAGCAAGATCGGAACCAAGAACAGGAAGAAATTTCAACTTTAAAACAGTAAAACATAAATTCGGTTTTAGTCAGAAATGGAAACGTACACCACAGCCGTAAGCAGGAAATCCAGCAAAATGGTGAATGCAACCGGTAGACACAATCAATACCTTATAGATAGGTAGGCCACGTCCAGTATCTAGAGGGTGTTGGTAGGCCACATGATAATACAATAACAACCACAATCCGATTTAGAATGCTATGTGAACAGACAGGCTCTCCGACCTGCATTGACCTATGGATGTTAACGAATTATATCCTCACTCTTTCACAGAAATTCTACAGGGCCCTTCCAAATAGCTATGTGAACAGACAGGTTCTCTGACCTGCATTGACCTGTGGATGTTAACGGATTATATCCTCACTCTTTCCACAGAAATTTTACAGGACCCTTCCAAATAGCTTCAGCGCCCTCGTTCGTGGCCTCGGAGAATATGACCTCGACCCCGGAGAAAGCTGGAAGCGCCCCAGACTCGTCCTAGGTCAATCACAGACCATCGCTTAAAAAATGGGAGTGGGATTATATGTTAAAAAATTAAAAAAGAAAAAGAAACAATAATAGAAAAAATCAAAAAGATACCAAAAGTAATAAAAAATAAATGAAAAGAAACAAAAAAAAAAATATATATATATAACATTTAAATAAATATAAAGAAAAATCGTATTGCTGATTCAACACCCTTCTCCACTGTCGTTCCATCCTCTTTATTTTGCCTTGTGAAGGACGACATTCCTGGAATGGTTTTTGTCGGGGGGCACATGGACATGCCGGTGGCATTCGCCCTCAGTGACACTGTGCTGAATGTGAAGAGAATGAGACTACGCAAAAAGAGTCAACAGAAGAGCCATGGGGAATATAAAGTGACGGGAAATAGTAAAACAAAGGTTATGGTGTTTGTGGACTCGCTATTAAAATTTGCCGGGAATGTATGCAGTGATGCCGACTACGATGTAAGATGGTATCCGGGGATACGCGCGGACGAATTGGGCAATGATGATGATGATGATGGTTAGTGTTTATGGGCGCTCAACTGCAAGGTCATCAGCGCCCTTATTAAACAAATCATGGCAAAAGCCAGAGATAAAGCTCAATAAGAAATATAATTAGTAAGATTAGTCTAAAAATTAAGGTAAAAAGTTTATCATAGCAAAAGCCACAGATTGGTGCTTAGAGAGAGAGAGAAAAAAAAATAATACAAAAACATGGATAAAAACAACTAAATCCGAAATTTGAAGGGTATCTTCGATAAAAGTTCAAAAATCTTAGCTACCGCTCGACTATCGTCCGCCAGGACTTCTGCAAGACTAACCGGCAGTTGCAGTGATTCCCGAATATGTGCTAGATTATTACAATCTAGCACCACATGACGGACAGACAAATCTTCTCCACAAAGCGGACACAATGGAGGAGATTCACTCTTAAAAAGAAAAATATGTGTAAAATTGCAGTGGCCAATACGCAAACGAGCCAAAATTACTTCCTCCCGTCGAAAATGATGAGAGGAAGTTACCCAGTTTGTTGGAAGATCTTTCACTACTCTAAGCTTGTTTCCGCGGAGAGCTGACCACTTATTGTGCCAGCACGAAAGTATCGCCCTGCGCACAACAAGCTTAAAGTCTTCCGATGCTATACAAGAAATTTTGTACTGGGCTCGGTGGTTGCCGTCTTTGCTGCAAAATCTGCCAGTTCATTCCCCGGCAAGCCAAGGTGACCATGCACACTCCAAATTAATCCCGGAAGTATATAAAACGTGGAGGGCATCCTGGATACGCTGCACGATAGGATGATAGTTGTAGAGATCACCAAGGCTCTGAAGTGCACTCAGGGAATCATTCAATATAAGGCAGTCACTTAAATTTTGACGGCCAATGTGCAGAATGACTCGATATATTGCGTATAGCTCTGCACTAGATGTGCCACTATGAAAACCGAATTTGTTCGGTATCATAAACAAAGGCACACCCAACACAAACGGTACTCTTACTTCCGTCAGTATATATACAAGCTCGGCCATTGTAGTTTGACAAAAATTCTAAAAAACATCTATGGATACTAGAAAATGCATTATAGACTTTCGGTATGCCGTCATCCCGAGGTTTACGTGGGATGTTGTAAGTAACCAAGGTGGGTGCACGCTTTCTCCCTTGGGAAACATTCTAGGCATTACGATATCGTGCTTATGAAGAAGCATTCGGAAGCGAACACCTGGGGGCCGTGGACTAATTGAGATATTTCTATAACGTTCGTCCAGCTCGGTGTTAAAAAAAGGAGTGAACGTTGGATGCGAAGGCATGCACTTTAGCCCACAGCCATAATTTGTTAATAGAATATCTCTACACTGCAGAGGGGGTTCCACCGATTCAGCATAAAGGCTGGCTACTGGACTGGTTGGAAAAGCTCCAACAGCCAGACGTATACCCTGATTATGGACAGTGTCTAATCTTCTAAGCACAGATGGTCTTGCCGAAGAATAAACTATGCTTCCAAAATCTAACTTGGCTCGGATCAGTGAGCGATAAAGTCGCAGCAAGACTGTCCGATGCGCTCCCCAAGATTTGCCACTTAGTATCCGTAGAATATTCAGAGAACGGTTACAGCGCGCTTTCAGCTGTGCTATATGTGGTGACCAACACAGTCTTCTATCGAATATCAACCCAAGGAATCTCGTCTCATCCGCGAATGGTAGTAAAACTGTGCCAAACCGCAGCGAAGGTGGTAGTCGCCTCCTGTAGCGCCAGAAGTTCACGCAGAGTGATTTCTCAGCAGAGAAGCGAAAGCCATTTTTAGAGCTCCAATCTGAGAGGTTGTCTAAACACCGCTGCAGACGGCACTCCAAAAAAGGTGTGCAATAGATGGCAAAGTCGTCTACGAATAAGCAGGACGATACTCCTGGGAGAATACATTTTGAGATAGAATTAATTTCTATAGCAAACAGCGTGACGCTTAGTACCGATCCCTGTGGCACTCCGTTCTCTTGAAAAAAAACATTTGATAAAACCGAGCTGACCCTTACTCGGAAAACGCGGTCCCTCATAAACTCCTGAATGAATAACGGAAGGCGTCCACGTATGTTCCAGTTGTATAGGGAACGTATTATTCCTGCCCGCCAACACGTATCATAAGCCTTTTCGAGGTCAAAGAACACCCCAACGGTTTGACAGTTCTTCATGAATCCATTCATTATCTGCGTCGAAATCGAGACAAGATGGTCAGCTGCTGAACGACGTCGTCGAAAACCGCACTGGGTGTTGGTCAGTAGGTTATGAGTTTCCAGCCACCATATCAACCGTCCATTGATTATGCGTTCCATCACCTTGCAAGCGCAACTGGTGAGGGAAATTGGACGGTAGCTGGATGGAAGAAAACGGTCCTTTCCAGCTTTCAAAATAGGTACGATGGTGGCCTCTCGCCACTTTTCTGGCGTCAACCCAAACACGATTATAGACCTCGAGTAGGAAGGCCTTACCTTCAGGAGAGAGATGTTGCAACATTTGGACGTGTATTCCATCAGGACCTGGTGCAGAGTTTCGCGAGGATGGTAGTGCATGGTCTAGCTCCCTCATGGTGAAGAGTCGATTGTAATCTTCGAGATTTTTAGAACGAAATTTGAAAACTTGCGATTCCACCTGAGCCTTAACGGGAAGAAAATCAGGCGAACAATTCTCTGAGCTAGACACTTGAGCGAAAGCACAGCCAAAAGTGTGGGCCACGTCAAACTTATCAACAACATCTACAGCTGTTTTAAGACCGGCGATTGGCGTATGAGTCATTTTTCCGTCCACGCGCCTTTACTTATCCCATACGATAGAGGAAGGTGTATGTCGATTGAATGATGCTACAAACTTGCTCCATGATGTCTTTTTGCTATCCTTAACAACCTGCCTAGATTTGGCACGCATATTTTTATACTCAATCAGGTTATCCAGTGTTGGGCGACGTTGGAAAATCCTGAGAACACGCCTGCGAGCACGAATGGCATTCCGGCATTCATCAGTCCACCAAGGAACCGGAAGTCGACGACTGGTTTAGGTCGTCAAACGTGGAATAGACTGCTCGGCAGCATCAAGAATATTTTTTGTGAGGTGCTCCACTAGAACATTCACAGAGTCGTGCTCGTTGTAATAAAAACAGCCAGCCGGGAGTAAAGGTTCCAGTTGGCTTGATCTGTGCGCCATTAGGTAAACGTGTGGAACACGTATCTTGTGGCAAGAGACTGATAAGACGTGGAAAGTGGTCATTAGAATGTAGATCAGAGATGATATTCCACTGTAAGGAAGATGCTAATGGTGGTTAACAAACTGCTAAATCCAAGTGTGAAAAACTGTTGAAAGCATCAGAAAGAAATGTAGGCTCTCCGGTGTTCAGGAGAATTAGATTAGAATTATTCAGGAAATCAGCAATTAACTTACCTCTCGCACAAGCCCGAGGAGAGCCCCAAAGTGGATGGTGGGCATTTTCATCACCTACCAATAGAAACGGTGTTGGTAATTGAGAAACTAGATCCCTTAAATCGGTGAGCGAGAGGTCATCACTTGGAGGAAGGCATATATTACAAATGGTGAATCTGGTATGTGACAGTTTAATCCTTACAGCTACGACTGGATGTCGGACTGTAATGGTACAGATTGCGCGAATATATCATCTCTGATGAGCATCATAGTGCCTCCGTGCGCAGGTACACCCTCTTCCGATGATAGATCACACCTTACAGGGGTGTACCGTTTGATTTTGAAGCTGTCTTGTGGACGGAGCTTAGTCTCTTGCAAACATACGTCCAAATGATTGTTCTGGTTAAGCAGCAGTTCAAGCTCAGGTCGATGTGTTTTTATTCCACGTAAGTTCCATTGTAGAATAGCCATGTTCTTTATAATGGGATAAGTTGTACATTGTGGTTGTTTCTATTTTGAAGGCTACGGAGGTCGGTTGAGTTTATTCTTTTTAGGTGTCGGGAAGACACCTTCTACTGGAGGATGGTCCTGCCTCTTTGTCACTGTCCTTCTGGCAGTGAGAGCAGTATCACCTTCCTCCATCTCCTCCACTTGGGAGGACCCCTTTCCAATTGAAAATTTCGGTTCGAGTACCTCGAACCGATTGGAAATACAGACCGGCGAAGATGATAACCACCGACCTGAGTCCTTCCCAGTCGAATCCTCAGAAGAGGACCTCCGTGGACTCTTGTTTCCCTTTGTGGCTTTGGGAATTGGCTTTACACTTTGTTTGAGGAAGTCAGTTCTCTCATAGGTGTTCTTAAACTTTCTTTCTGGTTCTTTATATATTATTAGCTTGCCAGACTTGTTGGTCGAGGTCGATTGCTTTGGCGGCGATTTAATTTTAGCGCTTTTTACAGTTTCAGATGTTACTACTGACTTAGATGTTGAAGTCGAAGGCCTAGGAAGTGAGCTGGCTGTGAGAATCTTTTCTGCAATCGTGACCCCGTTTATATCGCAGGTTTGAGTTGCGATTTCCCGACTTTGTACCGATTTAGCTACAACTGAGCTATAGGTACCATATTTCGGGACAGAGGGTTGGCGGATTCGCAAGAGTTTCCGGGCTTCCAAGAAGGACACCTTCTCTTTGACCCGAATATCCTGGACCATCTTTTCTTCTGCAAAACGGGGACAACTGCGGGAACTTGATGGATGTTCACCGTTACAGTTGACACACGTTGGAGCTGACGTGCATTCTCCGTCATGCGAGATTTTGCCACAGTTCACACAGGTAGACTCGCCGTTGCAGAATTCACTGGTGTGGCCAAAGCGCTGACTCTTATAACATCTGAGCGGGTTCGGTATATACGGTCTTACCTCAATGGATTCATACCCTGCCATTATCCTTTGTGGGGGATCTACCCGATCAAAGGTAATAAACAGGGTGCGGGTAGGCACGAATTCTCCATTTACTTTTCTTTGAACCAGATACACAGATCTTACGCCTTGAGGAGCAAGATTTTCTTGAATTTCCTCACAGGTCAAACCGTCCAGTGCGCGGGTGTTTACCACACCGCGTGAGGAATTCAAGCTTTTGTGTACATCGACCTTTACTGGATAGCTAGCTAACATTTTGGCCTTTAGTATTTTTGCAGCCTGGGATGCTGATTCTGCTTCTACCAGGAGCGTGCCATTACGAGCTCTTATACAAGATTTTACAGGACCAGCAATGTTATCAAGACCCTTTTGAATAATAAAAGGGCTTACGCTAGACAACTTTCTTCCTTCCTCTGTTCTATTGACAATCAAGTAGCGAGGACCACAACACTCGACTACTTCTTTTCCAAACTCAGTACCATATTTAATGGATTTTTTTTTATTTTGCCATTAATGTAAATTTTTATTTTCATCCTCCGGTGCTCCCCACCCACCACGGAGTCCAACAAGGGGTCATCCCACTAAGATGACAGGGCTACACAGGGGATATAGCAGGCTCGCCGTCCCACTCACCCTGGAGTTCGGTATAATACCTAGTCCTGGCCGATTGACTAGGGGTGGGCTAGTCCCTAGCCTCCCGTTTAGGTGAAGCAGAAACCAAAGTGGTGTATTAAGTTGCGTACCCTCCCTAGTCACTGAAAAGACAGAAGGCCCAAGCTCAGATACGCAACCCTCAAACAACCAGGATATTCCTTTCCACCGACACGGGTCTCCACGCACGGCCTACACGTGGGTGGGCATTTGACCTAGTGACTCTCTCACCACTCAGAGGTTGCCCACTGAGGGAGTCAAGGTTGGCTCGGGACCCCTGGGTGCACCAAACCCGTACCTACCGTAGTAGGCCCCTGGGGAGGAATGGGCAATGAAATTGAACATGTGTAATAAAGAGAAATAAAACCACACGTGGTAGCCAGCCATGTGGGAACTAATGATATCCGAAGAGGAATAATGGCAGAAGAAATTATGGTCAATACTATGAACATAATCAGTTAAAAAGACGCAAAGCCCAGAGACCAAAATTGCAATTAGTGGAATACTGTGCAGACGTGATGTGACCAACAAAAAAGGGAGAAGAATTATTATTAATGCAGAACTAGACTGGCTGGGCTATACCCGGAAGTGTGTTCTATTAGACGGTAACTGGTGTAGGGGATACGGACCTGACCAGGGACGGAGTTCGTCTTAACAGAAGATAAGCAGACAAATTTGGAAGGTTCCTGTGTGAGAGCATCAGCAAAATGCAGGGAAAAGCAGGGAAACTAACAACTAATGTGGTGGATGCAGTTCTCCAGGAAACTAAACACATTATTACAACTGAGAACTCTGATAATATACATACTGCTTTGATAGCAAGAAAAGGTGATGCTCTCTTTAGTATATTGTACCATAACACTCAGTGTCTTCGTAATAAGATTTTAGAAGTAGACATATTTGTGAATAATAATGCAAACTTACAGGTTTGCTGCTTTGCTTAGCACTTGCTCTGGAATAAATGTATGAGTATAGATTCGTTCTCTCAAATTTTGTAGTAGCAGATATATATTGTAGGGAGAAAGATTTTGATTCTCTTATGTTTTACTTCTAATTTATTTAGGAGGTATACTGGTCTTATTTATATACGTAACTAACTTAGTTTCAAATGAAATATTTTTATTCCAATAATATATTATTAATTATATTCATGGGGGCACTATGATTGCAATCAAAAGGGGCATCACATATAAAAGGCTTAGCATCTCAGCTGATTTGAATCATGATAAAGTGTTTAAACACACGGTAGTATAAATTAGTGATTTAAAACTCTTTATTGCATGTAAATATATCGGTCACCTAATGGAGATTTTACAGCATTTTTAGACAATTTGGAATACGTGATTAATAACTTTAAAAAGCATGCAAACAGGATTTTAATGTGTGGCGATTTTAACATAGATTTTAAACCAAATATTGCATCATTACAAAAAATAAAAAATCTACCTAGTTCATATAACCTTGAAAACATTATTGAGAGTCCCGCCAGAGAAACAGAAAGCACAGGTACGTTAATTGATGTCATGATACTTGATAAAGCAGGTATACTCTTTAATCGCAGTAACATCGAAACTGGCTACTCTGATCATAACGCTGTTATACTATGCCTAACAAACCCACCAAACAGCAGTGATAACCCCAAGCCACTAACACAATATAAACGATTTTTACCAATCAAATCATTTCACTCTTTAATGCACTGATATGCAATAAAGATTGGTCACATGTGTACAAAGCATCTAGGTGGATATAAAATACCAAAATTTCATTGCAACATTTACTCACTACTTTAACATAGCTTTTCCATAGAGGAAAAAATAAATAAATAAAAATAATAAGAGGAATGTTAAGAAAATATGGATTACTAAAACAATTATAGTCTGAGTAAAAGGAAACGTTATATTTTAGAATTAAGCAAAACCAACAAGAACGGAACAGTTCACTAAGTACGTTAAAAAATACAAGCAAATCTTTAATACAGTTATAATGGCTGAAAAAAAATTATATAGATGCATGTATCAATAAGTCGACAAACAAAAATAGGACATAGTGGAGCATAATAAAAAAAGAAACTGTCATTAATAAAGTATCGCATGATAGTAAAAGAAGCTCATTAAAAGTAGCTAATGATATTATTGAAAATCCAGTCAAAGATGCCAATATTTTCAATGACCATTTCATCAATATTGCTGATAAAATAACAATTCCACACTTAAATAATAGTAATTCATGTGCTAAATTAAAAATAAATGAAAAATCTATTTCTTTAAAGCTAGCCACTACAAATGACATAAGTAAAATAATTAATTCAAAGAAGAATAAGTTTTCAGCAGGATTAGATGAGATATGCGAGTGTGTAATTAAGTAATGTAAGGTCAGTATATTAAATCCCATACAGGAAATATGTAATACTTCCCAATTATCTGAGATATTTCCAGATAAGATGAAACTAGCAAAAATTGTTCCTATACATAAAAAATACAGTATAAATATGGTTGATAATTATAGGCCCATTGCCATTCAATCAGGTTTTTCTAAACTTATGGAATTAGTTATGCACATACAAGTGACCGCATGTGAGATTTGTGATGGAAAAAGTGGCGCTAGGGCAGATTTTATCCTGGTTTTCCGGTTTCCCCCGCCATCGCATTCCACCGATGCTCCATCTTCATTCATGTATCCTCAGTGTCACCGCCTGCTGTGCCATAAGCAGTTAAAGTGGGCGTTTAACACTACAAAAAAAGCTATTACAATGGAATTGCACCCTTCATGGAAAAGTATGTATTTATTGTAAAGTTGCCAACGGTGAATAAAGACATACCTACCTACCTACCTGCCTGCCTGCCTGCCTGCCTGCCTGCCTGCCTGCCCGCCTGCCCGCCTGCCTGCCTGCCTGCCCGCCCGCCCGCCCGCCCACCCACCGACCCACCGACCCACCGACCCACCGACCCACCGACCCACCTACCTACCTACCTACCTACCTACCTACCTACCTACCTACCTACCTACCTACCTACCTACCTACCTACCTACCTACCTACCTACCTACCTACCTACCTACCTACCTACCTACCTACCTACCTACCTACCTACCTACCTACCTACCTACCTACCTACCTACCTACCTACCTACCTACCTACCTACCTACCTACCTACCTACCTACCTACCTACCTACCTACCTACCTACCTACCTACCTACCTACCTACCTACCTACCTACCTACCTACCTACCTACCTACCTACCTACCTACCTACCTACCTACCTACCTACCTACCTACCTACCTACCTACCTACCTACCTACCTACCTACCTACCTACCTACCTACCTACCTACCTACCTACCTACCTACCTACCTACCTACCTACCTACCTACCTACCTACCTACCTACCTACCTACCTACCTACCTACCTACCTACCTACCTACCTACCTACCTACCTACCTACCTACCTACCTACCTACCTACCTACCTACCTACCTACCTACCTACCTACCTACCTACCTACCTACCTACCTACCTACCTACCTACCTACCTACCTACCTACCTACCTACCTACCTACCTACCTACCTACCTACCTACCTACCTACCTACCTACCTACCTACCTACCTACCTACCTACCTACCTACCTACCTACCTACCTACCTACCTACCTACCTACCTACCTACCTACCTACCTACCTACCTACCTACCTACCTACCTACCTACCTACCTACCTACCTACCTACCTACCTACCTACCTACCTACCTACCTACCTACCTACCTACCTACCTACCTACCTACCTACCTACCTACCTACCTACCTACCTACCTACCTACCTACCTACCTACCTACCTACCTACCTACCTACCTACCTACCTACCTACCTACCTACCTACCTACCTACCTACCTACCTACCTACCTACCTACCTACCTACCTACCTACCTACCTACCTACCTACCTACCTACCTACCTACCTACCTACCTACCTACCTACCTACCTACCTACCTACCTACCTACCTACCTACCTACCTACCTACCTACCTACCTACCTACCTACCTACCTACCTACCTACCTACCTACCTACCTACCTACCTACCTACCTACCTACCTACCTACCTACCTACCTACCTACCTACCTACCTACCTACCTACCTACCTACCTACCTACCTACCTACCTACCTACCTACCTACCTACCTACCTACCTACCTACCTACCTACCTACCTACCTACCTACCTACCTACCTACCTACCTACCTACCTACCTACCTACCTACCTACCTACCTACCTACCTACCTACCTACCTACCTACCTACCTACCTACCTACCTACCTACCTACCTACCTACCTACCTACCTACCTACCTACCTACCTACCTACCTACCTACCTACCTACCTACCTACCTACCTACCTACCTACCTACCTACCTACCTACCTACCTACCTACCTACCTACCTACCTACCTACCTACCTACCTACCTACCTACCTACCTACCTACCTACCTACCTACCTACCTACCTACCTACCTACCTACCTACCTACCTACCTACCTACCTACCTACCTACCTACCTACCTACCTACCTACCTACCTACCTACCTACCTACCTACCTACCTACCTACCTACCTACCTACCTACCTACCTACCTACCTACCTACCTACCTACCTACCTACCTACCTACCTACCTACCTACCTACCTACCTACCTACCTACCTACCTACCTACCTACCTACCTACCTACCTACCTACCTACCTACCTACCTACCTACCTACCTACCTACCTACCTACCTACCTACCTACCTACCTACCTACCTACCTACCTACCTACCTACCTACCTACCTACCTACCTACCTACCTACCTACCTACCTACCTACCTACCTACCTACCTACCTACCTACCTACCTACCTACCTACCTACCTACCTACCTACCTACCTACCTACCTACCTACCTACCTACCTACCTACCTACCTACCTACCTACCTACCTACCTACCTACCTACCTACCTACCTACCTACCTACCTACCTACCTACCTACCTACCTACCTACCTACCTACCTACCTACCTACCTACCTACCTACCTACCTACCTACCTACCTACCTACCTACCTACCTACCTACCTACCTACCTACCTACCTACCTACCTACCTACCTACCTACCTACCTACCTACCTACCTACCTACCTACCTACCTACCTACCTACCTACCTACCTACCTACCTACCTACCTACCTACCTACCTACCTACCTACCTACCTACCTACCTACCTACCTACCTACCTACCTACCTACCTACCTACCTACCTACCTACCTACCTACCTACCTACCTACCTACCTACCTACCTACCTACCTACCTACCTACCTACCTACCTACCTACCTACCTACCTACCTACCTACCTACCTACCTACCTACCTACCTACCTACCTACCTACCTACCTACCTACCTACCTACCTACCTACCTACCTACCTACCTACCTACCTACCTACCTACCTACCTACCTACCTACCTACCTACCTACCTACCTACCTACCTACCTACCTACCTACCTACCTACCTACCTACCTACCTACCTACCTACCTACCTACCTACCTACCTACCTACCTACCTACCTACCTACCTACCTACCTACCTACCTACCTACCTACCTACCTACCTACCTACCTACCTACCTACCTACCTACCTACCTACCTACCTACCTACCTACCTACCTACCTACCTACCTACCTACCTACCTACCTACCTACCTACCTACCTACCTACCTACCTACCTACCTACCTACCTACCTACCTACCTACCTACCTACCTACCTACCTACCTACCTACCTACCTACCTACCTACCTACCTACCTACCTACCTACCTACCTACCTACCTACCTACCTACCTACCTACCTACCTACCTACCTACCTACCTACCTACCTACCTACCTACCTACCTACCTACCTACCTACCTACCTACCTACCTACCTACCTACCTACCTACCTACCTACCTACCTACCTACCTACCTACCTACCTACCTACCTACCTACCTACCTACCTACCTACCTACCTACCTACCTACCTACCTACCTACCTACCTACCTACCTACCTACCTACCTACCTACCTACCTACCTACCTACCTACCTACCTACCTACCTACCTACCTACCTACCTACCTACCTACCTACCTACCTACCTACCTACCTACCTACCTACCTACCTACCTACCTACCTACCTACCTACCTACCTACCTACCTACCTACCTACCTACCTACCTACCTACCTACCTACCTACCTACCTACCTACCTACCTACCTACCTACCTACCTACCTACCTACCTACCTACCTACCTACCTACCTACCTACCTACCTACCTACCTACCTACCTACCTACCTACCTACCTACCTACCTACCTACCTACCTACCTACCTACCTACCTACCTACCTACCTACCTACCTACCTACCTACCTACCTACCTACCTACCTACCTACCTACCTACCTACCTACCTACCTACCTACCTACCTACCTACCTACCTACCTACCTACCTACCTACCTACCTACCTACCTACCTACCTACCTACCTACCTACCTACCTACCTACCTACCTACCTACCTACCTACCTACCTACCTACCTACCTACCTACCTACCTACCTACCTACCTACCTACCTACCTACCTACCTACCTACCTACCTACCTACCTACCTACCTACCTACCTACCTACCTACCTACCTACCTACCTACCTACCTACCTACCTACCTACCTACCTACCTACCTACCTACCTACCTACCTACCTACCTACCTACCTACCTACCTACCTACCTACCTACCTACCTACCTACCTACCTACCTACCTACCTACCTACCTACCTACCTACCTACCTACCTACCTACCTACCTACCTACCTACCTACCTACCTACCTACCTACCTACCTACCTACCTACCTACCTACCTACCTACCTACCTACCTACCTACCTACCTACCTACCTACCTACCTACCTACCTACCTACCTACCTACCTACCTACCTACCTACCTACCTACCTACCTACCTACCTACCTACCTACCTACCTACCTACCTACCTACCTACCTACCTACCTACCTACCTACCTACCTACCTACCTACCTACCTACCTACCTACCTACCTACCTACCTACCTACCTACCTACCTACCTACCTACCTACCTACCTACCTACCTACCTACCTACCTACCTACCTACCTACCTACCTACCTACCTACCTACCTACCTACCTACCTACCTACCTACCTACCTACCTACCTACCTACCTACCTACCTACCTACCTACCTACCTACCTACCTACCTACCTACCTACCTACCTACCTACCTACCTACCTACCTACCTACCTACCTACCTACCTACCTACCTACCTACCTACCTACCTACCTACCTACCTACCTACCTACCTACCTACCTACCTACCTACCTACCTACCTACCTACCTACCTACCTACCTACCTACCTACCTACCTACCTACCTACCTACCTACCTACCTACCTACCTACCTACCTACCTACCTACCTACCTACCTACCTACCTACCTACCTACCTACCTACCTACCTACCTACCTACCTACCTACCTACCTACCTACCTACCTACCTACCTACCTACCTACCTACCTACCTACCTACCTACCTACCTACCTACCTACCTACCTACCTACCTACCTACCTACCTACCTACCTACCTACCTACCTACCTACCTACCTACCTACCTACCTACCTACCTACCTACCTACCTACCTACCTACCTACCTACCTACCTACCTACCTACCTACCTACCTACCTACCTACCTACCTACCTACCTACCTACCTACCTACCTACCTACCTACCTACCTACCTACCTACCTACCTACCTACCTACCTACCTACCTACCTACCTACCTACCTACCTACCTACCTACCTACCTACCTACCTACCTACCTACCTACCTACCTACCTACCTACCTACCTACCTACCTACCTACCTACCTACCTACCTACCTACCTACCTACCTACCTACCTACCTACCTACCTACCTACCTACCTACCTACCTACCTACCTACCTACCTACCTACCTACCTACCTACCTACCTACCTACCTACCTACCTACCTACCTACCTACCTACCTACCTACCTACCTACCTACCTACCTACCTACCTACCTACCTACCTACCTACCTACCTACCTACCTACCTACCTACCTACCTACCTACCTACCTACCTACCTACCTACCTACCTACCTACCTACCTACCTACCTACCTACCTACCTACCTACCTACCTACCTACCTACCTACCTACCTACCTACCTACCTACCTACCTACCTACCTACCTACCTACCTACCTACCTACCTACCTACCTACCTACCTACCTACCTACCTACCTACCTACCTACCTACCTACCTACCTACCTACCTACCTACCTACCTACCTACCTACCTACCTACCTACCTACCTACCTACCTACCTACCTACCTACCTACCTACCTACCTACCTACCTACCTACCTACCTACCTACCTACCTACCTACCTACCTACCTACCTACCTACCTACCTACCTACCTACCTACCTACCTACCTACCTACCTACCTACCTACCTACCTACCTACCTACCTACCTACCTACCTACCTACCTACCTACCTACCTACCTACCTACCTACCTACCTACCTACCTACCTACCTACCTACCTACCTACCTACCTACCTACCTACCTACCTACCTACCTACCTACCTACCTACCTACCTACCTACCTACCTACCTACCTACCTACCTACCTACCTACCTACCTACCTACCTACCTACCTACCTACCTACCTACCTACCTACCTACCTACCTACCTACCTACCTACCTACCTACCTACCTACCTACCTACCTACCTACCTACCTACCTACCTACCTACCTACCTACCTACCTACCTACCTACCTACCTACCTACCTACCTACCTACCTACCTACCTACCTACCTACCTACCTACCTACCTACCTACCTACCTACCTACCTACCTACCTACCTACCTACCTACCTACCTACCTACCTACCTACCTACCTACCTACCTACCTACCTACCTACCTACCTACCTACCTACCTACCTACCTACCTACCTACCTACCTACCTACCTACCTACCTACCTACCTACCTACCTACCTACCTACCTACCTACCTACCTACCTACCTACCTACCTACCTACCTACCTACCTACCTACCTACCTACCTACCTACCTACCTACCTACCTACCTACCTACCTACCTACCTACCTACCTACCTACCTACCTACCTACCTACCTACCTACCTACCTACCTACCTACCTACCTACCTACCTACCTACCTACCTACCTACCTACCTACCTACCTACCTACCTACCTACCTACCTACCTACCTACCTACCTACCTACCTACCTACCTACCTACCTACCTACCTACCTACCTACCTACCTACCTACCTACCTACCTACCTACCTACCTACCTACCTACCTACCTACCTACCTACCTACCTACCTACCTACCTACCTACCTACCTACCTACCTACCTACCTACCTACCTACCTACCTACCTACCTACCTACCTACCTACCTACCTACCTACCTACCTACCTACCTACCTACCTACCTACCTACCTACCTACCTACCTACCTACCTACCTACCTACCTACCTACCTACCTACCTACCTACCTACCTACCTACCTACCTACCTACCTACCTACCTACCTACCTACCTACCTACCTACCTACCTACCTACCTACCTACCTACCTACCTACCTACCTACCTACCTACCTACCTACCTACCTACCTACCTACCTACCTACCTACCTACCTACCTACCTACCTACCTACCTACCTACCTACCTACCTACCTACCTACCTACCTACCTACCTACCTACCTACCTACCTACCTACCTACCTACCTACCTACCTACCTACCTACCTACCTACCTACCTACCTACCTACCTACCTACCTACCTACCTACCTACCTACCTACCTACCTACCTACCTACCTACCTACCTACCTACCTACCTACCTACCTACCTACCTACCTACCTACCTACCTACCTACCTACCTACCTACCTACCTACCTACCTACCTACCTACCTACCTACCTACCTACCTACCTACCTACCTACCTACCTACCTACCTACCTACCTACCTACCTACCTACCTACCTACCTACCTACCTACCTACCTACCTACCTACCTACCTACCTACCTACCTACCTACCTACCTACCTACCTACCTACCTACCTACCTACCTACCTACCTACCTACCTACCTACCTACCTACCTACCTACCTACCTACCTACCTACCTACCTACCTACCTACCTACCTACCTACCTACCTACCTACCTACCTACCTACCTACCTACCTACCTACCTACCTACCTACCTACCTACCTACCTACCTACCTACCTACCTACCTACCTACCTACCTACCTACCTACCTACCTACCTACCTACCTACCTACCTACCTACCTACCTACCTACCTACCTACCTACCTACCTACCTACCTACCTACCTACCTACCTACCTACCTACCTACCTACCTACCTACCTACCTACCTACCTACCTACCTACCTACATTCGTACTTCCAGACTCTGGGGATAGGGAATAAGTCTGTTTAGAGAAAAAGTCTCCGCCCCAGCCAGGAATCGAGCCTGATACCTCCGGGTGAGAAGTTAGCGTGCTGACTACCCGACCACGGAGGCAATCACTTAGAATTATTCAGAAATTAGTGAGTGATGAACTCCGGTCTAATTTTAGCCTGTGCAAAGTAATATGAATGTGGATGGAAAATCTGAAATTTACAGATGGAAAGCAGAAGGCTGGATAATATATATATGGATATGCCGGAACATGACAACTTATTAAATAACATAGGTTTCAAGTTCCAGAAACATTACAGCCTAACCCTCAAATAGACCCCTGTAACTCTACCACATGCTGCCAACTAAGATGAACTCTAAAAGTTCTCAAACTCATATCATCCATTAAAAGCTACATTCAAATTTTCACGACCATAAGTTCTGTTACTAATTGCTTGTAATGGTTGTATAAACAAGTGTTAGTATTTTGTAGATAAAACTGAATTATTGGCTGTTATAAAGAACTTAATTTTGAAGGGCTTATCCTTAACCAAAGTGCTCAACGAGTTACATTAACATTAAGGGATGTTTTTCATCGTAAGAAGATAGCTGAATTTAAACATAATCATACATAAATTCAAATTATGATTACTAGACTACAACTCCAGATTGTGACATAAATTCAAATACTAATCTTGGCAGTTGCCAATTGCAGGTATACAATTTAGCTGGTGTTGCAAAGCCTCAATTGACTGTATCTACATTTTTGTACATTGTTTTGGGTGTAAGAAAGCTATCTGCTTACTGAATAGTTTTTTTTTTTTTCTTTTGTTAGCAATGCACCACAACACATTTGGATGAACATTTCTTATGAATGCTGCTCAGACAAAGATAAAGCACTTTAAGTGTTTGCTATGTGCACACCTGTTCTTGGGCTCTTGGCTTCCTAGTTGTCATTTGATAGAGCAGAGCAGAGCAGACGATAATATTGAGACTTGAAGTTGATATCTTGTGACTTCAATGCTAAGTTTTCATTCTGCCTGGTTCCAGGGTCCACTCACATGTATACCGACTGTGTTTTGTTTAATCATCCAGCTAGTTCATGGTAAATTAGATAACCTATTCACCAACACTGAAGAAAGCTGGGTGATCTCTTTTCTGCCCTCCCCCTCTCTTGCCTATTCGAAGTTCGGAGCAATTACTGCTAAAGAAACAGATACGGAGAGTAAGTGGGTGGCAACCACAAGGCGTAATGCTGAAGTACGTAATGTACCCAGCCGTCATATTTTGCCCTACACTCTATCACATACACCATAAGCAACATCTGTCAAATTATCTGTTTTTCACGTTTTTTGAAGTAAAAAATGAAATACAATAGAAGGGGTGAGATCTTAAGTTGAAGTAATATTATTTTAATACAATCACATTTTTGGTTTGTCAGAAGTTGTTATTGATAAATTGGTATTATTGCAGTTAACATCGTGGCAAGGTCATCTCTTAAATTTGTTCTAATTTCTTGATCTGAAACTATTGTTAATGTAACAAATGCTGTATCATATAATATAGCAATAGTTTAAAGCTTTAGTAGTACGAGTGATATTCATCAAGAATTTCGCTCGAGGAATATTGCGATAATTATCATTGTATTCTAAGCACGAGGAACGCCCCCCTATTCTCATTAATCTGGTATTATAAGCACATAATTTGATATTAATTATTTCTCGCTAAATGGGCTAGATAGCAAGAGGTTTCTTATAAACCGAATAGGTTGCCAATTTTGTCTGCGAATTGCTTTTATCCAAGCTTCTAAACAGTCTTTCCGATTTGAAAGTCTAAAATGTAACAAACAATATAGAAACGCTCTGTTGAAATGTATAACGTATTTCACTAAGTATGCCATCAAAAAATCGCTTAAATAAATACACTAACCTATATATTTCCCTTTCCTTGTTTTTGCTTCTACTATTCGAGATACTACAACCAACACCAAACACGTAATGTCCATTATACTGGTTTAAAACTTACACTCTAAATTTACTGCTCAATTGAAGCATTTAACACCCCAAAATCACTTAAATATGTACACTAACCTATGTACTGAAACACACTTATATTTCCTCGTTTTTGCTTCTGTTATTCGAGAAATTACAATCGGTAATATTGCCGTTTAGGGGTTAGTTGGCTGCGTAACGCCAGGCAGTGAACCTTTGCATCTAAAAGGTGCAATGTTCTGCGTAATGGAGTATATATAGCTGGTATTGCGAAAAGGAGGGAAGGCAACACAGTCATAGGGTAGTGTGGAACGCATGAAATTTGCAATTAACAGTATATGTCTTAGAAAGCGTAAACATAGCAAGGCGGGGAAACCCGGAAATATACAATGAGGCAGCGCATTCATAGGAACGTGCGGGAAATGCTGAAAGATGCAATTATATGTATCAGGGAGCGCACATACTGTTCTTCCGAATATCTCCTACTGTTCTTCACCTCTTCCATATTTTCAGTGACAAAACAGCCTTTTTTAAGACTACCAATGACATTATTAAAGAGCAAGTAGATCTGGTTGGGCTGACAGTTATTCTGACAACAGCTAATAATAATAATAATAATAATAATAATAATAATAATAATAATAATAATAATACTCATCATCATAATCATCATACTACCAACACCACCACCAATAATAATAATAATAATAATAATAATAATAATAATAATAATAATAATAATAATTCTTATTTGCTACTATTGTTCCTGTATTCATTAAATAAACAAAGCAATCGATAACTTCTTTTTTACCAGTTGCTTTGTGTATTAAATTTCTCCATTTAACCCAAAATATAACTTGATCAAACTATTAAGAGCACCGCAATTGCAGTGTGACATAGATGGGGTTATGTTTATGTTTTGATGAAATCGCTTTTAGCTAGCTCATGTACCACATAACCTCAAATAATCAGCATCTGCAATAAGTAGGGTTAATGGTGTATGATAGATGCCGTCATCTGCTACAATTGCTACGCCTGTCGGCTACGTCTTATACGCGCCATTTAGCAACATTTAACTGTGCTACTATTGCTCAGTTCTACATAGGGTTTTCAATTTCTCAAGTTGGTGTGGTTTTGTGGCATTGCGCGGCTAATTGACGGCTACATTACCTTACAATCAAACACCACACACATATTGACTATTATATTGGTTTAAAATGTACAGTCAAAATTTACTCTTAATTGAACACATAACACCACAAAATCTTATTTTTGGGTGTATGTTTAACCCACACAAGGCGTACATATCTCAAAAGTGTAGGGCCTAAATATGGCATTTTGGTAAAAACGTGCTTCACCAACCACTATGCATAAGGATAAGGCATTTCCGAATTTATGTGTGTGTGTGTCTCTCTCTCTCTCTCTCTCAATGTTCCGATGGAAAAATGTAAATGGCGTGTTATTTATGGACGCTGTTTAACTGCAGTGGTTCTCAGCGTCCCATTCTAAATTGGGCATGAAAGACCGCTTAATTTTGCTCAGAGGCCTCTCTGTCAGATTTAAGGTTCTTTTACGTGCCGTAAATCTACGACACGGGACCAACGGCTTTACTTCCCTTCCGAAGGAAGCAATGCTAAGGATTTTTACACCCGGAAAAAGTCATCGTCCTCCGCCGGGTTTGAACCCGCGACCTTGGGTATTAGAAGTCAGCATGGTAACCATTACACCACGGAGGGCGACGTTCCGATGGAAAGGTCTATATAAATAAACCATCCTTCCATCAGAAAATTGCTGAAGCGCGCAATGATCTAGGTTATGAGACTGTGGAGTTGGTATTGGGAAAAGCAGAAATGGCAGCACACACATAGCCTGGGGGAAACGCTGAAATATGCAGTAAAGAAAATGGGAAATCTAATAGTTTTTAATTGAAGGTAGCTTTATGTTGTAAATTTTCCATTTAACCCAAAATATCAGTGGATTAAATATGTTAAGAGCGCTGCAATTGCAGTATGATATTTAAAGGGGTATCTTCATGCCCTGATGAAGTCACCTTTATACCCGGAGAGATCTATAGTGATCCCTGACAGTTGCCTTACCTCTTGGCCGCTCCGTCACATTTTGCCACTTCGTCTCGTCCGCGCCTGCAGCAGGACAAAAAACCATATTCACAAAAGCAAATTAAAACAGTAGAACAACAGAACATTGCAACACGTAAAAAATTATGTAGTGAACCAAAATAATGAAGTACAAGCGGAAACTCGCGCCAACAAAAACTGCATTGAGGAATGTTCGTTACATTTTGCAAAAGGATGAAACGATTGTTTACATAGCATGAATTTATTGGCAGAGAGACAGAACACACCTGTTATCAGCTGAGAGTGTGTATTGGCTGTCAGGGATCACTACGGATCGTCCCGAATTTAGCTAGCTCATACTCCACATAACCTCTAATAACCACCATCTGCAATATATTAATTAGCCCAAAACAGTATACCATAGATTAATTCACGGTGCGTTGAGTAATACGGTGGTATATATGTACCACATGATGTCACGGCCATCCTGTGCGACTGGGAAACATGCGTGTAATACCTATATATATGTCACAGCTTGCTTACAGCTGCAGTCATTATTAACACATTAAAAGCTATAGGGGCTGTTTAAGGTTATAATTTCAGATTTTCCCAATCAAATAAATCATTAATAAAATGGATAATAATGTTCATCTTTAACCGTTCATTTAAATTATTGAAGCTAGAAGCGCAATTGTTTAAAATATAAATGATCGCTTTATGCACCTAGGTCTCATGCTCGCTAAATATTGCCCCCAGTTGTTAGGTATCGTTGCTGGAATTCTTTTATTTGATAACTGCATCCTAACATAGTTTAAAGGTAAATTAATAAATATCTCAAGATATTAGTTCAATTATGTGGAAAAAGTGTACCAAATAAAATATATTACCCCAACTGGTGTTTTCTGCCTAATGTATGCGTTTGTTTATTCAGTTGTAGCACTCTTTCCTCATTTTATTTTATTTATTTTTCACCAAATCAGTGCGCTTTTTTCCGGATATTTTACATTTCTCTGGGTTTCTCTTGTTCAAATTCTTCAGCTTAATACATATGGGCGTTCGAACAATACACTTTATATGATGTTGTTTTATATGGATATTTGGAAGTTAATTTATCAATGAGGATCTTCATTACCTTTGGACATTTATTTAAGCCCCTTCCATAAAAGTCAGTGAAGTTTTGCTTAAGATAATTACGAAATGAAACCACTGCGCAGTTGATTTAATTAGTTTTCCACTTGAAAGCGACGAATGGTCAAAGTTTATCTGCAGGAAAGTAACTTGTATATATTCCATACAACGAAGTAATCTCACCTGGGTTTAATTTTCTTAATCTACATACTACATAGTCTGTCAGCATTTCTAAAAGGTGTACATTTTGTGAAGCTGTGCCTGCCCTATTGTTTGTTTCTTTTGTGTGATCTAGTAATTCAATACGATTGTCAATTCAGGAAAGGAACCCATCATCCTCATATTCCTACCTGTCTCTGTCTAAATTCGTTTCTTCTCCTCCCGCCCTTCCTTCTCCCTCCTTATCATCTCATTCAGTTTCGCTGATCATAGTTACACATAATGTAGTACTAGCATATCATGTGTAATTCTTAGACTTCAATACCTGAAAAAATTTCGCCCAAAAAGTAAAGATTTTATTCTCTGATTCACAGCTGTTAGCAGGGATGATCATAAAATTTACCCAATGCCCCGACTGGAGAAAAATAACTCTGAAATACATCTTGAATTTATTTTGATGTCAAAACGTATTTGTATCCTTCGGCCTCTAGTTTCTAAAACAAGCCACGTAAGTTGCAGACAGAGATCAGAAATCCTTTCTGTAACGGGATTAAGGACGATTTGCCTTTGGCTCGCATTGCTGAAATTTAATGCTTAAACTTAGATAGTGCTTCATTTTGTGTATCCAAATTCATCCCATACGCACTCTTAATTTTGTTTGTAAGATGATTTGGGATTCCAGAATTCAAATATATCAAAACAATTGTTAATTATCTTTATTAATTAGGATCAGTGTTCGGAACCTGGAAATGGATGTGTTAGAGCGGCCGGTATCATTGCTCATAGCAGCTCCGCAGCAGGGGAACTTATCGACTTTCAGTGCCTATTACAGATGACATTGTGACAGTTTATGAGTATATTGTAAGTCATTTTTGAGCACCAATGAGTTTTTTATATAACCTCTCTTGTGACGTACTTACCATTATGTAAAACAAATCCTTTGTCCAACACATTATTTCTGAATCGTTTCAACATGTGAGGAATGTCGCAAAGCGACAATTTTCAGGTTATCTAGCAGGATGTATGATGTAGAATTTCTCTCTTATAACTCCTAATCAGAGAGTAACCTCCTATTTGATCCGCCCCCTCCAATTCCACACATAAAGGCACGAACTCGGAAACCTACCATTACGACCATTTGAGCAATGTCTGCTCACAGGAAGGAAATGCCTAGCGTTTTGCTGAAGCACGTTATGTGACCAGCCGCCATATTGCGATTTTACACATTACCATATACACCATACGCAACATCTGCCAAATTAATTGTGTTTCCAAGCTTTTGAAATAAATAACAAAGGACGGCGAGAGATCTCTAGTTGAAGGGATATTTAATATAATCACATTCTTTATCCTGTCGAAAGTTATTATTGATAAATTGGCATTATTGTGGTAAACATCGCGGCAAGGTAATAACTAAATTCTGTTCTAATTTCTTGGTCTAAAACTACTATTAATGTAACAAAAGGTTGTACCATACATTACAGTATTGGTTTAAAGCTTTAGAAGAATTATATATACATATATTCACCTATTTTTATCGAGCTTTATTCCGGATCCACAATGGAAGTGACATTGGCTACGCGACATAGGTCTCATCGCCACACCGCATTAAGGGTATATTACACGGAGCGTATTTGTTCACTATTCGCTAGTGTATTTGGACGCAGCTGCTAAATTCGCTAGTGTAATAATGGATAGCGAACAAAGTCGCTACTCCGAAACGAGGTCGTCTAAAGTTGAAGTGTGCTCTACTTTATACGCTGGTCGCTGGTTTCTTTGGTCGCCTCCTAATGTTGGTCGCCTCTTGTCATATACATAAGCGTATAAAGGAGTCATCAGCTGAGTGAAAAAGTGAAAATGTCGAAAGAACTCATAAATGATGTCGTCGTGTTACTGGCAACAATCTTAAGAAAACGATAATAAAACAAAAAGAAAATGGAAAAGTAGAAAACAGTAGTGGATTGAGGGGAGGCATAAATATGGTGCTTCGCAAATCTTTTGAAGGAATTATCGTGCGAAGATCCTTCTGCCTCCAGGAATATAATGAGGATGACATCAGAAAACTTTGATACGATATTGGGAATGGTAGGGGATAAAATGAGAAAACAGAACACCGCCATGAGGATGGCGATCTTGCCAAGAACAAAATTAGAGAAGTAACACTGCGTTATTTGGCAACATGTGATAGCTTCAAAACACTTGAATATCTATTTCGTATACCTCAATGTTCTATCTCCAATTTACACAAGTCCTGGACGCAATTGCAAAGGTTTTAAAACCATAGATACAGGTAAGTTTATTTATTTATTAAATATTTTAAAAAAGTTTGCCGGAAACAATATCAATTTTCGTTCAAATTACATTTTACAGCAACCAAGGGAATGAAAAAAATATATTGAAATTAGGGTTTGTGTTAACACTGTTTGTGGTTATTTGAGTTAAATACTCTCATTGACTTTGTCTACTAATGAAACAACAACGGCTTCTTGCAGATTATCAATAAGCCTGCTGTCACTGAGGGCTGAAGGTATCAAATGGAAATATTGGACATTTGGCGAATGTGCTTCAGATGCACTAGTTGAGGGAGAGAATGGAATGTAAATAGTAAGATTCTCACTGCATTCTTTTTCTCTTAACTCGACAAGTTTGGTATCCAGAATGATTTCTGGATTTCAAACTGGAGTTTAATTGCAGAACGTTGCGAAAGTTGCCTCAATTTCGCTGCTACATATTTTCCAATATGATCAAAAGCGTCTTCTATTTGGACCTTGTCGACAATATTACTGAACTTCTCTAATGACTCGTCATTTAGTGATGGCGATTTATTTTTCATTTTCCATGTTGGAGTCTTCATTGTTTCTGGTGATCTCTTAGTTGCTGCTTCAAGAGACTATTCCAATTGTGGATCACTACTAAATTCATATTCGTCGTATTCTAGGGATTCCTCTGTCGATTTACTTATTTCATGAAACGAAGTATAATAATAATTATTGTTATTATTATTATTATTATTATTATTATTATTATTATTATTATTATTATTATTATTATTATTATTTTCAGGTGCCAGGCATAACAGATGAATGGATTCAAATGTCAAATCATTTCCAGCATCGGTGTAACTTCCCAGGATGCTCAGGAGCAATTGATGGGAAGCATGTCCTAATAAAGTGTCCCCCGCATAGTGGTTCTGCATTTTTCAACCATAAGGGAACATTTAGTGTTATTTTAATTGCCTTGGTTGATGCAGATTACTGTTTTCGATATTTAGATGTGGATGAAAATGGACGTACAAGTGACAATGCCACTTTCCGTGACTCTATTCTCAATATAGCTACGCAGAGTAATTTACTTGATATACCAGAAAAATCAGTGCTTGTATGTGATGAAACCTTACAGCAAAACTGGGTTATCACATGCAGAAAAAATATTTTATTATAGACTATTGAGAGCTGGACGTGTAGTAGATAATGCTTTTTTCATACTTGTATGGCGGTTTATAATATTTCTTAGGCCAAGTGAACTTAAACTTTTTGAAATTGATAAAGTAATATGGGCTGCTTGCAATCTACACAATTGATTAAGATTGACATCGCCAAACTATTTTCAAGCACAATACATTTGCCATCAAGATTTCAATAGAGCTAGAGATATTCCAGGAGTATGGCGCGAGTATACAGTTGGTCTGCAATCATTGGCTCACTTGGAAAGTAACAATTATAAAAGAGAAACCGAAAACGTGCGACTGGCTTATGCTATTTCATGCAGGAAGTATCTCTACCTTGGCAGTGGAAACAAGTTGGAATTAGCGAACCACTTTAATAATGCAGGCCTAAACATTTGACATGACAATGTGTGAAGTTAAATAACAAGTTTTACATAAGTTCTGAAAAGAATGTGTAGATATCCAAAACCTCCTAAACATATAGCCTATTGATTCTCAAAATGTTATTATTTTAACGAGATCGATTTAAAAATAAAGTTGCTGTAAATAATAACAACGTAATTGAAAGCAAGTTGTGCTTATAAATAATTTGAACTCATTAGATTTCATTGTGTTTCCCGCATAGATATCACCTCTCTGAGGAATTTCGCATTTCAAATCAAACAAGTTTTGATTTAAAAACATGGTCTGTTCCTTAACCACTTCTCTTGGAACGAACAATTTTTGCAAGTTCCTTGCGGTATACATCTTTTATTGTTTTGATTTTGCTTTTGAGCTGTTTGGCATCCATATCCACCAAGAGACATTCAATCTTCAATTCCTTTAACAGGTGGTTAAATTGAGTATCTTTAAGTTTTTTATTTATGTAATCCTTATTTCTAATATTCCATAATACTGGAATATTCTGATAAATTAACAGAAATTTTGAAATTTGGTTACAATTCCACTTCATTTTAACACTTGGTAATCACCTAACCTCAAAAACAAAGGAGCATATGCTTCATTGTGTTTTCAATTGCTAGTAGACGCTAGAGTTTGAAGGTGCTGCGTGTCATTGTGTCAGCTTATTCATTTGCTATTCGCCTACAGGCTGAGTGCCGAAAGACGCTGTAATGGAGCGAACAAATACGCTTCGTGTAATTAACACAAAGCATTAGAAAAAGAAATCACATATTTTGTGCACTCACTCTTTGTAGCTTATGCAATACGGGAATAGATCTGCAGCTAAATTCTCAGAAATCATTACAAATTTCAGAGCATAATGAAATGGTAAAAAACAGAAGAAAAAAAAGAGCGAGAGTGAGAGAGAGAGAGGGAGAGAGAGAGAGGGAGAGAGAGAGAGAGAGATATTGAATATACTCATTGATGTTCTTAGGGAAGCACGAATTGGCTTTTAGAGGACCGAGAAGTCAGAAAGTTTCTTCAATAAAGGTAATTACGTAGAGAAATTGGATTTACTCAGTGCGTATGATCAACTTTTAAGTGATCATTTAAAAAAGGTTACAGTTTTCCAGGGCACTTCGTCATCAATTCAGAATGATTAAATCGAAGCTATTAGGAGTGTTTTGGTTAACTGTAGAACAAAAGAATTTGCATCTGCTAATTTTGTGGCTATTCTTCTAGACGAGTGTCCAGACTTCTGGACAAATCCCAACTCTCTACCATTTTACGCTATGTGAAAAAATCGGGGGAAGTTCAAGAAAGGTTCATGGGCTTTACTGATGACAGTGTAGACAGATCTGCTGAGGCGCTTTACAACCATGTACTTACAACAATTAAAGAATTTAATATTTTTAAGAAACTTTTCGCTCAGGTATATGATGGTGCGGCCGTAATGTCTAGTCAATTAGGTGGTTGGCAATCTAAAATAAAAGTGGCATTTCCACTGGCATTGTTTGTTCACTGCTACTGTCCTATTCTGAATTTGCTTCTGCAACAGGCAGCGCTGTGTAGTGATAAGTGCAGAATGTTTCAAACTCTATTAAGGCTCCGTAATTTCTTTTCTCATTCCACCAAAAGAACAGAAACTTTGCATGCTTTTATGAATAAAAAGTTACCAAAAGTGGCTCCAATATGCCTGGAATTTCATTTCATGCCGTATCATCACTGCACAAGAGCAACGAGATAGCCTGATTTTATTCTTTGAATTCATGACAGAACCAGAAAACAATGGTGTTTGGGAACGTGATGCATAGGTCTTCTTTATTTTCTGACTCGGTTGGATACTGTCTTCCTCCTCAAAGCATTGTCAGCGATATTTGCTCATACCAACATTTCTCTTCAACATATTACAAGGTAAGTCTATGGATATTGCATATTGCCATTCAAAAGTAATCCAGGCTAAAAATACTTTAGAAGAGCTAAGAAGAGAAGTGTTTCAAAATATTTGGCGAAGCATTTATACTGAAGTGATGAATGTCACGCACAAAAGAAAAGGAAGAACTGTGAACCAAAGCAAGTTACTGAAGTTACGCTTAGGAGGATATTCAATGAAATTTTAGATAATGTGCTCTATCAAATACAAAAAAGGTTTTCCGACTGCGAAAGTTGCCATTTCTTTACTCTCTTTGATTCCTCAAACTTCAGGAATTACCTGATCACCACTGATCAAAATTATTGGACATCTATGGCTCAAATTTTGAATTGGTAAGTCTGAAAAATGAACTTAGTGCTGTGTTCTCTTATGGAAATAAAGATTTTGAATGTACGTCAGTTGGTAAAATAGTGAAAATTATGAACGAAAGAGTCCTGGTCCGGGCTATGATTGAAGTTTACAAATTAGCTTGTCTGTACCAGCAACTACAACTTTTGTTGCACGGTCAGTTTCCACTTTAAATCGAGTAAAATCTCACTGTAGGTCTACAATGGGCCAGGATGTCCTCTCTGCCAATGATGTCGATAAAAAAACACAGTTACTCTGTACGCTTTGGAAGGGTGCTCATGAAAATTTCATGCAAGCTGTTATGGAACTGTTTCTGAAGAAATCTGGTGGGTTGGAGTTAGCATCCCAGTAAACTGGTAAATGCTACTACCAAAATAAACAACAATTTACGTATACAGGTTTCCCTCGCATTACGCACGTAATTGGTTCTCATTAATTATCACATAATACAAAAAACGCAATAAAGTGAATATGATAATGATTAGAGCTATTTCAAAGTAAACATAAAAACAAAGTTTTAAACAGGTGCATCTAAATATGTCATTTGTACAGAGTTAAAATCAGCATTTTTTTTTTAAATCGCTTTAAGCGATAACGCGTAGAATGAGATCGCGCATAACGAGGGATGACTATATTTTATAGACTAAGACAAACGATGCTAAAATGAGCGGTGTGCCTAAATTACTGACCACGAATCGCCACTGATATACAGGCTGTTTCAAAACGACACCAAACGAAGATAGCAGTCATTTAGCTTACACTTTGACTTGTCCGAAACTTGATGACGCAACTTTCAAACTATTCTATTTAAAATTTTGTGTGTGTTTAAAGGTCGCAAACATTTGGGATTAAGCAGCGAAGGAACAACGTTTGTCCTACGCCACATAAACAACCTCAGAACGTGTTATACGAAACACATAACAAAGACCATATGCTACGTTATCCATTACTAAGGTGACCTGTGCCGCGCCGGCGTTTCCATCAAAACACTCCTACACCACGCGACTGGGGTGTTCGCTACCAACCGGCATCTTGGTGTGGGCCAGCTCGTGCCATTTGGTCATGTACGACTGCCTAAACCATGGTGATTTTATGGGAGTTTTTGTATTTGCCGAATTTAGAGCTGAAAATTAAATTCACGTATCACGTATGGTATGACCAACATGGTGTCCTTTTGAAACATTCTGTATATACACACATATATACATATTTTACATTATATTATATAAATAATTATTACCTTCATTATGAATAATGTACAAACGTAATTACAGTCACAATAAGACCCTGGGCTATTCCCAGAAAATTCTTCTCTGGCCGCGCCATGGCCGAGTGGTCAGACCACTCGCCTCTCACCTAGATGGCCCGGGTGCGATCCCAAGTGGCCGCAGGTGATATTTGTAGAGGACAAAGTGGCGCAGGGGCGTTTTTTTTCGGGTTCTCCGGTTTCCTCCGCCATCACATTCCACCGGGGCTCTATCTTCGTGTATCATCAGTGTCATCGCTTGCGGTGCCAGAGCAGTAAAAGCGGGCATTAAACACTACAAAAAAAAAAAAAACAACAGAAAATTCTAGCTATACATTTTATTTATCATGTAAACATCTTTAGTATACGGCATTTTAATCAAAATCGTTCAAGCCATTTTGAGAAACTCAAAATTTTCGAAAATTGTTTCATGTAAAGGGTAGTTAGAGTGGCGGGATTTACTTGCAAATCTTCGTGTGGTATGCTTGGAAGATTCTCAACTTAAATACCAAGTTTCTTATCTAACGGAGTTTTCATTTTGAACTATGCTGCCTATAAACACACACACACACACAGATGGACACTTTTTTAAATTTTTTTTTTTTTTTATTCATGAGCTCTGAAGACATATATTTCAGGGGAAATCTCGGTATGGAAATTTTGGGTGGCATGCAATACTATCTCTATAAACTATGTACATAGTATGTATAGAGAAAGTAATAACATTTAAAAACTAAAGTAAATCTGTAGTTTCAATTAGGGTCTTTTCTTTGCGAAGTGTTGGCTCTAATAAAAAGGCGCCAAAACCAGCGAAAGAGGAAAGAACAAATATGGAGAGTAGATCTTGAATGTGAGTAATTAAGGAGTCAATAGGTACCAATATGTTCGACTTTAAAATGTAAACAGTTTGAAGAACTCCGTCTGTTTTGAGGTACTTATAAAATGTCAAGTTTAATGTCTTTTTCATCTGAGACTATTAATTGCCCAGGAAATCGGTAACCTAGTTTGTATTTCACATTTAAGGGTGTATCCGAAGGCAGGACGAAATGAATAGTTTTGAAAGAACATGCAGTTATACAAAATGCACGATGATATTTTATATTTTATGAGTACATTTGTTGAGATCACAATAAAGCCACCAGAACAATTTTAATTGTTCAGTAAAAACACAATTTGACAATGAAATATACATTTTATCAATATGTAATGCTTCCACAGGGAACTTCCAAGGATTTTTAAATGGATTAGACAGAACAGTTGTTAACATTTACATACAAAATTCGGTAATTATTTATAAGTTGGGCCGCTAACTCTCCACTGAGACTTATGCCAGTTTTGCACTCTAACGGGACCAGTGTGGTTAGAGAGGGATTATGGCTGGGGAGGTGGTTTAAAAAACTAATATTGTATCCATTGCACTGTTAGGAGTTGTTGGAAATATCGATAATGAGGTACTACCACAATATAAAATTAGAAACATAAATTTATATACACACTAACCTAAACGGATTGGAACCTAACGTCACGCTAAATTTGAAATCCACAGGCTTTGAAATTGTCATCATAAATACAAAGTCAATCAATCACACTTAGTTTCATTCGATTTTAGAGTGGCCGAAGTTCTGCATAATAACATTCACTGAACAGCTGTATCTGCGTGAAACATACTTATACATCAGCACAGCGTCTAGCGACATATGCCGGTGTTGCATTCCACAACACTGTTCGCCTGCCGCCGACAATTAAACTCAGGTTTTAGGCACTTTAGTGTGTAGTATTATTATATATTTACATTGCAAAAGTACTACAAGACTTCTTTATTCATATTCTACTCCTAGGCAGCATACTTCAAGAATATTCACAAAAAAAAATCGCTACGCGCACGTAATAAATTAGCGTTTAACTTAATTACGGAGCTTTTCCGATAAAAAAAATTGGTGAAAACTTAACAAGTATAAACCAAACTTACAGTCAAACCACAATTTGTTTAATTTCTAGAGGGGCCCAAGTTCTCTATAATTACCCAAAATTCTAAAATAATAAATTGTGTAGATTTAATGTAAACATGCTTAAAGACATTTGAATGAAAGCAAACCTCACTTCCCTGTTACATACATTTAACTTGGAATATGTAGTTCACTTTTCCACCAGAAATCATATGAATATTGTTTATATGAATTCTGATAACAATGATAACATTCTTCTAGACACTGAATGTTTTCCAAATTATGCTATAACTGCTATTGTCAGGGGCATATTGGATCACTATGCTCATTGTTGTTAGTACCTTTCATAGTAAGCAGTCGGACTGATGGCAAGAAAAGTAAGATTACAATAATCAATGAGTGTAGCATCTGGATTTGTATGTAAATAAATTATTTTTTCCCAATATGTGCACCTTGGACAAAAAAAATGAATCTTGTCTGGAATGCTAAATTCGTCTTAAGTCCTACACGGCATAGCACCATGTTTACACCATCTGTGATACAGTTGTTTAGCTTCAGCAACAAGTTGTCAGAAGTTCCAAATCTTAATATTACCAACACTTATGATCAATAATCATAATCAAATACATAACTTAGGGTTCTTCAACAACAAAATATCAGTATTGACTAAAAATATTAACAACACAAAACATGCAGTTTGTATTATACAGCATTACCAAACCTGCCACCTTCCATGTGCATTTACTGTAGCGCTATGGCAAAACATAGATTATTACTCACCCATTTTTACTTTTTACTGTGTCAATTGCATATGTACAAGGTATATAGTAGGTAAAGAAGGTATTGTATTTCACCCAAAAATTTTATACCAAGATTTCACTTGAAATATGTTTTGAGATCCCTCTGAATGCCCCAAAAATGTTTTCAGAAACAGTTAGTGTATATGCACATGGTATTTAAGTTTAATATCTCCCAAATATGTGGAATCAAAATTTTCAAGGAAATTCCCCCACCCCAAATTATCCTTTACACTGAAAAATAGAAACAAATTTCAATGGCAATTGTTTAGCGGCAGCTTTTAGAACACTTACTATTGCTTAAGCCTGCTTTATCCATATTTCTCTTCTGCTTATAAAGAACTAAGTAATAATGTCACAAATAAGTTTCGGCAACGTGGAGGATAGCTATTTGAGGGTGGTGAAAGGAAGGCAGATGGCAGAGCAATGATAACGGAACTTAAATTAAGACAATATATTAAGAAAGATGAAATTATCTGTTGGCTGTGTATGTTTGGTTTACAAAGGTGGGGTGCAATATATTCCATTAATCCTGGCCAATATCATTCTGATTACGTGGGCTACTAATATAAAGCCTTACCTGAAGAAATGTATCATGGTGTGTCTGGGCGAGGTGAGGGATGAAACAGTTGAGCCCAGAGCGGTGCTTCAAGATGTACAAACGAAGCAGAGGTTCCCTGACGGTCAAGACGGTTGGGTCTACAGAACCTTAAATAGATTTAACGGCCTTTCAAAAGGGCATTCCAACATGGTGGCTTTACTCCTAATATGGAGAATCAATGCCCTGATAGCGGGTAGTCTTAGCCAATCAGTATCGAATGTTTAAATGTTCTAGAATATCTGGTGTGACATCAAAATGTGAATGTACACATAGCCCAATGGAAGTTGGTATCATCAAAAAGTCCAGCAGGAGTGCCATCGGAAGAGGCTGGTCACTTCCATCCTGTTACAAAGCTTGTATTTTTCCAAGAATATGTAAGAATCAAATCCTAATTAATTCAGATTGATTCTTAATTAATAAAATATTACTAAAACAATATAAGTTAAACTCTCGCCAATGACACACGTGACAATAAGACTTTCTGATAATATTTATCTTGATTAGTATGAAGTAGAGAGAAGAATAAGCTTTTATAAGAATGATTTATTACAGAATAGACAGAGAAAATCATGTGAATATAACACATCAGATGTTTTCTTTTCTTACAAAGAAACAATAATTATACTAATGTTTATCTCAATTAGCACAATGTAGATAAAATAATAACATTTCATAAGAAAAGTTTGTTAGTGGAACAGCTAGAGAAAATAATTTGAATGGAACACATCAGATTTTTTGGCTAATTAGCAATGATATAGATAAAATAATCTTTTGTAAGAAAAGTTTGTGGATCAGCTAGAGAAAGTCATGTGAATAGAACACATAAGATTTTTTCCTTTGTACTTTCAAAGAAACAAGTAATAACAATTATGCTAATGCTTATCTTGATTAGCTTGATGTAGATAAAATAATCTTTCATAAGAAAAGTTTGTGAAACAGCCAGGATGAAGGGCCATTCACATAGAAAATTAACCGTAGAAGCATTGTCTTAGAATATAGATGCAGAATTAAATGCACCTTGAGCATTCTCAATGACAAACGTAAATGTAGGCAATAACAAATCAGAAATTAAAACAAGTGAACTGTGTCTTGCGAGTGAAGAGCAAACTAAAATGGCTGGCAGAGACGAGAGTGTTTTAACATTCGTGCACATGCAGACTAGAATAGCCAATTTAATTGGTGTTTTATATTTTTAAGAATGGTTCTCTTGTAGTAGACGATGGTGGATTCATCCTCTTAATCAAAGATGCATTAACGGAGGAGATATAAGAGAAAATCATCAAGCGAAGCCATTTTTAATAACACATCGAGCAGTGGCTCTCATTGGTTGATACCTACATTGCATGTTAGCTTTGATGCAAAAGTTTGGCGTTCGCAAACTTCTATGTTAACGTACTACGGTTATGTTACGTCAGTGTCAATGTAACAGTCGTGAATTAGGCTATGTATATATTGACTGCCAGCTTCTGAGTTTACGTTATGCCTACGGTTGATTTTTATGTGAGTGGCCCTTAAGCCATGTGAATGGAACACATCAGACTTTTTGGCTAATTAAGTCCATAGATTTTCCTTGTTCAATGTATCAAAAGCTTCTCCAGAAGTAAAAGCATATATAACCTACTTTTGTTTAGGCTCAAATAATTATTTTGGTAGGTAATTGTATTCATATTATAAAGAGCTTATCAACAGAACACTTGCCTTTCCTGAATCCTACTTGAAATTCTAACAACATATTTTATATATATGCCCTTTTGTGTAACCTATCTGCGAACACTCCTATAAAAACTTTCTCAACACTGATAGCAGACTTATGCTCCATACACAAATCAATGGTTTATTAACATTGCCTTTACCTTCAAAATATGGATTCAGTAATTTCTTTCCTCTAATTTTCATGAATCCCCCCCTCCCCCCACCCGTTCCTCCTTCCTCCCTGTAATAGCACGTTGATTAGCATGATAAATATTTTATTTTACAAAATTTGCATGGAAACTCATCAATTTCATAAACTTTGTTTGCTCTTAGCTTTCTAATTTTTTCCATCACCTGTATGTCTAATGTTGTACATGAGCCCATGCCCTTCCCAGCAAATGAACTTATGTCATGTTCAAATTATTAATACCTAACAAATATTGGCTCCATTGTGATATGATTTTTTCCTTCAAGCTCTCTTATTTGTTGACCAAGTCATTTTGTTGTTCCCAGTATTTGCACCATGTGTATCTTGTTATAACTGTTTTACTCCATTCTTTCTTTTCTGGTTTAATAAACAGCTATAATCAAATCTCATAGTAGCTGTTGTCTTTCTTCATTTCCAGTTTGTTTCCATCTCATATCTCCTTTTACCCATTCTTTCTTCATTCTAGATTTATCATTGTACCATCCATTTTTTTTTGTATCTATCAGCTTCCTTTGTTCTCTTTTTTTCCACATTTCACACTTGAAATCATGTTTCTGTGCTGCCTCTACTTTCCCACCATTTACTGAACACACTATATCCATTTCTGTCCTCCTTCTTTGGCCATAGAACTCCCTGTTTCCTTCCATTTAAAGCTCTGTAAATTTATGATCAGATTGAGAAGACCGCATCAACCATCTGGGAGGGACTTGAGGCGCTGATTAAGTCTCACCCTCCAGCACGCACCCCATCCATGATGCCTTTGGGCCAAGATGGGGAATGCAGCAGCTGAGTGGTAGGCCAAGGCCCCTTGTGGACTTTCGTGCCATGGATTTACTTTTATAAATTTATGTTACACACCAGATTTTGGCTCATCTCTTCTACTGTTAGTACTCAGTCTCAATGATTACTGGAAAATGGTTACTGCTAAAATATCAAAAATATCATGCATCACCTTGAAGTCTATAAATAACCGCTTTAAGTTCTATTACAGCATAATATACATTCTGTTAAGAAAGTACCGGGAATTGATCATTTAAAAATCCTGTTTAAAAGAGGATTCGAAATTATTGTTGTCGCTAAGTTGGTACAACTTTCCACTATACCCATGCAGAGTTTGATCGTTATCTAGTTTGTTTACAGTATGCCATTTTGTTAGTTCATCTCAAAGGTGATTTATGATTTTATGATGGATACAAATATTGAACAAAGAATCTGTCTCAAATTTTGCATTGCAAATAGTATTTCGCGTGCCGAATCACTGGAAATGTTACAGAGGGCTTACGATGAATTGCCTTTATCAAAAACACATGCATATGAGTGGTACAGTGCATTCAAAAGTGGTCGAGATGTGGTGGAAGATATGCCTCGCTCTGGTCGGCCATCAACGGTTTCAACTGAACATTGCTAAAGTGAAGAAAATGGTGTCTGAAAATCGTCTTTAGGTCTGCGAGAGATTGCCGCTGAACTGTCTGTGTCTCGTGAATCGATTCGTACCATTTTAAACGATTGTTTGGGCATGACACGTGTTGCAGCTCGTTTAGTTCTGAAAGACTTGAATTTCCTACAAAAACTCAATCGTGTAAGGATTCTGAAGACATGCTAGAACGAGTCAGTTCCGACCCCACATTCATGAAACACATTGTAACTGGTGATTAGACATGGGTTTACGAGCTTGACACTCAAACCAGTCAACAAGCTTCCGAATGGCGCCTTCCAACTGAACTGAAAGTCATGTTGACAGTTTTTTTCATTTATCATGGTGCTGTGCACTCAAGAGTTCTTGCCAGAAGGTCAGATGGTAATTTATTATCTGAGCATTATGTGGTGTTTGAGAGAACAAATATGGCGAAAAAGGCCAGATTTGTGGAACGACAACTCATGGGTTCTGCACCACGATAGCGCACCAGCTCACAAGGCTATTAAATGTGAATGAATTTCTGGCCAAAAACTCAACAAATTTCATCGAACAACCACCGTATTCACCTAATCTGGCTCCTGCTGATTTCTTTCTCTTTCCAAAACTCAAGTTAGCACTTCGAGGCGCCCGTTATCAGTCAATAGAAGACATAAAGGAAAATTTGTGGTGACAATTGACATTGATTCCTAAAAGTGCCTACAAAAATGTTTTAATGATTGGATTGTTCGTTGGCATAAATGTATAATTTCAGAAGGGGCCTACTTGGGAGGTGATAAAATAAAATTGGATGAATAATTCATTTTTTGTATTTTATTGGCAAATTCCCGGAACTTTGACACAGTATAATCAGTGACACTGTGCATTTTCATTTATAAATGTAAATTCAGCTGGCCTCTTCCTTTCCCTTTGACCATATTATAAGATAATAAATACCCTTTACAAAACTTAAATAAGTTCTCCCTTTCTTTATTATAACATTTATCCTACTACTTATCTGCTCTGGTTGATTTTCTGTATTCATAATTCCTTCCAAATCAGTCAATTGAATGTATTTTTCTCTTACTCTAGCATTAAAATCTTCTATAATCACAATTTCAATATTTAAGTTCTTAATATTCTTGAATGTTCTTCCTTAGGATTTGAAATATATTAGGATTGTAAAAGTCTGATGACCCTGGCTGATCATATTATACTCCTTTCTTTAGCAACTCCGAGTGTGTTAACTATAAAATCATTTCACTTTCTAACCCTCTTTTCTACTGGTGTACCATAAATGTTCTGGCCTGCTTTATAAAAGCACCAAGTCCTCCAGATAACCAAACAACTCTGCCCTTTCTTTCTGATATCACGTTTTCCATAATATAAAAAAATCTTATGTGTTCCATTCATTATAACTTCCTCTAACTGTTCCAAATACAAACTATTCTTACAAAAGACTATTCTTTTATCTATATCATGGTAATAAAGATAAACATCAGCAGAATTGGTCTTATTACTTGCTTCCTTATAAGTAGAAGGGAAATAAGGGAGTACATTAGGCTAAAGCGATACTCAAATTTCTTAAGAGCTGGTCGCTATATGAAACAATTGACGTTCAGTTCACTTTGCAAGGTTCTATTTGAGAAAAGTGAGGTAGTTTAAAACTGAAACCAATAACAAGGAATATCTCAAAAACGGTCAATTGTACAAGAAAAATGTACATGAAATAAAAATTATCTGTTTTATCAAGATCTACTTTTTTTGTGTATTAAGTTTTTGTTTATCTGTTGCAGTAAATTTGGCAAACTCAACCAGTATAGAGAGGTCTTCATGTACATTTTATTTGTGATGTAAATATCTAGAATATATATTATTTTATTGAAAATTGTTAAAGAGCCATTTTTGAGATAAATAAAATTTTCAATAATTTTTCCATGTAAAGGATAGTTTGTGATAGTTTTGAAGATCTTTGTGCTGCATCTGTGGAAGATAACTTGGTTTTTAACTCTTTTTGTTTTTGAGCGATACTGTCCATATACACACACTGACCTTGTTTTTAAAAATGCTTTTCTTTTTCGGACTCAGGGGACCTCAAAACATTATTTTTGGTGAAATCTCGGCATCAAATTTTTGGGTGGAATATTGTATATTTACAAAAGAAAGTAAAATCAGTTTATCACCTTATTTTTGTTATATTTCAACAACTGAATAAAATCCCCCATTATTGTCACTTGTGACATATCTCCCTTATCTTGTCCAGTAAACCTTTAACTTTCCAAAAAATTACTGTTGGGGACTTTATATATACAGATACTTTTCTAACCACTCTAAATTGGTTTAATTTCAGTTTGGCCTAATTTAACTCCTGAGACCATTTGACATCTCAAACTTTCCATCCCCCCAGGGGCTCACATTATGTGAGTAGAGGTATGGTGTGCCCAGCGTGCACAAGCCAGTCGCCCTCTTCCTCTTCTGCTCATCCCCATATATCATACATGTGTCACTCCACTTTATTCCAATCTCGCCACGTTCCATATTATGATTGGATCTTCCTCTTCAAGGTTTATTAAATTCTTAGGTTTAGGGTCTTTAAGGTTATGAGCTTCCGTCTCACCAACAGGGATCTTTCCTATCTTTGTGGTTCCTGTCCCATAGTTTTGGCTCTGTGAGCTCTCTGAAGGTCTCAAATGTGAAGGTTGAGTGGACCCTCCTCACTACACCTTTCGCATGACACTAGGTGCAGAGCTATTCTATCATGTACACTCATCTCAAAGGGGCTAGGTCCCTGTGAGCAGCTCCGTGTCTGAGTGGCTGGGTTGATTGGGGGTCCCGATGTATTACTGCTGTCTGGGTCTGATGTAATCAACCACAAGTTCCCTAAATTGACGCTATCTGTTGAGGTAGTATGGCTTATAGTGGGGGGCCACTGGCAGTTATTCCAGAAAGAGGGGCATCAAGTCGGGCCTGCCTTTGGTGAATCTGTAGCATACTGGCTAGTAGTGATATTATGTATTCTCCAGACCACATGTAATACCACTCTCTGTAATATATTCTGATTCTCTGAGTGATCTGTAAAGTCTTCATGCGCTGTACACCTACCATTTTATCATACAGAGAATCCAAGATCCTTTCACGCCCTTTCAGCAGAGGTCTCAGAGTGACATTTCTGTGGGTGCCTGATCACGTGGGAGTAGCAGGGAACGAGGCAGCTGATTCTGCTGCCAAGAGAGCCATTGCATTTTCCAGGATAGTTTCTTCTTCCGTTCCTATGGATGATTTTAAGACGGTGTTACGAGGCACCATTGTTTCTCAATAGACAGCTGAATATTCCAGAACTAATGGTAACAAATTGCTGGTAATTAAAACACTCCCCGAATCCTGGAAAACATCTTGTCACGCCTTCTGCTTAGAAGAGGTCATTTTATGTTGCCTGCATATCGAATCCTTATTTTACCACTGTCATTTACTGCATGGAGAGCCAGCTCCAGTTTGTCATTGCAACATGACCATGATGGAGAGACACATTTAACCAAGTGCCAGTTTTTAGTTCCAGTGCTTACGTCATTGAGTTTGCTGCATGGCATGCATGCCATCTTGGCAAACAACATGGTTGCTGTAGAATGTGTTCTATTTTGTATTCAACAGTGCCCAAGATTGGCCATATATAGTTTTAATTGCATACTACAGCTTTGGCACTATATGTTTTATTTCTTCTTTTAACCTACCTTGGGGTATTTCATGTTTTATTTGTGGAGAGTTATCTGGTTTGTTTTAATTCTTGTTTTAGCATGTGTTTTTAGCCTGACCTTTTAGCCTGTAGTTTTATTTTATGCATTTTTCTCTTTCATTTTCTAGGGTGCTAATCTCATAGGTTGGGCACCCTAAAACCTTACTTTTACCTCTCTAACTTCCATGTCTTTCTATACATCCAGTCCAGCCTGTGCTGTGATGGCACTTCTCTGTTTTTCCATTAGCTGTTTGGGGGGAGAGACCACCAAGGTCGTCTCCTTTCACTGCTCTTCACTCTAGCCTCAGTGAAGTCCTTCTCTTCTGGAATTTTCGAATGGTCCCATGTCTGTGTCGTCTGCTGAGTCAGCTCTTGTCTCTTTCCTTTTATCCATAGTCATGTGCCTTTTCAAAATGCAATGTTGCCTTTACTTCTTGCTCTTTTCATTTCCTGCAGTAAAATCTTGTTTCCTGCTTTTGGTTGCTAAAATCCTGTTAAATACAAATTTTGGTATCCTTCAAATTTTTTGACTAGGTTAAAACTTTCCATTTGTACCTGTAGTTGCCAATTTCACAAGTTTTGGTCTGCCTTTCTATTCTTCCTATTCTAAACAAATACATTACTTTCCACCTAAATAGGCCTAAATCCACTAAAATATTTTTCACTAGCATGTCCAGTCTTTCTCTTTGCTGATCTTGCATTCCAAAAATAATTAAATTTTGCTTCTGTGATTCCTCTTGCTGTCTTTCCAATTACTTTTGCATTCATAGCTCCTTTCTAGTTTCACCATCAAACTTATTCACAGGTGATTTTATCTCTTCCATTTTTCCTTTCTTTTTATCGTCCATTCTTGTTTCCATTTTCCTTAGATCCTAATATCTTTGTAAAGTCTTTCATCATCTCCATTATTTCTTCCAGTATATTTCTATATCAATAATTAGCATTTGTGCTAACACAAATACTCCTCATTTGAGCTTTATCACTTCACTACTCTCGCCAGTTTCACATGCATATACTTTCAGATAGTTGAATATGCCAATTCTTGCTCTGTAGATTGCTATAACACCACCCATTGTTATAACTGTGCCATCCTGGAAGCTCCTTGCACACATGTCCATCTCATACATGCTCTTGTCAACAACCTGTTCAAAATATGAAGGTGGTTTGAATAAGTTCTCAGAATCACCATGAGAGGTCAGCCTTAGTGCCATAAGTTGTTCACATGATATTCATTGGACTGCTGCCTGTAAACATATGTCATGTCAGTGTTTTTGGAAGACAGCTGTGGGGGTGATGCAGCTCTATTGTTGTTCCTGCATAGTGATTTGCAAAGATGGAAAAAAATGATTCGAGCAGTGAAAGTTATGGAAGCAAAGAACATTCATGCCAATTTTCTGAATACACCTGGGGACTCTGCTTCTTCACATTCAACTGTTGTCAAGAGGACATTTAAATTTGGTTGGGAGAGCTTAGATGATGATCCATATTGTGGCCCTCCAAGATGTGTCACTACCCCAGAAATCATTGCAAAAGTGCACCAAATGATAATGGAGGATCGCCGATTGAAAATGCTTGGAATTGCTCAAACTTGCCAGATGTCATCTGAAAGGGTATATCACATTTTGATTGAAGAATGATATGAAAAAATTATATGCTAGATGGGTGCCACAATTCGATTGAAGAATGTTATGAAAAAATTATCTGCAAGATGGGTGCCACAATTCTTGACGCTAGATCAAAAGTGCTTGAGAATGGAAGTATCTGAACAATGCTTGTCCTGTTTTAGGAGCAACGAACAAGATTTTTTGCACTGGGTTGTGACTGCAGATGAAACTTGGGTCCACTACTAAACCCCAGTCAAAACAGTGGAAGCATACTGTTTCTCTGCCACCAAAGAAAGCAAAGGCAATTCTTTCGGCCAGATAGGTTGTGGCATCAGTTTTCTAGGATGTGAGGGGGATTTGTTTGTAAATTATCTCCTCAGCGAGTAAACGATTACTGGAGAGTACTATGATAACCTACTGGTCCAATTATACACAAAAAAAAGGCCAGGTTTAACAAGGAAGAAGGTGATCTTCCATCAAAACAATGCATGCCCACACACATGTGCCATCACTATGGCAAAATTATACAAACTAAGGTATTAATTGTTGCCACACCTGCCTTATTTGCCTTATATGACTCCGAAGACTTGCATCTCTTCCTGAAGCTGCAAATATTCCTTGGTGGACAAAGATTCACTTTAAGTGAACTGATAGCTTTAGTTGACAACTATTTTGCAGGCCTGGAGGAATCTCATTTTCAAGATGGGAACATCACTCAACCAAGTGCATTAATCTACAAGGAGACTATATCGAAAAATAAAAAATTTCAGTGTAGTAAGTACTTATTTTCTATTTTGTTCCAAGAACTTATCAAACCACCCTCATTGTATGAATAATGATGGTTATGATGGGTGAAATGATGCTCAAATGAGCCCAAGGTCCCTAGAGCTTAGGGATGCCTGACATTCGTCGTCTTCTCAGGATAAGAGAAAACTCCAGAAAAAAGTTAATGAGCAAATCACTTCCTAGAATCAAATTCAGGACCTCTTGAATGTGAGACAGGCATGCGACAACCACACTACAGTAGCTGCCAAGGTAACGGTTCTATGATGTATCTAATATGGTTGATTGTATAATACATGGAAAATATAACATTTTGAAGACAAATTAATAATTTGTGGTAACTGCACATTTTATACATGCAGGATTCTATCTCAAATTACTTATCTAAAACACAATAGTTAGAATATTCTGTTCTGTTTCATTAATATGCTATATAAGACAGCTATTGAATATTGGGCATTTAGTAATATATTATTGTGGTGTCAGAAAATATTGACTTTTCAGATTTTGCATTGTTTTCCATAACACAAGAACACCTCATATCTGAAAAGTTTACCAATAACGTCTTCTACATATTTGTTCCAGGTTCACAATGTCGAAGTTTTTATTAAGTCTTTGTGATTCTCCTGGCAAGATAAAATCTGTTGAGTTCCCTCCAAGTACATTCTTTGGGAGTTCTAAAATTCTGTCCAGAGGGAACAAAAAAGTGTAAGTTAAATATTATTCATATTTAAGAGCATATTGTTTTCCATAATTATGCTTTATGCTTTTCCATAACTATCATTAACAATATACTTACGAAATTTAGTTTTAGAAGCTCTATTGGAACAACACAAGTCCAGTCACGAAAAAGCAGCCCTTTAAAGGATCCATATGAATTTATTGGAAGTCCTGAAGTTCCTTGTACAAACTTGAGAATTGCTGAAGAAGATCTGAGTGCCTCTTCGGATAGTGATTCACATTTTGAGCAACAGAAGAATTCACTTCAGACATCCAGGTAATAATGCACTAATAAATAAATAACCATCTCAGTTCTACTGTGTTAAATACATATTTTGTGTAAAGGAATTTTGGATTGTTACCCATATAGAACAAAGTTGCCCTTTTTGGAGGATTTAATTTTTAGCTGGGGCAGATCATTTTTTTATATATATAAATAACCAGAATACCCCACAGAGTCTGGAAGTATGCATGTGAGAGTGAATGTGCCTGTGTTTGAAAATGGTTGGTTGGTATCTAATGTTGAGCAGTTGGCAGTGAAGCCATTCGTTCTCTTGCATTCCAGTATTTTTATGTCATTATGTCATGTTGACCAAAGGTTGGGCAGCACAGTAGATAGTTTCCATCCATATCTTCTTTAAGTGTTGAAAATAGAAATGATAATAAACCTAACATTAAGAACCTACAATCAAGTTCTCAAGTCATTGATGTTAAAGGGAGCTATACAGATGTAAAGAAAAAGTAAAATTGCACTTTTCTTTGTTTTAAATTTAAAGGCTTTTACTGTGGATTTCACGTTTATATAACGGTTGAAGTGAATTAATGATAGTAGATGTGGCTTTGGGAGCCTTTAGTATTGAAGCTGTTTGATTTTCAAGTACAGTGGAAAGTATAAAAACCCTTTGTAGGACAGTTTCATCATACAGAAAGAACAACCTTTAGAGAAAGAGCTCTCTCTCCTAGCTAGAAGTTTGTCAGCTCTCTCTGATTGTTCAGATTTGTAGTCATTTATATTTTTAAGGACATTAATTTTAATAGTGGTTCCAAATGAAATAACACAAAATGTCTATGTTATCCCATTGTTATTACATGCTGTAACGCCACATCTTGCATACAAATGATTTCCTTTTGTTGTGCTTGCTACTAGCCATTGTGGTTTATAGCTCTGTAATGGTTGAAGAGTATTGAAGTCAGCAGGTGAACCTGTGTGAAGAAATATTTGAAAAATTGTAGACATCTTTGCAATCTGTAATGTTCATGGCACCATAATTTAAGTATAGAATACTGCAAGTCTACGTGTAACATGTGATAATATGCTAATCTACACTTTTACTTTTTCTATTTCATTTGTATCATGTAGATAGAGCATATATTGCATTTCACCCAAAAGTTTGATACCAAAATTTCACTGTAAATGTATAATTTAGGGTCCTCTGCAAGCATTTTTAGAAAAAGACCCATGTGGGTGGGTATGGGGTTTGGGTTTTTGAGTGTTGAACAAAATAACTCAAAACTGTAAAATAGGATAAGTACCAAACTTGATATTTACATTCAGCATCTTCCAAGGATGCGACCAAAGGTTTTCAGGGAAAATGTCCACTCCAAACTGCCCTTCACATCAAAAATTTTTCAAAATTTTTTATTTTCTTAAAAATGACTAACAATTTTGATTAAAATAATGTATATATAAGACATTTAAAAGAAAAACAAGATGTACATCTTGAATTTTCTGGGAATAGCCTCTAAACACCTCTTCATTCTGAATATATTTTGCATAACTGGTAAACTGTATAAGATAAACAATTACTGCATAAAAAACGTAATCTCGTTAAAACACACTTTATGTCTTATACCTTTTTTTTGTGGAATGAACCACCTTTGAGATACTCCTTGTTATTGGTTTCAATTTTAAAATACTTAAAACTTTCTCAAGCACGAATTTGTCATTCCTGTTTTGTTTGTTTTACTCCTGGCCATGCAAGAGAACCAAATCTCAATTGCATAATGACAGCTTTTAACAGATTTGAATATCGCTTTAGCCTAGTGTATTTCCTTATTTCTCTTCTAGTTAGACCATTTCTGCATGTTGGCTAGTAGCTTAACAGCAGAGCACTTTATGAGATCTCTTTACTCTCAGTGCATGTAATGGTGCAGGAATTGCTTGCGAAAGGAAGACATTTTCTCTCAAATGATTTTTTTATTAAATAAATTTTCAACATCAATCAAACTCAGCATCAACAACAGCCTTCTCTTTGATGCACAACGGATTGTGTACAAATATGCACAACTATAATTCCAACAAAATTAATTAGTATCGCCAAAATACTCAAATTATCTCCTTTATCATATTTTCTTTTTAAATTTTTTTTTTATCACTTTGGCAAAAATATTCCAGAAAATAATTTAATTACTTCCTGGAAAAATATAATTATGTTGTCAAACATCACTAATACTTTCTTCTGAGGCAAGATATGTCAAAGAAATAATTATCTCATAGAATTGTATACGGATCTCCTTCTCTGATGAGTTCTGTCAGAGAAATAATTATCTCTTAGAATTCACCTCCTTCCCTGATGAGGTTTATTGAAGAAGTAATTATCGCAGACAATTCTATATTGATTTCCTTCCCAGACGAGGTTCGTCGAAGAAGTGATTAAAATTTAAAACCCTACTTGGTTACTCTGAAAAATTTTATGTTGTTAAAACAATTTATTTATACAAAACAAACTGCTTGTCACCACACACAAAATTTACTGACGAAAAATAAAAATACAACAAAATTCTAACTTTCCAAACCGAAATCACAGAGTAATAAATAAAAATATAGAATACCGGAAAAAAGATGTCCTCTTACCAGGAAGGCTATAAGAAACACGTAAACAAACATGGCGGATATAAATATTGCTTCACAATTATAAATATTGCTTCATGCAAATGCTTATATTGATTAGCATGATGTGATAAAAGAATTAACTTTTGTAATAATAGTTTGCAGAATCAGATAATTTGTTCTCGCTTCTTTTTATTGTACACTGCATTTTACCACAGATTACCTCTAAAACATTTTAACTTCCACCTTACATGTGCTTTGGAATGCATTACTAGCTTTATATTTTTAAATTATTTTGTTTTTAGATATTGATTGTTTAGATTTTGCTCTCTCTGTGTGTTTAAGGGTAACATTGCAAAACTTTTAAGAACTTAACTGAAATATTAATATGTTCTTGATAGAACCCATGTATAGTCTTAAATTAGAAGGGTAGGATCAGAAAGAAAAATTGTGCCATAGCTGGGATTTGAACCACAGTGACTTGCCATGCTACTGCACCTGCCAACATGATACTAAATTTTCCAATGTGCTTGAATTTTTTTTGGTGAACCATAATACAGACTCAAATTCATGTTTGAGTTAACACACCCCAAAGGTTGGATAGGTAGAGTCAGAATGAAATATTCAATCCCATAGCCAGGATTTGAACCACGGATATCCTGGTCTCTAGCCAGTTGCAATGCCACTGAGCTACCATGGCAATATGCTGGCATAGCATTGAATTTCTCAACTGACTCGCAAGTTTCCCGGTAACATGCCACACTGTATCGTTTATCAGCAGGTATCAAATTATTCTTATAAAAATTTATTTTTCTATCTACTTCATCAATTAATAATGATAATTTATTGATCCAGTAAATCTTTTGTACATTGTACAGTTGACATTGGACAGGTCATTTGTTACATAACATCAATAATATACTTACAATGTGCTATTTACAATTCATCTAAATTATATAGACACTTATTAATGAGATATTATTTCAGCTTATATTTGAATAATGTTTTTTGGGCATTGTCTAAATTTTTTAGTGCTATTGGTAACTTATTGAATAAAATTGTCCCTCTTAAACTAATATCTCTTTCAGTGAAACTTTTATTTGTATATCTAAAAAGGTTAGAATCATTTCTTATATAATGGTTGTGCACTTGATTATTTCTTATTAATGATTGCTTATCTGTTATATGTAGTATAGTTCTATAAACATTCAGAGAGGAAATGGTTAATAGCTTATTTTGGAAATGACAAATCTCTGTCTGATGTAAAACCTTAAAAGAGATGAGTGCATCAGGTATTCTGTCTTGTTCATCAGAGTGGTGTACAATCTGTTATCGTAATGTTCAGGTGCGAGAGGAAATTCCCGGTGCTTATCGTGTAGGTCAATGGGGTAGGTTAGCTCCAGCAATGCAAAGAAGCACTTATCGCTGGCAGGGTCCCAGGTCGTCAATCAGCATTCCGGCAAATCAGATAGATGGGCTTGGAGCCGCATCAGCAGTTTAAAGGTCATCACTCTGCTGTAAAAGCATTTATATCGAGATTCAATGTGAATGCTCAGGGTTTTTAACGACAGCGTGTCGCAGATTACATTGTGAAACTCTCCACATATCTGCTTTTGGATCATAGTGTATAGACCCTGGTCATCAACAACTGAGACCACATTAGGATTATGCTTCGTTGTTCAGTAGATACAGGCTTGATGTCTTTAGCTGAATAAGCATTATGGTGAAGCAGCTTGAAAATATCTGCCAAAAGCAGCACATCTAATCTTGTAAAATAAAAATTGTGATTCTGTCAAAATTGGTGAACCCTCTTTCGTACCATATTTGGAACCTTTCTACTTATCATGCTTTTTCTCCTGCAATTTAGAATACTACGTTGCATCGTCGAAAGGCAATGGCATCCTAAGTTTCTCTTTGCAGTCGAACCACTTGTAAGGAAGCGGTACTTTTACAGTAGCATCTGATGACGTATACCGAAACATGGTGATGGTATCTGTTAATTTAGTCAGCGAAAATGCTAGATAGTTATAGGTGTCCATAAAACACACCCTGTAGTCCACGGTGAGTACTGACAATACATTGTAGTTCTCAAAACTTTTGGCAGACACCCTTACATTCATGCCAAACATTTTAATTAACACTCAAACGATAAGGTGGGAGTTGTAGCCTTTAAAGTTGTGAAAATATACTGCACATGAATTCTCGGGTGTTGTCCAACAACAGCTGTGGTATGACCTGGGAGTGCCATCTATAAAATTTCTTCTCCCAGTAATTTCGGTTTCAGGGTCACTATCTTATTTCCAGAGATACAACAATCCAGGATGCGGATATCAGGTGCAAACGTCCAGCTGCCAAAGAACAAGCTTATATCATTCACAAACTGGTTGGCAATGTCAATGCACTGGGATACCATCTTTAACTCTTCCTTAATTAAGGTATGTGTGGTAACAGCGCACTAACAGTACCCTGATGGGATATGTCGACCGTCAAACCTGATAAATGCCTCAAAATCTGCATAACAAACTAATTTATGCAAACAGTTGGGTTTATCTGAGGAGGTTCTAACCTTCTCGTTTGGACCGACTGTCTCAACCTGGACCTCACAAACCTCAGGTGCGTGGCACTTCAAACATTTGTTACAAAATTGTCTGACTGCCCTAGAGGTATTATTTAAAAATGCATCCATCCTGATTATTAACTTGTAATGCCGGTCATCAGTATAAAATAAGGTATATATTTATTTGTGATATTAAAGCACCGAAGGTACAGTATGTTACCTCTTTTGTTGAAAATCTTCCAATTGAAGTGGTTCATCTTCTCGTGCCAGGCTGGAAGCTCGGAGATGTGGACTTTTGCTGTGGAGGAAGCGTTCCATCGATGCTTTCGCAGCCACTTTTGGACTGCTTGTTTGCGCTGCCATTTGTTCTGCCCTGGAATGTGTGGTACAGCGCTATGCTCCCTAAGAGAGTATTAGCACCATGGATGTCAGGAATAGACATAACTGTCGTATGCACCACCATTATGGTGACGCCAGTGCCAATGGTGTTCTGTTCAGTGCGAGTTGCATCAATGTTGGGTTTACAGGTGGTCATGGAAAACCACCAACAATGAATTCGTTGGTTTGTCATACCTGACCCAGCCATTGAAGGAAAGTCATCCAGATTGGTAAGCTTTGTAAAGATATTTCCAAAAAAATCTTGCAGCTGAAGGTGGTCTATGTCAAGTATTGTGTCCACCTTCTTCTAGATATGAACCACAACTTCTTCGCCATCCTTCAAAAATATAGCAGAAGTGTGGATTACCAATTTAATGGAGTTCTCATTTTCCATAAATTGAACGATAAAGTTTACAGTAGTCCAATAGCCTGCAGCAGGTGTATCATCAGCTGTCAGAGGACGGGTCATATTCACGACTATTAACAAGTGTGGGCATTTGAAGAAAAAATTTTGTCCTTTTATAGTGAACTGTGTGCCAATGCATTTTCATGATGCTGCAAAAGTGCAGCTGCTCCTGCATCGGCATAATATCTCTGGCCTCTTTCTCGACCACAAACCATCGTCAGCGCGGCCAAACACCAATACATATGAAAAACATGAAAATTGGCCCCATAGAAGTCTATAATGACTCTAAAAATGATGTGATCTGACTGAGAAAAATCTTCTGCATTTGATATTTTCAAAGATGAACTAAATATTTGCATCATGTTATTAGCAACTTGACTTATTTACATCTTCTACTCATGAGAGTAGAAAAGGATGAAGCTAATGGCAAAATGTATGCATTACGTAAAGACAGAGATATTCCATTTACCTTCATACTGTCTTTTAAACTATACCACAATATTCTGCTAAATTTTGATATAGAGAAAATGGAGTAACTCAGGTAAACAGATTGAGGTAACTAGTAGGATTGCTATTGGGTTTGATTGTTTAGTAGGAGTTGGTATAATAATATATTTTGATTATCTAATCACCCAGCTATTATAAAGTTTTTAGTGTATTTGCATAGAAACCCAAAATTTTTCATATTTTGTGCAATAGTATTACAGAAAAATGATTTAGTGTTTGAGGTTAAATTGAACAAAGTTGTAGAGAGACATGTTACTCCTTGGGCCAATAGAAATGGCTCAATTGGCCTAATTTCTTTTAAAAGGGAATTGAATTTATACAACACTGTAAATGATTGATTAATCTTAAGGTCATATGCTGAAACAAATATTCTGATATTTGCCTGATTTAGTTTTTATCCAGGCCACTTGAATGCTGGAGTAATTAAGAATGGAATTCTTTCTTAGCTCTATATTCTATTACTAAAGTAATCATGCATATTCTGAGTATTGCCATTTTGTAAACATGACAGCTAATGCTGAATTTTTATCTTGAGTGTTGTATATCTTTTATTCAGTTCATTTACAGATGAATTTTGTTATACCTATGTGAATTATAGGGTATGTTGGTATGGATTATTAGGCAGATCCAGTCTCTTAAGGTTAAGGCAATCATGATTGCATGTAAGTCAAGGAGATATTAGCGTTTTAGAAAGAAATAATGCAGCTTCAACTGGACAGCTTGGACAATACTTTTATGTTCTGTCTTTTACAGCAGTGTTAAATCTGGATATGGTAATCTTCCAAATCAGTCCCAATAATTTATAAAGTAAAATTTTCAAATTTCACTGAAACCAAACATTTTATTATTTACAGACCCTTGTTGTTTTGCATCAGTGATGATGAAGATGAACAAATTAAGATCAGGTAAGAAGCATGTTCACTTAATAATTTTAAAATCCTTACTGACTCGCATAGTGACTGTTGTTGCTTTTAGCGGTCATTTTCGCATACCGTATTTATCTGAATACAAGACAATGTTTTTTGCAAAATATTAATTATGAAAACTGGGGATTTTCTTGCATTTGCAATATGTTTTCCAAATAGCATGCGGAAAAAGTAAGTTTCGCACTTGGTGGATAGGGCAGTGGTGAACCCTGGGGGAAATGATAAAAGTTTATTGCCAAGGTCTGAGTATGCGTTTTGTTTTGCGCCTATAAGTTAGCTGTTAACAGGCCTATAAACATTCTCATTAGAAAAAATATTTCTCTCTGAAACTAAAATAAAAATAGAAGACTTCTTTTCACATAGAAGTTGCACATAATGTTGTATTTGGAGCCATTGGTCAAGCAGAAAGAGAAGAGGTTAAGAGGTTTAGCTGCACATTTTCCTCCTCCCACTGTATATTTTCGAGAGATCCCTTGTTATTGGTTTCAATTTTAAACTATGCTCTTCTCAAACAGGAAGCCACCTTTCGTTTCGTCTCTCTTGTTTTGCTGCTGGTCATGCAAAGCAATCTGAACTTCTATTGTTTCATATAGCGAGCAGCTTTTAAAAGATTGCTTTAGCCTAGTATATTCCCTTATTTCCCTTCTACTTACAAAGAAACAAATAATAAGACCAATTCTGCTAATGTTTATCTTGATTAGCATTATGTGGAGAAAAGAATCTTTTGTAAGAATAGTTTATATCTGGATTAGCTAGAGAAAGTCATGTGAACGAAAAACAGAATTTTTTTTAATGATTTTATACAATTATTTTTCAAGTGTGTTTATCAATTCTTCTAGAGCTCAATAGAACATACTGTGATGTGAATGTTTCTATTAATTGTGTATGCTCCCCCACACACATGCAACAAATCTTAACGTTTGATGGCTTGCATCCTCCTCACTATCACAGCTGAACAACTGACTGAATGATAATGTTAGAACTACCCAAGTAACCTAACAAATCTCAATTATTTATAACTGCCATTACTGGTTTCTCAATAATAAAATACTCATACTAACCCCCGATATGTTACACTACTCAGAGTAATAGAAAATGGGCCACCAAAAATCCCTTTCTATTCATGAAGTTCCTAACCATGCTGGGGATTTGGTGTGCAGTGAGTGAACATGAATTATTGTTCCCATATTTTTCGATACATCAGTTGATTCTCATTTTTATGTAAATTCAATTTTAAATAATTTTTTTCTGCAATGAACAAGAAATGAAAGGTCATGTGACTGGTTTCAGCAGTATTCAACTAGTGCACACTGATGCAAATTCTATGCATGAAGTTGTATGGTGACAGAATAATTAGTAGATAATGGGGAAAGCTAAAGAATGAAGTGTATGCATCAAATCTGCACACGTGACAAGAATTAAAAGACATCACAAGAGAAATACACAAAAAAGTCAACATGAACTTTTGCAAATAAACCAGAGTTGTTTTCAGAGATATAGGGATAGTGTTTGCATGAAGGTCTATTGAGATGCAGATAAGGTAAGGATAAGATAAGGTAAGTTAGTACATTAGTGTTCTGTACACAAGACTTGCCGATCACTTAAGTGTAATTCTGGCAGAAGCACGCCAATTCTCGCTCATTCCAGGCTGCCACGGAATGGTCCTACCGATCTAAGAACACTGTATTTCTTATGAAGTTTCAACTATCATTAAAAAAATAGTAATAGATATAATATTATCACCACATTTTTTTAAATGTATGTATCGTATTTACCCTATTACAAGATGACCTCAAATGTAAGTTGACCCCCAATTTTCAGGACTTAATTGTGGAGTTTAGCATATCAGCTGTATAAACAGGAGACATAATTTTTAAATTAGATACACAGTTTTTCTGTATGTTTTGAACCAACTAAGGTACACTTAAGCAGATTCTTTCTTTCTTTTTTTTTTATTTATTTATTATTTTTTTATTTTGAATTTGTGCGAAAATGCACATGGTGGGTAGCAATGAGGGAGAGGGTAGAACGGAAATGATGTAGTATGTGTACGGTCAGAGATAATACCTATACTGTTATAAAAGTTTTACCTTTGTTAATTCAAATTAGCGCAAAAATACACGCTCTGAGTGGGGAATACGGAAATGTACCAGTATGTATGCAGTGGGAGAGTGTGGTAATGGTTGCAATGTAGTGGTGACAGCGATGGTGAATAGTATTTTCTAGTTAGAAAACATATTAAACATAATACATCATTAAATTTGCACATTGTGGGCAGAAGAGAGACAAAGAATGTCTGTAAGTTTTAGATAATTCGAATTTGCACGTAAATTCAATTATGGACCTCAGAGGGGTGAACCAAAATATACAGTGTATGTAGGGTGGGAGGGAAACATGCAGGTATACCTTTTCTCTTGACCGTTGGCTCGGAATAAGACATTGTATGCAACCACTGACGTGAAAAGTAGTCATCTATTTTTACTTTAGTTGCTGAGAGAAATAATTCTTGTAATGAAAATGCTTGTAGGCCTGTTAACAGCTAATTTTAGGTGCAAAAAGAAACGCATAGATTGTGCTGCTTACGACAACCTTGGCAACAATCTTTAACGTTCCCCCCAAGGTTCACCACTGCCATATCCACAAAGTTTAAAACTTTTCCCATATGCTATTTGGAAAGTATATATCTTGAATACAAGACAACCCACAGTTTTCAAAATTAATATTTTAGAAAAAAATATTCTTGTATTTGGATAAATATGGTATGTCTAAATCTTCTGTATTCTCAAATGTTCTTCTATCCTTCCATAGGTTCTCAGGAATGTTTTTCTCCTTCATGTCTTCTTGCACTCTGTAAAACCTGCACTCCTTAAAACCAACACCACTTAGAGAGAAGGCCTGAGCATTAAAAAAAAGAGGCCTACTCAATGCAGGCCACTCATGCAGAGACAGCAAAGGTAGTTGAAGTCATTAAAAATTGTTAAGGTATATTTAACAAGAATTTTAGCTCTATATCGTGCGTGGAAATGCAATTAACAAACCCAAGTACAGAAAATGTAAACAATTATTATGGACTGGATTATAAAAATAAATGCAGTTATTCCTTCAGGCCTAAGTCTGTTGAAAATTGTCTATGAAACTTACAGGGATATCTAAAAGTAAATATTCTAAATTTGCCTGTCGCCCTCTGTGGTGTAATGGTTACCATGCTAACTTCATATACCCAAGGTTGTGGGTTCAAAGGGGACGAGGGATTTTTTTTGAGCGTAAAAATCCTTAGCATGGCTTCCTTTGTTGGTTGTGTGTCATAGATTTATGGCACGTAAAAGAACATCAAGCCTGATAGAGAGGTCTCTGAGTAAAATTAAGTAGTCTTTCACGCCCAATTTCTAATGGAATGCTGAGAACTAGAGTAGTTAAAGAACATCCATAAATAACACATCATTTACATTTTATTTCTAAATTTCCCTATGTCTGCACATAGGTAAATTTAAATTTACATCTGAGCAACAAAGTCTAATAGTTTCAGGTATATATTAAATAATTGATGTTGCTATATTGCTCATGTTAACATGACATGTCAAGGATATCATTTTGTGGCAATTATTTAGATAGAACATATCATTTCACTTGATTTTGAAGGGTAAAGCCTACCCCCCCCCCCCCCCCGTGCACCCAAAAAAAAAAAAAACTCCACACTGTATAGACCTGAAAATGAAGACTAAAAAATAAACCCAGAAAATGTGGAAACTGACAAAATGAGATTAAATTTATACAAATACAAGATGATCATTATTGTGCCATTTTTGTCCACATATTTGAGAGTCCTGCTTCCCAACTTTGACAATAATTAAAACAAGACAATTGTTAGTTGTACGCTGTCAGATTTGAAACCAAATATACAAGGTATAATCAAGGCAAACAGCAACAACTGTCTCAGTAACATAATAATGGTGACTCGATTGAACAATTCTGTGCTTAACAGACTGACGGTCACAACTCTTTTTCCAGATAAACCAAAGTCTCACACTATGAGGTGGTTGAAGTAGTAGTTTGGACCACATCATGTAGTAGAAAAAACATAAAAAAATTATTACAATAAAATACAGTTTAAAACAAAATTTATATGAAATATTTATTCATAAACATTTTGTAACAGACTGATATTTTTGTCAACTTTCTTTACAGGTCAGGTAACAATTATAAATTTCTATGAAAGTTAAATCCATAAATTTCCAAAAACTCTGTTTTTAGGAGAGGATTTAAGCTTTATTAAGAAGTTTAAATAAAAAAATTCCAATTATAAAAGAAGTTAGAATACAAAATGTGCTTCATAACAGAGACCGTCTTTTGATAACAGCCTGGTATCTGTGAAATTACGCATATTGTAATGCACCAGAATAAAGACAATATATAATTTAAAAAAAAATGATGAGCATAAAGGAAATAACCTATGTTATTACTAGGATCTGGAGTTTTAGGTGGCATTTTCGGTTTCTTTTGGTGCTTAAAATATTGTATTTATTTAAATACAAGACAAGTTTTTTTTTTCGAGATACTAATTTTGAAAACTGGGGTTCATCTTGCATTTGCGACATATGTTTTCTAAATAATATGCTGGAAAAGTAAGTTTCAAACTTAGTGGATATGGCAGTGGCGAACCCAGGGGGAAATGGTAAAGATATTGCCAAGGTCTGACATATGCAGCAGATTGTATGCCTTTTGCTTTTTTGCTCCAAAAAGTTTGCTATTAACAGCCCTATAAACATTCTCTTAGAAAAATATTTCTTTCTGAGACTAAAGTAAAAATAAGGACTTCTTTTCACATTGTTGCACATATTCGGAGTCAACTGTTTTAGCAGAAAGAGAAGCGCTTTAGCTGTGTGTTTCCCTTCTCTTGCCGCTCAGATACCATGTATTTTGGTTCACCCCTCTGCCAACCATTTGAATTTATGTGCAAATTTGAATTACCTAAAACTTTTTATATCAATATATTAAGTATGTTGTCTTAAAAGAAAATTGTATCCATCATCATTGTTACGCTAAGCTGCTGCTGCTGTCACTGCCCAGCGCACATATAGGTACATTTCCATTCTCCATCTTTTTTTCTGCTCACAATGTGCAAATTTGAAAATTCAAAAATGTGTTATGTTTGGTGTGTTCTCTAAATAGAAAATTGTATTCATGATTGTTAACAGCTATGGTGCTGCAACTGACACCATTGTCATGGTCTCCAACTGCATACATGCCGGTAGATTTCCGCATTCCCTGTTCCATCACTCCCACTCAAAACATGTATTTCCATGCAAATTTGAATAATTAACTAAGGTAAAATTTTTTACAATGATCTATTATCTCTGATTGCAGACATATCACTGCATCATTTCCATTTTGCCCTCTCACCCCTCCCCATTACTGAATTTCTGTACAAACTCAAATTAAGTAAACAAAAAAAAAAACAGCTAAAATGTATCTTAGTTCATTCAAAATATACAGCAAAACTTCATATTTAATTTAAAAATTATGTATTCTGTTGTCTTGTGTTCTAATAAATACGGCATTCTTTAGATTTTACTTCGTAGATCGTACAGGAACCAATAATTTTTCATTTTATTATTTTTTGAGATTTAAGTAAAAAAATGTTTTCATAAAGTTAACATTCTCAAAGATACCCATCAAAAACAAGGAGGGTATATTTTATTGTTTCTTTTATGGGACATGTTTTTGTTACTGCAAAAAATTGCTATAAACCCAAGTTTCCAGGCATAAACTATTTCCTATTATCATGTAACAGTTTCAGTGGAAAATGATGTCATTGGAGCTTATGGAATATATGTTGGTTCTAGGTGTAATTTTCCTGTATATTGTTTTCTTTGTTTTACTAAATTGTGACTTTCATGTGCATTGAGGTACCTTCTGCAGCTTTGACGAATATGTAATTCCCACTGGTCTAGGTATTTCTTTCCTGGAAATATCACCAGTGATGTTCAGTGCACCATTGAGTACACTTTCACAGCACTGAATAGCTTTTGGTATAAAATAAAAATTGTCTTTACATTTGCAAGGAAGGGTGGGCCACATGAGTAATTTCTTGGTTGGAGATGCAACTCCAAACTCATTCACTACATTTGTATCACATTTTACGTGCACAGCTATATATTGTCCCAGGTGGAAGTTGGGCTGGTGATAACTTTTCTTTGAACAGCTGTATACATTTTTATTGCAGTCAGCTGAAAAATTAAATGCCATGGCTGGTATGTGAACATGGATCTTCCACCATGGTTGCTCTTAGTCATTGAGCTTCCATGAATACATCCTGACATGACAGTAAATTCCCAGGAAGACACTAAGCACCTTACTTTGGAAATTATCTCAATGGTGACTTAAAATTAAGTACTTTATTTCCCAGAAACCAAAATAGTTTAACCAACTATATGGCTTTTTATATCTAAAATGTGGCTTTTTCTATTGGAGGGGTTTTTATTTATTTTTTTATTTTTTTATTCTTTTTTATGGTAGAGCAGTTGAAAAATTGATGTTTTGTACTTAGAAAACTGAACTAACTGTATCCTATGCTTAGAATAGTGGTGAAAATAATTTTATGATAGTTTCAATGGGAAAATAAAATTAGATTTTTACTTTCTGTACACATATTATGTACATAGGTATAGAGAAAGTATTGTATTGCTCCCGAAATTCGATACTTAGATTCCACCATAAATACATGTTTTGAGACCACCTGAATCTAAAAAAAAAAAAAGAGCATTTTTAGAAATGTGTGTGTGTGTGTGGGCAGCATAGCTAAAAGACGAAGAGACCGTTAAATACCAAAGTTGCTATTTAAGTTTGGTATCTTCTAAGGATGCAACACGGAAATTTTCAAGAAAATCCCCCTACCCCTAGCTACCCTTGACTTGGAAAAAATTTCAAAATTTTTGATTTTCTCAAAAATAGCTCTTAACAATTTTGATTAAAATATCATATCTAAGATATTTACAAGTAAGATAAATGTATATCTTGAATTTTCGGGGAAAAGCTTCTGAAGACATGTTTATTCTGCATGAGTTTTGCAGAATTGTACCTACTGGTATACCATAAGAGATAGGCATAAACTTACCTAACAAAACATGTATATCTTGTTAAAACTCACAATTTATGTTATATACATTTTTTTGTGGAGTGGATCGTTTTTAAGACATTCCTTGTTATTAGTTTCAGTTTTAAAATACTTATACTTTTCTCATATGGGAATTTGTCAACTCCTGGCCATACAAACCAAGGTACTTCAATCACATAGCAACCAGCTTTTAAAAGATTTGACTCGATTTATCCAATGGTACTCCCTTATTTCCCTTTTACTTACAAGGAAGCAAGTAATAAAACCCTTTCTGCTAATTGTTTCTCGATTAGCATTAAGTAAATAGAAGAATAACCTTTTTAACAATAATTTACTGTAGAGAAAGTCATGTGAATGGAATACATCAGATTTTTTTAGGTGCGATAAAATTATTACTGATATATGGTGGACTTTGTGACAGTGATGTTTTAACAATTGAAAATTAGTTGAGTCGATTTTGTAACACTACTTCACTTATTTTTTATTTTGGAAAACATGTTTCAGAACCCATGTACTTCCATTGTCAATTCCTTTGGTCGACTGTCGGCATTGCTTGCTGTGGTGGTTTGATGAATTGCTGAATCAGTAGGTCGCCTGGCGGGATTTCGCAATTTCGCTGTTTTCAGGAAAATCTAGTGTGTTTCTGCTAGTTTCTAACAGGATTCCATTTGCCAAAATCAGACATTTCTTAACCTTTAAGTAGAAATTTGGCTAAAAATACAACATTCACTCTGAGGACCTTTAATTTGTTTCCTCATCTATTTCCTGATTTATTATAATATGAATGAATTTTTGATTAGTTGTACAAGGATGGGCACTTGGAACATGACTTCTCAGGCATCATTTTTCTGTTCTGGTGTTTCTTGATAAATCACTGCTTTAATTCTTGCGAGAGATTAGGGGTATTGAGCCATTTTCTGAGTGACTGCACTGTGGCCGAGTGGTTAGATCACTCGCTTCTCATCTAGACTGCCCGGTTCGATCCCAAGTGACCGCATGTGGGATTTGTGTGTACAAACAGCGCAGGGATGGGTTTTCTTTGAGTTCTCCAGTTTCCCCCACCATATAATTCCACCTGTGCGCCATCTTCATCACTATCATTGCCTACGGTGCCATTTGTAGTAAAAGCAGGCATTAAACACTATCCAAAAAAAAATTCTGAACTGTGGTTCCATCAGGGATTTAGCCAAGTTATTGATAGTACCTAATATTTGACAATAACTCTCTTTTCTCTGACAACTCTTTTATTTCTTCCAACTAAGTGATAAGAACTAGAATGTGCTCACAAATAACTGTCTGCCATTTAGTTTCTTTTTGAGGTTTGCTGCAGCGACAATACAACTCTCTGCAAAATTTCCTGTCAACTCACTCAACTGTTGCATATGATGCATTCCCAGAGAAAACTGAATACTGGGCAGAGCTTTGTTGCTCTTTTTATACCTGTTGGACATGTTGCTGGAAACTTCTGGAAACAGTTGCACACATGCAAAACTACTACAGCTGTCACAAACTCACTCAGGCTTAACAATGTGCAGCTTGTATGTCAACGAACCTTCAAATAGAATACATACCCTCTTGCACAGATAACAATGGTGCCAACAATCAACTATGACTTACGAAGCAAGCTGTATACACACGTTTGGTGATTATGGTTGCAGGGCATAGTTACAATGTGAAACACTCTGGCAGCAAGACTTGCAGATTTTGAGAAAACAATGCATACCTGACAAAACACTGCCATGAACTGAGGCAAGCCATGGTTTGTGTAGGCAATTGTTTTTGTCTAATAAGAAGTACTAAGGTGGGGGCAACCACATACAGTGTTGCCACGTAGTAACATGAAATGAAAGGTATCTCAGATGATGTTTCAGTATAAGATTTAATAGCATATTAACAGAAGTGAATATGAAAATGGGAAACAAAAACATAAAATGCTTATTCATATTTGATTGATAATGTTATGCCTCTATTTCTTTAAAAAATGTTTCAAAATGTCAAAATGTAGTACTTAGCTGATAACTTCCACAGAGCCTGCTGCTTAACATTATGCATTTTATTCACAGGAAAAAAATAACTAATTAATGTAATTAGGAGGAATTTTTCATTTTAGGCAGAATGTGAACAGAATCCTTAGAAGTGGGAAGACCACTTCAAAGAGATTACAGAGGCCAAAATCACATAGTGCCCCACATACTGCAGGATCCAAATTTTTTCTTAGCAGAACAAGGTAGGTGTTAGTATATTCTCAAATATACTCCTTATAAAGAGAGAAAAGTAGAGTTGAGTTCTATAACTCAAGGAAAATCTTGTACAGATACATATGTTTAAATTTTAAACTAACATGTACTGTAAAACTTCATTTATATCTTTCAGGGTACTTAGGAAAAAATAGTATAAGATATAAAAACACAAATAAAAGCATACATAAGGCAAGAAAAAGGTAGTGAGGGTCAAACAAACAAAATTAATTACACTTGTGTCAGAAATGCATAATCCGCTGTGTGCATACTAAATCTAAACAATAAATGGACCTTTTTTGAAAAAAATAATCCATATTGACTAATTTGAGGAAATGGAAGCTAGTAACTGTGATGCATAATCATATAAGTAAGTTGGGAATTGGTAACACTACATCACTGAAAAAAAAAAAAAAAAACACTTGGATCATTCTGGACATGAGGTATTGTTTCCATCCTCAATTTTCCAACTGACCATGCCGCCTTTGTTTCCTTCTGGTGCTTTCTGGTGATGGAGTGTTGAATCTCCCAAAGGTGGTTGGCAACAATAATTCAAAATTCACTACGCAGTCTCTATGTTTATGTATATGTATTCTCTCCCAGGTTTCTAATTCATAGCTGGAATATATAAAATAGATTGCAATGACTGTAATCTAGTATAATTGACAGAACTAAAAGAAATCTGGAAACATAACCCAAAGAGCATCCAGTAAATAGTTACAAAGTGATGTTTGTTTTACAAAAACCGACTCAAATTCTTTTGCTTTTAATTTAATCACATCACTGTCTCAAGCTTCTTTGCATATTTGCAAGATTTAATTAGAAACAGATGTTTATACCAGAAACAGACAAATTAGCAGTAGCACATAATTTTTGGACTTCAAATCATGACAGCACACTTGGCATAAAACTTTGAAACCAATAAAAAATAGCTAGAGTCAGAAACCTGGGAAAAAGTACATATACATAAATTCAGAGACCATGTAATGAATTTTAAATTACTGCTGCCAACCACCCTTGGGAGATTCATCACTCCATCACCAAAGAGCATCAGTAATCTACAGGTTCCCCTGGACAGGAAATAAAAGCGGAAGGATCAGTTGGAAAATTGAGGATGGGAGCACTACTCTGTTCCCAAAACGTATCCAAGTAAGTGTTTTTTCAGTAATGTAGCATTACCAATTGCCAACCCACTTATTAAACAATCCATATTGTTTTTCATAAGTTGCAGCCATAGTGGAAATTGTGGCTTCCAGCGCATTCCCCTGAGATATTATAATGCATTGAAAATATTTCAAATTATACTAGATCTTCAGTAGTCGTAAGCTTTCATGGCTGGAGTCCAAATTATAACTAGAAGAATTTTCCAGGCTGAGAAGCTGTGGTCTGCTGGAGTTTTCAGGTCCAGAACTTTCGTTCACGACTGCGGTGAACATCTTCAGTGGCGTGGTCTAAGTCTTCTCCGTGAAGGTTTGGTCCAAAATTGCAAAGCCATTTGCGACCAAACCTCCACCGAGAAAACCACGCCACTGAAGATGTTCACCGCAGTTGTGAATGAAACATCTGGACCTGAAATCTCCAGCAGATCACAGCTTCTCAGCCTGGAAAATTCTTCTAGTTATGATACTAGATCTATTTTATTCCACTGCTCATCACTGACAGAATTATCATCATTAGGGCCTTTGCTGTTGTGAATTGTAGCTTGTGGGAGTAATTGCCATGCAGCTGTAATATAATGCTTGCCTACTATAAAAAAAGCAAATAAAGATTTTTTAAGTTTTCTGGCTTAAAAATGATAGCTGTATGTATTGCATGAAGCAATTAAAACTAATAGTAATATAGCGCATATTATGAAACAAACTTTACTTATGCATTGAAGTTCATTTTTCTAAAATTGTCTGAGCATTTCTTGGACTGCACATTCAGAGCTGCAAACTTCCTATTATATTTATACCTTTACATTGACTAACAATTATCACTGATATGATACCTTAATTGTAAAATATGAATCTCTATTTAATCATTACCAAATGCAGACAGTGGATTGTATGCTGCATGAGCACAGTTTGAAATTCCGTAGCACAGTCCAGCAATTGAATCTCACTGTACAATTGGACAGTTTTTTCTTTAACATTTTCTTTAGATAGTTTTATTTTTTAGTCTGGAAGAAGAAATGGTAGCATGTGTTGCATGTCTGTTAAATAAAAAGATCTTCTACCTCTTGCATTGCTGCTGCATAGCAAAATTATTTATTTTCAAAAAATGAATAAACAAAAAAACAGCCTTGCTGTTTTAGCTGTTATCCCATGACACAGTATGTACTTGTAGAAAATGACAATACTTTTAAAATACTCCAGTTTTGCAAATTTCCCAATTGTTAATAGGGGCAGGCAGCTTTTGATTCTTCATTATTACTGCACAACAAAACATCACATGCTGTTTGATTTGTTTGCCATTATTGGATTCTTCACCCTTTAAAACCATTGTTGGTTAGACATTGTTACAGAATAGCCTGTCTCAACTGTGTTAATGTATTTATAATACAGTTATTTTCCCAACATTTTAAATGTCCAATTTCTACATCTTTCCTAAATTTAAGAGCTAGGTAATAACATTTCATGCTCTAATTTTACCTTTTCTAGTTTTATATCCATACCATTCTGCAGAAAATGGGATGAATAATTTATGTATCCTCTCTTTTTAAATTATTGTTGCACACTACTGATTATAATCATGCATTAACATGAATATAGTAGTCTTCTGTTAGTATTCTTTCTTATAAATAAGTTAAAATGAGCTAAAATATATTTCAAAATGCAGACATAAATAATAGCTTGGTTTTCACACCTAATCACTAATAATGGTGGATGTACACTACCACTCATTAATTTCAATATACCATTTACTCTCCTCTGATATTTCAATTATGAACATAAAACTTTATTTCTGCAAAAATATAATTATATACTCTTACACATATATAATACAAACAGAATAATTATATTTTACTTTCATCAAAGTTCCTCCTTCGGATTTAATGACTGCCTCACAAACTCGAGACGTGCAGTCAATCAGTTTTTGTAAATAATCTGAATCTATATGATTCTGCATATCCTTAACAATGTTTCAGAGGTGTTCTTTGCTGGATATATAAACTTCCCTGATACATCTGTCCACTTCATCCCAGACCATTTCAATGAGATTACAGTTGGGGCTTAGGATGGCCAGACCATATCTTTCAGTGCTTTCTGTTTTTCCGTTGATGCAATTTTCTTCTTAAAGAGCTCTGAGTGATGTTTTGGATCAATATCCTCTTGTAAGATGAACCATTTCCCTATTAACCATAATCCATTGGTATTGTATGATACTGAAGTGTGCAGTTGTAGTGCTTCCGATCCATACATCCTGTTTTCACAAAGTCTCCAACTCTTAGCTCCAGCAAAACACCCCCACCATGCTTAACTGTAGGTAGAACACACTGCTGGCTGCCCTTTCTCCTTCAAATCAGTGAACAGATATCCTCCTTCTGGTTCCAAAAATCTCAAATTGTAATTCATCGGAAAATAACCTTCTTCCACTCTTCAGATGTCCAATTATGAAGTTTTCTAGCCCATTCGAGTCTCTTCTGTTTATTTCGGGCCTCAGAAGGGGTTTCCTTGCTGTCACACATCATTTCAAGCTGGCTTCAATCTTCTCTTTACTTGTACAGCAAATACTTTTGTCCTATTCATTTCTACCAATTCTGCATGAATTTGTAGTGCTGTTTTCAATCTATTTCTCTTACTAGTACTTCTGATAAATTTTTCATCAATTTGTTTATATCTCACAGCTACATTTTAATGTTTTGTGAGTTGGTTGCTGTGTAGTTTGTTCATTTGTTCTAGTAGTTTGTTAATTATCATAAAGATGTTATATGTACTCAAAAATGAATTAGAATAGATAACATTTCTGGGCTATGATTTTAAATTGTCATTAATGCTTGAATAATGTGAAGATCAACTTAGAAATGCATTTGGCTAAGAAGCACCATCTAAGACAATAATTTATTATAGGTACAAAGAATTCAAAAGAGATGGCTTACATTAATGATGAATTGCTGTTACAGATGAAAATATTTCCGCTGTTCAAGCAGTGCTTAAAGATTGACACATATCTTATGAATTTTTTGAGCTCATTGGACATTGTTTTGCAAGCAAGTTTTGGATTTATCCAAGAGTGTGAAATACTGGTACCACTTTCATCATCTTTTCTGTAATATTTACTAATTTTAAAATTTGCAGCTTAAAATGTAAATTCATGCTTGCTATTAAATGCACTAAATTTTAAGGTATGATTTTTGTATTCTAGTGGTTTATGTTTATTAAGTAAATGCATTCATCTTTGAATTGAAGATTTTAGCATAAAAAACAGCAATTGATAACCTGCAGGAAATAAAAAAGGCCTCATTGAGCTCTAAGTGTCACTGGCTTGTTTGGTGCTTTTACCTTTGTTGCTACAATGTTGCTTCAGGATAGCCAATTTGTTGCAGCATGTCTTCTCCACCAAAAAAACAACGAAGGTATACTCCTGAGTCATCACGACTTGGTTTTGCAAACCGAGCAAAACGAAGCTTGGATTATGGACAGGGAAGAACTTTGTGTAAAAGGTAAGTGTGAGATATTTTTTATAACTATTGCACCAAAAATTTGTTTTGTTAAAGAGCAATTCCATGAATAGGTCATCCATTAGTAAAATTTGAATCTTACTGTATACTTTATATGGATTGGTTCCAGGTATACTTTTTGTGAAAAATGCTGTTAAGATTCAACACCATATGTGATTGTGCTTTAGTTGTTACACTTTTAAGAACTCACAAATAAATCACTATTCGTAATGCCATTTCTAACTAGAAATTATGCAGCTCAAAATAATAGAATATTTTGAATATAGTAATTTAAAAGTTTATTTTCTACTCAATTGACACCTGCAAGTATTATAATTATCTCCATTTTTTGTTGTATGATCTGGTCAGTTTGTGATGCTGGGCTACAATTAATTTGCTGTCAATTAAATAAGGATAATTATATATCTTACTCTCAGGTCGAAACTGAACACAATTAATTTGCCTCTTACTTAACACATTGAAGCCCAGGCATTTCTGAAATTGAAGAGCCAAGAAACCCAGGGTTTTTACACCTATTTTGAATTATTATTTACGCACATCAATAAAAACTGCTAAAATGCCTTGAAAGCTCGAAAATCTCTCCCTTGGAATCAGAATTTTCCAGAACTTCATTTGCATCCTGAATTTCAGCTTCACTTCGCAGAAATTGAGGAAAATGCTATATTTTAACATTTAAGAACACCAAATGTAATAAACAGATCTCCACCTTCAAGGGAAATGGCAGAGTGGTCTGAGAGGAGCCAGTACTACTAACCATCCTAAAGCGAGGGCAGAGATGGTAGCACAAATTAGTCAACTAAATGATACCTTCATGCATGACCTTTGCCACATAGCCCCAGAGTTACAGTCATGGAATTGCATTAAAAGTGTTAGAAATACTTGTCCAAGCTATGTTCGAACATGGGCCACATGAACATTTCATTCAGCCCAAGCAATACTCAAACACTTGGGCTTCAATGTGTTAATAAGGAAGATTGATAATTCAGTAAAATATTTCCTACACAACAGAAATTAAAGGGATGTTAAATTTAGCTTGCATATTATGCATTAAAATCAAGTGTTGGAAAATATAATATTTGAAAAGCTTTTCATAGTCTAATGAATTCAGTTTTAATCAGCATTGTAATATGGTCAGTTTGTAATGCAACACACTGTGGTCCAGGCTGTCATAATCTCAACTTATGTCTCAAGTTCAGTTGTCAATCTTCAGCATTCATGCTCTTAGAATGTCACTGGAATAGATGAATATTGAATGAAGGAAGAGCAAGGACTATAACTAAAGAGTGTTTTGTAAGTGATTGAAAGGAAGAACATAAAACAATTTCTTCCACATTTTCTAAATCTGTATTTGTAAAAAAAAAAGCTGAAGCATTTAATTTAGCACTAGACCAAATGTCAATGAAGCTATAATACAAATAGATTTTGTTGGAAATTATATCTGCAGAGAACAGAATGCAATTCAAGTTGCTCACTAGAATAGTCAAAAGTTGTCAGTGTTCACCGCTATTGCTTGGTTCAGAAAGGATACCAATGTGGAATCCAAAGACAGTCTGTTACTCTGCTCATTGATTATGTACAGCACGATAAATACGCAGTTTACCCATATATGCCTTCATATGGTTATGTTATTTATGATTTGAATTTCCAAGTTATTCATACATAAATCAGCCAACAGAGGCGAAAGAGGGTTACCCATAACCAAACATGCAGTTTGTTGAAAAAACTTTTAGAAAACATGAAGCTATTTTACTTTATGCAAAGTCTGTCAATTTAATGTATTCTTCAATTCATTCAGGTGTAGCTTAGTATTACATCTGAACGAATTAAAACAATGATGTATGGGGCTCGATTCTTTTTTTACATTTACAACTGATCCTTTGCCACTTTGTCACCAAATCCTGTATACTGCTCTTTGCTGGTTTAGAAACGCCAGGAAACTTCTTTGAAAAATTGCCTCAGTTACCTTAAAGACATGTACACCTCCACTAGTGGAATTCTTTCTTGAAGAGGATATATCTGAGATATTTACTTTGCATGTCTTAACCAAGTTGCAACAGGTTTGTATGACAATACAAAATATAATCACAACAGCTTCGCAACAATAGATGACAATTGGTGGGCAACTATGAGCAGACTAATACTTGGGGCCAGATTTTTGTGCACCACCTTGTATGATTTATGTGATACTCCCATTTAAGATTAGAATTCAAATTTAATAGTATTGTTTTTATTTTTGTTAGGCTAATTATTACAATTTTTGCATTATCTGGTTTAAATGAACATGGTTTGCAACACATCAATGCTTTATTTTTAGATTAGATTAAATTAGATTTACTGTCACATCATTTAATTTCATTGTTAAATGAATTGGTTTGTTATGTTAATAGCTGTATTAACAAATAAAAGTATAATAAAGAGTGACATTGATACCAATACTAAAAAGTATTGGTGCCAATATGGAATCTTGGGGCACACCGGTTTTATTAGATGAATGAATAGAAGTACACTATTATAGAAGAGGGATGTACATTTTGTAATCCCATATTCATGAAAGCATCAGACAACTTAAAAAAGAGAAAGAATCCATTGTTGAAATTAGAGCAATTTTACAAAATAATGTTTTCTTTTGAAGAAGAAACTGAAACAACTTTAACTTCTTTAAAATCAGTGAAAAATTGCTCACTGCTAAGGAAACATGGAAAAGATATTGATGATTTCTGAATAGAGGCTGCTCCCTATAATATATGTTATATATACTTGTTCAGAAAAATTTGCTGAGCTAATTCACAGGACTCTCCCTTATCATACTTAACTTCTATGATTTGCTCGTAAAATAGATTGGCACAACCAATTGCTATTTTATACTGCTTTGTAGTCACATTCACAGGGTTACAAATTTTTACAATGAGCATGACAAAGCATTAAATTGTGTTTTATAATACTGTAGATTAACTCATTCACATCACATGATGAGCACAGCTCTCAAATGTGTGCTATCATTTGCATTTTTAATTAATAAGTGGCATTCAAAGGATATCCATATCTCAAAACTTAATGTTCTTGGTACTTTGAGAACAATTAAGGAGGTTGCCTGATCTTTCTCATAATAAAATGAAATGTCAAGAGAATGAATCACGGTCTGCAGTGAATATGCTATGTGTGAATTGGAAGAATAACAAAACATTTATTTTTATTGATGAAACACAAAGTGGTGTGATCTACCAGCAGCAAGCAAGCCAAGAAGAAAGAAAGGGTTAAATTGTCAATTCATCCCAACATTAATCATAATTTGCTCAACTATACAGGGTTACTACAAAAGAAATAGGCAACTTCAACTGCCTGTAAAACAAAAACTATTTACGGTAATTTGACGCCGTTTTCACTGGTTTGTAGAGGAGTCTTTGAAGTTTACATTGTGAACTCACAAATGTTCAATATGGGCTCCTCCAGTCACACGACACACATCCATGCGATAATCAAGTTCATCCCAAACCTTTTGTAACATATCTACATCAACACTTGCCACGGCTTGTCTGATACATTGTTTCAAGTCGTCTAAATTAAGAGGAAGTGGAGGGACAAAAACACGGTCTTTCATGAATCCCCATAGAAAAAAGTCACATGGTGTGAGATCAGGGCTCCTTGGTGGCCAAAATGCAAGAGCATTATTGTCGGTTGTAGCACGGCCAATCCAACGATGTGGTAGGACTTCATCTAGGTAATCTCTAACATCTGTGTGCCAATGAGGCGGTGCTCCGTCTTGTTGGAATACAAAGTCATCCTGTTGCTCATTCAGTTGGGGCATCAACCACATCTGTAACATGTCAAGATACCTAGCACTGTTGACTGTTTGCTCTGCAAAGAAAAAGGGGCCATGCACCGTGGTTTGAGATACCGCACAAAACACATTGATTTTAGGAGAGTCCCGCACATGTTGCAATACAGCCCTCGGAGGTTCAGTTCCCCATATTTGGACATTTCGTGTATTCACTTTTCCACTCAGGTGGAAAGTTGACTCATCGCTGAAAATGATGCGCTCACAAAAACCAGCATCGTCTTCATCATGTCGCAACATGTCGATGCAAAAGTCACGCCGTATGACCTTATCTTCTTCACTCAGAAACTGCAACATCTGTAATCTGTAAGGCATCATGTGCAGTCGCTTCCGCAAGATTTTCCATACAGTTTGCTGTGGAATTTGTAATTGCATGCTTGCCCTAGATGTCGATTTCTGTAGGCTTCTTCAACAACAAACAAAACACTACAGCGTTACCAATAGTAACAAACGAAACTTTGAGAGTTTCTCAACATACCTCCAAAATAATTAGGTTGCTATCTCTAATAGTTTTTGTTTTACAGGCAGTTGAAGTTGTCTATTTCTTTTGTAGTAACCCTGTATAAAATACTTCTACATTCTTCAACCTCTACTGACCCACACTAAAAATAAAACACTTGCTGAGATTGTCACTCATCTGTTCACAAAATTCCTTGTAGCTGTGGCCAGGTTTACATCGGCACTACCATGTGCAGTGTGGCAACGTGATTAAAAGAACATGAACGACTCAGTAGATTAGGACAAATGGAAAGATCTGCAGTAGAACACTCTTTATTACATGGACATGACATCAGTTACAAAGACAACAAAATTCTGTCTTCCATTAGCTACCATGCCTGTTTACATAGGGAGGCAATAGAAATATACAAACATGAAAATAATTTTAATCACAAGGAAGGCTATGCACCTAAACAAAGCCTGAATGCCAGCATTGGAAAACAAACGAAATGGCAGATACAAAAGCAAAACACAAGACAGCTCATAAGTGCATGCGGGCCAATCACAGCACAGAGGGTAACAGGCTCTGGCCACTGGCCACATAAAAGACATGCTCTCCGCTGCAAAAATTCATTTGAGCTCTGACCAGCCATTGGGTCACTTGGCAAAATGTTGGGAACATTGAGACCCAATGGACCACGACCTACGAGTCCAGAAAATAATTTTATTATTCTTATTTATATATATTGGCAGTATATTGTAGTGAATGTCTTTATTGATTCAAAAGTTGTTTACAAACAGTCTTTGACATTTGGCGCTTCAATGTATTGACAGTTTACAGCTGCATGCCATCCATGGCTGGTGCATCACTGTACGCTAACACTCCATTCATCATTTTAGCTAAAAATATATGGTTTTCATATTTTTGTTACAAACATTACCTTCTCCTTGCCATCGCCCTCCGAGGTGTAATGGTTACCATGCTAACTTCCTATGCCCAAGGTTGCGGGTTCAAACGTGGTGGAGGATGATGGATTTTTTCGAATGTAGCATGGTTTCCTTTGAAAGGGAAGTAGAGCCAAGCTGTTGGTCCCATGTCATAGATTTATGGCACATAAAAGAACCTCAAGCCTAATAGAGAGGCCTCTGAGCAAAATTAAGCAGTCTTTCACGCCCAGGATAGAATGGGAGAACCACAGTGTTTGAAGGGCCTCCATAAATAAAATTCCATTTCATTTTTTCTCTCTTCTTCATGGGTTAATTTTTGTAAAATGAAAATATTTGGACCAGGTGTAAGTGGATTTATTAAAGGCAGGTTCACTCAACTTGCTGCCCTTTCTAGTAGCAGGAATGCAATTTGACAACATTGCAAGACTCCAATAGCACTCAAAGATAGACACCATTCTCATTTGAAAAGAACCCTAGTTATATATTAATAGCAAAAAAACGTTATAAATGAAAAATTAAGGACCAATGAATATTTCATAAATGCATTTAAAGAGAAAGCAGCCTGCAGTTTTTGTATTCTAGCAAACTTACAATTAAGTAGGAAAATAGTACACTTAATTACTGCCTTTATGTTTCAGTGTTACACCATCAGAAGACATAGGAAAGTCATTGGTAATGGGAGAAATTGGAAAAATGTGCTGGTCTGTTTATGAAGCAGAGAAAGAAAATATCCACCTAAATCAAAAGAAAGGATCTGCAGCTATTTTCAATGAACTTGATGAAGCTGAAAATGAGAAAACCATAAAAGAAAAAAAACATTATGGTAAGTGCAACATTACTAATAATATATTTTAAAATTTCATATTTTGATAGTCGAGTGCAATTAATTGACATAGAAAAAGGTAAAGGTTAGTTGACAAGAAAATCAAATGATTATCATTATCTTAGCATTAGTTTGTTTATTTTACCGCATTTATCCGAATACAACACAATGTTTTTTTTCCAAAATATTAATGTTCAGAACTGGCGAGTTGTCTTGCATTCGCAATGTCTGTTTTCTGAATACCATGCGGGCAAAAAGTAAGTTTCAAGTTTCATGGGGAAATGGTATAGATTACCACGATGTGTGTCACAGATTTTGAGTGTTTCATTTTGCACCAAAAATTATCTGTTAATGGGCCTGTGAGCATTCTCATTGGAGGCAATGAGATTGCTCTCCGAGACTAAAATAAAACTAGAGGACTTCCTTTCACATCAGAATGTCAACGGTCAATCAGAAAGATAGGTTTACTTCACATTTTCACTCCTCCAGTACATTTCTGGTTTCCAAGTACCTATATTATCTTAATAGAAACTAGCATCTTAGGTGAAGTTTTTGTGATGTATTAAGTATATTGTCTTAACTGAAAATTGTATCCATAATTGTCGTTACCGCTAAGTTGCTGCCATCACCAGGGAACACAGACATAACGGTAGATTCTCCCTTCTCTGTCTCTCAATGTGTATTTCTGTACAAATTATAATTAAATTTAAAAAAAAATGTACAATGTGTTATAATAAGTAAGTTGTCTGAATAGAAAATCATATCCATCTTTGTTACTACTACACTACACTGCTGTCGCCACTGTCTATCATTGCACATGTGTCGTATATTTCCGTTTTGCCTTCTGCATCTCTCTCCCACTCACAATGTGAATTTCTGTACAAATTAAAATTAAATTTAAAAAAATGTACAATGTGTTTTTCTATTACACTGCTGTCGCCACTGCTGTCGCCATTGTCTATCGCCGCATACATGTCATATATATACAGTTACACTGCTGCCTCCGCTGCTGTCATGTACCATCGTACTCATGCCATACCTTCCCATTTTCCCCTCTCTGTCAACCACTCAAAACATGAATTTCTGTGGAAATTCAAATTAAGTATTACAAGGAAAAAAGGGGAAGGGTACTTTAGCAACTTAGGGGTACCATTAGTTTGTTCAAAATATGACAAAGCTATAAATGAATTTAAGCATTAAGTTATGTCTTCTTTTTATAGAGATGATAATGTTAAATTCCGAAATTAAATTCTGAAAAATGGGAGTCGTCTTGCATTTGAGGTCATCTTGTATTTGGATAAATATAGTAAATATTGAATATCAGACAGATAATTAGCCTAGTAGATTATAGCATACTGCTGGCTACTGGAAAATTACTTGAGTATCACAAGAAATATTTTGTAAGTTACATTAAATGTCTCTGCTACCCTTAACAATGTTTGATGCTGTTAGATCATAAACTCCTGTACAATTCATCTCAGAAAAGGCGGCTATTGGACTAATTGCATGAATAATTAGACAACAGTGCACATCAATTTCTTATAGAAATGAACTTGTATTTTCCATATAAAGAAAATTCCTTCAAAACTGAGAATGTAGTCATAAAACATAACTTGAAATGGAAAAGATTAAAGTGGTTGATATGTATTTTCCCCAGGAAAGAAACTTATTTTTAATTTCAAAACTTATTCCTAACCAGCCAGATATTGGGGTCCAGCTAGAGAAAGCCAGTAGGTATGTATGGAACTTTCCATCAAAAAGACAACCCAGGGGAGAAAATAAACTTGACAGATTTCTTGAAAATAATGAATAGATGCAAATTGATTGAGCCTCCTTTGAGCAAACAAGAAATAATTACTGCTACAGACAGACACTTTCCGGATACCATCAGACATAACCATATTGTTGCCAATTCCATCGACTTTGCTGAAGTTGTTGAGCTTCTTATTGCTTTCAATTGCGAGTTGGCATACCTAGGAGTAACACATGAAAACCAGAAGCAAGCAGGAGCAAAATAAGAAAAGTAACATTCAGACCCAACAAAGTAGCTGACAGAACAAAATTGCAGATACAACGAAATTGCTTACTGACATAACCTTTTTGGCCAAGATACTAGGAACAGACATAACACTCCTAAATGACAACAATGCCCAAGGGACAAGATTTCAGGAACACTCCAAGGGAAATGTTCACACCATTCCAAAATAATAGGCTATCTTTCTTCATTCTTCGGATGTGGTCATACCATTGGAGAGCTCTTCTTTTAATTCTATATCCATCCTCATTAGTTGCCTTACTTCTTCACTCTTTTCCTCTCCATCCAAGACACTTTGGCTCCTCTGTATATTTAACCCATCTCTTCTGCCTTTATTTTGCTTTTCTGGCAATATTTAACGCTCTGCTTCATATGTCATAACAGTTTCCACTGCTGTTCTAAGAATATGTTGTTTTATTTGTGTTTTTTCTATATGTACAGTGTACTTAGTAGATAGGGAAGATATTGTATTCTACCAACAAATTAAATAGTGAGATTTCACCAGAAATTCATGTTTTAGGGTCTTCTGAATCCGAAAAAAGTGATTTTAGAAAAAGGTCTCATGTGTTTGCGCACAAACGTGTACAGCATAACTAAAAAAAATTCACCCCACCCACAACTGCCCACATTGTTTAAAAATTATGATTTTCTCAATAATAGCTCTTAACGATTTTGATTGAAATGCCATATTTTTAAGAAGCTTTTATAACAAACAAAATGTATAATCTGAATTTTCTGGAAATAGCCTCTGAAGACCTCTTCATTCTGGATGATTTTTATACAACTTTTGTATAAATGGTAAATGTAAGGGAAATGCAAAAACTTAACTGCTCAAAAAATGTAGATCTTGTTAAAACATGCAATTTATGTCATACATTTTCTTTGTTATGGCAATATTCTGTGTTATTGGTTTCAGTTTTAAGCTACTTAAACTTTTCTCAAATGGTTGGACATCTTTCTTTTCATCTGTCTTTTGTTTACTCCTGGGCAAGCAAAGAGAATCAAATTTCAATTTCACATAGCGACCAACTTTTAAACGATATGACTATAGCTTTAGCCTAATGTATTCCCTTATGTTCCTTCTACTTGCAAGCAAGCAAGTAATAAGACCAGTTCTACTATTGTTTATCTTGATTAACATGATGTAAATAAAAGAATAATCAATCCCCGGAACTGAAAATAGGGTTAAAGTACCCTGAAACCAGTCTTCCCAAACGAAGGCAAAGTTGGAGCAAAAAGTGTAAAAAGGTGACTCATTACATTTAAATTTAATTATGGCACTCCACTGTCTAAAATACTTCTTTTTATTTTATAGATAAAAGAATAATCGTTTATAAGAAAATTTTGTTTGCGGAACTAGAGAAAGTCATGTGAATGGAACACATTCAGATTTTTCTTAGATAGAACCTCATTCAACACTTTTATAGCCCCTTTTACTTTAACATTCTGTAATCTATATCTGCTTTGCAATTACCAGATTCATGCAAAATCAAATCAAGCATTTAAATTGGTTTATGGGTTTAATGTTCCCTTGTAGTAGGATAATAGGGGACATATCACATTCTTGTCTGAGGCCTTTGAGTCATTTGTAAAGTCACAGATAGTTTCTTCCCTGCTTTCACACAGCCTAGCAACATGCTCTCAAGAAACAGATTTCAACTAATTCTAATTTTTTCCACCTGACAGACAATTTCAATTTTCCATATCCTGCTCATTCTGATATGATCCTTATGGTAAAATTCTCATCTTGTAGAACAAGCCAACAGATTTTTTTCGACATTATTATGTACCACCTATAAAGCTTAACAATTATATGTAGATGAAAACCATGTGAGAGACATTTTAACCACGTACCAGTTTATAGCTGTAGTGTGTTTGTAATTGAGTTTGCCACATGGCATGCGTACCATTCTGATGGACAACCTGGTTGCAGTAGAAAGTATTTTATCTTTTATTTGACAGTGCTCCACGACTGGCCTTTATATAGTTTTAATTGCATTCTAAAGCTTTGGCACTATGTAGTTTTACTTATTCTTTTAACCCACCTTGGGGTTTTTAATATTTTCTTTTCAGAGAGCTATCTCATATGCCTAAATAGTCGTTTTAGTGTGTGGTTTTTAGCATGACCTTTTAGCCTGAAGTTTTATTTTATGCTTTTTTCTCTTCCATTTTCTAGGACGCTACTCTCATAGGTTAGGCATCCTAAAATCTTACCCCCCCCCTCTCTCTCTCTCTCACACACACACACACAACATTAAATTTCTCAATTGATTAAAGTTTTTCCTAGTAAATCAAGAGATTTCAAATTCATTTCTGCATACCTCAACACTGGCTTACTGTTCTAAGTGATTTAAGTCCCGGACTTTATAGTTTAACTATTTGGTCAATCAATAGTAATAATTAATTGTTTTTTCACACAACAAGGAGTGTCAGACAAGGTAGGAAATGCAGAATGAAACAGAAAAATTCACAATCATAGCTGGGATTTGAACCACAGATCTTATGGTCTTCTGAACTTAAATATACTACATCATACTGTAAGTCGTGATTGGGTTATATCAATTCAAAATGAATTTGAGTTTTTTTTTTTTTTTTTGTGGTTTACTGGGAAAAGTACAAATCAGTTTGTGAATTTAATCATGTTGCCATGATAGCTCAGTTGGTTAGAGCAACAGGATAGAGACCAGACAAAAGCTATATGGTTCAAATCTTGCCCATGGCATTGAATTATTGAGTCTGATTTTACTTTTCCAACTTTCCCCTTTTCACGGCTTGTGTGAAAGGACAATTAATTACCATTAGAGATAAAAATGTAAAACTAATATAAAAAAGGAAATTGAGGGAATAAAATGGTCTATCACTGTTAATGAGTTGCTTTTACTGCCCCCTCCTCAAAATGAAGCTGAACTTTTTGGCCAATCTAAAGCTCCTAGATGAAACATCTATTAAAACAAGTACATCCCACTCCTCGCCAATCCTCTGATGTCCATTCTAGCAATGGATGAAATGTTATTCATGAGAATCAATGAAACATGGCACCAAAGCCTGTCAGAAAATAATTTTATGAATTTGACTTACCTATTGAAGCTAATCCCTTATCAAAATAACCCTTTTTAGCTCCCATTAAATCAAATGAATGCTTTTGTGAATTTTACAGGGGATTCACAAAAATTTAATAGAAGAAGCAACGTGGTTCCTGAGGTCATCAGTGAATTTCAGAAGGAAACAACAGGACCAGTGTCTCTACAGCATTCTTGGTAAGAAGATGAATTTATTTCCTCAACTGTGTACAGTATACTCGATTAATTGCTTTGCAGATTTTCTGCGGCTATTTTAGGATATTCTTATTATTTTGTTCATTTAAATTACCTTACTAGCTTGTATAGTACGCATTAAAAAGCTATTTCTTAGTAATATGTACTTCAAAGTGTTTTGGGTGACTGTGGTTTGCTAAAGATTGTACAGTAGCTCTTGCTTAGTAAGCTTTCACTTTTTCGGTACTTTATTGTTCTCTGTCTATTCAGCCTTTAACAAGTCTCTTACTGCCGTAGAATATTTGGAAAGAAACAGAAATGTGTTGCATGTGTCTGCAAAATTATGGTCAGTGAGAATATAAAAGAATGGTTTGCAGTTGGCTGACATCACTGTTGGGTCACACAGTATTGACTGATGCGATTTTTACTTTCTCTACACATACTATATACATAGTGTATAGAGAAGATATGTCATTCTACCCAAAAATTCAATGCTAAGATTTCACTGGAAATACATATTTAAGGATCCCCTGTATCCAAAAAAAGCATTTTTAGAAAAAGGTGCATGTGTGTGTGTCTTTGAACATGATAACTCAAAAATGAAGTCAGTAAAATACTAAACTTGGTATTTGAGTTAGGTATCTTCCAAGGAAGCGACACAAAGATTTTGAGGAAAATCCCCCACCCCAAACTACCCTTTACATGGAAAAAGTTTTGAAAATTGTCATTTTCTCAAAACAGCTCTAATGATTTTGATTTAAATACTTATATATTAAAGATATTTACATGACAAATAAGATGTATATCTCAAGTTTTCTGGGAATATCCTCTAAAGACCTGCTTATTCTGGATGAATTTTTCAGAATTTTGCATAACTGGTAAACTGCAAGAGATAGACAAAAACTTACTACAAAAAATGTAGATATCGTTAAAACACACAATTTATGTAATATACATTTTTTCATGGAGTTGGCCATTTATGAGATATTCTTTGTTATTGTTTTCAGTTTTAAAATACTTGAGACAACTTGTCAGCTCCTGGCCAAGCAAAGAAACTGATTTCAGTCTCATAGCAACCACATTTTAAAACATTTGACTGTCAGTTTAGCCAAGTATATTCCCTTATTTCCCTTCTTATAAGGAATTAAGTAATATGACCGCTTCTGCTGTTTATCTCGATTAGCATTAAATAGGTAGAAGAATAAGCTTATTAACAATAATTTGTTACAGAAATGTAGAAAAAGTCGTGTGAATGGGACACATCAGATATTAGTCCCCCCCCCCTTTTTATTTTTCTCTTCAACCTCCCATTGCTCGGCTTCATGACCAAACAAGGATAAGGAGGTGGAGCTAATCCAGCATTACTTCCTCCAAGTCCAAGTTCAATACATCATTTGGAGTCTAGTTACAGAGACTTCAACAAGACTATATCATTGATTTTTCCACCAAGTATGAATTGCAAAGCATTATTTATTTTATACAGGTAGAAGGGAACAGTGCAGCTAAAATTCATGGCAGAATGAACCTTGTTTATAGTGCAAACTGTATGGGTGAGTGTGTTGGTATGAATGGTGTAAGAAATCGTAAAGCCAAATTGATGTTCATGATGAAAGTGAACAAGGATGCAAGTCGTTAGTAGTAAAGACCTTATTCAATGAATTGATCAAGTGCTTGGTGCATGCCATTAGCCTTTTCCTTCTTCACTTGTTACACTGTTGATGGGGAAGAGTTTTTGAACTATTGTGACAGAGGATGAAACATGGATTCTTTTTGACAGTTCAGAATCAAAAGAACTATCCAAATAATGAATGCACACACGCTCCACAAAAAGCTCATAAAGTTCAAACAAACTTTCAGCTATAGGAAGACCATGGCTACTATAATCTGGGATGAGAAAGGGTGTAGCTTGTGGAATTTATGGAACCTGGGACTATGATCACTGCAAATGTGTACTGTTAGACATTACATTGCCTTCGGAGAGCCATTCAAAACAAAAGAATAGGTAGGCGGCTGTCATCTGGAATTGTTTTAATTCATGATAACTTATATTGCAATAGTTGGGAAGCATTCAAGCATCTGGCATGCAGCCCAGATCTAACACTGACAGCTGAAGAAAGGTCTGGAAGGTTGGTGCTTTGGCACCAACGAAGAACTTCAAAATGTCATAAAGTCCTTCTTACCTGCATTCACTGGTGGCAACCTTCTGTGAAGAGGGTATTGAAAAGCTCATTTATAAACATGATAAATGCCTTAATCTGATGGTGCCTATGTGGAAAAATAACTGTGACTAGTTGACTTGGGCAATAAAATAATTTTATGGTTAACATTTGTGTTTCTGTTATGCCCCATCTGAGGTTGAAAAAAAGAAATAGCTCTCATAGTTTAGATGAATGCAGTGAATTGATGATCAGCATTTGTCGGTCATCTGACAGCTCTTAAGTGGAGATAAATTTGCTAGATTATCTCTTTCAAAGAGGATTCCTTATCATCTGAGAAATTAAAACTGTTAAAGTAAGAAGCATGATGTGAAGAAACTAATGTTTTCTTTAAAACATAAGTGAATAAAGAGACTTCTCTAGGAGAATTTGAAACATCTTGCTGATATGTTTTTATATAATCACAACAGAATACATGGTATAGTTTTTGTGGAGTACAAATATATTTTTGGTAATAAAGTACTATATTGTTTAACAATTATTTTTTTTATTTCTTTTAGAGTAAAAGGTATATCATCAGTAGTGCTAGGAAGTTAAAACTAATTTTGGATGTAAATTATGTTGTTTATCTGCTGTGTCATTTGGTAAGAATTTTTTAAGGAGAACTTGCGCAATCTGTAGAAGTAGTGGTAAAGTTGCTACCCCATCTGCAATTGTTAAGTGCATATTCTTTGGTGCCCTGCATAGTTTGTAAACAATGTTTCCATGGGTTATTTGCACTCTTGATTTGAGCTAAATGCCTCCCAGCTTTGGACTTTGTGTTGATTATAGACTTTCTATATTCTTCCTTTATAATAAAATATTGTCCGATATATTTGATGTAGTAGTTGATATTAAAATCTTTTATTCCTTCTTTTGGAGCTATTACTCGTTCGTTTCTTTTGAGTTCACCAGTTACTTTTAATAGGGCAGTTATGAATTCTAGGCAGATATGAAGTATATAACTTGGTAATATTCATAGTTCACTGACAATATTACTGTTCATTCCTGAATGGCATGAGTTTTATTTTCTTTAGTAAAGGTGCTTATGTTTTAGCAGTGGCTTGTTTGAAATGGTCTCATTTAACATTTTTTGTTTTAAGTTTTCTTGTCAGATACACATCACCATTTGTTGATTTTATTTTACTGGCAAAACTATGATCAGATAAAATTTCAGCCTTAACAGACCAGCTCTCAATAATGGGTAATAATTGGGAATTACACACACTAATGTCAATGAAACTTGAAGAATCTCCTCTAGTGAAAGTAGGGATTATGCCATTCAAGATTTACAAGTTGTTTGCACAGCAGAAATTGAAGAATTTTCTCCCTTTTTGGTCATTGGATCACCACCCCAAGCCTGATGGGCATTTAAGTCCCCTGCTATCAGTAAGGTATATGTTTTCGCTTTTTGTTGTACTATATCCAAGTTTAATAACAAACTGTCAGTCACAGTTATATGTTGCATATGTAAATATTTAACCTTTTAAACTACACATATATGAGTACACAATTGGGTGAGCAGTGTTACTTGGTCTTCGTAACCAACATATTGTTCAAGATTACTGCTCCAATTCATTCTTAATTATTACAAGAAATTATGCTGTACTTAGAACCAAAACCAGTGACATGGTTAGTCTTTTAAGATTGGGCACTTGTACGTATATTTTTATTTCGTCATTTGAATTTATTTTATCAGAAAATGCAACACTTATTAATTATTTTTTGTTGGAGTGTATGTGAATGTGCGACTGCTTTAGCAAACAGATCTACTCTTTTGTAACCTTCATTCCCTGTGTGACCTCAAATCCAGAATCACAAAATATACGCAAATGATTTGAACTCTGTGCACTCCATTCAGCTGCGTTCTTAAGCACTAATAACTCTGCTTGAAAGATGGTGTACATTGGCAAGAGTTTGAATTGATAATGTTCTAATTCAGAGTTTTCGTGATAAATTACAAAAGTGCATCCATAGCATTTTGAGTTTCTTTGTCACTAAAACTAGCACCATCAGTATAAGTATGGATCTCCTGTTTCTTAGGACAGTCATGTTGCACAGGGCAGAATTCAAGTCCTGAGTGTCTAGGTATCAGGAAATGAGCAAATATTTCAATTTCATGGGTGTTATCTGCATTTAAAGAGTAAACAGACTTTTTGATGTTAACTAATTTTGCTTGATATATCCCATTTAAGTGGAGAGGCTCAACTCCAGCCAGAATTAATGCATCTGTGGATACAGCCATGTTGTCTTTGAGCTAGTTTCTTTTGAGCCAATTTCCTACTTAATATTCCATGAAAATTTGAAATACAATATATCATTGGTTCAACTATGCCTCTGTAGATACATTTTAGCATTTCTGAATTTAGTCCCCAGGAAGTGCATGAAATCCAATAAGCAATTTATTTGCTTTAATTTGAAGCATGTTAAAGTGAGCTTGAAAGGTTAGTTTTCAGCCTAATATGACTCCTAAATATGACAGGTAATAATTTTTTGTTGTGTAGTGAATTAAATCTTTGCAAAATATGTGATAGATTGATTATGTTTGGAAGAGAACTTTTTGGTGCTCAAAATTTGTATTATGTTTTAATAAAGTTAAGAGGATTTAATGTTGGTGATTTGAGTACGTTTGGTTCTACAATATAATGTTTCCATGAGACTAGCAGAGCAACTGTTTGGATGGATTATAAACTGGTTTATTTTTAGGTTCCCCATTTTTATCGGAGGTTAAGAGATAAATTTGTATTTTGGGCTAAATTCATTGGATTCCCTCCTCCCCAAGTAGGCCTTGAAATGTTCAAAATGTTTTGCTTGTTCACTCTCGAGTTTTCACCTGTGAATATTAAATAATAGCAATTATTAACTTCATAGACAGAACTGCCCTTTAACATTTTCCTGCATACCGAAGTAGTAATTTGTTGAGTTACTGCTATATATAACCTTCTTTTTAAGTGTTGATTATGTCAACTTGGTTAGTCAAAATGGCAGTGAATGTGCCAAAAATAAGATCCAGAAAATACTAAATATATTAAATACAGACAAAAGAGGCAACAAAATGTGGTGTGAGAGCATGACATATTTGATAAATCTAGTAGAAGCCACGTTTGTGACATTTAAGGAACTGTTATATAGAGTAGTGAACCCTACACCTGCAATACATCCAAATGAACTTCCCTCTCTTATAAAAGAATTGCAAATGAACAAAAACAAGTTCAGATCAGAATTAAAAAGATACCTTATTACGCCCACCTTCTAGTCTGTTTCATTCAATCAAAAAATACTAGTAATAATATAACATTGTAAATATAATAAACATGAATACTCTAAGGATCATGTATATAAGTAGGTTTTTGGAAATGCATGTCATTGTAAATAATGCAAAACTGCCACCTCTGAAAATTCACTGTCAGAGTTATTTGTAAATAAATGTATTAATAAGTATGAATAAATGTAATTCTTGACATCCTAGAGTTTGGGTACAGAGTCTAATCTCAAAATGGGATCTACAGGTTGCAATGTTGTGTGTGTATGTACAACTCATATATATTATATGACCTATGGAAACATTTGAAACTATAAACACAATATTTACATTTTTATTTGTTTATTTATTTATTTTTTTATTCTTTAGTACATGAATTTAACAATTTCTCAATGGTATGATTCTGTTTAACTAACTGTTCGGGGTTGACTATTTCTGCTTCAAGGTCCTTAAGTAGTTTCCTATGTTGTCCATGTAGTTTTGTATTTCCCCTTCTTTTCCAAGCCACAGTATGGTATTTTTAAAATTCAAGAATATTCAACATTCTGGTAATATTTTTTAATATTATTGCATTAAATATTATGTATATTATAGTTATGAAATAAACATCTGAAAAATAAATTGAAGCTTTGTGGTGAAAAATTTTTTTATTATATTTGTTCAAAGGCCATCTACTACAAAGAAATATCCAGCACAAAAGGAAATCATGTTACAAAAGTCAACAAATAGTTCAAACCAAAACGTGAATCCATTATTGGGAGCAACTTCAAGTAATAGGTAAGGTACCTGTTTTTAATTTACCATGTACATAGTAGGTAGCACCCAAACATTTGGTTCTCAGATTTCATTGAAAATCCATTTTGAGGTCTCCTGAATAAAATGGCATTTTACAAAAGGTTTTAATAAGGTTGTGTTATGTTATTATATAGTGTAATATTTGCATGCTTTTTGTGTTTCCGAAAGAAGAGAAAGCTCCTTGCGATAAGTAAATACATTAAGCAATTTTAAGTTTCCCAACAAAGATAACAAACCATGACTGTGCTACTGGTTTATCAAATCAATGTAATTATGTACAAGTGCAAAGGGCACTGCCATTCAGTGGAAGGCTTGTGTCTGATCTTCGTACCCTTAGAAAAGATAAAAACTGCTCAGTAGAACGACATTACAGAGCAGGTAACTTGCCAATTGCTGTTCATGCCACCTCTTGAATTGGTAGAATTGCTCTTTTGTATACTGGAATCTACAAGGTACAAACACCAGTTTTGTGCATTAACTTGCAACAGACACATTTCTGGACCTGGGGTTTCTTATCTTAAATAGAGACATTTACCATTCTTCAACATCCCAGAAAGTTTATAACATTGTTGCAGAAACCATATACAGTCTATTACAAGCAATCTGACCCATGCAGTGTTATAAGATCCTGAATATGTAAAATGCTTAACACCAGTAAATACACCAGTGGCTTTTTATCTCCAAAATGCATTGTTTTACTTATTGCCATTTCTGCAGAGGGTGTCAGAATCAATGGTTTTCTATGTGTAGTAATTCTGATTCAGCTAACTTTCACTTGTAGCAATACAAGTAAATTATTCAAAATTTGTTTTGCCAATTTTGAAAATGTGAACAAAAATGTTGACTAGATTTACCACCAATCCTTCTTCTTTTTGTTTTTTTTTTTGTTTGTTTTTTTTGTTTGTTTTTTTGTTTTTTGTTTTTTTTTGTTTGTTTTTTTGTTTGTTTGTTTTGTTTTCTGTAGCTTAACATCCTTTATCCTTTTACCTAGTTGTTCATATCAGACGATGAATGAAATTGATGAAATGATGCTCAAATGATTTCGGGGTCCATGGAGCTTAAAGTTACTTGACATTTGTCTTCTCAGGATAAGGTAAAACCTGAAAAAAGCCTTATCCGGGTAACTCACCCGAAGCGAGATTCAAACTCATGACCTGTTGAATATGAGGCAGACATGCTACCACCACACTACCCAGGTGGGCTAATCCAAAATCGTTTCACACTTTAACTTTTATATGCAGAGAGTCTGACTGCTTTTGCAGCATGGAGGGCATGAACAGAATCAAATGGCATCACATTAAGTAATATCTCTTGCCACCAGAGGAACAAAACCCAGTTCACTCAACAACTTTAGTATCCCATTAGGTATTATCTCCTATCGATAGATACCTAATTTCACTTTAGCAATGATGATATGATTGGCAACATTTCTTGCATGGGAAACCATGGATAAAAATGAACACTCAATGCTTGCATATCTAGAGAACCTATAAACATACATTTTCCATATTAATACAATCAAAGATTGTTTATAAATCACTCTTATTTTGTTGATAACTAGGGCCCTAATTTTATGTAATATCAACTTAAGAAATATGTACATAAATATGTAACCAAAATTGATGAAATATATAAACAAATATGTAATGAAGCAATTTATTTGTAAAATGCAAAATGTTACATTTATTTTTATTTATTGCTAGAAAATATAAGAAGTTCAGAGGTAGATTAGTCAATTCTGTATGTTAATTCTTAATCGGTTAACTTCTGCATGGGTATGTTCCCTGCAACCAATGACAAAACAGTTATTTATAGAATTCATCATTAGGTGACGTAGAACACCCCTTCAAGTATGTGAGAAGTGCCTGTTTCTTTGAAGAAATCCATTGTGTATTAATATATAGATTGCTTAGTAAATGTTCAGTCTGAGATTCATCTTGTGGAATATACCCTATGAGGGTATATCAAAAAAGTTGCTTTTTATTCAAATTTAATTACAAACTTTAAAAATAAACTCCTTCTAAGACTACTCACTGGTTCCAACGTTCTATCCACTTTTCAAACTCTCAGAGAAGCGCTTGTTTAACATCCTGTCCAGTATACGCGAAATAACACTAATTAGTTCTGTAACAGTTTGGAAATGGTGCCCCAACAATGTTTTTTCACTTGTGGAAACAAGTAGAAATGGCAGGGTACTAATTCTGGTAAATATGGTGGGTGTATCATGATTTTGATACCTAATTGAGTGATTGTCTCTTGTGTTGCAATGACTAGATGAGCCGGAGTGTACTAATGAAGAATCCATCCATTGGAGGCAAGTTCTGTCTCTTGGCAACCATTTTCCTCTTAATTGGTACTTTAAAGACTAACTAAGACTATTGAGCAGTTACTGTGGTGTGTTTAGGAAGCATGTGGTTATTAATTACCCCAATTTTGTCGAAAAACACAGGATGCATGACTTTCCTTGCATGTGGTTGCACCTTTGCTTTTTTCACCATCTTGAAATTATTTATGCCATTCAAAAACATTTATTTTTGATAAAGCTTGGTGTCCATATGCTTCCTGTATTATTAGCAGCATTTCAGTCCCAAATTTTTTCAGAACACAAAGCCGAATTGCTGCTTGTTCTAACTTGAAATCTATGTTGGGTCACTGAAACACATGCTCTCTCAGACAAACTGAACAGCGCACAGACAATGTCACACATATCCCAGTGTTAGTCAAGGTCAGACCTCTCTGTTATCACGATTGGCGAATTTTAATGGGCACATGCTTAAACAGAAAAAAATAATTCCTGTTACTTTTAGATATACCCTTGTATATGTTTTATCACAAGCTTGACAGAAGACTATTTTACAATCAGTGGTTTGCGAATACAAATCCATGTTTTAAGCTTTGATGACAACGAAATGTAACCAATGCCATGGTTATAGGTGAACAATGGAGGAAAGAATGTTGTTCTGCATAGGCGCACCCAAGTTAAGGAGAATGTTTCCCCCATTGCAAACTTTCTTCCTCCTGTGAGGGCATGCACATAAACAGAGACCACCTATCCCCTACAGTGACAATGACAGATGATAAGTTACTGGTTGGTGGGCAACACGGAGGGAGAACCTGAGAGACAACAGTGGGGAAGCAGTTTTGTCAAGCAACAATGGTAACTTCTCTCTAATCATTCCTTTCTAATTTGTTAACTCATAAGTTAAATGTAACTTGTGGAAGATACTGGAAGCAAAAGCTTGGAGAAACATTTTGAATATTGAGAAGAGTCATGTCCTCATGAGAAGAGACTCACATTCTGAAGGATCCTGTAATGCTGCACCATTCTTCCGTGTTGTTTATGCATCCCAACTGCAATTACTCACATACCAAGGCAAACATGAGAACCATTGCATAAGACAACACTGTCACATTGCTCCCTCCTCAGGGTTGATCACCCCGACCAGCGTCATTGTGATGGGCTAGATGATCCAAATGTACTGCCACTTTTGTATGCGGTAAATGACATTTAACCACTTCACCTTAAGGTACGGCCCTGCCACTTTTGGCAACATCCCTTGGTTTGGATAAGGCAATATAGTCACACCAGATCACCTTGCTGCAAACTTCGGCTGTTGGCCTGCCGGTTGTAACAGGTCATCTCATACATGTCATGAAGTCGTTCTATAAGATACTCCTTGTAGTCAACTACTGGCTGTTTTATGCCAGGAGGACTTATGAACATCAGGTTGCAAAGTAGACTCCACTCTCTGCCAAAGATTAAACAGGCTGGGTGAATCCAGTGGTGTCACGGGTTGAAGAGCGGTAGGCCAGTAAGAAAAGTGGCACCCTCACATCCCAAACCAAGGGATGCTGCCAAAAGTGGCAGGGCCACAACCTTCCTTGGATGTTCTTCTAGGGTGTTGATGTACCACTCAAACATGCCTTCTGACTGTGGGTGAAGTGGTATTGTGTGCATCTTGTGCACCCCAAATCGCTCTAGTGTTAACCTCAAGAGATTGGACTCAAAGTTGATGCCCTCATACCTGTGTAGCTCAATTGGTACCCCATAGCAACAAACTAGTTTTTCCACAAGGCAATTTGCGATGGTCTTGGCCTGTTGGTTAGGGATGGTGTACACCTCTAGCCACTTGGTGAAGTAATTTATGGTGACCATCTATACCTGTCCCCTGTTAGACACAGGGAATGGCCTAGCTATGTTGGTAGCTATGCGTTCAAAGGGTACTCCTGCATTATACTACTGCCTGCAACCCTGGTTTGTGGGCCATAACAAGACATTCACATTTGACATTGGTGACACCACCTCTCAGCATCTGCTCATAGTCTCAGCCGTAGTGCCATTGTCAGAGCTTGTTGATGCTTCAGTTGGGTACCAAATGCCCTCCTGAAGTCCCCACATGTACTTCCTCCAGTACTTCTACAATCTTACTCCGAGGTAGAATCAGGCTGCTCTCTCTGAGTCTTCCCATTAGGCAACTCCCTGTTCTTGATCTTCAATGAGTTCATTGGGCCCAGAAGGAGTTGTGCACAGTACCTCTTAGTGCAAGTCCTCCCAGCTTGACTTAGTCCCTGCCTTCATTTCTTCCAATGTTGAGTGGCCTAAGTCAGCGTCTACGCTACATCATCCAGTTGCAGGCACTGCTGAAATTACAAGTGCAGCTGTGGCACGCTCCTTATCTTCAGCCTTGGTGCAGTGGCTGCAATTCTCTGGACATGGCATCTGCGTTAGTGTGGCTTCTTCCTTTCCATTATTCTGATGTAAAGTTATATTCTTGAAGCTTCTGGACCCAACATTATCTGGTCCTCCAGTTTCTTGAAACTTAACAGCCAGGTAAGGGCTGAGTGGTCAGTTCCTCAGGTGGAATGGCAGATCATATAGGTACTTGTAGAAGTGCTCTAGCGCTTTCACTTCTACTAGGAGCTCTTGCCGGGTAATGTAGTAGCTCTTTTGCACATTGGAGAATATCTTGCTGTAGTAGGCAATTACTCACTCCAGGTCATCCTGGACCTGCGATAGAACACCGCCAATGACCATGTCACTGGCATTGGTGTCCACAATAAAGTTGCCTCCAGGTTGTGGAAATTCTAAAATAGGAGCACTGTAGAGTGTTAACTTTGGCGCCTCAAATGCACTCCCTCTCTCTTCTGACCAGATGTAATGCCGGTGCTCTTCTTTCAGATGAGTGAGAGGTTTTCAGATGTTGGAGAAATCTCTGATGAACCGGCAGTAATAGTACATAGGAAACATTGCAGCTCTCTTTTGTCTTTTCAGCGAGGCCAATCTTTCACTGCTCAAGCCTTCTCCAGGTCTGTAGCCACTCCAGATGATGACACTATGTGGCCCAAGTAGTTCACTTCCTTGTGGAAAAGTTGGCATTTTTTTACATTCAACTTCAAGTTAGCTGCCTGAAATATCTTAGTCAAGTTCACGAGGTGTTCTTTGAAATAACAACCCATAACAATATCATCATCCAAATATAGCAGGCAGGTGGTGTAGGTGAACCCTCTCATCACTGATTCCATGAGGCACCGGAAGGTCACTGGCGTATTGCAGAAGCCAAAGGGCATAATTGTAAATTGCCAAAGCCCTTGGCCAGTCGAAAATGTGGTCTTCTCCTAGTCCCTAGGAGAAGACCATATCCCAATTTCAAATCCAAGTCGAGAAACACTGGACCTCAGCGTGTCCAGGGTGTCATTAATCCAGGGGTAAGGGAAACAGGCCTTTCTGGTGATGGCATTGAACTTCCTGTATTCCTCATAGAAGCGTAGTTCAACATTCTTCAGTAAAACTACAGGGGAACACCAAGGGCTACTTATGATTCCCCTAGACTTCATGTCCTACATGTCCTGTACTTCTGCTTGCTTTGCCAGGGAATAAGTCTTGGGGTTGCTGAATAGGTTTGCGCATCTCTGGTGTCAATGTTGTGGAGCACTTGGTTAGTGCGACCATAGTCGCCATTCCTTCATTGAAGACATATTGGTATTGGCTGAGAAGACAGGACCTTCTCCAATTGTGAAGCAGTCATATGTCTGCCGCCCTCTTCAGCAGGTTTTTCTACCAGAACCCTTTGATGGTCTGAAGTTCAGATTCGTCACACGATGTTACACTGACAGCTGGCTTGCACTTCCCTAACTCTATCTCAGCCTGGATATCCTGGTCAATGTCCATTGGGTTCAGCAGTCTCATGGGTAGTTCTTCCCGGCAGGGCAGCAATGCTCAGACAGCACACATCCCGGCCTGGATATCCTGGTCAGTGTCCATTGGGTTCAGCAGCCTCATGGGTAGTTCTTCCTGGCAGGGCAGCAATGCTCAGACAACACACATCCCGGCCTGGATATCCTGGTCAGTGTCCATCGGGTTCAGCAGCCTCATGGGTAGTTCTTCCCGGCAGGGCAGCAATGCTCGGACAACACACAGTCTGTGTAGTGGTATCTTCTGGTCCAATACCAAATTCTTTGATCGTTAGTGCTCTGGGTTTGTCTTCACCACCACTTCGCTTCTTGTGGGCACAATTCATCTTCCTTCAGGATCACCTTACAGATCCAAGGATGTTCTTGTGGGCTCTGGAGCATTTGTGACACTTGAGGGCATCTAATACCAGTATTACATTCTCAGTCACCCTCGTGACGAACATCCACAAGTTCACAGTCCTCCGACCCAGTGTCAAATCCAGCAAGGTCTCCTTCACAGGTAAGTTGCCACCACTATTTGGCTTTTTGAGAATATAAAACACACATTCTGGCATTCTTATAGCGGCAAATGACTGGTAGCTAGGAGCAAGGATGTTGCTCTCTCTTTCAAAACCATAAGGAGGTCAGTGCTTAAACAGGTTTCTTTTGTGTTTTAGTTAAGGGTCTAATGGAAAACAATGCTGCTAGTCCCCTTCTCCTAGTGGAGATAAACTGTTATATTTACTACCTTGGCCTAGAAATGTTGCATGTCTCCAATCACATTATATCTATAAAACAGTGTTCAGAAAATGAACTAATGTATGATGTTGCACAGTTTTTACCGAAACCAGGTTAGAAATTGGTTACTCTACCAACAAGTAACAAACTTCATGCATTCTCATAAAATAAGTCAACTGATTTGGAAAAAACAACTGTCCCCAAAAATACTGATCACAGAACCAAGTTTTAAAATACTTTTTGTTTGTAATACCTATATGCAGTAATATTAGAAGGAATATAATAAGTTCTTTTACACCCTGAATATAAATTTATTACTTTTAGAATTCCCAGTGTAACAAATAATAGTTTACAATGCTTATTTTATTTCAGCTTGTTATTATAATTCTAACAATCTTTTTTTGAATGTTTAAAATGTATATTATCCTTGGATTACTGGCCTAGATTGCTGATTATTGTTGTGGTAAAATGAAAGGGACTAAGCTAATGAGCGAACAAAAGCAAAATTAACACAATATTTTCAAAACTAAATGTCAACAATATATATATTTTTTTATTTGTTTCAGTCTGCTCTCTGAAGAAACCAATGAGAACTCTGACATACTCGATGATTTGGGAACAAAATTTGTTACTGTAAAAAGAACAGAGATAAGTGCTCAAACATCTAATATATTGCCAATATTTAAGGACCTTGATGATGCTGACAGTGAGCTAATCAATAAAGGTATTTATTTGATCGCCTTATTTCTACTCTAAAAGAAATGTGTTTGTAAGCATGTATTATAATTTGCATCAAACCTCCTGCATATGACCTGCAGAGGCTGCATGGCTGTAGCGAATCACAGGTGTACAATGTTGCCAAGTCAGAACTAGCAATATCTCACTTAGTAATTACTAGATTAATGCTCGGATACTAATAGATTATTACAACCTTAAAACTTATATCAGATATAAAGAGAATGATCGAGCCAGCAAGTACAAAACAGAGCGTAATTTTAGCTTCTGCCGTTCAATATTTATACGGAATTGGTTTTAAATGTATTTTGTCAGAAATGAAACAGACTTTGAGCTGTTAACAGAGATGTGATTAACCTTAGTGCTAATGTACCATTATGCTTCCCTTTTCTTTTAATACATCCCTAAACACTTTGACAAGGGGATAAAACAGGTAGTTAATGAGCAGTTCTATAAAGTTGAAGCCTCCAACATGTTGATTGTTTTAGTGAAAGAAGAGAACCAAAATATTGTGTTCTATGTAGACAAGCACGAGTTGTTTATAGTGTGCATGAGTTTTTTAAAAGGAACTCAAACGACTAAGAAAGGTGCAAACTATATTTTAAAAAATCTCAGGAGTTAACTCCTATAGTGTGTGGAGTCAATCTACTGTTTCTTGGATCTACTCAAAGGCAAAAAAAGATGAGTCCGGTTCTGCAACAGTTTTTGTTTCATGTGGAAAGCATATTAATATACCAAAAAGAACGACACACTTAGATGATTTTGAGAAATAGTTCGTAGAACAGTGTTGGAATTTTATGACCATAGCAAATTTCCTACTGCACAAAATATAACATCATCTTAATGGGAAAAAATATCTTACAAAGGTCTACTTCTTCCAACTTAAGAATGAGTGATAATGAGCCCCTGGCCATCCCTCTGGAATAAACAGGTACATTAATTCCTGTTGTCATTTATTTACTATTACTAAATAGTCAAATTTTACTTAGGTTTTAATCTTTACTTCCACTGAATAGTCCTCGGTAACATGGTACTGTCTATATCTCTCTCACGCACAAGCGCACGATATGGCTACGTCGTAGCACACTCCTATTGGCTACTGCCATATGCAGGAGATTTGGTGCAAACTCTAAACATTATGGAGTCAATTGTGTATTTGTATGTATTATCTTTGTTTAAAAATGACAGATTCGTGTTACTCAAATTTTAAAGAAAAGTACTGGCAAGTATAATAAAAACATTAAGTGCATGTTCACAGTGGAACAAGTGCTACAACATGCAACATTAAAACCCACCTAGTAAATGGCAAAAAATGAAATCAATCCACTGATATTTAAGTGTAGAAAATTTGACTATTGTTGCGATTGTCTAAACCTATAATTAATTTCTTCCCAATGGACAACATAGCAAGTGCAGAAAATGTTTTTATGTCATTGTATTAGGAAGGTTTTGATCCATTGAACAGCTGAAAAACATCTCTCCATTTCTGCAGTTGGCATCCTGAAAGACTTCCCCCAAATTTTGTGATAAAATCCATTTTAATAAATTGCATGTTTTGTTATTTATAAATCTTCAGAAGGCTGTGGCAGAATGAATCTCCTCCTGATGGTTCCTTTTTTTTTTTTTTTTTTTTTTTTTTTTCTGAATCATATTGACGACTCTACATCTGGAACAATTGCTCAATAATGATGTTCATTCATTTGCTGTTTTGTTAATATTTTGGTGTGTTTAAGTTGATTTTCTTTATAAACATTACATTTGTGCACACCTTTACATGGTCATGCATACTTATGACTGTAGGAGGAATGGGAAATAAAGAAAAGAGAAAGAGAAAAGAGAACTCTGAAACATGCACAGTCAATAAATTCTCTCATGTCATGGAGTTAATTGTCCGGAACATCTTAGTCCAAGCTTGAAAGAAAATGTATTACCTGAAAGAGAAAGAAACGTAATAAATTAAATATTTCGACGAAAACAGATCAATTTCGTTGGAAATCAATCATTCAACTATGGACAATTCAATTTGTTTAAAAGAAAGAAGGCTATCGTTCAAATTGAAACTATTTTGATGTTGAAAAGTTCTGAATAAAGGCAAGTTGTTTCAAAGAAAAAGAAAATGTTTTTTGAACAAGTAAGTTCCTGCACCATTGATGTGCCCTGAACACGAGATCTCAAGCAAAGCTCTACAATGATCTGGACCTGGGCAGGCAGAGTTACCACCACACCTGCATTCTAGAAGTAGCAGTTGGAACAGTCTTTACAAGACCTTCACACCATTTATTAAATAGTTCTTAGAATTAAAAGATTTGTTCATATTGCAAACACAAGTTTTGAGAAATCAGATCTCCAAGTTTCTAAGAGTTTAATTTTGTGCCTACTCACATGTGAAAATACTTAAATTTTAAAGTAACAGCTGAAGCTTTCCTGACAATGTATTAACTGTTCTTGGGCTTATAGCCAGGTAAGTTCATGGATTGACTCCGTTTCCAAGATGTACATCATCTTCAGCTTTAGGGTAAACTGATAACTTAAAAGTCCAGATTCGTGTATGTATAGTACCCGAGTGAAGTTAGCAACGGATTTAAAACATTAATGGGAATGCACAGTGAAGTAACTAATTAAATAGGAGTAAAAACATAGATTACACTCAAACTTCACTCTTGAAATAAAGTACTTTATTTCAAGAATTAAATTAGCAACTGATATTTAATATGAGTGAGACATGGGCCCGGACCTTGTTGAAAACTGTATTTGGTTATACGCCTAATGTTGAACTTGAGCAAGGACCTGTTTGAAAACATTTTATAGCACATATGTTGAAGCTCAATCTGTTGTACAAGAATGCAGTGAAGTTTTCTAGTCTTGGATGACAGCAGTTAGCAATTAAGTGTTAAGGCTGTTTATCATCGGTACCCATGCTGTGCTTAGTAGTAGGCCTGAATGGCAATTAGGAGTATTTACTTCGGATGAGATGGCTAAGGCTTCTTTTACTTTTCCTTTCCAGTTGTAAAATTGTATTGAAAATAGCCACAGGGCCAATTTTACCAACATCAGGATAGTGGCAAAGTGTTTGAGCTACTCTCGGGTGCCATAAATATGCAAATCTGAACTTTCAAATTATCAGTTTACCCTGAAGACAAAGATGATGTACTTCTTCGAAACGTTGGGAATCAATCCATGACTTACCTGGCTAGAAACTTGAGAACACTTATAGTTAACTTCATCTTGAAGAAGCTGGTTACCAACACTCTCTAGTGACCCACATTCAGGAGGTCCTGGGTTCAAACCCCTTGGGCTGACCTTTTTTAAGTTTATATAGCAATAGTAAAATCTGAAAATAGATGGTAATAGTGATTGCCTTGCCAATATAACCATGGATAGCTAGACAGTATGGCACCCTGATGCCATCTGCTTGTTGCAGAGCAAAATAGTGTAGTATAAAGGGACTGGCTTGGGGCTGAGGATGGTAGAAGCAACTAGATTGGAGAGACGTCAAAGATTGACTGTGCTCCACCATCTGACTGGATGGTGAAAGCAGCTATATTGTTTGGCAAGAAGTGAAAGTGGTTTGATATGGGGATGAGCCAAAAGGCTTCTGTCTGTACTTAAGTTTAACTTAGGCCAAAACTTTCAAAACAGAATTTAGGGTTTTTGTGTGGTTCTAATGCTCTCTAGAGACATTTTAAGACTATCAAGCACCACAGCAAAGGAATTCACCCAATTAGAAATGGGTAGAGTAGGAAGGAAAGGTATGATCATGTAGAGAGCATTTAAGTTTTGTTTTAGAGTTTTAAATTTAGATGAAAATAATCTGCTAACACAATGCTTAGAATATCAAAAAAAGGATTTAAAAAGCAATGATTGGTGCTGTAGTATACAATATAACCTGGAAAGCAATGGTTTTGGGTAAAATTTGGAGAATGAGGGAAAACAATATTAGGGGTTTTTGGAAAGGAGTTTGGATAACATTTGAAGACAGAAGTACAAACACTGCTTGCCGATATACCTTGGAAAACATTATTAGAATTGTATATTACAATAAAAAGTAAATGGGAAGGAGAAGAATATATAGACAAACTAAATAAAAAATAAAGAGGGTACAGTGTGGGTGAGAGCAGGTGTGTGGAAGCTGTTGCCCTCCGTGGTGTAATGGTTACCATGCTAAGTTCATATACCCAAGGTCACAGGTTGAAACCCGGCGGAGTACGATGAATTTTTTCGGGTGTAAAAATCCTTAGCATGGCTTCCTTCGGAGGGAAAGTAAAGCTGTTGGTCCCGTGTCGTAGATTTACGGCATGTAAAAGAACCTCAAGCCTGATAGAGAGGCCTCTGAGCAAAATTAAGCAGTCTTTCATGCCCAGTATAGAATGGGGCGCTGAGAACCACAGCAGTTAAAGAGCGTCCATAAATAACATGCCATTTACATTTATATTTTTATGTGGAAGCTGAAAGGAATGAGAAAAGGTTTTCCATAAAAAACAGTGCTGAATATGCGGGAGAAAAGAAAATATAGAGCACATAATATTTGTGTGTGAAGGGACAGAGCTATGGAGAAAAGAATGTATAAATGAGAATGGGCTTAAAATGGATAGAAAGATTGCGTTAATTAAAAGTTTTAGTAAAAAGTATATTATGAATTTTTCTATAAAGTTAAAAAAAAATGGGATTGGTCATTAAAAAGAGAAGTTAACAAGGTTCAATTTAAAGGGAAATTAATGTGTAGCTATTAGAAGTGTATAATGAATATGGTAAGCTAACAGCCTGGGCTAAACATTTAACTATATTCCTTGTATTATATGTTTATAAGAAGCTTAGTACAAATAAATATCAAGCTTAGTATGGTCCTATTAAAATGTGGTTGCAACTTCATCACAAACAGCCAAAAATTCTGGAAGCCTGAAAAATTAGTAAGGGTACATTAAAAAAGTTAAAAGAATATGAATGAACATAAATGTAGCATATACAGTGGCATTTCAACAAACATCTCATGTTCCCTGTTTCAGATGGTGAGAGGTCAAGGCATTGCAGTCTTCGCTCATCAGAACCTGAGCGTATAGGGTAAGGTTCTATTTTACAGCAATAATAGCTTAAAGCAGTATTCTAATGATGTATAATTTATTTCATCTTTTCAAGTTACAAACATCATACATGTATAATAACTTTCCTGGAGTTGCTGCATTGGGTAACATATATAGTGAACGAACACCCTGGTTAGTACCTTTCCCTCTATTTATACATTTTTATACCCTACCAACTTAATCTATTTATTCTTCTATAAATTACAACCTCATCAGTTCTATTATTAAGATCCTCTCTTTCTTTATTGATTTTCCTTCCCCATTTCTCTCTTACTTTCCCTGTATATTTAATTACGTAGTTGTTTCAGAAATTCTTTCGTATTGTTTCCAACAAGTGTTAAGTACAATATCTCTGCCAGTAACTTTTGCCAGTTTTTGTTCCATGTCATCTCTCTCCACATTTTGGTTTCCTCATACTCAATTATACAGTGTAAATTGTTATCGTCATTACCACATAGTGGGCATAGATCTTTACCAACTTTAAGACTGTTTGCTAGCAGTGTTCCTGTTCGTGCCCATGACAGACCCTCTCTTTCCATTTTTTCAAAAACATTAATGTATTTTTCTCTTCCCCTTCCTTTCTTGACACTCCTATCCCACTCTTATCCCTTAAGCTACTTTTATTCATTTCTTTATGTCGTCTATCCTAGCTTTCAGTTTATTCCATAGTTTTTGTTCCCCTATTATCTGTTGATTGGCTAGCTCACCCAATCCAACTTTTCTTACAATTTTGTTTCATTGACCTGTCCAACTTCTTTTCCATTCTGCTGAGTTTTGTGCCGTTATATAGTCTGTGACAATATTTCCTTCCTCTAATACTTGGATCCTGTTCCAATATTTCACTATTAAACCCTAAACTTGGTATTTAAGTTTGGTATCTTCCAAGGATGTGACATGAAGATTTTCAAGAAAATCTCCCATCCCAGACTACTCTTTACATAGACAAAATTTCAAAAATTCTGATTTTCTCAAAAATGGCTCTAACGATTTTGATTAAAACCTCTTATATTTAAGATGCCAAATAAAATGTATACCTTGAATTTTCTGGGAATAGCCTCTAAAAATCTCCTTTTTTTTTTTTTTTTTTCTGGATTTTTATTGAAATTTGCATAATTAGTAAACCATAAGAGAGACAAAAAAATGTAAATCATGGTAAAACACTCAATTTATGTCATATATATTTTTTTCGTGGAGTTGATCGGTTTTGAAAGCTTTAAAAAACTTATACTTTTCTTATACAGGAATTTGTCAACTCCTGTCCATACAAAGGAACTTCAGTTACATAGCAACCAGCTTTTGGCTATCACTTTAACCTATGGTACTCCCTTATTTTGCTTCTACTTACAAGGAAGCAATAATAAGACTATTTCTGCTGATTTTTCTCAATTAGCATGAAGTAAATAGAAGCATAAGCATTTTAACAATAGTTTGTTGCAAAGAGATGTAGAGAAAATCATGTGAATGGAACACATCAGATTATTTTTCCCGTACATCTTACAGGAATTCAAGAATTATAGGAACTGTTAACTTCATTACAACTGTTTAACTCAAAGCCAATTTATATAAATCAAACCCAAATACCCTTATTTGTTTGATGCCATGCATAGGCTAAGGTTAGAAAAATAAAATTATTCTAATGGCATTGAATTTTCTATTTTCCCATCAAATGCACAGTTTACTCTTTGCACATGCCATGCTAGGAGTGTTAAATTTGACTTGGAAGTAATTTTATCATTCCCCATATGGGCTGCTGGATACAAAAATTACTAGCTAAATTGTGTAGAGCACAAAAATAATGTTTAATATGTTGGTCTGCACAGCTTTCCAAATCCTGAGGGAGCCAACATCTGTTGGTTTAACTCAGGCTTACAAGTACTGTTGGCCATGACTCCATTTCTGGAAGATGTTGAGAGACTGGTGAAATCTTCAGAAGAGTTTGACAGCCCTTCGCTTCTGCAAAACTTCATAGGTCTTATTCACATGCGAAGGAAAGGTCACAAAGAAGAACTTCACAATTTTCATAGGTGAATATTTGTACTTAATATTTTATTTATGTGTAACATATGTTTAATCAGTAAAAGACACTTTAAACTTAAAAATATATATATATATGTATGTGTGTGTGTTTATATATATATATATATATATATATATATATATATATTTATTAAATCTCTTTTTTGGAAAAATATTGGTATGTAGGGCAAGAACGGCATGAAATTCAGAAGCAGGTGAAGTATGCCATCAGTGTACATGTTTCTGTATATTGGTGCATTTTTTATACACAGTATCATGTACCATGCAATTCTTTAGGATTAAGGTTCCATACAAATAATTTCTTAAATTAAGCCTTATTAGAGCTGACATCTCTTGCATCACAAAGATGGTTTATGTGTTAGGAATATGTTTTGTTGAGACTATAAAAACAGAATGAAACAGTATTTATGAAAGAAATCTGGTGAAATTCAAGGTGGTGCATTATATATAAAATATGAAAGTTTTTTTTTTGTTTTCTTTCAATGTCCGATGGAGCATAACAGAAAGACAAATATGAATCACAAATGGTTTCCATTCCAGGTTTCTGTCAACACATTTGTGAAGCAACTAACACTACATTCTGTATTGTGCCCTGTATTTGTTCATCAAGGGCACAGAATTCAATATATTCTTCCTTGCTTACAGCACATGGGATGGAAGTCTCCCCCCAGCTCAGGTGTGGTCAATGTACTGTACATTCCATTTTTGCTATTGTAAGTTTTTCACTTTCACGGAAAGTATTAATCAAGTGAAAATATGCTGCTGTTTTAAATGTATTTACATTTAAAACAATGTTATATCATTTTACTAGGCTATTTTTTTTTCAACCTCCGATGGAGCATAACAGAAAGACAAATATGACTCATAAAATTATTTTATTACCAGAAGTCAAGCATAATTACAGTTACTTCTCCACATAGTCACCACGAAGATTAAGGTATTTGTCATATTGATAAACAAGTTTTCCAATACCCTCTTCATATATGGTTGCCACTAGCATATAGAGATAGATCTTTACAGCATTTTGAAGTTCTCCATTGGTGTGAAAGTGCTGTACTCCCAGACCTTATTTCAGCTGCCAAAAAAGATGAAAAGTCAGTAGGCACTAGATCTGGGCTGTATGCCAGATGAGGAACACTTCCTAGTGAAACTAAGTAAGTAGCTTCCTGGTTACTGCTGCAGTATGCAGTTTCACGTTTTAGTGGATCAAAACCATTCCAGATGACAGCATACCCTTTTGTATGGCTTTCCTGACATAATACCTGGCAGTACACATTTGCAGTGATCATAGTCCCTGGCTCCATAAATTCCACAAGTAACACACCTTGTGACCCCAGAAAACAGTAGCCATGGTCTTCCTGTTGCTGAATGTTTTTTTTGGTGTTTGCGGGGAATGTGTGTGCATACATTATTTTGATTGTTGTTTGGATTCTGGATTGTGATAAAGAATCCAAATTTCAGCCCCAGTACAATGGAACTCAAAAACTCTTCCCCCTCATCAGTGTAACGTTTTGATCCGTGACAACATTCATTTTTGGTAGCTGAAACAAGGTCTGGGAGGACAGCACTTTCGCACCAATGGAGAACTTCAAAATGCTGTCAAGACCTATCTCTATATGCTGTTTTTTTTTTGGGGGGGGGGTAGTGTTTATCACCTGTTTTTACTACTTGTGTCATTGCAGGCAATGACACTGGTGATACATGGAATGGAGCGGGGGAAACTGGAGCACCTTGAGAAAACCTGCCCCTGCACTGCTTTTTCCACCACAAATCTCACATGCGGTCGCTTGGGATTGAACCCAGGCTGTCTAGGTGAGAGGCAAGTTGTCTAACTACTTGGCCACGGCACGGTCTCCATATGCTGGCGGTAACCATATATGAAGAGGTTATTGAAAAGCTTGTTTATCAATATGACAAATACCTTAATCTTCATGGTGACTATGTGGAGAAGTAACTGTAATTATGCTTGACTTCTGGTAATAAAATAATTTTATGAGTCATATTTGTCTTTCTGTTATGCTCCATCGGAGGTTGAAAAAAAAATAGCCTCGTAAAATGATATAACATTGTTTTAAATGTAAATACATTTAAAACAGCAGCATATTTTCACTTGATTAATACTTTCCGTGAAAGTGAAAAACTTACAATAGCAAAAATGGAATGTACAGTACATTGACCACACCTGAGCTGGGGGGAGACTTCCATCCCATGTGCTGTAAGCAAGGAAGAATATATTGAATTCTGTGCCCTTGATGAACAAATACAGGGCACAATACAGAATGTAGTGTTAGTTGCTTCACAAATGTGTTGACAGAAAGACTTATTGTTTGCCTGGAATGGAAGCCATTACTGGATTCTAACAAAACAGTATTGTAAATCTTACAAGAAATCTTACAACCAAACCATAGAATGAGGCATCATAATTAAAAGAACTAGACTCAAACTGCTTCAACAATAATTTGTTACAAAAAGTGGGGGATGACTTTAAGCACAGTTGTCTACAGTACCACATACACCTGACTGTTTTCCTTTATTGGCTTATAGCAGGTAAGCTACTGAAAACAAACAATTTTTTTTATGCTGTGTTTGTTAGGTTATTTCCTAGTATATTATGGTACCATAAGTTGACAGGGCGTTTAAGATTACATTTCATTTTTGTTGCTGTTTAACAATAAGGTGAATTGTGTAGACAATGAATTTCTTTTGTAGATCTCTGCAGCCTGCCTTTCTTACAACAGTGTTCTTCATTATATTATGTAGTATACTTGAGGCGCTTTAAATGTCATCCCTGACATTTCCACTTTCACGTAAAATACAGTTTTGTCACATGAGCATTTTCCATGAATAAAACTGTTAATGATATGCTAATTAAGATGCATATATTTACTTTTCCTGCTGTTATAGTGGCCTAAGAATGCTTAGATTCAAATCCCAACATTTCCTTATGGCTGTAGATGCATTTTGCGACATTTCATTGCAGCCAATCTTAAGACCACAAATGGGATTATTCAGTAGCAGTCAAATGCCAATGACATTAAAGTAGATAGTTTATTGTCCCATGTGTTGCTACTGTTTTATGTTAGGAAAACTAATAATCATGATGTAAACTTCAATTATCCCAGCTACACCAGGTTGAGGGAGGAAGAAAGTCATACAAGTGGAAAATTGCTCACACTTTGCACAGGATTCATATTGTTTCTTTTACCTCATACCTTGACATCTTTCTCATGGTTCTTGTGGTTGGAAGTCGCTATTCTGTCTTGAAAAAATGTTGAGATTGAAATTTAGTGCGCTGGTATATTTCATCAGTGAAATAAAGTTCTTGTACATGACTAAATTTTAATAAGAAAAGTACTGGATACAACAGCATCATCTAAAGATGGCTTGATTGGATTCATAGAGAACAGTTTTTAAGCATTTTTGTACTACAGTATATTGAAGATATTTGTTAATATCACATCAAAATAATTATTTTTGTTGCATTTATTATGAAGTAATAATTTTATTTTAAATCAGTCTGCATTGTTATAATTGTAATACAACAAAGGTATCCCATTAATAATATTGTTACTAACATTAATGAATACACTTCATAAAACATAAAATATGAGCTAAATGTGAAATGCTGAATGCTGTCTTATTGCCTCTAGTGATTAAAAAAATCATAATTATGACAGTAATTTCGTAGATCCTAAACATTTTATTATTCTACTGTTGTTGAAATTCAAATGCAGATATTTCCAAATTTTAAAAGCATTTTCCCAGAAAACAAAAGCTTGGTTTTGGAATTTAGTAATCACTGCCAAACTATTGTGTGTATGAAAGTGCTATTAGCACTAGTTTGTCCTCTAAACAGTATGAATTAAACATAATGCATTTTTTTTTCATTACCAACAGTTACTAAAAATGAAATCTGGGCAGATTGATGCCTCACTTAATCCCAAAATAATTATGTTCACAAGATCATTATCGGTATCAGAATTTAAAATAATTTTACTCCAGTTTTCTTAAATTGATCTTGAAATTCCTCCTGTATATCGGAAAGCCTCATAATTCCAGTTAAGTAAAATAAGGAAAAATGAAAAATAAAATGAATATAAAGAAACATCAAGTAGAGTTGTTTCAGTGTAATTCTAGAGATGCACAAGAAAAGGAAGGGCAGATTGGAGAAAGGATTATATGCTGTAAACTTTATGGATCATCTAGCTAAATAATTACTGAGATACAGTGCTCTCCCAAAAGTATCCAACCTGACGTATAGATAGCAGTTGTTGTTTCAAACAACAGCAATGGTAAAAAGTATCAACCTTAGAAAGCTTAAGTTTGAAGTTTGACGATTTTACATTGTTTAGCATTTGTTTGGCAGCCATCATAAGCGAATGCTCTCAGCTAACTTGTAAACATGGATAAAACTGATCATCGTTATGTGATACAATACTTTCATTTGTAAGGTCTTAGTCCAAGTAATATTAAAGCTGAGCTAGATTCTACTTTAGGGGAGTCTGCTCGTTCTTTACAACAGTGAAATATTGGGTGGCAGAGTTTAAGTGTGGCCGTACGAGTTGCCAAGATGAACATTGCAGTGATTGACCAAATAAGGTTACCAGTCCAGAAATTGTAAAGAAAATCCTCAAAATGGTTTTGGATGATCGTCGACTGAAAATGTGCAAGCTAGCAGATATTGCAAGCATTTCAAAAAGTTCTATACATTGCATACTGACTGAAAATTTGGATATGAGAAAGTTGTGTGCAAGGTGGGTGCTGCGTTTGTTCACAATAGAACAAAAACAGCATTGTGAGGATGTTTCAGTCAAGTGTTTGGCAATGCTTCATGGCAATAAAGCTGAGTTTTTGCATTGATCCATAACAATGGATGAAACCTGGGTCCATCACTTCACATCTGAGACAAAGGAGCAGTCAAAACAGTGAATTGGAAGGGGAAAATCAGCTCCAAAGAAGGCAAAGATGTTCCATCTGTGGGCAAGGTCATGGCATCAGTTTTCTGGGACAAATGCAGGATAATTTTTATTGATTATCTCAAAAAAGGAAAAATAATCAATGGTGAATATTATGCAAACTTGTTACAGTATTTGAATGATGAAATCGAGCAAAAACGGCTGCATTTAGCGAAAAAGAAAGTTTTGTTTCATCAAGACAATGCACCAGTTCACACGTCCATTATTGCCATGACCAAAATCAATGAGTTGAAGTTCAAATGGCTTCCTCATGCATCCTATTTGCCAGATTTAGCCCCTTCTGATTACTTTCTGTTTCCAAACTTGAAAAAATGGCTTAGTGGTAGAAGATTTGCCCACAATGAAGAGTCTGTACCTGATGGCTATTTTGCAGACCTCAATAGTTCTCACTATAAACAGGGTATCGAAGCTATTGAACATTGCTGGGAAAAGTGTATTGAGCTGAAAGGAGACTGATGTTTTATCCCAAAATTGATGTGCTTTCTTTGTTAGGTCGAGTACATCTCGGAAGAGCCCTCATACAAGGAAGCAAGTAATAAGACCACATCTCTAATGTTTATGTTGAATTGCATGAAGTAGATAGAAGAATAAACTTTTTAGCAATAATCTGTTAACAGAGACTTGTAGAAATTCATGGGAGTGGGACACATTAGATTTTTTTTTAATGTAAAACTCGTAACTAACAACAAACTAGAATTTTAAATTTTGAGGAAACAAACCTATACAGTCAGTAACCAGGGTATCTGCACATTCTGCAAAATCAGGGACATTTTTCCTGATGATGGATTTGAGGAGAATTTTTCATGCACTGGTTCCTCTATAGTCTATTGTAACATTTTTTCAGGCAATTTTCACAGTAAGTACACACAGTTATATAGAAAAATAATTAAGTCCCAGGCTTCATTAGGCCAATGAAAGGTAATTGTTTCTTCCACACTATGCTTTCACAATGACGACCTGACAAAGAGATAACTGCTTCAAGAATGATGGCTAGTTATATGACATAAGTATGCTGCCAATGACAAAATGCATTGTAGAACTTGAATGGTAAGTCATTCATTGCTGCAATTTTCACCATTCAACCCAAGATCTTTTAGAACATTATATAAAATAGCCATGTGAATTTTTAGTCCAGTCTTAACAGAATATCTCTGCAGACACTAGGTAGTATAGTACAATAAAAAAATTTAAATGGATGTTTCCTCTTGGTGCATACCGTATTTATCCAAATACAAGACGATGCCCATTTTTCAGAGTTTAATTGTGGAATTTAGATTATCATCTACATAAGACATGTTTAAATAGCTACATAAAAATACAAATTTTTAAATTAAATTTAAAGGTTTACCATATATTATGAACAAATAAACTGTCTCTTATTTATTTTTTGTACTTAATTTGAATTTGCGTGAAAATTTCGTTTTGAGTGGTTGCTGGAGAGGAGAGTATGGAAAATGTACAGTATGAGTGCGATGGTACAACGTGATGGCAGAGGTGGCACTAGCGTTACTGTTATGACTGTGCTAGACATGATTTTGTATTTAGACATTTTTAATATAATACACTGTAAATGTGTGCACCTAATTTGAATTTGTGCAGAAATTCACATTGTGAGCAGGCGAGATGGAGAAGGGGGAGCAAAATGTATGGTATATGTATGATAGAACATGGCAGTGGCGATAGCATAATTATAACGATGATGGATATGATTTTGTATTTAGACAACATACTAAATATAATACATTGTAAAGGTTTTTACCTAATTTTAATTTGTGCAGAAATTCACATTGTGAGCGGGAGAGAAGGAGAAGGGAGAACTAAATGTAAGGTATGTGCAAAGATTAAAATGTGACGGTGGCAGTATAGCTGTAATGATGATTATTTATGGATGCTATTTTCTCTCGACAACATATTTAATATAATATATTGTAAAACGTTTTACCTAGTTTGAATTTGCAGGTAATTCACATTGCGGTATATGTGCAGCCCGAGGAGGGGAAATATACTGCTAATCTCTGTCTTTCTACTTGACCTTTGACGTCCAAAATAACATTATATGCAACCATCGATGTGAAAGGAAGACCTGTAATTTTTTTTTTAGGCTTGGAGAGTGATCTTTATTCCAATGAGAATGCACATAGGTTCCTTAACAGCTAATTTTCGACGCAAAATGAAACTTTCAGAATCTACTGCAGATGTTGCGACCTTGGCAGTAATCTATACCATTCCCCCCAGGTTTCGCTACTGCTGAACGCGCAAAGTTTGAAACTTACTTTTTCCCTCATATGGTACTTGGAAAACATAATATATCGTGAATGCAAGACTACCTCCAGTTCTGAACATTAATATTTTGGAAAAAAATATTGTGTTGTATTCGGATAAATATGGTATATACCTAAAGTATTATTCTGTTGTTGCTAATATCCATAAACAATCAATCCTGCTTCTTCCTAATCTATAAAATATTTTGCAATCTTAAATATGGCGTTTCATCCAGGTGCACTTTATAGCTTTGACATCAAAACACCTCACTACAGTAACAACAAAGCATTTTCTTTTGTAATACAGGTTTTCTTTCCATATCCTGTATGCACATAACGCCCATAAGAAAGGGAGAACATTTTCTACTGTATTTGTATTTCCCAAAAGTTTGCCTTTATTATTTTAAGTTTCATCTGCAGTGGTTCGGTGTGCATGTTGTATATTAAATCCTTAGAATAAATTAAACTCTCTCTTAATCAAAATTAACTTTTTCATGTTACATCTCTGGAGGATATACTGGTTCGATTTTAATTTGTAAACTGTCATATGGCCATCTTCTTAGGACGGCTGCTTGCCAAGTGGGAGACCTGGGTTCGATTCCCAGTACTGGCAAATGGAATTTTCCCCCACTGGGAGACCTGATCCGGGGTGCACTCAGCCTCGCGAGGTCCCTGGGGGCCTAATTGAAGAGTTACTTGATTGAGAAGTAGCAACTCCAGATCGAGAAGATGGCATTAACCAGCTGGGAAGGACTCAAGGCATTGCTCATGTCTCACCCTCCAGCACTGCACCCCATTCAGGACACCTTCGGACAGAGATGGGGGATGCAGCGGCCGGGTGGAACGTCTTGGCCCTTGCAGCCTGTTGTGCCATGGAGTTAAGCTGTTCTATAATACAAGAAATCACTTGAAGACTATCCCAAGAAATAAAGGAGCCTACATTCCTGTAAAAACATATTGTAAGAATGGATATGATTTTACTTAGACATTTACATGTGATAATTTCTATGTTGAAGGCAATATTTCCATTGGTGGAATATATATATTTGTGTGGAAGATGAAAGTTTTACAAGCAATTCTTTGCAAGGTGTTCTATAATACAAGAAATCACTTGAAGACTATCCCAAGAAATAAAGGAGCCTACATTCCTGTAAAAACATATTGTAAGAATGGATATGATTTTACTTAGACATTTACATGTGATAATTTCTATGTTGAAGGCAATATTTCCATTGGTGGAATATATATATTTGTGTGGAAGATGAAAGTTTTACAAGCAATTCTTTGCTTGCACAAAGGCAGTTAACTTATGAGGCCGCTGTGTATGAAGATAATTTGTGTGTAGCAGGTAATAGACATATGATTCACTCAGTTTCTCTGCAAAGTATGTAACTTATTCTATCAAGAATCTGAAGAAAAAATTTTGAATTTTATTGTTATGCAAAGAGGAACAGAGATCAAAATGCGGGTGTCGCTGCTTGGAGGCAGCAATGCTAAATATGAAATATCAGCCATAAGCAATACCATGCTAATGAAACGAGGGCATGGCATTGCTGCACAAAAACTATGCAGCATTCTGAAGCAGAAGATGCTTAAAGAGTTAAACATATATGAATTATTTCTTTCTAGAAAAAACCAAGACACTTTAATAACTTCTAATAACTGCCTTACATTAAGTTGTTACTGATGTCAGTTCCATCTTTTCTGATTTTTCCTATGGTGCTCCATGTAATACAAATTAACCAAATCCAAGGTACCTTCCCCCTTACTTCAAATTAGCTGCTTCTTGCTACATGGATGCACACAAACATTACTTTTTTTTTTATCATTATTGTATTGATAATATACCATGGAGAAACACTGCACAAGGGCAAAAAGAAAACAAAGAAGTAAAAACAAAACATAACACTTTTACAGTTACAATAAGGATATTATCTTTTTTACGAAATGTTTGAAGGTGCTAAAAACACCTCTCTATAACTTCAGATTTTAAATAGTTTTGTATTGATTAAATGTGATTGTTTCAGGAAATTTCTAAATTCATTTCTTCAGTGTTCACAATTCCGCGAGGAAATGCAACATGATGCAGGAGAATTCCTGTCAGTTTTTTTTGAAAAACTGCACGAGTCTATAAAGAAAAATGGAGTATGTAAGTAACATTTCTTTATATTTCATAGTAAATGAAGAATGGAACATAATATAAATTTTATATATGCATTTGCCACATAGAGTAAAGGAATATAAGGTTTGTGGGAGGAGAGCTATCTCATTTAACAGAGATAGCTATAAATTTCCTATTTTCCTGTGTCCCCCTCTTTTAAATAATTTAACAAAAATGGCAGTGTTGCAGATGGTAATTCCTCATTTCTGAGGATTACATAGCTGCAATCTAAGGTTTACTAAGGGTTATCATTTTGCTTCTTAAGATATTACCATTAAAGTTGCAAAAATGTTTCTCTTAATATTTTAGAATTTAATTTGAACAACTTTCAGTTAAGCCAAGCAGTAAGGTATTTTATATCTAATAAATTATATTTGCTTTGTCACCTAAGTAGCCCAAAGCTCAATGACATCCACTTTAAGGAATTATTTTGTATAATAAAATTAGTTTATGCATTGTTTTCCATCACTAAATTTCATTTACATATTTTCTCTGCATTATAGTAAATGCTATTGCAATTGTTGCTCTAAGGTTGGCAGAAAATATTACATTTAGAATATTGTCCAGTAGATCAATGAAGTGAAAGTCATAGAGCATGTCATACAAAAGAGTTATGGAGAAATAATGTAACTATTATTTTATGCGTACAAATTTAATACAAAAATAATATAAGTGCATATGAGAAACTAAGAGCTAAAGCACAAAGTCACAGCATATTAGTGTTGTTGTTGTGTGTGTTTTTTTTTTTTTTTATCTTCAAAGTTGAGTTTTCTTGAAGTGTGGTGGAAAATCTTACTCCAAGAGATGATGGCCCATAACTGAGCATCAGTATCTCCTCAAATTGTTTTTCTGTGTTGGTATCACTAAACATCAAAAGAGAAATATGGACTCGCACCTAATGTACCATCATAGGTCTATATGTCTAAAGCTAGAATGATTTACTCCACACACCTTTATACTTTTGTGTTGTGACTAAGTATAAAACTGACTTAAAATAATGGGATGGATCCTAAATATCCACTTTCTATATTTGTCACTTCTACCATTTAACTTGAAGGAAATCCCTCTTCCTTTGGCCTGAAGTTTGGTAACTATATTCTTTGGCATCAGTTGGGGTAGGAGAGTAAAAATTACAGCATAGCGATTAGATGCTATGGATATACGTTACAAGACTTTCTGACACAGCCCAAAATTTCAAGGATAGAATGGGAGAAAATCAAATGTAAAACCTTGATTACAGAATCTCTGAGGAATTATCATAAAGTGTAAACCCTTCTTCAGAATGGAAGGTTAGTGCAGTATGTAGCAATGGGCAAGGCCATAAAAAGTGGTGTTATGTTATGAAAGTAAACAGTTAAATGTTTACTAATATCCTGTATTAGTCCAAACTACCAAAAATAATTCATCAAAACATAGCTTAAGAAATTTATATTTTTCTTGAGCAAGCATACCCTCCAGGGACGTAATTTATAACTGGCAATGGTGTACGATAGTGGCAGCTGCACTTCCACCAAAGAAACATCAATGGTGTTGATGTATTACTTTCTCTATACATACTATGTACATAGGTATAGAGAAGGTATTGCACTCCACCCAAAAATTTGATACCGAGATTTCACCGGAAATATATGTTTTAGGGTCCCCTGTATCCAAAAAAAAAATTTCACAAAAAGGTCTGTGTGTGTGTGTCCGTGTGAACACGATAACTCAAAAATGAAAAGTCAGTAAAATACCAAACTTGGTATTTAAGTTTGGTATCTTCCAGGGATGGGACAAGAAGATTTTGAGAAAAATCCCTCCACTCCAAACTATCCTTTACATGGAACTTGTTTCGAAAATTTTTATTTTCCCAAAAATGGCTCTAATGATTTTGATTAAAATATCATATATTAAAGATGTTTACCTGAGAAATAAAATGTATATCTTGAATTTTCTGGGAATAGCCTCTGAAGACTACTTTATTCTGGACACATTTTATGGAATTTTGCATAACTGCTAAACCATAAGAGATGGAGAAAAACATAAAATGTATAGCACATTAAAACACACAATTTATGATATATACATTTTTTTCATGGAGTTGATCATTTTTGAGACATTCCTTGTTTTTGGTTTCTGCTTTGAAAAACGTATACTTTTCTCATACAGGAATTTGTCAACTCCTGTCCATACAAACAAAGGAATTTCAGTCACATAGTAACCAGCTTTTGGCTATCACTTTTACCTATGGTATTCCCTTATTTTGCTTCTACTTACGAGGAAGCAAGTAATAAGACTATTCCTGCTAATTTTTTCTCGATTAGCATGAAGTAGATAGAAGCATAAGCTTTTTAATAATTTTTTTACAGGGACATAGAAAAAGTCATGTGAATGGAACACATCAGATTTTTTTACCATTTGCCTCGAAAGAAGTCACTTTGCACATTTTGCTGGAATTTTGGTAGTGGTTTGCTGTGATGTCAACTGGATATGAAGTGAAAGCTTTAGCTTATAAAACCTTCTAATGCATATGCAGACCAATATTTCAATAGTTGAATTGCAGAAAATGAAATGTAAAAGCTTGTATCCCAATGAACTCCAGGTTGCACTGTGACGGAGTCTAAGGCTACAACATTCAGTTTTGCTTTGACCTAATATCACAAATTAGAAATATTTTTTTTAAAATAAAAGGTTAGTTCTGTGTAGCAGGGATTAACATTGTATTTGAGCTGTTGTGATACAAAAGTAAACAAAAATGACTATTTCTTTACTGTGGTCATATGAATCCATACTGCTCTGTTACAAAATTATTCAACTCATCAAAATTTAATTTAGGAAACCTAACACATTTCTCATGCAAGCTAGACTTAGCATATCTCTGGTTCTATGCCCTGCGGCCATAATCGCTGAACATGTATGAACGGCTTGCTTCTTAAGTCATAACTGACTCTTGGTATTCATTGTTACACCTGTGTTAGAGGGCATGTGCCTTGGGGGTGAGTTCTTTTAACATGAAAGGCATGATCATTACATCTGTGAAGGTGGACAAATGTGCTGTTGGAAAGTTCTTTGATGTCAAAGCCACACATTGTTACATCTGAGTTTGTGACATCCTTAGTGACTGCTTTTGGAAGTTTCCTATCATGTGATAAACATGTATAAAAAGAGGAACAAAGCCTGCAGAGAGTTAAGTTTCAACTAGGAATGCATAACATACAAGATTTGAGCGAGTTTCGATGGGAAATTCATACCATAGAGTAGTAGCCATCACAGCAACATTGAAAGGAAACTATATGACAGAATTGTTATGGAAGTATCAAAACAGGACATTCATTTATAAACATATTTTAATTTGTAATCACAGAAAAGAAAAACAATAGTAGTTGTAGTGATAAAGGGAGTTTTTGTTAACAACATTATTACTTTCTCTACACCTATTATGTACATAGTGTATAGAGAAGGTATTGCACTCCATCCAAAAATTTGATACCGAGATTTCACTGGAAATATATGTTTTAGGGTCCCCTGTAGCCAAAAAAAGGTCTGTGTGCTTTTGAACACGATAACTCAAAAATGAAAGGCCAGTAAAATACCAAACTTGGTATTTAAGTTCAGTATCTTCCAGGGATTCGACACAAAGATTTTGAGAAAAATCCCCCACACCAAACTACCCTTTACATGGAACTTTACATGAAGTAAATAGAAGCATAAGCTTTTTAACAATAATTTGTTGCAGATATGTAGAGAAAGTCATGTGAATGGAACACATCAGATTTTTTTTTATGTTACCAACTTCATGCAATTTCTTTGAGCTTCCACATCAAGATTCTGGAGGAGTGCATCTATTTTTCAGCCAGTAATAGTAGTTTTGCTAGTGGTCACACAGGGTCCTGGTTCTGGTTATCCTTAACCATAGTTTTCTTCCCCTCTACAAGATGTTGTGGTTGTGGCATTACAGTGATCCAAATATCGCATAGCAACTGGCATCAAATTTTTGGGTGAAATGCAATACCTTCTGTGTCTGTGTACTATGTAGAGAAAGTAAAAATGGGGGAGTGGATGTGAGTAGTGTTCCATTATGATCTCAGCAAGAACTCCTGAATTACAGATAACCATAATTAATGCTAATCCAGCTCCTATTTTAAATTTGCTGAGATGCACTTCTGTGCTGTTAATGAGCTTTGCTATAGTCAATAACAATGCATCGACAGTTTTATTTGGAGCTTGCAGAAGAGCAAAAATAGAATCTTCTTGGAGAATATAGTGCAAACGCTAATTTGTGTAGTTCCTGATTTTTATCCTAGTATAGTACTGTGTGACGATGCTTTGCAGCAGCTAAACATTTCTTATGAGTGATAATTTGTTCAAAAATTCAGTGATCAACGCTCCATTATAATAGCTGTGCAAAAACTGCCAGATTAGTATTTACTTGGGCAGAGGAGATAAGAAATATTACACCACCTAACAGCACTTAGGGTTGTCTCCTTAGCACGACTGCTTGACAAGTGGGAGACCTGGGTTTGATTCCTGGTACCGGTGTGGGGAATTTCCCCTGCTGGGAGACCTGGTCTGGGATGCACTCAGCCTTGTGAGATCCCTGGAGGACTACTTGATTGAGAAGACCATACTAACTGGCAGGGAGGGACTCGAGGCACAGATAACATATCACCCTCCAGCACTGCACCCCATTCATGACATTCAGGCCAAGGTGGGGATTGCAGCGGCCGAGTGGTAGGCCTTGGTCCCTTGCGAACTCTTGTGCCATAGAGTATTAACAGCACTTAGAACAGAAATGGTTAGCTAAACAGAGTGGAGAGACAGATATAGAAACCTACATGTAATGGTGTTACCAATTTGTCTGTCCTTATGTACTGTACAGAATCTAGCATTTGAATTCAGAAATAATAAGCTTATTTTATATAGTTTAATCAATTCTTTGATTTGATTTTGTCAATAGTGAAAGAACAAGATTTAAACAAATTAAGCCTTAATAAAGAGGATGGACTTCAAAGAGTGCTTGGAGCTGGAGAGCCAAGCCAAGACTTTTGGAGCAGCCCATTAAGAGAAAATCTTCAGCATGTTATGAAAGAGACAAACTTTTGTTTGAGGTAAGTGTTTAGCGAACTTGATGTTGATGTGTGCTGATTTATAAAAACTGTGTAAATTGTTTTGTTATTTCTCACAAAGATTTATGAAATTAAGTTAGTTGGATCTCTAGAGGCAATTTCAATTATAAATGACTTGCATCTATGCAAATCAAACCATTAACAATATACTGTTAGTGATGGGTAAAAAGAATTTATTATACTCATTTTTAGTCACTTCCAGTAAAGTTCACTTTTGGTCACCTTTTCTTTAAAAGAGGAAAAAGGTAACTTTTCCCTTCAGTTCACCTAGTTTTTTATATAATAACTCGAAAAACAAAATTTCTTTCTGTTTAAGAAAAAATCTATAAGTAGGGTTTCAAATAGTAAAGTAGAAATTATATAATAATACTTTAAAGTAAAAGTATGATGTTCATTTGTCATTCCATCTGTTTGGTTGCAATGTAAGCAATTGTCCCAGAACATTGTTAAAAATGATATATTTTATTATTAAATTAAATTCAATGTGCTTTCACATTGTGTTGCTCCTGTCATGTGCCATGAAATAGCTTGCATAAAATATGGAGCCTAAATGTGTAAGAAAAACATTAGATATGAAAAAGTCATATGCAACAAAAAAAAAAAAAAAAAGCACATTACATTATCCCACAATGTCACCTCGGTAACATGTGCGAATCACATTTGGGATGCCGTGGATTCGATTCCTGTGGCCAAATTTCTTGACCCATGGGTTTATTTTAAGGTTTCCCTGGGTCCCCAGGCAAAAGCTGGGAAGGCTCATTACATTCCCCGAATTTGCTGAGCAACACTTCCTTGTCATCTGCTGAGGGTTGAAGGAACAGGCAACAGGTTCAACTGGTTGTGGCTGGGTGGCGGTTTGTGCAGTGTAGAAGTTTATTCTTGGCATCATTGCAGAACCACACTATTGGGTTGCACCTTCAGGTGCTTTCAGGCTAAGGTCCCTTTGGGAAATGCCTAGAAACTTCGGGGTTTTCCAGGGTGGCAATCGGAGGCATTCAATCCCCTGACTCCAACTTGTGCCTGTTGTTTTCCAAACCTGGTTCTCCTTTGGGTCCCTCCAAATCTGGGGTCATTTTCAAGTTCTATTCATATCAAGATGGCAATTTGGGCTACTTTAACATTTAGTTTGCTAGTTTGCAAGCTAACCACAATGCACACATGGTTTTTCACCCATAGATGGCACTATAGGATGAAATCATATCTTGCAGATATGAAAAAGCCAAATTTATCCCAGGGACCTTTTCTTTTAAGGTATGGGGTTCCTTTACATTTAAATCAACATTACACAGGGTCAATGGCTTTATTTTCCTTCTGAAGGAAGCTATGCTGAAGATTTATATGTCCAAGATAAATCCATCACCCTCCATTAGGTTTAAGCCTGCAGTCTTGGATATTAAAGATACTGTAATCACCACTCCACAGAGGGAATTTCTGTAGGTAACCTAGATCTCCAAGAGCCTAGGTGCTGTGTTCTGTCCCAAAGACTGGGGACTGCATCTGTGTGTTGATGCTAATCCTATCCTACAGTAACGCATTAGGTACACAAGCTAAGTTACAGTTCTGTGCGATGTAATAAACAAAACAAACCAAATTTTCTGTGCATTGTTTTCAAAACATACAAACTGTATAATTGGAGCAACTTGCAATATGCTCATTTAGCTACTTTCTAGCAACGTAACATTCAGAAATTCTTTGGCCCTCTCACACCTTAAATCAAATATCTTATGAGCTGCTACAACCTCAGTTGATTTAGTCTAAAAGCATAAAAGTTGAAAGGAAGTTGACGTATAGTGTCACATAACATATAAGTCATCAGTTTCATGATCTAGATTTAAGAAATTTAGAGAAAAGTCATCTTTGTTTTTAAAATCCTTTTAAAAGTGGTTTAATTCTGTTTCTTTTCCATTGAGCATACTGATTATAAAGTAAGTATTATCTTTGTTCTTCTCTTTTTGCATGACTGTTCAAAGAAGAATGAATTACAAGCATTGCAAACTAATAAAAATGTTCATAGAAACTTCTTCTTGGCCAGCGACATATTTAGAACACTCCTTCAGTTGGCAGAAGGTAACTAAAAAGTGACTAATATTTATTTCTGAAGTTCAGTAGCCACTCTGGCATTACTTGCTCCTGATTCATTAATAACTTCTTGAAATTAATTTTGAGGTTGTAAACAAAACAGTTCTCTATTTTCAACTGTGAAGTATTATCAAATACTTCTGTACAAGTAAATTTGTTCTGGAATGTGTAAGTCCTCTTTATATTTATTAGCAACACAAATTCTCACTCTGAACAACTTGGCCATTCTTCACTGACTGACATATAGTAACTCCAGGCTTATCTACTTGAAACTGCCAATTTGATATCTGTTATCCATCACAAGTCCAAAAAGAGCTAATCTAACATCTGAGCAAATGTTCCCACTTTCAGTTCTATTAATTACTATATTATTTAACTGAGATTCTTTATGAACTACCTTCTTCAATCAATGAAGCAATATCTTGCAGTGATGGTAGTAGTAGTTGTGCAATATTTACACTTCAGTAAAGCAGAAGCACTGTCCTAAGAAACTTTCATGTGATCTACAGACAAAAATGAAATAGTAATCTTAAAATGCATACCTGTCATCACCCTAAATGACACATGAGAATGTCATTCTAATTTTGTGCAACACAATTATAGTTCTGTCTCACCAAATATAAAGCATTCTAAGTAGTGGTGAAGCATACTATCACAAGAAAGAAGTAGTTGTGTTGAAGTGATGAATCACACAGAACCCAAATATATGGATTTTATAAGATGACAAAAACATAAATTGATCCCATCCAGTTGCATTTGTTGAGGTGAGTTAAAGGAATAGCAACATGAATGGAAATAAGAACAGGTGCCAATGCTGTAGGAGAAATACAGGGTATTTATTTTATATGGTAACCCACTCATGCACTCTCTAACAATGCGATAGAGAGCTGGGAGTTGCTGGGAAAACTTTGCAGGCAGAAGTGGACTAAAATCCTTACCTTATAATAGATGACCTTCTGCAAGCATCATATCTCTTAAAAATGTTATCACTCACTCACTGGAGCTCAGCCGCGTAAATTGTTGTGGTTTCTTGCATGGCATTACCTTTAAGATCCTCTAGTGTACAAGGATTGGAATGATACACTTTGTCTTATAAAGTACCTGTAAATAAAAATCACAACTCGTTAGGTCAGGAGAATGAGGGCGCCACAAATCAACACAAATAATTCTGTCGTCAAACACCTCTCTTAACAGTATTTAATGATTCGGCAGCTGTGTGTACTGTTGCAGAATGTTACTGGAAGCACCCATGTGATTTTACTTCTTCTGTCAAGCAATTGAAAAATTGTTTGTTAATTAGCTTCTGATATCACTGCATTTATTGTTTCATCAAAGAAAATGGGGCCTATTATTCTTCTAACACTTATCATACACCAAACTTCAATTTTATGATCATAGGCATTTCATCCAATTGTATAGGTTTTTCTTGAGCCCAATATCGACTGTTATGAGCATTCACACGCCCATTGAAGTGAAACCAAGATTCGTCACAGAAAAACAAAGCATGTGTCAATGAAACCTCTTTCTACAGATTGGAAAAACTAGTTGCAATAATTCACATGTTTCCTGGGGTCATTTGCTTTAAATGCTTGCACTCGTGTGTAGCAATATGGTTTTAGTTTCAATAGATGTGTAGCAGAAGATGGAGATGCACCTTTTGCTGCGCTAATTTGTTCAGCGATTTTCAAGGTGAACACTCCAAAATTTCATCCAGTTTAATTTCTGTTAACACTGACCTTCTAGAATGTTTCTTGTCCAACACTGAAAACGAAGCTTCAGATTTATTGAAGACCACATATACAGTTTTTCTTACAGGTGGTACAGAGTTTGTAAACTTTTCAGCAAACTTCCTGCGCACATGGCAAGCAGATTCATGCTTAAAGTAAACTTTACAAATAAACACATGTTTACTGCAGCGACAGAAGCACCTAACTGATAGTGATTGATTGCATTATCACCTGACTCAGCAACACAGAAATGGCAACATTGCATTTTTGAGCGGGAATTGGCAGACAGTGCAGGAGTAGCAAAGGGGAGAAAGGCAGCAAATGGGTTACCATATAAAATAACCTATATTATTACTTCTTTTCACAGCATCCCTGTTTTCTTCTACTATCTCCTTATCAAAGGACCTCTGTTATTATCTTTCCTTAGAGATCTTTCGCATCTTTTGTATAGTAATATAAAATATCAATACAAGTGAGGTAAAGATTATTATTAAAATAGAAATAAAAATAGTAGTGCATAGCATGCTTTCAGAGAGGTTGTTACTGCATAAATCAAAAGCCATGTGCACTGGAGAATGTTTTGTGAGGTGAAGGAAGGAGGATCTAAGTCATGATGGGAGTAGATGTCACAATGTATAAAGTAAGAAGTGGGCAGTTTAGCAAAGTAAAATTTGTGAATTCCAAAAACAATTTTGGATTGAAGATAACAAAATTATTGATTTAGGAAGTGTTATTATTTTTTGTTAGTGATTGGATGAATTGAGGCACCTCTTGGCCCTGCAGATATTAACCCTTCATTGTGCAAATTAATTTGTTACATTTGTCATTCTTCCTCTAATTTGTAATTTGGTTTCATATCCCTTTCATTTTTACATGGTGCGGAAGAGGTTTGGAAAAAATAAAGCAATAAAAATTAACTTTAAATAAAATATAAAGAAATTTAAATCAGAACCAAGAAAAACAACACATAATGATCATGGCCATTATTGTGATACGTAATGGACTGGCCATCCATGCAAAGTCAAATGTCAAAGTTCAAATTCTTGCCACTGCAGTCAAATGTGCTTTTGGTAAAAAAAAAAAAAATCAGTGTGATGGCACAAATAGATGACAATTGGGTATGTTTGACTGCAGTTGCATGGATTTTGCTTTTTATTTATTAAAACAAATCACAATATTATTAAAAGAAATTAATATTTTTTCAACATAAAATGGCTGAAAATGCTTCTATTTATTGTTTAAGGTCAGTGTGATTAAAAGCTGCTAATAAAAAGTATTAAAATATTCTAAAATATTGCCTAAAAATCACTTTTACATATACGCAAAGCAGCTCATTTAAGGGTTAAAGCTATGCTAAAAAACCTAATTAAAAAAATTAATAAAATGGAAGGCATGAAACAGCTAGGTGAACAACTGAAAGGATGGCAATAGACATTAAAGATATCAAAGGTGATGTGCAAGAAACTAGAAGAGAGGCATAGTTAAGGAAAGATTTGGAAAGACTGAGGAAAAGGAGATGATTTGAATTTTCCTAGGAATTTAGGGAAGAAGGGTTAAGTGGCCAGCAGAAGAAATGGTAGAAATAATGAAGGAAAAACTGAAAATGGGTATATACAGATGGGAAACTATTGAAGCTAATAGAATTGAGAGACAAGTAGAAAAGAGAGCTGAGTGAAAGTAGCAACGTCCCAGCTAATATAAAATTACTCAAGAGAGCCAAGAAATTGAAGGGAACAGATATTTTCATTAATAAACATTCCAAAGAAGAGAGAAAATGAAAGAAGTAAAAGCCCAGGGATAAAGAGTTTACATTTCAAATTTTCAGCTGTGGATCGGCAGAGAAAGAGCAATACATATGGACAAGAAGGCTCTAAGGGAGAATCGACCAGATAGAGAAGATGTAAGTAGCAGTTTAAGGGAATAAGACAGGAAGATCAAAGTCCAAGAAAACTGATGTGTGTTATATATGTATAAATGTGCGAAGAAAGGGCAAGAGAGGACCTTAATCAAAATTCCCTCATCAGCAGGTACGTGAGGGCAATGCACACAGAGAACACATCATTCAGAAGTTGAGTGAGTGGACTACCAGCTGATGGGGATGTGATGGCTATGAAGGTAGAAGCAGCGGTGACAAGAGGAGGAGTTAGTGAAATCAAGTGATCTAGAGGAATTGTGTCAACCAGAAGAGGGGAAGTAAAAAAGCACATGATTTGACCTTGGTGGATGGAGTAGAATAGGGGGAGAAGAAGGCTCTTGTCTCAGCTAACTATGGCAGCATCTTAGTTTTGGACAGAAATAAACACTCAATGCCAAGAGGAGGATTAGAATTAAGGAACCAGAAAAGACTAGAACAATTTTGATTTAGTGCAGGCTTGCAATAGGCAGAGGAAGGTATGAGGCTAGGATTCTGGAACTGAGGTAGTTAAAAAACAAATTATCTGCAGGAACTTTAGATCAGTTACTAATGAAACTTGACAACTTTGGGTTAGTTGAAACATGGTTAAAAGAGGAACAGATTTATATAAAGGGAAATCAGTACATTGGGATAAAACGAGAAATGGTAGCAAGAAAGGGGAGGGTATCCAGAGGTATAGGTTTCTTTGTAAGGAAGATGTTAACAGAAAGGAATCTAGAAGAAGAGAGATACTATAGATTGTATTAGAGGACAGAAGAATAGATGAAAATGTGATGCAGGAATGGTACCTAATCCCTTTCCTCCTGACCAGCTTAAACAACTAGGGGAAGATACAGAAAGATTACAAAATAAATTTGTGAACATTGAGGTTATATTAATGAGAGACTTTAATATTAGAGTTGGAGAAAGTGCCATAGTGGAATTAGCTGGATGAATAGAAATATTGGAGAAACATGAGAAGTTTAGACAGAGCAAAGAGGATATGAAAAATAATAGACTTAAGAGAATTGAATGCCATGGATATTTTGAATGGGGAATACACTTTTGTTAATGGTAATGGGCAAAGTAGGGTTGAATATCTATTGTAGCATGGGCTACATTCTAAGCAATTTTAAACTATTAGTTTAAGTACTAACAGTGGGCATTTTGCATTGATTTTAACTATGGGCAGATATGTCAGTGTAATTTTTCAATGGAGAAAATGAACACAGATATAGAAGAAAACTCGCAGGTGGCTAGCATGAAACAGGATGTGGGAGAATTTGGGTAACAGATGGAAGAGCTTGCTGGAACTGTGAAAGACCATAATCAATGCCTGAAAGACATCGGGGAATAACTTAATACTCTGGAGGGAAGAGTTAACTGAAGCACCAAAGAACTGAATGCCATTCTGGAAAAGATACTTGATGGAAAGCTGAAAGACTTGAAGGTCAAGTCGACACAATGCGAAACATCTGCATCTGTCAAGCCACCTAAGTTCTTTGGAACGTCCACCTTTGAAGGCTTCCACCACCATCGCTACCTCAACTGATAGTCAGCAGAGGAGGAAGCAACACAACTGATAGCAAGACTCCAGGGTCAAGTGGGAGAAGCCAGAATGCAATCCCAGCATCAGCAATGTCCAGAGAAATTTGGGAGGCCCTCGAGACCCACTTCAGAACCTTTGTTTGGTTGCAGCAGGAGTTCACTCTGTGATTGAACAGCTGATGGACAAAGCCCTGGTGAACCTATCAGTTGTGTATCCCAGGAAGCTGCTTATTCCTTCGTTGATGTGGTATGCGATACCAAGATACGACAGTGCCTGATGCTCGGCGACAAGGCAATCCACGAGGCATTAATAGCAGCACAAAGAATGGAGGTGGCCAAGATTACAGCTGTGCTGACCACAAAGTCAAGGAGTATTCGCTACAACAGGGACAAAGAGAACTCAGTGGTGTGTGCTGGGGATATGATGAACCAGGACACCTAATGAGAGAAGTCTACGATAAAGCCGACCAGGAGGCGGAAAGCAATGAAGGGGTATGTCTGGGCTGTCATTGCCAACACATCATGTGACATGCTACATACCTTGGGCAGAAGACTGGACAAGAGCCTCATCACTGACGGCTGGATATAAGGAAATATGCCAGATGGTAGTAGACGCAGGTGTAGGCATGACTGTAATCAGAATTGACATAGCGAAGGGCTTGCCGATATAAACACCCAGTCGACCCTACCAACTACTGATGGCGTAGGGCAACATCTTACCTGTGGTGAAGGGCCCTGCTGAGTTGACACTGGGACAGAGCACTATGAGCCTGTGGGTGTTAGTTGCAAGGGTGGCTGAGGATGTGAACTAGGACTGGATACCCCCAGAAGCCATGAGGTGATGGAATACGTTATTTGGAGAATTTTGCGACTCAGTTGAAAAGAGTTGCTCCAGAGCCCCAAGACAATTCGGGGATCTGCAGGGTGATCCTGAGGGTCAATGTAATTGTGTCCAGAAGAAGTGAGGTGGTGTAGGGCCAATGGTCAAGGAACATGGATTGGTCAGGAAGACATCATTGAACAGATTATTTATTGCCCAGGAAAAAATGAAATGGCGTTTTATTTATGGACGCTCTTTAACTGCTGTGGTTCTCAGCGTCCCATTCTATACTGGGCATGAAAGACCACTTAATTTTGCTCAGAGGCCTCTCTTTCAGGCTTGAGGTTCTTTTACGTGCCGAAATCTACGACACGGGACCCACGGCTTTACTTCCCTTCTGAAGGAAGACATGCTAAGGATTTTTACGCCCGAAAAAATCCAGTGTCCTCCACCGGGTTTGAACCCGTGACCTTGGGTATATGAAGTCAGCATGGTAACCATTACGCCTCGGAAGGCGACACATTGCCCAGCCCTTGTTGCCTTGTCAGGAAGAAATGCCTATGAGTGGACAAGATGATCCAACTTATACCGATTAGGACATTCAGGCTGGAATGGAGTTAGGAAAATGTAAGCCAGCTGTGAGCGTAATTCTGTGTAACATCTAATCAGTCATCACCATTACAGCCATTCAGCCTCTGCTGAAAGACTTGCTGAAAAGGCCAGCTGACTATCTGACTGCCTCACAACTGCAGAGAATCTGGTGTCTACTCAGTTGATAATACCAATCTGTCTTCAGTGAAGGGAATGGTGATTAAGAGTGCACTGACTGGGTGCTTCATAATTTCGACATTAGAGATGCCTGACCTGTGGCAACCACCAAGTTGTGTTCCTCTAGTGAAGCAAGCAGAGGTGCAGGATATGCTGGAGGACATGAAAGCTAGGGAAATCATTGAAGAGTCTAACAGCCCTTGTTGCTCCCCTATGGCAGAAAAGCAGCAAGCTATGCCTCTGTGGTGTGGACTACAGAAAGCTGAGTGCATTTCGCCAGAAAAACTTGTTTTCCCTTACCCTGGATTGATGACATGCTGCTCACATTAGCTGGTGCCCAATGGTCCTCAACTTTGAACTGGAAATCGTCATACCGCAAGTGGCCATAGATCCCAGAGATAAGGAGAAGACCACATTCTGGCCAAGGGCTTGGGAATTTATGATTATGCCCTTTGGCCTCTGCAATGCACCAACCACCTTCCATCACCTCATGGAATAATAATGAAAGGATTGACTTATGAGGCCTGCCTGTCATATCTGGATGACTGTCATTGGCAACAACTTCAAAGATAATCTCAAAAACCTGGCCAAGATACTGCAAATACTGCAGGCAGCTAACTTGAAGCTGAATGGAATAAGTGCCAACTCTTCTACAAGGAGGTGAATTACTTGGGCCACATAATCTCACTATCTGGGGTGGCTGTGGCTCCAAAGAAAACTTGGGCAGTGAGAGATTGGCCTTGCCCAAAAGGCAAACAAGAGCTGCAAATATCCTGGGGAATGCAGCTACTACTGGCAGTTTGTGAGAGGTGTCTCAAACATCTCAAAAACCCTTATTTATCTGACTGAAGAACACTGGTCTTATATGTCGTGAGAAGAGAGTGCATTCCAGGTGCTTAAGTCAGCACTCTGCAACATTTGCAACAAGATAGCCAGGAGTGGCGTACTACAGTAAGACACTCTCCAAGACAGAAAAGAACTACTAAGAGTTCCTGGCAGTAGTAAAGGCAATGGAGCACTTACACTAGTATCTGTAGAGTCAGCCAGTCTAACTGAGTACTGACCACTTGCTTTCATCTAGCTGCTGAGCTTCAAGAACCTGGAGGGCCTGACAGCCTTTTGGGTCCAGAGGCTCCAAGAGTACAAGTCAGAAAGGAAAGAGCCACACCAATGCATCTGTCATGTAACCTGAAGTTTGGTTGCAGTTGACTACATGGAAAACCTACTACGACTTGTAGAACAACAGCCCTAGGTCTCCAGCAGAGTGATTTGGTGCGGCTATATTTCCCTAACTGGACCAGGGCAAAGGATTCGATGGTGAAGAGGAAAAATGTCATTACCGCATCCAGAGGCTGCCTTGAAAGAGGAGACTTGATGGTGCTGGTTGGGACAATCAGCCCTGAGGAGGGACCAGTGTGACTATGCCCTGCAGCCATAATGCTGAATGTGTGTGAATGGCTTGCTTCATAAGTTCATAGCTGATTGCAGGTATCCATTGCTGCACCTGCATTACTGGACACATGTTTCAGCAGCAAGTTCTGTTGATATCAAAGTTGCAATTGTTACACCTGTGCGAGTGGACCCGTGTGGAGTCGGCAAGTTCTTAGGTGTCAAAGCTGAGTATTATTACACCTGAGTGAGTTTGTGACACCTGCAGTGGTTTGCATGTGCAACTGCTTCTTTTATTTCTTGCCACATGATTGGCAGGTGTAAAAAGTGGGAACAAAATCCGCTGAGTTATCAATTTCAACTGGGAATGCATAGCAAGTAGCAGTTGAGAACAGGAAATTCATAGTTAGCTGTAGTAGTCTTCCGCACGAATTTCGGAAGAAACCTATACCGTAGAATTCTTGCGGAAGCATCAAAGAAAGGCAGTTATTTGTCTCAAATTTTTATTTGTAATAAGTGGAAGAAATAAATAGTTGTTTGTTAGAGTGATAAAGAGATTTTTGTTACAATATTAAAGGGATTATTAGGGCATATAATTCTGTCCCTTTGGGAGAATGAAGATAAACATTTAATCAGTTTAAAACAGCATTTGAGGACATAAGATACAAATGGTTGGAAAAGATAACTGCACCAATAAATATTTGAGGTAAAATTTATTAGAAAGTTAAGTACAATCTTAAAAAAAACACAGAATTAACAATCTAAGCAAACCAAAGTACTCAGAAAGTCATAAATGACCTTAATAGGGAAATACAAAGATGCCAATAGTTTGAATTTTATCCAGTAAAAGGCTTGGCAGTTATCTGTTTGAAAGTGGATCAAAGAAAGTTTTTTCAGACAAAGCAGTTTCTCAAAACATAGTATATTCATGCATCCAGAGTTGAGACTGAATGTGATGAAAGCCTTAGAAGCCAAGAATACCCCAGTTGCGTTTACAAGAAAAACCATAAATACATTTACAATATGTTGATGCATGCAATGACTATACGGTGGCAAAGCCAATATTGTTTTAGTACAATGTGTCATTTGTTTTCAATGAACTCTAGCTGTAAACCTCAAATTCTTTACATACAAGAAGTTTCTGGCAACAAGTTAAATGATATGGTGCACTAATGTAATAATGTAAAACCACATTGAAAGAGAGATATTTGGAATTAACTGTGTAAAATTTCTTTATGTTTCAGTTGCTCAGAACAACTACATGGTAGTATAACAAATTCAAGTACATTTATTTACCAGTCTATTCCTGAACATTCTGAAAAAATGTCATTACAACAAATAATAGAACAGAAACAGTTGCCAGATCTTAGCTGTAAATGTGGTGCATCTGGAGCAAGAACAGAAAAGGCTTTTTCAGTTCTTCCAAGGTATGCTATTATAATGTTCATTAACAATGCCATAGAATTTGTAAGTAAAAATAGAATAATTTGCACCTTGGGAAACTGCATGTACATTTTTTACTTTCTGTATACATACTATGTACAGCCATGGACATAAAAAATTGTTTCATCTCCAGATTCCAAGTGTCGATCAAAGAGCTTTATGTATCTTCGTAAAAGCTATGTTCACAATGCACGCGAAAGAACTGTACAATGGTCTGTGACTGACAACGCAGTGATTAATTTATGAGTGCTGAAAACAAAACAGACAAAAACATTACAATGGCCGAGAGGTTAAGAAGCCCTTGCTTCCACTCATAAGTTTCTAGGTCCAAATCTCGTGCTGTTTCTCATTTTTTATGTTAATTTTATGACTAGATATGTAGAACATAATATTGCATTAATGTAACTTTGACTTTGTTAAATAGCTAAAAAAGAATATGTGTAAATAAACTATTATCTTCTAAAATTAAAACATTATATTGGGTTATGAACTCTCAGCCCGTATAACTGCCCTCAATCTTTGGGACTTAGACAGAATTAAATGCCTGCGGTAATATGGACAAGGTGCTACAAGATCCCAGGCATTTTGACTTTGTGCCCAAAAGCCATCTTTTGTCCTTTGCCCATCTTAAGGTAAATTGGAGTGCAGTTCCCTTTTTACCTCAGCCCACACATTCTCAATAGAGTTCAAATCTGGTGAACAGGGAGGTCAGTTTACCACTTTGATATCCTGCCTTTCAGAAAACCAATTGAAATCTTTCGAGATGTGTGGACAGGATGATTATCCTGTACAAATTCAACATTTCAACATCACCACAATATCATCCTCACATAGGGAATCAAAATATACTGAGTATTACCGTATACTGCATACCATTCAGAGTATCGTCAAGCTGCCACAGCACACCCAGACTGCTCCTTGATATCCAGCCCCAACACAATGCAAATACACAACCATGATGGAAATGTGAAGTCACATATTTTGCATCTTATTGGGACCTCTTTGGACGATAGGCCTTTCTCTTACATGTGGAAGAAAATGTCACTTTGTCTGAGAATATCACATTACATTATTCCAGTTGCAGTTGGCATTTTTGTGTTTGATTGGTTTGTGAAGGGTGTGTTGAGTAAAAAATAAAAGTCTAAAATTGAAAAGTGTTTCAAAACATTGGATTTTTTTAACAATACTTTTAAATTTTTTCATAGTATATGGATTCCATTTTTTTTTAAATTTTCTATATTTATTTATTTTTTCTTCCCACCATTCAGAGAGAACTGCTCATGCCTGATGCATTTGCGCACCACTCAGCACACCACATGCTTTTGTGAGCAGCCTATTGCTGAAGCATCATAATAACTACTTATTATTAACTGTACCAAATAAAATGTATGAAATAACTATCTAAAATAAATAGCTGCTATGTGTTGATTGAATCAACATCATTAAGACAAGTGGGAAAAAAATATTTGCTACATGCGAGAAGTAAACCTATGACCCTCACCTGAGGAGTACTTATGTTTTGCCACAGCACTACGGTGAGCACAGGGAAGTTAGCAGGTTTAGTAATGCTGTACAAAACAAATTGTATCATGTTTTGTGTTAATATTTTTAGTTAATATTGTCAGCTCGTTATGGAAATGAAGTTTTTATTTATGGACGCTCTTAAGTGCTGTGGTTCTCTTGTGTCCCATTCTATACTGGGTGTGGAAGATCCTTAATTTTCCTCAGAAGCATCTTTTTGAGGCTCTTTTACGCATCATAAATCTATGACACGAAACCAACGGCTTTACTTCCCTTCTGCAGGTGGCATGCTAAGGATTTATAGTATGTTGTTGAAGAAGCTTAAGTTATCTATTTGATTATAATTATTGATCATATAGGTTAGTGATATTATGATTTGGAACTAGTGACAACTTGTTGCTGCCGCTACACAACTGTACTGCGAATGGTGCACACACAAGATGCTGTGCCATGCAGACACTTAGTGTTCCAGACATGACTCACTTTTTTGTCCTCTGGTGTACGTAGTGTATAGAGAAAGGTATTCGACCCAAAAAGTTGATGTCAAGACTTCACCAGAAATATATTTTTTGAGGACTCTTTGAGTCCTAAGCAAACATATTTAGAAAAAAGACCTCTGTGTGTGTGCTTGCATGCGTGAGAGAGAGAATAGCTTAAGAACGGAAAGGCTGCTAAATACCAAACTGGTATATCTTAGTAACTTCCAAGGATGCAACAAGATGATGATCAAGAAAATCCCCCCAGCCCAAACTACTCTTTTCATTGAAAAATGTTTGAAAATTTTGTTTTTCTGAAAAATTAATGTAATGGTTTGGATTAGAATGCTGTATATTAAACATGTTTACATCACAAATAAAATGTATATTTTGAATTTTCTGGCAATAATCTCTAAAGACCTCTTTATTCTGGATTAGACTTTCAGAATTTCGCATAACAGTTAAACTGCAAGAGATACACAAAAACTTACTACACAAATAATATAGATCTTGTTAAAACTCAATTTATGTCATATACAGTTTTCTTGTAGAGTTGACTTTTCAAGATAATCCTTGTTATTGGTTTCAATTTTAAACTGCCTCAAATAGCAACTTATAAGTCATCAGGATAGTTTTTTTTAGAATAGCTACTACAAAGAAAGCCATTGAAAAGGATCCTTTTAAAATTTGTGGTATACTGTACAACTCCCTCCACAATTAGAACAGTTAAAAAAGAATAACTGCATTAAAGAAATATCTAATTGAAAGATGTCTGTATAGAATAGGCGAGTTTATAAAAGTGTAAGCAGTACTATTGTAATTACTGCTGTGTTATGCGTATTTAAAATTATTCTACATATGTAAAAATGTAAATATTTAACCAATATAACATGTATTAGATTTTGACAAAGCTTGATGTCTATAAGTGAATAAATAATAATAATATCATCATCATCATCATCATTATCATCAAATGGGACCATGCAAAGTGAACCAAACCTCAATTGTTTCACATACTTCACAGCTTTAGCCTAATGTATTCAATTAGTTCTCTTCTACTTACAAGGAAGCAAGTAATAAGACTAATTCTACTAACATTTATCAATTAACATGATCTAATATCTTGTAAGAATAGTTGAAAAACCTAGAGAAAGTTAAGGAAATGAAACACATCAGATTTTTTTTACATGTTTTCTAATGACCAAATTGTTCTGAAAATATTACTTATTGCTTAGTTGTATATTTGAGAAATAAGAGAATACACTAGACTAAAACAACAGACAATTCTGTGGTTTAAGACCATTTCTATGCAAGCCAGGAGTTTACAACTTTCTGTGTGAGAAAAATTTAAGCATTCTGAATCTGAAACAAGTAACATCTCAGAAATGGTCAATTTCATAAAAAAATGTATATGACATAAATTGTGTGTTTTATTGTGATCAACATTTTTTGTGCAGTAAGGTTTTTTCTATGTCTTACTGTTTACCAATTACGCAAAATTCTTTCTGAAAAGAGGTCATTGGAGAATTTTCAAAAATTTTTCTATGGAAAGGATAGTTTGGGGTGGGGGTTTTTTCTCAAAATCTTGTAGCGCATCCCTGGAAAATACTAAACTTAAATACCAAGTTTGATATTTACCTACTTTCCATTTTTAAGTTGTGTTCACAGACACACACACATACATGGGCCTTTTTCTAAAAACACTTTTTTTGATACATAGTACCTTAAAGCATGTATTTACAGTAAATTCTCAGTATCAATTTTTTGGTGGAATGCAATATCTTCTTTATACATTATGTACATAGTATGTGTAGAGAAAGTAAAAATAGTCACTTAAATGATAAATCCTTTTATCTTCAAATTTAAACAGTATCTACTGTTCTATATTGAGTGTGAAAGACTAGAAATTTTGCTCTCAGGCTTCTACCAGGCTTGAGGTTCTTTTATATGTCATTAACCTATATGATATTACTGGCTTTACTTCCCTTCCAAGGAAGTGATGCTACGGATTTTTACATCTGAACAAAATCTTTCACCCTCCGATAGGTTTGAATACACAACTTCAGGAACTAGAGGCTTGCATGGTACCCCTAGGCCATGGAGGACGACAAAGAAATCTATTCTAGGGCTTAGATATCTCCTTTCTCAAAAGGGCATTGCCTCCCAAATATGCATTTGAACTGCCATTTTGACAGAAACTTCTATAGAAATATGCATGTTCTGTTGACAGATTGCATCTGACCAATCTTGGAAATTAGCAACTATTTACTTGTGTTTTATTCAATACACTTTTAGAGTTTACTTGCCATATATTCCAGTTTACTTGCTTTGCAAATAATTATGTTATTTATTCACTTGAATCTGAATATTTGTAAAAGTGCAAGTAATAGCAAATGCTTTTTATTTGTTCATCTTTAAGAAATCTTAAAATTCTCTTCACTCCACCCCAATATGCTGGATGAAAACAATGAAGGATATTCGTAAATTGAAAACAGGAGATTCAAAAGAAAATACTACAAATTCACAATCTTCCAAAAATGTTCAAAAAATTAAATTAGATTTTTAAGGATTACAATATTAAAATGGCTTCCCAAAACTTGATCAACTGTGAAAAAAAATACTTCTGGCAAAAAATTGTCAGCAATATATTGTGATAATTGTGTTTATCAGTGTTTTGATGGGTAGACAGTCTCATGCCATTGCAAACTAACACCTCAATCAAAGACTGACTCAAAAATGACTATCTTAGCTTGCACTTAGTTGTGAAGGACACCAACAGAAGTTACTGAAAGCCAAAGCTTCTGGCATGTGCCAGTTGCATGGATGTGTCACATTCTGCCATTCAAATTACCAGCTTCATTCTTCCTGTGTTTATTGCATTCCAAGGCCTCCAGCTGTGCCATGGCATATACCAAAGCTTCTGCAAATGTGAAAATGGCAACAAAACTCATGGCATTTGTGGGCTGGCAAGGCAGCCACAGTGCTCCCTCCTCAGGGCTGGTTGTCCCAACCAGTATCATCATGGCAGACTAGGTGATCCAAGTGTACTACCAGCCTCTGGATGAGGTAGGCAGCATTTATCCTCTTCACAACAAGGTGCCGTGGCCTTCCTGGGTAGTGTGGTGGTAGCGTGCCTGCCTCATATTCAACAGGTCGCGAGTTCGAATCTCACTTACGGTGAGTTACTCGGATAAGGGTTGTTTTTTTTTAGGTTTTCCCTTATCCTGAGAAGACGAATGTTGAGTATTTTAAGTTCCATGAACCCCTAGATCATTTGAGCATCATTTCACCAATTTCATTCATCATCCGATATGACCAACCAGGTTAAAGGACGTTAAAGCAACAAAAAAAAAAAAAAGGTGCCATGGTGGTTGAAACTTGCAGCAGCATCCTTTGGTTAGTGTGATATAGCTACATCTTTTCACCCTGCTGGAAACTTCAACTGTTGGCCTGCTGGTCATAATGGGTCTTCATCCAGTTGCTCGCTACCTGAATATTTTGATGGGCCATCTCATGAAGTCATACAACGATATGCTCTATGCTGTCGACTGCCTGGCTGTTCTGTCTCAGGAGGGCTCCCGAACTCTGTTCACAGGTAGGCGCAGCTCTCGGCCAAAGACCAAAGTGGGTAATGTTTGTTAAGGAGCAGAATGCCAGGAAGAAAAGTGGCACCCTGACATCCCAGTCTCTTGTGATTGGCCATGACATTCCTCAAATCCTTTTCTAGAGTCTTAAAGAACTGCTCCACCATGCTGTCTGACTGAGGGTGAAGAAGAGTTGTGCGTGTGTTAAGCCTCCAAGTTGCTCCAGTTTCCCTCATGAGGTTGGGCTCCAAGTTGGTGCCCTGATCATTGTGTAGCTCAATTGGCACCCCACAGCAAACGGATCTGGTGAATGGAGGAAAACGTTAATTGGAGAAAATGAGTAGGAGCAATAGTAATATAGCTATAAAGAATATTTAATGATCAAATTCAACTGAGGAGATTAGGATAATTGTTATAGAATGTTAAGGGGAAATGGAAATGGTGAAACTTAGGGATATTACTGGAAGTGGCATATAATAATAGTAGTTTAATTAAGCACCTTGTCTTATTCTTTTTGCTGTGTGCATGTACATGCGAGACAGATTCTTGATATTCCATTATGTAATGTATTAGCAGTAAGTAAATTTAAAAAGAAAAACAAAACAAATGTAAGGCCTTTTAATTCAATGAAACAAAATATTGCAATTGTTTTCTAGGTTCCTGTTCTTCCAAGTGGCAAGGTATGACACTTTCAGAAACAAGTTGGGAAACAAGATGACAATTCCATTAGTTCTGTCATTGAAGAAGCTGGTAGCTAAGGATGTTTCTTTACCAACTTCTTGGGAACCTGTCAGATCAGAAGAGAGGTAAAACTTTTACTTGAAAATTGAAGATACTTTTGAATGTCCTAGGGAAAGAGCAAAGATATATAAAGAAAGGTTTATACTTACACATATGAAGTCTGACTAGAATATAGCGAGAAAAAATATTACATGATCAACTTTAAATTGCAACCTTTTGGGAAAATGATGTGTAGCAAGCAATTGCGTAGATCACGAAATAACAAGATTGATATAGCTGTATAAACTGTTTATTACACTTTAGATGCAGGAAAGCACATCGTGAAAACAAGACGGAGAGCATATTCCCAAAGGTACAACTTTCTTGTGTGGAAAACAAACGAGGGGGGTTGGGGGCTTTTTACAGTGGTAACAACCATGCATAGACTATTTATCACAAAGATTGAATCGCTGTGCTCTGGCTATTTCCAACCCTTCCCCGCGATTCAATCTCCAGGTCCTCTTTGACATTCCTAGAACTTCCATACAATATTCACGCTTCCACTGGGTTAGAGGTTTTGTTAATATATCTGCTGGCACATTTTCAGATGGAACGTATTTCAACTTCTTCAACCTCTACAGGTCCCTAACAAGTGATGACGAATGTCTTTATGCTTGCTTTGTGCATGAAAAACTGGATTCATTGCTAATTTTTGTGCCCTGAAGTTATTATATAAGGTTACATAGTGACTACTTGACTTGATCAATTGAACTTCCATAATCAGATCACATAAGCTGTAACTGAACCTCCACCAGAATTGTAGTTGATACCCAAGTCAATGAATCCCTTCAAGTAGCACAGAACCATTTTTGCTGCTGCCCAATATGATTGCCAAAACACTTATGAAATTAGCTAAGAGCACTTATTGTGTGGGCTCTGACTGGCCGTGTTGTTATTGAAGGATACAGCAGACATCCAATAATCTCACTATAAGGTAGTTCATACCCTTCAGGGTTCTCCATACACCAACTTTGGTGAGTTTTGCACCAACAGTTCCAGATATGAGGGCTGTCCCAGAAGTACCCGACCTAACAAAGAAAGCACAAAAATTTGGGGGGAAACCTCTTTATTTCTCTACATATCCTTTCAGCTCGATACACTTTTCCCAGCAATGTTTAATAGCTTTGATACCTTGTTTATTTATTTATTTATTTATTTATTTATGCTAAGCATTATACAGGTGAATATGATCGGTGTTCAGCCCTGGCTCTTTACCGGTCATACTCATATTTTACAATAGTTTATTAATTCTAGTTTATTACACCATTTTGTCTATTTACTGTCCATATCCATTTATTTTTCACTTTGCATAAGAATTGTCCAATCTTCTTACTATCTTTTTGAAACATTTCAACTACTACTACATTTCTATCTATTTTAAACCATTTCTTATTAATATACTTTTTTCTCCAAATTTCAGTTCCTTTACATTTAAATAAAATGTGTTCTATATCTTCATTTCCGCCACATATAGGACATTGATTTTGTGGAATACCTTTCCTTAAACCTTTTAATCTCCATACTCCTGCTTTCAGCCATGCAATACCTTCTCGCTCCTCTTTATTTGTCACATCAATGTACTTTTCCCTTCCCCATGAGACTTTCATTGGTATATAGAAAACTAAAGATCTCTTTTCAGTTATTTCACTAAATATTTTTTGTATTTCTATATCCTCAAATCTTTTCCTTGCCAACTTCCAGAAGTTATTCACATTATTTTCTCTTCTTCTCCACATTTCCCCTAACCCACTACTTTCCAGGTTATTTCGAAGACAGTCTACCCATCCCTTGTTCTTTAAACTTTTCTCTTGATATACTAAACACTGTTTTAACAAATTCCTTTCTTCCAATTTCAATATCCTATGCCAAAATTTCAATGCCCTTTCCATAATCTTTCCCTTACTTGCCACTCTACCCAGCTCTATTTGTGCTACCTGCCTAACAGTTGCATTTGGTAACCCCAGTATTTCTTTGCAAAATTTCCTATGCACCTCATCTATGCCTTCCCATCCTCCTTCTAATCCCCATACTTCTATCCCATATAGCATTTTTGCCTCAACCACCATATTGTACACTTTTTCTAACCATCTAATATTTATATTAGGTGCTTTGTATTTGCAACTTCTAATAGCTGATAAAGCTCCTTTTCCTTTACCTTGTTTATAGTGAGAGTTATCAAGGTCTGCAAAATACCCATCCACTGCAGACTCCCACCTTTTCATTGTTGGCAAATCTTCTACCACCAAGCCATTTCTTCAAGTTTGGCAACAGAAAATAATCAGAGCGGGCTAAATCTGACAAATGGGGTGCATGAGGAAGCAATTTGAACTTAAACTCATTGATTTTGGCCGTGGCGATAATGGACGTGTGAACTGGTGCATTGGCTTGATGAAACATAACTTTCTTTATTGCTAAATGTGACCATTTTGCTCGATTTCACTCAAATGCTGTAACAAATTTGCATAATATTTGCCACTGATTACTTTTTCTTTATGGAGATAATCAAAGAAAATTATCCCACGTGGGTCTCAGGAATCTATTTTTTAATTATAGACTTCCATTTTGAGTTTTTCCTTCATTGTAATCTTTTACAATCACATTGTTTATACAGCCCTTTGTAAAACAAAAACCTGAGATAACAGAAAAAATATACAATAACAAACGAGTTCTGTTTTAGGCAGGTTTCACTGTAATACTGTACTACATATTAATGTACTTTTCAAATTTTTCATGAATTAGCAGGAAGTAGATTCTATGTCTGTTTAGATATGCATCAGTGTACCATTCCAAAGTAATAATACAGAAGAAGACAACATTATTGTTTGTAGATATTCTGAAAGTAACTGTCACCCATTACTTGCTTTACTTATTGTCACACTGTGTCTCAAGTGGGGAGATTGAGCTTTTATAATGAAAATGCAAAGAAAACAAAAGTACCCGTGTATTGGCTTTCTCATGCTTAGTACTATGCCAAGCACCGATAATGGACTTTCACTGTACAAGGCTATAAATTTTTGTACTTAAGATTGTAGTTAAGATAACTTGCAACCAACATATGTCAAAGACAAACTCAGGAACAATTAGTTTAATTTTTTTCTCAGTGATGGGTGCCTTCAGGAAAAATAATCTGAAAGAAAAATTGCACATTTCTGTAAAGTTTTCTTGTTTAATGCTTTATAAACATAAATACATGCAAGGAATTATATATTATTAGACAGTTGAATTTGCAAATATATTTTTTTCTTGTCAAACTTAGGTTAAAGGAGAGAAAGTCAAGAGATAACTATTTTTATTTTCAGTCTACTCTCACTAAAAGGTCCCACCTTGTCTGGCATTAGTGTGACAGTGACCTCTAATTGGTATACATGCACATTGAATCAAAACACAACTCACTTTCCTAATAAAATTAAGCTGTTTCAAGATTATTTAATGCTAAATATTAAAAATTAAAACTGCATGTGCTAAATATTGATATTTGTTTTAGGTGTAGTTGGAAAGAAGCTGCTCCTGTGTCAATTGCTAAAGAGGACGAGGATTCTCAGGTACCAGTAGCGTTTTCTTTGAAATCTAGGATGTTAAGTGCAAATATTAAGAAATATTCATGATAATGAGCTTATGCAATAAAATATCAAGCTTACATTCATGTTTGTCCTGCTTAGATAAATACACATCTCAGCTTCAGGTTCCAAAAATGTTTTAGGCATTTATGTAGATGGGAAAAAATGTATAAAATAGGTTATTTTGAAATAGACAAAACAATTATTGAAATACATTTAGGAGTACTGTGCAAGAAGAAATAAAATAGTGTGTTTATATTTCAAATAATACTGAAAATAGAGAATGTGAGATTTTAAAAATTACTATAGTATTTGTTAACAATAGTTTAAATCTGGTTGAGATAAAAACAATGGCAAATAGTGAATCACACATCAAATATATTTATGTATCACTGTCTTTATCATTGTCATTGTTGTTTCTACCATCATAATTTTGTTCACAGAAAATTACACTTCAAAATGTTATGGTGTAAGTTTGGCTTTTGCTGGTCAGGGTTAATTTGAATGCAGAGAATATTTCAATGCACAATTTGATTTATTCTTGTAGTTTTAATATTTGTTGCATCAATTTTGTTTAATTATTAGTCCTAATTTAATTAGAATTTTATTAGGTTGAGATGGTTTAGGATTTTTTTTTTAAAAAAATTAATTAGCAAATAGATATTTTGTTTTTGTTTCTATCATCTGCTGCAATAACTGAACATGCTTGAGCAATTAAATTCTTAATGGGGTTAAATCCCTCTGGTAGGTGACTTACAGTGATTCAAAATATCTGAGCATTTTTTAGTTTCTCTACACTATGTACATAGTGTATAGAGAAGGTATTGCACTCCACCCAAAAATTTGATACCGAGATTTCGCCGGAAATACATGTTTTAGGGTCTCCTGTATCCAAAAAAAGCATTTTCATAAAAAGGTCTATATATATATGTGTGTGGGTGAGTGTCTGTGAACACAATAACTCAAAAACGAAAAGTCGGTAAAATACCAAACGTGGTATTTAAGTTAAGTATCTTCCAGAGATGCGACACAAAGATTTTCAGAAAAATCCCCCCACCCCAAACTACCCTTTAAATGGAACTTTTTTAGAAAATTTTTGATTTTCTCAAAAATGGCTCAAATGATCTTGATTAAAGTGTTGTTTATTAAAGATATTTACCTGGCAAATGAAATGTATATCTTGAATTTTCTGGGAATAACCTCTGAAAATTCTGGATGAATTTTACGGAATTTTGCATAACTGCTAAACTGTAAGAGATGGACAAAAACTTAACACACAAAAAATGTAGAACACATTAAAGCACACAATTTATGTTATATACATTTTTCCATGGAGTTGATCGTTTTTTTAGATATTCCTTGTTTTTGGTTTCACCGTTAAAAAACTTATTTTTCTCATATGGGAATTTGTCAACTCCTGTCCATACAGACAAAGGAACTTCAGTCACATAGCAAACAGCAACCAGTGATAGTCAAATATCACTTTAACCTATGCTTCAACTTAAAAGGAAGCAAGTAATAAGACTATTTCTGCTAATTTATTCTCGATTAGCACTAAATAAATAGAAGCATAAGATTTTTATCAATAATTTGTTGTAGTGATGTAGAGAAAGTCATGCGAATGGAACACATCAGATTTTTCAGTATTGTATACCCCAGAATTCTGACAAGCACAATTAGCCGTTTCCTCAAAATAATTTCTGAAACATTCCGTACAGGTTTATCCAGCTGACACTGCTTTTGCACACAAGGGCATTGATTGACATCATCCCTTAGTTTCTTCTCTCACAGTTCACCGGGGGTCATTTTAGCACACTAGTCTTCTTTTGAGAAATTATTGACATTTTCTGTATACCAGATATTCTCACTGTTAGTACTGAACAGCATGTAACTATCTACCCCAGCTTCTTAAAATAGCTAGGTGCTGAAGGAGGCAGCACAGATTTGTGCATTTTCTTTAAAATTAACACCTTTAGCTGTATTTGATTAAAAATACTTTCTTTATTGAAGAGATTAAATCATACACTTTTGGGAATGAATCCTAATTACTTTCTCTACATGTACTGTTTACATATGTATAGAGAATTTATTGTAATGCACCAAAAAATTTGATACCGAGATTTCACCAGAAATACATGGTTTGGGACCCCCTGAATCCAAAAAAAGGCATTTTTAGAACAAAGTCTGTGTGTTTGTGGACAGCATAGCTCAAAAACGAAAAGACTGTTAAATACCAAACTTGGTATTTAAGTTTGGTATCTTCCAAGGATGTGACATGAAGATTTTCAAGAAAATCCCCTCACCCCAAACTACCCTTTACATGGAACATTATTAAAAAATGTTGATTTTCCCAAAAATGGCTCTAAAGATTTTGATTAGATTAGAAAGCATTTTGTAGCTTCATATAGGCCAAGAAGCCACTGAACATAGAACTTGTCAAGGGATATACATGTAGACATATGTTTATATACTATGAAAAAACAATGTATAAAGCTCTAGTGCTAAAAGCATGGATTACAAAAACAGCAGATTAGACATATAATCACACCATTTGCTTTTGAGGCTTGTACACCGCTGCACTATACTTAATGTGCTCTATAAAAGCATATGTACTTTTTTGCACATAAAAACAAAGAGTATCAAAAATTAGTGTTAAAATATATAAATAAATATAATTTCATTATATGTAATACTGATGTAATGTCAGATAATATTTATCTAATTATCGATTTTATATAATTACTACTAGTAATTATATAAAACTAAAATAAGATTATTGTATTATGTACTCTTCAGAAATGTCAACAAATTACAATACACATTTACAAATATGTTATGGAATTTACAATGCAAAAATTTACAATTATGTACTAGGGCGTAAAATATCAAAGCATCAGGCATTACAGACCATTGCTAAATACTAAAAAATTCATATGACACATTCGTGCAAGTCAAAGTATACATCAGTTTAATTTAAATATAAAACACACACGCACTAATAGTCACAAAATGCAATACATTATAATACTTATAAATATAATGATTATTACGGTATTGTCAGACAGATTTGTCATTTAAATATTCATTTACAGAGTAAAATGATTTATTGAAAGGTACTCCTTAAGAGAAGCCTTAAAAGTCCTGAAATTCCCAACATTTTCTTTGAGATTACTGGAAAGAGCAATAAATATCTTGATTGTTTCATAATATACTCCTTTCTGAAAGCAACGATGATTGGCATACTCGATGATGGAGATAAAGTAGGCAAAATATACCAATTTAAGTGTATCAATTGAGTAAAATTAAAATACTTAGTGTATAAGATATTTTTATGACAAAATGTATATCTTGAATTTTCTTGGAATAGCCTCTGAAGATCTCTTCATTCTGGCTGACTTTTATATAACTGGCAAACCGTAAGAGATAAACAAAAACTTACAACACAAAAATTTTAGATCTCAATAAAATACACAATTTATTTCATATACATTTTTTTTGTACACTTAACTGCTTTGGAGATATTCCAGATTATTGGTTTCAATTTTAAACCACCTTAAACTTTTCTCAAATGGGAAGACATCTTTTTTCTTGTTTCTCATTTGTTCACTTCTGGCAAGCAAATAGATTGGAATTTCAACTGTTTCACATAGTGACCAGTTTTCAAAGTATGAGACTATCACTTAAGCCTGTGCATTTTATTTCCCTTCCACTTACAAGGAAGCTAGTAATAAGACGAATGATGCTTATGTTTATCTTGACCAGCATGATACAGATAACAGATTAATGTTTTGAATAAAAGATCTGTTTACCGAACAGCTAGAGGATATCGTGCGAAAAGAACACATTAGATTTTTGTACAAGGAACCAAGTAATAGGGATAATTTCTAAATGTAAAAAGAAGCTAGTAACAGTGAAGAATAACACAAATATTAATATAAAAATAATAGTTGCAACAAATCTTCACTTATCTTTTGGAATCCTTGCCTGGACTAGTTTCGCAACGATTTCATTGCATTATCAACATATCCTTTTGGTCTCTTTTTTGATGTTGTTTATTTACACTGTTATGGTTACTGCTACTAGGTGGATTATGTACTAATGCATTGCTAACTACTGGAATCAAAACAAATTTGGTAAGAGTGTCAATTGGAGGTATATCAAAATTCATTGCATGATTTCTATACTTTAATATAAATATTTTCTCCCAAACCATTAAATCTATGGGCCCATTTAAGTGTTTTAATAATTTAACATCTGGATTTATTTCATGATTAAATTTCCAAAAATGTTTTGCTACAGCTGATTTATCAATTTGTTTGTATTTAATATTCCTAAAATGTTCTTTTACTCTGGTTTCCAAATGACGTTTATATTGGTAAGACTAAACGACATTTGGAAACCAGAGTAAAAGAACATTTTAGGAATATTAAATACAAACAAATGGATAAATCAGCTGTAGCAGAACATTTTTTGGAAATTTAATCATGAAATAAATCCAGATGTTAAATTATTAAAACACTTAAATGGGCCCATAGATTTAATGGTTTGGGAGAAAATATTTATATTAAAGTATAGAAATCATGCAATGAATTTTGATATACCTCCAATTGACACTCTTACCAAATTTGTTTTGATTCCAGTAGTTAGCAATGCATTAGTACACAATCCACCTAGTAGCAGTAACCATAACAGTGTAAATAAACAACATCAAAAAAGAGACCAAAAGGATATGTTGATAATGCAATGAAATCGTTGCAAAACTAGTCCAGGCAAGGATTCCAAAAGATAAGTGAAGATTTGTTGCAACTATTATTTTTATATTAATATTAGAGATAATTTCTGCTTATGTTTATCTTGATTATCATGAAGTAGATAGAACAATAAACTTTTTAACAATAGTTTGTTACAGAGATTTAGAGAAAGTCATGCAAATGGAACACATCTTTTTTTTTTTTCTCCTATTCAACATAGTACATGCAAGGTAGATAACTGTATGAAATTTTGAAAGAACATTTAGTAGCTAACTGGATTCTAACGTATATGCTCCTGCATCTGTTTAAAGTAGTTACAACTTTTCATCTTCACACATTAGGATACAGTATTTTAGACCAGAGTTTACAAAGTAACTTTTTTTTTTTTTTTTTTTTTTTTTTTTTTTTTTTTTTTTTTTTTGGTAGTGTTTAATGCCCGCTTTAATTACTTATAGCATCGCAGGCGATGACACTGATGATACATGAATGATGATGGAGCACCGGTGAGAGGTGAGTTGCCAAACCACTTAGTCACAGCGCGGCCGTAGTAACTGATAATAGCATTTTGTGGGGGTGAAGCAAATTTTGTTTAAATCATAAACGCCTTAAAATTACATAAATATCATAGAAATCCAGTTTCTGCAAGCAAAACAGTGGAATTTGCCAATTTGAAATTGCAAAATAACGTGAAAACAGGGTTTTATGTGAAATTTTGTCTTTCGGCATTTTCTAATCATAGCTAGTTATTTCAGAAAAAAAAAATGAAAGTTTGGCTTATTAGCTGGTTTCTAACATGATAAATTCAAGTTTGACACTGACATTACAAATAAATTACAGCAGCTTATGTAGATTAATATGCAGTTTGCTATCTTGTGACATATTCAATCACCTAAGGCCTAATTATCTAATATGTGAATATTTCGGACATGAGATTAGTGTTACCATATTTAGTAAGGTGTCACTAATGTGTTTGACTATTTATATAATAGGATTAGCAACTTCTATCACTTTTACTTTTGTCTAAGCTTAACAACTCAACTCATAGGCTTGAAGAGGCAAAATCTCAGTTTATGACATGAAAGATGCCGAGTCTCATGTATTAGGATTGCCAAAGGTCAGTGCACACATGTGAGTCTTGAACTATATTCATTGTTCTTTATATAGAATTCTCTAGTGCATTCTTAGTCTGAATGTATCTGCAAACGGTGGCAATATTCGTCCACATCCATTGCTGATTGATTTTCCTTCGTCACATCAAAGGAATGTTCAGCTGATTTCCCAAACTTTGGTCATGATTAGAGTATTATGCTTTCTATGGGCCTTTTTCTGAACTGGCGGAATGCTCAAATATTTATGCAATGATTGGCTCGGGCAGAGTGCATATCAACTTGAACAGTGCTGTGTAAATATCTTTTTATTGTTGATATCTAAGGCATTAACAATAAAATTCACACATATGTATGCCCACACTGAATATTGTTCTTACTGTCGATGCTGCTATTGCTCCATCAGTACATGCGTGGTAGAGAAACTTTTGCTGCAGCTGAAGTAATCTCTCTTGGTTCTTCCCGAGAATGGCATTACTGTGAATTATACACTCAATCTCGGTCCCCCTACTTCTTCCACACCACTGACTTCCTCTTCCAATATATCTCAATTTTTATATATTTACTTTCTCTAGCCCCATATGTACAATGTACATAGGGATAGAGAAGGTGTTGTAATGCACCCAAAAATTTGATACCGAGATTTCACTGGAAATACATGTATCCTGAATCCAAAAAAAAAAAAGCATTTTTAGAAAAATGTCCATGTGTGTGTATCTTGTCTGTGTGTATGTGTGTATCTTGTCTGTGTGTATGTGTGTGTCTGTGAGCAGCATAGCTCAAACACGAACAGACCGTTAAATACCAAATTTGGTCTTTAAGTTTGGTATCTTCCAAGGGTGTGACACAAAGATTTTCAGAAAATCCCCCCACCCTTAACTACCCTTTACGTGGAAAAATTTTCGAAAATTTTGTTTTTCTTAAAAATGGCTCTTAACAATTTTGATTAAAATACCACATATTAAAGCCATTTCTATCACAAATAAAATGTATATCTTGAATTTTCTGGGAATGCTTCTAAAGACCTGTTTATTCTGGATGAATTTTGCTTTAATTTAGCATAACTGGTAAACCGTAAGAGATAGACAAAAACTTACACTGTATAAAAAATATAGATCTTGTTACAATACACAAGATATGTCATGCATATTTACGTGGTATTCGTTCCAACCGTTTTCGAGGTATTCCTTGATATTAGTTTTAGTTGTGAAGTACTATACTTTTCTCAGATGGAAGTGTCCGTTTTTCTTTTGTTCTACTGCTGGCCAAGCAAAGAAGCAATTTGCAATGACATCGCATAACCACAGTTTTTAGAACATTTGACTTATCACTTTAGCCTAGTGCATTCTCTTAGTTCCATTCTACTTATAAGGAATTAAGTAACAAAATTCTGCTAATGCATATCTCGAAAGAAGTAAGAACTTCTTTCGTAAGAAGTTTGTAGAGTAGCTAGAGAAAGTCATGCGAGTGTAACATCAGATTTTTTTCTTTGTGCTGCGATTTTAGTGCAAGCAATGTTACATTGAAAATCAGCATTGCACCTCACAATTGTTCCTTGCTGTTTTTATACTTTTGCATACTTCCTTATTTAATACATTTATGTACAGATATGTTATTCTTTGAAGATATTAATTCTCACTACTTGCACAAATTAACTGTAGCACAAGCAAAGACTTTCCAAACTATCTCCTTTTCCTATTCAGGCTGGCTGAAATTCATTGTTTCAGTCCTTATATTATGTTGAACTTAATTTGCAGGACTTATTCAAATTCTTCTAAAGTTTTATTCGAAACACTTGCAGATTTGATTAAAGACTGCCAAACACTGTGATCCAGATGCGCTTTTGGTCAAATGTGCCAACATGGCACCCACTTTAGACAGCTCCTCATAGCCAGTTCTCCGTGTAGGATATTATACACTTACTTAAGTGAGATGCCTACAGTCTCAGCAATTCTCTCCAAGTTTTATTTGAAAGTCTTGTATTACCATATCATGAATTTTGTCAATGGTTTCCTGTGTGGCTACCTCAAATGGACCGCATGCTCATTTTGTATTCAGTGCTTGTCTGACCACTTTAAATTCATTAGTCAAACAGTAAATGGTCTTCAATAATGGTGCAGAGCCCATGTGAACTTCATCCAATTCTCTTTTGATTTGCGTGGCAGTCCAATCCTTCAAATGAAAATGGTTAATAACTGCCCAAAATTTGGTTTTCTCCATTTTCAATTGCAGTTAACACATTGACCAATTCAGATGGCTTTCAACAATGAAATGTGCACTGTTGAAATTTTTTATATGATCTTTTGAATAATCAAGCTTACCAACCATGAAGCCAGAACAAAAATGTTATATTTTTTCATGGAAATTACCAGATTTATCAAACCACTTTCATATTTTGGCTTTAGAAAAGAAAAATAGCAAATTTACCAAAGATTGGTCTAAATCAGCGAGTTATTTCCTAAAGAAATCTCTTCCAGATGAACAAGAAGAGGATGATGAATAATACAAGAGAAGAGAATGGATAGGTGAATTAATAACATAAGATGATATATCCTTTTGACTAAGTAGAATTGGTAGTAGCATTAAGAACATTTAGGAAGGTAGTCAAAAAACACAACTAACATCACCTTCACCTTTGACAGACTGATGTGTGCTTTTTTTTGGACAAGGTGAACCTTAGCTCACCCACTGCACCTTCGTTTCAGCATCATAGCTGAAAGTTTTCATTGTCATTAGTAACGGCAAGCAGTTCCTCACACATTGAAACATGGTCTGTTTTTGGTCTTCAGTCAAACACAATACAAATTTGGCACTGACTTGACATATCTCCAGTTTTTCACTCAAAATATGATAGCATGATCCTACACTGATGTCCACCTAGTCAGTAACTTCCTGAACAGTTTTGGCCCACACACGCACGCATGCTCGCTCACTTACTCACTTACTCACTCTCTCACTCTCCCACTCTCCCTCCCTCCCTCCCCCCCCTCCCCCCCAAGCTCCTTCGTTGTTTCTTTGTCACCAATCTGATGAGCAGGCTGTACATGTGCTTGCTTCAGCGGCTGTGGTTAGCTTGCTAATTATCCAAGCGTAATGCGGCAACAGCAATTTGTTGTCTAAACTTGCTGCTATTGTGTGCAGTAGCCGTAGCGCATTCACTGCTGGATGGCTTGCTATTTCAAAAGTTTGGTTTCTTTTTGAACACATCTCGTATGTGCAATTCTTCCTGTAACATGTACTGTGTTCTCATCACATTTCCATCCATTGTTGATGTAGCAGGCTGTCTTGCTTGGTCTTCATCTCCAATGGAATCCCTTCCTGTTTTAAACTCTGTGTACCATCAATAAATTGTAGGTTGTGAAGGGCAAAGATCCCCAAATGCACCATGCAGTCTTTCACAGCTTCTCCCAGTCCTAAACTGACTGTAAAATAAAAAATCATAACACAGAAATGCTCTGCTTTAAATCCATCCTAGTATATGTTGTAACAACAGCTGCTATACATAACGCACACGTTGCTGACAATGCACATTGTTGTTGTGTACCCAGACTTGCACATGTTGGTATCTGAACTTCAATCTGAGAGTAAGAAAAGCTGCTTTGCTTACCAAAACTCAATGTCGTCCATTCTCAATGGACATCGGCTGCAGATACTTTTTTACTTAATAATAATAATACACCATTAGACTTCACAAAAGCAATAGGTTTCGTCAAAAACATATGTACAGATATATACAAGCAATGTAAGTATTATGGTACAGTTTTGCAATTATTGATATGAAAAATACAAATATTACTTAATTCTAGAAAACTTAAAAGTGTTAGGACTAATCTTCTACATACAAGTAATCAAATAAAATCTGAGGTATGGATTTTACACTCCATAAATTCATCTACAGAGTAGAATGCTGTTTTCTTAAGCCATTGTTTTACTATTAAGGTAAAACTTCTGTGGTAGTTCTCTTATATTTGGTGGGAGTTTATTAAAATGTTTTAGCTGTTGGTAGCAGTGGCTTGGTTAATCGGTTATGTGGTGTATCTAAATCATATTTACATCGGGTGTTATAACTAAGTACAGATGATCGATCTACAAAGTCATTAATATTTTCTTTGACATGCATAATATTACTGAATATATATAACGAAGGTAGTGTCATTATCTTAAAATTCATGAAGCTAGGCCTACATGTTTCCTGTGGCCCTAATCCTACCATTAGTCTAATAACTTTCTTTTGCCAGATAATTACGTTTTTTGATGTCACACAATTTCCCCATAGCCTAACCCCATATAACAAGGGAGGATGAAAGAAAGCATAGTATGAAGTAAGTAGTATATCTTGACTTATACACTTCTTCAATTTGCGTAACAAATACCATTCGTGCAAGCTTTTTGCAAAGTTGAAATGTGTGTGTGTATCCCATGTTAATCTGGTGTCCAAATGTAATCCTAACAGTTTTACTGAATTCTTAACCTCATTGTGTTGTAATGTGAATAGTATGTTGTTAGTTTTTTCTACATTCATAGTTAAATTATTTAGGGAGAACTAAATTGTTGCGCTTATCATAGAGGAGTTCATTTGTTGTTTTAGAATATTCATATCTTTGTTGCTATTTAGTAAAGTGGTATCATCTGCATATAGGATAGAAGTACCAGAAATTTTAAATTTTAAATCATTTATATATATTAGGAAAAGGAAGGGTCCCAGCACAGACCCTTGTGGGACCTCTCCTATTATGGTTTCTAGAATAGATGTCTCATTATTTACAAATACCATTTGCTCTCTTTGTTCCAAATACGATATTAGTAATTTTAATTCATTCCCTCCTATTCCATAATAAGCAAGTTTGTCAAAGAGAATATTATGCGAGATGCAGTCAAATGCTTTTGTTAGATCTATCAAAGTAGCCCCCATTACCTCTTTATTTTCAAAACTTTTAAAAATTTCTGTGATTAAGCATTCTACTGCTTTTTTGGTAGAATGTTCTTTTCTGAAACCGAACTGCTTGTCATCTAGAATATTATTTATTGTAAAATATTTATAAAGTTGGGTCAAGATGCAGGATTCAATAACTTTACTCAGTGTAGGTACTATTGTAATGGGACGATAGTTTGACAGACTGCTTTTGTCACCTTTATTAAACATAGGTATGACTTTTGAAACCTTAAGACAAGTGGGAAATATGCCCTGAACTAATATTTGATTGATCAGGAAAGTCAATGCTACATCTATTTTGTCTATTATTTTCTTTAATAATTCATTGGAAAAACCATATATGTCCTGGCTATGGGATCTACTTAGACCTTTAGCAACTTTGATAACCGTGTCTGGTGAGACTTGCTGCCATTTAACGTTATTTGGCACTATGCTAGCTAGTGGAAAATTGTGTAATAAATCTACATGGTTCTGATTATTAGCAGTATTTGCAGTCGTAAAATTTTTGTCACTTATGTTTTTAGAAACATTTATGAAATATTCATTAAAGTCATTTGATTTTATCAGTATTTCACATTTTGTTTTAGGAGTGTTAATAGCACCCTTAATTATGGACCGTGCTGTTTTACATTTGTTTGTAGCAGATAGAATTAGATTGTCATTTGCCGTAATTTTTGCTGTTGCGATGCATTTTCTATATAGTTTCTTGAAGTTTTTATATCTATCCCTATTTTCTGTATCTATGCTTGTCCTTGTTTGAGATTTTTGTATTCTACTAATAATTTTTTCTGGCCAGTTTACACTAAAGTAAAATGTAATTATCTGGTTAAAGTAAGTAAAGTTATTTTCTATGTTACCACTGTTGTATATTTCTGACGAATCTATTTCGATTAAGTCTATTGAAAATGAACCTAACCTTTCTGGTGTTAATAAGCGCTTAGTGTAGTGCACTATTTCATTTGATGATATGGTACATTGTTTGTTTTTCGTTAGCTGAAATTCAACCCAAATACTAGCATGATCTAACAATACATTTTGCTCAAGTAAATGATGTTTATAACCTCTACTATATATATTTGTTACAATGTTATCGAGACATGATTGATAATGTGTGGGTTCATTGTGAACACAGTATAAGTTGTGCGATCTTATATTTAGAAAATCATTGGTATCTTGTGAGAGGTCCAATATATTTAAATTAGAATCACCCGCAAAGGCTATGTGGCTATCATACTTATCCATTGAGTAATTAAAGTTTCCAAGTGATTAACAAAAAATTTTACATTAGAGTCTGGCGTGCGGTATGCAGACACAATAATGAAATTATATTCACATAGTCTAATGTCAACGGTTTCACAGATTTTATTTGTACTGTATGCTGATATATCAATTATTTCAAACTTTACATTGTTCTTCACAAAAATTGCTACCCTACCATGAGTCAAAGGGGCATTTCTAACAAAAATATCACCTAACACAAAGCCATTGGGTATGTAGAGGTTGGATTCTTCTTCGGAGAGCCAGTGCTCATTAACACATAAGAGATCTGTTGGCACTTTATCCAATATTAGCTCTAACTGTCCTAATTTATTTCTAATGGATTGTAGGTTCATTTGTGTAATTGTAATATTGGTATTATTAACACTAGTTTTGTAACTTTTGAGCTTACTGGGAATGTTAACTTCATTTCACAGACCTACTGTTTTTCTCGCATAAATTCTGCAGTCACTTTCACAATAGATTCACTCAGAATCCTTTTTCGTGCTTTATTAAAGTGCATTCCTTGCGCAGTATAAAGCTTGCGTCCTGCTTTGAAAGTGTTTATCAATTTCACGTGTTGATGTTTCTTGCACATTTCATTTTGAACGAATTTATAGCAGATGTGCTTCTGTTTTCTCAGGAGTGCTGATGTAGATCATATCTGCGTGGAAGCTTCACCACAATCACATTTGTATTTTTCAAATTACTTACCGCTCTTTCCAGGTTAGGTATTACGTTTTCTGGTTTGCCGTGTGCGATATCGTTACTTCCACCTAATATTACCACACAGTCATCTTTTGTGTATTTTGAACACTTTGCTTCTATATTTTTTGTTACTTCTTCAATGTATGCTCCCGGTTTAACTATCGCACTTACACTATGGTTCATTCCTTCCATGTTATTTAATATTTTCGTTAGACCTCTGCCATAGCCGTCGGTTAGTAGTAGAGCCTTCCCATGTGGTTTCTTCACGTGGTTCTCATGTTGTTGTTGCTGCTGTGATGTGTTTTCTTTGTTGTCAGTTGTGTTCAAGACTGCATATTTATTAGAGCAGACAGTCGGGGAAATGTTCACTTTTTGTTTGGTCCCAGTTTTACACTTTTGTTGTACAATATTCCAACCATCATTACGTTGTTCCACATCATGGTTAACGCCTTTATTTGCTGCAAGTTTATTATTATAGTTTTCTTCTTTTAGTTTTTCAATTTCACTGAGTGCATGCTGCAAATCATTTTTCATTACCTCAATGACCTTCTGTAGCGAAGCTATGATATCTTTGTCCCTTGTGGCATCGTTGCTGCCTGTTGTACTTTTATTTGCTAATGCCACACAAGAGGATGGAGTATCGCTAAACCCTATTTTTTTGTTCTGACCATCTTCATCGTAGGCTTCATTTCCTTGAGTTTCACTTCGACTTCTTAATTTATATTTGCAATTATTAACGCATTTCACAGATCTATCACACGAAACTACACAGTCAGGCGCCATGTTTTACTATAAAAAAAATGCCTAATGTATTACCTAATAAATGTGTTTTCATAAACTGGACCCATGATAAGGATTTATGTACAGGTTAATAACGCCTGTGATACAACATTTAAAGATGTGTCATCAGAATATGGGCCCGGCTCATCAACAATGATGCTTGCTTATTCCCATTTCATGTTTCTTTATATTTTATCTAAAAGTTAAATCACAAACATACACAACAAAAAGTTACATTCTCGTTCCTATTTCAATTCTCCTAGAAGAATAAGACATAATCTTCACTAAAACATAATTCTAACTCTGTGGCTGATCATGAAACCCCAGAACCTCTGAATTGAAAAGCTATCTGCTAAACTCCAAAACACAAAAGCAGCTTTATATGTCTCTGTGAATTGACTTTTGAAGCAAGAAAAAAGCCTGGGTGTCAAAATACACATTTTCAGATTTCTGCTGCTTTTTAGTATTTCAAGTGTGCTGAACAAGAATGTGCTATTAAAAATGGATTCAGTTGCTTTAAGGTTACCATCAAAATTCTCCAAATTTATATGTTAGATGTTTATCATGCAATATTAGCTATAAATGAGTATGTTTAAATTTTGTAAAATGGGTATAACATTGGGTGCTTTTGCCTGTTCCGTCAACATACAGGCATGCCTTATCGCCTATTATTTAACCTGGGCCTTCCCCATCCTAAACTAAGGCAAGATAAAAGCACCCAGCAAGTCTAGCCACACTCCACCAACAGCATATTTCCAGCTGTCTTAATTGTAGAGAGCAATTGACACAAATAACTTGCAGTATGGAGTCACTGTACTAGGAGAAAGAGCAGAATTTGTTAATGAAAGTTGTCAATTGCAATTATAATAAAAAGAGTAATCTTTTTCTGCCGATTCCATAGTAAAGAAAAGTATATTTTTAGTATACAATACAAAAATTAAAAATATCATTTGGAGAAAATTCAATACATGTGTAAGTGATGTCATACTCTCATTCAATAATGGAAATATGGGAAGGATCAAAGTAATGAAAAAGTTAGGCTTCAATACGCCCACCGCCCTGAAGGTTCTAGACACATTTCACATCAAAAAGGCAGAATTGTGAAGGAGAAAATAGCCAAAACTGCTAGAAAATTTGATAAAAATATGTAGGGAAGCCATGAAGATACCTAAGATACAGATTATGGTGCTGGAAAATATGAAAAAGTAAATGTTTCTTGGCTGTATATTTTGTACACATAAGAAAACTATTACAGAGAATAACATTTTTACTTAACTTACAAGGTTATAACTAAGAATAATATGAATGGAATTTGTAGAAAATGATATAATTCCTGGAAAAGGCAAGTATTTAATCATGCATTTTTATAATAAAATTTAAATTTTGAAAAAATAATAAGGAAACTTACTATTTAAAGATAACCAGTTCATATAATTAATTATAATCTAGGCCAAATGACTTCTGGAAGTGTAAAGTTTGTACCTGAGACACAAGTGAGGTAAATTGTACCAGAAGTTTGAAAATGTAACATGTGGAGTATATATTATCTTAAATGAAACCTGATCTGTGATGAATTTCTTAAAATCATAATTTTTTTTCTATATAGAAGCAATTTTGGCTATCTTGAAACTGAATATCTAGAAAGGATTTCTTCTTCCTTTTTTTTTTTTTTTTTTTTTTTTTTTTTGTAGTCAATAGTTTAATGTCCTTTAATTTGGTTGGTCATATAAGATAAATTACATCAGTGAAATGAGCTTAAGTTGCTCAATGTTAATCTTCTCAGGATAAGGTAAAATCCTGAGGGAAACCTTATCTGGGTAACTTGCCCTAAGCAAAATTCGAACTTGTGACCTCTTGAATGTGAGGCAGACACACTACTGAAATGGGCTCAAAAGTTGGTTAAAGTATTCCTGATGTGTAATGTTGTAATATTCTGTTTTATATGTGGGAACTACAGCATATATTAGCACTACTTAAGGTGAATTAGCAAACTGTAAATGCAATTCAGTGTAATTTGTAGTGAAGAGATTTGTGTTGATATCAGGTTTCTCTTTCAGTCATACAGTTAATTATTATATAATTTATACTCGTGTTTCTTTCAGATTGAAGATCTATCAGATACAAGTGAAAATTCAGACTACAAATACCACCTTATGGGAATAATTTTACACCATGGAGATAATGTTACAAATGGTAAATATTAAACATATGAAAGTATTTCATATTCAAGTTAATTATTGAGTAACCTGTATAAATATTAATCCATTTTAGACTGTAGGAAAATTGTTTTCCTAAAAATAAGATTAATTTTCAAGCAACTTATCATAACATTTTAAAAATTTACCATTACTCTATGTTGCTGACATCCTATAAAATTTGAATCGTATCATGGTTAAAGTGCTGTCGATGTAATCAGAGGATAGTGAAACAGATTGCTTGAATGTGGTTAAATCGGGAAAGCAAATTCAAAATGCTGAGGAATTGGGACGAAAACAATCAAATCCTGGTACAGGAAATATTAAAAGCTGACAAGCCTTTCCTTGAGAAAAGCTGAAGTATTTCTGCAGTTCCAGCATACACCAAATTCATTTTGTGAGAGCGTTGGGTTTAAATGTCATTGAATAGGTACATCTTTCATTTACTAAATCAATTAGAATTCATAAATTTTATGTGAAATAAAAAGTGTTTATTTTGTAAAAGAAACAAGTTTGTACTTTCTGCTTTGACATTTCTGTAGTAGAAAAAGCTGTGATACACGTATTAGTGTCTTTTATGTTTACCAATGTGCCCTTGAAAACAGCTAAAAGAAGATTGTCAATTTCTTGTATGATAATGAAATTGTTTTGCTCATGATTTACATCCTGTAAATGAATTACTTTGCTTATTTTTGTGTTGTTCCAAACCTGGAGTGTTTAAGAAAGATTAAATGCATGACAGAAATGTCAGTTCATGACAGTATTATTTTTTATTTTTCCCCCTCTTTTAATAGTTATATTTTTGGCAACTATAATAGGAGAAATGGAACTAAAAAAATCCCCTTTCTAATTCCTATGTATGTCATTTTCATGAATCCGTAATTTTCAAAGAAATTGGTAGAGAAGTATGTAACAGTGTAAGTGTGGGTTGTAAAAATGTCTATTTGTGATGGAAGTTTTGGCTTTCAACAGAAGATGCTGTTGTTAGTATATTAGTATGTTTTAACTGAGAACATGTCCACAACATATTTTCAATCATGTTGTGTTCTTCAGTTACAGTTTTAAAATGTTCCACCGAAGTTACACAATATTGTTATTTGAATTATGAGTTCTGTCAGTTCCTGATGAATGGAATTACTCATATACAGTTAAAATAATTATTTAATTTAAAATCTTCCTCCAAAAATTGCAAATGCTATTGATCTTCATATTCTATTACTTATTCATCTTTCCTCTCTTAACTTACCATGTTGTAAAGTATCATACATTCTACCATTAGAATCATTATTTTTAGAACCAGTTATAAAAAGCTGAAATACATAGTTAGTGCAAAGCTGGAAACTTGTTATAATGGAACCTTAATTTGAACTTATGGTTATTCTCACAAAAAGTTACATTCTGATGTTTTTGCTCCCTTTTGAGCTTTGTGTAGAAATATATAAGCTGTTTGAAAATAATGCTCATGGATCTTTTTATTGTATTATTATTATTTATTTCAGTATTGTATTGTTCATTTACTGGTGTGTTTATAATTTCCTCCATAGGTCATTATACAGCAGACGTATTCAGCTTAGAAAAACAAAGATGGTACCATTACAATGATGAGGAAGTGTTTCCAGAGGAATCACGTGAAGTTTTGGGAGAGAATAGAGAACGAGAGGGTTATGTATTTTTGTATATGTACAAGTAAGTTTTCTTTTACACATTCTCAAATTGTTCTGTACTATATACACACAATTAAGGGCAATCAAAGGTAATAGACAAGGAAGGATGATATAAGATACAATTTATTCATCCTTTAAAATCATACAATGTACATTTGTACCATGACATAGGATACACTATATTGTGAGGATTAAATACAAATGAAAATATACAGCCACAGGCTGCTGAATGTAAAATAATAGCAAACTATTTAACATACAGGCCTCATGTAAAATTGATCTTCTCATTTAAAGAAACAGTTTACAGTAAGTATTAACATGTCTTAATTAAATTAACATTTCAATATTAGTGAGCTAAATACTCTTCTATGGTATAAAAACAGTGATCAAGCAAATATTTTTTAGTTTAGATTTGAATGCTCTTGATCTTTTTATTGATTTAATGAATTTTGGTAATTTGTTATAAAGTGTTACACCCTTATGTACCATACATACTCTTTTGAAACATTGTTATACTGTTTGAGTCAATTAAATACATTAAACAACTATCCTGATATATGGTGGACTTTGAGACAGTGATGTGTTTTAACAATTAAAATTTAGTTGAGTCGATTTTGTAACACTACATCACTTACTTTTTTATTTCGGAAAACATGTTTCAGAAGCCATGTGCTTCCATTGTCAATTCCTTTGGTCGACTCAAAGGAATTGACAATGGAAGCACATGGCTTCTGAAACATGTTTTCCGAAATAAAAAAGTAAGTGATGTAGTGTTACAAAATCGACTCAACTAAATTTTAACATTAAACAACACTTACTTGGGATTTTGTTAGAACATGTTTCAAAGGTCTAGTTTCCTTCATTTTCCTTCATTGGACATTGACATGTTGATGAGTAAGTGTTGTTTAGTGTAATTAATCGACTCGTCGAATAAATGAATATAACAACACCGTTTACAAACTTCCACAAAAAGAAAAGTGATTGTACTAGTTCTATTTATGTGGAGATCACTGTTTTGTCTTCTATTATTTCCATGTATTTCTGAATTGTTGAGAATGCAGCTACTATTCTTTTCATTTTATAAATATCAGTGATTCGTTTATATATATATATCAAATTGGAAGAATTTCAAGATGTTTAAAAATGGGTTCATAAGAAGATCTTCGTCTTGTTTTTATAATAGTTCTTAGTATTCGTTTTTGCATAATTAATAGCTTTTTATAAGGAAGTGAGTTACCCCTGATTAGAATACCATCCATAAGATTGAATGTACACATGCAAAATGTATGCTCCTCAGACATTCATTTGATACTGATTGCCCTAAGTGTCTAAAATTATAACAGAGTGAGCACAATTTTCCTATTAACATTTCAACATGTTTGTCCTAATTAAAGTTATTTTGCAGCCAAATACCTAAAAACTTTGTCACGCTTTCGGTTTGAAGGGGTTTGTCAAAAAATATTATGTTAAAATTATGGATGCTAGATATTTTTGAGGAGTGAAGATAAAAGAGCATTGCTACAGTTTTTTCTGTATTGACCATGAGTTTGTTGTTTTCAAATCAGCTGGAGATATGAATTTTGTCTTCGGCTACCATTTTCAAGTTTACTGAGGAATTACTCTCCAATAATATATTTGTCATCAGCATACAGAGCAATGCTACCCTATGGTGCATTTGCTTTCAAATCACTGTTTATAAACTTGCTCGTTAGTAGAGACCAGAAGTTTAGGCATTGTAAATCATTACAATATGCAGGCAAATAGCTAAATTGGGCAATAAAAGGCAACGTATAACACCTTACATTATACTCATTTATTTACTATATTGTGTTAATCAATCACACAATGAACTTTTATCTTAACATTATGTTGTATTATATCTTTTAAGTAACATTAAAGTTTTAAAGAAAATGCTAATTGTGCATTACAGAAAAATGAAAATGTTTGTTGAAAACATATGTATTGCAGTGCCTTACATAAGTTGGATGCAAATTTATGTGGTTGCATGCAATGAAACTTTGTCGACATTTCGTGAAGAATTTGGTCCTTTTATTTGCAAATCCTTTGATTGAAGTATCATTGTAGAAGCATTTTGCTCCAGTTAAATTCAAATTAAGATTTTTGACTTGATGTTTACATTGCCATCTAAGCAAAAAATCTTTAGTCTTGCAAAGTATATTATTGTGTTTAGTTGTGCTGATATATTGAAAAATCTGATGTGTTACAATCACATTACTTTCTGTGCATCTCTGAAACAAATTATTATTAAAAAGCTTATTCTTCTCTCCACATCATGCTAATCGTTAAGAGAAGTCATCCTTATTACTTGGTCCCTTGTAAGTAGAAGGAAAAAAATCTAATGTGTTCCATTCATATTATGTCCTCTAGCTGTTCAGTAAAAAAACTTTGTATTCAAAAGATTAATCTGTTATCTACATCATGCTATTCAAGATAAATATAAGCAGAATAAAATTAACAATTGAAATCCCTAACTCTTTGCTTTCGAGGAGTAAACAAACGAGAAGAAAGATGTCTTCCCATTGAGAAAAGTTAAAGTGCATAAAATTGATACTAATAATCTGGAATATCTCGAAAATGGTTAACTCTACACACAAAAAAAAAATGTATAAGTTAATGAGATCAATATTTTTTGTGTAGTAAGTTTTTTGTATATCTGTTACGGTTATACAAGTGTCATCCAGAATGAAGAGGTCTTCAGAGGCTATTCCCAGAAAGTTCAAGATATACATTTCATTTGTCATAAAAATATCATAAACATACAGTATTTTAATCAAAATTGTTAGAGCCATTTTTGAGAAAATTAAAATTTTTGAAAAATGTTCCATGTAAGGGTAGCTGGGAATGGGGGATTTACTTGAAAATCTTTGTGTTGCATCCTTGGAAGATGCCAAACTTAAATACCAAGTTTGGTATTTAACTTTCTTTTCGTTTTTGAGTTATGCTGCCAAACCACACATGGACATTTTTCTAAACATGCAGCTTTTTTGTTTTTCAGGGGGTCGCAAAACATATATTTCTGGTGAAATCTCTGTATCAAATTTTTAGGTGCAATACAATACCCTCTCTATACATTATGTACATACTATGTGTAGAGAAAATAAAAATGAAATATTTTTTTAAACAGCTCATTAATTAATTAAAATTTAGTTGAGTCGATTTTGTAACACTACATCACTTACTTTTTAATTTCGGAAAACATGTTTCAGAAGCCATGTGCTTCCATTGTCAATTCCTAGAGTCGACCAAAGGAATTGACAATGGAAGCACATGGCTTCTGAAACATGTTTTCCGAAATTAAAAAGTAAGTGATGTAGTGTTACAAAATCGACTCAACTAAATTTTAATTGTTAAAACACATCACTGTCTCAAAGTCCACCATATATCAGGATAGCTCATTAATTACTCGCATATTTTGCTCAGAAGTATTTTATCACCAAAAAAAAAAAAAAAAAATTGTCAGATCCAATAGTATTATTGTACCTTTGCAGTTAACTTTGCAATGAAAACTAAAGAAAAAATCTGATGTGTACCATTCACATGACTTTCTCCATATCTCTGCAACAAATAATTCTTAAAAAGCTTATACTTCTATTTACTTTATGCTAATCAGAAAAAATTAGCAGAAATAGTCTTATTACTCGCATCCTTGTAAGTAGAAGCAAAATAAGGGACAACCGTAGGTTAAAGTGATAGTCAAAAGCTGGTTGCTATGTCAATGAAGTTCTTTTGTTTATATGGATAGGAGTTGACAAGTTCCAATATGAGAAAAGTATACGTTTTTCATAGCAGAAACCAAAAATAAGGAATGTCACAAAAACGACGAACTCCACGAAAAAAATGTATATAACATAAATTGTGTGTTTTAATGTGCTCTACACTTTTTGTGTAGTAAGTTTTTGTCCATCTCTTACGATTTAGCAGTTATTCAAAATTTAGTAAAATTCATGCAGAATAAACTACTCTTCAGAGGCTATTCCCAGAAAATTCAAGATATACATTTCATTTGTCAGGTAAATATGTTTAATATCCGAAATTTTAATGAAAATCGTTAGAGCCATTTTTGAGAAAATCAAAATTTTCGAAAAAAGTTCCATGTAAAGGGTGGGGGGATTTTTCTCAAAATCTTGGTGTCGCATCCCTGGAAGATACTAAACTTAAATACCAAGTTTGGTATTTTACCGACTTTTCGTTTTTGAGTTATCGTGTTCACAGACACACACACACACACACACGGACCTTTTTGTGAAAATGCTTTTTTTTTTATATTGGGGACCCTAAAACATATATTTCTGGTGAAATCTCGGTATCGAATTTTTGGTGGAGTGCAATACTTTCTCTATACACTATGGACATAGTGCGTATGGAGAAAGTAAAAAAGTAGAATAATAAATAAACCATGTTTTAGTTCTGGTATTGGGTTGTCCTTATGGTATAATGGTTACTATGCTAACTCCAAGGTCACGGGTTCAGAACTGTCGGAGGATGATGGCTTTTTTTCGAGTGTAAAAATTCTTAGCATGCCTTCCTTCAGAAGGGTCCTGTGTCATAGATTTACAGCATATAAAAGAACCTCAAGCCTGATAAAAGAAGCCTCTGAGCAAAATTAAGTGGTTTTTCATGCCCAGTACAGAATGGGATGCTGAGAACCACTGTAGTTAATGAGCATCCATAAATAAAGCGCCATATTAATAATAATAAAAAGGGCAACAAAAGGCATATATTTCAGCAAATAAGGCATTAAAAAAAGTAGTAAAAGCAATTGGATAAAATGAGTCGAATTTACACTTGAATTGCTTCACTAAGTAATAAATTACCTGGACATGTTTCGAAGGCATATGTTGCCTACATCATCAACAGATTTTGACTGGCTGGCCTGTTGTTGGTATTTTCTGTGGACTCCTCTCCTTTCTCTGGTGGCTGATAGATGAACTTGTAGAGTCTTCAGCAGAAATTCCAAAATTCATAAGGCTAGGTTTCTGCTTTAAAATAAAGATCTTCTCCCATGTGTTTAAATTCTAGCAGTCGCTGTACTGATTTTCCATATGATTTTAACATAATATATCTAAGCAACAGAAATGTAGCCAAGATTGCATAATTTGGATGAAACTTTTTCAATAGAACTAATATAAATTAGGAAAACATTAAAAATGTGTTAAATTTATGCGAAGTCTCTCCAAGTAGGTGCTTCTGTTCAATAATGCTCAGATCCATACTGTTCCTACTCAACAAATAAGTACTGCATCAAGCTGATGCCCCATGCTCAAAATTTGATCCAAAATTTTTTATACAACGTGAACGTTGTGTACAATTTCTCCGTACCATTCTCATGGAAGTGTGTATTGGTCCAAATATTTCTTGCATGCACATGAACAGCTGATAGAAAATGGAGGAGGTTGCTGATCCACATTCGCTGTCAAAGCTTAGTTTATGTATCCATTGCAAGAGCATATTTTAATAAAAAGAAAACATCAATAAAGAGGCGTTGGTGGACTAGACCATGGCTGGAACGTAGGAATGCAGGCCAAGGAAGAGGTGTACTATTTATGCTGCAAAATGAACTTGCTTCTGACCCTGTAAATTATATTAACTTCCTTAGAATGGACGAAAATTTGTTTGGAAAGTTGCTGTTCTTAGTTGAGGCAAAAATCACTCGCCAAGACACAAATATGAAGCCGTTCATACCAGCAAATCAAAGGTAGCGTATTTATATTTTGTTGAGAAAAGAAGGTTGGATACAATGGATCTGATAAAATACATTTGCAGGGGTTATAAATACCCGAGTCATTATTTCATAAATCTCTGCCGCACAAAAGAATGTGTACTTCAACCATTGTTCAGCTACTATAACCCTAATATTTAGGACAAAGTCTACAAGATACAGCCAAGTTTCACACAAACAATCACGTTGGCAGGAAGGAAGACCCAGCGCTAGCTGCCATCTTATTACATCATTACCACCAGGTTGCTCATTGGTTGATTTCATACCATGGGCCAAAAAATAGGACAAATTGTATACAATAAAATTATCCGATGTCCCACGATCCAATTTGTAGTTTGAAGAATATTGGACCAAAATATTTAACCATGGGACATCAGCTTTAGGAATATTTAAACATTCTCCATAGACCATAATTTGTCATTCTCTCTCTCCTTCCTCCCTTTTTTAGGGGTTTGAGATGCCTCAAAATGTGTATTTCTAGATCATGTTATATTTTTGGCTGATAAACAGTACTTCAACTCACTACAGGCAGATTGTAGAGACAATAAATCTGTAAAATGCGCAGGCAATATTAATAAAATATTTTGCACTTTCGTTTTTATTCCATCTGTTGTATAATTGTACATGTACTAGTGAACTTCCAGATTGTAACCACTTCTAACTTTTTTCTGTTTTACATGGTATGGTCGGTGTGACTTTTTGGGGGGCAGTATGTTTGTTAGTCAAATGAACAAAGGCAAGCATGAGAAAGAGTAACATTGTTTTAAAATAATTTTTAGGCCCATTTCTGGGTGACCCTAATCCAGGCAAGAAAATTAAACTTAGTGCGATCTACATGGAGTTTTTAGTGATGAGACAAGCTATGTATAATACAGTATATTCAGTCAATTGCAAAAGTCAATATGGACTTGCAATACAAGTGGAAAGCATGCTTGCTTACAAATTTGCATTTACATATAAAGAGACATCCAAAAATGGGATGAGGAGAAAATTGCTGAATAAAAAAATGGAAGAAACTCATGAAATAAAATGTACAGTAAACGCAAAGCTACTAGTGTGTCTCAATTTGAAACATGAACTGTAATTAATGCAGTGTTGGCGAGTTCTTTAATAATCTTCAAGATGTACATGAATGTTTCAGCCCTTTTCCTCCAGCAAGAATTCAAATTGAAGGTTAGCATTACAACCATTCAAACTTCAGCAGTGTGTAACCAACTATTAACACTTAATGCATGCATAAATATTACAACCATTCAAACTCCAGCAGTGTGTAACCAACTATTAACGCTTAATGCATGCATAAATATGATTGGGAATCACATTTCACCTATGTAAATTTTCCCAAATGAATTTTAATGATTTTAAGTTGAAAGGGACCCTTTCTTGAGTCATTGGTAAAGCAACCCACTTGGCTGGTCAAATTATTCTTTTCTTTTGACCATCTAGAGCACTTCATAATACATGTAAAAATGATCAGAAGATAAGCACCGTATTTATCCGAATACAAGACGACCCCCATTTTACAGAACTTAATTTTGGAATTTAGGATGTCTATTTAAAAGACTGTATAACTCCAAGACATTTAAAATTTTGCCATATGTTTTGAACAAAATAATGCAAACTTAAGCTGATAAACCCTAATTGTTATTGTTTTTTTACATAACTTGAATTTCTGCAGAAATTTACGTTTTGAGCCATTGATGGAGAGGGGAGTATGGAAATGTATGCTATGGGTAGGGTAGTACAGCGGGTGGCAGCATAGCTGTAACGACAATGATGGATATGCTTATCTATTTAGTCAGCATAACTTAATATAACACATTGCACATGTTTGTTTTACCTAATTTGAATTTGTGCAGAAATTCACACTCCGAGTGGGAGAGATGAGAAAGGAAAACGAAAATCTACCAGTATGTCTGTGTTCAGTACTGATGGCAGCAGCTTAGTTGTAACGATGATTATGGATATGATTTTCAATTAAGAAAACATACTTAGTATAATATATTGTAAATGTTTTGCCCAATTTGAATATGTGCGTAAATTCATGTTTACAGGAGTGTAAGGAGAGTGCAGAATGTGTACAAGAGTATAATGTGATGGGGGTGGTAGCGGCAACAATTAAGAATGATATTTTCTATTAAGACAACATAATATATCATAAAAATTTTATCAAATTCAAATTTGCCATAAAGTCACATTGCAGACAGCACAGAGAGGCAGCGGCAAAACTGGAACATACCCATATAGGTTTGTGCAGCTAACCCCTCTCTTTCTGCTTGACTGTTGTCCTCCAATACAGCATTACGTCCAACCATCAATGTGAAGGGAAGTCCTTTAATTTTATTTTAGTCTCAGTGAGTAATCTTTTTTCTAATGATGCTCATAGGTCCATTAATTTTTAGCACGAAATGAAACGCACAAATTCTACCGCATACATTGTGACCTTGATGGAAATCCCCAGGCTTTGTCACTGCTGTGTCCGCTAAGTTTGAAACTTAATTTTTACCCGTAAGGTATTCGGAAAATATGTACTGCAAATGCAAGATGACCCCCCAGTTCTGAACATTAATATTTTGGAAAAAAACATCATCTTGTATTTGGATAAATATGATATATTCTCTACCTACTGACAGTCACAACATTTATCTTATTCACTTATTCAGTGAAAGCCATAGAATGGGCATTTGAAGTTAGATTTGTAATGTTCTCATTCCCACTGCATACCTATGGATCTTGTTGCTTATCAAAAATTTCTACGACATTTGTAGGACCCTTAGCGCTTTATCAGTGCAGGAAATCTCATCCTTCACCAACATATTCAAGTAACAAAATCTTGTTGGGCGCTACATTTGTAATTAGAAGACCAAAGAGCTCATATGTAATGCTGCCATCTTGTCCCAGATAAGAGAAGTTAGAAGGTGATCTATGATCATCCTTGTAAACTATGACAAGCACTTGTTATGAGTATCTTAATACAAATTTTAAATAAATTTAAAAAAAAAAATTGTAAATGGCTGTAGCAGAATTTCAGTGTAACTTTCATAGTGTGATCTCGAACTTGTTATATTGGAAAGGATTAAACATTTGTTATATAAATGTATTATGTGAGGTAAAAGTTCATCTTGCTGAAAAATACAGAAAGAGAGTGTGTGTGTGTGTGTGTGTGTGTGTTTTTTTGATCTAATATAGTTTTCATTCCTTTATGATGTTTCTGTTTGGGATATTAACATCATGTTACTGTATTTAAATTACTTAATACTTACAGATATGTAAATGACTATTTTGCATTTCCAATGAATATCATCCTAATTTTATTATTTTTCTATTTACATTAATGTTAATTCTTTTGTTGTGGCATTTGCACTTGATATTAACTGTTATTGTGAAACTGTACCCTTTTTTTTAGCTTAACGTCCTTTAACCAGTTGGTCATATAGGATGATGAATGATATTGGTGAAAGTAATTTATTACTCAACATTCTTCTTCTCAGGATAAGGGAAATCTCCCAAAAAAAACTTGGGTAACTCACCCTAAGCAAGATTTAAACTCGTGACCTTTTGAATGTGAGGCAGACACACTACCCCAACACTACCCAGGCAGTCTTGAACACATTGTGCATAACTATAGTCCCAGTATGCAATTGTAAAATAGGACTTAAATATTTTGGAAATGCTATAAATAAATAAATATCATCACTTTTCTTTTTATGGAAGATTGTAAACAGTATTGTTATTAGTCATTATTTGGCAACAAGTTGATTAATTACACTAAACAACACTTACTTGGGTTTTTGCCAGAATATGTTATGGAGGATTTAAACAGTGTTGTTTGGTCCAGTTGAAAATGAAGGAAACTAGTCCTTTGAAACATGTTCCAGCAAAAATCCCAAGTAAGTGTTTAGTGTAATTAATCAGCTTGTCAAATAATAAATAACATCATGTTGCCCGTTTTGTATCTTCAAACTGTGAAAAATAGAGAAAAATATTCTTTAAAGCATGAGAAGACACATAATACATAATTCAATGTGAAAAGCAGTATTCAAGCATCTTTCTGTAAATAATGAAACTTAGTAATTAGAGATAATTAAAATATATTTATCTTCACTCCTGAGTGTGCAACAAGGGTTTTAGAAAGATAGTAAAATTCAACTATTGACATTAAAGTCTTCAAGTACATTGAGAATATCTTAATGGATTCACTCTATTTGATCATTATTTTTACAGTGTAATAATAAAAGTAATATGCCAGGTAGATTTATTTACTTCCCCCCACCAAAAAAGAAGAAAAAACTAATACTTTTTTTTTTATTAACTACTGTTTAAAAAAGTTAGAAAACAAAAAACTAATTAGCGTAAGCTGGCTGAAAATAAAATATTAATTGCTTTGTCTTTTTGTTTCAGAAAACTCTTTGATCAAATATCACAGCTCATCAGGCGTAAATGAACAGCCTATTTCATAAAATATTTTAGGTGAATGTATTATACACGTTATTTGTACATATATTTTTCTTGAAGTGCTAATCACTGCCATAATTGTAAGGTTGCTGTACCATGTATGCTATAATTAAAATAAAATTGGAAAGTAAATCATCGTAATATTTATGTTTTTGTCTTTTACTATTAGATTAACACATTAGAAGTGTGCTCCACTTGTTATTTTCCTTGATCTTGCCATAAGCCACAAACAGTTGAACTGAACCAAGAGGAAAAGGTAGAGGTTTGAGTGCAACAAATCAAACAATTAGAGACAGACTGCTGTAGAGAAGTGTGTAATGTTAACTTAGAGGAAAAAAGGTGAATAAAGAAGGAACACAATGGAAAAGAAACAATATTTAAAACTGCTATATAGAGCAATGTGTAATGTTAACTTAGCAAAAAAGTGAAGAGCTATTCACCTTCCAGCCTTACTTCACCAGTAATGTAAACAACGCAACAGGTTGCTATGGCTATGATTGGTTACTGAACATTTTATTGCTTAATCACAGAATAGTTCCTCTTAAATTTCCTAGTGAGTACAGAAATACATTCTGTCAAGAAAGTACCGGGAATTGATCATTTAAAAATCCTGTTTAAAAGAGGATTCAAAATTGTCGCTAAGTAACTTTCCTCTATACCCACGCAGAGTTTGATCGTCATCTAGTTTGTTTACAGTACGCCATTTTGTTAGTTCATCTCAAAGGTGATTTGTGATTTTACGATGGATACAAATATTGAACAAAGAATCTGTCTCAAATTTTGCATTGCAAATGGTATTTCGTGTGCCAAATCGCTGAAAATGTTACAAAGGGCTTACGGTGAATCGACTTTATCAAAAACATGTGCATATGAGTGGTACAGTGCATTCAAAAGTGGTCAAGATGTGGTGAAAGATTTGCCTCGCTCTGGTCAGCCATCAATGGTTTCAACTGAACTGAATGTCACTAAAGTGAAGAAAATGGTGTCTGAAAATCGTCATTTAGGTCTCGGAGAGATTGCCGCTGAACCTTCTGTCTCTGACGAATCGATTTGTACCATTTTAAATGATTGTTTGGGCATGACACCCATTGCAGCTCAGTTAGTTCCAAAAGACTTGAATTTTCTACAAAAACTCAATCGTGTAAGGATTGCTGAAGACGTGCTAGAACGAGCCAGTTCCAACCCCACATTCATGAAACGCATTGTAACTGCTGATGAGACATGGGTTTACGAGTTAACATTCAAACCAGTCAACAAGCTTCCAAATGGCACCTTCCAACTAAACCGAAACCTAAAAGGGCACGTCAAACTTGATCAAAACTGAAGGTCATGTTGACTTTTTTTTTTTTATCGATTAGCACGGTGTCGTGCACTCAGAGTTCTTTATCTGAGCATTATGCGACATTTGAGAGAACAAATTTGGCGAAAAAGGCCAGATTTGTGGAACGACAACTCATGGCTTCTGCACCACGATATTGCACCAGCTCACAAGGCTATCATTGTGAACGAATTTCTGGCCAAAAACTCAACAAATTTCATCGAACAACCACCGTATTCACCTGATCTGGCTTCTGCTGATTTCTTTCTCTTTCCAAAACTCAGGTTACCACTTCGAGGCATCCGTTTTCAGTCAGTAGAAGACATAAAGGAAAATTCGTGGCGACAATTGACATCGATTCCTAAAAGTGCCTGCAAAAAATGTTTTGATGATTGGATTATTCATTGGCATAAATGTATAATTTCAGAAGGGGCCTACTTTGAAGGCGATAAAATAAAATTGGATAAATAATTCATTTTTTGTGTTTTATTGACCAATTCCCAGAACTTTCTTGACACAGTAGTATGTATTATACTATGCAATGTTGTCTAGCTAATATAGTATGATCATTAAGGAACAACATTTAGTGACCATTTAATCATCATTTCTGTATGTAACAATGCATCTCCATTATGCAGTTTGTTTCTAACGGTTGCTTCTAGTCAGCAAATATTGGTGGAAAGTTGTAATACCAGTGTAGTTAAACATAAGCAAGGAAAGAATCATTCCTAGTATATGTATATTCTTAGCTTAGCGGTAGAATTTACAGGTATTTCCAAATGCAGCATAAAGTGCGCAAAACTTTTAAATTGACCGAGGTGTGACATCGTGTGCCAGCAACTTTACAAATGACAGTCAAAAATACAGTGAATGTGAGTCACACATTGTTCAGGAAGAGCAAACAGAGTGAGATTTGGAGGGAAGTATTGTCATTGGCCCACTAATTATCAATTGCTGTGATGATTCATATAGCAGCAAATTACCCATATCTCTAAGGAGTGGGACCAGTTCCATCTTCAGATTAGCTCTTCTTTTAAGTCACTGCTTATATTAAAGAAATATGCAGTGTATGGTTGTGAATGCTAAAATTTGCAAAAAACTGTTGGAGTGATGTACATACGTGATACTTCAGCAAACTTTCAAAATAAAATGTTTGCATTTTATAATTTTACGGAAGGGTTTTGCATTTCATAGTATATGACGACTCGCCTCCTGATTTTCTGTTTTTTATTTATTATGCATTTAATAAAGTTAATCATCTGTGAACAGTGAAAGTAGGAAGGTATTTCTTGTCCTGCCAAAGGTAGGTATGTAGTTTTATAATTGTAGGGTAGACAAACCAGCTTAGCACCACGAAGTGTGAGCATTCGCGTTTGCGGCTTAATACATTCCGATTTGTATACATCGCTGGTGAAGTAAGGATGGACACTGTTTTCTGGAATAAAGTATAGCTTTTCCAAACTTTCAGTTTTAAGTAATTAACCTTGCTTACTGAATCCAAATTAACATTTAACATACTGCATTTATAATGTTTAATGTGCATTGCTTCCATGTGATTTGCATTATAAGAAATACGATATACTCCTTCCACAAAATGCTTCATGATTGCCTCTATTGCCGAATGCTCAGTCAGAGGTTTCAGGTTCAGTTCCTGACTGGGGCAGAGAATTTTTCTTTAATCTGAATCATTCCTTACCCCCACAGAGTCTGGAAATATGAATGAGAGAGTTAAATATGTGGTGTGACAAAAAAAAAAAAATATTAGGAATGAACTTGGTAATGAATAAGCAGTTAACACACTTAGTAAATCTACTCATTATTTGAAGATGTTTTTACATTTTAGAGTTAATGAATAGCAAAAAGAAATTTTTTTTTTTTCTCCACAACTTGCATAATTTCCACTTTTATGCAAGAAGGCATTTTCATTTTTAATCTTTGAAAATTGATCCTTAACAGAATTAAGCCCCAACAAGCCCCAACTTTTAACATGTGTAATTTTCATTTTGCAATTAATGGATGTTTAGAGGAATTTAGTAAGGGTGACATTCAAATTATGCAAGTATATTTGTGGAGTCAGTTTCTAATACTGTCACTTAACCTTTTTATTCATGAGGTACTAGTTTCAAGAGCCATTGCTTCCATTTTCAACCTCGGAGATCTGATTACCACTGCTGATTATATTGCCTGCAGTCTCCTCTTTGGTGGTGGAACAATGAACTGCTTCACTAAGCCTTCAACTAGCAGGATTCAAAGTTTGTTAAACAGTCTTTAGGTTTCCATTATTAAGATGTTTTCCCACATTGTTAGTTCTCCTCTTTGGTGGTGGAACAATGAACTGCTTCACTAAGCCTTCAACTAGCAGGATTCAAAGTTTGTTAAACAGTCTTTAGGTTTCCATTATTAAGATGTTTTCCCATATTGTTAGTTCATTGTGGCCCCTCATCCTTTTTTAGTAATTTTGGAGATTCAGGTCTAGGTTATATGTGTGTGTTTTTTTTATCTCTTCCAAAAGTGAAATGCTACTGCTTATTTGTCCACTGCTTGCATCTGTTTTTAAACTTCTTTTAGTTTGATCTAGATAACTTGCAATATGATCACCTTGTGGTTTACCAGGAAACATGAAACCTCGGAGATCTGATTACCACTGCTGATTATATTGTCTGCAGTCTCCTCTCTGGTGGTGGAACAATGAACTGCTTAACTAAGCCTTCAACTAGCAGGATTCAAAGTTTGTTAAACAGTCTTTAGGTTTCCATTATTAAGATGTTTTCCCACATTGTTAGTTCATTGTGGCCCCTCATCCTTTTTTAGTAATTTTGGAGATTCAGGTCTAGGTTATATGTGTGTGTTTTTTTTCTCTTTTCCAAAAGTGAAATGCTACTGCTTATTTGTCCACTGCTTTGCATCTGCATCTGTTTTTAAACTTCTTTTGGTTTGATCTAGATAACTTGCAATATGATCACCTTGTGGTTTACCAGGAAACATGAAAGTCAGTTGAGAAGTTTAATGCAATGCTGGCATGTTGCCAGGGGTAGCTCAGGGATTAGAGCAACTGGCTAGAGACCAAAAGATATGTGGTTCATATCCTAGCTGTGGCATTGAATTTTTCAGTCTACCTCTACCTATTCAACTCCTGTCCTTCACACAACTTATATGAAAAAACAGATTAACACTAATTGACATAATAGCTAAACAATGAAGCCCGGGTCTTAAAATGTCACCTTTGGGATATGTCGTTCAAAATAATTTGAGATCCCCTTGTGGTTTACCAGGAAACATACAAGTCACTTAAGAAGTTATGCCATGTTGCCATGGTAGCTCAGTGATTAGAGCTACCTGCTAGAGATTGGGAGATCCACGGTTCAAATTGCGGCTATGGCATTGAATTTTTCAGTCTGATTCTACCAATGCAACTCTGGTGTTTTCTTGCTGAATTGTAATCTGTAATTGTGAGAATTATTTGGTTTATCATATATTCTTTTGCTGTCCATTTTAAAAGTACCATCTAGTGGACTTTGTAAAAGTCTATGTAGTTTGTGTTTACTTATCAGAAAGATGGTTTGATTTAATAAATTAGCAGTATGAATTACAAACCTTATTGAAGTGTAATGGTGAATCATATGTCTCATCTTTGGAGGACACTAAGCATTAATATCAAGTTTGGTATTTATGTGTCTTTATGCTGCTCTCTCATATGCATGCACACAAACACATATAGGACCTATTTTTAAAAATAATTTTTTGGATTCAGGGTTCAAAGTATGTATTTCTATTGAAATCTGGTATAATGGGTGAAATGCAACTCTGGTGTTTTGCTGAATTGTAATCTGCAATTGTGAGAATTATTTGGTTTATCATATATTCTTTTGCTGTCCATTTTAAAAGTACCATCTAGTGACTTTGTAAAAGTCTTTGTAGTTTGTATTTACTTATCAGAAAGATGGTTTGATTTAATAAATTAGCAGTATGAATTACAAACCTTATTTAAGTGTAATGGTGAAAATCATATGTCTCATCTTTGGAGGACACTAAGCATTAATATCAAGTTTGGTATTTATGTGTCTTTATGCTGCTCTCTCATATGCATGCATGCACACAAACACATACAGGACCTATTTTTAAAAATAATTTTTTGGATTCAGGGTTCAAAGTATGTATTTCTATTGAAATCTGGTATAATGGGTGAAATTTATGTATATGGTAGAGAAAGTAAAAATGGGAAATAAGCATACAAATACCATCAACTAAGAAATAAGATATAATAAAATGATTTATAGTTTTTAGACCCATTTGACATAAATAACATTCTGTACATGGAAATTGTAATAATGATTGTAAAGAGCTATTAAGTCTGTCTGGGTAGCTCAGTTGCTTAGGCACTGGCCTTCCTAACTCAAGGTTGCGAATTCAAAACCAGCCCAGACCAATGGTTTTTAAGTATGCTTAAAAGTGACAGCCCCATGTCGATAGATTTACTGGCATGTTAAAGAACTCCTGCAGGACAAAATTCCAGCACACTGGCAGTGCTAATATCCTGGCAATTGACTGTTGTTAACAAACACAATAATTAATTATTACTAATTCTAAAATTCAGACAATTATTTTTAGTCTGTCAGTTTTGTATTGAAATTGTAAAAATTATGCTTATCCTAATCATAAAAGTTGCTCTCTGTTGCTTTTTTTAATTAATTAATTTTTTTTTTTTTAATGAGCAATGATACGATTTGAAAGGGACTGATAAGCCAAATAAAATGCTGAACAAGATCCAACAAATTATCTGACAAAAAATAGGTAACAAAATGTTCAAAATACAGTAAAGAATATCTCAGTAATGAGAGATGCAGATCATTGAAATGTTAGGCAATGCCTGCTGATTACTATAATCAAACTTTTTGCAAATGCAATGCCTTAATTTCCCTATTCAGGTATATTTTATTTCTGGAAACCTTGTCTCAAAAGTTTACTTATATGTAGCACCAATCCATTTTACATAGCATTTTTACTTTCTATACACATACTATCCACATAGTGTATAGAGAAGATACTGCATTTCACCCAAAATTTGATACCAAGATTTCACTTGAAAGAGTCGTTTTAGGGCCCCCCAAATCCAAAAATAGCATTTTTAGAAAAAGGTCCATGTTTGCATTTGTGTATGTGAACACAATAACTCAAAAACTAAAAGTTGGTAAAATACCAAACTTGATATTTAATTGCAGTATCTTCCAAGGATGCGACATGATTTTTAGGAAAATCCCCCACCCCAGACTACCATATATGTGGAAAAATTTTCAAAAATTTTGATTTTCTCAAAAATGGCTCTTAACGATTTTGATCAAAATAACATATTTTAAAGATATTTTCATGAAAATATAATGTATATGTTCTGAAGGCCTCTTTATTCAGGATAAATTTTGCAGAACTAATAAACCATATGAAATAGACAAAAACTTACAACAAAAATTATGTGGACCTCGTTGAAACACACAATTCATGTCATATACAATTTTTTGTTGGAGTTGGACCTTTTTTGAGATATTCCTTCTTTATTGGTTTCAGAATTTTTCAGATATAGAAATTTGTCAACTCCTGGCAATGCAAAGAAACAGATTTCATCCACTGATAACCAGCTTTTAAAAGATTTGACAATGTTTCTAGCCTAATATATTTTTATGTTTATCTCGATTAGTATGAAGTAGATAGAAGAATAAGCTTTTTAACAATAATTTGTTACACAGATGTTGAGAGTCATGTGAATGGAACACATCAGATTTTTTGTTGCTCAATTCAGTGCACTCTGAATTGGCAAAATAATTTATAAATTAAAGGAGTTTATTAGTATCCATAATCACTGACAAATGATGATTTGATACTTTATCAGATGTACTCTCAATATGTACCAAATACTCAAGATACAGACTGTGTTAATGTAATTGATTCTGTTTCTCATGAAGTATTCAGTGAACCTTTGAAGGCATATTACTCTTATCTAAATTATGTATTTTATAATTCGATCACTATGTAGTTTTTACTTTCTCTACACGCACTATGTACATAGTGTATATTGAGGGTATTGTAATGCACCCAAAAATTTGATAGGGAGATTTCACCGGAAATGCATGTTATGAGACTCCCTGAATCAAAAAAAAAACATTTTTAAAAAAATGTCTGTGTGTGTCTGTGGGCAGCATAGCTCAAAAACAAAAAGACTGTTAAGTACCAAACTTGGTGTTTAAGTAGGGCATCTTCCAAGGATGCAACACACAGTTTTTCAAGGAAATCCCCCCCCCGCCCCAAACTACCCTTTACATGGAACTTTTTTCGAAATTTTTTATTTTCTTAAAAATGGCTCTAATGATTTTGATTAAATTCTATTATATCTAAGATATTTACTTGCCTATTAAAATATATATCTTGAATTTTCAAAGAATAGCCTCTAAAGACTACTTTATTCTGGATGAATTTTACAGAATTTTGTATAACTGCTAAACCGTAAGAGATGGAGAAAAACTTACCACACAAAAAATATAGAGCACATTAGAACACAATTTATATTATATACATTTTTTTTTTCATGGAGTTCATTCTTTTTAAGTTATTCCTTTTTTTTAGTTTCAGCTTTGAAAAAATTATACTTTTCTCATACAGGGATTTGTCAACTCCTGTCCATACAAACAAAGGAAGTTCAGTCACATAGCAACCAGCTTTTGACTATCACTTTAACTTATGGTACTCCCTTATTTCACTTCTACATACAAGGAAGCAAGTAATAAGATTATTTCTGCTAATTTATCTTGATTAGCATGAAGTAAATAGAAGCTTAAGCTTTTTAAAAGTAATTTGTTGCAGAAATGTAGAGAAAGTCATGTGATTTTTTATTTATAATAATGTTTAAGTTACCATACACATGTGTAATGATGTGTAAGAGGAAGGGAGTGATGAAAGGAGAGAGAGAGAGAGATTTGATATGCAAAATAATTTATTATTCATTTGAGCTGTCTTTCTCTGAATATATTCCTTGTTTATTGAAAGTAGAAGTACCTGCCAAAGGGAAGCTTGCCAATTTTTTTTTTTGCCATATCATGGCTTTGTTCTGTTGCCATGCACCAAATTTTATCTAGTTTTCTCCTTTGCCAAGAATCTGAAGTTGCTTCATATATTTTTAGCTTGGCTAAGATATTTGTGTGAATTACTGTTTAAGAACCTTGTTCACTGAGTGATGCTGAAAGGAAGTGTATGCTGTCATACTAGGTGAGTACTGTAAAAGTGTGAATGTTCCCTTAGGGTTGTATATCACTCTTATACAATTTATAATTAGTGAATTTAAAAGAGTATAGATGTTTCTTCAAGTAAACTTAGGCACAAACTGAGGAATTGACCAGGATATGTCTGTTAACTGTGTGCAGAATAATACCTGAATACAAATAATTTCTTGGGGTAGAATAATTAAAATTTAAAGCTATCTAAGATGACAATTTATGTTGGTTGTTTTTTTTTTGTTTTTTTTGTTGTTTTTTTTTTCCTTTCCTTTAACCTCTGTGACCACAGCAGCTGTTTTAACCTCTAAAAAGATATTTTCTTCTATTAGTCATGTACAATAGGTTAGTTTTTATTTGTTAATCTGTATTGCTTCTTTGGCTTCTTTAGTTTTTATCCTTGAGCGATATTCATGTTCCCCCTTCAAATCTCACTTTCCAACCTCTCAGAAAGTTAAGGAATGATTCTAATAAAAAGAAAAATATCTTGCCTCAAGTCACGGGCCAAATCTCTAGGTTAATAAGTGAGAAAGTTTACCTCTGGATCACTGGGACAATCAATATGCATTATTTTATAACACAAAAAAATGATCAAGGCCAGCAAATATCTGCACTAAGCTATTTATTTTAATCATATACATACAGAGAACAGTGTTGTACATTATCACAGTGTTTTTAAAAAAGATGTTATATATACAAATAAATATGTCAATCGAACTACTATATATATATATGTATACACAACCAGTAAACAAATAAATTACACTAACAGGATTACAATTATACAAAGCATATAATACATTATAATAATTATAAAGCATAAGAACAAAAATATCCCTTAAGATGCATTATATAAAAGCATCACAGTGTATTATGTGGATTATAAAAGCAGTGTGTTAATAAATATTTTTGAGCCCGTTTTTAAACTTGTGTATGTCAGAAAATTCTCTTTGGATGTGTTGGTAATGAAGTGAGGGAGAGAAAGTAATGGGTGCATTAAAGTAAAAATTATTATTTTTATATCGATGCTATCAATTACCTTGATCATCACACTTAAAAACCATTGGTCTGGCCTGGGTTTTAAGCCATGACATGGGATCAGAAGGCTACACCTATGCAACTGAGCCATCCAGACTGTCTGGACATCAGAAGGAATTCCATTTATAAGCCACTCAAAAAATTAATTCAATTAGATTAAAAATTGTAACATTTGTCATTTATTGTGAAATGGACTAATTAGAATTTTTTTTTAAGATAATCCTGATTAATACTACCAAACAAAAACAGAAAGAAAAGAAAAGGGGTCAGGGAATTTCTTGATAGAAAATTGAACAAATAAGAATGGCAAGACTTTTAAACTTCTTTTGTATCATTACAAATGTATATTTCCTTAAAGATTTACATATGAGTCATTCCAGGACAAACTGGACAAATTCAAAGAAAATTTTACCATCAAGTACCCAATTTTTACAAACTGATTTATTTCAAACCATTACATACACATATTTTTATTTAAAAAAATATGATTAATTTTATATTAATATAAAAATAATAGTTGCAACCAATCTTCACTTATCTTTTGGAATCCTTGCCTGGACTAGTTTCGCAACGATTTCATTGCATTATCAACATATCCTTTTGGTCTCTTTTTTGATGTTGTTTATTTACACTGTTATGGTTACTGCTACTAGGTGGATTGTGTACTAATGCATTGCTAACTACTGGAATCAAAACAAATTTGGTAAGAGTGTCAATTGGAGGTATATCACAATTCATTGCATGATTTCTATACTTTAATATAAATATTTTCTCCCAAACCATTAAATCTATGGGCCCATTTAAGTGTTTTAATAATTTAACATCTGGATTTATTTCATGATTAAATTTCCAAAAATGTTCTGCTACAGCTGATTTATCAATTTGTTTGTATTTAATATTCCTAAAGTGTTCTTTTACTCTGGTTTCCAAATGACCAATATAAACAAGGTCACAATTTAAACAGTTTAATTGATAAATGCCAGATTTTTTATTTTTTGAAATTTCATCCTTTTTAGAAAAGCCTAACAAATTTTTTATACTATATTTATTTTGAGGAACCAATATTATGCCATGCTCTTTGAAAATATTTGTGAATTTTTTATTTGCCCAAGGGTGATAAGTAAATTTTTTAAAAATGTAATTATCTTTTATTTTCTTAAGCGTAGAAATATCTTTAATAGCTTTTTGATATTTAAACTTCTCAATTTTTTTATTTATAAAATCAGTATTAAAACCATTAATTAAAGCAGTGTTAATAATGTGTTTATATTCTTTATAGAATTCATCTTTATTAAGGGGTAAATTAATTAACCTATAAATTAAACTATTAAAAACAGCAAATTTATGTGAAAAAGGGTTAAAGCCATTATTTTTTATATAATTATCAGTGTGGGTTTGCTTTCTGTATATTCCAAAATTCAATTTATTGTCTTTTTTTATTATTTTTAAATCCAGGAAAGGGAGATAACCATCACTTTCAGTTTCTAATGTGAATTTTATAGCCTTATCTTGTAAATTTAAAAGTTTTAAAGCATCATTTACATGTTTATCAGGAACAATAGCAAATATATCATCTACATATCTATACCAAGTTTTAAAAATTAGAGGGAATGCTTTAGTGACCTGTATTTCAAAATAGCTCATGAAAAGATCAGCAAGAAAAGGTGAAAGTGGACTACCCATTGCTAAACCAGAAGTTTGTTGATAGAATTTGTCATTAAAGCTGAAAAAATTTTGATCCAAACAAAGATTAGTAAGGATAACAAAATCATTTATTAAATTTTCATTCAGTTCTATAGAACTTAACCATTTTTTTAAAAATGTCAAAAGTTTTTCTCTAGGAATGCTTGGAAACAAAGCAGTTACATCAAAAGAAACAAGTTTATCATTAGTAGACAATGCTGATCCTTTCAACTAGCTCAAAAGAATTTTTAATACTTAAACTCTCAAATTTTTCAAAATTAGTGAATTTTTTATTTAACCATTTAGCTAGGCTGTAAGTAGGTGAATTTATGCAATTTACAATAGGTCTCATTTTATTTCCAGGTTTATGAATTTTGGGAAGAGCATATATTCTGGGTAAAATTAGATTACTGATTTTTATAATTTGCTTTTCTTTATTTGTAATACTTTTAATTTCATTAAGGGTCTTATTATAAATTGAAATGCAGGATTTTAAAGGGTTAATATCAATGCTTTTGTAATCTTCACCTTGAAGTAAGAGTTCCATTCTGTTAATGTAATCAATTTTATTTAAAATTACAATGCTGTTACCTTTATCAGCTTTAGTATAGATTACATCTTTTTCTTTTAATGATTTAATAATTTGTTTATTGTGATTTACTTTAGGGTGATTTTTATTCAAATTCTGTAATATTTTACTACATTTTTCTTTAACCAATAATTTATTATTTTCATTTAAATCCTGACTAGCAATTTCTATATCTGCTACATAATCATCTATATTTTTTGAAAAATCTACACAGGTTTTTAAACCTTTATTCAAAAAATTAATTTCCTTCTCATTGAAATTACAATTTGAAAGGTTAATTACATTATCTTTAGGGTTATTCCCTTTAGTTGGTTTCAATTTATTTTGTTTTAAGCATAATTTATTTAACTTATTTTTCAGTTTATTTGTTTTATTTTTCATGCTAAAGTTCAAATTTTCAAACAATTTATATTCCAAATTTAGCCAAATTGAATTACCTAAAACATTTATAAGTTTAAGATGCAAATTATATAATTTCAGTTCAATGTTATTTAAGTTTTTAAAATGCAAACTTCTTTCAACTTCAATTACTTTCTTCTCTGCTGCTTTTTGATGAATACTATTATTGTCAAATTTAACAGTTTTTCTAACAAAAATAGGAGTTACTTTACGTTTTAAACACAGGTTTAAGAAACGTATATCTACAAGAATATGTCTTCTTTTTTCTTGTAATTTCAAATATAGCTTAATTTCATGTTTAGTATTATTAAAATTCAGATTAAACCTATAATTATTATATTCCATCATATCCATCATAAGCAATAACCTAAAATGTACTGAAACAAAGGAATGCTTCAAAACAAATAAACTTTTAAATGTAAAAAGAAGCTAGTAACAGTGAAGAATAACACAAATATTAATATCCTTTTGGTCTCTTTTTTGATGTTGTTTATTTACACTGTTATGGTTACTGCTACTAGGTGGATTGTGTACTAATGCATTGCTAACTACTGGAATCAAAACAATAGTTGGTTGCAACTATTATTTTTATATTAATATTTGTGTTATTCTTCACTGTTACTAGCTTCTTTTTGCATTTAAAAATGATTAATTTTGCTGATATTCAATATCAAAATTTAATATTTGCACATACATTTTTACATACAAATGTATTTTTCTTTATCAGACTTGGTTAAATTTCAGCTTATTTTCAAGATAGTAACTTACGCTTTTTATAAGGTCACGAAGTTAGATTCGCATTCATTTTATTTTTTTAATTAGAAGCTATTCATTACTTGATTATTTTTATTATCAAATAGAATTTGGTTTTTGTCTATATTTAATCTTTCTTTCTAAAATAACACAAACCCTAAATCAATGTTTTTTTTTGATAAAGTATTTTTAAATTGCAATATTTACACATTTCATACTCATTTTTGGAATTTTAAAAATACCATAATATTCCTTGTTTTATAAAATCACATGTTCCAAATTTCAGGATGGGGCACACAAAAAGGGGCAATTAAAAAAAATCTGATGTGTACCATTCACATGACTTTCTGTACATCTCTGCAACAAATTATTGTTAAAAAGCTTTACTTCTATTTACTCCATGCTAATCAGAAAAAATTAGCAGAAATAGTCTTATTACTTGCTTCCTTGTAAGTAGAAGCGAAATAAGGGAGTAGCATAGGTTAAAGTGTTAGTCAAAAGCTGGTTGCTATATCACTGAAGTTCTTTTGTTTGTATGTACAGCAGTTGACAAATTCCTGTGTGAGAAAAGATACGTTTTTGAAAGCAGAAACAAAAACCGATGAACTCCACGAAAAAAATGTATATAACATAAATTGTGTCTTTTAACGTGCTCTACATTTTTTGTGTGGTAAGTTTTTGTCCATCTCTTACAGTTTAGCAGTTTTTCAAAACTCTGTAAAATTCATCCAGAATAAAGTACTCTTCAGAGGCTATTCCCAGAAAATTCAAAATATACATTTTATTTGTCAGGTAATTATCTCTAATATAAGAAATTTTAATCAAAATCGTTAGAGCCATTTTTGAGAAAATCAAAATTTTCGAAAAAAGTTCCATGTAAAGGGTAGTTGGGGGTGGGGGGGATTTTTCTCAAAATCTTCTTGTCGTATCCCTGGAAGATATTAAACTTAAATACAAAGTTTGGTATTTTACCGACTTTTCGTTTTTAAGTTATCGTGTTCACGGACACACATATGGATCTTTTTCCGAAAATGCTTTTTTTTTAGATAAAGGAAACCCTAAAACATATATTTCTGGTGAAATCTCAGTATCAAATTTTTGGGTGGAGTGCAATACCTTCTCTATACACTATGTACATAGTGTGTATAGAGAAAGTAATAACTTACCCAATGGATTTTGAGACAGACTAAATACACTGGTGGTGGTAGGCCATTGGAGCGTCACAGTAGAACATTCTTATAGTGTATGAATGTACAGATGCTCTAGCATGATTTTATGCATTAGATACACAGCCTTTATAATTATTGTGAATGCACTTATTTTAAACAAAGGTTACTTATATCTCATTTTTAACACAGGACAACTATACTTGCAAACTAGTGCTTCAAATTTTGACACTAGTATGAAAGTATGTAAAGTTCTTGTGCTGCTTATTGGTTTTATTTTCTCATACTGAGACTGTAATACGTCACAATCACTTTGAAAATCCCCATTTGTCACAAAGTAAAACTTAATTGCATGATATTCTTTCTTGCCCATTCTGAAATTCTGTCATTCGCCCATATTGCTATTGTCTGAATGACTGATTAAACATTATCTAAGAATAATTATGATTAGATATAGCATCTTGGGGGCCAATTGCGGGACATAATCAAAATTAGCGGAGCATTGTATATAGTTGTGATGTGTTGACAATGCAGTGTGTACGTAGTGGGACTAATAGAAGGAAAATGTGGCAGTGGTAGACTGATGGTTTCACTAGCAGTGGAAGGCGATTAGGTTGGGTGCATGTTGAACATAAATACCACTGATTTATGGGAACTAATAATTTGAATATTTACATGCATTTAATTGCTGTTGTGCAACAAGTCATCACCATCATTTTCCATTTCATTTTCTGTCAATATTTATAGATTACAATGCACAACAACATACATTTGTAACGTCTCAAATGTGAAATGTCTCTGATTGGCATGTAAAACAGGCTTTATATTGTGAAAAACTTCACTCTTTATCACAAGATGTGATTGGAGCAAAACAGAAATAGGACACATCGACTATTGGATAAGATACCAGCAATTATTTCAGTAGCAACACCTCATAGTACATTTCGATTTCATGCATTAATGAAAATCTGACATTTTTTTCAAACACTGTCTTCACTTTCTTTTTTCACACAATCTAAAACAGATGTCATGTGTATCTGATTAATTGCTTGCACAAGTTCATCGACAACTTTCAGGGCTCGAGGCATTTCAATGTTCGATGTTTCCAAATGTGTGTTATTGTCATAGATATATCAGCAAAGTTCTTCTATGTGAATTGCAAATTTTCATGCAATCCATTTGAAGCAAGAGATTATGCAATCTTGATTGAAGAGCAAGCATTATCATCAAAGGCACTAATTACCTGTAAAAGTTTTGTAATATACATCATACTAAACTGCTGTCGAGCCATGTTACCCAACATGTTACTATAGGTTGTTTTCATGCAGTCGCCAATGCAGGTAGGTCTCTACTCAGTAGGTACGCAACTGGTATCCGCATGTGTCTATATAATGCACCCCAAGATTCTCTCCCTAATTATGATATAGTATAAATATATAAGCACAATAAACATTTTAGAAATAACACATTTAGAGGGATATCATACTATGCATTTCCCAGGAAAATATCAAGTGCTCCAGAAGGGATGTGTCAGCTGGACTTCTGTAATACATGTAAACTGATGCACAAGTGCCAAGTTACACTGAAATTGCTTGATAGCTATGCCTGTATTAATTTAGACATCTTTTGCTCCATAATTTATTACTGTCCCAATCCACCCATAAAGATGATTAAATGTAGATCATGCTGATATTTTTAAATTTTAACTAAGCAATATAAACTACGATCGTCTCCTTAGCACGGTGGTAGCGCAGCTACTAACAAACGGGAGACATTGGTTTGATCCCCAGTACCGGCTTGGGGATTTTTCCCCTGCTGGGAGACCTGGCCCGGGGTGCATTCAGCCTCGTGGGGGGCCAATTGAGGAGCTACTTGATGGAGAAGTAGCGGCTCCAGGTCATGAGGACTGCATTAACCAGCCAGGGGGCTCGAGGCGCTGACCACGTCTCACCCTCCAATACTGGACTCCAACCATGATGTCTGTAGTGGACCAAGAGGGGGACGCAGTGGCCGGGTGGTAGGCCAAGGTTCATCATGAGCTGTCGTGCCATGGAGTTATTATATAATATAAACTATATGAAAAGGCGACAAAAAATGGGTGCAAATCTTCTCTCACCCAATTTGATTCATTTCCAATGCTGTTCAGCTCTTGACATTGTCATCATCACCATCATCATCCACAGTGACAACAAAAATAGAAAAGGTAGTTAGTTTTTGCATTCTTGTTTGAAAACATACACTTGAGTATAGTATGATGAATCAGAAATTTCTCTTCTGTATGCAAAATTATGATTTGAAATCAGAAAAAGCTTGAAACACTGCACTTAGTAAAGTACAATTTTCCAAGTGTAAAAAAAGGTATGGAAAGATTCATTATGCATGTAAAATCTGATGAAAATATTTTGAAAGAAAATTTCTAAGAAAAAGGTACAAAAATTAGTGCTCAAATAGTGTCACTGCACAACAAAGAAATGCCCACCTGGATAGTGTAGTGGTAATTTGTCTACCTCACATTCAACAGGTCGTGAGTTCGAATCTTGCTTAGGGTGAGTTACCCAGATAAAGTTTTTAAGGGGGTTTTCCCTTATCCTGAGAAGACAAATGTCGAGTAAATTTAAGCTCCAAGGACTCTATGATCATTTGAGCATAATTTCACCAATTTCATTCATCATCCGATATGACCAACCAGGTTAAAGGACATTAAGCCAAAAAAAATCCAAAGAAATGCAAGTATCGAGTGGCTCGATAAAACAATTTCAATGATATTTTTATTTGCTTGACAAGGGAAGATCCAACAATATATCGAACTTCTGCCAGCAGATACACTCTTCCAGTGGAAGCAACAGAACAACTTCAATAATTGTAAGAATTAAACCAGGAACTTTTGATTGGAGGCTAGCATGCTAACGTGGCTGAATGTTGATAGGTGATATTGAGATTCATTAATATTGTAGGTCATTATAATCATAGTGATTTGACTTACTTGACTTAATTCCTTAAACTCCTGTTGAGGAGCATAGAGACAAGACAGGGTTTTGCCATCTGATTCTGTTGTGTGCTATGTGCTTCAACTTTCCCCATGAATACCCAAGCCGATCGCTCTCTCCCTCCACTGATCTTCTCCATGTCGTCCTAGGTCTTCCTCTTCCCCTATGGCTTTCCACTCCATGGCTTGTTTAGCAATACTGTCATCAGGTCTGTGCAGTGTATGTCCAAGCCATTGTCACTTCTTTTGATCTGTTGGTCAACCGGCACTTGATCTGTCCTCGTCCACACTTCCTCATTTGACACCACATCTGCCCAGTACAGTCAAACTTGGCTAATCCAAAGTTGAAGCGACCAAGAAAAAAAAAATCGAGTTATTCAGGATTTTGATTTATGAAAGTTTAATTTTTTAAAAATGTTTTTAATTAAAACAGGTCCAAATTAAATGAAATTAAAGAAGGATAACATTAGAGTGTGTACTCACAGTTTTGTAATGTTAAAACTCACTCACTCCACTTACTGGAAGTTTTTTATCCCATGCCTGCTTGGACCACTTTTTAACACATTCATTGATGTCAGGATTTTCGGGCCTTTTGCTCTTTTTTTTTACTTTTGTCACTGTTTGCAACTACACTGTTCAAAATGTTATCTTTATTTTTGAGGTACGTAGACAACGTATTCTGGGGGATTCCAAAGTCTCTTGCAATGTCACACTTTTTTTTAACCCTTTTTCCACTTCATGAATGGCTGCAAACTTTTCAACTAAAGTAACAGTTTTGTAATTTACACATTAGGTTTGGAGAGAGCCATTGTTGGCTCAGTTCACTACTTAAACACACACTGATGATTTTAATGTAAATTGTACACTGTTTAAAAATGCTCACTTTACTGCACAGGAAGTTACTTGCTGCAAACATAGGCCAACAAGTGCCTTGGCCGGCAACAAGTTCCTAGAATTGCACAAAGAAGCTTGAGTAACCCACATTCCTTACCAGTAGGAGAGGGAATTTTAACTACAATATGATGCATTTCCTGGAATTTTGCAAGGGAAGGGAATGGGACCACAGTGTGGTGCAATTGCTGGAATTTATCCAGGAAGTTAAACTAACCAATAATTTTTTCACTCACTCTTTATTGAATATTATATCAACTTATCCAAAAAAATATTAATTTTTAACATTACCTTGTATAGGAATGTCAAGGGACCATGCTAAAAGCTCCAATTATTCACAATTTCCAATTAAAAACGTTTGAATTAATCAAGTTTGACTATATATCCCTAAGATTTGTTCACAAATGTCTGGATCTTTCATGTCAAGGATTTGGTCACTTTCCAAGTTTCACATGCACATAACAGCATAGATTTGACATTGCTATTGAACATCTGTAATTTTGTTCTTGTACTGAATTCTTTAGATCTCCATATGGGACAGAGTGTTGCAAACACGCCCTTAGCTTTATTCAAACAGCTGCCCCTTCATTTGCCGTTATGATGCTTCCTAGATAACAGAAACTATTCACTGCCTCTATCACCTGTCTATCAGCTTTTAGATCATTGAGCTTAGTTTGCCTATCTCTAAAGCTATGAGAAAGTAAGCATAGGTCATTAGCAAAATCCAAGTCTTCCAATCATTCAGTTATAATCGTGTAGTTAAATAAAATTCAGATAAATTAGTCATGCTTCTTCCAAATACATATCTAATGTTGGACAGGTAGAGTCAGACTGAAAGATTCAAGGCCATTGCTGGGATTTTAACCAGGGATCTCCAGATTTCTAGCCAGTTGCTCTGCCACTGAGCTACCAGGCAACATGCTGGCATAGCATTGAATTTCTCAACTGACTCACATGTTTCCCAGTAAACCACAAGGTGATCTCAAATTATTTTGAGATGATAACTCCAAAGGCGACTGACAATGTTGAATTTTTCAGTCTGACTCTACCTATCCAACTCCTGTCCTGCACATGGCTTGTGTGAAAAAACAATTAATCCAATACCAATTGACCATAATAGTTGGCTATATATGAATCCTGGGTCTAAAGTACTTACAACATTGTAAGTCGCCATTGGGGTTGTCATCTCAAAATAATTTGAGATCACCTTGTGGTTTACCGGGAAACATGCAAGTCAGTTGAGAAATTAAATGCTATGCCGGCATCTTGCCATGATAGCTCAGTGGCAGAGCAACCAGCTAGAGATTGGGAGATCCATGGTTCAAATCCTTTCTATGGCGTTGAATTTTTCAGTCTGACTCTACCTATCCAACTCCTGTCCTATGCATGGTTTGTGTGAAAAAACAATTATTCCAGTACATAACTAATGTATTACATTACCAATAGCAATTGTGAGCCAGCCAAAGTAATTGTGTGTGTGTGCCTTGGAAGTCTTGGACAATATGTGTGTTTCGCTGCTCCAATCAAGGAGAATTCAGAGAGGAGTTAACAGTAACACTGAGAAAAACACATACTAGTCTAGGCATACTCATTTCAATCGTCGTAAGATCTCTATAGATATAGCTGCTTCATGACCAGCTTAAAAAATCTGATGTGTTCCATTATCATGATCTCTGTAACAAAGTATTGTTAATATGCTTATTGTTCTATCTACTTTATGCTAATTGAGATAAACATTAGCAGGAATGATCTTATTACTTATTTCCTTATAAGAAGAAGGGAAATAGGCAAATACACTAGTATAAACTGACAGTCAAATGTTTTAAAATGGGGTTGCTATGGGATTGAAATTTGATTATATGCGTATTCAGGAGCTGACAAGTTTCCATAGGAGAAAAGTATAAGTATTTTAAAACTGAAACCAATAACAAGAAATATCTCAAAAAATGCTCAACTCCACAAAAAAAATGTGTTATGCAAAATTCCACAAAATTCATCCAGAATAAAGATGTCTTCAGAGGCTATTTCCAAAAAATTCAAGATATATATTTTATTTTTCGTGTAAATGTCTTTATATATAATATTTTAATCAAAATTGTTAGAGCCATTTTTGAGAAAATCAAAATTTTCACTTTTTTCCATGTAAAGGGTGGTTGGGGTGGGGGAAGTTTCTTGAAAATCTTTGTGTCACATCCTTGGAAGATACTGAACTTAAATACCAAGTTTGGTATTTAATGAACTTTTCATTTTTGAGCTATGCTAAACACACATACACATGGACTTTTTTCTAAAAACGTTTTTTTTTGGATTCAGGGTTCCTAAAACATGTATTTCTGGTGAAATCTTGGTATTGAATTTTTGGGTGGATTACAATACCTTCTCTATATACTATGTACATAGGATGTGTAGAGAAAGTAAAAAAAAAATTGGAACAGGATTATTTCTAAAGGGCTTATTAATGTAAGGTTTCTGGGGTAAAAACCTCTTTTAGCGCTGCATTTATTGATTTATACTCTAAACAAAGGAATTTATAATCAGATTCAAAATGACATAATATAACGGTTATAAAATGGGTCGAATTTACACTTGAATTGCTTCACTAAGTAATAAATTACCTGGACATGTTTTGCAGGTGTATGTTGCCTACATCATCAACAGATTTCACCTGACCGCCTGCGGTGCCATAAGTAGTTAAAGCAGGCGTTAAACACTACAAAAGAAAAAATGATTTCACCTGTATGTGTACAGAATATATTTTATATAACAGATGAGCAACCATTAATAAGAATAGTCAAGTGCACAACCACTATACAAGAAATAACTGCAATCTCTTAGACACACAAATAAAAGTTTCACTGAAAGGGATGTTGGTTCAAAAGGTGCAATTTTATTCAATAGGTTACCAGTAGCATTAAAAAATTTAGTCAACGCCCAAATATGCGCTTCAAACATAAGCTGAAAGAATATCTCATTAATAAGTGTCTGCATAATTTAGGTGAATTGTAAATAGCACATTGTAAGTAGTGGTATGTATATTATTTATGTTATGTAACAAATCAGCTGTCCAATGACAACTGTACAATGTGCAAAAGATTTACTGGGTCATTAATTAGTAAAAATGATATTATTATTACTAAGTCCAAAACCTAAAGTCAGTACCTGTGTATACAAGTATGTAATAGCTGTAAACATTGTACCTCACAAATCCTTTGTTAGCAAGTCTTAGAAAATGTATTTTGTAGCCCAGTTACAAAACATTACCATTCTTCAATAGGTGCAAAAATTATTCAGTGTAGTAAATTATATGTTTAGCTCCTTCCTCCATTATGGCTCTTTACATGCAGTCTATATATATTTTTTTTTCTTCTAGCTAACCTGGTTGGTCATATCGGACGATGAATGAAATTGGTGGAATGGTGCTCAAATGATCTCGGGGTCCATGGAGCTTAAAGTTACTCGACATTGTCTTCTCAGGATAAGGGAAACTTCCCCCCCCCCAAAAAAAAAACCTTATCCGGGCAACTCACCCTAAGCGAGTTACGAACTCATGACCTTTTGAATGTGAAGCAGACACACTACCCAGGCAGGCCAAATTTCTTTGTGGCTGATATTGCTTGCTATATATTGAAGTCAGAGTGTGGATTTTTGTATTAGTTCTAGTGATTTGATTTTATTACATTTTCAGAAGTTTGTAACTTCTGAAATTCATACTAATGATCTTTATTCTATTATCCATGACTTTACACCTCCACTGGCAACATTCTTTTTTTTCCATATACACACAGTGTATGTAACTCCTCTGACACTCAAAGCATCAACAACAAATATGTTCAAAATCTTCATTATATCTCAGTATTCCTAATCATTTAACCAGTTTTGTATTCTTTAATTATGTTAGTTTCATCATAATTACATAGAAAATATTTTATTTTACCTTTCCTTTCCTTCCCATTTCTTTTAAGTTAGAAGTTTCCTTTTCAATATTAGTAATTTTGTTTTCAATTTCTTTTACAGCTGAAAGATGAAGTTCTGGTTGTTACCTGCTGTGCTGCTTGTCACAGCATATGAGCTAGATGTAACATCAGCTAATAACAATCATTATTATGATTGGCAGCAAAAGCACTGGGTGTCCTCAAATGTAAGCAGCATTCACTTTAAGTTTACATAATCATTTCACTTTAGTACATCTTTACATCCTTTTAAATTCCATCGTAGAAATTAGGTTGGAACTGGCAGTTCTTAGGGCTCTCAGCGTCACAGACAAAAATCTCCCCCACCTCTCTTACAGAATAGGATATAGGTTATATAACAGATACTTTATGCACTGTGACCTATGGGAGATCTAAGAGAAGGAAGGAATGAAATGAAGAGACCACGGAGACTGCATATAAGTGCATCCAGAAAGTAAATTTCCATATTTTTTTTAAAACAAAGACAATATACAACCTTTATAAGCAACATGTACAGCAATGTTTAAGCTATTTTTCAAGATAATCACCAAAAGAATTGAGACACTTGTCATATCGTGGGATCAACTTTTGTATTCCTGTGTTGTAGAAGTCTGCTGCCTCTGAATGGATTTAGCAAGTGACAGTTCGTCATTGCCAAAACACTGGCTGGCAGACAGGAATTTCTCAAGAAACTTGTCTCCATCATCATGATACCGCTGTAGAAATGTCAGTGCTGCTTCTAAACATTTTGTTTTGTGCTCGGGTTTCCTTCTTGGCATACAATTTCTTGAACAACAGATGCTTAGTGACAATTGCATGCCACAAGGATTGCGATATCTATTGTCCTCCATGGTGTAATGGTTACTATGCTAACTTCATATACCCAAGGTCGTAGGTTCAAACCCAACAGAGAACAATGGATATTTTCGAGTGTAAAAATCCTTAGCATGGCTTCTTTCGGAAGGGAAGTAAAGCCGTTGGTCCCATGTCGTAGATTTACAGCACGTAAAAGAACTTCAAGCCTGATAGATAGGCCTCTGAGCAAAATTAAGCGGTCTTTCACGCCCAATTTAGAATGGGATGCTAAGAACCACAGTAGTTACAGAGCATCCATAAATAACATGCCATTTCATTTTTTCACAATATCTGCAGAAAATGGCAGTTGAGCTCCTTATAATTGTGAGGTGAAGGTTCTCCACAATGCACTACCACACCAGCTCAACTAGGTGATCATTGATGAGGGACAGTAGGCCACTGCACTCTTCATTTTGGACACTTTGACGACATTTGACAAAAAGTCTACACCAGCGACACTACATCTGTTTGTTCTTGATGTTCTGCTTGTAGACCTGACAAATTTTGATCGGCACTTTGATTTGTGCAGCAAAGAACTTTAACACTGATCGAAACTCGCAGGCAGAAGGACAAATAAGAGATGCCATATCGGGGGACTGCTATTATGCTACTGGCACCAGGTGGGACCTGTCCAGCCAGCATATGAATAATACTCATAGATCTGTTATGCATACAGGATTTTCCCAGCTAAATACGTTTACTTTAAAGGAAACCAAATCAGGAAACTTACTTTATGGATGCGCCTCATACCACAAAAATGTATGGAAGTCCCTAACAGTTCCTGATTAGAAGACCCATCTCACTTTTGGAGCTGCCCAGAGAGAGCAATAAATAGCCTGTTTTCCTTTGAGCAAGTATCCGGAGTGTCTATATATGCCACAATTCCTAGAAGCTCACCTGAAACATGAGAAGGAAAGGTAATGAAACAAAAACGCTGATAAGGAAATCATGGTAGATGAGAAATCACCTCAGCATCTGCCTATGGCCAGGAAAAACAACAGAGGATTCAAGATTGGGTGGAGGTGGGGGGAGGTTGGTGGGAATCAAACTGTGTATGTGAATCTCACTTGGGCACACCACAAACCACCTTGCTCTGAACCGTGTTTTATTATTTTTGATAATTCTTCCATATTATTATTATTATTATTATTATTATTATTATTATTAACATAGTTATATTAACCTTTATCACCACTTCTGCCACCTCCGTCGCTGCGACCACAATTAACAAGAAGTTAATCAGCTTCTGTAATAAAAGTTTGTAGAAAAGCAGGTTGATAAAGTCATGTGAGTGCAACACTTTTTTTTATATTTTCTTATATCTTCTTATAACTTTCCACAATCTCCTTAGGACATTTGGAATACTTGTTGCTCACAAGCCAGCATGCCTATTCCAGGGCTGTTTGAATACAAATATAATTCCTTTCTTTATTTTTTATCACAAATAACTTGAATGACTCCAAGGCTTAAATATGCACTCATTGCTGGACAGCATATTAAAAGCTTTAAACTCCATATCCACAAGCTTAGATTGATCAACTATTAGTATCTAGGCAGGATTAAATTTTTAATTTTAAAAACTAGCTTCCTGATAATACAATAGGTTCCATTACCTTGAAGCTGTTATAAAAGTGGCTTTCCTTAAAACACACAGAATAAGCATTGCGTGATAACTCATGGTAAACCTTAAACCATGAAACTTACCATTTACAATTTATTCACAGGAGCCTTACGTTGGAGGATATCCAAAGCCAGAGTTCCCATGGTTACCAGCTGCTCCATGGAAAGCATCACAGTCAGTGCCAATTCCAGCACCTTCTGCAGCTGCTCGACTTGCAAGATACATTTCTCACAATGCTGGTATGTAATATATATTTCTTATCCTTTGTATTTTGCAGCTAGGTAATTTGTGAGTCTACTTATTTACTGCCTTAATTGCAGATGTTGCTTCTGTAGCAACGGTTTCTGTTATTCCTAGTGTCCGTGGATATCCCTTCATGAGCATTCATCCTACGAGTGATGGCCCAAAGAACAAAGCATCAGGTGTACCCTTTTTCTATTTTGCTGGAATGGATACAGCAGCACAGGATCTTTTTGTAAGTTGAAATGATTGTAGTTTCTTAGAAAATTCTGCATGTAACCAATTTTAGGTTACATAATCATAATAAACACAAGGATAGTTTGACAAGCCTGGTAAATTTCCATGAAAGAATGGAACATTTCTGTTCTGGCTTCATGGTTGGTAAGCTTGATTATTCAAAGTATCCAATAAAAACTTCAACAGTGTACAGCTTACAGTTCATTGTTGACAGTCATCTGAATTGGTCAATGTGTTGACTGCACTTGAAAATGGAGGAAATCAAATTTTGTGCTGTTATTAAACATTTTCATCTGAAGGGTTGGATTGCCACACAAGTCAAAACAGAATTTGATGAAGTTCACATGGATTCTGCACCATCACTGAAGACCATTTACTGTTTGATTAATGAATTTAAAGTGATCGAACAAGCACTGAAGACAAAATGAGCTCTGGCTACTATATGAAGTCACCACACAGAAAACCTTTGGCAAAATTCATGATATGGTAATGCAAGACTTTTGAATAAAACTTTGCAAGTTTGCTGAGAATGTAGGTATCTCAACTAAGGGAGTGCATAATACCCTGCTCTGAGAATTGGCTATGAAGAAGCTATATAAGGTGGATGCTGTGATTGCTTACAGTTGACAAAAAGTGCATCTGGAACATTTCAACAATGTCTGATGATGTTTAATCACAATCCACCAAACTTTTTGTGTGGATTTGTGACTGTTGATGAAACCTGATTCCATCATTACATACCAGAGTCAAAACGGCAGTCAAAACAATGGACAAAGGCTGTTGAAAGTGCACCAAAGATGGTAAAGATCATTTTTCAGTTGGTAATGTGATGGCCACTGTTTTTTGGGATTACCAAGGAATAATCCTCATAGGTTACTTGGAAAAAGGCAGAAGTATAACTGAACCCCATTATGCTTCATTGTTCAATCATTTGAAACTTGCAATGCGTGAAAAAAAACCAAGCTTGGCACGTAAAAATTAGTCTTTCCATCAGGATAATGTACTGCCCCACATATCAGTGATAACAGTGGTGAAAGTATATGAATTGGGTTTTGAATTTGTTCCTCATCCAGCCTATTTACCAGACTTAGGCCCAAGGGACTTCTTCCTGTTTCCTAACTTGAAACTTTGGCTCAGTGGGAAGAAACTTTCATCAAATGAGGAAGCAATAGTCTCAGTCAATGAGTATTTTGCAGAGTTTGAGAGAATCTGTTTGTCTAATAGGATGAAAAAGCTGGAGGATCGCTGGACCAAGTGTATATCCCTCAAAGACCATGTCAAGAAGTAAGCTGACAAGCAAACATTCTCATGGGGCAAATAAAAATGTGCTTCTCTTTTCTTCCAACATGTTTGTATTGTCAAAACAAGTGCTTATACACATTGTTATAACACAAGTGTGATTACTTTGAAAGTTATTTATATATTAATAAGAGGGGGTGACGTTTGTTTTCTTGTGAGAAGAAATCAAATTTCTTACCTTAATTGAAGCTTCTCGGGAGTACTACATATCTCCAATTGTGGTTATTATTCCTGAACATATTCCCTGTAGTAATGGTATTCCACAAAAAAGTGTGTAAAAATAATTTCACTGTATACCATCCACACCTAATAACCGACACTTTTTCACATTTATCACATAGTCCTTACAAATGCTTAAAGCAATAATCCATTGTGTTTTGCAAATGGTTTTGGTTTTTTTCTGGTAGTCCAGCCAGCAGCCAACCATGCTGGAAGAACTATGTGATAAAAGCGTCAGTTATTAGATGTAGATGGTGTACAGTGAAATTATGTTTTACACACTTTTTTGTGGGATACAATTACTACAGGGAATATGCTCAGGAATAATAACCACATTTGGAGATGTGTAGTACTCCCAAGAAGCTTCAATTATGGTAAGAAATTTCATTTCTTCTCACATGGAACCAATGTCATCATCTCTCCCACTCTTATTAATATATAACTTGCAAAGTAATCCTTATGATTTATAAACTTTTGTATAAGCACTTGATTTGACATTACAAACATATTGGAAGAAAAAAAAATCACATTTTTTCTTGCTTTTTTACCAGACTTATCAAACCACCCTCATGGAGAACTTGTAAAGAAATTGTTTTATTTATTGACTCTTCTATTTATGTTTACTGTTGCACCAATCACAATTACAGTTTTAAAAACTAAGTAGGCATATTCAAGAATTGTTCCCAATGTTTGGTCCAGCCCTTGGCAAGTTTGTTGTTTTGAAAACAACTAGAAGCCCTGAAGCTGAATGTGGCATGAAAACATATCCAGTACTATCTTTATTTCTTTCTTTAAGAAGCAATTGCATGTAATGCTTCCAAGTTCTTATATAAAGATTAAAGATAAATGTTTATTATGCAAGCTGCTATATTTTCATTCGCATATGGCAGAAATCAGAATACTTTTGCACTTAAATCTTTTCTTTATATAATTTGTATAACATAACTGCTTTAATGATGTTAATGATTTCATGTTTTAGCAAAACTACCATGCTTCAGTAATGCTTACCCAGCCAGATAGTCATTTCTGTCGTGAGAAAAAGATGGATCCTGAGGATCCAAGGTGTACTTATCTTGTACTCACAGGAAAGCTCAAAAAGGTACTAAAGCATTTTATATTATATCTCTTGCACGGTTTAGATTATATTTTTTTGTTTGGAAATCATAATACTTCATAATAACTTCAACACATTTCTGTTTCTTTTCACTTTCGCATTATGATTTTCAACACTTATCCTCCAGTGATCATTCAATGCAAGGTCTAAGCACCAAATTCTTTACAGGTAGGATGTGTATTTATGTGACACAGATTTGCACGTATTAAGATCACCATAGCTGGTGCCAGTTCACAACAAACTGACATCCAGACTCTCAAACAAGCACACCAACAAACCAGTATATTGAGTTTTTTACAACTTATTAACTGTTTGTGTTCATTGTTTAGCTTTGTGCTGAACTGACTGCTGAATCACTTATTCATCACAAGATGCATGAATGGGAATATGATTTGATTGCTTATTTTATGTGGTATTTCCTACTGTTCAAAAAGAACAATATTTTCATTTTAACCTTCATTTTAGGTGAAGATCCCATCACCTGAATTGCCATATGCAGAAGAAGCAATGTTCACTCGACATCCTTTAATGAAGACTTATTCTCCAGGTAATGAAGTTCTTTAACTTTGTATGCTTAAAATTCACTTCATGCTGTTGTTTCTTTTGGTGTGTATGTGTGTTTGCATAAGAGAGAGAGACAGACAGACAGAGGGTGAGTGAGAGTGAGTGTGAGAGAGTGTGAGTGCAAGTGAGAGTGGGTGAGAGTGAGATAGTGTGAGTGAGGGTGAAAGAGTGTGTGTGTGTGTGTGTGTGAGTGTGTGTGAGAGAGAGAGAGAGAGAGAGAGAGAGAGAGAGAGACAGAGAGACAGTGTGTGATTGAGAGAGTGAGAGAATGTGTGAGAGAGTATGTTAGAGAGAGAGAGTATGTGAGAGACAGTGAGAGTGAGTGAGTAAGAGTGAGAGTGTGTGATAGAGTGAGAGAGAGAGAACAGTATAACCAAAAATAGCAAAGGACCTGATAAATATTAAACTTGATATTTTAGTTTTGTGTCTTCCACAAAGACTTTCTAGTAAATCTTTTTTACATAAAAGTACTTATTATTTCTGCAAGTCTAGGAATTGTTAGGAAATAGTTTGCCAGCTACTGAATGGGAATAGAAGTTGGAGTCACTAAATAAAAGTGGAGGAGAGAAAAAGTTCTTCATGCAACAACTTCTTTGAAAACTTTTGTGCCAAATGATTTTTTACATTTAGTCTTATGCTCCTGTAAATCTGTTTGGAAAAATTGAATCAGGTCTTGTTTAAAGAGCATAAGTCCATAGAACCTAATTTTAAGACATAAAAAAGTTATTTATCAACCGGTTAATATTTTTTCTTGTAAATTGCACTATTCTCATGATTCATGTTTAACTGTAGGATATAAGTTCTTTAATTTTAATGCAATTTTACATATAGATTAAGGTGTTTAAAATACATGGACTTAATTCCTTTTAACAACTCATTCTTGAATTCTTGGAACTGTTTTTATATAAAAGCCCTTTTCTTTTGTGAACTTGTAGAACTTCCGATTGAACTATTCTTTTCCATTGTCACAGCAAAATTCTTTAATTCTTTACCAATCTGGTTTTGCATTAATCTTGCATATTCCACTAGGCAATCAAGCACTTTACTTTTATACTTAATGCAATATACATTAGCAACTCAGCTGTAATCATCTATAAATGTTACAACACTTCTCTCGCCATTACAGCTTGTAGGACTTAGTGGACCAATTACATCATTATGTATGATTTCTATTATATTCACTCTTTTTAGATTTCTTTCAAAAGGTAAATTACACATTTTGTTTGTTAAACATATCTCACACATTGCATATTCAGTTTCAATTCCATCTGGTAAACCATCTAGTACTTTAATTTTACACATCTTTTCCAAATTAATGAAATTGATATGACTAAGAATTCTACACTACTTTTCTTTGTTTGATACTTGAAAAACCCTTGTTACTTTTTATCATAAACTAACTTTTCATTTAATATGAACAATTTTCTCTCAACAATTGCAATAACCCCTTATTTTTACCATAAATCTCTGCTCCCTCTTTTTAAATATTACATTTTTATTCTGATTAGTATTTGACGAAATGCTCAACAAATTTTTATTCATGCTTGGAACACAGTAAACATTTTTAACTTCTATTTCAACCCATTTACCATTTACATTAAACAACAGTAACACATTTCCCATTTTAATATAACTTTCAATGAAAAACCATCATGTACTTTTACATTCACTGGTGAGTCTAATTCTGTACAACTGGAATAGTATCTTTCATTGTTAATTATGTGATCTCAACATTCACTAACAACTATTACACAGTTTTCTTGAATTTAGCATCACAATATTTATTCATCAAATTAGCCATCACTTGAACATGAAATGACATTTTATCTGACCTCTTCTCAGATGTCTGCATCTGGGGTTGTCCTCATGTTGTTCCTTGCCAGTTGTAGATTCCCCTCAGGTTGCTGTTTCCTCTGAAATTGAGTCTACCTTTGTAATTTGAGTACTTCCCTTCGCTTTTATTTGTAGGACAATCTCTTTGATAGTGACCAGGTTGTTTGTACCCATAACACAGATTTCATTCTTCTTTACTGCAAAGGATTGGATATCTTCTTGACTTACTTTTCTCATCTTGAATTCCAAAATTAGCTTTGATTTCACACATTCTATGGATTTTTACTTTTCAGGTACAGCATCTAGAATATCCACTACATGAACATCACTTTCAGGCATACATAATAACAAGTAGTTCAGTTTATCCTCCTCTGAAATGTTCTCCCTGACGTTATGTAGCTCATTAATATGCCTTTCAAAAATTTTCAAAAATTCTCTGGGGTCTTGATTCTCTTCCATCTTTAAGCTTAGCAATTTTCTCTTTACACAACAGTTTATTCGCACTTGACTTGCTGAATAAAGAGCATCAAACTTTTGTAGCATTTCCCTTGCAGTACTTTCCATAATGATAATCTCCAATTGCTCATTGCTGACACTGTTAACTGTGTAATTCTTTGCCTTAACATCCATTTTCTTACATTCGGCATCCATTACATTCTCTGGTTTTAATTGTTTTCATCACTTTGCTACATCCTTTAATTTTTAGGTATAATTGTAGGCGATATCACCACTTATTGTAGCCTGTGGCATCAAACACCATCAGATTGAATTCTTCTTTATTCTCAGCCATTTTCAACATTTTTCTTTAAATCCAAACCAGTGTTGCTACCATGTTAGAATGCCCCTGAATCCTGGGAACTGGTTGGGTAGCAGTATTTGAAACATTTTCTATATATATTATTATTCAATATATTATTTCTCACACATTCTTTTAGATTCTCTTCTTTAGATTTGTACAATTTATTATGTAACTAATTTAAGTCAAATATGAAAATGAAATGGCCTGTTATTTATGGACGCTCTTTAACTGCTTTGGTTCTCAGCGTCCCATTCTATACTGGGCGTGAAAGATCGCTTAATTTTGCTCAGAGGCCTCTCTTATCAGGTTTGAGGTTCTTTTACGTGCCATAAATCTACGACACGGGACCCACAGCTTTACTTCCCTTCCAAAGGAAGCCATGCTACGGATTTTTACGCCCGAAAAAATCCATCGTCCTCCGCCGGGTTTGAACCCGCGACCTTGGGTATATGAAGCTAGCATGGTAACCATTACACCACGGAGGGCGACTTAAGTCAAATATGGACACTATAGTATCACTTACTTAAATAATAATAAATTAAAAGTTTAACTGTATAAACCACTTCACATCATACCTTGTTGATAATTGTACAATTTATTTACTTTCACTGCTACACATGTAGCTTGCTAAACCTATACTGTGTTTTTATCTTCTTTACTAAAAACTATTTTGTAAATATTCCTATATTATTGTAAATATTTTGTAAGTTACTATTTGACAATGCCTATGGCTATTGTAAGATTGCTGGCTGCTTAATAAATTAAATTAAAATCCTTTTCATTACAGCATTTACAATGTAGCCACACTAGAAAAACTAGATTACATTTCCAACAAACCTGATGATAGGTAGGTAGGCAGTCGGGCAGATGAATGGTGATTTATTAACCAAAAGAATTACAAAAATTCAAAGGCTTTGTTAGATACTGAAACTATTTACATTTGAAAAATGTATTATACATTATATTACAACTTATACAAATACATATGTTATACTACAATGAGGTAAAGTCGGGGAGATCCATAGTGATCCCTGACAGCCAGCAGATAAGAGGCATGTCTGTCTCTCTACCAATAGATTCATGCTACGTAAGCAATGATGTCATCCATGTTACAATATGTAACAAACATTCCTCAATGTAATTTCAATTGGATCGAGTATCCCTTGTACTGCGCTATTTTGCTTTGCTACAGATTTTTATCGTGTTTTAATGTACTATTGTGCTGTGTGTTAGTGTTTTAGTTTGTTTGTTGGAAAATTGCCTATTGTCCTGGACAGGACAAAATGGCAACAATGTGATGGAGCGGCCACAAAGGCAGCTGTCAGAGATCACTATGAATCTTTCTGACTTTAGTCATGATCTCATCAACACTATAAAACATTTGATTGATGTTTGGAGGAGTTTAGTAACAGTGACGGTCAAATTATATGTGATATTAATTTGTTGAGTTGGTTTTTTAACACTACGTCACTTACATTCTTATTATGAGGGACTAGTTTCGGAAGCCTATGCTTCCATTTTCAACCTCACGGGTCCAACTGCCATTGCTGGTTGCGTTTCCTTGTGTTCTCTTCTCTGATGGCAAAGTGATGAACTTCTTAACTAAGCTGTCTACTGGCAGGATTTCAAAGTTTATTACGTGATCTTTGTTTTTCCATATGAGGATGTTTTCTCAGGTTGTGAGTTTTATGTGTCCTGAAATGGTTTTTAGCAATTTTGGATTTGGATCTAGGCTATGGTTTTCTTTCCAGAAGTGAAATACTACTGCCAATTTATCTTCTTGTTTCAATTTTAGGTTTCTAAAGTGCTCTTTGGATCTGATTTTTAAAATTAATAAATTTACCTATGAGCACAACTGAATTCAACGAGTTAAAAACCATTATTCAAACAGCAGAACAAAATGGATACAGCAAGAACCTTGTATACAAGAAACTCAACAAAGCAAAGTGGGGAAAAACCATAAAATAAATAACTACCCTAACAACAGGAAAAAATAATATAAACACATTCAAAAAATTCACCACCCCCGAGCATTTAGAAAATTCAAAAAATTCTTCAAAGAATAAAACATCACCCTGGCTCCAATAAACAGATTTTCTGTCATAAAGTTACTAAATTCAAAAATAAAAGATGAAATCTCACCAGAAAATAGATCAGGAATATATCAAATTAAATGTACAAATTGTGAAAAGCTCTACATAGGACAAACAAAAAGAGGTTTAAAAATCAAATCCAAAGAGCACTTTAGAAACCTAAAATTGAAACAAGAAGATAAATTGGCAGTAGCATTTCACTTCTGGAAAGAAAACCATAACCTAGATCCAAATCCAAAATTGCTAAAAACCATGTCAGGACATATATAACTCACAACCTGGGAAAACATCCTCATATGGAAAAACAAAGGTCACGTAATAAACTTTGAAATCCCACCAGTAGACAGCTTAGTTAAGAAGTTCATGATTTCGCCACCAGAGAAGAGAACACAAGCAAACACAACCAGCAATGGTAGTTGGACCCGTGAGGTTGAAAATGGAAACATAGGCTTCTGAAACTAGTCCCTCATATTAAGAGTGTAAGTGACGTAGTGTTAAAAAACCAACTCAACAAATTAATATCACTATAAAACATGATTTAATAGGCGATGCTTAACTTTATGTTTGAGCTGTTTCTGATATAATAGTCTCCATTGGAAGTTTGTCATAAAGTGAAATACTCTACAGGCAGATTTTACTATTTTGATATTGCAGATGTAAATTTTGAGATCCCCTGGTATTATATGAGTGGTAATGTGTGACAAATTTGCTGCACCAGTGTGCCTGACATTTTGTGTGTTGTTCCTCCCCTTCAACTGCATCACATTTGTCTGTTGCAGGTGTTGCCAACTGCACCTATTTCATATGTTACACCCATAAGCATGGCAGCAGTGATTTAGCTACTTTAACCAAATATTACCTGTTGTACTATATTCTACCTCATTGATAAATATGTTTTCATTCATTTCAGACAAAAAGCATACACTATTAACTTCATTATATATGATTGCCAGGCTTTTAGACCATGGTCTAAATGTTTTCTTCACAGATGAATAAAATATTTGGACCACATCCTGGCAAGCACATGTAATGAAGTCGACAACACTGGCTGTGAAAGCCTAAGCATTTATGTAGCATACACTGCCATGTTCAATAGCTAAAATTAAAATCAAGATTAGAAGTGCTAAATCTGATGTATTTCTTTTTTGTTTCAGATCATCATTGGTATCTTGCAAAGCTTAAGATAGAGCAGGTGGCTCTTATGAGCTATTCAACAGGCCCCAGATTTATCAATGTCAGAGAATACTTCTGGGCAACTCCTGAACTTGTGAAACCAAATCAGTAATTTGACACATAAAATATGTAATGAAATGTATACCTAATAAAAAAGAAAGAATTGTAACAATAAAACTATTTTTGAATACCCATGTGGCAAATAATTACTGCCCAATGTGACTTGTGGTCACAATCCACTAGTTTATTTATTTATTTTTAGCCTGACATCCTTTAACCTAGTTGATCATATCGGATGATGAATGAAATCAGTGATATGATGCTCAAATGATCTCAAGGCCCATGGGACTTAAAGTTGCAAGACAAGTTTCCCCAGAGATAGAAATCACAGGGGGGGTCAGGTTGGGGGAATGAGGGGGCCACAAATCTCTACTATAATTTTGACCTGAAACACTTTCAATTGTTCTCATCAAAAGATTGGCTGTATGAGCTGTTGCAGAGTCTTGTTGAAAAAAGGCAAAATCACGCTCCCTGTCTGTTAATTCTCTAAAAAAAAAGGAGGCAAAATTGTGTTCACATATGGACAGGTGTCAACTGTTGACTCACAGAAGTTGGGCCTATAACTCTTTCTCCGCTAATGGTGCACCATACACCAATTTTTTCATCTTGAAAGGGCATTGTATGAGCATATTAGGTTTCTCAGAACTCCAATAATGATTATTTTATGTACACACATCCATGAAGGTGGAACCAAGCCTCATCCGTGAAAAATATTAAATGTGGGTCGATTTCACCACTGTATACACTATTGAGAGTCCACTCACTAAATGTGTTAACATATACGCATCATAAATAAACACATGCTGTGCAGTTGAAAACAAATGTTAAGCCATAATACACTTTGTGGCTAATTACAGGACAAAATAATAAAGCACATTGGTAATAACTCAAACACATGTTATCACCGTCAGCTCAATACTGCACTTCAGAACAGAGAAAAACAAGTCAGCACTGTGACCTTGAGTACAGGAGCTGTGAGTTATCATGTTTCCATGTTCACAGTGGAAAAACACTGCGCAGGGGTTCGGATGTATTTGAATCACACAGTACTTCATTTCAATGACAACATATCATGGATCCAGATGATAAGATTTACAAAATTTTGCCACTTTTACAAGCTGTAATAAGCAATTTCTAAACTATACCCATTTGATGTGCAATTCAAGGACAAATATAGACTAAAGAATTATATAAAGAATAAGTGGGGATACAAATCATTCCTGTAACGTGATTCATCAGCAACTGAATATAATTTTGAATTATATAAGGAAAGGTGGCTCATAGCCCTTCTATATCAGACATTGGTGTAAGTGGAAATATTCTTTGCCTGGCAACTGTGATACTAAAACATGCTTTCCACAGTCTTTATTTTGATAATGGTTCACAATTGTAGATCTGGAGGTTGAACTGTGAAATCTAGGAATAGGCTATGCAGTTTGCTGCAATGTGTGAACCTAAAAGCTGTAAAGTGGAACAACAGTAAGCCCTCATACTTACTCAACATATTTGTTGATGCTCATCCAACATCAAGAATACAGCTGTGGGATAAGACAAAAAATCTGATGTGTACCATTCACATGACTTTTCTACATCTCTGCAACAAATTATTATTAAAAAGCCAATGCTTCTATTTACTTCACTCTAATCGAGAAAAAAATAGTAGAAATAGTCTTATTACTTGCTTTCTTGTAAGTAGAAGCAAAATAAGGGAGTACCATAGGTTAAAGTGACAGTCAAAAGCTGGTTGCTATGCGACTGAAGTTTCTTTTTTTATATGGACTGAGTTGACAAATTCCTGTATGAGAAAAGTATAGGTTTTTCAAAGCTGAAACCAAAAACAACGAATATCTCAAAAGTGAAGAACTCCACGAAAAAAATGTATATGACATAAATTGTGTGTTTTATCCTGATCTACATTTTATGTATAGTAAGTTTTTGTCTATCCCTTATGGTTTGCCAGTTACGCAAAATTCAGTAAAATTTATCCAGTTATCCTTCAGAGGCTATTACCAGAAAATTCAAGATAAATATCTTTAATATAAGATATTTTAATCAAAATCGTTAGAGCCATTTTTGAGAAAATCAAACTTTTTGAAAGTTTTTCCTACACACACACATGCACACGCACATGCACACACACACACACACATACGCTCACGCTCGCACAGGACCTTTTTCCAGAAATGCTTTTTTTGGGATTCAGGGGGACCCAAAACATGATTTTCGGTGAAACCTTGGTATCAAATTTTGGGTGCATTATAATAGCTTTTCTATACACTCTGTACATAGTATGTGTAGAGAAAGCAAAAAATAAAAAAATGTGTTCCATTCACATGAATTTCTCTACATCTCCACAACAGATTATTGTTAAAAAACTTATGCTTCTATTTGCTTCACTCTAATCAGGAAAAAAATAGCAGAAAACAGTCTTATTACTTGCTTCCTTGTAAGTAGCAGCGAATTAAGGGAGTATCGTAGATTAAATTGACAGTAAAAGCTGGTTGCTATGCGTCTGAAGTTCCTTTGTTTGTATGGACAGTAGTTGACAAATTCCTGTATGAGAAAAGTATAAGTTTTTCAAAGCTGAAACCAAAAATAATGAATATCTCAAAAGCGATCAACTCCATGAAAAAAATGTATATGACATAAATTGTGTGTTTTATCCTGATCTACATTTTATGTGTGGTAAGTTTTTGTCTATCCCTTATGGTTTGCCAGTTATGCAAAATTTAGTAAAATGTATCCAGTTATCCTTCAGAGGCTATTACCAGAAAATTCAAGATATATATATTTTATTTGTTGTGTAAATATCTTTAATATAAGATATTTTAATCAAAATCGTTAGAGCCATTTTTGAGAAAATCAAAATTTTTGAAAGTTTTTCCTACACACACACATGCACACGCACATGCACACACACACACACACATAAGCTCACGCTCTCACAGGACCTTTTTCCAGAAATGCTTTTTTGGGATTCAGGGGGACCCAAAACAGGATTTTTGGTGATACCTTGGTATCAAATTTTGGGTGCATTACAATAGCTTTTCTATACACTCTGTACATAGTATGTGTAGAGAAAGCAAAAAAAAAAAAAAAAAATGTGTTCCATTCACATGACTTTCTCTACATCTCCACAACAGATTATTGTTAAAAAACTTATGCTTCTATTTACTTCACTCTAATCAGGAAAAAAATAGGAGAAAACAGTCTTATTACTTGCTTCCTTATAAGTAGAAGCGAATTAAGGTAGTATCATAGATTAAATTGACAGTAAAAGCTGGTTGCTATGCGTCTGAAGTTCCTTTGTTTGTATGGACAGTAGTTGACAAATTCCTGTATGAGAAAAGTATAAGTTTTTCAAAGCTGAAACCAAAAATAATGAATATGTCAAAAGCGATCAACTCCATGAAAAAAATGTATATGACATAAATTGTATGTTTTATCCTGATCTACATTTTTTGTGTAGTAAGTTTTTGTTTATCTCTTACGGTTTGCCAGTTATGCAAAATCCAGTAAAATTTATCCAGAATAAGTGGCCTTCAAGGCTATTCTCATAAAATTCAAGATATACGTTTTATTTGTCAGGTAAATATCTTTAATACATGACATTTTAATCAAAATCGTTAGAGCCATTTTTGAGAAAATCAACATTTTTGAAAGTTTTTCCATGTAAAGGATAGTTGGAGTGGGGGGATTTTCTAGAAAATCTTTGAGTAGCATCCTTGGAAGATACTGAACTTAAATACAAAGTTTGGTATTTAACAGACTTTTTCGTTTTTGAGCTATGCTGTCCACAGACACACATGGAACTTTTTCCAAAAATACTTTTTTTTTATTCAGGTGGACCCAAAACATATATTTCTGGTGAAATCTTGGTATCGAATTTTTGGATGGAATGCAATACCTTCTCTATACACTATGTATATAGTACGTGCAGAGAAAGTAAAAAGAGAGAATTGTATTAAGTATCCTAATACTATCCTCTACTATAAAAAATGAATGGGTTGGTGGTGACTTTTGAGCCATTAGCTCTGCTATGTGTGGGTATATGTGTCCTTAAACAGCATAACTCAAAAACGAAAACTTGTTCAAATACCAGACTTGATATTTAAGATCAAGATGCAACACAAAAATTTATAAGAAATATCCCCAACACAAACTTCCTTTCACACGAAAAATGTATCTAACATTTTGATTTTCTCAAAAAAAAAAAAAAAAAAGGCTCTAACAATTTTGATTAAAATACCTTATGTGTGTTATATTCACGACAAATGAAATGTATATTTCAAATTTTCTGGGAATAGCCTCTGATGTCGTCTGGTAAACTGTTAACTGTAACAGAAAAAATCCTACTACAAAAATTGTGTAAATCTCATTAAAATAACCAAGTTATGTCAAATACTTTTTTTTTTTGTGTGTTTGGAGCTAACGGTTTCCGAAATATTCATTCTGATTGGCTTAAGTTTACCTATACTTATATTTTACTCAAATGGGAAGTCCTTATTAATTTTTATTTCTCCTGGTCAATCAAAGATAATGCAATTTCAATATACCACATAATAACCAGCTCTTAAAAGATTTGACTATCATTTTAGCCTAGTGTATTCCTTATTCCCTCTTGTATCTACACAGAAATATGTATTAAGATCAATTCTGTTAATTTTATCTCAATTATCATGAAGTAAATAGAAGAATAAACATTTACAATAAGTTTTCAAATAAATAGAGAAAGTCTCATCATCTAAGTTTGAGAGCCCCTTCCAAAAGTAATATGCTATATGTCGGCATGATGAAATTGGATATATTTAGTGTACTATTACTGCATTTATCTGAATACAAAAGACCCCTATTTTTCAGAAGTTAATTTTGAATATTAACATTATCATCTATATAAAAAGAAGACAAATTAATGTTTAAATGAAATTTAAAGGTTTGCTATATATTTTGAGTAAACTAATGGACACTTAAGCCGGTTAAGCCCCTTTATTATTATTATTATTATTATTTACTTCTAGATTTTGTTGTATTTTATTTGAATGTGTGCGGAAATACACATTTTGAAAGATTGACGTAGAGAGCAGTATGGAAATTTATGGCACAGATATGATAGTACGTTTTACCTAATTCGAATTTATGGATTAATTCATGTTTTGAGAGAGATGGAGATGTGCGAAATGTGTACCACGATAGACAGTAGTGTAGATTAGCTATTACGGATGGTAGGAAATTAAATGTAGTTTTATTTATGGACGCTCTTAAACTACTGTGATTCTCAGCGACCATTTCTATACTTGGCGTGAAAGACCGCTTAATTTTGCTCAGAGGCCTCTTTATCAGGCTTGAGGTTCTTTTACGTGCTGTAAATCTACGACACGGGACCAACGGCTTTACTTCCCTTCTGAAGGAAGCCATGCTAAGGATTTTTACACCCGAAAAATGCATCGTCCTCCGCCGGGTTTGAACCCTCGACCTTGGATGTATGAAGTCAGCATGGTAACCATTACACCACGGAGGGCGACACGGATGGTAGGAGCATAGCTGTAACGACCATTATGGACCCTAATTTCTATTAAGACAACATAGGCCCAATAACAGCTAATTTTTGGTGCTACTTTTATTTGTTTATTTATTTATTTCTTATATAAAATACTTGTGAAATGTTTCTCCCATCTTTGCACTGAGATTTCTCCTGTGGTTAGGGGGTTTTCCCCCCCTTTTTTCTTGAGTCAGCCTTGGTTTACTCAGCCAGCTTATTTGCCTCTTCTTCCAGATGGTCTGATCTTTTTCTTTTTATTAGTTGTGTATAATGTTTCCTTTTGGCTAGATCTGCCTGACGCTGTGCTTTGGGCTTATTCAGTGCCCGCAGAAGGTACTTCTTTCCTCATTTCGTAGCATTCCGTGTGAAACCATGGCTGTGCGCATCTCTTTAATCCTTGCTTTTGGTGGTCTCGTGTAATCATTAAATTTACATGACGTCGTTACATTTTCGTTTTCTAGCCTTTTCGGTTTGTTTGATGGCTTGTTTCAGAGTGTCTTGATACAGTTTCCTGAAGAGTCGGTTCTTCTTTTTTAGTAGGCATTTCTTGTTAACCCTGGGATTATTGGAACATATTTCCTTATCATTGCGCTTTTCAGATGTAAAGGCATTATTAGACATTGGCAATGGGAAAATTCCTGTTAACACTTCTTCTGGCCTCATTTCGTTTCCACCAAATTTTTGTCACTTCATAAAGTCAAAGGAAGAATTAATTTCGAAAGTGTTCCCAAATATTGGCGTAAATTACAAAAACTATGCTTGGTTGAGCGAACGAGACATTTAGCAGCAACTATATATTCTTACTAGTTGCTGCTAAAATTTATAGTAAAATTGATGAAGAAATGCATTCATTTAAGTCGATCGTTACCGTTACCGATACAAATAGTTCGTCATTTATCTAACTGAATTCCTAAATTCATTGGATTTGCTAGGATTACCATCACACAATTTACAGCTCAAGGTTGACTCGGTGATGATTATTCTACGCAATCTTAATTAGCCGAAATTCTGCAACGGAACAAGATTCTCTGTTAAAAATATTATGAAAAATTTGATTTGAGCTACTATAATCATAGGAAAATTCAAATGCGAGGATATGCTTATTCCAAGAACACCATCAATGCCAACCGACTTTCCTTTTGAACTTAAGCGTGTTCAGTTACCGGTGCGCCTTGCATTCGCAATGACAATAAATATTAAGTTCAGTCGTTAGAAGTGTGTGGAATAAACCTTGAATTGCCACGTTTTTCACATGGGCAGGTGTACGTTGCGTGCTCGAGAATCGGCAAACCACGTTTTTCGCATGGGCAGGTGTACGTTGCGTGCTCTGGAATCGGCAAACCATTGCTGCTATTTGTTTTCTCTCCGGAAGGAAATTTGTACATTATAAGGCATTTCAATAAAGCATTGTCAAATTATTTAATTGTTAATTTTATTTCATTGTACGGGCAGCTAGTTTACAATATTTTAGAAATCTAAAAGGGTGGCTCAAGCTTTTTCTCGTTTTGATGTTTTATAGTGACTGCCACATAACTGCTCAGAGTCAACTGCGTGCCGACCGCGCTCCCGTTTGATCCCCTCGCCTGCCATAGTGCCCAGGTCGGTAACAAAGAAAGCGCGTTGTTGATCGCACGTCCATTGTTTTAGTTGTCTTCTATTTATTTGTTCAAATTTCAACGCATATTATGTAAGATGCAATGCACCATGTCACCCAAAAAAAGAAATGTCGTTTTGTGGATATAATAATCCTGGAACATTTACTTATGACGGAAATAAGTTATATTATCGAGATTGCGAGAAAAACGTTTCGTGCACAAAAAAAATTCAAATAGAAGCATGTCAAGACAAGTCTTCATATCGCAGGAATGCAAAGAAGGTCCACGATAATAACGTTTAACAGCAGTGATTTAACCTCCAGAAGAAAGCAAAAAAGTCGCTTTAATATGGAACTATGTGAAGCAATTATTGCAAGTAATATTCCTCTTCACAAACTTACAAACCCTATCCTCAAACGTTTTCTGCGCAAGTATTGCTTAAATCAACATATATCAGATGAATCAACACTGCGTAAGAATTACATGTCGACAATTTAGCTACATGTTCTAGCAGAAATACACATTGAACTTAAGAATAACATCATTTGAATTTTAGCTGATGAAACTACTGACAGTTATAGCCATCACATTGCTACTTTAATTGGTGTTTCAGTAAAACGAGAACCTCCTTTTTCCTATTTGTTGCCCTGCAAAGAGTTACAAAATGTAAATCATTCTACGAACGCCAGATTTGTGAGCAATCAAAATAAGAAAAGCCCTCTAAGTGTTTCACACAAATATTATTCATGTGATATGCCTTGCTCACGGAGTACATCGACTCGCTGAAGAAGTACGATCCACGTTTGGGAATGTAAACAAACTGATTTCATCAACAAAGAAAGTGTTTCTTAAGGCACCTACTCGCATCAAGGCCTACAGAGAAAAACCACAAAATGTGTCTTTACCTCCCGAACCAGTGGTGACTCGTTGGGGTACCCGAGTCAAAGCTGTGTTGTTCTACAATATAAACATTTCAAGGTCATCCAAGAGCAGTAAACGACTTCGATAGTGCAGCGGCTTTGGCAGTTCGTCAGTGCAAGGAAGCATTTAACGATTCCAGTATTCAGAAAAACATTGCTGTGATTAGCGCTCATTTTCCCCACAATATTCCTGCGAGTATTAAAAGGCTCGAAACTCGAGGTTTGACATTGACTGAAACTAAGGAATAAAATTCGTCTAGTGAACTCCTCCTTGCCGGAGGTATTCCCAAGGAAACTTAAAGAAAAAATTGCAAATATATTGAAAAATAACCCAGACTTTGAACCTTTATGTCAAATTGATAGTCTTATTAATGGCACGAGTTAACTTTTACCAGAAACAATAATATAACACCCAAATTAAAATACTCTCCAGTGACCTCAGTTGAACTAGGATCGGCCCTTTTATGCTTATAAAAATGTTTTGAGTGATCGACGACACAATCTTAGGTAGGTACTAGTAAACATTTGGAAGAGTACCTGATCGTTTCTATTTACCATAGTAGCTAAATGCAAAAGAATTTGTAAACGATACTTTTTTCTGATAAAGTAAGTAACAAATTGCCGGTTGTATGTTGTTTTTTTAATTATATATATAACTAATCATTAATTTGTTTTCATAATTTTATGTTGCATATTTTGACACTCTTCATGCATATTTAAAGCATTTTTCAAGCATATTTGCATCTATATTTCGAGCCTTTTATGTTGCATATAATCTGGTCATTAGTCATGAGTAAAACAAAAAACAAAACAAAAAAAAGGAATGAAAAATTCCCATTTGGGAAAAGTTTTAATTAGGCATTTTATCATTGAAATCAATTACAAGAACATCTGAGAAAGAGTAACTCCGCAAAAAAATCTGATATGTTCCATTCACATGACTTTCTCCACATCCCTGTAACAAATTATTATTAATAAGCTATTCTATCTGCTAATCGAGATAAACATTAGCAGAAATGTTTTCTTGTAGTAGAAGGGAAATAATGGAATCCACTGGGCTAAAACGACAGTCAAATCTTATAAAAGCTTACCATCTCTTACCCTTTTATCTACTAGTTATGCAAAATCCACCAAAATTCATCTAGTATAAAGAGGTCTTCAGAGGCTGTTCCCATAAAATTCAGGATATATGTACATTTTAACTGTCGGTATTTTAATCAAAATCAATTCAACCTTTTTTGAAAAAAATTGAAAAATTTTCCATATAAAGGATAGTTTGGGGTGGGAAGATTCTCCTCAAAATCTTCGTGCCGCATCCTTGGAAGATACTAAACTTAATACATCAAATTTGGCATTTTACCGATTTTTCGTTTTTGAGTTGTGTTCACAGACACACACACTCATACACACGGACCGTTTTCTAAAAATGCTTTTTTTTTATACAGGAACCCTAAAATACCTATTTCCGGTGAAATTTCGGTATCGAATTTTTGCATAGAATGCAATACTTTCTCTGTGCATAAAACGTGTAGAGAAAGTAATCATTGACAATCTTTCCCTCCGTATCCCCTTTAGGAACTAGACCTCATGGTGCTCTGATTTTATATTGCCCGGATAAATAAAACGTAGTTTCATACGTAAACAACTTTTCATTTTTACTTTCTCTACACGTACTATGTACATGGTGTATAAAGGAAGTGTTGCAGTCCACACCAAAATTAGATGCAGAGACTCACACGTTTTAGAGTCTCCTGTATAAAAAGCATTTTTAGAAAAAGGTCCGTGTGTATGTCAGTGTGCCCGCCTGTCTGTGAACATGACAACTCAAAAACGAAAAGTCGGTAAAATACCAAACTTGGTATTTAACTTAAGTATCTTCCAGCGATGCGACACGAAACTGATGAGGAAAATCCCCTTTCCCACCCCAAACTACCTTTGAATGGGAAAAAAGTCCAAAATTTGGTTTTCTCGAAAATGTCTCTAACGACTTTGATGCAATGAGAAAATAAGAAACGACAATAAGCAAAAGTTAAAGTTTGAGTCAAATCCCTGACAAAAATATTTAGCCAAAAGTCTCTTCACGTGTTAGAGAAAATAATAAGAAACATGTCTTAAGTGTGAATGTCTTCTTATTTGAAACAAAATTGATCTATAATTCTCCCAAACCAAATATACAAAAAGAAGCTCATGTGTAAAAATTTACAATGTTGGTACTTGGTATTCTCTCCTCCCAGCCAAGCAGACGACAAGTTACGCTCGCGCGCCAACGCTCAAGGCGTACAAGTAGTGTGTTGTGTAATTACTAGGAAATAGATTCGCGATACATGTGAAACTTTACTTGAAAACAGGAAAATGCAAAATAATCAATAGTTATTGAAATTATGGACGTGAACAAACAGTAAAATGGATCTTACTTGCGAGAGGTGATTAGTGGCTAGTGTTGTGAAAATGAGTGTTAAGTTACAATATCCACCTTAAGAGTGATGAAGTGGCGAAACAGTGCCTTGAATGTATTTCACGTGTTAATGAAACATAATCCGAATGCGCTAGAGAATAATTTGGTGAAATTAACTGCAGAATAATATGCCCATTTATCAGTTGCTAGCGTTCAAAGAAACGGTAGTGTTAAAACTCGCCTTAAGAGGGAAAATCCTAAACACTGTTACGAAATATAGGTATGGGTTGTAAAGTATACACTTGCTTATAAAGAAAATGCAATCTTCAACCAACCAAGATATTCATTTCAACAGACATGGGTCTCCACGCACGGCCTACGCGTGGATGTACGCTTTGATGGTCTGCTTCCCTCACCACTCGGAGGTTACTCACACGATGGCGTCAGAGTTGGCTCGGGACCCCAGGTGAACCAAACCCGCATCTACTGTAGTAGTCCCCTGTGGTGGTTTTCACTGGGAATGAATCGGATGCAACAGTTGAGAGAGTTCGGCGGGACTTTTGTAGCCAGCTGTATCGTCGCTGCAGCGAATGTAGAAAACAAACTATATAGTAAAATATTTCAAAATACAGTTATTTGTGAGAAAATCAGTAATCAGTTTGTGGAAAAATGAAGAGTGTTTTTGGAGAAAAAGATAGATTTTTGTCGTAATACCTGCCTGCCTCTATACCTGCCTTCATATACCGACGTATATGTAGATAAGTTCTAACATTAAGATAATGTTTTGTTTTGTTTTTTCAGCAAGATAAGATATTTTCCACTGTTGACGATGGCCCGCTAACTCTGGTGACCATGTACACGTTAGTATCGCGACCTTCATCTCTTACCGTATTACTGCCTATCATTTGTTTATTGATCATGGACTGCTGGTCATGATCAATATGCAAATTATCCCTCCCTCTCACTGTATCAGTGCTTAAGGTCACCGTGAACATTAATGAACGTCGAGAGTGGTCACTGTGACTGCAAGTGAGGTATTTATGCTGTCGCTAATTCCGACCGTACTAGCCAACATCGACTAGGGGATGCATCATTCTGGCCACATTACCTCTCCGTATCGGTTCGATAAACGTCCACCTCTGCCTTGCGTTAGTAGGCTGAGGCTGGCAGTCAAGTTGGTAGGCTCAGGAACGTAAGAGTAACAGCACGGGATTATTATACCGTGTGACACAAAGGTTATTTGAAAGAAGAAGAAAAAAAGAAAGACTTGTTTTCTAATGTACACATTTGTATAATGTATTATTTATTATTTATCATACTTATTATTTATATGTACTAATTCATCAAATTCTTTTTATTGTTAGGTTGTGGCAAACATAGGTAAAAGAAATTATTTCTTAATGTTAAACCAAATTCCTGTTGCAGTATGTATGTTCACTGCTGGAGGCGTTAAAAATGCTACCCATTTACTTGAAGACAGTGCCTCACTCTATCCTGACAATCTTTTGTCGCTCTTAAAAGAGTTTTAAGTGAGATATTCTGAATAGTGCAGGCGATCTTTCGTTTTAACTCATCTAAAGCTGTGGGCTTTGTCTGAAAAAAAGAAAAAAAACAAAAAAAAACTTCTGCTTTACATATGCTCATAGAAAAAAATCAAGGGGTGCGAGATTTCGTACTGAGGCGGCCACGCCTGAGATCCACCTCGTCAAATCTATTGCACACCAAACATTTTATTTACTTTCTGGTGAACAGTCACAGCATAATGTACAGGTCCCTCATCTTTTTTAAACAACTTCTTAACAATTGATTCAATAGCATACCATCCAGGAATTCCTGTAGAGTGGTGTCCAGCAATTCCCCGCCGTTCAGGACTTTATCTTTTATTCTCAATAAATGTTGATTTCCTTATTGAAAACAGTTTGTTTTTAAATAATTCCCAACACAATAACTTCAAATAAGCTAAACAAAGCACAAAAATAATTGATGTGTATTGCTCTTTACCATGGCCTTCTCCAACTTCTAATACATGTAATCCACAGAGGCTAATTTAGAAAAACGTGAAATATAGGAAATGGAGAATTCTAAGGGTATTACAAGAAAATAAGTAATAGATAAAAGCTAAATAATGATAGATAAATAAATAATCTAAAATTGTACAATAATAAATTAACGAGTTCACAAAAGTCTGCATACTCCAATGTATTTAGATAGGGAGTCTTTTTTCCCCCACTTGTCAGCTGATTTTAATATCACACGGCGTTTAATTGCTCCGGAGGGGAATGATAGCGAGTAAGCCAAAAGTTACGAACTACCTTATTCAACCAAGGGACAGCAAACACATATGACTTTACCACGGTAAGAGTTTAACTGGGGAATCTTAACAGCTTAAATTTGCCCGAATTTATGAATGGGCATTTTAATAGACAAGCCACGACTGTATAAAATTATAATTATAAACAGGACTTACATAAACACCTTCTATATCACTCTACCATGATTTCATAAAGAACAGGGGTAGGAAAAGATTATATTAATTAAATCGGTATTCCAGTTTAAAAAGCTGTCAGAGAGTCATGTTGTTATTAGTTATCTATGATGTAGATATTTAAAGCAATTGCCAACTGGAATAAAAGCGCAACGAATCTTATCCCAGTTGCCATGTTTTAAATATTAAAAATTTACCCAGAACACCATTTGTTTATATTTTCCTTTCTTTTTTCATCTGTTCCAAGAACATTAATTTGTGGTTAAGGTACAGACAAATTTATTTTCTTTAAAATATTACGAGCGCATTTCAAGAAATTATGAAACGTTTTCTTCAAATTTTGAATTTTATCATTATCTGTAGAATAGTTCTTGGAAAAACTGGACTTTATCTTCTTAGTGCAAAGCGATATGAGTTCAACTATATTGCTTACATACGTGAGGAGTATGCATTTTCACACCAGGATGCTTGCTTTTGTTATGGAGTTTTACTCACTAAAGAATGGGTGTTGACCACAGACGAATGTCTATATAGTGATTCATACGATGACTATATTGTAATTGCAGGAGCAACGTCTCCAAACGATCCATACGCTCAAATTAGACACATTAAAGCTGTAGTAGTAGCAGCAGAGACTGAATTGCGTTTGGTTCAAGTGAAGGAACCTTTTTCATATGGTTTTGGAGTAAGAGCTATTCCTTTATGTAGTCAACTAATGCCATTCAATACTAAGCACTGTCACACCTTTGCAACGCGTAATGATACAGACGAATCCTTGAGGTACATACCGCTGAGGTTTGAATTCATGCCCAAGCTATGTGAGGATTTTCCAAATTTTGACGATTACCCACCTGATTCATTGTGTACGGAAAGGATTGCAATTATGGATTACAACAATGGTGTACCATTAGTATGCGATGAATTTCTCGTTGGTATTTCACGCCATAATGTACACGATACAGATGATTACCGAACTTATGTGCAGCCACAGACAAACCTATCTTGGATCATAGATTCTGTATCAAATGTTAGTGTTTCTGAGGCATGCGGTTCTATAGGAAACATCCTTTCTGGTTCAACTGTTGCTGAAATGTTGTGTTTTTGGAATTTTAAATTATTTATTCTCCTTCTTGACAAAATAATACAATACAATAAAGATCTGAAATTTCTTTGAAACAATAGTCTGTTTACGCAAAATGTTAATATTTTATATCATGTATATATAAATAAAATCTCATAAAATACGCCATATTTTATTCATTCAAAATAAATTGATGAAGCGTAATGTTAATCTTCAACAATGGGCCAAAGAAATAGGTCACTTTGAAGTAATGATACGTAATTATAATGTATTCGTCTAGCGATTTGCATAGATATTAGTAGGGCCACTTTAAGCAAAGGAATAGGCGAAGGATGAGATCTCCAGGGTCCTTTGGAAATATTCGAAAAATCTGCGTGAAACAGCCATAGTAATTCTCAAATGAATATGTACAATTTTAACCATTAATGTAAATAGCAAGATGGCGGTAGCAAAGACCTTGGCATTATATTACCCAGACACGCCGCTGGCGTTTGTATTGCTGTCCCTAATTGAAAACTCTCCTGCAGTTGCCTCTGGAGGACAAGTAAGTGTTTTTCCCGTATACTCAATGCGCTAGGCCTTAAAAGCGAGATAGCGAGTTAATTGGGGTTTAATAGCGAACATGGTGCATTCATATGCTGCATAACTGTACCACGCCGGAAAAATAATTCCGAGATAATTTTCCATCGGTAAGAATAAATTGTTAACATTTGTGATTTGTTCCAAAGATATTCCGATTTATTTTTGTTGATTTACTCGGTCACTAAGCGAATGATGATTTATTTTAGGTTTCCAATACGTAAACCAGAATTGCTGAGTAAGTGATTAACTGCTCTGATACGTGACAAATTTGCGCTATCGAAATACCTCAGACTATACTCAATACATTTTATGAAAAATTGTTTCCACAAGAATAAAGGCAAGATGAATGCTAATTACATTTTTTCAAATATTTTGTATCTCATTATAATTACTATAATTAATTACGTCATAAGGATACCTGAGTTGGAAATAATTGTTACTACACGTTCTTTATGTTCGTCCTTGGATGTCTTGTTGGGAATTTGACAAAATTTACTGCACCAACTAGATGGAATTTCATCCCACAACCAAACAAAACAAAAAGTAAATGTTATTACTTAATTTGAATACCGCATACCTGCGTTTAAAGTGTAAGCATCATTCAGCTCTGACCACCTCGTATTCTATCGACGCACATCGTGAACTGCTTTTTTAGGAACCGTCAAACAGTTGGAATAGTTTTTGACCTTGAGAACGCTTATGATACGTGTTGGCGAGGAAGGATTTTACATTCACTCCACAACTGGAAAGTACGTGGACGCCTACCTCTGTTCATTCAGGAGTTTATGAGATACCGCGTTTTCCGAGTAAGGGTCGCGGCTCCTTTTTTCCAATCCTTTTATTCAAGAGAATGGAGTACCACAGGGACCGGTATTAGGCGTAACGCTGTTTGCTAAAGAGATTAACTCTATATCGCATTCTGTTCCCCCAGGGGTCTCATCTTTCTTATTTGTAGACGACTTTGCAAACTTTTATACTTGTGAACGAACGCCGTCTGCAGCAGTGTTTAGACAACTTATCTAATTGGAGTACTCAAAACGGCGTTCGTTTCTGCTCTGCTTGAACATCTGGGTCCGTAGAAGTTGCTTGATGCCTTCTCTTCGTCTTGGTCCAGATTTACTTTCCTTTAAAGAGGAGGCGAGATTCCTTGGGTTGATCTTCGATCGGAAGCTTTGCTGGTCAATACATATAGCACAGCTGAAAGCGCGATGTGGCCGTTCTCTTAATATTTAACGGATACTAAGTGACAAATCATGGTGAGCAGATCGGACAATGTTGCTGCGTGTTTATCATGCACTGATCCGATTCAAGTTAGACTTTGGATGTATTGTTTACTCTTAAGCACGTCCAACTGCACTTAGAAGACTAGACAGTGTCCATAATCAGGGCATCCGTGTGGATGTTGGAGCTATTCCCACCAGCCCAGTTGTGAGTCTCTACGCCCAATCCATAGAACCTCCTCTGCGATGTCGGCGGAATGTCCTGCTAGCTAATTATGACTGTATGCTTAAGTGCATGCTTTCGCTTCCAACGTTTAGTATTTTTTCTGTATGGAGTTGGGTGAACGCTTTCGCCACTGCTCCTTTTGTCCAAGGCCTGCAGGTTTTCGTTGTCTCGAGCTTCTCCGGAAGTACGATATTGCATTGCTCGAATGTTTCCCACTGGGGAGAGGGTGTACCCACCATTGTTACGTGCTACATCCCACATTGATCTCGGGGTGACGACTTAAGGGAAGTCTACTAGGCATGTGTCAAGTATCCGTTTTTTTTTTTGTTTTTTTTTTTTTAGACTTTATCAAAATACAATAGCCGCAAGTTTATATATAACGATGGAATGCAGCGATGGTGCTCTATGTGCCTTTGTTACTGGAATCGAACCTTATACCTTCGCTTTGGCTAGTAGCACATCCAATTACTTTGCAGGGTGTTATGCACTACTACGAGTCGTTCTCTATGTTCGCCTTCGGAATCTGGGTGACTGCCTTGTACTGAGTATGTTTTATGGTGTTTAACACCAGCTTTTACTGCGTGTGCCACCGCAAGCGATGACACTAATGATGCATGGAATGAAATTTGAGCACTGGTGGAATGCGATGATGAGGAAAACCGAAGAACCCGGAGAAAACCCGTCCTTGAAAAGCTTTGTCCACCACAATTCTCACAACTGCACGCATGGGATCGCCTTGGTGAGTGGCTCGTGGTCTAATCGCTGGACCACGACACGGCTTTACACTGAGTGATTCCTTCAGTGCCTTCGTGGGCAGTACAGCTACTATCTTTTCGTAAAGTGTATTCAGGATACGCTCTACAATTGGCACCCGTTCACCGTGAATGTTGACTTCGCTTGAATACCTGATCAGATAGGTTTGCCGGGGAATGAAGTAGCTGATTTGGCGACCACGCAGCCCAGTACTGCAATACAATGCGTAACGTTTGCAGACTTATGCTTTTTATGCGGTGAGCGGTACTTCCGTGCGGGCATGCAGAGTGATCTACTCTCCTGTCAAAGAAATAAGGGTGATTAAGGACCTGCATGTAAACTAGGTAATCCTATCTCGTTTATCTCGCGGAGAGGAGTGATATAGGCTCGCTTACATATCGACGACTATTTTTACGCACAGCTAGCTTTTGTAGGAGGACCCGGCTCCTAACTGCCGCTGTAAGCAGGGATTCACCTGTCATTTATTAGTAGAGCCTGCTCACATTGCATATGTACGAGCCACTCTGCAACTGTCGGATGGTATTTTAGAGCTCTTTGTGCCGTGAAAAGGATTTATACATTTTATCCACCCTGCCTTTTACGATTAGGATCATGTTTTATTTTATTTATTCTTACATGATCCTGCGGTGGTAGCCGCGGTTTCTTAAATTTAAACACATGTGCATTTTAAGAATGGGGATTTGGTGTTAGTCACACTGTTTTAGCTCCCTTGTTTTTAATAGTTGTTAGGTCCTCCTGGGGTTTTCGCCATAGGCAGTTATAATTCTTTTCGATTTTATATTTAATTTTGACCATTGTGATATGTGGTCCATTGTACTTTATTTATTTTATCTTTTGGTTTTAACAATGAATGCTTTAAAACAGGGTGCTGATAACCCCATAGTTGACCGGCCTTAAACCTCACTTATCACCATCCAAGCGAAAACTGGTTGGGCAGGGCTTTGATGTCCCTTTTATATCTGTTGGTCTCGTCATCGAACATTTCCTCAAGCCGCCGCACAGTAAACCGAAGGTGTTCCCAAGCCCATTCAGACCTAATAATGCGCGGCTTCGACCGCAAAGAACCTTCCGGAAGAACCGTGTAACAATCTCAGTTGTGACATGAAAAGAACTGGGTGTCGGCATCGGCTCCCACTAACGCGCATTAACAATGGATGTTAACAATCAGCTATGACTTATAAAGCAAGCAATTCACTCATGTTCGGCGATTACGTCCGAAGAGCATAGTCACATTATTTCCTCCTCAGAGCCGATCGTCCTGACCAACACTATTGTAACTGGCTAGACGATCCAGATATACTACTAGCCTCTTAATTTGGGGCAGCCTTTGGTTAAGTAGACGACATCATTCATCCTGTTCATCACAAAATATTGCACTTTCCATGGTTGTTGAAGCTTGGAGCAATGATCCTTGGCCCTGGTAGGGAATATAGCCACGCCAAATCGCCCTGCTGGATACCTCGGTTAGGACTGCCGGTCATAACGGATCTTCACACAGTCATTATATCTGGATGTAATGATGCGGCATCTCATGTATGTCGTGCAGCTAGTCTACGGTATTCTCTAAGTATTAGACTGCTGTCTGTTCTACCTTAGGACTTCCAAACATAAAGTCGCATAGTAGACTCAGAACCTTTCAAATACCAAAGAGGCTAGTGTTAACACGGTGGCATCGTGGGTTGAAGAGCGGTTAGCCAGAGAGAAAAGTTGCATTCCCACATCCCTATATCTCTGGTGATTGGTTACAGCCTTCCTCAAATGTTCTTCTAGATTCTTAATGTGCCATCTGACTGGGCAAGCTGATGTGCGTGTCTTGTGCACTACAGTCGCTTCTCATCAGGTTAGACACGAAGTTAGTGTCCTGATCACTATTCAGCTACAACAGTACCCAATGGCGACAAAACCTTTCTTCTACGAGGAAGTTTGCGATGGACTTATCCTCCTGGATTTGGATGGAACACACACGTCTTGAAGGCCTCTTTAAGAAATAATCCATGGCGACAGCCGGATACTTTTTGCTCCTATCACAGGGAATAGTCCGGCTACATCAACGGCTATGTGTTAAAAAGATGATCCCGCATTAAACTGCTGAATGCGATCCTGCTTTCTGGTCTCTGGGCCGCGACTTACAGCACACACATGACATTTGAGGCACCGCCTCACAGCATCTACCCATATTCTCAGCGAGTAGTACCATTGCCGAATTTTTGAAGTTTGGTTGGGCCAAAAATGACCGCCGGAAGTCCCTGCATGTCTTTCTCCCAGGACTTCAATTACCTAGCTCCGAGTAAGGATCAGCTGCTCTCTTTGGATCCTCCCGTCAGGTGACTCCCAATACTGTGAAGAGCAATCCTTCCATTGTCTTCGTTGAGTTCTATTGGGCCCAGTAGGATTTGTACACTCTACTTCCGAGTGCGATGTCTTCCCAGCTCGGTCTAGTCCCTGCCTCCACTATCTTAGGAGTGGTCCCAAGTCAGCGTCAACATCCGCCAGCTGCTCCCTCCTCAGGAATGCACTATTTCATTCAGCTGGATGGCACCGCCGAAATGAACCGGACAGCTTCGGCGTGCACTTTCCTCTCAAATTTAATGCAGCGTCCGCATTTCTCTGGACAGGATCGCTGTAAATATCATCCGCATTGTTATGGCTCCCTCCTTTCCGATGCTCTGATGTGAAATTGTACTCTTGTAGCCTCTGAGAACAACGGGCTTTCTGGAGCTACAGGTTCTTGAAGCTCAATTCTCAGGTCAGAGCAGAGTGGTCAGTCCTCAAATGGAACGGCTGGCCGCGCAGGTACTTGTAGAAGTGCTCCAGCGCCTTCACTGCTGACAAAAGCTCTCGCCGGATAACGCAGTAGCTCCTTTCTACTTTGGAAATATCTTGCTGTGATAGGCTATAACACACTGCTGGCTATTCTGGCCCTGGTATAAAATGTCTACAATGCCAGTATCGCGGGAAACGGTGTCCACAATCAAGACACTATCTGGTCATGGAAATCCTAAAATAGGTGTTTTGCAGAATGATGGCTTAAGCACCTGGAACACGCCCTTTGCCTCTTATGACCATGAGTAAGGCTGGTGCTCTTCCGTCAGACGAGTGAGAGGTTTCGCGATGATGGAGAAACCTTTGATGAACCGGCTTTAGTAACCTCATATGCTCAGGAAACTTCGCAGCTCTTGTTTGTCATTCGGGCGAGGCCAATCTCTCACTGCTCGAGGCCTCTCCGGGTCCATGCCCCCCCCCCCCCAGATGGTGAGTATGTGGCCAAAATAGTTTAGTTACTTGCAGAAGAGTTGGCACTTCTTTGCGTTGAACTTCAGGTTAGCTCCTCGTATACTTTGCAGTATATTATTCATGTTCTGGAGATGATCTTCGAAGATGAGGCCTACGACGATGTCATTCAAATATATCATATGCAGGTATAGCAAGTTATCCCCCACATCGCTGATTCCACGAGACACTGGAAGGTGACTGACGCATTGCAGAAGCCAAAGGGCGTAGCCGTAAACTGCCAAAGACCTTAACCAGGCGAAAAGGCGGTATTCTCCTTATCTCTAGCATCTATAGCTACCTGCCAGTATCCCGATTACAAGTCCAAATTCATAAACCACTGGGCAGCAGCAAGTGCATCCAGAGTGTCGTCAATCCGGCGTAAGAGAAAACAGACCTTTCTGGTGATGGGCTCAACTTCGTATAGTCCATGCAAAAGCGCAGCTCCTCACTCTTCTTCATAAAGACTACAGGGGAGCACCAAAGGATATTTCACACTTCAGTGATTATCCTAGATCTCATGCCCTCCAGAATGCCCCATAGCTCCGTCTGTTTTGCCATTTGTATGATGTACTCGGTTAGTGCGGCCATTACTGTTTTTCCCTTCGCTGAAAACACATTGGTATTGGCTAAGCAGATGCTGACTTCCTCCAGTTGTGAAGCGGTCAAATGGGTGGTCGCCCTTTTCAGCAAATCTTTCAGACGGGGCCTAACTGGATTGGTTGGTGAGGGATGCATTGGATTGGTTGTGAGGGGTGAATTGAGCAAAATAAAACAAAGGCCCTTCCTCCCAAAAAGAATTTTGACCCAAAATTCCACTTTTAAGATTCTGAGATGGTGCTGACAGGTCGAATCCGATGCAAGACGATATATTCGCCAATGGTTCTAACTTCCCTAGATCCGTCCTGATGTGAATGCCTTAGTTGATGTCCAGTTGCTTCAGTAGCCTCCCGGGAATTTCCTCCCGGCAAGGCAACAAACCCTGGGCAAAGCACAATGCATTTAATGGTATTTTCCGCACCAGTACCAGGTTCCTTGACTGTTTACCCTCCAGATGCGCCTTCACCATCACCTCTCTTCTTGTGGGTACATTACATCGTCCCTCAGGATCACCCTGCAGATCCCCGAATGTTCGTGGGTGCTCCGGAGCGACACTTCGTCTCCCCGAGTCGCAATATCCACCGGCCGACGTCGACAGTCACTTGTCGTTCCTGACGGCATCCCATATTAGTATCATATCCTCGCTCGCCATCGTGACCAATACTCACAGGTTCACAGTGCTACTTCGTAATGTCAACTTCAACAGTGCCTCCTCCGCAGGCAAGATGTCACCCGACGCCGTCAGCATTCGGTAGGGCCGTCTGGGTGTTCGTGTCGACAAACCCTTTGCCACGTCAGCCCTTCTGATTCGTCACGGCCGCACCTGGACGAGCATTCGGCACTACTTCCCTTGTATCCAGCCGTCTGCGATGAGGCTGTCGTCTACTCTCCTGCCTGAGGCACGTAGCATCACTGGAAGGGGTGTTAAACACAGCCCAGACCAACTTATCGCCACGCCGGTCCTTATTCGTTTTCCACCCGATAATCGGTTTGGTGCGGACAGTCTTCTCTAGGTATCTTGGCTTACCATACTCCCAACACATACACACACACACCCACACACACACACATAATGAAACGTATCGTCTTCAATGTTTGCCCTGACCGTCTCCTTCCTTAGTGCAGCCTTTAAGTTTTCGTGGATGGTTTTATAGTCGTCCAGTATACCAGTATAAGGCGCCGTCGAATGTCGGTGTCATGCACCCCGTCGACAAACGAGTAGAGCAGGTAACCAGGTTGTAGATTCAACAGAACTTTGTTCATCAGCAGTTCGATCGCCAGGGCGAATTCCAGCATCCTCTCCCCTGGCTGTTGCAGCCACGATTTAAGCTGCTGACTGCAGTAGGCTGCTTCAGACGATGGTGCCCTCGAAGCCTCCCAGATGTCTCCGGGCTAACCGACAAAATCGCTATCGGTACATCTGCCACCCATCCCTAATGGCTTCCTAACAGTTGTGCGTGACTTATTCATCTGTTGACCATCGGCTGGGGGTGGTGACTGCGGCACACTGTCGGCGGAAGATTTCGAAGGATGGATATACGTCGAACTTGGGTGGCTTGATGCGTGCAGAAGCTATTTCTCATCCTGTATTCTCGACCTCCAAATCTTCTAATCTTAGTCTAGTATCTTTTTCAGCATCTTCTTCAGTACTTTGACGCTTACTTCGAATCTTCCCCCGAGGGTATTAAGTCGATGGTTGTGGTCTTTCATCGTTCGGCCAAATTGTTCCACCTTTCCACCAACATTTTTCACTTCTTCCTTCACACTGACCAGTCGTCCATTTATTTACTATTTCCTTCTTCAGCTTTTCCATTCCATATTTAGTTTTCTCTTCCATGTTGTCCATGCTGGTTTTCAGTTTCTACTTGATTTTCTCCATCGTGCAATCCAGAGTCATTATTTCGGTTATCTTCTCCATTCAGAATTCCATTTCCTTTTCCAACATCTTCTCGAATCCTAATTTCATTTCATCAATTTCGAGTTGCATTTTCTCAGTTTTTTTCAATTTATGATTTTGTTTCCTTTTCTTTATTCATGCGAGTAAACTTTTCATAATTTTCCGCCACCGTCGTGTTTAATCTCGCTCCTGGCACCGAAAACAAATCCTCTCTTTTTGTTCACAGACTCTTTATTTTCCACAAATTCATTATAATGTGCTCGCAAGTAACTGTCTTTAGTAACAATTCTGGCCAGTAGTTTTTTCCAACGTTCACTGTAGCGATTATATGGCTCACTATAAATTCCATCTAACTCCCTCAATTGTTGCATGTAATGTATACCCAGTGAAAGTTGCACTGGTTGCTTTGTTGCCCCTTTTTATATCCGTTGGTCACATTACTGGATATTTCCAGAAACCACCGCATGATCAATACACCGCAGGCATTCACAAAGTCGTTCAGGTGTAACAATGCGTAGCTTCGACGTCAAAGAACCATCCAAAACTGGCCGCCGGCAACGGTGTCCACTAACGCGCGTGTAACAATGGATGCCAATATACATTTTTGACATACAAAGCAACGTACATACATGTGCAGCGGTCGCTGCCGCAGGACGTAGTCATTGTATGTATGTATGTATGTATGTATGTATGTATGTATGTATGTATGTATGTATGTATGTATGTATGTATGTATGTATGTATGTATGTATGTATGTATGTATGTATGTATGTATGTATGTATGTATGTATGTATGTATGTATGTATGTATGTATGTATGTATGTATGTATGTATGTATGTATGTATGTATGTATGTATGTATGTATGTATGTATGTATGTATGTATGTATGTATGTATGTATGTATGTATGTATGTATGTATGTATGTATGTATGTATGTATGTATGTATGTATGTATGTATGTATGTATGTATGTATGTATGTATGTATGTATGTATGTATGTATGTATGTATGTATGTATGTATGTATGTATGTATGTATGTATGTATGTATGTATGTATGGACGTACATCTGACCGAGATAGGGCACGCAGCGGCCGGGCGGAAGGCCAAGGTTCCTTGTGAGCTGTCGTGCCATGTAGTTTATGTATTTTATTCAGCTGCATCAATTACGTGAACGATTATAAGAAAGTACCATTTTTTCCCTCTTATTGATGTTCTGTAAAGAGAAATGTTTTGGTCTGCGCGGTCAATTCCTCCCATATATTGGATGTAAACGTGAATTATTCCTGGTTGTGATACTTGAATCTTTTTCTTCTTCTCTCTTGAAAAATCTTCCAACTTGGTATAGAGGATAAACAGTGCCAAAGTTAGTGGCTAGAAATAACACAATATTGTCATGCCTCCATACTACAGAAACACGTGTTTCATTATCGCAGCGATATTCAAAGGCTCTTCTGCTCTTCATAGCTCCAGGAGAAGGTACATTTCTGGACTTCTCTATTCGATTTTCTCGAATAGTCCCTGTAGCTTTGATTCCTCTCGCTTTCAGGTGTATTAGTAGGTCCATACTAGTAAACAGATTGTCAAAAAATAATCTGTTTGACACTGTATAATTTAAGTTTTATTGTTGGCTGCTTCTAGCAGCTTAAACAAAAAGGCTGGCACTTCATGTCAATGTAGGAACCCTTTGTTGGTTTTGAAATTGTGAGTGAATATAGCGCTTTGAACTTTCACTGCTATAAATAATTATCTCACATTGTACAACAAAAGTTCCCTGCATTTCATGAATCGTTGTGGAAGGATGTTAGGATTATCTGGGTTAATATCCGGTCATTTTTTAAAAGTCCTGAACATCCTTTCAGTTAGGTTTTATTGCTTTACAGACATGCGGATGCAATCGAGCAGAATTTATTGTAGTGTGAGAAGCGAAGGTTGTATGTCCTTAGAGATATTCTTACATACTATTACAGGTTCACGCACGTTTTAGAAATGGCTCATTCGATTAATAAGACAGATCTGTCGGCTTAGCTCTGAAACACGGGCCTGTCTTCAACCTTATTTGACGAGGGTCTACTGAGAATAAGAATGTTATGTTCTACATGTAATGCGTCCTCCATCCCATTAAGAGATAGGACCGCGCATTTCCGGAGTTTTGCTGCTGTGGCATAATGCTAAAATACAGCAATAATTAATTATATTAAAATTCACTTTACAACGGAATATGTAACGATTCTAGCCATGTATTGGTCGGGTATTTTCCTTTCCTTAACCACTGCTTTGTTTACAAGAAGTGATATAAGGCAATGGAGCGTTTGGTTGAAGACCAATGACCGAGACAGTATTTGACTGGGTCAGTTACTACCCTAAGTTGTTATATAATAATAATAATAATAATAATAATAATAATAATAATAATATAATAGTATAATTATAATAATATTATTATAATAATAATAATAATAATAATATAATAGTATAATTATAATAATAATAATATAATAATAATAATAATAATAATAATAATAATAATTAATAATGGTATTAAATAATAATATGAGTAAAAGATGACATGATAATATTGATGACAATGATAGTGGTGGGGTACTAAATAGTAGCGGTGGTGGTGGTGGTGGTGGTCGTAGTAGCAGCAGTAGCAGTAAGTAAGTAAGTAATAATAATAATAATAATAATAAATAATAAAAATAATAGATAATAAATGATGACGATGAAGATGACGATGGATGATGACGCTGGATGATGAGGATGACGATGATGATGTTGATGATCATGATCATGATAATGATGATAATAATAATAATAATAATAATAATAATAATAATAATAATAATAATAATAATAATAATAATAATAATAATACCACCTCTACGCCAGCGCTTATCCCGGGGCGGCATTTGAGGAGTATATTTGATGTTCACTTTGTTAATATTTTTGGCATAGTGACCTCAAAAATCGTTCAGTAGAACCTTTCCAGAAACTTGTGGAAGAATGTAATTAGGATATAGTTACACAGTTAGTGTAAATTATTGACAAAAAAAGATAGGTGGCAACATGGCGTTGAGTGATACAAGATGGATAATTTGCTGCACCATATCTATCGGTATGGCAACATGAGCAGAAAGTAAATAAATAAAGCAATATAATCTCATGTTTTGTTTTAAAAAACGTTCTCCGGCCTGAAGTCATAGCTAAAAGTGTTGTTAAATACACATTAGATAAAAAAATGTAATGCAAACGTCGAAACACTATTTGGCACGGTTGATTAAGAAAAAACGCGCTTCATAAGAGCAGAGGTTTATTTATAAGCTAAAAACAAACCTGATTTCATATAAAAGTGATAAGTGGGTTTGCATAACAGCAATTGCAATAAACCGACGGAGAGAGAGATACTTCTTATTTTCTTCTTCTGCTTCTTCTTCTCTTTTCTATGTTTAATTTGTTTTTCTTTCTTCTGTTTTCGTAATAGTTTGTATTTGAGTGGTGTGTGTGTGAGTGTGTGTGTGTGTGTGCGCGCGCATGAATGTGTGAATGTATGTATATATCTATGTATATATGTATGTATATATGTATGTGCGTGCGCGCGTGTGTATGTATGTGTGTATATGCGGTGAACTTAAAGCGATAGCCATGCAGCATGCACAGAGGAACTGGGATATTTTTTTTTGTAGTGTTTAACGCCCGCTTTAACTTCTTATGGCACCGCAGGCGGAGTGGGGGGACTAGGATAATACAACAAACACATCCATATTGTTTATTAGTAAGCGCACTAAAATATTCAACACATGCGTCAATTTATACTGTGAAAATCTGTATAATATGCTCCATAATTATTTTCTCTAGTGCGTAAGTAGATAGAGAAAGTTTAATTCTACAAAAAATTTGATACCGAGATTTCACCGGAAATACAGATTTCGAGACTCCCTGAATCCAAAAGTCCAAGAAAAAGGTATTTTTTGAAAAATGTTCGTGTGTATAGATTTTGTGTAGGGAGGTAGTATAGCACAAAACAAAAGTCCGTTAAACAGTAAAATTGATATTTAAGTTCAGTATCTTCCAAGAATATCACAAGAAGGTTTTTAAGAAAATCCCTTGTCCTTAAACTACCCTTTGCATGTAATATTTTGATTTTAATTTTTGTCAAAAATGGCTGTAACGATTTTGATTAAAATACTGTATGTTAAGATATTTTCATGACAAACGAAATGTATATATTGACTTTTCTAGGAATACTCTTGAATACGTCTTTATTCTGGACGACTTTTGTATAATTGGTAAACCGTAAGAAATCGACAAAAACTTACTACACAAATAATATAGATCTTACAACACACAATTTATGTCACACACAGACATATATACATAAATTGTGTGTTGTAACGAGATCTATATTATTTGTGTGTGTGTGTGTGTGTGTGTGTGTGTGTGTGTGTGTGTGCCGGCGCGCGCGCGCTCTACGTTTTTTGTGTGGTAAGTTTTTGTCCATTTCTTACGGTTTAGCAGTTATGCAAAATTCCGTAAAATTCGTCCAGAATAGTCTTCAGAGGCTATTCCAGGAGAATTCAATATACACATATTATTTGTTAGGTAAATATCTTTAATATACAATATTTTAGTCGAAATCGTTAGAGCCATTTTTGTGAAAATCAAAATTGTTGAAAACATTTGCATGTAAAGGGTAGTTGGGGGGGGGGATTTTCTTGAAAATCTGCATGTCGCATCTTTGGAAGATACCACACTTAAATACCAAGTTTGATATTCTACGGTCTTTTCGTTTTTGAGCTATGCTGTCCATAGACACACACATACATACATACACACATACACACACACGTAACATTTACCTTTTTGTAAACATGCTTTCTTTTTTTGTGAGGGGGATACAGGAGGAACCAAAACATGTATTTTACGGTGAAATCTTGGTTCGAATTTTTGGGTGGAATGCAATACCTTGTCTATACAGTATGTACATAGTACGTGTAGAGAAAGTAAAAATTAGGTTGTCATTAGATATATGTACAGCAGACGTCAACATTAGACAGCAGGACTGTTGTGTGTCTATGTTAATTAGGTTTGTTTCCGGTGTAGACTTGTATGGTGCTTGCCTACTTTCTAACCGGTACGGATATTTTTTTATTTAAAGGGATGTTTCTTTAATGTGTCTCCTATATTCGTAAATGTTCGCCTCAATGTTGGCGAACATGTATAGGATTTGAATGTTTTTGAATCCGAACGGAACAAAGGCTAAGTGAGCAAAGTATACTTTAAAATGATCATGTAGTTCTATCAGTTTAAGTGAAAAAAAAAAAGAGAAATTTAGGACGTCATTCTGAATTTACCATTTTAATTTGTTTGCACATCGACCTTATTGAGAGTACATATTACAAGGAATATAGAGCCATGTACAAGACAAATGGTGTAAATGAAAATGAAGATTCAAATACGTTTCAAGAAATGTGTCCAAGAAGTATGAAGAAAAAGGAATCGTAAGTATATTACAGTTATAGGAATTTCAATTTAGGTAATTATGCAGCCGCTCGAAAAATCGAATGACCAACTAAGTGTGATCGATGGATCTTGTATTGCGATTGCGATTTTAAAGGTTTCATTTCGCGGTCAAGCTTGTTTTTTTTATTACAGACAAATTGGAGAGCATGTTGGAAGTTTGATATTTTTCGTATTTGACGGATATTTACCAAATAATATTTAAAGGATTATTATGTACATAATAAATGGTTTTATAAGGTTCAGAAACATATTTGTGAACCAACTACTACAACAGTAGAAAATTAGAAAGATAAATTTATATTCACACACTAACCTTAACGGATTCGAACTTAACCTCGCGCTAAATTTGAAAACCACAGGTTTCGCCTACAGAAACAGATTAAAAAGAAATAAATAAATCTCCAGAAACATATACTACTCCATCGACTGTTATACTAACCGGTGAATTAATCTTACAGGTTCTCGGCGCGGTAATCCTGCCAAAAGCGACATATGACGTTCTTGCGTCTTTCACTAGTAACGAAACCAAGCTTTTTCATTATAAATCCAGTTTTTTATGCAACCATTTCAGCATATACACATAAAGCATTTATTCGTATAATACTGCCTTATGTGTAATTATTTGGTAAATATCCGTCATATACTCAAAATACGAACCATTCCAGCATGCACACGAATTTGTCTATAGTAAAAAAAAAAAAAACCCCAAGCTTGACTGCCAAATAAAACCTTTGAAATCATACCACAAATACAAGATAAATCAGTCACACTTAGTTTCATTCAAATTTTAGGGCGGCCCAGTTCTGCATAGTAAACTTAATTTGCAACATACAATTCAAAAGGTAGGCATAAATAAAGTTATACTGGACCAAACTTTAAATTCTCCAGGTTGATATGCATTTAAATTCAAAAGGACATATAGAGAGAGATCGAGAGCATTATACATAAGTTAAGATCGGTAGTATTTGTACTTGGTCATTGAATTCATTTTGCCTAATCCATGGTTTACTACTTACTTCTGTTCAGTAATGAAATATGGTTTTATATTCTGGTGCAATTAGGTTAAAGTGAGCGAGTATTTATAATACAAAAGGAACCATCAGATTCATTAAAGGCATCAAGGTAAACCTATAAGATGGTTGCAGTGCACACACAACGGTCTTATGTAGTGTAAGTGACTCCTACTGGCAATCTACATTTGAACACGTTGAAAGCATTAAGTTGTTCAGATGTGAAAGCCATCAGATTCCTATATTTTAACTTCTTGGGATCATTGGGGTTTTAGCTTCACAGATCCCTCAGCTACACTTTAAGGCATAGGGCCCTAAACATTTATAACAAACCAGTAAGAGACTACAAAGTGGTTCTAATGACAGAATAACAAAAGTATCCACATATTGAAGTAATGCCAAGTGGTGTAACCATCGTTTAGCAACTGGCATCAATGATACAGTTTCATTTGTTTCAAAGGCTGAACATCTTGACACTTCCTTATGTTTATGTGTTTCCATAGCAAAGATTAAATCCTCTTAACTTCATTAAAATATAATACAAATTTTGGGCACAAAAATTCTCAAAAAGCAACATAATAAAAAAATGGTAATTATTTACAAGTTGGGCCACTAACTCTCTCCGCTGCGACTTATACCAGTTTTGCACTCTAACGGGACCGGCATAGTTAGAGGGGGATTAGGGGTGGGGAGATGGTTTAAAAAAACTAATGTTGCTACCTGTTTATATACACACACTAACCTAAACAGATTGGAACCTAACCTTGCGCTAAATTTGAAATCCACAGGCTTTGAAATTGTCATCATAAATACAAAGTCAGTCAATCGCACTTAGTTTCATTCGATTTTAGAGTGGCCGAAGTTCTGCATAATAAAATTCACTGAACAGCTGTATCTGCGTGAAACATACTTGTCATACATCAGCACAGCATCTAGCGATATATGCCGGTGTTGCATTCTTCAACACTGCCGCCGACAATTAAACTCGGGTTTTAGGCACTTTAGTGTGTAGTATTATTATATATTTACATTGCAAAAGTACTACAAGACTTCTTTATTTATATTCTACTCCTTCTAGGCAGCATACTTCATAAATATTCACAAAAAAGGATTGTTACGCGCACGTAATAAATTAGCGTTTAACTTACTTACAGAGCTTTTCCGATAAAAAAAATTGGTGAAAACGTATCAAGTATAAACCAAACTTACAGCCAAACCACAATTTGTTTAATTTCCTGAAGTTCTCTATAATAACACAAAAATAAATAACATTTTAAGTTATTAATCTGAAATCACTGGTTAAATCCTCTTAACATTGTTAAAATATAATACAAATTTTAATCACCAAAAAGTCAAACATGCTTTGCAAATGTACATAATGTAAGTACTAGATAAAGAATGGATTTACACAAACCCAGTGATTGTTACTAAAAAGGAGTATATTACAAATGTGTATGAATATTCACTGTCCTTTCAACTTACATAAAACTATTATCTTCAGGGAAAATAGTAAAATACGAGTCTGCTCTTAAAAGTTATCTATGCTGCAAGACTTATTACTCAATACAAGAGTTTATGAATGATCAGTAAAATGTGCTCTACCAAAGGGAAATATGTTGTGTCATTGTATTGGTTTTAATGCATTGTATTCTCTATAAACATTAGTTTTTGATCTTGTATGTTTACTCGTGAATTAATTTAATGAGAAATGTAAATTGTAGTACTTGCTCATTGTGGGACCAAATGAACAAACAAAACATTAAGGACTTTCAATTGAAATGAATGAGTCAATTTTGTAACGCTACATCACTTACTTTTATTATTGGAAAACATGCTTCAGAAGCCATGTGCTACCATTGTCAATTCCCTTAGTCGACTGCCGCATCACTTGCTGTGATGGTTGTGCTTGTCCCTAGTGGTGGTTTGATGAACGTTTGCATCAGTAGATTTCGAAGTTGAAAACGCTGCTCTTATTTTTCCAAATATATGTTTTCCCAAACTTTTAATTCTGCCTTCCTGTGATATTTTTGAGAATTTCTGGACTTTTATTTATGGTGTGTTGCTCTTTCCAAAAATGCCTAGCTACCGTGGATTTGTCTTCTTGTTTAGGTTTAATATTTCTGTGGTGTTCGTTTGCTCTTGTGTTGTTTCATTTTGTTTGGCCAATGTAGATTTTTTCAGTCATTGCAGCTGAACTGATATATTCCTGGTTTGTTTTCCTGTGGAATATCCTCTTAATTTAGAATTTAATATGTTTTATATGGAGTATTATTTTTTTGGTGCCAGAATGATGTGTCGTTTGAAGATCCTTTGGAATTTGTAGAAAGTTGTAGGGTGGCATGTAAACTTTTTATAAATCTTGTTTTCATTTTTGTTTGAAATAATTGTACTGACATCTTCAATTCTCTTCCTATTTTTGGCCCTGTTAATGTTTTGTGTACCAATTCTGTCTGGTTTCCATTTTCTGTAGCTATGTTCAGTATTTTGTATTCTTTTTTTGCCCATTGGTACATTTACCAATCTGTATGCAAGGCTGTTGAGTACTGCATGCTGATGGGGAATGTGATTGTGTTGAGTAAAGGAATTGACAATGGAAGCATTTGGCTTCTGAAACATGTTTTCCAGTAATAAAAGTAAGCACTGATATAGTGTTACAAAATCGACTCAACTATTTAATTTCAATTGATAGAACACATCACTGTCAAAAGTACACCGTATATGAGTAATATAAGGACTTTGTTAGTTCTTTAGGATAATGTACTGGATGCTTGCAATATTTTGAATCATTTGCATATATCGTAGTCATTATAATTTTGGCCCTTCACCATGGAATTGTACTACAGTACTTTTGGCAAAATGGCTATATTTGAATATTATGTCTTGTGTGTGCAACAGCGAACTTCATTGAAAAAATTTGTTGGTATTGCACCATATATTTCTGTTATTAAACTACTGCTAAAACAAGCTTGTCATAAAATGTGATGTTACCGCATTACAGAAATTATCAAATGAACAATAAACATAAATGTAGTTATCTTTACTTATTGACTTTATTGATGTAAAGTATATTCATTAGTTGTGATTTTATAATTTAAAATTTTTAAAATTCATAAAATCTGTTTTCATAACCTATAACATAAGAAGCACAACCATACGTGATCTGGATTTGTTACTTTACTTATTTTACCAATAGAGCCTTTTGGTAGCTATTTATTGGTTTGTTATAAATTTTTTTACCATCAGCCACAAAGTGTAGCCGAGGGATTTTTTTATAAGTGGAATCGTAGAGCAGTTTGCAACTGGGGAGCAACAATAGAGCTGTGAAGCTAAAGCCCCAATGATCCCAAGAAATCAAACTATCTGTAATCTAGCAGATTTGAAATCTGAATATGTTAATATTTCAACCCTTTCAAATCTGGATCGCTTCTGGAAGTTTTACCCATCAGAGCATACTTCAATTTATGTTAGTCACTATGAAATGACCCCTATCAGATTCTTTAAGTAATTGCCAAGTAAAACATTGACCCACAATGACAGGAATGTACATTAGGCATGTGGTAAAGCTTATATAATTAGTTATAAATGCCAAACTGAGTAAGAATATTCTATAAAAATCTGATGTGTACCACTCACATGACTTTCTCTTCTTATTCTGCAACAAATTATTCCTGCAAAAGCTTATTCTTCTAACTTCATGTTAATCAAGATAAACATTAGCAGAAATGCTTTTAGTATTTAATTCCTTATAATTATAGGGTCATTATATGTTAACCCAATCGCAGCCTTTCTCACTATCGCTACTCCCACACCATCTGCTCTGACTTCAGATTGCCAATTCCTGCTCGAAAATGCATTGTCGCTATATCTGTGTTGCTGAGTCAGGTGCGGTCAATCATTGTCAATTAGGTGCTTCTATCGCCGCAGTAAACATGACACATCATTTAACTGTGGAAAATGTGTGTTTATTTGTAAAGTTTACTTTAAGCATAAATCTGCTCGCCATATGAGCAGGGAGTTTGCTGAAAAGTTGACAAACTCTGTACCACCTGCAAGAAAAACTATACATGCAGTTGTCAATAAATTTGAAGCTCTGGGTTCAGTGTTGGACAAGAAACATTCTTGGAGAAGCTCAGTGTTAACTGAAAATAAACTAGTTGAAATCAGTGGTACTTGGAGTGTTCGCCTCGAAAATCGCTGAACAAATTAGCGAAGCAAACATGTGTATCTCCATCTTCTGTTAGAAATGATACACAGGAGTGCAAGCATTAAAAGCAAAGATCCCGGTAAACATGTGAATTATTGCAATTGGTTTTTCTAATCTGTAGAAAGAGGTTTCATTGACCCATTGGTCTCACTTAAATGGGCATGTGAATTCTCACAAAAGTTGACACTGGGCTTCAGAAAAACCTGTGCTATTTGATGAAACAGCTTATTGTGATCAGAAAATTGAGTTTGGTCATGCAGTAAATGTTGCAGGAATAATAGGCCCCATTTTCTTTATGAAACAAATGTAGAGCAACATCAGACGCCAATTCTCAAACCATTTTTCAATTGTTTGACAGAAGAAGAGAACTCATAGGGGTGGTTCCAGCAAGATTCTGCAACATCACACATGGCTGCTGAATCATTAAATACAGTAAGAGGGGTGTTTGATGATAGAATTATTGGTGTTGATTTGTGGCACCCTCTTTCTCCTGACCTAAAGAGTTGATTTTTATTTATGAGGTTCTTTAAAAGACAAAGTGTATCATTCCAATCCGTGCACACTAGAGGAACTTAAAGATAATGTCATGCAAGAAATCACAACAATTCATGTGGGCTGAACTCCAGCGAGTGGGTGACAACATTTTTAAGAGATACAATCCTTGATTGAGAGCAGAAGGTCAATATTTCCAGCATCTATTCTAAGATAAGGATTTTAGTCTGCCTCTGCGCACATAACTGTAAGAAATCAACAAAAATTTACTACACAAATAATATAAATCTCGTTACAACACACAATTTGTCTCTCTCTCTCTCTCTCTCTCTCTCTCTCTCTCTCTCTCTCTCTCTCTCTCTCTCTCACACACACACACACACACACTTTTGTGTGGTAAGTTTTTATCCATCTCTTACAGTTTAGCAATTATGCAAAATAAATATGTCCAGAATAGTCTTCAGAGGTTATTCCCAGAAAATTCAAGATATACATATTATTTGTTAGGTAAATATCTTTAATATGCAATATTTTAATCAAAATTGTTAGAGCTATTTTTGTGAAAATCAAAATTTTTGAAAAAATTTCCATGTAAAGGTTAGTTGGGGGGGGGTTTTCTTGAAAATCTTCGTGTCGCATCCTTGGAAGATACACACACACACACACTCATAGCATCAAAAGAAGTTTGTATTTAGTAGCCGTCGTCTCTTATTAGATGGCAGTCAAAGTTTCAGTTATATCCATCAAGTGATTTCATGGCCATGGGCGATTGAATCAACAATCTTGTGCTTATTTAGAAAGATGGAAAAAAGTGAGTTTTGTGCATTGATGAAACACTTCTATTTAAAAGGTTTAACGCTGAAAGAGATAAAAGCTGAGTAGGATGAAGTTCATGGTGCATCCATCTACTCCTGTGTTTGCAACAATTTACAATTGGATAAATGAATTTAAACATGGCCATACATCCACAAATGATGAACATCGTTCTGGTCGTCCAGTAGAAGTGATTTCCTTTGAAATGCCTGACAAAATTCAGGATATGGTTTTAAGTGATTTACGAATCAAAATTCGTGAAAAAGTAGATGTTATATTCTCTAACTGAAACGCAGCTCCTCCTGTGTCAACACTGGCACAGATGGCTGCTTAACCAACTGTTCAAGTCAGATGAAGCAAGCTTCTTCAGAGAGTTTGAGAGCAAAAAAACAAAAAAAATCGTTGCATAGTCATGCGCTCTCTCTCTCTTTCTTTATACGTACTATATACATAGTATATAGAGAAGGTATTTTAATGCACCCATAAATTCGATACCAAGATTTCACCAGAAATATGCTTTGAGACCCGCTGAATCCAAAAAAAGCATTTTTAGAAAAATGTGTGTCTGTGGGCAGCATAGCTCAAAAACGAAAAGACCGTTAAATACCAAACTTGGTATTTTAAGTTTGGTATCGTCTAAGGATGCAACACAAAGCTTTTCAAGAAAATCCCCCCACCCCAAATTACTCTTTACATGGAAAAAAAATTCGAAAATTTTGATTTTCTTAAAAATTGCTCTAACGATTAAATTGTATATTAAAGATATTTACCTGACAAATAAAATGTATATCATGAATTCTCTGGGAATAGCCTCTGAAGACTAATTTATTCTGGATGAATTTTACAGAATTTTGCAAAACTGCTAAATCATAAGAGATGGACGAAAACTTAAAACACAAAATATGTAGACTTCGTTAAAACACACAGTTTAGGTTATATAACTTTTTTTGGAGTTGATCGTTTTTGAGATATTTCTTATTTTTTGTTTCAGCTTAGAAAAACATACTTTTCTCCTACAGGAATTTGTCAACTCCTGCCCATACAAACAAAGATACTTCAGTCACATAGCAACCATCTTTTGACTATCACTTTAACCTATGGTACTCCCTTATTTCGCTTCTACTAACAAGGAAGCAAGTAATAAGGCTATTTCTGCTAATTTTTTTCAATTAGCATGAAGTAAATAGAAGCACAGCTTTTTAACAATAATTTGTTGTAGAGAAAGTCATGTGAATGGAACACATCAGATTTTTTATTCAGGGGGCCCTAAAGCATGTATTTCCAATGAAATACTTAGTGATTTTTTGGGTGGAATGCAACACCTTCACTACCATGTATGTACTTGATAAAGATAATCATAATATAATGATGGTCACACTATATGTAAAGATAATGGTGGAGGTATTAAACTCCAGAAATGTAATAAAATTAAACCAAACCAATCAAATGGAATGTTAGATAATCAGATCAGTTTAGAAATTCCTTCCTATCCCATCCTTGGAAATTATTCTCTCAAGATCTAATTATTTTGGCCTTCCTCCTATTATATAAATATTAATGTAATATTTTGCCCTTGGAATCATACTGAACTATCAGTTGAGGCCATTTATCATGTGTTTCTTTTTTTATGGTTACTGTCAAGTTAATGGTGTAAACCCTTATCTGAGAAGACAAAAGTTCCTTGCCAAGAATAATCTACCTAGTTGTGAATATTATAATTAATGTTAACTGTTATATGTATATTGATGTGATACAAAACATACCCTATGTTCAGTTCATGTTTGTCAAGTGTGGCTACTACCAAGTTTGTTTCTTGGAGTGGGGCAAGCTACGTTCATGACTTCACCAGTCTCATACACTGTCATGCATATTTTTGGTGCTTAAAGCACTTCATTTTTGCGGTACGATAAATACAAATTATTAGTTTATCCTCATAGATATCGGCTATACATTTTAGTATTGGCTTACAAATGATTCATTTTATGTAAACACAGGGATAATTAATCAAACTGCTTATAAAAATCTTACCTGTCGCACTCACATGATTTTCTGTAGCTGCTCTACAGACTTCCTATAAAAGATTATTTTTTTTCCTATACAATGTTAATCGAGATAAACATTAGCAGAATGTTCCTATTACTTAGTTCCTTAAAAGTGGAATTGTACCAAGGGAATGCACTATGCTAAAGTGATAGTGGAATGTTTTAAAAGCAATCATTATGCGATTGCATTGAAAATCGCTTCTTTGCTTGACCAGGAGAAGAACAAAAGAAAAGTGGACATTCTTTGTCAAAGAACAGTATAAGTACTTCACAACTGAAACCAATAACAAGGAATATCTCGGAAATGGTTAGCTCCACAACAAAAACGTAAAGGACTTAAATTGTGTGTTTTCACGAAATCTGTTTTTGTGCAGTAAGTTTTTGTCTATCTTTTATGGTTTAGCAGTTATGCAAAATTTGACAAAATTCATCCAGAATAGAGAGTTCTTCGTAGGCTATTCCCAGAAAATTAAAGATATACATTTTATTTGGGATGTAAATACCTTTAATATATAGGATTTTAATCAAAATCATTAGAGACATTTTTAAGAAAATGAAAATTTTCGAAATTACTTTCTCTATATACACTTTGTACATAGTGTATAGAGAAGGTATTGCACTCCACCAAAAATTTGATACCGAGATTTCAACTGAAATATATGTTTTAGGGTCCCCTGTATCCAAAAAAAATATTTTCAGAAAAAGGTCCGTGTGTCTGTGAAGACTATAACTCAAAAACGAAAAGTCGGTAAAATACCAAACTTGGTATTTCAGTTCAGTATCTTTCAGGGATGCGACATGAAGATTTTGAGAAAAATCCCCCCTCCCCAAACTACCCTTTACATGGAACTTTTTTCGAAAATTTTGATTTTCTAAAAAATAGCTCTAACGATTTTGATGAAAATTTTGTATATTAAAGATATTTACCTGACAAATAAAATGTGTATTTTGAATTTTCTGGGAATAGCCTCTGAAGACTACTTTATTCTGGGGCAATTTTACGGAATTTTGCATAACTGCTAAAACGTAAGAGATGGACAAAAGCTTACCATACAACAAATGTAGAGCACCTTAAAACACACAATTTATATTATATACATTTTTTTCGTGGAGTTGATTGTTTTTGAGATATTCCTTGTTTTTTGTTTCAGCTATAAAAACTTATATTTTTCTCATATAGGACTTTGTGAACTCATGTCCATACAAACAAAGGAACTTCAGCCGCAGAGCAACCAGCTTTTTACTATCACTTTAACCTATGGTACCCCCTTATTTCGCTTCTACTAACAAGGAAGCAAGTAATAAGACTGTTTCTGCTAAGTTTTGCTCCATTAGATGAAGTAAATAGAATAATTTGTTGCAGTGATATAGAGAAAGTCATGTGAATGGAACACATCAGATTTTTTTTTCTTGTAAAGGTTAGTTTGTGATGGGGATTTTCTTGAAAATCTTTGTGCATATCCTTGGAAGATACTAAACCTAAATACCAAGGTTGGTACTTAATGGTTTTTTCTTTTTTGAGCTATGCAGTCCACAGATACACACACAAATCTTTTTCTAAAAATTATTTTTTTCGGACTCGGGAGACCCCAAAACATATATTTCCGGTGAAATCTTGACATCAAATTTTTGGGTGGAATACAATACCTTCTCTATCCACTATGTACATTGTACATGCAGGCTAGAGAAAGTAAAAATAACTTAATTATAAATCCAAAATAATGACAAAAACATAAATATCTAAAAATTAATAATATTGCTCAGTATCATATCCAAAGGGAAATAACTGGAGTGGAGATGCTACTTCCAAATAGGAACAAATTGCAAAATAATTTCTGATATGAGTTTCATATTATTATGAATTAATAAAGAAGACCCTGACTTGGTCTGGGTTAAACCAATCCATTGCTTTTATATACCTAAAATTCCTGAACTTTGCTATATTTTGTAAATAAGGTTTTACTCAGTTCTGAATGAACCACATCATTGTGAATGTCAATAAATCAAGCAAGGTCATTCATTCTATTCAGGAAATATCGCTTCGAACATGCTCAGGATTTTAGATTATATGTTTTGATGGTTACATATGCAGGAAGGCTTAGTTGCCTTGTCTTGGTTTCCTGTCTTAATAAATCTTATTTGTAGTTATTTGACATTTATTGCACAAACTGGAATTATTTTATTACTCTAGCTTTACTTAAAATTTTGGTATATTTAGTGAAGTTAGAGTAATAAAATAATTTTAGTTTGTGCATATAAATTACCTTTTTCCCCTCCCAATTAGCGTTTAAGGTTGTAAGTACTTAAAGTCCTGGGATTCATAGTATAGCCAACTATTATGGTCAATTAGTGTTGATTTAATTGCTTTTTTCACACAAGCTGTGTGTAGGACAGCACTTGGATAGGTAGAGTCAGACTGAAAAATTCAATGTCATAGCTGGGATTTGAACCATCCTATCCAAGTGCTGTCCTACACACTGCTTGTGTGAAAAAAACCATTAAATCTATACTAATTGGCCATAATAGTTGGATATACTATAAATCCTGGTACTTATAGTACTTATGACATTGTAAGTCACCATTGGTGTATGTCATCTCAAAATAATTTGAGATTACCTTGTGGTTTAGCGGGAAACATGCGAGTCAGTTGAGCTTGTGTAGAAAACAATTAAATCAACATTTAATGTAAACCTTAATCAGAGTTTGTAATACTAGCCTACACTTGTGCTAAATGCTGTACTTTTTTTTTTGGTAGTGTTCAATGCCCGCTTTGACTACTTATGGCACTGGGCAGTGACACTGGTGATGGAGCGCTGGTGGAATGTGATGGCGGGGGAAGCCGGAGTACCTGGAGAAAACCTGCCCCAGCGCCTCTTTGTCCACCACAAATCTCACATGCGGTCGCTTGGGATCGAACCCCGGCCATCTAGGTGAGAGGCAAGTGGTCTAACCACTTGGCCACGGTGCGGCCTAAATGTTGTACAGAGATTTTATTTTGCTAATTTTGTTCTTTTTTTTTTTTTTTTTTTACAGGAATCTTGGGAGAAGAGGGATGACAGAGCGACCTATTCGTCTTAAGACATTTCTATCAAAACTAGATTTGGAGAATCTGAATGAAAAAGATACTGATGAAAAATGGTGTAATGAAAACAACGGTTCCCTGATTTGTGCAAATAATTCACTACTAAATAATTTAGATTCTTCTGCAGCTGATAATCATAATGCTGATTCCTTTGGTAATCATGATACTGGTTCCTTTGGTTATAGTTCAATGGAAGTAGAACACAGTCATAGCTCCTGTCTTTCAAACTCAGGAACATTGTTCAATAATTTAAGTGATTGCAGCTCTCGAAGAAGTGGCGCATTGAAAGGAAATTATTCACATACTGATAAAGCAAAATGGCTCCATACAGAAACACAAAATTCTGACATAGAATCAGTAAATAAAATGCATGAAACTATGACACATCCACCTCTGAAATCTACTGTTTCATTTTCTCACCATTCCATAATTTCAGATGTAATTATTCAGAGCAGTTTTACATCGGATTCAAGTCAAAAGCTTTTGCTTGCAAACCATAGCACTAATAATAAATTATCATCACATAAGGAAACTGAAAAAACACAGTTGCCACTCCCCATGTTGAATAAGGATCTTTTAGCAGCTAAACCAATGCTTTTAAAAGATATTGCAAATAGTTTTGATATGATTCTTCCTAGAATTAGAACACCTTTAAAGGCTATTAACTCCCCGAATTATATTGTTCCAGTTTCTGAGAGCCATACATTGAAAGAAAATGGCTCTTTATTGTACAATAAAGAAAATGTATTGCCGGCTCCACTGCCACCATTTACATTTTCTACCCCAGCAAAATCAGAAAGTATCTGTGGAGAGTTTGAAAGTGTTTTCAGAACTACTAATATGACAGGAAGAAAGGAGGAGCACGGTACTATTACTCCATTACCTAGAAGTGCATGTAAACCATCACACATGCCAGTAAACAATATCAAAACTAGCATATCCATTGTTCAACAAAAGCCAGGTGTTTTTCCAACACAGTTGTCAAATAATGGTCAAGCCAGTGAGGTTCCACTTGATTTGTCATCAAATGTTGGCGAAGCTGTTTTACCTGGGATTGTGACGGATGAGGCATCCAGCGCAGCACTGCATGAAATAAGAAGTTCATCCTCTCAGGGAGGAGCCCAGAAGGATGATGGAAGATACTTGCTTGTCAATGGAAAAAAATACAAAATGGAGTGTTTGCTAGGAAGAGGCGGCTCAAGCAAGGTGTACCAGGTATTTAAATTTTATTATTAGGACCATAATTAATAAATAATGAATCTAATTTCACTTCCAAGGTTTTTACCCTGAAACATGTTTTCGCTGGCTTGCCAGCATCTTCAGCTAAAGAACTGCCAAATTTGGTGAACTGTGCACCATCCTTGGATCCTCTATCGGCGGCAAAATGAACTTGAAATTCTTATTGTCTTTTGTGTTGACATCTAAATTCATCAGATTAAATTATTATAATTGTTAAATACACTTCATTATATTAAATTCCTTGTTTGAATATGTATGAGTATGCTTTATTAACATATGTATTAGTTTTATTTGGTTATTAATCCTTCCTGTGCAGAAGTAGTTTAGACTACATCTAGCAAACTTTAAAATGTCCTCTAAAATAGAAAATATCTTGTGCATATATCTCTAATTGTTGTGCCAATGTAATGGGTCATATCTAATTTTATGCCAAATTTTCAAAAAATTCACTTTATTGCTTGATCCAAAATGAATGTATGACTAAAATAGAATATGAATATAATATTGGTATTATATACAGATTCATCCTAAATAAGTTATCTGTGTATGATAAAGTTTGAAACACTTATTTGGATGAAGATATAGCTTGTTACTGTATGTTTCACAGCAATAACCTATTTCTTTCCTGAGTTTTTGCACATAGCGCATCACACCCTCAATTCTAAAATGTTGTAGCTTAAAATCTGTAATTTTTCGGATACAAACATTTAATTGTATTATGCTTGTATAAAATACAAATTTCTTATCTTTTGGATCTTGGGATTTGGATGATAAAATATCCCAAATAGTGACTAATCAGTTACTGCAGTTTTGTACTAAGCAACAAATACAAAATCTGCAAGACTGCCTCCGTGGTCGAGTGGTCAGCGAGCTGATTTCTCACCCGGGGTCTTGGGTTAGATTCCCAGCCTGGGCAGGGAATTTTACTTTAGCTAGAATTATTCCCTATCCCCACAGAATCTGAAAGTTTGAATGTGAGTTGAATGTGTGCATGTTTGAGTAAAACAAAATGATTTAAACCAACGTAAAACTACTACAGACGAGTTGTTTCAAGTGGAAAGCCCCTGACATGACCTTAGATGTTAAAAGGGGCTATATAAATGAAACAATTAAAAAAAAAAAATACCTAGGTAACTCAAAATTGGCTTTTCAAATTAAGGACACTTGAGGAGTCAGTGTGTGACAGCACATCTACCCATGCTTTTCAATGCAGTTCATAAAATGGATGGTAACATGGACTCCTGAGGTATGTTATGTATTGGTATAATTTTTAAAGGTCCAGTACCCTCATCAGTTACACCTTTTTGATATGGGGTAAAGCACCTGTTATACGCTTTTGAATCCAGGCGATCATAATCACTTGAATTCATTGGAGCAGTTATTGCACCCAACTGGCTGTGGAGTGGCTTCTATTTCACCTTTCTCTCATTTGAGTCAACTGACTCAAAATAGAAATTGTCACTGAATTCATTATAACTGGAAATTATTTCATTGCCTGTTTGTGTTCTTTTGAATGCCATATTTGCATAACTTGCAAAAAGTTCTAAAATTCCTTAGCTACTCAAAAACATGCACACAGTAGCACAAGCAAGAGACATAGTACTGTACTTGAACCTATTTTACGTGGCAACGAATGACATCCCTGCTTACTGCAGACATTTAACAATGATTTTGGAAAGCATTGGGTACCATAGCTGCTTGGTTGATAGTCAATTACCTAGCCTCTGGAGGCATGGATATAGCTGTATTCTTATTGTGAAGGTTTAATTCTTGGTTTTATGTACACACACACACACACACACACACACACACACGCACACACACACACACACAGAAATTATCCAGTGGTGGCTGCTAGGCGTGCTACTGGTGGTGATTTTTATTATAAACTTCATCAAATATATATATATATATTCATGCAATAATGTTTATCCATCAGGTAATTTTGTAGATAACTGGCATATTTCATTATGTGTTATATTAATAAAATTAATAGAATCCAAAACAGAAAATGAAAGTTGTATTCAAGTTGTAAACAAAGGATCAGGGCAAGCCTATGCCTAACTGGAGAATGTGATGAGGCACTTCCTTACCGCTTCACAAAACAGAAAGAAGTATAAAACAAATAATGCTACCAATTTAGCTCTCTACTGCCCACAATTCCAACAATTGCATTAGAAATTAAAAGGAACAGCAACTCGGAAAGTCATGTGTTTATACATGCACATGCATCCACTCCTGCTTATGTTTATAAAAACTATTAATATTTGAATCATAAAAGCATTGTGCTGGCTAAAAACACCAACTCTTCAATATTTTAGCAAGACACTTTCAAGAGTAGTAGGAATATATTAAAAATCCATTTGTCATTCCTTCTTGTTGGCAAATACGTTTATCACTCATGAATTGAACATTTTGATTTTGTACACAAATGATTATTCACAGGATAAGATTCCTAAGGTACTCAGTCGTTCTTTTGTGGTATTTCTTAAAAACGTTTTAATTCTCTAGAGCATTGAAAAGCACCTCTCAGCTTCTGGTGTCGAGATAGGCATCATAACAATCTGACAGGCTCTTCAAAAGAATTGCCAAGTTCATCTTCTAGAATCAGCGAAAGACATGGAACTGCACTGGAAACTGCTCTCAACTCAGGCCTAGCATAAAAGACTTGAAGCTCTCCTTTTAATTTTATTTTTTATAAAAATGAATATGTGTCCATAATTTCAAGGTATTTGTCAGGAAAAATTTGTTATGTATTTATCGAATTGATTTATGTCGAATAAATTGATTGCAGTGAGGTATTCAGTGAACTGGAAGCATACTTTTATTCCTGAAAGAATAGCATTACACATCTCCAAAGCTTCTCTTTTTCTACAACTATCAACAATCTCAAAATACTCCTTCCATTTATAAGGACCAATTTTATTCTCCAATACCCTTGTCTTAGATATTTTTTTATCAACTCCCATATCATTTTGCTGTCATCCTGTTTTGCTGCCTCATAGACCTTTTGCCCAATTTTATCTGTCCACTCATTCTTTTTAAACATTTGTTGCCCCACCGTGCTATTAGAAAGTTTTCTTTTTCGACTAGTTCCCCTGATGTTTCCATCTCATAAATTCCTTTTCATGCTGCAATGTAATCCTCATTATACCATCCCTTTTTTATTTTCCCTTTCATCCCTAATTTTCATTGTCTTTCCTGCTAGCTTCACTTCCTCTTTTAAATTAAATTAAGTTTTATTTATGGATGCTCTTTAACTACAGTGGTTCTCAGTGTCCTATTCTATATTGGGCGTGAAGACCGCCTAATTTTGCTCAGATGTCGGTTTATCAGGCTTGATGTAAACCTACAAGTGACCAATGGCTTTACTTCCCTTCCAAAGGAAGACATGCTAAGGATTTTTATGCCCAAAAAATCCATTGTCCTCTGCCAGGTTTGAACCCGCATAGTAACTACTACACCAGAGGGCAACTCTTCTTCCCATTCTAGCTTGCATTGCTTCTTCAGTTTTTCCCTTCTTGGTAATTTCATCTTAGATTTCTTTCCTCTATTTGAGTTCAAATTCCAAAAATAATTCTCTCTCCTCTGTGCTCCATCTGTAATTTTCAACGGTTTTATCTTCTTCTTATTCTACTACTTCCATTGTTTTGAAAGTTGCTCTTAATGGGAAATTGTAACTATTCAATACCCTTTGTATAGCCTTAAAATCCACAAGACCACTATCTAAATTTTGTGAATACAACATATAATAAATTACACTTTCTCTCCTTCCATTGGCAAATGTGAACTCCCCAGATTTGTCGGATCCTCTTGACCCATTACACATTAATAGGTTATTAACTTCACAAAATTCTATTCATTTTTTCCATTCTTTATTACTTATTTTGTCTTTACTATGCCTCTTCATATAAATATTTTCCTTTGTTTGGTAATCTTCTAAATTGGTTAAACGTAATTGTTCCTCCCCTATCCTTGCTTTGAAGTCCCCTATTATCAAGAAATCTAAATTATCATACTTCTGACCCAAAACTTCCATGTTGTTTTCTAACTTTCTGTAAAAGCTTGCATCATAAAAGTCTGACATCCCTGGTGGATTATATACTACACCCAAACCTAAGTTTTGGCACTTTCTTGTCACCTTTGTAACATGACCCACATTACTCCCTCTGCACATACACCCTTTATTTCCTTTGCTCCGAAATTTCTTTCCTTTGTAATAAACATTCCTATTTCCTCTGAGACACTAACTTTCATTTGCTTTTTTACTCCAATTTTTCTGAAATATTCATAACTCTACATATTTATCACTTCCTTTGTAGTTATCCATGTTTCCACCATTACTATCACACCCACGTCAACCCTTGTGTTAATTCGCCTTTGGTGATTTCAGTCTCTATATAATAATTAACAGAATAACTAAATACTATCATAGAATCCAGTATATGAATCATATTCCTTCACAATGCACGCACTACTTAAGCTTATAGTAGTCCAAGGATATGATTGCAAATGTTTAATGATGCAATGCATTACTATTGTAATGAAGGGAAAAGTCTTTAGGCAGATAGAATGCGTTGGATATCAAACCATGACTCATCATCCATGAGTTATTGCTTCTCTCGTGTTACTAACAAAACAATCACAGAAAGATTGCATCAATGCAGTTTTCTTCAGGGATAGGCGACTCAATATTATCCCAAATGGGACTATACAATGCCATACAAAAATATTGTACTATATTTCTACAACATAATTTCATTTTAGCATAAATACCATTACCTCATATGTATGAATCACCATAGCAGCTCTATAGTTGCATATTGTATTATTACATATCATTTTCTATTTCCATCTACTACACATCAGTGTGAATGTGTCATACATATGACTCAGCAAAGCAAGGAAATAAGCTTTTCTTCTGCTGACACATTTAATTGCCAAATTAAAAGTCTCAGATCAGAAAGCTAAAATTCCCATCAAGCAGGAGTAATAATTTTTTGCCACTAATACAAAATTTTAAAAATCTGGAATTAGCAGGGAAAAAGCCAAATTGGCAACATTGACATCACTCATAACATTTGTACCGCCGTAACTGAGCTGTTAGTTTTTGTCCCTCATTGGTAATTAAGGGCATTATTTCTTTCAAAATATTCTCTTAAATAGCATAAGCATTCTATTTTGGATTAACAAAGTTCCAAAATTTTCAACAGGTTTTCTTTCAACAATTTATCTCAAATTGTAACCAATTGAAATTTGCAAGACACATCGGTGGTTTTGTCAGTGATTATTGCAACAAAGTCTGCACTTTTTATTTCTTTGCAAACTTGCTTGTACATTTGCGACATGCATTCCAGGTGTTTGTTCTGAATAGTCTTGGAAATGCCTTTGAACACCAACCCTGGCTGAGAAGACTTTTAAGATCTTAATCCAGTTCTGCACTAAACTGAATTAACACATGAAAAACCTCCTTATTTTGAGAGGCATCAATTTCATCATGGCCCCTGAGAGCTAGTTCCAAATTAAATTCAAAATTGTATTCTTTTCTACTTGTTCATTGTAATTGTCAATTGTTTGTTTGTATTGCTATCTAATCTGTGCTGAATGTTAGTTTTGCCTATAAAAGAAAGACTTTGAACATTGTCCATGTGTCGTTTTGAAGTTTTGTGGACTTTCACATTAGACCATATTGGTTATTCTGGTTTTACACTAATGGAGATCTCCAAACAACACAAGAAAAGCAAAAGAAAGCATTTTTTTCCTCAGTCATAAATCCATTTGTTCTTTTGATAAATTTCTGGGTTGAACTTGTGGCATAAATTTTTTGTTTGATTAAGATTCCCAGTGCTTTTATCTCAATTTTTGCCTTGATAACTATTGCTAAATTGAGTTTTCAGTAATTCACTTATCTTATTCATATTTGTAACTTTAACAGTTCACACAAAATTCTCTTGGAACCCTTCTACACTACTAGTCAGTTACACTTAAATTCACAGCTTGACTGCACAATAACCGAACTGTTGAACTATACACGACAATAAACAGCAACACCCAACTATTGTTTTGTAAACAGGTACCCACCACAAGGTTAGTTGGTTGCTAATTACCAACAAAACCCCATAATCATAATGATGTGATGAATAATAATATTGAAATAATGCTCCTAGTTTTAAAAACTAATGACATATTCAAAACAACTATGTTTGCTTTTAAGCATTGGTGTATATGACTTCACGGGATAGCAACCCAGTTAAATTAGAATCAAAGAAATGCAAGCTTACGACCATCTTGACTCTGTGGCCTTCGTCAGGGAACTGTTCTCTGCATCTTATGAGCTCAGATGGTGCCAATCTGGAACTAGTGCACGCTTCATAAGACTTTTGCCAGATCGTGGCGCTTAACGTGCTGTTCAAATAAGAGAACTAGAACACCGGAGTAGGAACAATGCTTAATCAATGATCACAATAGATAGACACTTCTTTTTTATTTAATGGTGGTGCCACAGCACAGTGGTACTACTCCAGGAACCGCCCCTAAAATTATATGAAATCGAGAGCTAAGGGTTAATGGGTTTTGAACTATGTTCTTGCAACCAGAATGCTTGATTGCAAATGAATCCATGTTTGAAAGTAACAATGTATTTTGCAAAGTTTTTTCCTATGTGCAGTATTTATAGATAATGTGCTCAAGGGATTCATTTTATCACAAAATGCATTCTTTGCTTATGGGGACCTAGCTTGTCAATAAAAGAAAGAACTAACATGGTACACATCACTGCTGCCAAGTGACCTAGGAGTCTATCAAGCATATGCTGAAACAACCTCTTCAGCTGTGATAGTTGCTCTCCCAAGATAACCACCCTTTCTAGAAAGTTATTTACCCTCTGCCATTGTATAAGTTCCAGAACATTTTATTTACCACACTTATTTTGGAACTAAGACCTACAAATCCAATTAAAAACCCTAGAAATAGGTAGAGTCAGGCTGAAAAATTCAATGCCATAGCTGAGATTTGAACCATGGATCTCCCAGTCTCTAGCTGGTTGCTCTTCCACTGAACTACCATGGCAACATGCTAGCACAGCATTGAATTTCTCAACCGACTCGCATGTTTCCTGGTAAACCACAAGGTGATCTCAAATTATTTTGAGATGACAACCCCAATGGTGACTTATAGTGTTGTAAGTACTTTAGATCCTCGGATTCATAGTATAGCCAACTATTATGATCAATTGGTATTGGATTAATTGTTTTTTTGTTTTTTTTTCACACAAGCCATGTGTAGGACAGGAGTTGGATAGGTAGGGTCAGACTGAAATATTCGATGCCATAGCCTGGTCCAATACCAATTGACCACAATAGTTGGCTATACTATGAATCCTGGGACTTAAAGTACTTATAACATGTAAGTCACCATTGGGGTCGTCATCTCAAAATAATTTGAGAACACTGTGTGGTTTACCGGGAAACATGTGAGTCAGTTGAGAAATTCAATGCTATGCTGGCATGTTGCCATGGTAGCTCATGGAAGAGCAGCTGGCTAGACACCGGGAGATCTGTGGTTCAAATCCCAGCTATGGCATTGAGTTTTTCAGTCTGATTCTACCTATCCAACTCTTGTCCTACACACGGCTTGTGTGAAAAAAACAATTAATCCAATACCCTAGAAATAATTGCTCTCCCAAGATAACCATCCTTTCTAGAAACAAGGTTGCAGGTTCAAACCAGGTGGAGGATGATGGATTTTTTCGGCTGTAAAAATCCTTAGCATGGCTTCCTTCAGAAGGGAAGTAAAACCATTGGTCCTTTGTCATAGATTTACAGTGCATAAAAGAACCTCAAGCCTGAAAAATAGGCCTCTGAGCAAACTTAACCTGCCTTTTATGCCTAATATAGAATGGGTCACTGAGAACCACATCAGTTAAAGAACATCCATAAATAAAACTACATTTGCTTTCTAGAATGTTACCCTCTACCATTGTATAAGTTCTGGAACATTTTATATACCATGACATATTTTGGAACAATACCTACAAATCCAATTAAAAACCTTAGAAATAATTGCTCTCCCAAGATAACCACCCTTTCTAGAAAGTTATTTACTCTATAAGTTCCAGAACATTTTATTTATCATGATTTATTTTGGAGCTAAGACCTACAAATCTAATTAAAAACCCCAGAAATATAAATTTGTGGACAGAATATTTTGGCATCTGAAGTGTGATTTTGCAAACATGGGAAATTTTTCTCTCTGTTAGCAAATCCTTTTGAAATATGTTTTTGAAGGTTTTCTGAAGGCTGCATCAGAGTTAACAATTTGTTTGATCTCCAAACTAATACCTATATGAAAAGCAAGCACAAGAGTGTCTTGCTTTTGATGAATTCAAACATTTTGATGCCTCTAAATCCTGACATCTCAGATTGTTTGCTACCAGAATCACAGTTATTATCTAGTACACCTGTGAAGTGTTTTTCTAAATTAAAGACACTAAAATCAAGAAGAAATATAAATGCTCAACTCATCAGCCTTCATGCACAATTAACACTGGCTGTTTATGAGATAAGTACGACTTTTGAGAGTGTAGTTGCTGTGCCATAGTGAAACAAAAAGCAATAACAAATCTAAATCATAGAAATATACTTCATAATCCTAAATTTATGGTCAATCCTTCCATCTCCTGTTATTGAATTGTTATGAATACTATTATGTGATCAGGAATGATGTGACACCCATGGAGTCTCTTACTGTGCCCACTCCAATTTTTATTTTGTGCATAGCAGGTAATATCTACCTAGTCTTACCATAAATAGTTACAAACTTTGGGCACAGGCTATATAACCAGTTTTGAAGGTCATGGCCAACCCTTATGGGGGTAAGTTAAGAAGGGGTCATTGTGAGTGTGGCTGCAGGAGAGAAGTGTGTTTCCAAATATATTTAGCGATGGAGTGGGGTGATTATGAGAATCGTGTAGGAGTGTTAGCCCTTCATAAGGTGGGTAAATCAGCTTCTAAAATTTTCATTACCCTGAAGAAGTTGAAAATCAGCAGAATGTTTGTGTATCGGACCATTAACCAATTCCTAAAAACTGGGACTGTTGAGGATCTCCAGAGACAAGGTCGTCCACGTAGCATTAGGTTCTATCAGTGGCAGCTTGAATTTGACGGAATTCTGTGAGAAAGCAGTCAGTGCTGACTTGAGAGCTGAACATTTCAAAAATGTTGATGTCCCGCCTGTTGAGTGATGACCTAGGGTTGAAAGCTTACCGGCAGAGTACAGGTCACCTTCTAACCCAGCATCTGAAAGAGCGGAGGGTGATAAAATCAAAACCTCTTCTTCAGCATTGTGCACACAATGGCCACAGAAAAATTCTTTTCACAGATGAAAAGATGTTCACTATTGAGGAGGTTTTCAATCAGTAAAATGTTTGTGTATATGCCAAATCATCTCAAGAAGCTCTTGAGAAGGTTCCGAGGATACAAAGAGGCCATCATCCTGCCTCAGTTCGGTGGGGAGTGGCATATGATAGCACCACTAAACTCCATTTTTGTGAAAAAGGGGTGAAAACTTCTGCCAAAGTGTACCAAAACACTTTGTTGGAGACTGTTGTGAAGGATTTGGGCAACACTTTGTTCAGGAATCAACAATGGAACTTCCAGTAGGATTCAGCACCCACTCACAAGGCAAAGTCTACCCAGGACTGTCTGCGGAGGAATGTTCCAGACTTCATTGCTCCAGATGATTGGCCTTCAGTAGCCATGACCTCAATCCACTGGACTACAAGTTGTGGTCTGTGTGAAGGCCTAAGGGGTCATTTTGAAAAATGATTGGTGCTCTGTGTCTGTAATACATGTAAGTGACCAGTATTAAAAGGATATTAAATTATTTTGAAAACTGTGCAAATGGCTCAGGTTCATTTTTATAGCAATATTTATGGTAAGACTAGGTATATTGCATCATAAAGTTGTGATGCTTTGTAACCCCTGCATTACAGTTTTGTTAATTCTGTCTGCAAAAATATTGTTTGCAAGATATGAATTGTCATACTGTATTTGAGTACTGTTCACTTCAGTTAATGGTTTCTGATTAGTGAATTGCTTGTTGATTTTACAGGTTGTACATCCTGACAGTTCAGAACGTTTAGCAATAAAATGTGTAAACTTGTCAGATACAGAACCAGAAATTGCTCAAGGCTACCACAATGAAATAAAACTGCTGAAAAAACTTCAAGGTAGTGACAACATCGTCAGAATGTTTGATTAGTAAGTATACCACTTTAGACACAAAATATTTACTTTTCTTACAAAACTATCAAAATGCTTTCTGCTTATAGGTAACTACAATTATGGATTTGGAATACTGAGGTTTAAGCACCTTTGGAAATAAAATATATGGTAATAAAAGACATGTGATATTCCAGTTTATGTTGCATACCAGATTGGTAAAACAGGCAGAAAGAAGCTGAGAGAAAATGTGGTGTTAATTGATGTCTATAACAGCCTTAGATTTATTGTTTTTTTTAAAGTCTAGAGCACAAAAAGTGGAATACTGAGTGGTGTATATACAAAAAATATTTAGTGAGATAGCTGAAAAGAGATCTTTAGTTTTTATATACCAATGAAAGACTCATGGGGAAGGGAAAAGTATATAGATATGACAAAGAGGTGTGAGAGATATTGCATGGGGTGAAAGCAGGAGTATGGAGATTAATGGGTTTAAGGAAGGATATTCCTCAAAATCAACGTGCTAAATGTGGCAGAAATGAAGATATGGAACATATTTTATTTAAATTTAATGGGACTGAAGTTTGGCGAAAAGAATATATTAATAAGAAATGGTTAGATAAATAGAAATGTAGTAGTAGTTGAAATGTTTTAAAAATACAGTAAGAAGATTGAGCAATTCTTGTATAAAGTGAAAAGTAAATGTATATGGACAGTAAATAGTCAAAAATGGTATAACAAACTAGAAGTTAGAAACTATTGTAAAATATGAATGACTGGTAAAGAGCCAGTGCTAAACACCTGTATACAGCCTAGCAAAAATAATGAAAAAAAAAGTGGTGAATAAAGAAAAATGTGCCTAGGTGACCAAATTTATGTGTTGCTGCCTTTCCACTGTGAATTGTTGAAGTTAGAGCAAGAGTGCTTATGTAGTTGCAGCACAGAAAGTGAATACAGGTGCAAGTGTAGGCATCTGCTTTACGTAGCTCCCCTGCATTGTTACAGATGTGGAACCTGAGTAAATTAATTTATGTGATAATGGCCCCCAGGTCTAGAAGTTTCTTGCTGCGTAACGGGGTGGCATGCTATAAAAAGAGGTTAGCCAGGGCTGGAAGACATCTGATATGACAGCACATTTGGAGAGTGTAACTGTATTAGAGAGAGCAGAGTGGATGAGCATCGAAGTAACAAGAGATAAAATTGTTATATAGCCATTGAGATGCATTTTGTTACACTGCATCAGGAGTAGATTGAATGTTACAATGGAAGAGATGATGAAAACATTATTGGATAGGAAATCGAAATCAAGATGGAGGTAAAAAATTAAATCTGGATTGCAGAATGGAGGAGAAAATGGAATTCAGAATGGAGAAGCTGAAGATGAAGGTATCAACAAAAATCAAATAGGTGGCATGGAGGACAAGAAAAGCTTGGGGAAGGCGAAAAGACTAAGTAAAATGGCTAAAGACCTTGGCCAATATACGAGGTTCGTATAGAAAGTAAGTTCTGTTTCAATTTATCTCCGCTGCAGCGCTGCGATCGCAGTTCCGCACATGCGCGGTAGACGCTCTATATCAAGGAGAATAAACGTGCACCATTTTGAGATTGCTGTCAGCCACATACACTTTGTTGTGCTTGTTTACAATGTCGGTGTTGATTGAAAATTTTGCCACTTATTGAAATCAGATCTGTGATTCGTTTTCTGAATGCTAGGAAAGTGAAACCAATTGAAATTTATCGGCAAATTTGCGAAGTTTACGGACAAAATGCGATGAGTAATTCAGTGGTGAGAAAATGGGTCCGTCAGTTCAATGAAGGACGTAGGGAAGTGCATGATGAAGAACGAAGTGGGCGTCCATCTTTGGTTACAGAAGAACTGGTTCACGTGATTGATGACAAGATCCAGGAAAACCACAAGTTTATAATTAGTACTCTCGCTATGGAATTTCCCCAAAGCTCACAATCACTAATTCATGAAATTGTTACCGAAAAACTGTAATTTCGTAAACTTTGCTCACGTTGGGTACCAAAGATTCTTACTGAGCTACACAAAACAAAATGGATGGGTAATGCACTTCAGTTTTTAACCCGTTATGATGAAGACTGCGAAGAATTTCTGACACAGATAGTCACAGGAGATGAAAGTAAGCGGCAATCAATGGAATGGAGGCACACTTCATCCCCAGCAAAGGTTAAGCCGAAACAAATCTTGACACCTCGAAAAATGATGTGCACAGTGTTCTGGGACTGGAAAGACATCTTACTCATTGATTTCTTACCGCGTGGTCAAACTATCAAAGCAGATGTTTATTGCGAGACACTTAGGAAATTGTGCCGCGCAATACAGAATAAGCGCTGAGGATTGCTGTCAAAAGGTGTGTTTTTCTTCATGACAACGCACGACCACACACTGCAAATGTGACGAAAAACCTCCCACATGGATTTGGCTGGGACATGTTTGACCATCCTCCATACAGCCCTGACCTCGCTCCTAGCGAGTTTTATCTGTTCTTACATCTCAAGTCTTTCCTTGGCGGTCAACACTTCAACAATGACGAAGAGGTGAAAGAAAATGTTTCCAACTTTTTGAAGACACAGGCGGCAAGCTTCTATGAAGAAGGTGTACAAAAACTTGTGCCACACTATGACAAATGCCTGCAAAATTTCGACAGTTATGTGGAAAAGTAGTTTAAGAATTGTATAATTTTGTGCAATAAATAATTATTCTGTATCTGTACACAATTTAATTTTATTACCAAACGGAACTTACTTTCTGGACGTAGCTCGTATTAACACCCTGGAGGATGTCTGAGACAGTTTAGAGTGGATGGCAGCACCAAGGAACTGAACACCATGATGGAAAAGATACTGCATGGAAGACTTAAGGATTTGAAGGTTGAGATGCCAGGACATAACATCTGAACATGTAAGCCACCCAAATTTGTCAACGTTCAAATCTTTCACTTGCAGTTCACTGCTATTGCCATCCACAACTGGTGGTTAACAGAAGAGCAACCCACACAGTTGATAGTCAGCCTCCAGGAATGGGCAACAGACATTTTAGCCAAACTTTGGTTTATGTGTCCACAGGCTCATTCAAGTAGGCTATGGCTCTGAAAGCTTATATCAATCCATAAGATGACTTGAATGTCATGAACATGGAATGTGCTGAACCAGACAAAATTACGCAAAGAGGAAAATTACAAGTGCTACACTGCCTCCGTTTTATAGAATATTTTCGTTCTGTACGAGTAAGTCATGTTGTCAGTACTGAAGCTAAGCAAGGCAACAATTGAATATTGCAGACCATTAAACATGAACTCCATGAAATAAGTAAAACAATCAATTTATAATTATAATATGTTTATAAATATTGAAAACTGTCTAAAGATAGTATATGACACATGTGTTAAAATTGTTTTATATTGTTCATAGGATTACAAAACTCGTCTTACGACGATTACGTTCCTACTCACAATATAAAACATCATTTTACCACTTGTATCATAAATAACTTTTAAAAAATCTGCAGTATCATACCCTGACACCTAATACTTTAAATCAGAGCATACATTCTAAATCTATCATTTATTTGCAACATTTAATAAGTTTCATTCAACTGTTATGTTACAGATATATTTATCTGATAATATTTCATAAAACATTCTTAAAACAAACAAATTAACATTTAATAAAAATTATATATAATTTTCTTAAATCAAAATTTATTAACTTATAATAACTCCATGGCACGACAGCTCACGGGGAACCTTGCCCTACCGCCCAGCCGCTGTGTCCCCTTCTCGGTCCACTACAGATGTCATGGATGGGGTGTAGTATTGTAGGGTGAGACGTGGTCAGAGCCTCGAGTCCCCCCCCCTCCTCGGCTGGTGAATGTGGTTCTCATGTCCTGGACCTTACGAGGCTGAGTGTACCCCGGGCCAGGTCTCCCAGCAGGGGAAAAATCTCCACACCGGTACTGGGGATCGAACACAGGTCTCCCGCTTGGTAAGCAACTGCGCTACCACTGCGCTAAGGAGACGACCTTTATTAACTTATCCTTGCTCCAAATAAGATCACAAGTCATAAACTAATCCAAAATATTTTCAGAGAATAAGGTGTTTTAAACAAGTAATTTGAGATAGGACACCTCTGGCCTATCTGTTCAAATTTCGAAGTTATGGCTAAAAGTTTTTAAACTGTATGCCACTGGCTAATGATGCAATTTGAGAATGCAACATACAAAAATGAAAGGGTGTTTTAGAGTATACTTCTCTGATGCAATGGTCATGACATAGCTGTCAAATAATAATAATTAACATTTGTTTTGGAGTTTGAGTCTCGTCTACAAAACTTTTTCTATAATAGTCCGTCATGCAGTATTAGCGTACATTTTCAATTTATACCTTTAAATTTCAAAATGCCTAAAAGTACATACTGTACTTCAAATTGGTAAGTGGTTAAAGAGTGAATGAAAGAAAGAAGAAAATATAAAAACATCAAAATTTTTGTCAGTTTTATAGGTACTGCCCAAAATGGTGATTTGTTGGTAAAGTTGACAGCAGTGAAGGAACAATTGTCTTACTGTATTCCAAAATGTGTATATAGAGTTGGCCAATCAGAATAATTGTTTCCTCAGTGTATATATTGCAGCATTTCTTCGTGTGGAATTCAAAAATATAAAATAATAATAATAATGAAAACAGCAAGACAGGCAACAAACTTATAATCTTGGAGTTATCACCTTTAAGTGTTATCCGTTAAATCACACATACTATTCAAATGCCTCTAGAATAGGGTACATCATACAGGAAGGCAGTTAAGCGATGTTCAGTGTCACACTGCTAAGTTCAAGATTTGAGATACTTTTATGGCAATAAATCTTGAGAATGCTAATATCCAGTTGCTAAAAATCAATATTTCTACATTCATGCAGCAGTTTTAAAGACATTCTAAGCCAATTTTTCATACAGCTTTGCTTTAACATTGACTTATCTGCATGTGATACCAATATGTTGAAGCCTATAACTTAATTTTATCCATAGATCATGCATGGCCTATCTCAAATATCAATGTTTGCAGTCTGGACTTGTTTTGGTGTATTTAATTATATTATCCTTTGGATTAAGGCTGTATCTATTTCAATTATTAAATTATGCCTGTGTATTTTAATTTACAAAAGTTAAATTTAAAAATTATTTATTATTAATCTTAGCTTTTATTTCTTTTTCATATATCTTATGTTATAAACTTTATTATTTATCTCCACATAGTATTATAAAGATATAAAATATTTACTAGTAATTATTTTTTTAATTAACTTTAGATATCAAAATTATTACGATGTGTGTATTATACCTAGGTTTAATCATTTAAAAACAAGTTATCACTTAGAAGTTTGAGTTGGATAATAGTAACACTGTAACATCATTAACAAATAATTTGGAGTCTGCTGAAGATAAAGTGCACACACGCTTTGAAACATGTCCAGTAAAAATTTATCTGTTGATGTTACAGTGTTTGTTACTTTTATCCAGCTAAACTCTAATTCAAATACATCACAGTTACTAACTTCTGTACCCAAATTATATAAGTTGTCACCTATTTATTAATATTTAGTTTTATATGCATTTTAATCTTCATTATTAAAGTTTGTTTATTCATTTAATTAATTAATTAACACAAATTAATTTTGTTTTCCTTTTTTTAATCATTTCATTGCCCCCATTATTTAGTCCTAAACCTTATTACTATAATACTTTCTCTCAATTTTTTTTAAACTTATTAATATAAAATATATGCATATATATATATTTTTTTTTTCTTCTTTTTTCAAACCTTTTATGTTTATATTAAAATAGAAGTACAAAAATAGCTCTTATTAAAAATTAAAATGTAATCTTTTATGCTGACATCCATAATAAAATAACTGATAACCAAGTATAATCTAAAATATATCACTGCACTTCTTATTTGGCCATCTGAACGCAGCAGCAACTGTTGTACTGCTATCCAGTACATTTTCTGATAAACTTGTATCTTAGGTCTTTGTGTATGTGCATGCGTGCACTATTTGTTAATGTTTATACAGTAGTTCTATTATTACTAAAAATCAATTATCTGACCTATGTCAAAACAAAATATTGCATTTTGTATTTATTTATATATTCTTATCCTTGTTCATTTACCTTATTTATTCACTTCACTCGTATAACATTCCACTTGCATTATTCACTTTCACTCCCCAAACTTCACTCACTTAATTTACTTTCCATTCACTGACAATTGAACAGCTGGTAAACAAAGCACAGGTGAAAATCCTGCCTAGTTACGTGTCTCAGGAAGCATTATACTGCATGTTAATGGGTGCATGACAGCGAGATACAACAGTGCATGATGCTCTGTAATTATACATCAATCCAAGAGGCATTAACAGCCCCAATGAGCTACACCCACCTCAATTGGAGATGGCAACATCAACTGGTTATTGCTGGGGATGTAGCCAATCAGGACATCTAATGAAGAGCTGTCTACACATGCCAACAAGAAAGCAGAAAAAAACTAAGGCTATCAGGGCTATTTTTGCCACCCCCTTGAGTGATGCTGCATGTCATGAACAGAATAGTGGATGACAGCCTCATTGTAAAGGCTGGATACAAGGAAAGCTGTGCCAGATGCTAGTGGACACAGGTGTAGCCTGTGATCAGACCTGAATGTGGCAAAGGCCTTGTTGACATGAAACACAGTTGGCCATACCAATTAGTGAAGGTATTGGATGCCTTTTTGCCTGTTGAAAAGGATGTTCTGCTGTAGTTGACCCTGGGGCATTGTTATTTTTCAGAAGGAAGTACCCAATGGGACTGCCGAATACATCAAACACAAATAGAGCAACCAGGGAGAACAGAGCTGGGGAAGCACAAGCCAGTTGCGAATATATCACCAAGAGAGGGATTCAAACAAACACCACTGTTACAAGATCAGGGACCCCATCTGGAAGACTTGCTGAAGAGGGGACCGGCCATCTAACCACTTCACCACTAGAGAGGGTCTGGCATCTACTTAGATGACACCATTCTGTCTTCAGTCAAAGAACAGTGGTTGACTGAGTAGTCCATCTTATTGTAACCAGAGATGCCAGACCTATTTGGCAACCACCAGGAAGTGTTCCTGTGGTGAAGCAAGTGGAGATATATGACATGAGATCCAGGGGGATAATTGAAGAGTCAAACAGCCCTTGGTGCTCTCTTGTATAGTGAAGAATAGTGAGCTACACATCTGCATGGACTGTAGGAAGTTGAATTCTGTCACCATAAGGGGCTGCTTTCCCTTACCCCAAATTGATGATACCCTGGGCACTCTTGCTGGTGCCCAGTGATTCTTAATTTTAGATTTTAAACCAGGATACTTACAAGTGGCTCTAGATCCCAGAAACAAGGAGAAGACTGCATTCTCAACAAGACAAAGGCTTTAGAGTTTACAGTTATGTTCTTTGGCCATCTTCCAGTGCCTCATGGATTCAGTGATGAGAGGTATGAAGATGCCTGCTTTATATATCTGGACATCATCACTGGAAACAGAGTCCATCTTGAGAACCTGACCAAGATACTGCAAAGGTTGCAGTAATTAACGTGAAGCTGAGTGCAAAGAAGCGCCAACTCATATGCAAGGAGGTGAACTACTTGAGCCACATAGTTTCACCATCTGGGATGACCATGTACCTGGAAAAGGCTCGGGCAGTCAGAGATTTGGCCTCATCTGAAAGATAAACATGAGTTCAGTTTTCCTGACACATTGTTACCTCTCTCTCTCTCTCTCTCTCTCTCTCTCTCTCTCTCTCTCTCTCTCTCTCTCTCTCTCTCTCACACACACACACACACACATATGTAGAAAAGAATAGAATATCAAATCTTTAAATATTGACCTACTTTTTAAATATTGCTTAAATCTTCAGCATTGGTTTTTTTCTACAACCAAATGTGTAATAAAAGCAATCTGGATTAATAAGAACTATATACTAGAGTAAGCTTTACTAAAGGTTGGTTCAACCAACCAATCCTAAATTTTAGCACAATGTTAAACTGGTTTAATACTGAAGTTGATGCAGATTCTATTTCGTCAAACAATGTCAGCTGTAATATTGTGTTAAACTATGTATTAACTTAACATTGCCACATCCTTATGTTAGGGCATTTAATAAATGTTAGATGTTGGAAAATGGCTGCCACAAACCAAGCTGTTCATGCAGGTTTGCTGTATTTGGCATTTTAATGCTATTCCTAAAGGAAGAGGGGCTGAGCATCAACAAATTAAAAAAAACTGCATATGGAGACATTTTTAAAGTGATATAGGCTGTCAATAGTGGCCATGAGAATGGTTTTATAGGAAATACAATAAATTAGAATACTACCAACAGTAACCTATGTTACAAGTATTAATTATTTTGAGATTTTATGCTAATGGCACTCTTAATCTAATGATGATAATGTTGAAATTTTCAAAGCTATCATTTGTGGATTTATCCAGAAAGTTCGTGAAGCAATTGCTTTAAAAAGAAAATAGTATTTTTGTTGGGATCTACTTGAACCTTAATTAGTGATAACATATTTCTACCCTCTTTGATTTTGAGAAGCCAATATAGGGTCCACCACCAGTTTTAAACCATTCTAAACACTTCACATTTTTTGTGCTGCCTGTTATATTTTAATATCATTGGCACAATTGCTTGCTGCACCTTGGTGAAACTTGTATAATTCAGTTAAATTATTTGTATATTATCTTTCAGGCTGTGTTTTTATCCACTAATGTAAAAACATTGGCTTTTTTGGGCTCGATAATATCTTGCCTTACTAACCAGTTCTACAATTAATGCTTTTTGAACGGTATATCATTAGTTCCTCTGTGTCTAGAGTTTTCATAGACTCATCAGTTTACATCACAATTCTGACCTCATACAATCTGAAAAATCTTTAGTAATTGTCCATGATACTACTGACTAAGAGCATTGTGAATATTTATAGACAAAAGTGCATCAGAGCATGTTTAGATTGATGTTAACAACATATTAACTAACCATTTGCTGTAAAAGCTAAAGAAAATGCATGAGAAAATGTTAAACTAACATTAGCAAACACAATATTAATCCTTTTAGTGCCACTCACAATCTAATGGTGATGTCACTTTCATAGATTTTAACTCTTTCCAGGGGGAAAGTTTGTGTATTTTCTACTTCATAGCCATAAAGAAAGGTTATCTGGAGCATTTCTGGGCATTAGCTTTACACTCCAAAGTGCTAAATTAGCTGCAAATTTTAATTTCTCTAGCCGGTGTTTGTTTATGTTGGTTGAAAAATGGTGTTAGCTAGCTAAAGGCTACAAACCGAAAAGGAAATGCAAGCTGTGGTTCGCAGTGTATTAGAAGAAAGCGAGTGATTTTGAATTTTCAGACCTTGATGATGCATTTCTGACATCGACATAAGAGAGGAGGATGTGTATATATTCTAGCTTCAGCAATGAAAGTGCATCCGACAACAACAATCCTCACATGCAAATAATCAGTGTACTTATCAAAATATATATGTGGAAGTCTAACCAGATGAGCAGACAATGTGAATCAACAAAGTGCTAAATTGTACAGTAATCTATTACATCTGTATCCTATTCTATTGTGCCATTTTCATTATTAGCTGAATTACACCTATGTTTGTGTTTTTTTTTTTTTTGTTTTTTTTTTTTGTTTTTTTCAGTTGCAGGTTATGTGAATTCATTTTTTGTATTTTAAAACTTATAACACCGGACCAAAACGAATTGCTGTTTTAGTAAAGAAATACTTGTACTTGCATTTCATTAGCTTGAGCTTTCTATAGTGCTACTGTGTCAAGAAAGTTCCAGGAATTTGCCAATAAAACACAAAAAATGAATTATTCATCCATATTTATTTTATTGCCTTCAAAGTAGGCCCCTTCTGAAATTATACATTTATGCCAATGAATAATCCAATTATCAAAACATTTTTTGTAGACACTTTTAGGAATCGATGTCAATTGTTGCCACAAATTTTCCTTTGTCTTCTATCAACTGAAAACGGGTGCCTTGAAGTGGCAACTTGAGTTTTGGAAAGAGAAAGAAATCAGCAGGCACCAGATCAGTTGAATATGGCGGTTGTTCGATGAAATTTGTTGAGTTTTTTGCCAGAAATTCGTTCACAATAATAATAGCCTTGTGAGCTGGTGCATTATCGTGGTGCAGAATCCATGAGTTGTCGTTCCACAAATCTGGCCTTTTTCACCGTATTTGTTCTCTCAAATGCTGCATAACACTCAGATAATAGTCTTTATTTACCATCTGACTTTCTGGCAAGAACTCTTGAGTGCATGACACCATGATAATCGAAAAAAACTGTCAACATGACCTTCAGTTTTGATCGAGTTTGACGTGCACTTTTAGGTTTCGGTTCAGTTGGAAGGCACCATTCGGAAGCTTGTTGACTGGTTTGAGTGTCAAACTCGTAAACCCACGTCTCATTACCAGTTACAATGCGTTTCATGAATGTTGGGTCAGTCGTCCTCCGTGGTGTAATGGTTACCATGCTGACTTCATATACCCAAGGTCGTGGGGTCAAACCCGGCGGACGACGATGGATTTTTTCGGGTGAGAGGCCTCTGAGGCAAAAATTAAGCGGTCTTCCACACCCAATTTAGAATGGGACGCTGAGAACCACAGTAGTTAAAGAGCGTCCATAAATAACACGCCATTTCCATTTTGAATGTGGGGTCGGAACTGGCTCGTTCTAGCATGTCTTCAGCAATCCTTACACGATTGAGTTTTTGTAGAAAACTCAAGTCTTTCGGAACTAACCGAGCTGCAACGCGTGTCATGCCCAAACAATCGTTTAAAATGGTATGAATCAATTTGTGAGACACAGAAAGTTCAGCGGCAATCTCTCTCAGACCTAAATGACGGTTTTCAGACACCATTTTCTTCACTTTAGCAATGTTCAGTTCAGTTGAAATCGTTGATGGCCGACCAGAGCGAGGCAAATCTTCCATCACATCTCGACCACTTTTGAATGCACTGTACCACTCATATGCACATGTTTTTGATAAAGTTAATTCACCGTAAGCCCTCTGTAACATTTTCAGCGATTCGGCACATACAATTCGGCAAAATTTGAGACAGATTCTTTGTTCAATATTTGTATCCATTGTAAAATCGCAAATCACCTTTGAAATGAACTAAGAAAATGGCGTACTGTAAACAAACTAGATGACAGATGACGATCAAACTCCGCGTGGGTATAGAGGAAACTTGTACCAACTTAGCGACAGCAATAATTTTGAATTCCCTTCAATTTCCGGTACTTTCTTGACAATGTATGGTTTTGTATGCCTAATTATTGATTATATTGTGATTTTAAATTTTATTTTCAAAATTTTTCTTTCGTTTTTAATTTATAAAAATATTGACCATACTTTTTATCCATATAATATGTATTATACAGTAGGATAACAGGTTTACTAGGAATAAAAAAAAAGATTCACCTCCCTATGTCATTTGATACTCATTTTATTACTAATAATTTAAAACTCTGCATTCTGCTTTAAATTGTTGGGCAGTTTTCAGACAGAATTATGTTATCCAGGATGGCACTAAAATGGTTGAGTGTTTTTACATTGAATGGTGAGACTGGCCATAATAGTACCTTGTAGAGTAGTACTCTTGTGAATGTAGAACATCACACTTTTTCTAATGCAATGTTTTTAGGTTTTATCAGTTATAAAATAGGTCCTACAATGTTTAATTTAAGAAGTTTATTTTCAAAAGACACTTGACAATTTCTTTTAGTAAACGATCTGTATGTTTTTATTTTCCAAGCTGCTGGACTAGAATTTTTATCATAAGTAAACTTTTTTCAAGTACATATGCATTTTAGTGTTATTTTGTAACTTCCTCTTTAATAATCGAGGCCCTACTTAGCTGATTTTACAACCACTAAAATTATATGTAACTAAAACTATATAACTTCATGCTTTCTTGACTAACCAAATGCATATCCTATAAGAAACTACATTTTATATAAATAATAAAATCAGATAGCCTGTAGGGAGTTATCACCTGTAACTGAAAGAAAATCATTTAAATTTCCCCAATGCAACCTCTGCAGCTGAAAATTTTTATTTGCAGTAGTAATGCTACATTCACAAATATGATGCAAGCGCAAGACTTTGCACTCATGTTATGTTATGTAATGTAAGTATTCACATAGAAACACGCAAGACGTAATGCAAGAGTTTGCAAACTCCAAATTTTATCCTTGCGGTGCATGCAAAGAGGAGGAATTCTGCTTCTTTTCTCTATGCATTGCCTATGAATTCAATAACAATTGCATTGCAAGATTTTACAGGGCCTGCTGTATATGCATGCTCTTCCATTTGACCGTGCCATGCCGCACCATCTCTAATTTCCCTCATGATGTTATGACAGTCTCCTTGCTAATCCTCCTTTGATTTAATGGATGTTATTATCTGCATCTATATACTGTCCACCCAACACAAGAAGGCAAGCGGGGCCTGAGGGCTGATCGAGCGAGGGGGGGCTTGAACTGTTATCTGGTCACGTACTAGCGGATCTGTTTACATTTACTACGTGTGTATATGAACCAACCTACTGCTGCCAGATCTAATGCTCGTTTCAGTAACTGCAGTGATGTATTATGCATTATTTGGCTCTCTCTGCTAACACGCGCTACGGCATATAGTACTACAGTTATATAATATTTTGTTATTTTTATTCTTGGTTTAATATTTAAATGCAGAGAGCGGCAGCGAAGATGAGGACTTCTCCGACTCGGATCTTGCACGACAACTGGACTTCTAGCTAAGTGTGAGTTATGTGACAACACTGTGTATTTTAGATGAACCTAATGTCCTTGTCTTATCCAAATGTTGAGCATAAACAGCAAAAGTGTTTGCATAAGTGCTTATGTTACGCATTCCTTTACCTTGCTTTCTTGTGTTGGGTGGACAGTATCTTGGTTCTCATAAATCGAAGTCATAGAGAGATAATTCTTAGTTCATTAAATGTGTAGCTTTATCACTTTCTGCAGTTTGTATGCTTGCACTATTTCCAATAATTTTGAATGAGCAATTATTGTGACTTCTCTGCCACGAGCTTCAAGTTGTAGTTTTATAACAAATTTAATTGTAAAAGATTGAGTGAACTTTCTAAAATGGTATTGTTGGTTATTTATTCAATTTGAAACGTGCGGAGCGCTTGGATAATATTTGCATTTAATTTAAGATCTAGAAACCCAGACCAACTTTTTGTGTTACACTTATGACTATATTGTGAATGATCTTCCCTCCCGCTTTCACTTATGTACATTACGTCTGCGCTTGCATATCATAGTGAATGTAGCTTAAGTGTTTAAAACTTGTCCCAACAAAAGGCAAGGAATCTTTCATGGCAAATATCTTAAATCAGTGAGAAATGGGTAAATGTGATCAAATTACTTGTTTTCAAAAATAATTTCAAGCAAAGTTTCCTGATGGTTTGGAATAGCTTTAATAGGCTACATAGTTTTGTCAGCTTCAGATAGTTTCATTTAATGTTTTGAAATTTCAGCAGTAATTATTTGATTTTTTTAACTAAGTTCGTGATTTGATGTTACTAAATTTTAATAATTTTCATAACAAACTTTGACATACTTTGTTTTTCAGCATACATTTAGAAAACATAATGGCTTATATAAAAAATCTGATATGTTCCATTTACATGACTTTCTCTACACCTCTGTAACAAATTATTGTTAAAAAGCTTATGCTTCTATTTACTTCGTGCTAATCGAGAAAAAATTAGCATAGTTTATTACTTGCTTCCTTGTAAGTAGAAGCGAAGTAAGAGACTACTATAGGTTAAAGTGATAGTCAAAAGCTGGCTGCTATGTGACTGAAATTCTTTTGTTTCTATGGACAGGAGTTGACAAATTCCTGTATGAGAAAAGTCAGTTTTTCAAAGCTGAAACCAAAAACAAGGAATATCTAAAAAAACAATCAACTCCACCAAAAAAATATATATAACATAAAGTGTATGTTTTAACGTGCTCTACATTATTTGTGTGTTAAGTTTTTGTCCATCTCTTACGGTTTAGCAGTTATGAAAATTCCATAAAATTCATCCAGAATAAAGTAGTCTTCAGAGGCTATTCCTAGAAAATTCAAGATATACATTTTATTTGTCAGGTAAATATCTTTAATATACAATATTTTAATTAAAATTGTCAGTCATTTTTAAGAAAATCAACATTTTCGAAATTTTTTCCATGTAAAGGGTAGTTTGGGGTGGGGGGATTTTTTTGAAAATCTTCGTGTCGCATCCTTCGAAGATATGAAACCTAAATACCAATTTTGGTATTCAACAGTCTTTTCATTTTTGAGTTATGCTGTCCACAGACACACACACACACACATGGACCTTTTTTGTAAAAATGCTTTTTTTGTATTCAGGGGGTCCTAAGACATGTATTCCCTGTGAAATCTCGGTATCAAATTTTTGGGTGGAATACAATACTTCCTCTATACACTATGTGCATAGTACATGTAGAGAAAGTAAAAAAAAATCAGATGTGTTCCATTCACATGACTTTCTCTACATCTCTGCAACAAATTGTAGTTAAAAAGCTTATGCTTCTAATTAATTCATGCTAAATAGCAGGAATAGTCTTATTACTTGCTTCCTTGTAAGTAGAAGCGAAATGAGGGAGTTCCATAGGTTAAAATGATAGCCAAAAGCTGGTTGCTATGTAACTGAAGTTCCTTTGTTTGTAAGGACAGGAGTTAAGAAATTCCTGTATGAGAAAAGTATAAGTTTTTCAAAGCTAAAACAAAAAACCAGGAATATCTTAAAAATGATCAACTCCACGAAAAAAATTATATGACATAAATTTTGTGTTTTATCATGAGCTACATTTTCTGTGCATTAAGTTTTTGTCCATCTCTTACGGTTTAGCAGTTATGCACAATTCTGTAAAATTCATCCAGAATAAAGTAGTCTTCAGGGGCTATTCCCAGAAAATTCAAGATATACATTTTATTTGTCAGGTAAATATCTTTAATATACAATATTTTAATCAAAATCATTAGCCATTTTTAAGAAAATCAAAATTTTCAAAGTTTTTTCCATGTAAAGGGTAGTTTGGGGTGGGGGATTTTCTTGAAAATCTTTGTGTCGCATCCTTGGAAGATAGCAAACTTAAATACCAAATTTGGGCTTTAATGGTCTTTTCTTTTTTGAGCTATGCTGCCCAAAGACACACACACAAACATTTTTCTAAAAATGCTTTTTTTGGATTCAGGGAGTCTCAAAACATGTATTTCTGGTGAAATCTCAGTATCGAATTTTTGGGTGCAATGCAATACATTCTCTATACTATGTACAGAGTTTGTTTAAAGAAGGTAAAATAGTTCTTTGTATAATATTATATATTCTTTGTTTTCAGTGAATATGTGCCAGAGGAGGAGAGACTGTATGTGGTTCTTGAGAAAGGAGCAGCAGATTTGTCTAAACAACTTAAAGGTTTATCAAACACATCACGGCTTCCCATATCCACTATCATAAGCTACTGGCTGGAAATGTTAGCTGCTGTGAAAAGTATTCATATTAATGGTAAAACAATATTTCAATTACTCTTTACTTCTAAGCATAATCCTGTGGCTTTATTGTGAAGAAACCAGGGTCCATTTTTATCTCAATTCACAATTCCTGGTGACCATATACTCAGCCACTTTCTCTGTCAAGCACTCCAAGAACCATTGAACCATTGAAGTTGTGTCAGTAGCGTCTTATAACCAAAATGAATTGTAGTACAATCTAGGCAAAGGCCATGTCAACTTTTTAAAAAAAACCTGATGTGTTCCATTCACATGACTTTCTCTACATCTCTGTAACAAATTATTGTTAAAAAGCTTATTCTTCTATCTCCTTCTTGCTAATCGAGATAAACATAAACAGAAATGCTTTCTTGTAAGTCGAAAGAAAATAATGGTGTACACCAGGCTAAAACGATAGTCAAGTCATTTAAAAGCTGGTTGCCATGTGGATGAAATTCGTTTCTTTGCATTGCCAGGAGATGACAATAATCCCATATGTGAAAAGATTAAGTATTTTAAAACTGAAAGCAATAACAAGGAATATCTCAAAAATGGTCAACTCCATGAAAAAAATGCATATGGCATATGTGTTTCAACAAGATATACATATTTTGTGAAGTGAGTTTTTATCTAACTCTTATGGTTTACTAGTTATCTCGTTATCAAATTTTTGGGTGGAATACAATACTTCCTCTATACACTATGTGCATAGTACATGTAGAGAAAGTAAAAAAAAAATCAGATGTGTTCCATTCACATGACTTTCTCTACATCTCTGCAACAAATTGTAGTTAAAAAGCTTATGCTTCTAATTAATTCATGCTAAATAGCAGGAATAGTCTTCAAAATACCGCCACATGATTTTGAACTTCTACTGAGAACACCAGATGGCTCCACCGTAATAGACCACAGAGCACAAATACCAGCCATCAGTCGGACTTCAACTGAAGAAGAGGGCAATTGCCCTTGAAACATATGTTTTGGACATAATACATATAAGTGAGGTGAGTGTTACTATTCCGACTCATTTTCAACATCACATTCCCTCTTGTTAACGCATAACAATGCTGTGCTTCCGTAATTTGATAATTTCCTCTTTCAGTGCACCTAATATGTGTTGCATTTGGCGCATTGTGATTTTATCGAAGGACTATTTATCTCAATAGTCCTTGGTGGTACACAAAATGTCTGCAACAGTTTTGCAGTTGACCAATGTGGTGCAACAGTTTAGGGAATTTCTGTTGCATGAAACTGCTATTTTGAAACTGTTTCGTAGTTGCAACAGAAACAGATTAAACTGTTTTGCAAAAAGAAAACTTTTCCCACCACCACTACTACTACAGCAAGATGCTCTCTAAGGCAGAAAAGAACTGCATTACCCGGCAGTAATAAAATGCTGCAGCACTTCCACAAGTACCTGTAAGGTCAGCCATTCCTCTTGAGAATTGATCACTCTGCCTCAACTGGCTGTTGAGCTTCAAGAACCTAGAGGGCCAGACAGCCCATTGGGTTCAGTGGCTCCAAGAGTACAATCTCTGATCAGAACATGGGAAAGGAAGGAGCCACAACAATGTGGATGCAGTGTCATTGGTGAGGAGAAAGACTGTGTTGCAGCTGTCCTGTCAGTTTGACGGTGCCTACAGCTGGATGGGATAGCACAGGAGGGAGTCCCTGGCAGATGCTGACTTCAGGCCACACCTGAGAGAAGTGGAGGCAGGGACAAAACCAACTGGGAAGACATCGTACCCAGGAGAAGTGTATATGAGTCCTACTAGGTTCAGTGGGACTCATTGAAGACTATGGAAGATTTACTGTTCTGAGTATAGGAGTCACCTGATGGGAAGTCTTGGAGGAAACACAAGCAGGGATTTTAGGAGAATACTTGGGGAATCATTGACAGCTCTGACAACATTACAGCTGGCAGACTATGGGCAGAAGCTGAGAGTTGGTACCACCAATGTTGTGTGTGATGGAAGCCCCAGCACACAGACCAGGAGCTGGTGTTGCCTGCAGCAGTATAACATCATGGGAGCACCTTTTGAATGCATAGCCATTGAAGTAGCTGGGCCATTCCCTGTGTCAGACAGGGGTAACAAGTATCTGTTAGCATGGATTATTTAAACCAAGTGGCCGGAGGTGTATGCCATCCCTAACTAGGTGGCCAAGACCATTGTGAACTGCCTCGTAGAAGAACTGTTTTGTTGCTATGGGTACTGTTGGAACTGTACAGTAATCAGGGCACCAACTTAGCTACAATCTGATGAGAGAGACCTGGAGTAACTTGGAGTGCACAAGATGTGGACCTCTTCACCCACGGTCAGATATCATAGTTGAGTGGTAGATTAAGACTCTAGAAGAACACTTGAGGAAAGTTGTGGCCAATCACCAGAGGGATTGAGATGTGAGGATGCTACTTTTCTTGCTGGCCTACCACACAAAATTTTGGCCAATCAAATTTTATAGGCAAATAATGCAAATGTTTGATGATAATGCAATGAACAAGTCTTCAGTGAGGAAATGGTGCATAATTTACCAGTAATAAAGGATGAAATAGTGTGCGTAAAAGGCAGAGTGAAATTCATTCATCGTTATGGAGGAGTTGAAAGCAAATGTTGATAAAAGAATTAGAAAACTGGTGTTTCACTTTGGACACTGTACACGACTTATTGGATGAAAAAGATTTCTCAGCCATGAAGACCTCAAAGTGGCAGTGACATCTTGGCTCATCTTTAGTGGTGAAAGAGTATAACACCTGCGTTGAAAAACCATTATCACGTGACAGTAAATACCTTTAGATTAAGGTACTCTAACTTTGTAAATCAAGTTTTGTGTTGATAACTTATTATTTAGTTCTGCAAATCGTTTGTCACTTTCTGGATGGCCCTTTTATCTTATGATCTTGACAGGAATAGTGTTGGAACAGTTAGTTTTGTGAGTTTGTTTTGAAATAGGCTGGAAGCATATGGCAGTGTCAAAAAGGATGAAGAAGAACGTGCATGATTGGTGTTTTTATGAGCGATGGAGAGGGTTGAAGTCAGTGGAACTCTGCACATTACCACATAGCTAAAAAACACACACTTTAGAGCTGTTTTTGTGCTTGCTGCAGAGGCTACACAGCCTTGCTGAATACATGCTGTAAGAAGTAGGACTTGAATTTTACATTCAAGAGATGCCTTTTTTCACAGTTGTACAAGGAGATAAGCAAAATTTAATCAATAGTAAATGATTGAAAGCATTGTTGGCTTTGATATTCCTTTCAATGCCAACCTCTTCAAAACTTACAAAGCATTGAAAATTGAATCCAATAACATTAGGTACCTCAAAAACGGCTAATGCTAGAAATAGTTACTTGAAACAAATTATATGTTTTAAATAAATATGTTGCTTTTACATAGTAAGATATTACTATTTACATAGTAAGATAAATTTGTCATATTTCTTATTGTTTATAGACAAAATTATTCAAAATTCCTTCCAACTGAAGAGGACTTAATGGGCTAATCCCACAAAATTTAAGATGTAAGTTTTGTTCATTTTGCAAATTTATTTAATATATGGCATTTTAGTAAAAATTGTTACAGGCTTTTTGGGAAAAAATAATAAAAAAATTTCCCATATAAAGAGTAATTTATCCAACATTTTTTGTTTTGAGTTCACATTACTTTGTCTATCCTCTGTTGTTTATTTTATATAGCTTCTAGAAACTATTTTTACAAAAGCTTATTCCTTCGTCTACTTCTTATTTGTTATTTAAATATCTTAAATATGAGGTATATTAATCAAAATCATTAATAGCCATTTTTGAGCCATTTTAAAATTTGTAAATAAAGGGCTATTCTGAATGGGAGGAGGGATTTTCTTGAAACATCTTTGTGCCCTGTCTTTAACATTATTGAACTTAAATGTAAGGTTTGATGTTTATAGATTTTTGTCTTTATTCAGAGAATGTTAAATTTTGGGTGGAATGCAGCACTACCTTTATATATTAGGTACAAAATGAAGTAAAATATGTAAAAACCATAATTTGCCTGTGATCCTAGAATCCCTGGCACATGAGTGTGTGAGTTTTTGGTTTGGACAGCATATGCTATGAGCTTCCTTAAGCATACTCTGGAAGATTGTAACAATGTTGCTAATGACAAATTATTATATACGTGAATACAGATTCCAAACTACACTGCGCCTTAAATTTGAGCATTTTGTAGCACCATAAATTCAAACTAAGTGTGAAATACAATAAGAGTACATTGCACTTTGTGTTAAAAATGAAGTATTTAGGTACCATTTCTCTAAAATGAACATGTACAGATCGTAAGTTTCTCCATAAATTGAGATGTTTTACAATCAATTTCATCATAACTTCCATAGTGTTCATGTAATATGGCAAAACAGAAACCTTTTCTGCAAGTGATATATTAGAAATTCCAAAATGAAGTTGTCATATTTTCATTTTGTATGTTGCTTCATATAAAATAGTGTGAAAATCATTTCCCATTTTCATAAATACTGTACAGCACAGTCTTTCATTTTTGTATTTTGGATGTGTTATCTGCTTATAAACATAGACTTCTAAAGTAATTCCTATGTTTTTTCCCTCAGGTATTATCCATTCAGACTTGAAACCAGCAAACTTTTTAATTGTTAATGGGCACCTTAAACTCATTGACTTTGGAATTGCTTCTTCACTCCAGAATGGTATGACCAGTGTTTCTAAAGACATAGCAACTGGAACCTTTAATTACATGAGTCCAGAAGCAATACAAGATCCATCTGACTCTGATGGAAGGAATCCAAAAATAAAGGTAACTATTTTATAATTAAGATATCTCATTCAAATTACATATCATAAATTTAGCATTATTATTATTGCTAGAACCAGCTGAAACATTCAAAACCTGGCTGTGGCATTGAACCTTTCAGATAATTCTAGTAATTTATAACCTAAATTTAAAAAAAGAATAATAATAATAATAATCTGAAGTGCTTGATTCACATGACTTTCTCTAATTCTCTGTAACAAACTATTATTGTTAATAAGCTTATTCTTCTATTTATTTCATGCTAATCGGGATAAACATTAGCAGAAACAGACTTATTATTTATTTCTACTTTTAAGTAGAAGCGAAATAAGGAATATACTAGGCTAAACTGACAGTCATATGTTTTAAAATGTAGTTGCTTTGGGATAGAAATCCACTTCTCTCAGTGGGCAGGTGTTGAAAAGTTCCTGTATGAGAAATGTTTAAGTATTTTAAAACTGAAACCACTAACAAAGAATATCTCAAAAATGGTCAACTCCACGAAAAAAATGTATATGACATAATGTGTGTTTAAACGAGATCTGCATTTTTTGCAAGTAAGTTTTTGTTTATGTCTTATGGTTTGCCAGTTACTCAAAATTCAGAAAAATTCATCCAGAATACAGAGGTGTTTCCAAAAAAATTCAAGTAATACATTTTATTGGTCATGTAAATATCTTAAATATAAGAGATTTTAATTAAAATCTTTGGGTCGCATCCTTGGAAGATACTAAACTTAAATATCAAATTTGGTGTTTAACAGATTCATTTTTGAGCTATGCAGTACACACACACACACGCACGCATGCGCATACACACACACCTACCCACCCACGCTCTCTCTTTTTTTCTAAAAAAAAATTTATTTAGGGTGTCCAAAAACATGTATTTCCGAAGAAATCTCGTTATCTATTTTGTGGGTGCAATACAATACCTTCTGTATATGTAGTAAGTGTAGAGAAAGTAAAAATAACAACTGTGCCATTTATTCTATTCTCCTAGTCTTACACAATTAAAGATCAAACTGAAGAAATTGCACAAATAATTTGATATATGAGTTAAGTGAGAGCAAGGGTTTGAACCAATGTGTGTTCACTGAAGTTTAAAATTTGAACATCCAGCAAGGTTGCCAGTCATCCTGTTCATGCTTACTGTTCCCAGCAACTGTTTCATATTTCACCATGTTTTGGACCTCAAAGGATATAAGCTTAGAGTTCCCATTCCGATTACTTACAGTGCTGGTATTTTCTTTCAAAGAATACAATTTTTCTTCATTCTTTAATTACTTTCCTCTGTGGCTTGAGAGTTCATAATATGAGGTACGTCCAGAAAGTAAGTTCTGTTCAATTTATCTCCGCTGCGATTGCAGTTCTGCACATGCGCGGTAGACACTCTGTATCAAGGAGAAGAAACATGTGCCATTTTGAGATCGCTGTCAGCCACATACGCTTTGTTGTGCTTGTTTACAATGTCGGTGTTGATTGAAAATCCCGCCGCTTGTGAAATCAGATCTGTGATTCATTTTCTGAATGCTAGGAAAGTGAAACCAATTGAAATTTATCGGCAAATTTGTGAAGTTTACGGACAAAATGCGATGAGTGATTCAATGGTGAGAAGATGGGGTCCGACAGTTCAATGAAGGACGTAGTGAAGTGCACGATGAAGAACGAAGTGGGCAACCATCTTTGGTTACAGAAGAACTTGTTCACGTGATTGATGACAAGATCCAGGAAAACTGCAAGTTTACAATTAGTGCTCCTGCTATGGAATTTCCCCAAAGCTCACGATCACTAATTCATGAAATTGTTACTGAAAAACTGAAATTTCATAAACTTTGCTCACATTGGGTATCAAAGATTCTTACTGAGCGACACAAAACAAAACGGATGGGTAGTGCACTTCAGTTTTTAACCCGTTATGATGAAGACTGAGAAGAATTTCTGACACAGATAGTCACAGGAGATGAGACTTGGGTTTCTTACGACACCCCTGAAAGTAAGCGGCAATCAATGGAATGGAGGCACACTTCATCCCCAGCAAAGGTAAAGCCGAAACAAATCTTGACACCTCGAAAAATGAGTGCACAGTGTTCTGGGACTGGAAAGGCATCTTACTCATTGATTTCTTACTGCGTGGTCAAACAATCAAAGCAGATGTTTATTGCGAGACGCTTAGGAAATTGGGCCGCGCAATACAGAATAAGCACCGAGGATTGCTGTCAAAAGGTGTTGTTTTTCTTCACGACAATGCACAACCACACACTGCAAATGCGACGAAAAACCTCCTACAGGGATTTGGCTGGGACGTGTTTGACCATCCTCCGTACAGCCCTGACCTCGCTCCTAGCGACTTTCATCTGTTCTTACATCTCAAGTCTTTCCTTGGCGGTCAACACTTCAACAATGACGAAGAGCTGAAAGAAAATGTTTCCAACTTTTTGAAGACACAGGCAGCAAAGTTCTATGAAGAAGGTATACAAAAACTTGTGCCACGCTATGACAAATGCCTGCAACATTTCGGTAGTTATGTGGAAAAATAGTTTAAGAGCTGTAGAATTTTGTGCAATAAATAATTATTCTGTATCTGTACACAATTTAATTTCATTACCAAACGGAACTTACTTTCTGGACGTACCTCGTATTAACCTCTTAAAATAAAACCACGAGTATGCTCGTTTTTTCAAATTTGACAGCATAATAAAATGCCGAGTATACTCTGGCTTATTATTTCTGGCCGGCATACATTTTAAAAGGTCTAAGTTACTCATTCTATCTCATGTTTTGGCACTTATTTAATATTTGCATAGAAATCGCTGTGGTCTGTTGCTTTGAAAAGACCTTTGCTGACCTTCTACTGTCCAAAAGAACCGATATGTATGGCACTGTGCATCCAACAAGGCAATAAGTGCCGCCTTCTTTCCGGACCAAGAAACTAAAGAAAGGGGAGGTTGCAGGAATTCAGCGAGGTAAACTAACTGCACTGAAATGATGCTGTCCACTATCCACAATGAGAAATGCAGACACGGAAAGTAAGAAACAAAGAAATTGTCAAATCAACGGCTGTATTTGCTTATAATGATGCAATGGGAGGTGTGGATAAAGTAGACCAGCATATCCAAATAATCTGTTGCCACGCAAGAGGGGCAAGAAGTACTACAAGAAGATATTTTTTCATCTTTTGGAATTGGCAGAATGGAATGCTTTATCCTGTATAAAAAACGTGGAGCAAGGCACAGTGCCCTTGCCCTCCACATGGCTGTCACTGAGCAGCTCATTGAAAAACATCAGAGGGGAGCAATTGTCATCAAAAGCAGCTGGCTGTCCATCAGCAAAGGCAACCCCAACTCAACTTGTTGGACGTCATTTTCCATCAGCGATTCCTCCGACCGAGAAGAAGCAGAATCCAACAAGAACGTGTAGGATGTGCAGTAGTGTGCCGGATGCCAAAGGAAAGAAGGCACGGAGGGAATCTACATACATGTGTAAAGATTGTGGAGTAGTTTTATGTATAGATCCTTGATTCAGGGTATTCCACACAGCCACAAGCATATAAATAATGACTCTAAATGTGTTGCTGTTCATTTTTTAACACTTCAATGCCCGGAATTCACTTTTGCTAATGTAATTTCAAGAAGGAAAGGCAGATAAGCATATCACGAGTATATTCGTTATTTTAAACTAGGGGATATTCAGCGATGAAAATTTCCGTTGTTGAGCACTTAAAAACAATTTCAAGGTTACCGTCATTATTGTACTGTACTGAAAATTTCATTTTGACAATAAAAAAATAGGTGAAAAAAGAACCATCATATTGTATATGAATGCATATGTTAAGAGGTTAAGTTCAACTCTTATGGTTGCTTGGTCTATAATAGATATTTTGAGTTGGCTAGCAAGACATTGTTGACTCAATACTCAAAAGTAGTTGTCTATAAGGCTATTAATATTTTGTGCATATAGTTGCAGATTATAATTGATCATTGAAGATCCATTTTGGTTTTGGTTTTGGTTTTATTGGAATTAATAAAAGTTCTGCTTGGAGAGGAAATTGAAAAATGGTGGAATTTTCAGGAATTGCATTAGGTTATAAAATAAAGTAGTCTTCAGAGGCTATTCCCAGAAAATTCAAGATATACTTGTTATTTGTCAGTAAATGTCTTTAATATGCAATATTTTAATCAAAATCGTTAATAGCCATTTTAGAGGAAATCAAAGTTTTCGAAAAAAGTTCCATGTAAAGGGTAGTTGGGGTGGGGGGATTATCTTGGAAATCTTCCTGTCACATCCCTGGAAGATACCTATCTTAAATACCAAGTTTGGTATTTAACAGTCTTTTCGTTTTTGAGCTCTGCTGTCCACAGACATACACGCACATGGACCTTTTTCTGTAAATGCTTTTTTTTTTTTTTATTCAGAGGTACCCAAAACATGTATTTCCAGTGAAATCTCGGTATAAAATTTTTGGGTACAATACAATACCTTCTCTGTACATGTACGTGTAGAGAAAGTAAAACGGTAATGTTGCATTCCTATGGCTTTCTGTACTCACAATTTTCTCAATTTTCTATTTACTTCACCTTAATTGAGGCAAAGCACTTGCAGAAATACTTTGCATATTTCCATGTAGGCACAATGGGAACAGGGGAGCCAAATCTTTTAAGAGCTTGTTACTATCCGATAGCTTTGAAATTCTTCTCTTTGATTGATCAGGAGAAACATCTGATATGCTACATACCTATACTGCACCAAACTAGTCTTACAAAAGCTTATTCTTCTCTACTTCATGAGGTACGTCCAGAAAGTAAGTTCCGTTTGGTAATAAAATTAAATTGTGTACAGATACAGAATAATTATTTATTGCACAAAATTCTACAACTCTTAAACTGCTTTTCCACATAATTGTCAAAATTTTGCAGGCATTTGTCATAGCGTGGCACAAGTTATTGTATACCATCTTCATAGAAGTTTGCTGCCTGTGTCTTCAAAAAGTGGAAACATTTTCTTTCAGCTCTTCGTCATTGTTGAAGTGTTGACCACCAAGGAAAGACAGATGAAAGTCGCTAGGAGCGAGGTCAGGGCTGTACGGAGGATGGTCAAACACGACCCAGCCAGATCCCTGTATGAGGATTTTCGTCACATTTGCAGTGTGTGGTCGTACGTTGTGAAGAAAAACAACAAATTTTGACAGCAATCCTCGGCAATTGCACAGCGCAATTTCCTAAGTGTCTCACAATAAACATCTGCTTTGATTGTTTGACCACGCAGTAAGAAATCAATGAGTAAGATGCCTTTCCAGTCCCAGAACACTGTGCACATCATTTTTCGAGGTGTCAAAATTTCTTTCGGCTTAACCTTTGCTGGGGATGAAGTGTGCCTCCATTCCATTGATTGCCGCTTACTTTCAGGGGTGTCGTAAGAAACCCAAGTCTCATCTCCTGTGACTATCTGTGTCAGAAATTCTTCGCCGTCTTCATCATAACGGGTTAAAAACTGAAGTGCACTACCCATCCGTTTTGTTTTGTGTTGCTCAGTAAGAATCTTTGGTGCCCAACCTGAGCAAAGTTTACGAAATTGCAGTTTTTTGTTAACAATTTCATGAATTAGTGATCGTGAGCGTTGGAGAAATTCCATAGCGAGAACACTAATTGTAAACTTGCAGTTTTCCTGGATCTTGTCATCAATTGTGTGAACCAGTTCTTCTGTAACCAAAGATGGATGCCCACTTCGTTCTTCATCGTGCACTTCACTACGTCCTTCACTGAACTGTCGGACCCATCTTCTCACCATTGAATCACTCATCGCATTTTGTCCGTAAACTTCACAAATTTTCCGATAAATTTCAATTGGTTTCACTTTCCTAGCATTCAGAAAACGAATCACAGATCTGATTTCACAAGCAGCGGGATTTTTAATCAACAAACACAACAAAGCGTATGTGGCTGACAGCGATCTCAAAATGGCGCATGTTTCTTCTCCTTGAAAGAGTGTCTACCGCACATGTGCGGAACTGCAATCGCAGCCCTGCAGCGGAGATAAATTGAAATGGAACTTACTTTCTGGACGTACCTCATACATCAGCAGAAATGGTTCATCAGATTTGAACCCTATTGAGAATGTGTGGGCTGAAGTAAAAAGGGAGGTGTGCTCCTATTTACCTGTAGATGGGCAAAGGCCAAAAGATTGCTTCTGGGTACAAATTCAAGAAGCCTGTGGGATCTTGTAGATATGATCCACGTTACTGCAGGCATTTAATTTTGTATATACCCCAAAGATTGAGGGCAGTTATAGAGGCTATGGGCTCATACAGCCGATATTAATTATGTTTATTTTTTGTATTTTAGTTTATAAGATAATAGTTTAATTACATACTATTTAAAACGAATGTTAGTGGAATTGTGTTCTTGTGTGCGTAGATAAGACCATAACTTCAAATGTCAAAGTTATATTAATGCAATATTATTTTCTACATATCCAGTCATAAAATTCCCAAACATAAAAAAAATGACAAGCAGTGCAAGATTTGAAGCTAGGAACTTACGAGTAGAAGCAAAGCCTTCTTAACCTCTCGGCCTTCGTAACGTTTTTCTGTGATCTGTTTTTACTACTCATAAGTTAACCATTGCGCTGTCAGTCACAGACCATTGTACTGGTTTTTTTGTGTACATTGTCAACACAGCTTTTGTGAAGATATACAAAGTTCTTCAATCGACACATGGAATCTGTAGATGACTCGATGTTTGTGTCCACAACTGTATATTACTTTTGTAGGCACAAATTATAATTAACGAAACAATATTACCATTGTTTCAAATGAAATAAAAATTATCAAATAATCTGTAGTAAAAAAAGTACCTGCATAATACTATGTACTAGTTAGGAAAGTAAATTCTACCTTTTTATCTCTACATGAAAGGCAAATACCAAGAGGCTTGGAGAAATAATACAATATCCAAAGCACAAAATACAACACTTACCAGAGGAACTTTTTGATGTGAGACCTGCAACATCCCTGCAGAGATTGCACCTATGAAGAAATGAGCTTCACACCCTGTCAAAAATTCCAGGATTGTTGTGAACTTCACCACAAGAAGCTAAAGTTTATGTCAGTAATTGTTCATCTCATTTAATGGAAACCTGTTAGCAAGACTCTTAAACATGCCTAACAGTACCACGTTGCAGCAAAAAGACATTAGCTCTGAAGTTTGCAGCTTAGGTTATCTTAGGATGGTCTTGTAATCTCCATTTCACACCTTGTTGAAACAATTTATTTTCTTACATATAATGGTATAGTTTTACAATATGAACACAATATTTAGCAATTCATGGTTCTCACAGTAGTCATGGGTAGGCATCACTCTTGCAGGACCGTAGTAGCTCAAGTGGTTGAAACAGTGTAATGCCAACATATGGATAAAATTAAAGTACCACTATTCTTATCCTGGCAATACCCAAATTTTTTTATTCCACAGCTAAAATCATTGTTCAGTTACTACATTTCAAAGCCTTTATTAGATAATTGTTTTCTTCCATTAATTTGCACATTTTTAGAAATGTGTGTGCGCCTCTTGCCATAGCTAAAAAGCGAAATGTCTGTTAGATACTAAACTTGGTATTCAAGTTCAGTATCTTCCAAGGATGCGACATGATTTCCAAGAAAAACCTCAACTATCCTGTATGTGGATCATTTTTCAAAAATGTTGATTTTCTCAAAAATGGTTCTACTGATTTTCATTAAAATGCCATATGTTAAGATATTTTCAGGACTAACAAAATGTACAAGTTAAATTTTCTGGGAATATCCTCTAAAGACCTTTTCATTCTGGACAACTTTTGTATTACAACTCATAAACTGTAAGAGAAAGACAAAAACTTAGTATACAAAAAAAATGTAGATTTCATTAAAACAAGCAATTATGGTCATACATATTTTTTGTAGAATTAACTCTTTCCAAGATATTCCTTGTTGTTAATTTTAAAGTTTTATTTCTTTTGTTTTACTCCCAGGAACAAATTTCAATTGTTTCGCAGAGCGATAGCTTTTAAAACATTTAGCATAGTGTACTCCCTTATTGCCCTTCTACTTACAAGGGAGCAACTAATAAGAGCATTTCTGCAGACCACTTTATTCCTGCTGTTACCCAAGATTTCCTATATTTGTCTATTTTAAACCTTTTCATTGAGATGGCAATGTCTGGCTAGAATTTTATTATTTTAGCAAAAGTTTGGAAGGCTTCATGTACATCAGTGTATGTGCATAGTAGCTAGGGAAGATGTTGTGTTCCACTACTCAAAAATTTGATGTTGAGATTTCACTGGAAATATATGTTTAGAGGTCCCCTGAGTCTGAAAAAAAGCATTGTTAGAGAAAGAACCATCTGAGGACAACATAGCTTAAAAACTAAGAGTCTGTTCACTACCAAATATGGTACTTAGGTTTTGCATCTTTCAAGGATGCAACATGAAGATTTTATAAGAAAATCTCCCCACCACAAACTACCCTTTACATGGAAAAACTTTTAAAAATTTTGTTTTTCTCAAAAATTGTTCTTTATGATTTTGGTTAAAATACTGAATATTAAAAGTGTTTACGTATAAAAATGTATATTTTAAATTTTCTGCGGATAGCCTCTGAAGACCTCGTTATTCTGGATGAATTTTGCATAACGGTTAAACCTTAGGAGATAGACAAAAACTGATTATTCAAAGCATTTAGAGCTCATTAAAAAACATAATTTATGTCATACACGTTTTTCTTATGGAGTTGACCATTTGTTGAGATATTCTTTGTTATTGGTTTCAGCTTTAAGTACTTAGCCTTTCTCAAACAAGACAATGCAAAGCAAACCGAACCTCAATTGTTTCGCATAGTGACTAGCTATTAAAAGATTTGACTATCACTTTAGCCTAATGTATTCCCTTATTTTCCTTCTGCAGACAAGGAAGCAAGTAATAAGACAATTTGTGCTAGTGTTTATCTTGATTAGTATGATGTAGATAAAAGAAGAATATTTTGTAAGAATAGTTTGTATTTGAAACAACTAAGAACATATCAGATTTTTAAATAGTGTTTTTAAGTGGTTAATATTGCAGTGTTATAAGCTCAAGTTTGTTTACACAAAAAATGAACTAACTCGGTTTGCTGATTTGAATAACCTGGTTTAATGATATTGGCGTTTTTTTATATTTAATGTTTGCAGATGATGTCTTATGGAATTCTAAACCGAAAAATCAAAATCAACAATTAATAAATACAACACAACAATCCTTGACAACATTACAGAATGGGACATCTAATAATTTAATGAAAATTAATACACAGAAAACAAATTATCAACTATTTACACTAAGGAAGAACGCAATAAATATTTCTCTTTAACTAAATGGAAAATCTCTCACAGAAACATGTGAAGCCAAACATTTAGGTATTGTTTTTGATACAAAATTATCATGGAAAAAATTCATTGATAATATAATTAAAAAAACGGGGAGAAAATTACCACTATTAAAATGACTGGCAGGCAAGAAATGGGGAAGCACTACACAAACTTTAAACACTTTTTACAAGATGTATATTAAACCAACATTTAAATATTGTGAAGAGATACTAATAACTGCAAATATAGAAAAACGTAATATTCACAAAATCAAATTCTTCGCCTAGTAACTGGAGCCATTAAAACTACTCCAGTTCTTGCTCTACAAATTTTAACAAATAATCCAAGACTTGAACTTGACAATGAACAAGCAACCATCTTACAATGTGAAAAAAAGTAACCAGACTACCTTTCAATGACTGGGAAAAAAGAAAACCACAAGTAAATCTAAAAACTCAACAGTTTCCTTTATAAAGTCAAAGAAGTCAAACATAGATTAAAACTTCCTTACTTTAAAGAAAACATACAAACAAATATTAACCCGTTAGAACTATTTGATATTGAACACTATCTACACTTAGCTGAAGAATTTACAAAATCTGAAACCTCTTCGTGTGTTCTGAAACAAATGACACTAGAAATGATAAATTTAAGATACCCTACCAATGAATGGCTACATGTTTATACTGACGGTTCTAGCTTACCAAATAACAGTGGCATTGGCACAGGTGCAATATGCCCTCTCTTCTCTTTCTACAAAAATTAAGTTTAAATACTACAAATTTTGATGGAGAGATTTCGGCAATACTTCAGAGCTTACAAAACCTACTATATCATTTAAATAAATTTGAAAAAATGTACTATTATCTGACTCATCCATGACATCTGATGTAACACCTAATAACTTAAATATTTCAGAATGCCGCAAAATCATAAAACAACTAATGAATTTAAATAAAAGATTAATACTTCAATGGATACCTGCACATTGCGGAATGCAGGGTAATGAAACAAATAACATTCTAGCCAAGAAAAGTAGTAAAATTACATCAAATTCATCTTATCCAATAAGTTATCACTCTATCAAAAAAATCATTTTATCAACATATAATAACAAAATTAAAGACGATAATGTATTACAAACAAAAGGAAAACCATGGGAAAATGTATGTAATAATACAACCAGAATCACTACATTACCATGAAAATCCTCTGTAGCAACTTTTAGACTCCTAAGAAGCCATGACTGTCTTAAACATTTATTCAGGATTGGTATAGTGAGATCTTTATGTCTTTCTCTACACTTAAAGAAGATATGGATGGAAACCATCAACTGCGCTGTCCAACCTTTAGTCAACATGATAATATGACATCAAAATACTGGAATGCAAGAGAGCGAATGGCTTCACTGCCGACTGCTCAACATTAGATACCAATCAACCAACCATATTTAAATGGCTTAGGTTAATACCTGATCTAAAATGGTTGATGAATATGTTGTTACCCTAGTAGGTTCTTGAATAAGAGGCTGTAGGCTATATTCTAAAAGGAATTCCATTATTTCTTTACCTAATTTTCATGGAATAAAATCTGTGTGCCAGTCACTGATTACAATCTCATCTATATTGGTATAAATATGTTTTTTATGTGCCCATTTGGTGCCCTATATACCTTATTTAGTTAATGCCAAAAAAAAAAAAAAAAAAAACTAAATATATGCTTTTTCACAAACCGTCCAGACCAATTATTTATTTTTTTATTTATTTATGCTAAGCTTTATACAGGTGAATATGACCGGTGTTCAGCCCTGGCTCTTTACCGGTCATACTCATATTTTACAATAGTTTATTAATTCTAGTTTATTACACCATTTTGTCTATTTACTGTCCATACCCATTTATTTTTCACTTTGCATAAGAATTGTCCAATCTTCTTACTGTCTTTTTGAAACATTCCAACCACTGCTACATTTCTATTTTAAACCATTTCTTATTAATATACTCCTTCTTCCAAATTTCAGTCCTTTTACATTTAAATAAAATGTGTTCCATATCTTCATTTCTGTCACATATAGGACATAGATTTTGTGGAATACCTTTCCTTAAACCTTTTAATCTCCATACTCCTGCTTTCAGCCATGCAATACCATCTCGCTCCTCTTTATTTGTCACATCTATGTACTTTTCCCTTCCCCATGAGACTTTCATTGGTATATAGAAAACTAAAGATCTCTTTTCAGTTATTTCACTAAATATTGTTTATATTTCTATATCCTCAAATCTTTTCCTTGCCAACTTCCAGAAGTTATTTACATTATTTTCTCTTCTTCTCCTCATTTCCCCTAACCCACTACTTTCCAGGTTATTTCTGAGACAGTCTACCCATCCCTTGTTCTTTAAACTTTTCTCTTGATACACTAAACACTGTTTTAACAAATTCCTTTCTTCCAATTTCAATATTCTATGCCAAAATTTCAATGCCCTTTCCATAATCTTTCCCTTACTTGCCACTACCCAGCTCTATTTGTGCTACCTGCCTAACAGTTGCATTTGGTAACCCAAGTATTTCTTTGCAACATTTCCTATGCACCTCATCTATGCCTTCCCATCCTCCTTCTAATCCCCGTACTTCTATTCCATATAGCATTTTTGCCTCGACCACCATATTGTACATTTTTTCTAACCATCTAATATTTATATTAGGTGCTTTGTATTTGCAACTTCTAATAGCTGATAAAGCTCCTTTTCCTTTTGCCAATGCAAAGTTCTTTTGTTTTTTCCCAATTGCCACCACTATCAATTTTAACTCCTAGATAAATACATTCTCTCACTACCCTGTACTCTTTTTCATTCTCATTCTTCCATTTTTCATACTTGCTCAATTCCCCCCTTTTTTGAACACTACAATCTGCATCTTGTCCTGGTTCACTTTTAAACTCCACTCTTTACAGTAATTATTTAATGGTTTCAAGGATTGTTTCAAGCCATTCACTGTAATTGCACCTATAACTAGACCATCTGCAAACAGTAATCCTGGAATCTGAATATTATTAATTACTGGCATAGAGTTATTATTTCTCCCAATTTCTGTTAATACATCATCTATATATAAATTGAATAGGACTGGACTTAACTTACATCCCTGTCTAAGGCTTTTCTCTTGTTGGATTTCTCTTGTTACAACCCCTTCCTCCACTCTTATACAAAAAGTATTTTCCTTATATAATGCTCCAAGGGTGTCCACCATTTGTTTACTCACTCCTTTAGTCCCCAGCCCTTAGCATAATGATATTTAAGATATCCATAGCACTTTCAATTTCTTGTTTCTTTATCATAAAACTTATTCCACACTGACATATCAGGCCATAATTAGAATTTAGTGTCTGCCTAAATATATTGCAATACTCTTCCTTCCATTTGTATCTACTGTATTCTTCTATGTTACACTTTTCCTCCCTTAAATTATAGACTATTTGCTCTGTGTGTGTTTTTATGTCTACTATCAATGGAAAATGTCCACTGTTGGAACTTAAATTTAGTACCTTAAAATTACTTAAGATATACCCCATATTAATTGGCTATAATACATAATCACACTTTGACCATTATTACTAACATACCTATATTCTCCATTCACATCTTCTCCATATTTCCTATTCAAAATATCAAAGGCATTCAATTCACAGAATTCTATAAATTTCATATACCCTTTATCAGCTATCTTATCTTTGCTGTATCTAATCTCAGGTTTCTCTAATGTATCATTACTCATCCAGCTGTTCCCTCCAACATCATTTTCGCCAATCCCAATGTTAAAATCTCCCATTAATATAATCTCAGAATTACCAAATCTCTCCTTTAAATTTTCTATTTCTATCTCTAGGTGTTAAAGGAGGTCCGGATTATGAAAGCGCGAAGGAAGAGGAGGATTGTATACTATACCTATACATATAACATTTTCAACTATTTGTTTCTCCTCTAATACAATCCATAGTATTTCTTTTCTCCTTGACCAAATTTCTTTAACTCCTTTACTTAACGTCTTCTTTACAAAAAAGCCTATGCCTCCAGATGCCCTCCCCTTTCTTGCTACCTTATCTCCTTTTATCCCTACAAAATCAAAATCCTTTACGTAAACCTGGTCCTCTTTTAACCATGTTTCAGCTACCGCGAGATAATCAAGTTTCGTCAATAATTGATTTAAACTCCCCGCATATATTTTGTTTTTAACTCCCTCACAATTCCAGAATCCAAGCCTCCTTATATTCTCCCTTCCCTATTGTGAGCCTGATCTAAATCTAAATGTTTCTAGTGTTCTTTTACTCCTTAATTGTATCCCTTCTCTGGAAGGAATCACTTTATTTCTGTCTAAAACTAGAATGCTGCCATGTTTGGATGATATAATGCTGTCTTCTTCCCCTTCTGTATTCTCCCCACTACTCTGTTGCCACGCCTTCTTTCCCTTCGAAACCAAATTACGTGCTGCTATTACTTCCCCTCTTCTCGGTGACACTATTTTCTTGGGTGACGTCACTCCAGTGGCTCCTCCTGTTGCTTCCTCTGTTGACGTCATTACTTCGTCAGCTGTTACTTCTCTCGTAAGGATGTTGGATGACGTCCTATCTGCCATTCTCATGTCCATGCTGACAGGCAGATTTCGGTTCAAACACACACTTTCCCCATCTTCACCCACATCCATTCCTTTTTGCTTGGACTTTTGATCTTCCTGTTGTACTTCCTAAAGTTGGCGTTGACATCTGCTGAGTAATTTCCTCTGTGCCTGATTGGGGTTCTCTTAGCTGATGTCTTTTCTCCGTCAATCCACAATGGAAATTTCTAATATAAGCTCTTTTTCCCTGGGCTCTTGCTTGCTTCTTTCATTTTTTGTACCAAATTTCTTTACAGAGCTCTCTTCTTAGGTGATAAATCTTTATTAATAAAAATGTCTGTTCCTTTTAATTTTGTGGCTCTTTTAAGTACTTCATGTACTAATTGGGCTGTTGCAAATTTCAGTATAATTGCTCTCTTGCCAAGTTGTCTTCCAACTCGATAAGCTTCAATAATTTCCCATCTATACAATTCCAAATCCAGCTTTTCCTTCGTTATTTCTAATATTTCTTCTGCTGGCCATTTATTCCATTCTCTCCTTAACCATTTCAACTTCCCTTCTTGCTTCCTGCACCTCAACTCTTAACATCTTCTTTGATATCTATTGCCATCTTTTCCAATTGTTTACCTATTCGTTGTTCCATGCCTTCTATTTTGTTCATTTTCTCAGTCAGGTTTTCCAGCATTGTTATTACATCTGCAGGGCCGGGGTTTACCTCAATTCCTCTAATCACTAACAACAAAGTTATAACACTTGCTAAAACCAATATGTTTGTCATCTTCTCTCCAAAACTGTTTTCACTATTCACCAATTTTACTTTTCTAAACTGTCCAATTCTTGCTCTATACACTGTAATGTCCACTCCCATCGTGACTTAGATCCTTCTTCCTTCACCACAGGAGCACCTCTCAAAACACAACCTTCCTCTATCACTGCTGGCTTAGCACTCCCCGACCAATTATTACAAGTTCATTAAGATCAATGAAAAGAGTAAATAGATTTACATGCCTTGGGCTTATGTTAGACTTATCTTTGACATGGACATATCTTATTGTACACATTGTCAGCAAAACAAACTATTATTTGCATATTGTACAGACTAAAAGATTTAGAGTTGGATAACAACTGTAAAAGAAGTGTTTATTTTGCACTCTTGCACCCCAATTTTCTGTATTTAAATGCAGTATGATCAAATAACAATAAAGATTTAAACATGGTTAAAATTCCTACAAAAGAGAGCTACTAAAATACTTAATGGATTTGATATTTTAAATACTTCCTAGAAGTATTTAAGGAAATAAGCATACTGCCATTTCCCTATCTCTGTAAATACAGTGATGTACAAAACTGCAAATAACCTCCTATGTACCAACTCAGTAATCAAACACAAAAAGATATTCACTCCTACAAAACAAGATCAGCCAATCACATATCCATAGAATCTCTACCAAACTCTACCAAATATGGAATAAAAAGTATATTACATAGTGCCACCAAAACATACAACAAATTTAACATCAAAGAATTGCTTAACTTATCCCAATGTAAAAACAAACTCTTCAAATACCTACTTGAGCAATACTGTAATTCCTAAAAATTAGACAACAGAAAATCCTTCTAGTGTTTGTTGAAATATTGTATTACATTTAATTACACACCCACACAAAATAGGTTTAAAAAAGTGTGTGTGTGTGTCTATGTACATAATTTGTACTTATGTGTTTTTTTTTTTCCCCTTCTCTCTTTGTATTTTGCTCACTGCCTCACTAAAGGTTAGTCCCTACATAGAGCAATATGCTCATTGGGACATTCAATGCAAATAAATAAATAAAACAATACCAAAATAACATTATCACTCAATAGTTTAACCAGACTAGCTTCAAAGTGCGACTCAAGACCTTCAGTATTAAACTTAGTTCCTTTAATTCTATGTGATCCTTAACGAGAATACCATACCCGTTTTTGTTGAGCAGCTCTATTGTGAGGCCATGTTATAACTAGCAAGATTTATACAATTTCAGTCCCTGGAACTCGTCCAGTGCTCAGAGAAAAACACTACGTCAGGATCAAGTTCCTCAGAATCCAGTAATGCTTCAAAGAGTAACAATTTATTTTGAAAGCTTTGCACACTTTGAAGAAAAAATTTTAAACTGTTTTGATCTTGTTTTAAGTTTGGTTTTCCTGAATACTGGTGTTTGGAACTGCTAGCTATATAACCAGATATTATTATTATTATTATTATTATTAGAGTTTTATATTAAACTAGCTGCCCATCCTGGCTTCGCACAGGTGGTGTACCTAATAAAAAAACTCAGACAAAATCCTCCATTTATAGTACGACCATGCAATGAAACAAAATTACAATTAAATAATTTGACAACACTTTATTGTAATGCTTTGTAATGTACAATTTTCCTTCCGGAGAGAAAAAAATAGCGTCGATAATTTGCCGACTTGAGCATGCAACGTACAACATGCGAAAAACATAATTCAAGGTATATTACACACACTTCTAACAATTGATCTTGGGATTTATTGTCATTGGCGCGCTTAAATTCAAAATGAAAGTCGGTTGACATTAGTGGCATTCTTGAAATAAGTATATCCTCGCCTTTGAACTTTCCTTTCCTAACTTTGAACTTAAATCAAATATTTCATGATTTTTTTAACGGTGAGTTTTGTTCCTCCTCATAATTTCGGCTGATTGATATTGTGTAGTATAATTATAACCGAGTCAAGCTTGAGCTGTAAATTGTGTGGCGGGAATCATGGCAAATCCAATGAATTTAGTTAGATAATTGATGACTTCATTTGGATTGGTAATGGAATTGATTGACTTAAATGAATCCATTTATCCATCAATTTTACCCTGAATTTTTACATTCAAATCATCTACATCTACAAGTTGCTGCTAAAATGGCTCATTTGCTCAACCAAACATAGTTTTTGTGATTTGCACCAATATTTGAAAACACTTTCAATATTAATTCTTCCTTTGTGAAGTGACAAAAATTTTGATGGAAACGAAATGAGGCCAGTAGAAGTGTCAACAGGAATTTTCCTATTGCCAATGTCTAATAATGCCTTTGCATCTGAAAAGTGCAATAGCACAATGATCTGTGCAATGTAGCATATATTGTTGGTATTGTGAAAAGGGCAAAGCCAGAGCACCCATAAAGTATTGTGGTGAGGATGATATGCAGTTAACAGTGTGGGCAACCAACATGTTGTTGGCATAATAACAGTAATGGCAGCGCATCCATATTTTATTTTCTTTTATGACAAAACAGCCATTTCTAAGGCTAACAATGATGAAACTAAAGAACAAGTAGATCTGGTTGGGCTATTGATAAACTTTTATTTGATGATAGTTTTGTGTATTTAATTTCCGCATTTAACTCAAAATATTACTTGATCAAATGTATTAAGAGCACCGCAATTGTAATGAATGTAGTGACACAGGTATCTACATGTTCTTTAGCTAGCTCATGTACCACATAAGTCAAATAACCAACATGTGCAATAGGAAGTTAAACCTAAATCGGATCCCGTTATTACTGCGCCATTTTCAGATTCCAAGAAGGGTTGATGCTTATGTGCATTTTTTATAACTTCTTTATTTTAAAGAATTACAACAAAAAATACTAATTTCTTTATTAAACGATGTGACCAAGGAAACGATAGTTGATTCATAAGAAATATATTTGATTTTCACAGTTATCTTTTGTCATTGTCTCTATAACCAGGTGCATTCCTTTAGCCCTGAAGAAGAAAAATAGAGCAGTAGGTAATACAGCCATGTGGTAACAAATAATAAGTACGTATTTTAGGTGTTCGTCGCAAGGAAAGCCTCTTTATTTTAAACAATAGGAGTAAGGAAAGGACAGTTAATACATAAAAATGCATTTGAACTTCACTCCTGCATTGTGTCATTTTGATAATTTGTTGCATTTCCTTAACATTGGATGGGGAGGAAAAATACTACTATGGCTATCTAGCAGCAAATAAATAAGAACTTATCCTGATATATGGTGGACTTTGAGACAGTGATGTGTTTTAACAATTAAAATTTAGTTGAGTCGATTTTGTAACACTACATCACTTACTTTTTTATTTCGGAAAACATGTTTCAGAAGCCATATGCTTCCATTGTCAATTCCTTTGGTCGACTGCCGGCATTGCTTGCTGTGGTGGTTGTCTCTGTCCCTGGTGGTGGTTTGATGAACTTCTGGATGAGTAGATCGCCTGGCGGGATTTCAAAATTGAAAACCCGGTTCTTGTTTTTCTAAATATATATGTTTTCCCAAACTTTTAATTCTGTCTTCCTTGTGATGTTTTTGAGGATTTTTGGGCTTCTATTTATAGTGTTTCTCTTTCCAAAAATGCCAAGCTACTGCAGATTTGTCTTCTTGTTTGAGTTTAATATTTCTGTGGTGTTCTTTTGCCCTGGTTTTTATATTTCTTTTTGTTTGGCCGATGTAGATTTTTTCACAGTCATTACAGCTGAACTGATATATTCCTGGTTTGTTTTCTTGTGGGATATCATCTTTTAATTTAGAATTTAAAATGTTTTTTATAGAGTAATTTTTTTTAGGGGCTAGAATGATGTTATGTCGTTTGAAGATCCTCTGGAATTTGTAGAAAGTTGTAGGGTGGTATGTAAACTTCTTGTAGATCTTGTTTTCTTTCTGGTTTTGAGTGAGTGTGCTGACTTCTTTAATTCTCTTTCTATTTTTGGCTTTATTAACTTTTTTGTACACCAGTTCTGCCCGAAATCCATTCTCTGTAGCTATGTCCAATATTTTAGTAAGTTCACATTGTTATTCTGTTTTTCCCATTGGTACATTTACCAATCTGTGTGTAAGGCTGTTGAGTAAAGCATGCTGATGGGGAATGGGATTGTAACTCTTTTGTTTTATATAGCTGTTGGTGTGGGTAGGTTTTCTGTAGATGCCAAATGTAAGGTGATTATTAGTTTTTATGATTTTTAGGTCGAGGAATGGTAGTTGTCCATCACATTCCTTCTCCATTGTGAACTTTATAGACTTTTCTTGCATATTTAGGAGTATTAGTGCATCTTCTAGGTGTCTTTCTGGGACTATTGCAAAGATGTCATCTACATAGCGGTACCATTTTTGAACATTTTGAACATCCTGTCAGTGCTCATGGCTACAGATTTCTGAATATAATTCTTTGTTGTTTCTATCACTTCCTCTACTTTCTTGAATATAGTTATGATTTTCAGTAACATTTATTTTATCAGATTTAACTATTTTCTCCATTATTTGAGCTTAAAAGCTGTTTGCTTGAATGCATAACACCTATAGCAGCTATCTTATTTATTTTATAGCAGAAGACTTAGACATAAACAAAAATACTTTAAGCCTGCCTCTGTAGTGTGGAGTTAATGTATCTGCCTTACATTCAAGAGATCCCAAGTTTTAATCTAAGAATACTTGAATATTATGTTCTTTTCTTTCTTTACCTTAAGACTTGCCATTATGCAGGTATTGTGTGTCCCCCTTTCACTCTTTTTCTAATACATTATATTTGGCTTTTATAAGGATCTCTGAACACTGAAATACAGAGTGCTTTAATTTTTATTAGGTATATTAACAAACCCAATTGTGAATATTAATAGTCAGGTAATAATTCTTGTATTTTGGCCTAAGAACTTTTTTTAACCAATGTAATTAAACATTTTTGTTTTGTTTTGTTGTCATTTCCAGATTAATTATAAATCAGACATCTGGTCACTTGGCTGTATATTGTATAATCTTTTATATGGAAAGACGCCATTTCAACATATAAAGCAAGTATGGGCCAAATTGGCAACTGTTAAGAACTGTAAAACACAGATTCACTATCCACCGTTACCTGAGGGTTGCCCTGGAATTCTTTTTAAAGCAATGAAGCTTTGTCTACAGTATGATCCTAAACAGAGGCCCTCTGCTGAAGAGCTTCAGCAGCTTCCTTACAAATGTTATCATCAAATGGAACTGCTCCTAAATAGAATAAAACATGAGGTATTCTCAAACCCACGCCCAGAAGACAGCATTAATGCATTAAAAACATTAATTCGTAAACATCAAACAGGTTATGAATAATTAAAACTATACTATGTATGTATGTGTGATGTAGTAGTGCAAATGTTAGAGCTCAAGACTTTTGACAGTGCACAGTATATTTAGATGTAATTTATACGTGCCACTTTTTTTTGGCATTTAAGCAATAGACCCATGTAATTTTATACTTGAAGCCTGCCCTTAAAGAAAGTTCATAATAATTGACAGTTTTGCAATAATAGAGTATTTCTGTATCATGTTTGTAGATACAGATTTACCTTCAAGCACCAATATAACAATAATTTTCATTGAAAATTACCTATGCTCAAATGCTAACATGCAACATTCTTTGAAAGCAGGCTTTATTTTTATAAAGATAAATTTCTGTACTACGAATTGTAAGTCCTTTTAATAAACAATCCTGTTGTTCCTTTGCGATTTCTTAAATGTTCATTTTCTTTCCCTAAGTATCCCTCATTCAGTCCTATACATCTTTAGCAGAAACACCAGAAGGGGGGGGGGAATTCAATTCATTCCACAGAAGTCATGTATGTGTAGGATAGGAGTTTTTCAGTCTGACTATCCAATTTTTAATTCAGCCACTTAGATTTGTTACAACAGGAGACACATTCATATATTGAAAATAATTGCAAGATAGTGTGTTAAATCAGCATCTGGTTTGGTTGAGTGGTCCTATGAAAAGTGAAATCTGGTTAAATTTTTATATGCCACAAAATCTCTTTTTGGCTTGAAGTTTAATGCCCTTTAATCTGATTGGTTCATATTGAGTGATGAGTTAAAGAAGGGGTTGAAGTGATGCTCAAATAGACCCAGGCCATCAGCCATTTGTGTTCTCAGATAAGGGAAAGCTACAGAAAAAAAAATCTTGTCCAAATAACCCATCCTAACCAAGACTTGAATTCAGGATCTCTTGAGCATAAGGTTAGGTGCTATAGAGATGGACCAAGATAGGTCTTAAATTTAACACCATAAGAAATTTAGGTATTTAAAAGAAAGCAAGTTTTCCTGTGCATATTAATTTAATTTGTGGCAGTCCCTCACAAATACTTAAAAACTGTTGTTGTGTTGTTGATCTAATGTGCAGGATTTTGTACCATCAATTTTTCCCTAGCCAGCTAATATAAATTGTGTATCTTCGCATCTAGTACAGCTTTCCTAAATTCTGTGCATTCCAGTAGGTGGAAAAAGTTAAAAAGTTGTTACCTTGTAGTTTGTTGTGGGAGCTACAAAATACCTTAGTTCTTTTCCCAGGTTTTATTTAATTACAATGTGTTGCATACTACACCTTTACATTTTATTTACTTTGTGTTAAGATGCTTCCTGATTGCAATAAGCCTCCCACAACCAACACCAATCTCTTGGTTGGGCAGCAGCTGAGTGAAAAATTTTCTTCCCTTGTGAAGTCAATCTTCATAGTAATTTGTCAAAAAATGTTGCTTGTTTTTACCCTGGGAACTAACAAATGAATAAATTGGTTGTGTAGGAGTGGTGTTCAACACTCAAAGTTCTGTTTTGGAATTGCAACAAATGTTACTGTTCACCAGGAAGAATGACAACAGATGGATGGTGCAAGCCTGGCAGCAGTTGAATTGGTCAAGTTACATTTCAAGCATACTAAAGAATCGTTTCAGGATTTGATAGAAGAGTATATTAAGGTAGAAATTACCTATTGGCAGTTATGACACATTAAAGGGCATCTTAGATATTGGTAATATAGATATGCACTTGAGGATATTGTCTGCAGAAAAACTTAGGCTCATGTTAATGAAATTATGGATTCCTGATTAAAATTATCAGAAGATCTAAGAAATTGAGCAAGAAGAAATTAGTCATATTGAAATTGGAATTAATATAACTCCAAGGAAAGTTTTAATGGGCTAATTGATAAACATATTTGATGAAGGATTAAAAACAAAATAAATTAGTTATTTTTGAATAATGAACCTTTAAATGCCAGTATATCAGCCCAAACCGAACAGTGTGGTTCAGGTAGTCAAACATTCAGCTCAAGTTTATCTAAAGTTGTATAACGCATGTCAGAAAATAGTGGATAAAATTAGAACTTGTCTGTGGATGCAAAGAACAAAGTCTTTAAAAGGTATTTATGTTAGTAAAATGCCCACATCAAGGCAAAGTTTATGCATTGAGTGATCAATTTGTTATACAGTTTTATTCATCCTCATCTAGAAAACCCCATTTTGGTCATTTGTTACAAATAGTTATTGCTATACTTCAATTTCTGAAAGAAAAGATTTGTTGTCTATTGTGCACTTCAAATTATTTCCATAAACACAGTCACAATAAACATTTTACAGAATTTATTAAATGGGTTGCTAGAGCCTTGAGCGTAACTTTTATGGAACAGAAAATTTTCCAGATCATAACTTATAATTGAAGGCATTCTGAAATATATTCTTTAATCCAAGGCATGTTTGAACTCTTGGGAAATTTTTGAACAGTTTAACATGTTAATCAAATTTGTCAGCAGAAACTAACGGATAAGGAAAGGTTAAAATTGTATTGTTAGGTGATTGGAGTAAAAGAACTCTGTTTTTTGGTTTTGAGACCTGGACATCTTAACAGGAATTGCTCAGAATGTGGAGCTCAGCCATGTGGTAAGAAACCATTGCACTTTAGCCAGAAAGGTAACTATCGCTAAGTTTTAGGTGGGTTTACCAGTGTTTGGCCCACTGGAAAAGATATTAAGGTTGTTCATGATATACCAATGATTTCTGTTAACGTATGGATTGAGAAAATTCCAACTTCAGTGTTCATTTATGTGGGAAGCATGGGCTCTACAGTAAATACTCGTGGATTAAGAAACTGGATTACAAGTTTGAGGCCAATGATTTAAAAATCATTTCTGCAGTTTGGCAACCGATGAATGTCTTAGGCATGGCACAACTGCCAGAGAAAATAGGAAAATTCAGATGAACTTTGCAATTCAAGTAGTGCCTGTGCAAATAGTTATAGAGAATAACTTTTTTGTTCTATGACAAACCAGTTTTTGTATTTCAAATACAACTCTGGTTAATATTCAATTTCAAGGTTTAGGAAACATTAAATCTGGGCTGAGGTGTATTGTGTTAGATCCAAACTAGGATTGGAATGTTTTTAAATTAAATCATTTAAGTACAAGTCAGAAGGAAATTGTTGAAACTTTGATTCTAGTATTCCCATGTTCTGATTGAAAAGTTAGGTTGTAATAATTTAGTGGAATATAAAGTTGAATCGTATGATAAAACGCCTGTTCGATTACCTCCCTTACGATTAATCTTTAGGGAAGAAGGCAAATGAAATGCTTGATCATGGGATTATTAGATGTTATAATTTTGATTATTCTAGCCTTGTTGATATGCCAGATAATGAAGCTAGGATTGTGAGTTTCCTGTTGAATAGTAAAAATAGGATAGATCAGGTATCAAATTATCATTGGCTTGCAAATCCAAAATATATCACCAGCTTTGATGTTTAACAAATATTATCAAACCTCAGATGACAGTTCTAGAAAGTAATCAGCCCTTTCAACATATTTATTTGAATTTTGTTATTTACGTTTTAATATTACCATAAGTTTTGTCCCAATTATTGGATAACATATTTGGAGATATTAAGTTTCAGCATTTGTATCATTACTTGGATGATCCTTGTACTTACTATGAATCGATTTAAGATCATATAAAACATGAGCGCAAAGTCTTGTCTGAACTCAGGAATGCTGGTTTGACAGTCAACCCGAAAAGGGTTAAGCTTGCAAACCATAATGGAATTTCTAGGTCACATTATTTCTTGTAATAATGTACAAATCAGTGGCGAATTCTCCTATACACCGCCGGTGTACTAAACTTGAGAGGGTTCAAAACGACTCTTAATAAACATACAAAATAATCAGAATTTTTGTATGTCACTTCAACTAAATACGAAATGGTTGCAAGATTGTGCGGTTAATTTTTTTTTTTTTTTTGGGGGGGGGCTAGGTATGCGCGTACATCTACATCACCGCAAGTGAAAGCGATAACCATACTCCGAGACACATACTATTCTCCGCTATCTAGGCAAGGCCAACGGTGTGCGCGCGCATCTACTCCATCGCAAATTGAAACGATAGCCACGCACGCCACTTCTCTGTGAGCGAGGCGAGGGGAAAGGAAGTTTAGATGCTAGCCGTTAGCTGTCGAAATGCAACGTTAAATTTTGCGATTGACAACCGTTTTTAGTGTTTTGTTTATAAGCATGTTGGAAATGACCGATGTAAGTGTTACTGAAGCTAGTGGTTCTTGTGACTGTGCAGTAAAACATGTGTTAAAGCCTGGATTTCGGAATTTTTAAATTTCTGTAAAACTTAAAATAAAAAACAAGGCAGGCCCACTCCCGAACTACCAGGTCTGATTGTAAAATGTCAAGACAGAAAACGAGAGTATAGCACATTTCTGCATTAGCAATTCTAGATACAAATGGTTAACTGGTTGTCCCAAATTAAACAAACTCTATTGTTGGCCATGCTTCTTTTTAGTAATGACAAAAGCAGTACCATGAAATGGCATTTTATTTATGGACGCTCTTTAACTGCTGTGGTTCTTAGCGTCCCATTATATACTGGGCGTGAAAGATCGCTTAATTTTGCTCAGGGGCCTCTCTATCAGGCTTGATGTTCTTTTACGTGCCGTAAATCTACGACATGGGTCCCAGGGCTTTTCTTCCAAAGCAAGCCATGCTAAGAATTTTTACGCCCGAAAAAATCCATTGACCTCCGCCGGGTTTGAACCCGCGACCTTGGTATACGAAGTTAACATTACACCACGGAAGGCGACAAAAGCAGTAGCATAAGAAGGATTCGATAATATAGTTTCTCTAACTGGTTCATTAAGTAAGATTGAAAAATCAAAACTTCACATATTTTGTATATTCATTCTTTGTAATTTTGGCAATACTTCTTTTGATTATTTTGCTAAGTATATAAAATCGCAGATATACTGGTAACACTACTTCAGGATAGTAAAACATGTTCTGCTGCATTTGCAGGACAAAAGCAGCCAGCGAACGAGTAAACACCCTCATAGTTAGCAAGGAGATAAACTCCGGCAGCTGGAATAATTCTCCTGCTTCTCCCATAAAACTGAAAAAGTAGCCAGCAAACACAGAAGAAAAGGAAAAACAATACGTGAAACAACACCATGGAAAGAAGAAGAGCTCTAACATTGTATGGTTAGGTAACCGAATATTGTAAGCTTTAAATTCCTACAACTCGCCGACATGTTTACATAGTTTTTTTGGGTGGCAATTTTCTTTCTAAACTCCTCAAATGATATAACGTCGCAATCGTATTGTAATTCTAGGGATTATCATCTCCCGGAATACACATCATATCCCTCTCAAACATACCTATAAATCATCTCCCCTTCTATGGGATTTAAAACGACAGTCAACGTTCACGAGACACCATGATAATCAGGATATGGTGCCCGTACATCCAGAAGGTATCACATGATTCCCCATAAGCACGAAACGACAACGAGGTTGAAAAGAGAGGAAGAAGTAGGAGAACCCGAAAAAGTACAAATGAAAAGAAGGAAAAAGTAAATTAAGAAAGAAGAACAAAGAAACAGCGACGTCAGCACATGTGTGCACTATAATCGCCAGAATGTCCCACGATTGACCTTTAAGTCTGACCGAAGCACGCATCTAAGAAGCCCAACGCCTTTCAGTTCCCCGTGCAAACAACGAGGCTCGAACTTGTTCTTTCCTCCAACCCTCAGTTGGACACACACACACACATATTTCCCGTTTACTCCTCCGATTTTTCTTGTCCTGCTCACCCCGCGACACGTGTTATACCAGTCGTTCTTCCAAATTACTATACATGACATTTTATTTTTATTTTATTTTGTTGTTTTTTTATGCACCCGGCACTAAGAGCCTTCGGATTGGGTGTCCTGTTTTTGCCTAAAGGGATTGTGGGGTGCCCGATGGTCACATTCTGTACAATGTATATATCATGATGCAAAAGGTAAAGTTGAGCAGTTTGAGTAAACGATATTGAAGGCAAGTAGTCGTAAATGATGATTAGAGAAATCCGTATTATGCTTTATTTTGTTTATAATTATGTTTTATCTTCTTTATGATTATGCTTTATAACGCATTTCTTTCATACAAATAAACTTCAGTATCTTAAATGATTTCTTTTTCGTAAACAGTAAAGCAAGTTTCTTACATAAAATTTTACGAGAGCGCACTACAATAAGAGAACAATGCTAAAGAATGAAAATATAGTTATCTATGTCACTCTCAGTCTCTATACCATATCCTTGAGGTTGATTAATTGCAAGTTTTAAGTGAGATTCAAGATTTCCTTCTGTGAGACACGACCATTTAGAATTTAAAATCCAATTGAACGTAGAAAAGCTTCTCTCAACTGAAGCAGATGATGGGGGTACTATTATTGTCTTCATTGCTAACTTACTTAGTGTACGCATCCTAATGGAATGTTTCTGCCAGAAGGATAAAGTAGTGGTAAAATATAAATTTTCTTCCTGTGCCATTGCTGCATATGTTGATATTTCTTCCAATGAAACATCAGTGTTGGAAAAACGTTTCAGTTAACCTAAAATGAAGATGGAATAAATCTGCTCAGAAACGGCTAATGTTGAATCTAAACCCTGAACTTCCTTCCAGAAGCGTTTTGCAGGATGACGTTCATTCATATATGTCTCAAGTTTTTTACATGATACTCTTGAACTTTGAAGCATATGTAGAGCTGATGACGAATAAGTCAGGTCTTAGTTGCATCAGTGTTATCTGATCCCAAAACCTGTATTTGTTACAAATACCATCACAAATTACAGGTATAGTTCCGAGTTAAAGTTGAAGAGTTTATTTTTAACTAGTTGTTTAAAGTTGTTACAGCAGCACTGCCTTCGCCAACTTCCAGGTCGATCCAACGTTTAACCAAATTGATATTAATGTTGTGATATTTTCCTGCCTTCAACCATGTGCTCCAACGAGTGATTACAGGAGGTAGATCATGCTTCTGATTCTTTTAAGCATTCCAGTAATCTCTCGTCTGGCTTCACTAAAGCTGTTTTAGCAGCTGCAATGAAGTCATCAGCAATTTTGAGCTCAAATCTAATCTCTTCAGCACAAAGATGCAACACATGCGTCCAGCAGGTAAAATGTAAAAGCTGAGGCACAACTCCAGCCAATCGCCTGCCAGCAGAAAGCATATACGTTGCTCTGTCCGAAGTAAAATCAATAAAGTTAGATCGGTGAACGGCAATAAGATCTAGTGTGTTAAGTATTAAATTTACTATAACATCAGTATTGCAATGTTCTACAATGTTGGTTTTCACAAGACTGGGTTTCTCGCTCAAAACACCCAATGGAGCAACAAGAATATTCACCATCTTACGATTCTGTCATTTCATCAACCACTAGATAATCAGATTTTCTCTCACATTTTGAGATGGTTTCCTGAAGGTCTTCTTCAGCATATTTGATAAGATATCTTCTCAAAGTGGTTTCACTGGGAGCCGGTTTCATATTTGTAAGTTGTTGCTACCCATTGACGAAACTGGTCGTTGCGGAAAACATGAAGTAGAATACCAGCAGAAGTGGATGCTTTGACCATTTCTTTCTTATTATCCTGTGAATTTTCCATACGTTGCCGCACTTGAGGCATATTACTACTAGTACGTATGCTCCTAGGACTGCCTGAGGTTGAGCAATGTACATCACTATGTTTAAAACTTTCCATATGCTTTTGTACAATGGACTTCTTTTCAGAATTAATGCACTTTGAACTTAAGGTACACAAAAGTTTCCCCTTTTCAGCCACAAAATGATCTGTAGGAAACTCACGAACCCTGTGAATTGTACTTACAGCAGTATTTGGGATGATTGTGTTCAACAGATATGAACTGCTCTGATTCAGATTAAATACTGACTATAAAACCGTTAAACTTCACCCACACAAAGTTCATTGTTGAATTTACTAGCTTTTCATTGTTGCTGAAAATATGTTTAATGTTTGCATTGAATATGCAATTGGAAATTAACTGCCTGTTTAAAATCTTATAATTATACCTTATATTACATATTGTGCTTAATTACTTTATCTTTATAATTATGCTTTATTGTGCTTTTAAAACTTATTTGTTCCTAACCCTTAGAGCCCCAAATCATGTTCTGGGTAGCAACCAAATGCCTTAAGCTCTGTTATGCTTTTTATGATTATTATACTTTTGGGTTGCACTAATGATTACTTGGCTTGATCAAATACAGTAACGCTGGCATAAGCATGTAATTAGATATAAAGACCCCAGGAAGTATATCAAGAGTGGCTCTTACATTTGAACTATAGACTCAGCAAGACACACTCAATACTCATCAAAGTTGAGTAAGGAATCAATTATGTTTTAAACTGTGAGAAATTCAGCAGAGCAGAATTTACAATGTAAGTTCTTTGGAATTAAGGGCTTCTGCTATCATCTTCTCAGCCATTTATTTCTATTCAAACTCTGTGAGTTGTTGTTGTGTTTAACGCCAGCTTTTACTACTTGCGGCACCGCAGGCGATGATACTGGTGATATATGGAATGAAGATGGAGCACCGGTGGAATGCGTTGGTGGGGGAACCGGAGAAAACCTGCCTCTGCGCCGCTTTGTCCACCACACATCTCACATTCAATCATTTGGGACCAAATGACTCGGCCAGACTCTGAGTGGTAGTAGAAGCACTGTGTATCCTCGCATTCTTGGATGTACTTATTTATAGCTCTCCGATCTCTTCCCGAAGGCAAACCCCTTGACCACCTTAGCCCTGAGGTCTCCTACTTGCTTCTCTGCAAGCGCGAGTACTGTTTCTACCCTGAAACCACTACCCCCTAACGATGCGCAGTGGCAGAGGTAAATCATACTCTACAATGGGTGCATGGCAATATGCAGTCAGGGGATCGCATTTAAATACGTTTAAGTCATACTATGTGCGCACTTTTTCTTGGGTGCTAGTTTTACGGAAAAGCGAGGGTCAAGGAACAAGAGAGAGCCTGTCTGCCTGCCTTTTTGCAGTGTTGTTAATCAAAGAAAGTTATTTACTTTGAGGTCCTAATATACAGACGATTTTGATCATACGGTCCTAATGACACACCAGTTAAGCACGCTTAAACCCCAAACATTATCAACCATTATGGTAAATGTGTTATGTAATTTTCTGTGAACACGAAAATCAGCGCATGTGTACATGCGTGAACTCTTGGGACCCACACACACAGAACGAAACATTAACATCGAAATCACTAGAGTGCTTATGTCTCAATGTTGTCACTCTACCATACTTCCGAAATCGCTCGAAATCTACCGAGTGAAGACAAGGGAACCCAGCACCAAAGAAAAGGTGCGCATAGTAATGAGTCGCAAACAACTAGCGTCAATCGCAGAGAAGTGTTCCAAAGTACTGGTATAAAAATAGGTGTTCTCCAGGGCTCAGTGCTTGGTGCCTAGCTTTATACTTTCTCTACATGTATTAGTAAGTAGTGTATAGAGATGGTATTTTATTCCACCCAGAAAGCCATACCGAGATTTCGCCGAAATACGTGTTTTGAGAGCCCCTGAATCCAAAAACATTTTTAGAAAAAGGTCAGTGTGTGAGGATATCATAGCTCAAAAACGAAAATATTCAAAGTACGAAGAATTTGAGGAGAATCCTCCCATCCAAACTAACCTTTAATGGACAAATTTTTCGAAAATGTTTATTTTCTCAAAAAGCCTGTAACGATTCTGATTAAAATGTCGTGTATTAAAGATATTTTCATGGTAAATAAACGGTACATCTTGAATTTTCTGGGAATAACCTCTGAAGGCATGTTCATTTTAGATGATTTTAGCATAACTTGTAAACCGTAAGTGATAGACAAAAACTTACTACACAACATTGCAAACCTCGTCATTGCATGACATCACATATATGACAATTCGTGGAGTAGACCATTTCCGAGATATTCTTTGTTATTAGTTTCAATGTTTAATACATATACTTTTCTCAAACGGGAAGTTGTCAGTGTTTGTATTGTTTGACTTATGACCATACAAAGAAGTGATTTTAATGACCATGCCATTTGGGTATCGCTGTAGTAGTGCATTTCCTGATCTCGATTAACACGGAGGAGAAAGAGGAATAACATTCTATAAGAAGTTTGTATATAGCTAGAGAAAGCAGTGTGAATGGAACATGTCAAGTATTTTTTAGTAATGATTATGATATACCACATAGTTATTCATGTCTTACCATTGTTTATGCAGAGGATATGTATTTCCTAAAACATTATCAATGATTTTGATTTACTGTCACAGTATGTCCAAGAAAACAAAAAAGGCCCAACTCTGGCTTTCTTTATGAATAGTTAGCCACAAAATAGTTTCTTTACGGTAAAGAATTACAATCATTTAAGTGATGTGACAACTGAAACAGCAAAATTTCTTGGTATGATTATTGATAGTCATCTGTCTTGGAACTCTCACATTAATTCAGTATGTAGTAAATTGTCACGTGCACTATTTTTATTGAGCAACCTTAAAAGAGCGGTATCACATGATTTTGTTCGCATAGTATATATTTTATTCTTTCAGAGCATTTTTCGATATGGTTTGCTACGGTGGAGCAGCAGTCCATGAATGTACTAATCATTAAAGAAAATAAGAAGAAAGAAAAAATCTGATGTGTTCCATTCACGTACCTTTCTCTACATCTTTGTAACAAAGTATTGTTAATAAACTTATTCTTGTATCTCTTTAATGTTAATCGAAATAAACACAAAATGGAAATGGAGTGTTATTTATAAACGTTCTTTAACTACTGTGGTTCCCAGCGTCCCATTCTATATTGCACGTGAAAGACCGCTAAATTTTGCTCAGAGCCCTCTTTATCAGGCTTGAGGTTCTCTTTCGTGCCATAAATATACGAGACTGGACCAACGGCTATACTTCTCTTCCAAAGGAAGCCATGCTAAGGATTTTTACGTCCGAAAAATGCCATCGTTTCTCCGCCGGATTTGAACCCGCGACCTTGGATATACGAGGCAAAAATGGTAACCACTATACCATGGAGAGCGAGAAGAGAGATAAACATTAGCAGAAAGGGTCTTATTACTTGATTCTTTATAAGTAGAAGGTAAATAAGCGATACACTAGGATAAACAAACAGTCAAATGTTTTAAAATGTGGTTGCTATGGGACTGAAATCCGTTTCTTTGCGTAGCCAGGAGTTGACAAGTTCACGTATGAGAAAAATTCAGGTATTTTAAAAGTAATAATAAGGAATAACTTGAAAACGGTAACTTAACGAAAAAAATGTATATGACATAAATAGTGTGCTTTAATGACATTACCATCTTCTGTGTGGCACTTTTTGTCTATCTCTTACGGTTTACCAGTTATGGAAATTTCAGAAATATTCATCCAGAATAAAGAGAGAGAAATATTCCCAGAAATTCAAGATATACACTTTAGCTGTCATGTAAATATAAGAGATTTTAATAAAAATCGTTAGAGCCATTTTTGAGAAAACCAAAATTTTGGAAATTTTTTCCATGTAATGGATAGTTGGAGTCGGGGTGGGGTGGATTCTTTTGAAAATCGTGTCGCATCCTTGGAACTTAAATTCCAAGTTTTCGTTTTTTTTAATTTATTGTGCTCACAGACACACGGACACACGAACAAATACACGGACCTTTTTTTAAAAATGTTTTTATACAGGGGACCTTAAAACATGTATTTCCGATGAAATCTCGGTATCGAATTTTTGGGTGGAATACAATACCTCCTCTATACACTTAATAAATTATACTGTAGAGAAAGTAAAAAATGTTGTTAGAATATTTTGACAAATTCTAATGTGCTATTTTTTAAAATTAGAAATTCTGACTGTTGTTAATATATGAAGTTGTCATTTAATGAAAGAAAATGTACAGAACTATAACACGTAAAGTGAAATACAAATGCACAACACACAAAATAACAACTCGATTGCTTCTAAGGTCCAGTGGTCAACGAGCTTAATACCCACCCGGAGGTCTCGGCTGGGGTGAGGAATCTTTCTTTAACCAGAATCTTTTCCTATCTTCCCAGAGCCTGAAAGTATGTATGAGAGGGAATGTGTGTGTTTGAAGAAAATACAATTATTATAAACAAAACGTTAAAAGAACCTACATCAAAGAGTTGCTTGGAATTAAGTAAAGTCCCCGATATGACCTTAGATGTTAAAGTGGGCTTAGACAAACGAAACAATAAAAAAGGCAAAGAAAAAAAATCACATGATTTTTCTGCATCTCTGCAACAAAATATTGTTAAACAGCTTATGCTTCTTTTTACTTCAAACAAACCGAGAAAAAATTAGCAAAAATAGTCTTATAACTTGTTTCATTGTAAGTAGAAGCGAAATAAGGAGTGCCATAACTTAAAGTGATAGTCAAAAGTTGGTTGTTATGTGACTGAAGTTCCTTTGTTCGTATGGACAGGAGTTGACAAATTCCTGTATGAGAAAAGTATAAGCTTTTTAATGCTGATACCAAAAACAAGGAATATCTAAAAAACGATCAACTCCACGAAAAAAATGTATATAACGTAAATTGTACGTTTTAATGTGCTCTACAGTTTTGTGTGGTAAGTTTTTGTCCATCTCTTACAGTTTAGCAGTTATGCAAAATTCCGTGAAATTCATCTAGAATAAAGTAGTCTTCAGAGGCTATTCTCAGAAAATTCAAGATATACATATTATTTGGCAGGTAAGTATCTTTAATATACGAAATTTTAATCCAAATCGTTAGAGCCATTTTTGAGAAAATCAAAATTTTCGAAAAAAAGTTCCATGTAAAGGGTAGTTTGAGGTAGGGTGATTTTTCTCAAAATCTTCGTGCCGCATCCCTGGAAGATATTAAACTCAAATACCAACTTTGGTATTTTACTGACTTTTCGTTTTTGAGCTATCGTGTACACAGACACAGGACTCAGGGACACACGGACACACACACGCATACCTTTTTCTTGAAATGCTTTTTTTGGATACTGGGGACCCTAAAACATATATTTCCGGTGAAATCTCGGTATCGAATTTTTTTGGATGGAGTGTAATACCTTCTCTATACACTATGTACATAGTACGTATAAAGAAAGTAAAAAAGGCACCGAAAAAGGAAATAAAGAGCAGACCGGATATACATATCTTAGACTTCAGAAGTCCTTGGAGTAATAAGGCAAATGGCATAACATATTTATTTCACTCCTCACAAAATATGTAATACAAATATTCAATATTTAAAGATAAGATATAATATTTGGTTAATAAACGGTCCATTTTATTGCACAAAAGATTTTTTAGAGATAAGCAAAATTGACATGTCAAGCACATTTAATCAGAAGGTTAAAAACTCTTCCTAAAGTACATATTTTATTCCGTTGGAATTCATGAACACTGCTTAGCTTATGTACTAAAAATACTAAACTAATCCACTTGTTTAATTTTAATTTGAATAAGTCATCTATTTGATTTGCTGCAAATTAATACACGAAAGATCACCTTCAGTTTATTTGATAACGCTGAATCGTAGTTACTTTTCTGATGATACTGTCCTTGTGAACTTGTTTGTTTCATGGGTTCTGTTCATCAGTGTTATGCACTTCGGCTCAAGAGGAAGTTTACGTCAAGATTGTGCTTAGCTAAAATTGTATTTAGTATTTTAATCACCATTGTAAAAATAATGTATATAGAGATGTAATCAGTTTGGACTTTTTGTGATAATTTTATTAGATGCAAGTTATTTTTGAGGAAGCCTATTGTAATGTTTAGTATATTATTATTATTATTATTATTATTATTGCTGCATATAAATGGGGAACACATTAGGCCGTGTGCAGCTTAACAATCCAACTTTATTTTCTTCCCTGCGTTGCTTTAATGCTTAGATATTCCTATGCCTAATAATAAGAAACAAATGTCCTTTTACTTTTTATTTAAAAATTCTCAAGATCAAGAGCTCGACATCAAGATAATGCTCCTTCACAGCAGTTTCTTTTAAGCAATTTCTTGCCTCTCAGTTTAAAACCTGAAAATACGGAATTTTTATATACTTCAGGGGTAGTTTTTTGATCGCTTACCTTTAGTAACACATTGTGATTCATTATTTTATGAAAACAAAAGTATTCATTGAGTGAATCTTGGAAGTGGTATGGAATTTATATTTAAGGATGCCTTTTGACCTTTGAGTCCCAACCTAAATGAGTTTTGAAAAATCGGAAGCTTTGCTCAGTGATCTCTATTAGACCATAAATTTGCATACCATAAATCTATGATACGGGACCACCGGCTTTGCTTCCCTTCTGAAGGAAGCTATATCAAGGATTTTTACGCCCCAAAAATCCATCGCCTTCCGCCGGGTTTAAACTGACAATCTCTTATAAGTAGATAACACCATATATTTCAACGTATAAGCTGTACACAGGAAATTGTCATCCAAAACCATGCAAAACAGCTACCACGTGTCTTTATGACAATTATTAAAACATATTTTTTGAAAGAGGCAATGCTATTTAAAGAAATGTAAAGTCACAATGTGATTCTTTTACAAAAACGTTTGTCTTATGAAAGTTGTGAAAGCTGGTACTCTCAGTTACAGCTTACATACAAAATTAAGGGCAAAGCTCCTGGTGCCTTTTATCTGGTAAATAACCTACCATAGCCAGTAAAGTTTACTTTTTCAGTGGGAGAGGTTGCTGCTATTGCCATCAGCGATCAATATTACCTTTAGGTCTTGAACAGTCTTCGGATATTTCTGGCTCAATTCACTGTATGTTTTCTTGACGCTTAGTAACTCCAAGAGTTTTCTGCTTCTGCTTTTATTGTCACACGTTTAGTGATCCCCTATTGCTTCAAGTTTAGTAGGTCATGCACTGCCTATTGAAGTTTATGGAAATGTGGACATCTATTTTAACGATCTGGACAGTTTTGAGATGCAATGACAACCCAGAGGATGAAATGACATTTGCTCCCTTTGGAACTACAAATATCCGTGGACTATGCACTCACGCATTTACCCATGCTGGTTTGAACTGCTTTCAAGGTTCATGGCGCTTGGCCAATTGATATGTAACATGCGATGGTACTTGGCGCCTATCCATATGAAAAATTACTTTCCGATAACATTAAATGGCATTAAGTCTTTAAATAACTCAAGGCTTCATTAAGTGCCATACACGCCGGTGGTGATGGTATTTACTTGAAATGGACTTCTTGTTCTTTATATATGACCATACACACACAAATACGTACATGCATACATACATACACACTCACACACATACATACACATCGACGTACATACATACGGATATATGTACATACACAAGCATACCTACTACATATATACACACTTACCGATTTTACATACCTCATAAGTACTTACATGTGTACATATATAACTATACATACATATATACATGCATTGTACACGCATACAAATATATGTGAAAGGTTTTCTAAAACCAGCATCAAAACGTTTATTTCATAACACTATGATTCTTATGGGTAAACAAAGGGAGTAAAAACTTGCCAAAAAATCTGATGTGTTCCATTCACATGACTTTCTCTACATATCTGCAACAAATTATTGTTAAAAAGCTTGTGCTTCTATTTACTTCATGCTAATCGAGAAAAAATTATTACTTGCTTCCTTGAAAGTAGAAGCGAAATAAGGCAGTACCATAGGTTAAAGTGATATTCAAAAGCTGGTTGCTATGTGACAGGAGTTTGTTTGTTTGTATGGACAGGAGTTGACAAATTCCTGTATGAGAAAAGTAAAGTTTTTCAAAGCTAAATCCAAAAACAAGGAATATCTCAAAAATGAACAACTCCACGAAAAAATGTATTTAACATAAATTGTGTGTTTTAACGTGCTCTACATTTTTGAGTTATTAGTTTTTGTCCATCTCTTACGGCTTAACGGTTATGTAAAATTCCGAAAATTCATCCAGAATAGTCTTCAGAGGCTATTCCCAGAAAGTTCAAGATATGCATTTTATTTAGAGCCATTTTTTAGAAAATCAAAAATTTCGAAAAATGTTCCATGTAAAGGGTAGTTGGGCGTGGGGGGATCTCCTTGAAAATCTTCGTGTCGCATCCTTGGAAGATACCAAACTTAAATACCAAGTTTGGTGTTTAGCGGTCTTTTCGTCCAGTGTGTGTCCCACAGACACAAACACACACACACACACACACACACACACACAACATGTAAATGGCGTGTTATTTATGGACGCTCTTTAACTACTCTGGTTCTCAGCGTCCCATTCTAAATTGTGCGTGAAAGACCGCTTAATTTTGCTCAGAGGCTTCTCTATCAGGCTTGAGGTTCTTTTACGTGCCGTAAATCTACGACGCGGGACCAACGGATTTACTTCCCTTCCGAAGGAAGCCATGCTAAAGATTTTTACACCCGAAAAAATCCATCGTCCTCCGCCGGGTTTGAACCCGCGACCTTGGGTATATGAAGTCAGCAAGGTAACCATTACACCACGGAGGGCGACACACACGGATATTTTTCTAAAAATGTTTTTTTTTTGGATTCAGGGAATCTCAAAACATGTATTTCCGATGAAATCTCGATATTGAATTTTTGGGTGCATTACAACACCTTCTCTATACGCTATGTACACAGTACGTATAGAGAAAGCAAAAAAGAATGCAAGTCATGTTAAAATATACAATTTATGCCAATTTTTTTTTTTTTTAAAGAAATTGCTATTTTCGAGATCTTTGTTGTAAATTAAATTAAATGAAACTGAGTTTTATTTATGGGCGATCTTTACCTGCTGCAGTTTTCAGCATCCCTTTCCATATTGGCCGTGAAAGACCGCTCATTTTTGCTCAGAGACCTCTTTATCAGGCTCGAGCTTCTTTTGTGCTCCGTAAATCTACGACATGGGACAAAAGTCTTTACCTTCCTTCCGCAGGAAGCCAACCAGATTCTTGTGTTTCTTGAGTAGATATATTCCATACAGTGCTCCTAGTGGTCAGATCCTGAGAAAAAGTGGGAATTCAAAATCATTTTAACTTTTTAGGGAGCACAAAATCAATAAAATAAGCATCAATTGTGTTTGCACTTTCTAATATCGCATAAGTACAGATCTGTGCATATGTAAAACAATTTTTTGTACCTTTAACCTATTCCCATAAATAATGGTAATTTTCTAGTAATTAATGTACATTTGAATGTACGAGGAAAGAAATTGCAAAGCATCTGCTTAAGGATGTTATTGAGTTGAATTTTTCCATCAAAATTATATCTAAATGTTTCATTTGGTGTTTACACAAAATAAATTAATAAATCTCTACTCAGGCATCGATTATTCGTGCTTAAGGATTATAGCTAACATGTTTCAGTGACTTCCAAAACAAAAATAAAACAAATCAAAACCCTATCTAGAATGATCCTTTTCGCTTTGGAACTATGGCTAACATGTTTCTGCTCATTTTGTTCTTTTGAAGTTTTGAATCTTTTCCTTCAGTGGCCTTCTGCAGTGAGACAGTCTAGAAATTAGAGTAAAAGACATAGATGGCTTTAAACACGGCGGACAATATGGATTATTAGGACATAAAATTCATAGCATGGCTTATTTTGGAAGGGAAATAAAGCCGGTGGTCCCGTCTTGTACATTTACGTCAAGTAAAAGATCTTCAACCCTGATAAAGAGACCTCTGAGGAAAATTAGATGTACACCCAATAGGTCACAGAACGCTCAGAACCACAGCAATTAAGGAGCGCCTCTGAATAAAACTCAATTTCCTTGAATCCCTGGGTGCCAAGTGGTACTACTCCTGTTCCTCAACAGTCGCCCTCTGTGGTGCAATGGTTATCATGATAGCTTCATATACCCAAGGTCACGGGTTCAAACCCAATGGATTTTTTCGGGTGTAGCAATCCTTAGCATGGCTTCCTTCGGATAGTCGAAGCAATTCACGATAAGTGCTGCGGTAGTTTAGTGATCTTTATTATTGAAGATAGGGATTCTTAATTTATCTAATGAACACAAAATCTGAAGTTATTCACTTAAAAAATAGATGGAACTCCTTATTCTTCATTATGAGTAATTTGAGTCATGCAGTCATATTGGAGATTTATTAATTATTATTTCCTTGTTGCTGTGTGCACTTTATTCTATGCCACTCAGAATTTCTTGCTATGTGAAGGTACCGATATAATACAGTCTCATTAAAATGAATTATTAACACCATATCATTATTCTGTTGAATTCTTGGTACGCACAGAGTCAATGGGTAACGAAACCTTGATTTAATTCCATTCTTCAAATGGGGTTGGTCTGGTTGTAGCAGTCATTCCTGAAATTGTGGTGCTTTTCCACTGGTTCTCTGCGGCGTGTAGTGACCGTCGTTAGACAGTACATCGCATCACGATTCGCCATAAGAATTTAAATTCTGGTTCATATTGTTGGTAACCGTTCTGATTCATTTAGGCTTTCATCGTTGTGTGCTTAGCACGGTTTGCATTGCCATATGGGTTGGGTGTGCACCTTATTTCTCCTTGTCTCAGTTGAATTTGCAAAGAGAAGCAGCTTCTGCTGGAGTTAAATTTAATTTGACATGCGTAATAAATTGTGCACATTATAATAAAGGCCAGTGCAGATTAACTGTGTGTTATTTGTATGTTACCTAAACGCCTTACCTTTTCGTGTTGTTTAAGCCGACTTTTAGGGCTGGGTATTTCCAATGTTTCAAGTCAACTTTCTGAGCTCAGGCCACGAAGCTTTCCTCGCCTATTTCTCCCTTGAGAGTATTTGTAATCGACGGTATAAATGCATGGATGGATGGATGGATGGATGGATGGATGGATGGATGGGTGGGTGGATGGGTGGATGGATGGATGGATGGATGGATGGATGGATGGATGGATGGATGGATGGATGGATGGATGGATGGATGGGTGGGTGGGTGGGTGGATGGATGGTGGGTGGGAGGGAGGGTGGGTCTGACGGACGGACGGATACTTTATTTCACTGCTTAGGGCGTGGCCCGGTGGCAGCGCTGTCAATGTAATAATACAATGGACAATACAATTGAGTTAAATAAACAATAATGTGAGTAATACCCTGTTAAAATGACAATGGCATCATAGTATATTAATATATAGATAAATGTAACAACAGTAATAATAACGCAATATTTTTATTTACTATCCTGACTATAAATGACTCTTCTTTAATCTCTTTTTAAAACTATTTACACTTTGAGGCAAAGTATCCAGTAAATTTGCAGGTACTTTGTTCCGTTCATTTATTGTTCTATTTGCAAAGGAAAATTTACCTATGTCTGTTTTCTGTTCCCTATTTCTTATTTTTTCCGAGTGATCATTCCTCCCACAGTATAATGGCTTTAATAATCGTTTGGATATGTCTTTCCATGCAGGTTCCCCCTTATAGGCTCTAAAAATTGCATATAGTCTTGCTCGTCTCCTACGTTTTTCTAGTGTTTCCCAGGAAGTAGCAGTGCTGGTATGATTTTCGAATCGTTTACTTCTGTCTACAAATTTAGCTGCTCTTTTTTGAACTCTCTCTAGTGCCAGTTTTTGCCCCACCCGATACGGATCCCAGCATGCAGCACTACATTCTGATATTGGTCGAACTAAAGAAGTGTATGCCAAATTTCACGACTCTCCATTGCTGCGTTTTAAAATCCTCATTACGAAATGCAACGCTTTCCACGCCTTCCCAGTGATCGAGTTTACATGTTCCCCGCACTCCAATCTTTGATTTAGTATTACCCCTAAATATCTGGTGCTATTTACTCTGAGTATTTTCTTATTGTCTAATTTATATATTACGTTTTCTACTATTCTTGCCCTTGAAAATATGATTGTTTTACATTTTTTGGATTTATCTGCATTTTATTATATTTTGCCCAGAGATTGAATTTTGTTTAAATCTTCTTGGAGATCTATTATGTCACATTTACCGCTAATATTTCTGTAGATTATACAATCGTCTGCAAATAGGCGAATCTGAGATGTTATCCCTTCCCGTAAATCATTTATATATGCTAAGAAAAGCAACGGCCCGATCACGCTTCCCTGGGGCACACCAGAATTTACATTTGTAGGAGACGATAATTTATTTCCCACCCGCACTCTTTGGGTTCGTTCGCTCAAGAATTCCCGAATCCAAGTTATCACTCTGTTGTCTATTTGCAGATTACAAAGTTTTTCTATTAGTCGTCCATGAGGTACAAGGTCAAACGCTTTAGAAAAATCAATTACTATTGCACGTACTTTTCCACCCGCGTCAAGTGTATCGGCTACATCCTGACAAACAGCTACTAATTGACTCGCACAAGAATGTCCGTTCCGGAAACCATGTTGGCCTTCGAAGAGCCAATGCGTTTTATCCCATTCGCGTCTTAAATCTTGTGCTATAAGATGTTCAACTTGTTTGCTTACTACTGATGTCAAACTAACTGGTCTATAGTTTGCCGCATTTGTTCGATCCCCTGCTTTATAAATGGGCACAACTATAGCCTGCTTCCAATCTTGCGGTATACTTCCGTTATTTACTGTTACTTCGAATAGCCTCAGTATGTATGGAACGATTGTCTCCCCCCCCCCAATCTTAAGAAAGTCGCCCGAAATGCCATCTGGCCCGACTGATTTATGTTTTTCTAATTTAGCTAACCGTCTTCGAATGTCGCTTGATTTCACTGTCATTGGGGGCCCTTCCGTTATTCTAATATTGGCATTGCTCTTTACTCGAAAAATTGAAGCGAAATGTTGATTCAACACTTCGGCTTTTGACAATGAATCGTCCATTAGTATATTTCCATTCTTGATTTCTGGAATGATTTCTGCGTTTCCCCTGCGCCTTCTCACAAATTTGAAAAATTGCTGCCAACTATTCCTGTCAGACGAGAGAATACTTTTTTTAGAAATGTTCTTCCGCGGTAATCTTTTCTAATAGAAGTTTGTTTGACAAAACTCGGAATTTATTTGCGTGATAACTACTAATTTTTCGTGAACTATATGCTCTCCTGACTTGTTTCTTTAACCGTTTTACTGTTTTACTGTGGTATTCCGGGTCAGGGTTTTTAGTTAGCATTTTACAGGGTATAAATTTATATGTTGCTTCTATAACAATGATTTTAAAATTTTGCCATATTTCTTCTACCGAGCTTCCAGATTGGGACCACAGCGAATATTTTTCGTTTAAGAATTTTTGCAGCCTCGGAATGTCTCCTTTGTAATATTGGTAAAAGTGTCTCATTTCATCCGTGTGAAACTTGGCACGTATTCCTTCTACTTTTAAGTAATACGCAGTTATGGTCACTTATACCTGGAAAAACCTCGCATTCTAGTACAGATTCTTCTGGCTTTACAAGAAATATGTCGAAAACCGCCCCTTCTCTGGTTGGGGTTTTTACAGTTTCAACAAGGCCACCTTCCCAAACCAGGTCATTAACAATAGCCTTCGATTCCCCACCCCTCACGTCACCCGCGCAGTTAACTTGCGGAAGATTTAGGTCTCCCCCTACAATTACCTGCTCACTGGCCCTGTCACTCTTAAAAATTCGTTTTCCAAGTGATTTTAGTGGTCCTAAGTGATCACCTGGTGGCCTATATATTCCTATTACCTGCCATTTATTTTTACTATAGAGTAGAACACACGTGATTAAAATATATTGTGGTGATATTTTTATTATTTTATTAATTTTCATACCATTGAGGGGAGAATGTATTATTGAATTCGATCCCCAGGCGAAATACAAGGACTAGGAAGGGGGGAGGGGATTACATAGGGCTCTCCGCTAGGATGCGGTATATCTACTAGGTGAAATACTGCACATGATACACCGTGTAGTGGTGTTTTTCAACTTCTATGTGGCCCCGCATAGCATCATTTTTAGTATGTGAGAAGTAGGATACTAACACACATTGTGCGGGAGCGGGAAGTTCTAGGCTACAGCCATGAAATCTGACTGCCGTCTAGGAGATTGAAGGCTGTATTCGAAGGAGTAATAGTGAAGGTTGTACAGGATGGTTCAGCCCCACGAAGTCATCGGTGGCATCCGACCCAGATAGTCTTGAATGATCCGTGCCTTGGCGGGCTTCTTTCGTGGGCTAAGAGCATCCCGTTGTATTATGGAAGTACGCAGAAAGTTGTAGTTGTCCTAAAGAGCCCGTAGAGTCACATAAGTGAACTATAGGTAATGCGTAGTGGAGTCTACAATGGTTTGGTGATGAGAGCTGATTTTTAATTTTTGTTTTATTTAAGTGTTTGCGATTATTTGGTTTAATGCCAATTAGCTTAGGTTCTCTACAGCCAGATTGTCATTTAGTTTTAGAATTCCACTGCTAATAGCAGCAATTGCTTTGTGCTATGCTCATCTTCGCTGAAGTGTTATCCTGGGACTCAGTGGGTCCCGGAGTTTTCACATAGGCATTTGGGTTTCGAAGAGGTTAGCTGAGAATATAGGTGTTAAGCGTTACAGGTTTACTCCCTAGGTTCGGTCTACTATTACCTAATTATATTCCTGGTACTTTGTGCATCTCATGCTCAGGTTCATTGCAGAACAAACATGTATGAGATGTGGACTTAGTCCCTCAGGAATTCTTTAACATGCTAGTAAAATACTGACATGGGGCTGTCGCTTTTAAACACACTTAAAAACCATCGATCTGGGTTGGGTTTGAACCCGCGACTCGAGTTTAGAAAGTCAGGGCCTAACCAACTAAGCTATCCAAACCGACTACATACTTACAGATATTGTACATATCTATATTTATATGAAAGATATAGTGGTAATATGGAGAAACGATTCAAACTTCTACCTGATTATTTTTGAGAGTCTGTTTAAGATTTCCGAATAAATGCTGGTATTTAGAAGGATATTGGTTATTACTATGATTAAAATGGTGGGCCTGCAACTCCTTGAACCGCGAGAGTATACTATCAATTTTAGTTGTGGTGAACGAAAGATTGGCTCCGTTCTATTTACTTTCTCTACACGTACTATGTACATAGTGTATAGAGAAGGTATTGCACACCACAAAAAATTCGATACCGAGATTTCACCGGAAATATATGTTTTGGGGCCCCCTGTATCCAAAAAAGTATTTTCAGAGAAAGGTCCTTGTGTGTGTGTGTGTGTGTGTGTGTGTGTGTGTGTGTGTGTGTCCGTGTGTCTGTGAACACGATAACCCAAAAACGAAAAGTCGGTAAAATACCAAACTTGGTATTTAAGTTTAGTATCTCCCAGGGATGCGACACGAAGATTTCGAGAAAAATCCCCCACCCCAAACTACCCTTTACATGGAACTTTTTTCCAAAATTTTCATTTTCTCAAAATTGGCTCTAACGATTTTGATTAAAATATCGTATATTCAAGATATTCGCCTGACGAATAAAATGTATATTTTGAATTTTCTGGGAATAGCCTTTGAAGACTACTTTATTCTGGGTGCATTTTAAGGAATTTTGCATGACTACTAAACCGTAAGAAATGGACCAAAAAACACACAATTTACGTTATATACATTTTTTTCGTGGAGTTGATCGTTTTATAGATATTCCTTGTTCTTGGTTTCATGTTTGAAAACTTAGGCTTTGATGTGAGTGTAACACGTCAGATTTTTATTGATAGTACTTGCAAGGATATAACGCTGCAACGTTTATCTCTTTTGTTTTTCTATGCTTGTTTGAATGTTATCCCTTTTACCCCTGTGAAAAATCTCCTGCATTCCATTGGGAGATCTTCAGGATCTCTTTATGTAGATGACACTACTCAGTGGTGAAGCAGGTTGTACCGTGAGCAGATTGAGATTGGGATTTGGCTACTATTGGAGAAGTTATGAGGTGCACGCCACTTGAAGTTTAAGATGTGGCAACATATAGGAACTTTGAAGAGGGGTAGTCATCGATGTATACGGAACTTGGGTTAGTAAAAGTGTGTGTATATCAAAATATAATCGCATCTATTGCGATCTTCGCTTCTTCTTCGCCGTACAGGTGACACAAGTTGCAATTGTTATCGGCGGTCGGTAGCGCTTAATTACAGCGTGGGCGCATCACCGCATCTGGCGGTGATCGCACAGGCTTCGCCGTATTGCAGTTTGGCAAGTAATGACAACTTAAGCTTATTATTTACTACGGGAACAAATTTTGTCTACAACATAAAGTTCTTAGCTAAGAGTTACTCGAAGTTACCAGATTTAACTTGACACAGCATGGTTGTAATACCGCGCGCTTAGATTCAGAGACAGTGATTATTCATCTTAAAATAATGGGTAACTCGTTCTAAACGAATCACTTATTAACATCCATTAAATATTCTCACCAACTGGTGAGCTTGAGAGAAGGTTCTCGGTCTGCCATTGGAGCAGCTTTCATCGATTATTGCCAAACGAGTACAACTCTGTTGCGGTGACTTTGCTTCATTAATAATATTATGCAAAATATTCCCTAAACGAAATGTCAAAATACATCTAAAAATACGGTGTCTGGGATGAAATGGATAAATAGTAAATTCCAAATTGTCATCAACAACAATTGGTTTCAGTATAATTTTCTGTACTGAATTTGCCATAGGTACTTCAATGCTGACACTGAGCACATTCCTACATGTAAGCTCAGAAACCAATGCATACATAAACATTAAATGTTATCTTATTGGTGCGCTTTGGACTTAAAACAACTGACAATGTTCCGCATGGGGAACCCATTTCGACGCGCCAACACAACGTAGCCCATCCAGAGATATTCCGCTTCCTCCAAGAGTGGTGCGAGCGTTAGCGGTTGTCCATTAACTCGGAGAAAAGTCACGCTATCCTCTTCACCAAGCTTCGCTTTCCCGCAAACTTCCCTTCATTCACGTACCTCAGACGAAGGATTGAATGGACGAACACCATCAGCTACTTGGAGGTGAAGCTTGACAAGGGCGTCATTTTTGGGGAACACATCAGGGAACTGAGGTGTCGGGGCACTGGGGCTGCGGCCTACTTGTACCTGATGCTGAAATCTACGATGCATGTTCCCCTTAAGTTGCACCTTTTGAGGACTCTCATTCTTTGTTAATCTACGCCTGCGTGCTCTGGGGCATGGCGGCAGACTCCAGTCTGCTGTTGCTTCAGCGGATACAAAATAGATGCCTTCGGGACATCTATTCTGTGCCTCTTGGATTTCCTACGAGACTCCTGCACGGAGCCTCTGGTCTACCATACCTGGAGGACGAGGTTAGGCGTCGGACAACAAAATTCAACGAAGGGTTACCATTCCATCGGAGCGCCCTCGTTAGGTCTCCGCTTCAGACGATACCGGCTTCCCCGCATGGCTTGCGGGCATCCCCGGTAACGAAGGAGCAGCTCCAACAGCTGCCACGGCTAAGCTCTTTACAATCCCTCAAGAGTTGCTTGGAATCAAAATTTACAGCCTCAAAAAAAATGTTTGCAAAAGCATTACAACAGCGGTGCACAAGGGCCGTTGCACTTTGACTGGCAACCGTTGAGGAGCACAACTTGCCTCCTCCTGTCAAACCCAACCCTCATTCTCACCCACCATCCTGTAAACCCCATATTCCCATCAGAACGTTGTTAAGTTCGTGTAAAGAATAGGAACAGTCTAACCCACCATCGGGCTGCCCTCAGCCTGTCATCTGCTCGTTGCGTTGCGTTACGTTACGTTACACAACGTAACGTAGGCTCCACTGTTGTTTTCCACTCATGTAGAGGTATCAACATATGACTAACAAATAGCAGTGACGTTGCCAACATCCGGGTCTTAAGCCGTAAAGCGTAGCTGAGGGATGCTTTCTAGGAGAGCAGTAAAGCAGTTGCGTCCGAAGGACATGGCTGTGGCGAGCAAAACCCAATGTACCACGGCTTAGCCGAGGGTTCTGTAAATTTAAAATCCCCAACGAATAAGGATTGGAGAACTCTGCAAATGCAGTATGGCACTTCTTTATTATCATTAATACACACATACATAGCAACCGTATAACAGCTTTTCGTTTCTCTTGTTTAGAACACTATTGAAAGCACCGGTGGATCTAGCGGATTTGAATCCACCGTTTAGGTTGGCAACGAGTTCACGTGTTACGGGAAGTGATTGTAGCCGACAAATTGTTGAATTTGACAGGTGATGAGGAAAAACAAATGTGCACGTGATGGAGTCAGTGCACCATAAAATACATTGGATTATGACGTTCGAGGAGGGGCATGTGATAAGAACAGGCCAGACGTATGACTAATGCGAAGAATTATGCACTAGTGTTGTTATGACAGTAAACTTGACATACAGATCGGGATAGATGAGTGAGAACTACAAGCCCTGGCATTAGAAACCAGAGGCTGTGTCTGAGTTTGGCAGGACAAATCTTACATCAACTCCAGGACTCAAGATGGTAAATATGTAGTTTTCTAGATTTGTTCATCACAAGTTGAACACATCCGCCAAATTGCCACACTAGTACATCTAGTTATAGGTTATGTTATACCGAAGAGAGTAAAATTTACTTCTTCGGATCTCCGTATTAACGAATTAATGTAATAAATATTCGGAAAGTAACTCATCAACCTGATCAGGCTGTCTTGGCTTTCAGCTAATTAGACTTTTTCATACGTATAGCACCAAACTTATTCAAGACGGAACATCTTTATAAAACGTTTGATTTAGAGATAAAACCTATTAAAATGATCTAGAAGGTAGTTTTAATATTATAAATCCTTTAAATGTTTTTTCCTTTTATTTTTTGTAATTCTTGAGAAGTGGGAATTTTCTGCCGAAAATGTGAAGTTCTATCATCCAATACGGCGGGGGGAGGGGGAGGGGTTTCGTTTATTGGAAAAGTAATCTGAGCTAACCTAAACTAGCCTAACTTAACCTAAGTTTACAATAACTGTAAGAATAAGATGCTTTTAATTCATAATACAAAAAACTGGAAGTTTTTATTTACAATAAACTCTAACTTAATGTAACCTAAACTTAACACAATAATAGGCCCAATACAGAAAAGCTTAAAAGTTAACTTTATCCTCTCAAAGAAAGTATCAATTCTCACAAACTTATAAAATCCACATTTCACTAGCTTTTTCTTTGCATATTTTGAATAATACAAACCACTGCGAAACTCAGATGTCTTTCTATTTAAACACAATGCATGAAACGATATCTGATACACCATTGATTCCTTCAATAAACTGTATTCTACCATAAAACAAAAAGACCATCACATCTCATTTCTATTCATTGGAATAATATCTCGGTACAAACCTAACAAGCCATCATTATTACATTATACAACTGCATATTGGAGATTAAAAAGGATCAAGACAACAACCTCAATGCACATTCTTAAACAAAAGGATTGTAAACAATCAACTACATTCCACTATGATGACGTAATAGCTAATCACAGTCAATCTTCCACCTCCAGACCTTCCAGTAGGTACACCAACACATTGTACCATCAAGCACACCAGCATAAACATGATGAATATTTTAAAATTAAAAATATTTGAAAATGCAAGCTTCCTGAAAAAATTAAATGCATAAAAAATATGCAAGCTAGCATATAATACATATATAAAGCTATATTACTCAGAAAGCTGCGGTTTCATTGTCATCAATAGTTAGGTAATCATTTTTTAAAATTAGACATTTTAAAAGCATTTTTACCTTATATAATACGAGGGGCATACTGAAAGTCATGAGCAACACTGTTTTACAATCTTATATTTATTTTTAAGCCAAACCAAATACATCATCATAATCTACAGACTTTCTTTCACTTTTTGACATAGTCTCCATTGTTTTGCACAGAATTTTCCCATCGTTCTACAAGTTTGAAAATGCCCTTGTGATAGAACTCCGTTCCAGCTGCCCGCAGACCCTGACGCACTGCTTTCCGAATATCCTCCAGTGTCTCGTAGCGTTGGCCACGCATCTGCTCCTTCACAGAACCGAAAAGATGGTAGTCGGAGGGTGCCAAGTCGGGACTGTAGGGAGGATGTGGAAGAGTTTCCCACCCTAATGCCCTGATCTTCTCCATAGTGGCAGGGGCAGTATGCGGACGCGCATTATCCTGTTGAAGGATGATCCTCTTTCCAGGGCGTTTATCACGCAAAGCCCAATGGAGCTTCAGAAGTGTCTTGATGTAGCGGGCAGAATTTATGGTTTGTCCAGGTTCAAGAAAGTCAACCAGAATGCAACCTTGTGCATCCCAAAAGACACTTCCCATAAATTTTCTTACAGACTGCACTGTCTTCGCTTTCTTCTTCGATGGTGAGTTCAAGTGGTGCCATTCCATACTCTGACGTTTCGTTTCTGGCTCATAGTGATGGAACCAGCTCTCATCTCCAGTCACAATACACGTCAAAAATTCATCACCTTCATTATGAAATCTCTGAAGAAGGTTTTGTGCAATGGTTCTTCTCTGAAGTTTGTGGTCTTCAGTCAATAAACGGGGGACCCAACGGGCACAGACCTTTCGTTAACCCAAGCTGTGGATCATTTCTTGCACTGCACTATGTCCTATTCCAAGTTGCGCAGCAATTTCATTCACAGTGAAACGCCTATCTCCTGTAATGAGCTCATCAACTCTTTCCTTGTTGCGTTCTGTAGAGGCAGTTCGAGGACGCCCGCTATGAGGCGCATTTTGCAGACTCATGTTTTCATCTTTGAAATGTTTCACCCATCTTCTAACACTGCTGGCACCCATGCAGACACCTCCATATGCACATTGAAGTCTGGGATGAATTTCAAGAGCAGATTTTCCTTCTTTCACAAGGAATTCAATGACAGCACGCTGTCGAAACGAAACATCAATGTCAGCCATTTTTCAAACACCTCTGTGGTCACGTGATAGAAGCTAATGACGTCACAATATGTGAACATGTGGCTTAAAGTCTGTAGATTACGATCCTGCAATTCGTTTCATTACATTGTTGAAATTTAAATTTTTACAATGGGTTGCTCGTGACTTTCAGTATGCCCCTCGTACAAATAGTTAATCCAAATATAAAGTATAGTAGTGTTTAAAAATTTTAAAAGGATAGTTACTAGACATGTGAGTTTGAATTATTATAATCCCTGTGGTTTAAGATTACAATAAATATTTTTGGTAGTAACTTTGATTGGAAAAGAATCACTAGAAAATATGTTTTGATGATTTAGTTTCTTGTTGTCCATAGTAAAATTCTGCTGAATGTAAATTCAAGATTTTCCTGAAATACATTGAGCAATAAATTTTCATATACCTACTAGTACAATGAAAAAGGCTAAAAAATGGGTATGGATAAAATCGTTGAATATGACCACAGATATCTATTCCACTTCAGGAATGAAGCTTTTAATATGAAGCTTAGGTTAGCTGAGTCTAGGTTGGCTTTTTACTTTCTACATGTATGTACGAAGCACATAGTAGGTAGAGAAGAAATTATATTCGACCCATCAATTCAATACTGAGATTATACCAGAAATATGTGTTTTGAGGACCCATTAATCTCCCCCCCCCCCACTAAAACAAGCATTCATAGAAAGACTGTATGTGAGTCTGTGAACATGATAACTCACATGAAAAGATGGTTAAATACCAAACTTGTTATTTAAGTTCAGTATTTTTCAAGGATGCAACATGAAAATTTTCAGGAAAATCCTTCCACCCAATACTACCTTTTACATGGAACATTTTTCAAAATTTTGAGTTTCTAAATGATGGCACTAACGATTTGTCTTAAAATGTTGCAAATTATAGCTGTTCTGGGTGGCTCAGTTGATAGATGGTAGCCCAGACCAATGATTTTTAAATATGCTTAAAAGTGACAGTCCCATGTCAGTAAATTTACTGGCATATGAAAAAACTCCTGCAGAACAAAATACTGACACACTGGCAGCACTGATATGATCCTGTGAATTGAAAACGTCATTAACAAAGAAAATATAAAATATACTGTAAATGAAAGATATGACAGAATGTATATCCTGAATTTCTTAGGAAACGCTCCTGAAGTCCTTGTCTTCTGAATGACTTGACATAGTTGGCAAACTGTAAGAGAGAGACAAAGGCTTAACAGCTAAAACACATTTTTTTTTTTTTTTTTTTTTTTTTTTTTTTTTTTTTTTTTTTTTTGTTTGTTTGTTTGTAGAGACAGCCATCTCTGAGATATTCCCTGTTATTGATTTCCATTTTAAAATACTTGACAATTTTCTCAGATGGGAAGCCTTAATGCATTTCATACCTCTTTTGTTTTACTTCTGGATAAAGACAATTGCATAGTGACAGCTTTGAAAAGAATTGCTTGTTGTTTTAAACTAGTGTATACCCTTATTTCTCTTCTCCTTATAAGCAACTAAATAATAAGTAATGATTATCTTGATTAGCACGATGTAGATAAAAGAATAAACTTTTTTTTTTTTTTTTTTTTTTTTTGTAGCTTAACGTCCTTTAACCTGGTTGGTCATATTGGACAATGAATGAAATTGGTGAAATGATGCTCAAATGATCTCGGGGTCCATGGAGCTTAAAGGTACTTGACATTTGTCTTTTCAGGATAAGGGAAAACCCTAAAAAAAAAAACTTATCTGGATAACTCGCCTTAAGTGAGATTCGAACTCACAACCTGTTGAGTGTGAGGCAGACATGCTACCACCACACTACCCGTTAGTGTTATTGTATCAACGTATGGAGTTTAAGTAATTTGGGCAAAAGTTCTTGGAGTCCATTTGATATGACATGGTTGAGAATTAAAAAAATATATATATTTTGTTTGTTATCTATGTTCAATTGCCACGATCACGTCAGCACTGCCAGTGTGTCAGAATTTCATCCTGCAGGAGTTCTTTAACACGCCAGTAAATCTACTGACATGAGGTTGTTGCTTCTAAACAACTTAAAAACCATTGGTCTGGACCAAATTTGAACCCATGACCTTGAGTTCAGAAGGCCAGTGCTTAACCAACTAAGTTACCCAGATTGTCTAATGGTTGAGAAGCTCATGTATGTTATTTGTGTCCCAAAAAACCTGTTTCATATAACTTTGTATTGAAATGATGGTTTAATCCTTTCTTATTGCTACTTAACACATTGAAGTTCAAGCCTGAGTATAGCTCAGGTCGTGCGAAATGTTCATGAGGCCCACGTCCGAGTATAGCTTGGGCAGGTATTTCTAATGCTTTTAATGCAATTCCACGACCTTAATTTGGTCTTGGGCTATGCGGCAAAGAACATACATCAGTTATCATTTGGTTGTCTAATGTGTGCTACCATCTGTCCTTGCTTTAGTCAACTATTAGGACATTTAGGACAGTTAGTAATATTGGATGCTCACAGGTAGTCCTGCCATTTTCCTTGAAGGTGGTGATCTATTTGTTAAGTTTTGTGTTCTTAAATGTTAAAATGCTACATTTTCCTCGACTTCTGTGAACTGAAGCTGAAATTCAGTATACAAATGAAGCTCTGGAAAATTCTGATTCTGAGGTAGAGTTTTTCAAACTTTCAATAAATGGAGTGTAAGCTGCTTTACGCAGATTTTTTCAAACTCATATTTGATACTTGTTACAAATTTAAAATAAAATATTAATATGAATACATACTTTTAGATTATCCCAATACTTTGTGGCAGATTTGATTGATGTACCGTAAATAACAACTCAAAGTAGGTATAGAAACCTTGGGTTTCTTGGCCCTTCAAATAAAGAAACGCCTGGGCTTCGATGTGTTAAGAGATTTGCTGAGGCTATGATCTCTACCGAGAAATCATTAGCTGTTTGTCCTTGCAATGCAGCAGTTAAGTTTTAGATTTTGTATGTCGTATTGACACTTCTCAATTGACTCAGCCAATATAAAAAATTAATTTATAACCACTGGCTACATTTACCAATTAAACCTAGCACTTTACTTTGATCATGCACTGAAGTCAAAATCAGCACAAAAATATATTTACAGTCCAATGCCTGCAGTTTCACTTGTCTGGTTTTTCCCCACCCAGTCCTCTTTCACTTTGTAAAATATCCAAGGGTTACTTTCCACCATGGAATGTCTGCAGGCTAAATAGAGCATTCTAACAACAAACAACTAAATTGGAATAGGAATATTATGGATAGAGAAGCTATTAAGCAAATCTACTATGTATTCATTTATTCACATATAAAGTATGAAATTACTCTTTGGGGAAATATTACTGAAACAGACACAAAAAAAGTATTCACATTATAGAAAAAGCACTCAGGATAATGGAGAAAATAGATAAACATTATTTGTGTAGACAAATTTTTAAAAATTATAAGATTTTAACTGTTCCCTGCATGTATATATATGAAGGTTTAAAATGTATTGTACTACACAACAAGGAGCAGGAAAGAAAGAAAGAAAGAAAGAAAGAAAAAAAACAAAAAACAACAACAACAACAACAATGTACACAAGTATTGCTTAAGAAACAATAATGAATATTTTAAATCGACACTGAGAGGTACTTTAAATAATTGAGATGGACCAGATTTGAGGAAACAGCTATTAATAAGTTACCCAAAAAACTTGAAAGAATTAAAAATAACAAGTGTATGTTAACATCTGTAAAAAAGTATTTATTAGAAAATATATATATATATATATATATAAATATATATATATATATATATGTGTGTGTGTGTGTGTGTGTATTTTTGACGTGTCCTTTAACAATTGTATGTAAAGGATGAATAAAATGAGTTAATGAGTTCTTGCAGGTAGCTGCATGCCGTGTATAAACAGCATTACAATCCAACATGGCTATATTTGGCTCCAAACAAAGCCTGGAAAGTAACAAAGTTAATACTAAGTACAGATGTGTACTATTAAATAAAAATTGTTACAATAAATTAATAGCAGGTACACAAAAGATGGTTAGGGCATGCAGCGCATGCTTAGCACACACTAAATATTTGCCACTGGGATCCACACACGAGTAGTGAAGATTGCTTCCACCTCCCTGTTTGGTGTTCTCTATTTAAAAAAACTGGTTCAGAGAGCATGTGTTGCTTGTGTCTACAGGTAAATGTGCAGCAAACTTTAGCCTTTACGTACTACATATGTGCTCAATTATAATTGTAATGATAATAATACATCATTATTAATAAAAGGGAGTGCTTGTTAATTACCTCAATTATCATCATTATAATGTGGCAGTAATAAATAACATTGTTAAAATTGACTGTTTATAGTCAGCTTTATCAATAAATGATTATTATTATTATTATTATTATTATTATTATTATTATTATTATTATTATTATTAACCAACATAGATTATTCAACTAGCATGAACATAAACAGCTCATTGGCAGTATTGGCATCAAATAGTAACTGTCCACCTATGGCTTGAATTATAGAAGAAGTGAGGTAGACAGATAACACTTGGAGAGGGCAGAGTATATATGTCAGTCCCAAACTATATTCCCTTGTTCCTATATGAGTCACATTTTCTGCTCCCAAGGGTACAGCTTCTGGGACAATACTTTTCTTCAGAAAATTATCACTTAAATGTCAGTCATGATAAACTGTAACAAAGGTGGATGTAATGGGTGTGGGTGTGTGTGTGTGTGTGTGTGTGTGTGTAATATTTTGCCTAACATATTCCTCATGTTCAAAATATCAACAGAATAAAAGGAATAAACAAAATGATGAAAGAGCTTTCAGTTTAATTGTTTTTTCACACAAATGTAGGACAGGAGTTGAATAGATAGAGTCAGACTGAAAAATTCAATGCCATAGCCGGGATTTACTCTATCACTGAGCTACCATGACAACATGCTGGCACAGCATTAAATTTGTCAACTGACTGGGATGTTTCCTGGTAAACCACAAGGCGATCTCAAATTATTTTGAGATGACATATCCCTATGGTGACTTACAAGATTCATACCATAGCCAACTGTTATGGTCAAATAGTGTAAATTTAATTGTTTTTTCACACAGGCTATGTGTAGGGCAGGAGTTGGATAGATAGTCAGACGCTATCTATCCAAAACAGCTTTTGTTATGCCAGAACAGATTTAACTAAATGTAAATTTTAGGACAGCTTCTGTTTCTAAGGTACATATTAAAATTATTTTTATTTCAGATGCGAACATATTTTTGGTTTGGGACAACAATCCCAGAGTTCCTGTTCGACGGCTTTGACATCAAAACACCAGCAGGTACAGAGAGCAAGAATTTGAGCATGTTGCACGCATTTGTGAGTTCTATTGCACATACTAATGATAATGTTTAACATAAATGGCAAATAGAAATCTCAGGTAAAAAACTTTATTATTATGTTACTTGATGCTAGTTATTAGAGTGCCACTAAAGTTAAAGATTATCAGATAATTCTTCAAAATATTGAATACTAAATAATTGCATGTTCTAAATACAGTTGCATCATTTCAGAATGAAATGAAATGTATCATTCAAGTCTCCATTTCTTTCCTCAGAGCATCCGACCTCTGAATTTTATGTGCTTCTTGCAATAAACATTGGAGTTGTTGCCGAATGTGCTAGTGACTGCATCATTTGAAATTATTTCTGGGCAGAAATGCATTGCAACTGTTAGAAAAAGAGATCTGATTTGTTACAATCACATGATTTTCTGTAGCTGCTCTACAAACAAACTTGTTATAACTTCTTTCTATACCATGCTGATCAAAATAAACATTATCAGAATGTTCTTATTATTTAATTCCTTAGTAGAAGGAAACTAAGGGAATGCTGTATTCTAAAGGAATAGTCAAATGTTTAAAGCTATCATTCATCCAGAATAAAGAAGTCTTTAGAGGCTATGCCCAGAAAATTCAAGGTATACATTTTATTTGGGATGTAAATATCTTTAATATATGGGATTTTAATCAAAATCATTAGAGCCTTTTTGAGAAAATCAAAAAATTTTCGATGTATTTTGTGGTGGGGGGATTTTCTTGAATATCTTTGTGTCGTATCCTTGGAAGATACCAAACCCAAATACCAAGTTTGATATTTAATGGTCTATTCGTTTTTGAGCTATGTTGCTCACAGACACACACACTTTTTTTTTCTCAGGGGACCTCAAAACATATATTTCCGGTGAAATCTTGGTATGGACTTTTTGGGTGGAATATAATACCTTCTCTATCCCCTATGTACATTGTACATGCAGGCTAAAGAAAGTATTAAGTTTTTATTGAATGCTTGCAACTGAAGGGTTCACTAGCCAGCTGGGAGCAGCTAGGTCAGCTAGCCTTGCCACTGAGCTCATTAGTGTCCCTGATGCTTGAATGAGCAGATATGATGGACTAAACTTCCAGATCGGACAGGTATTCACTCCAAAGAGCAATGAGGGAAGAGCTGTCTGAACCTAAAATTCTTAAAATAAACATTTAACATAACATAACATTTAACATAAAGTGAATTTAACAGGCATTTAACACCAAATAAATATAAATATGTAAAACATTTAAGCAAGATGTTTATTCAATAATAATAATAATAATAATAATAATAATAATAATAATAATAATAATAATAATAATTATTATTATTATTATTATTATTATTATTATTATTATTATTATTATTATTATTAGACATTAATATATGGAAGCCAAGCGTTTTCATATCAAGTGTTCATTTTATCTTAATGGAAGGAAATTGATGCCATATAAATTTATTGATTATGTGGTAAAGAAAAAATTAATTACTGAAAGTAATTAGCTGTAAGTGTTCAGGGAATATCAGAATATTGAATGTAATGTTTATTTTAAGTATTATTTCATTTGTGATCAAAAATAATTATTTTAAAAAATTCAACATTGATAATTGCATTGCTATGTGTATAAAAAAGGAAATTGTTCTTTCTAGTATACAGTATCCCCCAAGCGTTGTATACCCGTATTTAAATTTTCACTAACCGCAAATAGTTTATGAAATAAATATTATATGTATCAAAAGTAATTTATTCATAAATAATAGGAAGCCTGTATTATATACTTCCTCAAAGAATGTTTAATAAGGAAAAACATATAAAATAAATATTAATATAAAAATGATAGTTGTAACAAATCTTCACTTATCTTTTGGAATCCTTGCTTGGACTAGTTTCGCAACGATTTCATTGTATTATCAACATATCCTTTTGGTCTCTTTTCAAAAAGATATGTTAATAATGCAATGAAATCATTGCGAAATTAGTCCAAGCAAGGATTCCAAAAGATAAGTAAAGATTTGTTGCAACTATTATTTTTATATTAATATTTGTGTTATTCTTCATTGTTACTAGCTTCTTTTTACATTTATAAACATATAAAATAAGTTTCGAGCCTATATAAGAGCTGAATAGACGCTCAACCGTGTGCATTCGTTATTGGTCAGTCTGTGTGTGCACTTCATTGCTCGGCATCAGGGTAGCGTCCTACGGGAACGCGTGCTGTAGAATGCAATCTTCATTTAGCTGTGCAATCCTGCAGTTTTAATAATTATTGTATCAGGTAATATCCAAGAATATACAAGAACATCTTACCAGTGAAACCAGTGTATTATTTATAAATATTATATTACCTGGAATGAATTATCTCCCTCGAGGCCACGACCTGAGAAGTAATAATACTACGTATTACTGTGAGTAATACTAAAGAAGAAAGAGTCTCAACTAACTCGCCAACTGGAAGTTGTTATACATTGAATAACAATTTGTTACAATTTGATTCCCACACGAGGAGCATAATATATGTCTAACAAATTGGAGCCCAACCGAGGGGCATTAGTAATATATTTGTTACAATAATAATAATAATAATAATAATGCCATACATGATGTTTACTTCAAAATCGAAACAATGTTCAATACATCCAATTTTAACACATCTATAAATTAAGGTAATTATGCTATAAAAATTCTGATATGCTCCATTCACATGAGTTCCTCTACATCTCTGTAAAAAAATTATTGTTAAAAGCTTAACGTCAATGCTCATTTGAAATCATTGGTGGCAACATTTTTTGAAGCTGGTATTGCAAAGCTTGTGCACAGGTACGATAAATGTCTCAATCTTTTCAGTGATTATGTTGAAAAGTAACCATAAGTGTACAAAACTTTTAGTAATAATTGTTTTCTATGAACTTGTCTTTTATTTATAGCCTATTGGAGGTTGAAAAAAAAATGGCCCTCGTATGTGTAGAGAATTCAGAAGCTTCAGGCGAAGAAGCCTTTTTGTGACGTACTTCCATGTTACGTTTCGCAGTGGTTACAAAGGGAATAGAGGAAACCGAATTGATAGTCAAATGCTTGAAAGCAGGTATCCATATTGTAACAGCGGTAGAGATCCAAACAAATTAATTGGTGTGTAGCTAGTGGCAGAATCCCCACCTCAACTGTGCGATAGAGATAGCCGGCAGTCACCAAGTATTGAATAACATGTCCATGCCCTAAGATCTTTATTTTCTAAGTTCCAGCATGTCACTCATCTGTTGAGTATTTGATGATAAATATGCTCGCCTTAGCGATCTGATTAATTGTTAAATAGCATTCAAATAAGATCGCTGCTGGCAATGCGATGTGTACTTTGCGGTTACGTCGTGCCAGTCTCTTCTAGATGATAATTTCCGAGTTTTTTGTATATTCTTGCTATGCTTTCTAATACAACAAATTTTCACTAAACAACAAAAGCTTTAAACTAGCGTTTCAGTACTTTCTCTGATTCTTAAATGGTGTCGAGATCCGTTTTACCGTTTCAATGCTTTTCTCTTTGTTTCTTAACTAGCGTTCAGATCCGTTTTACATGGCACGCTATATCTCCTCAAAATTTAAAAAGTTCCGATCCAAATTTAGTCCTCCATCACTCCGGCACTCTCCTATCCAGAAATTAAGCAGGTGTCTCTCAAGAGATTACAGTGAATAAAACAAATTAGATACCCAAATTCTCTTTTTCTGACCATGGCACATCTTTCTTCAGATACCGTTGATGACATAGTATAAAAATATTCCTGTGCAGTAGAGACAAAGCAGTTAGTGAATAATAAAAGTGATTGTTGTAGAGCTATCTAATGACTTGTTTTCCAAACTAGAATAAAAAGAAGAAAAGCACAATGCTTTCAATGACTTTGGATAATTGTAGGAACCTAATTTTAAAATGAAAATCTGAGTTATTCTGAAAGTAATAAAGGAAAGTAACTGCAGTACTGTGGAATGTAAAACTCAAATATGCACTATGTTTCTGATTTACTCTTATCTTTCTGCATTCCCTGATAACAGGGCGCAAATATCACATTTGTTTTGGAAAGCTTATCTAATTTATTTCTTTGTGATTTTTATTACTTTCTCTACACATACTATGTGCATAGTGTATAGAGAAGGTATTGCATTGCACCTAAAAATTTGTTACCGAGATTGCATGGAAATATGCGTTTTAGGGTCCCCTGTATCCAAAAGAAGCATTTTTAGAAAAAGGTGTGTGTGTGTGCGTGGGTGGGTGGGTGGGTGAACACAATAACTCAAAAACGAAAAGTCAGGGGGGGGGGCGGGCGTGCGTGCGCGCGCACGTGTGTGTGCGGGGGGGGGGGGCGTGTGGACACAATAACTCAAAAACGAAAAGTCAGTAAAATACCAAACTTGGCATTTAAGTTTAGTATCTTCCAGGGATGCAGCACGAAGCTTTTGAGAAAAATCCTCCTACCCCAAACTACCCTTTACATAAAAAAATTTAAAACATTTTGATTTTCTCAAAAATGACTAATGATTTTGATTAAAATATTGTATATTAAAGATATTTACATGACAAATAAAATACATATCTTAAATTTTCTGGGAATAGGCTCTAAAGACCTCTTTATTCTGAATGAATTTTGCTGAATTTTGCATAACTGGTAAATCATAAGAGATAGACAAAAACTTATTACATAAATATTGTACATCTCATTAAAACACACAATTTATGTCACATACGTTTTTTATTCTTGGAATTTGCCATTTCTGAGATATTTCAAGTTATTTGTTTCAGATTTACAATACTTAAACTATTCTCACATTTTTCTCCTGGCCATGTATAGAAACGGATTTCAACCACATGGCAACCAGCTTTAGCCTAGTGTATTCCCTTATTTCCCTTACAAGGAAGCAAGTAATTAAAACAATTTCTGCTAATGTTAATCTCTATTATCATGTAGAAGAATATGATTTTTAACAATAATGTGTTACAGTGATGTAGAGCAAGTCATGTGAATGGAACACATCATATTTTTACTTTCTCTACATGTACTTTGTACATAGCATATAGAGAAGGTACTGTAATGCACCCAAAAATTTGATACTGAGATTTCACCAGAAATACATGTTTTAGGACCACCTGAATCCAAAAAAGCATTTTTAGAAAAATGTCCATGTGAGAGTGTGTGTGTGTGTGTGTGTGTGTGTGTGTGTGTGTGTGTGTGTGTGTGTGCGTGTGTGCATGCGAGCGTGCGTGTGTTAAAATGTATATCTGCAATTTTCTGGGAATAGCATCTGAAGACATGTTTATTCTGGATGAATTTTGCGGGGAATTTTGCATAACTGTTAAACCGTAAGCAATAGATAAAAGGAAATGTAGAGCTCGTTAAAACACACAATTTATGTTATATACATTTTTTCTTGGAGTTGACCATTTTTGAGATATTCCTTGTATACTTTTCTCATACGGGAATCTGCAAACTCCTGTCCATACAAACAAAGGTACTTAATCACATAGCAACTACTTTTAAAATATTTGACTATCAATTTAGCCTATGGTACTCCCTTATTTCCCTTCTACCTACTAGCAGTAAGTAAATAGAAGAATAAGCTTTTTTTAACAATAATTTATTGCAGCGATGTAGAGAAAGTCATGTGAATGGAACAAATGAGATTTTTTACATATGTTTACCAATGTTTAAATTTCTTTGTGTTGCAGGCTTTGTTTGTATGTGCTTTGGCTTATTGTCAGTTGCTTTACTACTGGAACGCATTAAGTTATACCAGAGATACAGCAGATGCAAAATAATTGTAAGAGAGGCTCTAGCTTCTGAGAGCCCTGAGATGACAGAGCCTGAATTTTCTAGAAGTCCAGAAACTCATACTTCCTGTGTTGTTTCCTATGATAGTCATGGTCACCACGAGACAACGCCAATTGTACACAGGAATGATAACAACCAGAAATCAACACGGACAAGGTACTGCATATTTATAATATTAATTTTTGAACCTAAATGCTATAGTTTGGGAAATGATAACTGCAAACCTAAATTACAAAATATATGTTGGCATTTCTCTTGATATTCACACATCAGCTCTTGTTGCACTGAGAGTTGATAACCCAATGATCTGCACAGTTGTTTTGTATTTATTACTTTCTCTACATGTACTATGCATATAGTGTATAGAGAATGTATTGTATTGCACCCAAAAATTTGATAGTGAGATTTCACCAGAAACACATTTTGACGTCCCCTGAGGCAAAAAAAAATCATTTTTAGAACAAGGTCCAGTTGTGTGTGTGTGGTATGTATGCATGTGCGTGCATATATGTGCGTGCACATGCATGTACAGCATAGCTCAAAAAAGAAAAGATCATGAAATACCAAACATTCGACCAAAGGAATTGACAATGGAAGCACATGGCTTCTGAAACATGTTTTCCGAAATAAAAAGTAAGTGATGTAGTGTTACAAAATCGACTCAACTAACTTTCAATGTATTTAAGTTTGGTATCTTCTAAGGATGAGACACAAAGATTTTCAAGAATATCTCCCCACCCCAAACTACCCTTTACATGGAATATTTTTTGAAAATTTTGATTTTCTCAAAAATGGCTCTAACAATTTTGTTTAAAATATCTTATGCACCTATAAGATATTTTAATGACAAACGAAATGTATATCTTGAATTTTATGGGAATAACCTCTGAAGACTTCTTCATTCTGGATGATTTTTATATAATTGGAAAACCAGAACAGATATACAAAAATTTACTGCACAAAAAATGTAGATCTCATTAAAACACACAATTTATGTCATATGCAATTGTTTTGTTAAGTTAACCGTTTTCAAGATATTCCGGATTATTGGTTTCAATTTTAAGCCACTACTTTTCTCAAACGGGAAGACAACTTTTTTCTCGTTTCTTGTTTTTTTACTCCCGGCAAGCAAAGAGATTGGCATTTCAATTGTTTCACATAGCGACCCCCTTTTGAAGGACGATACTATTGTTTTAGCCTGTGCATTTTCTTATTTCCCTTCTATTTACAAGGAAGCTAGTAATAGGTCCATTTCTGCATATGTTTATTTTGATTAGCTTGATGTACATAAATGAATAAAATGTTTATCCGAACAGCTAGAGGACATCATGTGAATGGAACACATTAGATTATGTCCCTTCTACTTACAAGGAACCAAGTAATAAGGACAATTTCTGTTAATGTTTATCTCGATTATCAAGAAGTAGATAGAAGAATAAGCTTTTTAACAATAATTTGTTACAGAGATGTAGAGAAAGTCATGTGAATGGAACACATCAGATTTTATTTATGTATTTTGTTTTTCTTTTTAAAGATTAATGTTAATTTTCAAAATACATAAAATGGAATCTGTTTCTACATTGATATGGTGGTTAATAATGTGCTGTTGAGAAACTAAAGTAGTATTCTTGGTCGTGACATTTGCTATCATATCTTCAGTTGTATGTAGAAAACATGGAATTGCCAGCTTCTTACCAAGTAAATGGTAGCTTTTTAAGTAATGAATATCAATAATTTTTCATTTATTTTAATGTATTAAACTGTAATTAAATATTAATGTATTAACTTCCTATAATCACTTCAAGCTTCACTAAATCTAAAAGCTTCACTAACCTTTGTTGCTACAGACCATGTTTTGCAGATGAATGTAAATAATTCAAGTCTTCAATGTCTCCTTGCTGAATATTTTGTATTATTCTGTAAAGTTAAAGATCATAAGGAAAAGGTACCCTAGCTCATGGTCTCTGCTTCTTCTTGATGGAATTTGCCCAGAATGTGAATACTAATGCACATGAATGACTAAGAAGGGCTAAATGTAACAGCAATTTCAAAATGATCTATAGCACTAAAACAAATTGTGTAGCTTCCTCATAGGATCACATCAATGCTATTTTACACTGAAATGTACCATTGCACAGGGAAAGCAATAGTCTCGGGAATATACATAGTAGAACCTGTTTAATCTGATCTAATTGGGGCTCTAGCTTGTCTGAATTAATGAAAGTCCGGATTAAACAAAATAACTTATGAAATGAGCCAAGGTACACATTTAAACACTCCATTCAGTAAATAGGTTGTGTATTTTAAATTTAAGAAATCCAAAGGTTATTTAGTATGCAAAATATTGTTATTGGATTAATTGTTTTTTCACACAAGCCGTGTGTAGGACAGGAGTTGGATAGGTAGAGTCAGACTGAAAAATTTAATGCCATAGCCGGGATTTGAACCACGGATCTCACGATCTCTAGCCAGTTGTTCTGCCAATGAGCTACCATGGCAACATGCTGGCATAGCAAGATATTGTTATTGTGCAGTATGAATTAGAACAGAGCAATCAAGACACACTGTCATTGATCACACTTGACATACTTAATGGTTTGAAGAAACTGCTGATCTTTTGCTGTCTTCCATTGTCATTAAATAATATATTTAATAACTAACTTGCGCAGATGCCTCAAATGTTTGTAATATTCATATATGTTTTCATTGTTGTTATCTTCAATCTTGGGAAGGTCAACAACCTGCACTAGCTGTGGCACAAAGACCGACTAACACTGATGGGAGGCAGTGTGAATGAAGGTTGTCGCATATTAAATTGCTGTCCATTTTAAGAGAAGTCTGGACTAATGGGTCCAGATAATAAGGTTCTACTGTATTTATGTATACTAAACAAAACATATGAAAACAAAAAAAGAAAAAGATGTTGACTGAATGAAGTATCTGTTCAACTTTATAATGTGACTGAGATGCTTTCTATCAAATAACTTGGAATATTCACTGTTGTGGTTGCATTAGGCCTAGAAGAACTGCACCTGAGTAATTAATGGTCATAGTCTATGTAAACTTTTAAAGGGGCATTGATAGATAAGAGATTAATTTGTTTTGAGAAGATTAAGATCCAAATTTGAATTTATTGCAGATCTCTGGAGCACATTGTAGACAGTGCATCATTTACACTGGTGGAAATTCTTAACTATACTCTCATGTTGTGTGCCATGCTGTACAATGGCTTCTTTGTGCTATCTATCATACTTGGCTCCAGTTTTGGATACTTTTTGTTTGGTCAAAGAGCTTATCAGCTTACAATAATAGCCAGCAGCATTGGACAGAAAGGGAAAAGAAACCAGCATGCAGGTATGTTTATGGTTTATCTTCTTTGGTATTCATATTGCTGCATCCTTTAAGTTAGATTTTCAAATGGTAGTATTCAAAATAAAGGTAATTTTTACATTCATTTTCATATAAGGAATTTAGCAGTATTTCTTACAATCCAAAACATAAAATATAAAAAATTGATTCTTAAGATAATACCAACATAACAAATGTTGTTCTTTTATTAGTTATTTAATGATTTTTGCTGAATATGCTGGAATTGTAAGAATGTATTTCTGTACTTTTATTATTTCTTATACTAGTACTAGAAAAACCATGTATAATAGATATCAAAAATGTATTTAAAAACATAATATGTTATCTGTAGTGCAAAATGGATTCATAAAAGGTAAATCAATTGAGACAGCCATATTCAATTTTTTAGACCCAGTTTACAGTTCAGTAAATAAAAAAATAAAATCAGAATATTGCTAGATCTTTCCAAAGCCTTTGATCTAGTCAACCATGATATTTTGCTGAAAAAATTGGAATTCTTTGGTATAAGAGGTTTAGCAAACTGCTGGTTTAAATCATAATCTAAATCAATGTGAGCAGCTAGTTGAAATAGCACATACAAATCCTCAAAATCTGAAGTGTATTGATCTGATAAAAAATATGTAACTTGTGGAATTCCCCAAGGTTCAGTTCTAGGGCCTTTTTTATTTTTATTATACATAAATGACTTAGTAAATTATCTACTACCGAACAATATTGTATTGTATGTTGATTATACATCCATAATGGGTAGTAATAAAGATGTTGAAATAGATATATCAATTTTAGAACAAAAACACAGGAATGGTTTGTTCAAAATAAGTTAATAATAAATAAACATAAACCTGCAGCCATTTCATTCAATCACATTCAAAATACCAATGCTCATAAGCCACAAATAAAACTAGAAAATGAATTGCTGCTCTATAAACCTACTATCAAATTTCTGGATGTATGGATTACTGAACATTTGAAGTGAAACACACATGTTGAGAAACTGGCATCACAAGTTAAGTCAGGTTTGTTTTATGTTTATATCTATATAAAATATTGCAAACTTGAAAACCTTGAGGAATCTATACTTTGCATATTTCAACAGTTTATTAAAATTTGGTATGATATTTTGAGGTAACTGTGATAAAGAAAATAAAATCTTCAAAATTCAAAAATGAGCAATTAGAATAATAATGGGGAGGAAGCAAAGGGATTCCTGCAACAATAATTTATTCTGAACACTCTGTATATTACCACTTCCTTGCCTATATATATTGGAAGTTGTCACATTTATCAGAAAACGTCTGGTATACTGTTGGGCATACTGTGAAAATTGTGATCACACAAGAAATAAGGATAAATTAAGCATAATTACACACAATACATCAATTTTGGCAAAAGTATAAGTCATTCTGGAGCTATGTTATATAACAAGCTACCTAATGGTTTGAAACTTACCATCCCAAAAGCTACATTTAAATGCAAAGTGAAAGAATTATTACAACTTTTCTGTTATTCAGAAAGAAGAATTGCAAATACTTTTAAATAATTATGATGTATCTAATTAAGTGTATATATTTATTCTTATTTTGTTCAATATTTACTGTCTTTGCCAATACTATGAATTCTTGTAATTCCTACGGTTGAAAATAAATCTAATCTTATATTACAAGACATGATAGCGCATAAAAGTATTTGCATTGTAAAACCACTCATAAGTCAAAGTCATTGAGTTACTTAGAAATCTCTTTAAACCTACAATTCTCGGAGTTTGATAACCACTCAATCTTTTGGCAGTCATTAAAATGCCCTGCCCTTGCTTTTTTGGTGAAGTTATTTGGGACTCAGTTATAGCAGGAAACACATGTCTACATTGGTGGTGTTTTTGTCTGTGGTGTTAATTTGTTGAGCTATTCTATTATTGTGTGCTGGAGAAGACATAACTACCTTTTGAAAATGGAAGTAGAAGATATTTGCAACAGTTTAAAACATTGTTTTACTGTTTTTCTGTTAACTTAACTCTTTGGCACAACAGTCCACAAGGGATCAAGGCCTACCACCTATTGTTATTGTTAATAACAATAACAACAGCAGCAGCAGTACCACCAACAACAACATTTTATATGAAATTTACATAAATTCGCTAGCTTGAATATTGTATTCTAAGTATTCTTGCACAGAATAAAATGCATTTTGTTTAAACAAGTTATTTAGCTTTTTAACAAATCTGATATTGGAAGTTCTTTTACTTCTGAAGGAAGCTTGTTAAATAATTTTAACTGTTGATAGCAGTGACTATTTATGGTCTTGCTCAGTCTGTGGGATGTATCTAAATTATGTTTGCATTGAGTATTGTAACTGTGTACTGAAGAACGATTTATAAATACATTTTGATTTTCTTCAACACTAACATAATGACACTACTAATGAGGGTACTGTCATTATGTTAAGCTCTATAAAGCTAGCTTACATGTTGTTGTCATAGTCCTAACAGTCTGAGAGTTTTTTTTTGCCATATAAACACTTTTGAGGTAGTGCAATTACCCCAAAGTCTAACCACATACAGATAAGTTGAAATATTGTAGAATTTGGGAATTAAAACCATGAAACCACATGTAGACTACACAATAGGAGTGAACCTGTTTGACTGGGGATCTGCATTTCATTACCATACAACTGGCAAGTGGTACTTGTCATGACAACAAAGACAAAATAGTACTTACTTTCTTTAGCTCTACAATGTCTCACTTATAGACAAATTATTCGAGAGTAAACTAAGCCACCTAAGAAAGATAAGAAAAACATCACCAGCCCATCCTAAAGCTAAACTCATACAAGCGTCTGGTGTTCAGAAAAGAAATGTGCTACCCAGAGTACATCGTCAGCTCTGATGGAATGGCTGTAGTTCCTGAGAACTGCGATGGCTTCTATACCGTTGCACATGCGGAATTCTTTGCAGGGTTTCAAACATTGCCACCCATGGCACAATGGGCTGAGAAATTATGGGCTCTCAAGTAGAAGACCAAGCTGAAGTGCATTTCAGTCCCCGAGGAACCCCCTATGAATGAGTCCGATGTTGTGTAACTCATATTTAGTAAGAACTTTATCATGCCTGTGAAGTTGGTATCCAGGGTATCCTCTCACAAGAGAGAATGGAAAAGAAAGTATTGATTTATTTGAGTAGAAACCTATCCAACACCAAAAGGAACTCCTATGTGACACCTAGAGATTATGGAGACCCTAAAATAGTTTCACGAGTACCTTTGTGGACAGGAGTTTCACTTTAAATGGACTATTGCAACTTAGGAGAAATGTCCTAATAGGTCCAATGGCTTCAGCTGTAAAATCTTTATCTTGGAGCACAATGGAGGAGCATGCAATTTAATACAGACATAATTTCCTGAAGACCATGCCAGGAAAACAGCAGTGAGCCTATGTGAAGATGAAGACAAAAGAGAGTGGTTGGTTTGGATTAAGATACCCTGAGGATAGAATAGTTGGAGGATCAAGATGTAGAGCTTACTTTGATGAATACAGAGTTTGGAGAATGGCTTGCATGGGTGGATGTTGCCTTCAGAGGCATGACATAGAAGAGCTATTATGTGAAGTGGGTCTCCATAGTAGTCAGGCTCAGAAGTTGAGGAGCATTTGGAAGTCTACAGGTCAAACACTAATCATGTGCTCCTGAGGATCAAGGTGAAGGACGTTCTAGAGGATAGTCTTCATGTACTACTGGAAGGTATCAGGTGTAAGCAAGAAAAGCATTTATTATTGTATTGGTAATCTCCTATATTTATGTTACCATGGTTATACTTTTTACTTTCTCTAGCCCCTTATGTACAATGTACATAGTGGATAGAGAAGATATTGTATTCTACCCAAAAATTCAATGTTCTCGACATTGAAATCTCGTTTCACCAGAAATGTATGTTTGGAGTCTCCCGAGTCCGGAGTGTTTTTTTTTTTTTTTTTTTTTTTTTTCTTCAATAAAATCGAAAAATATTCAAAAATGTTTATTTTCTCAAAAATGCCTCTAAAGATTTTGATTAAAAATCTTGAACATTAAAGGCATTTACATGCCAAATAAAATATATATCTTGAATTTTCTGGGAAGGGTCTTTATTTTTGAAGATCTCTTTATTCTGAATGAGTTTAGCCAAATTTTGCTTAACTGTTAAACCATAAGAGATAGTCAAAAACTTACTGCACAAAAATGTAGATCTCATCAAAACACTCAATTTATGTCCTTTATATTTTTGTTGGATAGGTAAGCGTTTCCAAGATATTGCTTATTATTTGTTTCAGTTGTAAAGTGCTTAAACTTTTCTCAGACAGAAAGTGTCCGTGTTTCTTTTGTTCTACTCTTGGCCAAGCAAAGAAGTGATTTGCAATGATAATCACATGATGACAGCTTTTAAAACATTTGGCTGTTACTTTAGTGTAGTGTATTCCCTTGGTTCTCTTCTGCTTATAAGGAACTAAGTAATAAGAACATTCTGCTAATATTTATCTTGATTAGCATTGTGTAGAAAGAAGAATAATCTTTTGTAAGATGTTTATTTGTAGAACAGCTGCGGAAAGTCATTTGGGTTTAACACATCAGATTTGTTACTTTTGGAACCAGCTGAAAAATACAATGCATCAGCTGGGCTTGAAAATGGTTCATTTCTGTGGTTGCTCTAACCATTGAGGTACCATGACACATGTTGGTATGGCATTCAATTCTCCAAATGATTCATATTTTATACTCAGTCAACCAACTGGTATGTCTATCTGCAGAGAACACCTTAAAGGCGACTTACATTCAGAGTTCTCCGAAGGGAGACTTACCAGTTGGTTGACTGGGTAGAAAACATCAGTTGGAGGATTGAATGTCATGCTGGCATTTTGTCACAGTGGCTCAATGGTTAGAGCAACCACATGGAGAGCAGCAGAACCGTGATCAAATCCTGGCTGTGGCTTTGAATTTTTCATAAGGGTCTAACAGTAAAGAAGAGTGTTATTTACACCAAAAAGATGAGTCCTGATTTTATTGGGCACATCTGCAACATGATGTGGAGAGGTGTTGCCTACAATGCGACATCTGCGCAGCAAGTTCTTTGTCCGAGACACACATTTGGAGCTAAATGCAATATACAGTGTCAGAGGTCCTTTCAAAAGAATTGTCATCAACATGACAGACCATTTCCCTAGGCTAGACCTGTTCTGATTACTACATAATGATTCCATTTTAAGAAACTTTGAGTGTGGCTGGTGGATTAATGAACAACTTCTTTGTCCAGTTTTATTCCACCAGGAGGTCTGTAATGATCAGGGAACCAATTTGGAACCCAAACTTATGCAAGAGCTGCTGCCGTACCTTGGAATACACAGACTGTATCATTCCCTTTCATCCACTACCACAGAGGATGGTGGTGTGCTATATCACTATGATCAAGGAGAACTTCCAAAAAATAGTAGCCAACCATTGAATCAGGAGATTGCGCCTGTTCCCCCATGTCTATCATACTCAGTTGCCTTTAAGGGTAGTGCAGCTTCATACAAATTTTACCATAATTTCATTTCTTTTGAGATAACCTTGTCAAATTTTGCACATAGTAACAAATATGTTTACAGAATATATCTATGAAGTTTGGAAACATTTTATTAATTTTTATTTAATCTATGCCATTTACAATATTGGAAATATAGGGTAAAACTAAGGTACATTGCTTTTGAAAACCACTGAAGCAACCGTTTTAAGATTTTTTTCAGAAGCTACAAACAGATAAATGAATAGAATTTTTCAAAAAGTCTTAGTTTTTTACCACATATATTTCTATACAATTTATGAAAATTCTGTTCCACAGAAAACTGTAACTTGTATGGAAAGTTTCAATTGCAATACCTTACTTTTGGAGAAACATGTACCTTACCTAATGATAATGTAAGTTTTGGAAAACTGAAATAGAAAATTGAGAACATTATGTATGTACCTGAGAAAAATGGTTTAATGTTGGGCATAGACATTCTCCGATTACAGACACTTGTTTCTTCAGCACTTTTCTTCTTTAGTGGCTCAACACAGCTTTTACTAACTCTCTTTTAAGCTTTTGGCATTTTTGACCATTACATAAGAACCTAAAATTTTGACTAGAAAATACAAATTCCCATCAAAACTTCAAAAAAAATGTTTGCACATATGTTTACCAACAGAACATGCATACTGCCATCTTGCTACAGCCTTCTTGAACCAGGTATCAGAGCTTTCTGAAAGATTTGCCTGCATGAATAGGAAAGAAAGTTGAGTGACTGTTCTTTAGAAATGCTCTCTGACAAAAAGTTGGCATAACCCAGTGTAGCCCTTTATACAAATACATTTTTAACACATATGAATCTTTAGGAGTATATTCTCATGATGTCAAACTAATTTATAAGCTAATAAACAGAAAATTGATTATTTTTACTCCGATCCGAACATCCCTCCTTAACCTCAGTGACTTTAACAACTATAAGCTGTTTTATTTTAATTCACTCACATTAATAATGATTAAGTTTACATTGCATAAAACCTGAAAGTAAATGTTCATGATTTTCAAAGTGCTATGTTCATTTTAGGTGTTTTATAAAAAAGGTTTAGTGTTAATACTTAAATAAGCCACTCATTAGAAAGTAATTTTATGCTATTATTATACTGTTTAACATAGAACACTGTTTAATCATAGGTGATCATAAGATACTAGTTAGAGTGCCATCAATTGACCTTGCCCTGCTATCAACTATGCAACCATAAAAAGTTTCTGTTCAATTTTTCATGAGTAAACACTTTCATGAAGTTTTTAAAGATACATATATATATAATATATATATATAACTCATGAAAAGTTGAACAGAAACTTTATATATATACACTCAAGAGTGAGTCAGATGAAAACTGGAAAACTGCCACAGAAATCTAAAACCACTCTTATTATGATCAGACCCGACTCTCCAGCCATAATCGGCATTGGTCCCGCAACCCATGTGACCCAGCACCCAGCTGGAGTGCACTAAGGAAGAGCAGCGCTGAGTGATCTGTTTCCTACACAGTGAAGGCATGAAATCAATAGAAATCCATGTTGGCACAATATGGGGCTGCATGTTTATCGCAGACTGTGGTGTATGAAATTCAGCAGTGGCACAAGTTTGGTGGACACACTGAGGCACATCATGTTGTGACAGTTGAGGTGATTGCAGTGGCAGAGGAGATGATTCTATGGGATGCAGGGTCAATCAATGACTTTGCAGTGCATTACAGGTCAGTCATGGTTCTGCTCACCATATTGTCCATGATGAGTTAAAGTACTGGAAAGTGGCCGCAAGATGGGTACCTCATCAGCTGACTCCTGAAATGGAGAGGCAATTTCAGTGCCTGCCAGGAGCTGCTGCGCCACTACGAACTTGAAGATGACACATTTTTGAAGTGGATTGTGACTGGAGACGAGTCCTGGATCCATCACTACCAACCAGAGACCAAGCACTCCAGTATGGAATGGTGGCACCCATCATCCATCAGCACAAAAGGTGATGCTGACATTGTTCTGGGACCACAAAGGTCCCATAGTGGAACATTACAAGGAAAAGGGCAAGACAGTGACCAGTGCCACTTATAGTGAATTGATGCACAACATTCTGAAACCTGCCATGCGCACCAAGCACCATGGACTCCTCTTAACAGGCATTCTCATCTAGCATAACAACGCACGACTTCATATGGCGCTTGTGACCTTGGTGACTATCAAAGACTTGCATCTGGAGTGCCTCCCCCATCCTCCTTACTCCCCGGCCTTGTGCCCTCGAACCTCCACATCTTTGGCCCACCCCAGTTTGCAACCGACATGGAAATGAAACAGATGGTGCATGAGTGGCTATGTGCATAGCCAAAAAAAAATTTTCCCAAAGATATGCATGCCTCCCAACTCGGTGGTAGAAATGTATCAAAAAACAAGAAGACTACATTGACAAATAGTGTATTTATTTCAACTCTGTCTGTAGTAAAGCATCTGTAAAAAAAATATTTCCAGTTTTCTTTTGACTCACCCTCATATATACACATAGGCCATCCAGAAAGTGACTGATGATTTGGCATAACTAAACAATAACGAAAGTTATTAACACAAAGCTTTATTTGTAAAGTTACCTTATTCTATTTTTTACTGTAATCGTCATTTACTATCACAGTATTTATTGGCACATGTTATACTCTTCCACTGCTAAAGGTTTGAGCCAAGATGTCACTGTAATTTTGAGGTCTTCATCGGTTGGGAAATCTTTTCCATCCAAAATGTCATGTACTGTGTTCAAAGTGAAACACCGGTTTTTCTTCATTCTTTTATCAACATTTGGTTTCAATCCTCCATAACAAATGCTGAACTTCCACTCCAGTCTTTTTCGTACACACTGGTTCTTCCTTGATTACTTGTAAATTATGCTCCATTTCCACACTGAAGATTCGTTTATTGCATTATCACCATACATTTGTGTTATTTGCCTATAAAATTTGCTTGGCCAAAAATTTTGCACATTCAAAATAATGAATAACTGCTTTGGCAGTAAATAAGTATGACATCGGCATTGAAAAACTGGTACCATGTTACAATAAATGTCTTGGCAGAATGGAGATTACATTGAGAAATAGAGTAAGGAACTATAATTTTCTAAATAAAGTTTTGTGTTAATATCTTTTATTATCATTTAGTTACGTCAAATCGTCTTGTTACTTTCTGGATGGCACTCATGTGTATATAAATGTTTAAACTGTAAACATTGTTAATTTTGAGTTTGTTACTGTTCTAGAAGAAGCAGAACAACAGGGAAGAGAAGCATTGACCATTGCTGCAAGAGACCTGCTAAATGTGGTCAGCAGCAGCTCTAATGCAGTGCCATCCTTAGATGCATCAGGTGACCATAACCAAGAGGAGGAACATGATAATCAGTCTCAAGTTTTAGTCCATGCTGTAAACGTATAGTATCTTATTTGAAGATGAACAATTTTTTAATGTGTTAAGTTTTAAGATTTTTAAACTGTGATCGTTCTGGAGCCTTTGGCTATGCAGTAACAATGTTTTATTCAGAGATATGCAAGTCATTTCCATTCTGGCTAACCCTTAGTTCAGGTGAATTTATGAACCATATAAAGCTTTAAAATATCTTAAAAATATGCATAACAGAGGCGCAACTGGAATTTTTATTCGGGGGTGTTTGAAAACTTCTTCACAATAGATTCCTCTTTTTTAATTTGTTATTCTCCCTCTAGATATGTGATATTTATTTTTTAATGAAATACTTGTTCCTGTTTTATAAGAGGTGCATCCAGAAAGTAAGTTTCCTGATTTTGTTTCCTATAAAATAAACATATTTAGTTGGGGAAATTGTGCATAGTAACAGATATATGATGTATCAATCATATGCTGGCCAAATAGGTCCTGCCTGGCACCAGTAGTGTAAAGGCAGTGCTACGATTGACATCTCTTATTCATTCTCCCATCACCTGCGAGGTTCAGTCAGTGATAAAGTTCCTTATAGCACAAAACATTGCACCCATCAAAATTCATTGCCAGCTTTGTCAGATCTAAGGACAGAACATCATGAGTAAAAGAAGGTGCGCGTTGCTGGTGTAGGCTTTTTCCAAAGGTATTCAAAGTGTCCATGATAAAGAGTGCAGTTGGTGACTGTCCCTCACCAATGATCACCTGGTAGTGTTGGTGCGGCAGTGCATTGTGCAGAATTGTTTCTTCAAGATTAGGAGCTCAGCAGCCATTTTCTACAGATATCACCATCCTTGTTGCATGAAATTGTCACTAAGCACCTGCTGTTTAAGAAATTGTGTGCCAAAAAACTTAATATTGAGACAGTTCATTATGGTCTGAGGTAATTAATAATGGTATAATAGTAATAATTATTGTCAAACAGTAAAATTGTAGAATCTTGAAAATAACGTAAACCTGGATGCCCACCCACCCCAGGGGTTCTGGCGACACATGGTCGGACATATGGTCTGGCTAAACAAAGCAAGGGGGGACAATGCCCCTCTGATGTGTGTGCTGGACCCAGTTTCCAGATGTTAATTTGGGAGTCGAAGTTGAAAAGCTGTCTGGAGCAGACGTTAGTGTTACGCAAAGAGACATGAAAACTTAAAGAATTTGTGAAGTGACCCAGTAATCGCAACAGCCCGAGTGTAATTGTTGTTTCATGAATAGTAATACGTCATCCAAGGCACTCACGTCCTACAAATTAGAAACTTTGCCGAGAAACAAGCAATTTATACATTTGCTACCAGTTTGTGGCGTGCTTCCTAAGGTTATTTCTTTTTTGCTTCAATGTATAGTTCATGCAAATGCCGGAGTGAGAAGTTACTAAAAGCAATAAACACATATAATAAAAGCTATAAACTCGTGGTATTTTTGTAATATCCCACTCCCTGAAAAACCAGAAGAGTGCTCATTGCTCGCGAGGGCCACAGCCATGGAAATATGGTTAAATAATAAGTATCAACTGTGGGACTACCCCTACACCCAAAACGTTTAGTAGCAGCATTGACATTTCTGCAGTGGTATCATGTTGACGATAATGAGTTCCTCGACAGGGTCATCATGAGTGGTGAGACTTGGATTTCTCACTTTACTCCAGAAACCAAGCAGCAGTCAATGCATTGACATTACAGTGGATCTCCAGTCAAGACAAAATTCACACAACCTGTGTCAATGCAGAAAGTAATGTGCACAGTGTTCTGCTCATTGACTTGCTGCCCAGATGTGAAACAGTGAACGCTGATGTTACTGTGAAACAATGCGGAAATTGTGACATGCCATTCAGAACAAGAAGTGTGGAAAGCTTACCACAGGTGTTGTGCTGCTCCAGGACAATGCTCATCCACATACAGCTTGGCCCACAGCAACTGTTTTGCAGAAGTTCGGCTGGGAGCTGTTTGATCATCCACCATACCGTCCTGATCGTGCTCCCAGTATTTTCATCTTTTCTTGCACCTCAAGAAATTCCTGTCCTGCAGACAGCATTTTAACAACAATAAAGACTTGAGGACAACTATCTTATGCTGGTTCCATTTACAGGTGGCAAGCTTACACGACACAAATGCAAAATTTGATTCCAGGATGTGACAAGTGTATCAATTCTTTTGGTGACTATGTCAAAAAATAGCTCAAACATTGCTGTAACTGTTGCCAATAAAGTTTTTCATATAACTATGTTGTCATTGTTTTTAAAAAAAATTAGAGAAACTTACTTTCTGGATGCACCTCATAAAAGTCAATATTTCAAGAAAAAATGAAATTGAATTGCTAAATACAGGAACATGGCTGATATGTTTGTATATTTCAAACTGTGTCACTTTTATCTGTGTAACAATTCTGTTATTCAACAGAATTTTGTGCATGTAAGTTGGCACTACCCACATGTTTTGTAAACTTTATAAACTACATAATGATTCCATAATAAATTTATTGAATATGTATCACTATCACATACTTTTAATTATGTATTTTCTTCGTGACATACAAATTCTAAGATTAATGTTAGTAATAGTGAATAATTCAAACAACAAAATTATTAGAAGTACTATGTCCATTGCATAATTACCACATTTTGATTAATTCAAGCTAAGACAAATGTTTTGTTCTTTCTGGGCCAGGATAACTTCATTGTTATGAAATTACTTGTTGAATGAGAAACTTCTAGATACTCTTGAAGCATCATACAAGTAATCAATTATCGAGTGGTGTGCAAGCATAGTCAAAGGTAAAAAAGGCATTCAGTATCACAGTGTGGAGTGACCTGGTGGGAAGAATGCAAAATGACTTGAGAATTTATGATGTGCTGGCACCAGATTTCAGGAAATTATTTAACTGCAGTTAACAATAATAACAATTTATTTGAATTGAGTCGATTTTGTAACACTACATCACTTACTTTTTATTTCGGAAAACATGTTTCAGAAGCCATGTGCTTCCATTGTCAATTCCTTTGGTCGACTGCCAGCATTGCTTGCCGTGGTGGTTGTCTCTGTCCCTGGTGGTTTGATGAACCTCTGAATGAGTAGATCGCCTGGCGGGATTTCAAAATTGAAAATGCGGTTCTTGTTTTTCCAAATATATATGTTTTCCCAAACTTTTAATTCTGTCTTCCTTGTGATGTTTTTGAGGATTTTAGGGCTTCTATTTATGGTGTGTTTCTCTTTCCAAAAATGCCAAACTACTGCAGATTTGTCTTCTTGTTTGAGTTTAATATTTCTGTGGTGTTCTTTTGCTCTTGTTTTTATGTTTCTTTTTGTTTGGCTGATGTAGATTTTTTCACAGTCATTACAGCTGAACTGATATATTCCTGGTTTGTTTTCTTGTGAGATATCATCTTTTAATTTAGAATTTAAAATGTTTTTTATAGAGTAATTGTTTTTAGGGGCTAGAATGATGTTATGTCGTTTGAAGATCCTCTGGAATTTGTAGAAACTTGTAGGGTGGTATGTAAACTTTTTGTAGATCTTGTTTTCTTTCTGGTTTTTAGTGAGTGTGAAAGAGTGTGAGGAAGAAAAAGAAGATCTACAAGAAGTTTTCTGCGCAATATTGCTTAAATCAACATATACCAGATGAATCAACATTGTCTAAGAATCATATGCTGACAATTTATCTACATGTTCTGGAAGAAATATGCAGCAAACAAGGATAAAATCATTTGGCTTTCAGCTGATGAAACTATTGAAAACTGTGGCCATTACATGGCTAATTTAATTATTGATGCATTAAAACAAAAGCCTTCTTCTTCCTATTTGGTGGCCTGCAAAGAATTACAAAATGTAAATCATTCTACGATCGCCAGATTTGTGAATGAGGGCATTAAAGAGATATTTCCAGAATCTTCTGCAGGTAAAAGGCAATACTGCTCCCTACGTGATCAAAGCTGGAAAAGCCCTCCAAGTATTTTACATAAATATGATTCATGTGACATGCTTCGTTCACGGAGTACATTGCCTTGCTGAAGAAGTACAATCCATGTTTGGGAATGTAAACAAACTGATTTCATCAATTAAGAAAGTGTTTCTTATGGCACCTGCCCGCATTAAAGCTTACAGAGAAAAACTGTAAAATATACCATTACCTTTTGAAACTGGTAATTTGGGGTACCTGGGTCAAAGCTGTGTTGCTTTACAATGAAATTTTGAGGCCATGAAAGTCGTAGTGAAAGACTTCGCTAGTGCAGAGACTTTGGCAGATTGTCAGTGCAAGGAAGCATTTAACGATTCCAGTATTCAGAAAAGCATTGTTGTGATTAGCGCTCATTTTACCTACAATATACCTGTGAGTATTAAAAGGCTCGAAACTCGAGGTTTGACATTGACTGAACTATTCAGGTAATGAATAAAATCCTTCTAGTGAACTCCTCCTTGCTGGAGGTATTTCCAAGGACACTTAAAAGTTTACAAACACTTTGAACAATAACCCAGGTTTTGAACCTTTGTGTCAAATTGATAGCTTTATTAATGGGACGCGTACATAGATACAATAAGTGCCAATATAGCACCCAAATTCAAATGCTGTGCAGTAACCTTAGTTGACGTAGAACTGCCTTTTCCTGCTTATAAAAATGTTTTGAGCGATCGACAACACAATCTTACTACTGAACATTTGGAAGAGTGCCTGATCGTTTCTGTATACCATAGTAACAAAATGTAAACAAATTTGTAAATGATACTTTTTTTCTGATGAAGTAAATAACTGCTGATTTTATATTGTTTTTGAAGTTATATATATATATAAATAACTAATCATTACTCTGTATTATTTGATGTATATTTTGACACTTTTCATGCATATTTTAAGCATTTTTCATGCATATTTGCATGTATATTTCAAGCTATTTTATGTTGCATATAATCTGGTCTCTATTAATTACACTTGTCTATCAAAAATTATTTCTGGAGTTTCCTGTACACTTTTGTCACAAAGTCCATGATGCTTACTGGAAAATATCCTACGAGTAGACATTTGTTAAAAAGAGCTAGCCAGAAGTTTGGTAATGTCTTTAGTATTTTAATAACTATATCCCCATCTATTCCATTTATTTCTCTTAAGGTTGATTATTATATGTTCAACTTTTTCCTTGATGAATTCTAGTTCTGGGCAAGAGTTTCATAGAGTTCCTTCTGTGTTCTGATGTTTGTTTGACCTGGGGTGTCTAGTTTTAGAAGGTCATCGGGGAAGAATCTATTCAATAAAGCTGTTGCAATATCGGAATCTGCATTTGTTGACAAGCCATCATCGAGGGTTGGATCTGTAGGCAGGGGCTTCCTTGTAAATCCAGTTTTGGCATGTTTGTGTAGTTTCCTTGGGGACTCTTTGGTGCTCTCCATGCAGAATTTTTCCCACAATTTTTGTTTGGCTTTGAGGAGTTTCCTTTTGTAGTTGTTTCTTTTGTATTGTAAGCCTGTGCGATAAATATCTTTAAGAGTAGGGTTTTTACATCTTTTTACCCTGCATTTGGCAGCATTTACCTGCTTCCTTATGAAGTTTAGTTCTGGGGTCTACCAGGAATAAATTTATTTACAGGTAAAGAACGAGGGAAGCAACTGCTGTTTATTATTATCAGTTGTTCCCAGATTATCTGCTCCAAGTTGTCTGTTGGGGGGTTGGCAGTACATTGTATATCATCCATCCATTTCTGTTTGTTTTTTAGCATTTTTGCTTTGAAGATGTCCCATTGGTCTGCCTTGGTGGCAAATTTCCTGGTTGATTGAATGTTCTGGCATGTTACCTGCAGCGTTCGTATAGGAAATCATGAAGACTATAAAGTTATGGTCAGCTTGTGTGTCTTCTGTGTTCACGCTCCAGAGTTGAATTCTGTGGGAAAGGTTTGGAGTGGTTATCAGTAGATCTATCCAGCTGGTTTCCAGAGGTCCCCAGTAGGTGAGTCCATCTTTTTCATTGTTTATTATCAGACCATATTGAGTCGTGAAGTTGACAAATGTCCTGCCTCTGGCATTTGTGGTAGGGCTGTACCACAAGTTGTGGCTATTTGAATCGAGCCCCCAGATGAGGTTGGTAGGTCTGATGATCATTAGGAAATTTTCTATGGGAGCTAAATCCTGTTCCAGTGTGTTGTAGGAGGTGAGGTTTGAGCTGGCAAGATAAATGGAAGGATTGGATGATGATACTAATATGGTGTTGTCGGAGTGGATAGATTGTGCATCAGCAGGAAGTTATGGGTGTTATGGTATGCACACCCTGGGGTTAGTGTGGTTTTATGTAGAAGGGTTAGGTGGTGTGTATGCGGGAACTCCGTTATAGCAGTATAATTCTTGGTTACTTGCCATGCATAGCAACAAATGCGCAATGGCTGCTTTACAGTGTTGAGAGTTTAGTTGTGGGCATATTAGAGTGTCCATGTTAATAATCTCTTTTATTGATTATAATCTATTGCATTCTCTTGAATCTTGGGTATTCCTCGCTGAGAGGGCTGTGATTAGTGTTTAGTTTCCTATTATTGTTATGGATGTATTTGTTTGCTTTTATACAGTTGATACATTCATTGTTGTGCCGGTTTTCACATCGTTTCCATTCATGATCTTCTGCACAGTGTGAGCATTTTTGTTGGCTGTCGCAGAACCTGGAGATGTGACTGTAACCTAGGCATTTAAGCATCTAGTATAATGCTGCATTCACAATGAAATGCAAGCATAGATGCAATGTAAGTGCAAGAGTTTGGACTCATATTATTTAATGTAAGCATTCACATAGAAACATGCAAGATGCAATGCAATGCAAGAATTTGCAAACCTCAAACTTTATCCTTGCGTTGCATGCAAAGAGGAAGAATTCTGCTTCTTTTCTCTATCCATTGCCTATGAATCCAATAACAAACGCTCACCCTGCAAGATTTTGCAGGGCCTGCTGTGCATGCATCCTCTTCTATTTGGCCTTGCCGCCCCATCTCTAATCTTCAAGAGATTATGACAATCTCCTTGCGAATCCTTCTTTGATTTAATGGATGTAACTATCATCTGTGTATAGATTTATTGGTTCTCATAAATCGAAGACGCAGAGAGATAATTCTTAGTTCGTTAAATGTGTATCTTTATCACTCACTACAGTCTCTATGCTTGTGCTATTTTCGGTAATTCTGCACAACAGCTCTATTAATTCTGCTGTATGTAAAATGGAAACTATCATGTTGGTATCAATAGTAGGAAATAAAAGTGATATGTGCAGTTTGTAGTGAAAACACAAGTCATTTAAAATAGTTAATAAATACAAGGTGCAGAATTACCCTGATTTACGTATAATTTGGCATGTATTGAATACACGGTCTTGGCCTGATCTTATTTGCAGATTTTCTATGTATTGTATTGAATTCACAGTCTTTGCTGGATCTGAATTGAAGACTTTCTATTTATTAACCAATTTTAAATTGCTTTCCGAGTTTTCACCACAATCTTCACATTTCACTTTTATTTCCTGCTATAGATACCCCAACGTATCTCCGTTTATCAGACAGTAGAATTAATAGAGCTGTTGGGCAGAATTACCCTATTTTCAATAATTTTGAATGAGCAATTATGACGTCACTGCCGCATGCATCAGTTGTTAGTATGTAATGTATTTATTTTGTAAAAGATTGAGTGAATTTTCTTATGTGGTATTGTTGGTTATGTTATTCAGTTTGTAACTTGCGGAGCGCTTGAAAGATATTTGCATGTAGCTTGCGGATCTAGAAACCCGTGACAACTTCTTGTGTTGCGCTTACGACTGTATTGTGAATGGGGTTTCCTTGTGTGTGCGCTTATGCTATGCTATGTTATGTCTGCGCTTGCATTTCATTGTGAATGTAGCATAAGAATTAAGTTTTCAGCTCTGCATACATTCCAATTCAATTTGATCCTCTATAGGTTTAGCATTTCCCTCCGCACTTCAGGGCTGATCTCTATTAGTAAATGTCTTGAAGTTTTCATTTAATAAATTTAACTGTTATCACTTGGTCTACAATGTGGTTAGATTGCTTTGTTGAATGATTAGATCCATAAGTTTCATATTGTTTATCTCATTGGGCACATAATTTAATAGTAGGGTGGGTAGTTTCATTTTTGGTTGTTTGATGGTTACTAAATCTATTTTACTCAGCTTTGTTTTGTAATACATCTCTTTCTGTTTTGCTCTCACATTCTACCAACAGCTCATTATTCGCTAGCTCCTTCATTTTGTTAACTCTAACATGTAGGGTTTTTGGATTGACTTTCTCTTTCAATAGTTTTCTTACATCTGCTGCAGTGATTGTGTTCAGATCAGCAGGTTTAATTATTAGTTTTTTCGGCGGCAGGGTTCCCGCAGTCTCTGCTAGATGGAGGGAGGTGTTAGGGAGGTAGTAGATAACTCCTATTGTTGTTGAGAAATGTCACTAGTTGTTAGCTATAGATGATTGGATTTTGTTTCTCCACAGCTACTAATGCTTTCGTAACTGATTTCTCTAACACTTCAAACATGCCACTTAGTTTGCTCAGGTGTAGTTTATATCACTCATCGAGTTTATTGCCTCTTCCTTCAAAGTCCTCTCCATGTTACTACGTGAGAATTGGACTTTTGCACTTTTTTGAGGTGTTCTTGTATGACCAATACAACTTAACTTCCAGCTTCATCTGCCATCTAGTCTCTCTCGAATTGACTTGTGACCTTAATATTGTCACAAAACACTGGCCTTACCTAGCTTTGCTCTTGCCACAGTTATAAAGCAGAACAACGGTATCAAGCGATTGACAAAATAAAAACCTGAAGAAACTATAGCAGATGATTTGGCAAATACACACCATCCACAATGAAAAAGAAACAGTGTGAACCCTGCAATACAGAGAAAAAGAACTGCAAAAGTAATATTAATGTGATAAATGCAATACTCCCCTGCAAACATTTCAAAATTATTTTGAATACAAATAATATTTGGATAAGCTAGTAACAGTGATGTGAAATTTAAATTTAAGAGAAGGTTTGAGTCAGAATAGAAACACTTTCATCAGTTACATTTTTTGTTATCTGACCACTTTAAAGAACTATTTGCTCTCTTCTTCAGAGACCAACTGCTCCTATTGTTGGCATCTGTAGTGGTGGAGTGATGTACTTCCATAACTGATTTGGTGGTGGCAATTCAAAATTCATTAAGCAGTGTTTATGTTTCATTATCAAAATGTTTTCCCAAGTATCCAGCTCTGCTGCGTTTTAAGAGTGTAATGTTTGTGTGTTGTGATTGGTCAGCTAAAAGTGATGCAGATTTCTTTGTCTGTTTGTGTCTCATGTATGTGGTAAGTCTGGTTTCTAAGTTTCTTTTATTATGTTTCTATATTCTGAAATATTAATTTGTAAATTCCTGCTTCTTTGTTTTGCAATATTGTATTCTTCAAATTATTACAAAGTATTTTTTGAGACTCAAGAACACAACACAAGAAAAACAGTATCTGCTTGGGTTTACAAAATAAATGCGGTCTTGAAAAATTACTTTGCAAAAATTTGAAGGACCCTGTACCGCAGAACCTGCCTATCTGGGTAGTGTGGTGGTAACGTATCTGCCTCACATTCAACAGGTTGTGAATTTGAATCTCACTTAGGGTGAGTTGCCTGGATAAGGTTTTTTTTCCAGGTTTTCCCTTATCCTGAGAATACGAATCTCAAGTAGCTTTAAGCTCCATGGACTCAGAATTCATTTGAGCATCTTTGCACCAATTTCATTCATCATCTGATATGACCAACTGGGTTAAAGGATGTTAAGTCAAAAAAGAAACTTAAAAACCAGACTTGAGAAACTCGTGAAATGCATCAAATACAAACTGGCAGAGAAATCTACAGTTTCACATCACTTCTGGACTGCCAATCACATCACACAGAAGATTAGACTCTTGAAACGTACAAAATACACAGCAGAGCTGGATACTTGAGAAAATATTTTAATCGTGAAGCATAAAAACTGTTTAATGCAGTTTGAATTGCTGCCTCCAAATCAGTTATGGAAGTATAGCATTCCACTGCCAGTTGTCAACACAAACAACCAACACACAACAGATGCTTCATGCTAATCAAGATAAGCATTAGCAGAAATGCTTTCTTATAAGATGAAGGGAAATAATGTAATACACTAGGCTAAAACTATAGTCAAATCTTTTAAAAGCTGGTTGCCATATGGATGAAATATGTTTCTTTGCATTGCCAAGAGATGACAAATTTTCGTATGAGAAAAGTATAAATATTTTAAAACTTTTATCGCAAAAACATATAACTCCATAAAAAAATGTATATAACATAAATTGTGTGTCTTCATAAGATCTACATTTTTTTGTGTAGAAACTTTTGTCTATCTCTTATGGTTTACTAGTTATGCGAAATCCAGGAAAATTCATCCAGAATAAAGAGTTCTTCAGCAGCTATTCCCAGAAAATTCAAAGTATACATTTTATTTGTCATGTTAATATAATACTTGATTCAAAAGCATTAGAGCCATTTTTGAGAAAATAAAAATGTTTGAAAATTTTTCCATGTAAAGGAAATAGGGTCAAAATCTTTGTGTCGCATCGTTGGAAGATCTAAATTTAAATACCAAGTTTGGTATTTTACAGACTCTTTGTTTTTGTGTTATTGTGTTCATAGACACTTGGACCCACACACGCCACAAATACAAACCATTTTCTAAAAATGCTTCTTTTTTTTTTATACAGGGGACCCTAAAACATATATTTCCAGTGAAATCTCAGTATCAAATTTTTGGGTGGAATGCAATAACTTCTTTATACACTATGTTATAGTATGTATAGAGGAAGTAAAATGTGATGAAGGTGTTTCTATTAGCGCAAACTTCTCTTAAATTTATTTGCAGAAGTTGCTCTGTGGTGAAAACATAGATGAGTAGCTGAACATTTCAATGAAAATGTCAATATGATTTCATTTGTTTGTATAATATAAATTATAGTGTATATTGTACTCCTATTATATTTAAGCTGGTATTTTTAATAGTAAAATAATACTAATTTAAACCATGTATATTTAACACTTTGAAGCCCAGGCATTTCTTTAGTTGAAGGGCCAAGAAACTCAGGGTTTTTAAAACCTGCTTTGAGTTATTATTTACAGTACATCAATCAAATCTGCCAAAAAGTATTGGTACAATCTAAAAGTAGGGTATTCAAGAATTTCTCAATAAGTAAGAAAATAACCATAGTTTCCATATTATATTTTATTTTAAATTTACAACAAGTATGAGTTTGAAAAAATCTGCATAACACTGCTCACACTCCAATTATTGAAAGTTCGAAAAACTCTCCCTCAGTTTCGGAATTTTCAAGAGCATCATTTTTATCCTGAACTTCAGTTTCAGTTCACAGAAATCGAAGAAAATGCAGCATTTTAACATTTAAGAACACAAAATGTAATAAACAGATCACCACCATCAAGAAAAATGGCATGACTACCTGAGAGCAGCCAATATTACTAACTCTCCTAAATTTCCTAATAGCTGACTAAAGCAAAAACAGATGGTAGCACAAATCAGACAACTAAACAATAACTAATATATGTTCTTTCCCGCATAGTCCAAGACCGAGCTATGGTCATGGAATTGCATTAAAAGTGTTAGCTCGGGCGTGGGCCTCGTGAACATTTCACACGGCCCGAGCTATACTTGGGCTTGGGCTTCAATGCATTAACCTACTTAAGGTAAACATGGAAAAAAGAAAAAGAAGATAAATAAATATAGACATTTAACCACAAAAATATAGTGTGTGTCAACTGGCCCACACTCGACCAATGGTGTTCTAAAGTATGTGCCTAATGGAAGGTTAAATAAAGTGTTAAGTATACATTTTTTTAATTGTAAAAGCACTGTAAGCAGGCAGTATTTTTAATCTGCGACTATGAAATATAAGGAATTTAGCAGAGCTCATTGTAAAATAATAATAGGTGTATATGTGATTTATACTCTGTGTGATATTTTATTGATCATATGTTATTTTTACAACATGTATCAATATATAAAATTATGATATGCATAAACAAAAGTAAACACATTTGTTTGTTTTCTAATAGCCAAATACCAAAACACTGATAAACATAATTCTAATTTTAAAGCTGAACTAAGATAGAAATATTCCTATATCACTCTCCCCTCAGTTACTAAGTATAGGTATATTTAAAAATATTTTAAAGGAAAATGAACTTGTGTTGGCTCTGGAGATGGAATATCATTTGTAACTACTGGTATTGGATTCTCAGTAGGAAGATCAACTCTGGTAGAGTGTATGTGGTTTCAGTATTTCAATGGGAATATTATCTTCTTTATAATAAGAATAAAGTTATTTGTCACATTTATGAAGTACACGATGTGGACCTTCAAATGGTTTATCAAGGGAGGACTGTAATTTGTATACTCTAACGAATACAAGTTCTGAACTCTGCAAATCTTTATTAATAAATGTGTTATTATTCTTAAGGTAATCTTCACTGGTTTCAGTTTATTTGTTTGCCTTTCCAGTTTGTTTACAAATGCCGACAAATCAGGTTTAGCTTGGTGCATCAAAGAAATCACCTGGTATTGTAAGTATGCAAAGTAAACCATTTGTGCTATGATGTAATTTGGGTTTTATAACACCCATAAGAACTTCTGCTGCCAGAATTCTATATATAGTGAAAACATTCAATTTTCCCATTGCACTGGTTATGATTTAAGTTTGCATTGCAGAGATTAGCAAGTGAATTAAGCAGATCCAACATAAATTGATTTAGAGTACCAAATATTCTACTGAAACAGGTGGCTCAGGCATTATTAATGGGACTGGCATTCTGGAGGTCATGGGGTCGATTGCTTCGACCGGCCTCTCTAACCCATGAGGGGTTTTTCCCAGGTCACTAGGCAAATGCTGGGAAGGCTTCTTCATTTGCCTGAAATTCCTGTCCCTCCATTTCATCTCCATTTCATACAGCTAGTCTCTTTCAGGGTTGTAAGCATCGGCGAGGGCTGCGATGATGGTGACTATGCTCTGGAAATGCAGCTCTCAGCAGTGGGATGACGTTGGCAGTCTGTAGAACCAAGGAGTTTGGTCAGACTTGGGGCATGGGCTCCTAGCACTCCCTGGGTTGGGATGAAGAACTGGAATATGTTAGATACGCTCCATGGTGGCTTTTTCTCTACTGTCCAGTTTTGGCTGTCCTTTGAGATTACATTTATCTCATCCTGTCCTCCTGGGGTCTGATGTACAATAAGCTAATGGCTGCAGTGTGGAATCCTCTCCGACACACACACACACACGCACACGCACCCGCACGTGCACACCTAATCCAGTTATTATAAATGCTTCAGGAAAAATTCCAATTAATGATTGTGTGGCACTTTAAACAATTTTCAGCCGAATATTGAGATATTTTTTTACTTTCTCTATACGTACTATGTACATAGTGTATAGAGAAGGTATTGCACTCCACCAAAAAATTTGGTACCGAGATTTCACCGGAAATATAAGTTTTAGGGTCCCCTGTATCCAAAAAAAGCATTTTCAGAAAAAGGTCCATGTGTGTGTGTGTGTGTGTCAGTGTGTCCATGTGTCTGTGAACAAGATAACTCAAAAACGAAAAGTCGGTAAAATACCAAACTTGGTATTTAAGTTTATTATCTTCCAGGGATGTGACACGAAGATTTTGAGAAAAATTCCCCCACCCCAAACTACCCTTTACATGGAACTTTTTTCGAAAATTTTGTTTTTCTAAAAAATGGCTAACGATTTTGATTAAAACATTGTGTATTAAAGATATTTACCTGACAAAATGTATATTTTGAATTTTCTGGGAATAGCCTCTGAAGACTACTTTATTCTGGGTCAATTTTATGCAATTTTGTATAACTGCTAAACTGTAAGAGATGGACAAAAACTTACCACACAACAAATGTAGGGCACTTTAAAACACACAATTTATGTTATATACATTTTTTTCGCGTAGTTGATTGTTTTTGAGGTATTCCCTGTTTTTGGTTTCAGCTATAAAAAACCATATATTTCTCATACAGGACTTTGTGAACTTGTGTCCATACAAACAAAGGAACTTCAGTCACATAGCAACCAGATGTTGACTATCACTTTAACCTGCGTTAGTCCCTTATTTCGCTTCTACTTACAAGGAAGCAAGTAATAAGACTATTTCTGCTAAATTTTTCTGATAAGCGTGAAGTAAATAGAAGTATACGCTTTTTAAGAATAACTTGTTGCAGGGATATAGAGAAAGTCATGTGAATGGTACACATCAGATTTTTTATATTACTTCAGTGATTACTTTAGATGCGATTAGTTTTATGGTAGACATATTATGGTAGTGATAAAACATTTGACTTCTGAATTCAGAATTCTGGAATATAAGGTTGATGCAACATAACTTTCCAGAGTGCAATGTATACAACTTGAATTTAAGAGATGTATCTTCTTCTTCTTCTTTTCACATCTTCTGTTAAGAGATGTATGAGGATTCAATTGTAAAATGTTAAGTTCTGTATCATATTCTTGGGCTGTTGTAATTTCATCATAACTTAAATTGTAATGTCTTCAAGTCTTGACAAATTATTTGGTATACTGTTGTCTTTCCCTGTATATATTGTGTATATAAATAGCATTGAAACAAAAACTGTTTCATCTCTCCAACAAACTACTCTTTATTTCTTTCTGTGATTATGAATTAAAATCTGTTCACAAATCACTGTCTTTCTTAAATGCTTTCGCAAAAGTTTCAACACTGAGCATATTTGGCTAATACTGTATGCTCCAAGTTTTCCATAAAAACTCTGTCAACTGCTGCTTCTATGACTCCCAGTTGAAATTGCACTCTCGACAGTCTTTATTCCCCTTTTTATGCCTGTTGATCAGGTGGCAGGAAACTTCCAGAAGCAGTGCATGTGCAAACCACTGCAGGTGTCACAAATTCCCCATGTGTAAATATGCACGGTTTTGATCTCAAAGAGCTTTCCAACAGTACACCTGCTTGCACAAGTGTAACAATCACAGCTTCAATGTCAAAAAACTTGTCACAAGTCCACTAGCCGTGGTGTAACAGTGGATGCCAATAATCAACTATTGGATGTGCCTTTGTCACTGGGACCACTACATCTACTTACAGTTTGCGTAGCACATCCATTTATTCTGCCGAGCTATTTATCATGCCCTTCTGTATATTCGCCGTTGAAAATTAGGTGACTGCCTTATTCTTAGTGATTTCTTTAGTGCCCTTCATAGCATTTGTGAGCTGTACACTTACCATCCTTTAGTGCAGCGCATTCTGAATGTATTCCACATTTTGCACGCTTCTGGTGTTCATGTGAAGTGCGCATGGATTCCTGGACATGTTGGCTTGCTGGGAAATGAATTGGCAGATTTGGCAGCAAAATTGGCAGTCACAGAGCCCAGTTTTACCGTTACCATTTCAACAGCGGAGGATTTTAAGTGGTTTTACAGAGAGCTGTCTTTTCGGGCTGGCATGTGGAGTGGTCGGCTCTCTGTGGTAACAAGCTAAGAGAGGTGAAGGACCTCCCTATCAACTGGGTAACCTCCTCTTGTTTAGCCCACCGGGAGGAGGTAGTATTAGCGTGACTACGACTTGGCCACTGTATGTTTACCCACAGCTACCTTTTTAGGCACGAACCTGCTCCTGTCTGTGCGCTCTGTGGGGAAGCACAGTCAGTTCATCATGTGTTGCTAGATTGTGGTCACCTGGCACACATTCGATCATCTCTGTGCATGCTGACCTCTTTTGGCGAGGTCCTGGCAGATGATCCTAGAGCAGTGAACAGAGTTTTTAATTTTTTAGCACAAGTTTCTTTTACTTTGAGGTTTTAGTGTGCCGGGTAATAAAGCAGATTTTTAACTTTGAATTAGTTGGCTTTTTAAACATTTATATGTTACAGTTTTAGCCAGTTTCAGCCAGTTTCAGCCAGCTCTGGCTTCAGGGCTGAGTAGTTATTTTACTTTGGTTTTATACTGCTTCTACCTGTACTTTTACCTGTGTTTTAATTTTCAAAGATGTTTTATCACTGGTTATTGCCAGGATTTTATCTCAAGGACGTCAATATCCTAGGCAGTTGAACGCCCTTAAACACCATTATCATCATCTCTGCTTTTAGCCTGGCTTTTTAGTTTTTATCAGTAATTGTTTTAGTTTTGTTTTTAAACCGTTTTTTTTTCTATAGTTTTAATTGTTTTAATTCTAAGTCTTTTAGATTGCTTTTATCGATATGCTTTGACTATTTTATTTTAAGGGCACTAATAACCTAGCAGTTGAGCGCCCTTAAACCCAATCATCATCATCGTCGTCAACTATGACTTAGGAAGCAAGTCATTCATCATTCAGCAATTACAGCCGCAGGGACTACTCCCTCCTTAGGACTAGTCGTCCCGATAAGCACCACAGTAATGGGCTAGACGATCCAGGGTGCTACTAGCCTCTTCATTCAGGATGTGTTAGTCAACATCATTTATCATTTTAAGGGCGCTAATAACCTAGCAGTTGAGCGCCCTTAAACCCAATCATCATCATCATCATCATCATCGTCAACTATGATTTAGGAAGCAAGTCATTCATCATTCAGCAATTACAGCCGCAGGGAGTAGTCCCTCCTTAGGACTAGTCGTCCCGATAAGCACCACAGTAATGGGCTAGACGATCCAGGGTGCTACTAGCCTCTTCATTCAGGATGTGTTAGTCAACATCATTTATCATTTTCCCAGCATGGTTTTTAAAGCTTGGGACAGTGTCCCTTGGTCAGGGTCAAGCAATATAGCTACATCAAATCATCCTGCTGTTGGCTGAGGTTTAGATATTTCTTGTTTTTTGTTTCAGCCTTAAAAAACTTATACTTTCCTCATACAGGAATTTGTCAACTCCTGTCCATACAAACAAAGGAACTTCAGTAACATAGCAACCCTCTTTTGCTATCACTTTAACCTATGTTACTCCCTTATTTCGCTTCTACTTACAGGGAAGCAAGTAATAAGACTATTTCTGCTAATTTTTTCTCACTTAGCATGAAGTAAATAGAAGCATAAACTTTTTAACAAAAATTTGTTGCAGAGATATAGAGAAAGTCATGTGAATGGATTACATCAGAATTTTTTTTTATTGTCGCCCAAATGAATTTGATAGGGTTCCGCTCAGGATGATAAGGTGGTAGGTGTAAAACTGTGTGGTTATGTGCCTGAAGGATACTGTCTAGTTTGTATTTAAGGTTTTGGGTTTGACAGGGATTATCACATAAATGTCAGGTTTGTATACGTGGGAGAAATCAACGGCACTGACATGCTCTGCAAGGAGGTTTAGTTTCAGCCAGGAAATCATTGAGTCTATTCTGGAACTAGCATTGGGCAGCTTTTTAAGCACCACATTGACGAAAGGCACATTGTCAATTTGCAGGAAGGTTGGGGATCAGTCTTCCTTCTATCCACTTCTCGTAATTGGTTTAGTTCATGTCATTGTGGTAATCACTGGTTTTCTGCATTAGGAGTAAACCCTTGCTCACCTCCTGCATGTACAATGATAAGGCACTGACCTTTGGATACCTGTGCAATCTTGTATACAGCTTCTTTAGTATCAATCTTTGTGAAGAATATAGAATTCAGTCATAGTTCAGAGCACTACTGTGTCATTGAGGGTATCCAAGCTGGCACAATAAGACCTACTGGGTCTCTTTTTATGTGCTGTGGAGAATGAAGTCAATCAATGTCCCACCATCAATTTCTTTGGTTTACTTAATAATTCTACTTACACTTCTTTGGGAAACATTATTTCCAATGTTCTTCACACTGCTGGTTACTACGCCAGCCTCTGCATGGTTTTTTCTAATACTTTTACACATTACTAACAACTTCCCTGGTTTAGGAGTGCTGCACTTTGCCTTGAAGTTTAATGTCTATGTTTTAAAAGTAAAAGTAGTAAAAAGAAAATTCAAGAAACTACACCTAAGTAGGCACGCACACTTACACAAAAGAGCACGCGCACACACACACACACACACATACACGCAGAAAACAGCTCAGAACAAAAAACAGTACTGTTTAAGTGACTGTATCTAAAAGCACATATACAGTGTAAGGCACACAGACACCAGCCTTAAAAACATTCCGTGCACCTTCAACGACTTCACATGCTTACTCATCCCTATGCTGTCTCCAAATAGATAAGGGCATGCTCATTGAGTTCGCATCTTTTCTCACGTCTGCTTCTTTGGGAAGACAATGGGTGTTTTCGGGCCTAAAAATCTTTGCCATAGTTTCCTTCGGAAAGGAAGTAAATCTGTTGGTCCTGTGTCGTAAATTTACGGCACATAAAAGAACCTTATACATGATAAAGAGGTATTTCAGCAAAATTAAGCGGTCTTTTACGTCCAAAATAATTGGAACGCTAAGAACCGCAGCAGTTAAAGAGCGTCGACAAATAAAACTCTATTCAATTTATTTTCCCTGAGTCTCTTCTCTCAATAGTGGCCGTAAGTCAGCTTACGCCCACTGCAGGAACAGCTGAAATGACACGGAGAGCTGCGGCACGCTCTTTTTCTTCAATCTTGATGCGGTGGCCGCACTCCTCAGGAAGGGTTGTGACATTGCATCTGCATTGTTGTGGCTCCTTCTTTTCCAGAGGAGTAATTTACTCTTAGAGCTTTCGGACCCATCGAGCTGTTTGGCCCTCCAGGTTCTTAAAGCTCAATAGCCAGGCGGCGAGGGCAGAATGGTCAGTCTCAAGGTGAAATGTCTGGCAGAACAGATACTTTGGAAGTATTCTAGCGCCTTTACTACTGTCGGGAGGTCTCGTCGCGTAACGCAGTAATTCTTTTCTGTCTTGGGCTCCTTGCCATCCTGGACCTGAGATAGAATGCTTCCATTGTCACGTCGGTGTCCACATAAAGTCAATTCCAGGTTGTGGAAATCCTAAAACAGGCGCTCTGCAGAGTGCCGCATTAAACGCCTCAAACGGGCTCTTTGTTTCTTTTTACCATGTGTAAGACAGGTGATCATCCATCAAATGAGTGAGGGGTTTCACGATGTTGGAGAAACCACTAACAAAGTGGTGGTACTAGCTGCATAGGCTCAGGAAACTTTACATCTCTCGTGTGTCTTTCGGGCGAAGCCAATCTCTCGCTGCTCGGTCCACGGCCACCCCAGATGGTGATCCAAGTAGTTCACCTCCTTGTGGAAAAATTGGCACTTGCGTTCAATTTCAGGTTAGTTGCCTGCATCCTTTGCGGTATATTGGTCACGTTCATGAGTTGGTCTTCGAAATTGTGGCCAGATATAGCAGGCAGGCATCGTAAGTCAACCATCTCATCATTGATTCCATGAGTAGCTGGAAGGTGGCTTGCGCATTGTAGAGGCCAAAGGGCATAACCGTAAATTGACAAAGCCCTTGGCCAGTCGAGAATATGGTCTTCTCCTTATCTCTGGGATCTAGGGCCACTTGCCAGTATCCGATTTCAAGAAAAGTCCTGAACCACTGCGCACTAGTGAGTGTCTCCAGGGTGTCGTCAATCTGGGATAAGAGGAAACAGTAGTTTCTGATGACGGCATTCAGCTTTCTGTAGTCCATGCAGAAGCGTAGCTCTCCGTTCTTCAAAAAGAGTATAGGGGAGCGCCAAAGAATTTTGGATTCTTCAATGATTACCCTAGATCTCATGTTCTCCAGCATGTCCCGTACCTCCGCCTGTTTTGCCAAAGGACAAAGTCTTGGTGGTAGTCGAATAGGTCGTACGTCTCCGATGTCGATGTTAAGGTGTACTCGGCCAGTACTGCCATAATCGTTCCCTTCGCTGAAGATAGACTGGTATCCCTAAGTAGATCTCAGGATCTCGCCAGTTGTGACGCGGTCCTCTTCAGCAAGTCTTTGAGCCGGGGCTCCAGATCCTGTTTGCTACGGTACTGGCCGATAGAATCCATGGCACATTGATAAACTCGCTGGTGGGTCGCACTTCTCAAGCTCCGTCCCGGCCTGGATGTAGTGGTCGGTGTCCAATGGGTTCAGTAGCCTCACGGGCACTTCCTCCTGACAAGGCAACAATGCACGGGCAATACATAACCGTTCAATGGTGTACTGCGGTCCAGTATAAGGCTCCATGCCCGTGAACGCTCCAGGTGCGCCTTCAACACCACCTCGCTTCTTGCGGGCACAACTACATCGTCTCTCGGTTCATCCTGCAGATCCCTGAATGTTCCGTTCGGCCGAGTCGCAAGATGTTTCGGCCGAAGGTTGACCGTCGCTTCGTGGCATACAGGCCCAGTTGCACATCCTCGGCACCTTCGTGACAAATATCCATATGCTCACATTGCACCATTCCATTGTCAACTCCTTCATTTCCATGCGTAAAAGTCGCCCGACGCCATCACTAGCCTGTAAGCCCTTCGCTATGTCAGATCTGATTAGAGTCTGCATCTGTGTCTACTATTATCCGGCACAGCTTCCATTGTACCCAGCCGTCTGTGATGAAGTTGTTGTACACTTGTCTAGGGCACACAACGTCAAACGAGGTGTTGTCGATGGCCCCGATGTGTCCTTTGATTGTCTCCACCTGCTAGTTGGTTTTGTCATGGACATCTCGCTAGGTGTCCATGGTTGGCCACACCACCATTGATAGGTCGTCGTAAGCGTATCTGTGTTGTCTCACGTGGATGGTTTTGCAGTCGCCGAGCTTAGAGCGTTATGTCACGGCATCGACAAACTACATGGTAGGTTCTCAGGGCTTTGCTGAAGGCGTGCTACCAGTTCTGTGCTTCTTCTTCTGCTGACCATCGGTTGTGGGGTGATGATGGCGGCGAACCTTCGGCGGAAGACTTCGCGGTTCCGTCGATTTGCGTGGTTTGACGCGTGTAGATGTTTCATGTCCTGTCGTCACGATCTTCAAGCCTTTCAGCCTTCCTCTAGCGTCTTTTCTATAATTGTGTTCAGTTCTTTGGCACTTCCGTCGAATTTTCCCCTCCAAAGCATTAAGTCGTTGGTTAAGGTCTTTCATTGTTCCACCAAGTTTTCCCCCAAATTTTCCACTTCCTTTTATTCGTCAGTTTTGTTCGATATTTCCTTTTTCAGGTTCTCCATTGCGTATTTCATTTCTGTCTTCATTTCCTTCTGCATCTTCTTCATTTTCGATTTCATTGCGTCACCCTTTTTGTCCATGCTGGATTCCATTCTTCGTGACACAGCGTCACGAAAACTCTGTTTTATCTTTCCAACAAACTACTCTTTATTTCTTTCTCTGATTACAAATTAAAATCTGTTCACAAATCACAGTCTTTCTTCAATGTTTTTGCAACAATTTCAACACTCGGCAGCTGCGTTTACTACTGCATGCTCCGAATTTCCCGTTGTAACTCAGTCTTGTCTGACTCTTTAGTCGCCCTCGTGGTGTAATTGTTACCATGCTAAATTCATATACCCAAGGTTCAAACCTGGCGGAGAACGATGGGGTTTTTCGGGCGTAATAATCCTTAGCATGGTTTCCTTCGGAAGGGAAGTAAAGCCGTTGGTCCCGTGTCGTAGGTTTACGGCACATAAAAGAACCTCAAGCCTGATAAAGAGGCCTCTGAGCAAAACTAAGCTCTCTTTCACGCCCTGTATAGAATAGGATGCCAAGAGTCACAGCAGTTAAAGAGTGTCCGTAAATAAAACTCCATTTCCATTTCGCTACGACTCCCAGTTGAAATTGTACTCTGCACGATTCGTTCCCTTTTATATAGCTGTCCATTACGTGGAAGGAAACTTCCAGAAGCAGTCGTACGTGCAAACCTCTGCAGGTGTCACAAATTCCTCATGTGTAACATTGTGCGGCTTCGATGTCAAAGAACTTTCCAATAGTACACATGTCCACTCGCACAGATGTAACAATCACAACTTTCATGTCAGAAGAATTCGCTGCCAGCACATGTCCACTAATGTCGGTGTAACAATGAACGCAGACAATCATATGACTTACGAAGGAATCCGTTCACCGTTCGGCGATTACGGCCGCAGGACGTAGTCACACTGCTTCCTCAGGGCTAGTCATCCCGATAAGTACCACCGTAACGGGCTGGACGATCCAGGGTACTACTAGCCTCTTCCCTCGGGGCAGCATCTGGATGCGGTAGACATCATTTATCCACTTCATCACAAAGTTCAGCCCTTACAATAGGTTAGTTGAAGCTTGGGGCAGTGTCCCTTGTTCAGGGTAGAGCGATATAGCCACACCAATCACCCTGCTGGAAACCTCGGCTGTTGGCGTGTCGGTCGTAACAGGTCTTCATTCGGTCGCTCGGTATCTGGATGTATTGACGTGCCATCTCATATGTCCTGAAGCCGATCTACGAGATTCTTCATGTAGACTACTGGTAGGTGTAGCTCCCTGCTAAACACCAAATTGGCTGGTGTCAATCAAGTGGTGTCTGGGCTGAAGAGCGGTGGATCAGCAGGAAAAATGGCACTCTGGGATGCCATAGCCTTCCTCAAATATTCTTCTAGAGTTTGATGTACCGCTCAACCCCCTCTCAAAAGGGAGCTGTGCGAATTGGGTTGGATTCGGCCTGGCAGCGGCCCCGAAATCTGTAGGAGATTGAATACGCTTGGGCGGGATTGTGAGACGCCTCAGTGTCCTCCGGTAATGACCTGGAGAGCTAGTAAACAACATGCTAGGTGGCTATCCCCCCACCGAGGTCTTCGGCATTATCCCCTTGGGGTTGACGCGCGTAAGTGGCGTATCCACATCCCTCCTTGCCGTATATAACAGGTACTGGCCTAATGAAAAACCCCACGGACATGTTCCCTCGGTCGCACAGGTAAATGGTCAGGTCACTGCTGCTTGGTTTGTGTATCGCTCACCATGCCGCCTGACTGTGGATGGAGAGGTGTTGTGCTCTCCAAGCCGCTCTCTTATCACGTTAGACTCAAAGTTGGTGCCCTGATCATTGTGCAGCTCCAAAGGCACCCCATGGCGGCAAAATAATTCTTCCACAGTAAGTATACTATAAAACTCGGCCGTCAGGCGCACGGTCCGTCTCCTGGTTACGTGCCGTACACTCAGCTAGCAGTCGCATGGTCCGTCATCCAATCTCAAAATCTCAAATCATATTAGCAATTATTATGAATGAACAATTATCATGGCTGTCCTCATACTCCTGTTAAATACCTTGGCGCATTATTAGACATCACATTAACGTGGAACGCCCATGTAAAATCCATCGTTACGCTTGCTATCTTTAAAAGTACAATGTTATATTCTCTGATAAATAGACGCCTCAGAATTGGTCTTGATTTCTCCATTCTTCTGTACAAATTTCTGGTTCGACCTCTCCTCACGCACGCTTCTCCCGCATGGGGTTCAGCTAGTAAAACACGTGTTCATAAACGTAAGGTATTCAAAATAAATGTCTTGAAGTTGTAACTAATTCTCCTTGGTTCATCAGGAACATTAAACGGCATCAAGAGTTTGGCATCCTGTTCATCAAACAATACATCAGATCTCTCTCAAAGATCTTCTACTCTAAGTTTCAGGAGCTCTGGTGTACAAATTGAGAGAAAGAAGCCGTCAACAGCCAAGACTGAAGAGAAATTTACCTCAAGACATCTTATTATCGGACACCGAAATTGAACAACAAGACTGATTCAACCTAAGTTGTAATACTTATACCTTCTTTTTTATGTTAATAATACAGATTCATATTTCAATGCCTAGGTTACAAACTTGTTAATATTATTTTTATTTTAAATTTGAATTTACCTGAAATTTGTATTTCTAAACTTGTTATAAACTTCATCGTAGTCATTGTTAATTTTTTTAACCTCTATACTTTTCAGACAATGTACATATGTTAATGTCGTCATATGACCCATATCAATGTTACTTACTTGTTATTTTCTGTTAAATTATATAAATGGCCTGTATAGTTTTTAGCTGGTCGGTCAAAATAAAAAGAAGTATAAATATAAAACATACTTTATTACAGGAGATGTTGGAAATGCCATCCATCTGCATCAATACATCTACGGCATCTTCTGAAGAAATTTGATTCACACGCATTAGCTTAGCTTCCGAAATAGCGTTAATTTCTGCCTTAATATTTTGTTTTAATTCTTCTAATGTGCGAAGATTAGTTTTGTTTATTTCATTTTTCAAGTTGCTTCATAAATAAAAATTGCATGCTAACGATTCTATCCTCAAACATTTCCGAAATAATCTGTAATGATTCATCAGCTGTGTGTGCGGTGGCAGAATCTTGCTGGAAATATCCAGACGATATCCAATGTCCGTCAGCTGTTCGAAATGTTGTGCCAGTATATTATTTCTGTATATTTCTGCATTTTTTGTACACTCATAAAATAGGCCCTATTATTCTGTATCCATTTGTTGCGCACCATACCCCGATGTTTTGATAATGTAAGGGAGTTTTATGAACGAAATTGGGTTTGTCTGTAGAATAATATCGGTTGTGTTGAGATGACACATGACCATGTAAATGAAAACATGCTTCATCACTGAACAGTATTAATCGTGGATCGATTGTTCCATAATTAATATTCCTCAAAATCCAGTTACAGAAATTTACCAGACTCTGGTGATCACCTGGTAGCAACTCCTGGACAAGAGTAACCTTGTATGATGGAATTTTAAAAGTTTTGTTGCTTTCCTTTCTGAAGCTTTTGAAATGTCAGTTTCATGTGCAAGGCGCCTAAGAGATTTTCGAGGTGACCGTTCTAGCCTTCCTCAGATTTCGTCTAATTTCTGCTCCGTAAGCTCAAGTCTGTTTACCTTTCTTTTCTTAGCAAACATTTATTCCGTCTCCCTGAATTAGGATTGTAAAGGAGCTTAGCCATAGCAGCTGTTAAGAGATGCTCCTTGGCTACCGGAGATGCCCGCAAACCATGCGGGGAAGCCGGTATCGCCTGAAGCGGCGGTTTCTGGGATTGTAATCCCTTAGAGACCTAACGAGGGCTCTCCGATGGAAGGGCAAACCGTCATTGAGTTTTACTGCGCCGTGCCTAATTTCGTCCTCCAGGTACGGCAGACTAGAGGCTCCGTGCAGGAGTCTCGTAAGAAAGCAGAAAGGGACAAAGGCATCTATTCTATACCCTTGAAGTAACAGCAGATTGCAGTCTGCTGTCGGCTTCGTTCCCCATTTTATACCTGTCAATCACATGGAGGGAAACTTCCAGAAGCAGTTGCAAGTGCAAACCACCGCAGGTGTCCCTAACTTACTCATGAGCGACAATGCGCGGCTTCGACGTGAAGAACTTTCTGACAGCATACGTGCCCACTTGCACAGGTGTAACAATCACAGCCTCTATGTAAAAAGAACTCGCCACCGGCACACGTGGCCTCTGACGCAATGTAACAATCAGCTATGACATACTTTCAGCAATTAGGGCCGCAGGGCTTAGTCACAGTATAGTGAGAAACACATTGTGCATAAGGTTGCTGTAAAGATGACGATTTTTCAATATTTTTTTTAAATCAAAAACATATGTTGCTTGCAGTTTTCTGTCATAGGTGCCATACATTTTTTTGAGCACTGTTTAGCTTCTTGGAGTAAAGTGTAATTGGTTTCAACTATTTTCTTGAAATTATAGCAATGCAGATCAAACTCTCATATCAGATGAATCTGCAAATAATGCTAAATGTCTCAGTTCATTTCCAGCGAAACGGGTGGCCGAAGTCGTTAAAATGGACTTGCGAACGAGGTCTGCGGTTAAAATCCAGACGGGCCATCCTTCCTTCCTTCGTCTTCTTCTTCTTCTTCTTCTTCTTCTTCTTCTTCTTCTTCTTCTTCTTCTTAGGTTTTCCTTGTACCGCATAATCTTATTGTATATAAATTTAGGCTTGGAACATTTTCTTCCCCAATTATCACTCCGTGTATCATCAATGTCCAACCGCCTGTGGTGCCTATGCTATAAGAACCGGCATTAAACACTATGAGAAGGTTAATTTAGACTGCCTCTGAGCTCGAGTGATCAACGTTCTTGTTTTTCTCACCCAAAGGTACCGGGTTCGATCCCGGCTGGGCTGCGGAATTTTTCTTTAACTGGAATCATTATCTATCCCCATGTAGTCTGGAAGTATTCATGTGAAACTGAATGTGTGTGTAATAATATAATATTGAAAAAACTAACGTCAATAAACCCCACAGTTCAGGGAGAAAACACCAGCAGTTGTTTCTAAAGCAAAGCATCCTATATGACCATGGAAATTAAAGGAGGCTATTTAAATGAAACAAAATAGTTATTTATGATACAAGTGGTAAAAATGCTGTTTTATAAGTTGAGTAGAAAGCTTGCGAAACGATAAAACAATTTAACACGTGTGTCATACACTATTTTTAGACAGTTCTCAATATTTATAGGCATATTATAATTAAAATACATTGTTTTACCTGTTTCACGGAGTTCATGCTTAACGGTCTGCGATATTCAGTTGCTGCCTTGCTTGGCATCAGTGCTGACAACATGACGACTTACTCGTACGGAACGAAAACATTCTATACAACGGAGGCAGTGTAGCAGTTCTGATTTTGCTCTCTCCTCTGCTAGCATAATTTCGTCTGGTTCAGCAGATACCATGTTCATGACATTCAAATCATCCGCCTTTTATGGATCGATACAGTTTTAGGAGACATAGCCTACTTGAACGAGGCCATGGACGCATAAACCAAAGTTGACTACATTGGAGTGTTATAATTTTATAACACTGAGTGATAGCATTTTTACTTTTAACTCTACTGACATCTGGTAAAAAGTTACTTTTAGCACCAACTGTCTAAAGATAATTATTTCTGCTTCTAAACTCCTATACTATTGGATGAAGATATCAGTTCATGTTTCTTCATGCTGGCAATGAATGACAGCATCAGCGTTTTCGATGACAGAACGGCATTTCAATCCGTGACCACACAAATGACAAAACTATTTTTTGTAAACTTGGTATTACTTAGATGTGAGGATAGTCACGAGCTCGACAAATGGAACGGACTTCTGTAACTGAATTTCTCAAAACATGCAAAATAAACTGCATTTTGCATCACACCTTATTTCGAAAATTGATCGCTGCAAAATATTTTTCTGCAATAGAGGACAGTGTTCATGTGCTCCGATTCTGATAGATTGTTAACTGAAATCTAGTTGTGTCATCATTGCTTTTGTTTAACAGTTGAAATTTGCATTTGAAATAAAGGTAATCCTTTGCATTTTCGTTCGCTCTATTTAAACAAATTTTGTTTGTTTAAGGCTATGTATGACTGAAAATTTGAAATTCCAAATTAATAATGCTAACTTTTTGACATTTAAACTACGGATATAATATAATGCAAAAACGTTACAGTGCAAATTTCTTCCATTTTGCTATAATGGTTTGGAGGTTATGGTCAAATTTGTTTGTTTTTTGTCACGTCACTAAAAAAGCTCATTGCGACAAAAAGAAAAAAATTAAAAAGTTGGTCTAATATTTTAACCCTAGGTTTACAATACCTCTGTTTTTTAAAATTGCCTTAGGGGTTTCTATACCTTCTTTGGTTTAGGCTCCAAAAATGTTAAAGTTATGAATGTGTTATTTTGTCATAAAAATATAATGAAAATTGAAATTGTATGCATAAATGTATCTGACAGTAAAACCTAGGGCAGTTCTTATTCATTGTATCTCTTTGAACATGTACATCAAAACATATTTGTGTAACAGAAAAATGCTCCGCAAGGAGCATTTTACCAGAGTAAAATGCTGAAAATAACAATAGCGAGAAACAAGGAAAGATTTGAATGCATGGCTCACGTTAAATTCCACTAAGTTGGTACGTTTATAGTTATCTATGATTTGAATGCATGGCTCACATTAAAACCACTAGGTCGGTAGGTTGGACCCTGAGCTTTCCTTTTCCTCTCCTCTGCTGTTGACTTTTCTGTCCTTTTCTTTTAGCATTGCTGTTCATCTTCTGCAGAACTTCGATTTTTACTTTGCATAATCCGAATAAGATCTCGTCTTTTTCTTGCCCAATCCAGTATAGTTTCACCTCTAATGTTTTGCTGTAGCTGCAGTTAGGGAATTTAAATATGGCGCCTGGTGGCCAAGTATACCTTTTTATATTCAGGAATGCTTCAATATATTTTATCGAGTAAAAATAAAATAAGTCGATTTGTATGTGATTTTTATGACATTTCAGATATACGTACCTTTAAAACTTTAGACCCTTCAGTAAAATTGTTGGGGTGGAAGTGCTCCAAGCTTTATACGTTAGTGGGGCAGAAAATGCCTTGCGGCCACCTATGTCGGCGCCTATGCACAGCACTCTAAGGGACGTTGAAATGGGATTTTCATAATTTTTACTTTCTCTATACGCACTATGTACATAGTGTATAGAGAAGGTATTGCACTCCACCCAAAAATTCGATACCGAGATTTCACCGGAAATATATGTTATAGGGTCCGCAATATCCAAAAAAAAGCATTTTCACAAAAAGGTCCGTGTGTGTGTGTGTCTGTGAACACAATAACTCAAAAACGAAAAGTTGGTAAAATACCAAACTTAGTATTTAGGTTTAGTATCTTCCAGGGATGCGACACGAAGATTTTGAGAAAAATCCCCCTACCCCAACTACCCTTTACATGGAACTTTTTTCGAAAATTTTGATTTTCTCAAAAATGGCTCTAACGATTTTGATTAAAATTTCGTATAGTAAAGATATTTACCTGACAAATAAAATGTATGTCTTGAATTTTCTGGGAATAGCCTCTGAAGACTACTTTATTCTGGATGAATTTTGTGTAACTACTAAACCGTAAGAGGTGGACAAAAACTTAACCCACAAAAAATGTAGAGCACGTTAAAACACACAATTTATGTTATATACATTTTTTTCGTGGAGTTGATCGTTTTTGAGATATTCCTTTTTCTTGGTTTCAGCTTTGAAAAAAATACTTTTCTCATACAGGAATTTGTCAACTCCTGTCCATACAAACAAAGGAACATCAGTCACATAGCAACCAGCTTTTGACTATCACTTTAACCTATGGTACTCCCTTATTTCGCTTCTACTTACAAGGAAACAAATAATAAGACTATTTCTGCTAATTTGTTCCCAATTAGCATGGAGTAAATAGAGGAATAAGCTTTTTAACAATAATTTGTTGCTGAGATGTAGAGAAAGTCATGTGAATGGAGCACATCAGGCTTTTTCAGTTTTGTGTTTGAAAGCAATTTTCTGAAGAAGTACAATTTTGTGTATAAATGACCATTAATATCAGAAACTAATTGAAATTTTTATCACACATTTGCAACAAAATAGGATTTATTTTAACAAAAAAGTTGCTATGTATATGCATTTGTTATTTTTTAATTTAAAAATCGTCTTTTTTCAATAACATTTTAAGGGCTTTATTTTAAAAAAAAATCATACCTTTCCTTCTAATGAAGTGTTATATTTTTCATCAATCAACAGTAAGATATTGCTGAATATACCTTGAAAGTTTTAGCTCATTATCTTAAATAGTTGTTGAGATATGGTCAAACTTTAACATTGGCAAGATAGGGCATTTCGACTCCCCTTAGGTGCAAGTTTGAGTTGGTTGTCATGCACTGCAGCGAAAATTCCAGAGCCGAGAGTAGCTGGACCAATCCAACCTTAGTTCACCGGCGATGACAACAAACCACAGTACTATTCCGCGATCGCACGTGGACGGATCACGTGGTACTTAGCTGTCTCCTCTACAATTACAAAAAACGCACACCTACGTTTCACTAATGGCAAGAAATAAATATTTATCTATTTTCACTTCACAGATATTGATTAAAGCTATGAGATGTATAATAAATCAAAATAAAATAATTATACGAAAGTTGAAATTCCTTACACAGAAGAGTTAATGTGAAGATCTGAATCATCTGTTGCAGTTGCACTGGAACTGTTTGAATCATCACCGGGTTGGATTGATAATTAACCGTTCAACGACAATGTCCACCATTCCCTCCAAATCCCACATTGTTCGCTCTTCCCGAACACCAGAAAATATTTTGTAATGCAAGAGTTGGGTATTTTTGCAAAACTTATTGTATATTTAGGTCAAGAACATTTCTTCTCGCCACTTTACTGGTATCTCACACCTCCGCCATTGCTTAAATATGCACATACGCTACACTTTTCACATGGTGTTTGAAAATCGCCAGTTGTAATATATTACCAATAACTCTTGCTTTGTTATTACGACAACATTGCATAGTTTAATGTGATATTTGTGTACTTCTTTTACAATTAAGTGGAACTATTTTTAACAGAGAATAGTTGTAAAACGTTCAACAACCAATCAGAACCGTTGCAACCTGTTGCTTTTGTTTAGGTTACTGGTAAACTAAGGCAATGTAACCGCGCAGCTTTTCCATTTTCTTGCTATTGCTGCTTTAATGTCGCCCTCCGTGGTTTAGTGCTTACCATTCTAGTCTTTAAAACCCAAGATTGCAGGTTCAAATCTGGTGGAGGGAGATGGATTTTTTCGGACGCAAAAATCCTTAGCATGGCTTCTTTCGGAAGGGAAGTAAAGCCGGTGGTCTCATGTAATGTTTATTTGCACGAAAAGAAACCCCATACCTTGAATGAAGAAGGTTCCTAGGCACAATATTCCGCCATTTTGCGTCCGCAAGTCGTGATTTCGTCTTACAGTGACATCTGTGGGCGACAAGCTGATCCCTCGTCACCATGACGCTTAGTGACAAACTCACGAACTAGAAATTCAAATCCGATCATGGAAACAGTCACGGTGCCCTTTGCTTCACTCCGGAGATAGAAGAAAAATTATTGCCGCTTTAACACTTCTAATGGGCGATTTATGCTCTTAAAATAGTGATTCTCAAAATCATATTCGTCTATGTGAGAGTGAAATATTGAAATATTATGACAACAAAAATCATCTCCGTTGTGACGTATCCCACTTGTTACACTAGTATAACAAAAATCTCAAATTGATAACAAATAATCTGTATTGCAAATATATATTTTAAGTTTTTTCTCGTCACTACGACGTCACTCCTGTTGCTTCGGTTGTCACTGTACGCTCAGAACTCACAGTCGAAAACTCACAGTCCTCCACTTTATATAGCTGTCGATGACGTGACAAGAAATTTCCAGAAGTAGACATCCTTATTGGCATGTGTACATTGTGCACAGGTGCGACCGGTCGCGCCGTAATCGAGTGGTTAAACCATTTGGCCCGAGTTCGATCCCAAGCGACTGCATGTGGGATTTGTGGTGGACAAAGCTGCGCAGGGGCGGGTTTTCTTCTATTTCCCCCGCCATCACATTCCACCGGTGCTCCCTCTTCATTCCTTGTATCATTAGTGTCATCGCATGCGGTGTCATATGTAGTAAACGCGGGCGTTAAAATTTATCAAAAACAAAAACAAGTTGCTCTATTTACCCAGGTGCGACAATGTCTCACTTTAATGTAAACCGCCAGCCCACGCCGTGTTTATTTTACGTACACCTGGAACAATCAACTATAAACGATCGAAAACAAGTCGTTCACGCAGTGCGGCGATTCAGGGTAACAAGTTAAAGACAAGTTTTCTTCGTGCGTAGTCACAATATAAAATGTTTAAAAATAGAGATAATAGTTATTTATGATACAAGTGGTAAAATGGTGTTTTATATTGTGAGTAGGAAGCTTGCGAAACGAATACAGTGATCCTACGAACAATATAAATCAGTTTTAACACGACTTACTCGTACAGAACGAGAACATTCTATACAGCGAGGGCAGTGTAGCAGTTGTAATTTGCTCTCTCCGCTGCTTGCATAATTTCGTCTGGTTCAGCAGATTCCATTTCATGACAATCAAATCATCCGTCATTTTATGGATTGATACGACCTTTCAGATGCACAGCCTGCTTGAATGAGGCCAAAGTTAGCTACATTGGAGTGTTATAATTTTATAATATCGAGTGACAGAATCTTCTACTTTTAACACTACTGACATCTGTTGGATCAGCTTCACTAGCAGCAAGAACTATCCTAAAATGCTCTCACGGAAACAGGCAAGTATCACAATTATAATTAAGTTGAGTATAACTGGAGAAAGGAGAAGTGCGCATATTGACGGTGAGAAAGCACAGATAAGTTATGGCGTGCAACTCTTATGATGAAGATAGCACAAGTCATTGATTTCGCCGATCACGATACACTCCCTTTGTATATGAACACGCAGCAAAAAGTGATCTGTCGAAAGGTATAATTAACGCTAAACGTTTTTACCTATGTAGCGAAGTGACGGGATCCTTTTGTAAATTGCACAAGAGAGAGGGGTTTAGACAAGAGATGGCGTGTAGATTACTAGATAACCTGACCTCAAAGTGAATCGCTTTTGGAAGAACGTTTCGAGGAGTTCATGAAGTATACCTAAATCACTTCTAATGACCAGTCTAAACTCCTAATGAGCGTAGTGGAGAAAAAAATATTATTTTTTGTACTTTCCAAAACTCACAATTCTTCATAATTTGATAATTTATTTTAAAAATCTGACGTGTTCCATTCACATGACTTTCTCTACAACTCTGCACCAAATTATTGTTAAAAAGAGTATGCTTCTATTTACTTCATTCTAATCGAGAGAAAAATTAGCAGAAATAGTCTTATTACTTGTTTCTTTGTAAGAAGAAGCGAAATGAGGGAGTACCATAGGTTAAAGTGATAGTCAAAAGCTGATTGCTATGTGACTGAAGTTCCTTTGTTTGTATGGATAGGAGTTGACAAATTCCTGCATGATAAAAGTATAAGTTTTTCAAAGCTGAAACAAAAAAAAAACAAGAAATATCTTAAAATACGATCAATTCCACGAAAAAATGTATATAACAATACTTGTGTGTTTTAATGTGCGCTACATTTTTTGTGTGGTAAGTTTTTGTCCGTCTCGTATGGTTTAGCAGTTATGCAAAATTCCTTAAACTTCATCTAGAATAAAATAGTCTTCAGAGGCTATTCTAAGAAAATTCAAAATATACATTTTATTCGTCAGGATTGATATACGAAATTTTAATCAAAATCGTTAGAGCCATTTTTGAGAAAATCACAATTTTCGAAACTTTTTCCATGTAAAGGGTAGTTTGGGGTGGGGAGATTTTTCTTAAAATCTTCGTGTCGCATCCCTGGAAGATATTAAATTTAAATACCAAGTTTGGTATTTTACCGACTTTTCGTTTTTGAGTTATCGTGTTCACAGACACACGGACACATGGACACACTGACACACACACGGACCTTTTTCTGAAAATATTTTTTTTTTGATACAGGGGACCCTAAAACATATATTTCCGGTGAAATCAAGGTATCGTATTTTTGGATGGAGTGCAATACCTGCTCTATACACTATGTACATAGCACGTGTAGAGAAAGTAAAATTGGAGCATTATTTTGAGAAAGTAATTAGAAAATGGTCAACTTTCTCCAATTTTTGTGAGTTTTGGAAAGAACAAAAAGTAATACCTTTCTCCAGTGATTAGGGCTAATATTAAAATATATAATATGACAGATCTGTTCATAAACTCATTTTCTGTAAAAGTGGATGTTTGTATGCGATTGCATCACGTGGCACATCTTTATTAGAACAATCAATCTAGACAGTAAAAATTGTTATTTAAATAGCCATGTAAGATATCATTTTGATACATTGGAAAATTATCACTATTATTGTCGGGTTCAAACCCGGCGGAGGACGATGGCTTTTTTAGGGCGTAAAAATCCTTAGCATGGCTTCCTTCGGAAGGGAAGTGTCTTAGATTTAAGGCACGTAAAAGAACATCAAGCCTGAAAAAGAGGCTTCTGAGCAAAATTAAGCGGTCTTTCCCGCTCAGTATTGAATAGGACGCCGAGTACCACAGCAGTTAAAGAACGTCCATAAATAAAACTCCATTTCATTTCCTAATGAGCGGGTTGTCTTGGTTAAAACATTGAACTAATAGTAACCTATGCAGCGACCAGGTAAAATGATATGAATTTCATTTATTGACTAATTCAAACTGCTTAAATCGTGGTTTTTACGGAATATAAATGTGTAGAAACTACGAAGTGCGCACCTCAAGCTATAAATACAGTTGAGAAATATTAGGTACCGTTAAATACTTTACTTCACAGTGTCTCTGCTTAAAGTAATACATCTGTGAAATTTGGAAAATCCATAATTTACAACATGTCTTACTGAAATGTGTACTAGTTATTACGCACAATAATAGTGATAATTTTTCAATGTATTAAAATAATTTTTTACATTGTTATTTAAATAAAAAATTTTACTGTCGATTGATCGATTGATTGTTGTAATAAAATGTGCCACGAAATGCAATTTTAAAAATATTCACATACAAACATCCACTTTTACAGAAAATGAGTTTATAAACATGTAGATCTATCATACTATATATTTTAATATTAGCCCTAATTAGTGGAGAAAAAGTATTACTTTTTGTACTTTTCAAAACTCACAATTCTTCATAATTTGATAATGTAATTTAAAAATTTTGCATTATTTGGAAAAATAATAATACCATTATTAATGTGCTTTTGAGAGGCAGTATAAAACATTTGCAACATATTAGTAAAAACCTCTTGTGTTGCATTCACATGAAATCCTCTAGCTGCTCTACCAACTTCTTGCAAACGATTATTCTTCTTTCTACACCTTGCTAATCGAGATAAACATAAGTATAATGTTCTTATTACTTAATTTTCCTTATAAGTAGAAGGGAACTAAAGGAATGCGCTATGCTAAAGTGATAGGCAAATGTTTTAAAAGTTGTCGTTATGCGATTGTCATTGTAAATCGCTTCTTTGCTTGCCCAATAGTAGAACAAAAGAAAAACGGACACTTCCTATCTGAGAAAGGTATAAGAACTTTACAATTGAAAACAATACCAGGAATTTCTCGGAAACGGTTACCCACACGACAGAAACGTAAAGGAAATAAATTATGTGTTTTGACGAGATCTACAATTTTTGTGCAGTAAGTTTTTGTCTATGTCTTACAGTTTAGCAGTTAAGCGAAATTCGGCAAAATTCATCCCGAATAAAGAGGTCTTCAGAGGCTTTTCCCAAGAAAATTCAAAGCATTCATTTTGGGATGTAAATACCTTTAATGTACGTGATTTTATTCAAAATCGTTAGAGCCATTTTTTAGAAAGTAAAAATGTTCGAAAATTTTTCTATGTGAAGGGTAGTTTCAGGTGCGGGAATTTTCTTGAAAATCTTCGTGTCGCATCCTTGGCAGATACCAAACCAAAATACCAATTTTGGTATTTAACGGTCTTTTCGTTTTTGAGCTATGCTGTACACAGACACACAGGGGCCTTTTTCTAAAACACTGATGTGTTTCATTCACATGACTTTCTCTACATCTCTGCATAAAATTATTGCTAAAAGCTTATGCTTCTATTTACTTAAAGTTAATCGAGAAAAAAATAGCACAAATAATCTTATCACTTGCTTCCTTGTAAGTAGAAGCGAAATAAGAGAGTACCATAGGTTAAAGTGATAGTCAAAAGCTGGTTGCTATGTGACTGAAGTTCTTTTGTTTGTATGAACAGGAGTTGACAAATTCCTTTATAAGGAAGGTATACGTTTTTTAAAGCTGAAACCAAAATAAAGAATATCTCAAAAACGATTAACACCATAAAAAAAATGTATATAACATAAATTGTGTGTTTTAAGTGCTCTACGTTTTTTGTGTGGTAAGTTTTTGTCCATCTCTTATGGTTTAGCAGTTATGCAAAATTCTGTAAAATTCATCCAGAATAAAGTAGTCTTCAGAGGCTATTCCCAGAAAATTCAACATATGCATTTTATTTGTCAGGTAAATATCTTTAATATACGATATTTTAATCAAAATCGTTAGAGCTAGTTTTGAGAAAATCAATATTTTCGAAAAAATTTCGATGTAAAGGATAGTTGAATTGGTGTGGGGGGATTTTCTTGAAAATCCTCGTGTCGCATCCTTGGAAGATACCAAACTTATACCAATACTTTGGTATTTACGGTATTTTCGTTTTTGAGCTATGCTGCCCACAGACAGACAGACAGACAGACAGACACTCATACTCACACGGATCTTTTTCCAAAAATGCTTTTTTTTTTTTTTGGATTCTGGGGGACCTTAAACATATATTCCCGGTGAAATCTCGGTATTGAATTTTTGGGTGCAATACAATACCTTCTCTATACACTATGTACATAGTACGTGTAGAGAAAGTAAAAATGTTTTTTTCGGACTCAGGGAACCCCAAGACATATATTTCCTGCAAAATCTCGACATCGAATTTTTGGGTGGAGTACAATACTTTCTCTGTCCACTATGTCCCTTTTTTGCAGACTAGAGAAAGTAAAAATTGCATCGTGTGGAACATTTTGAGTGTGGAAAAGTGTTGGAAAAAATTTGCAAGAAAGTAAGGTTTAAAGTTGGGAGAGCTTATTGATAAGTACCCATCTATAGCTTCAATTAAGTTGTGCTAATAGTGCATAAAGTGGGAAAAGTGATATATTTTCCTGAAGTTTGGAATTTATATTATTTTATCATTAAACAAAGTAGGTTTTTAATTTTCCACAATTTTTGGTCAATTTTTACCACCTTAAAGACTGTCCCTAGTTCCTTCCGCTTGCCCATATTGAATTTGTTTGTGCTACGAGAACTGTCGCAGAAGCAACCAACCTGACGTATAGATGGCGGTTGTTGTTTCAAACAACAACTGTAAAATGTACCTACCAACCTTAGAAAGCTTAAGTTTGAAGTTTGACCTTTTTGCATTGTTTAGCATGTGTTTGGCAGCCATCATTAATGAATGCTCTCAGCGAATTAGTAAACATGGATTAAACTGGTCATTGTTATGTGGTACAATACTTTCATTTAAAAGGTCTTAGTCCAACTAATATTAAAGCTGAGCTAGATTCTACTTTGGGGGAGTCTGCTCCTTAGTTTACAAAAGTGAAATATTGGGTTGCAGAGTTTAAGCGCGGCCGTACGAGCTGCCAAAACGAACATAGCAGTTGTCGACCAAATGAGGTTTCCAGTCCATAAATTGTATAGAGGATCCACAAAATGGCATTGGAAGACCGTCGACTGAAAGTACGGGAGGTAAGAGACATTGCAGGCATTTCAAAAAGTTCTGTATGTCGCTTACTGACCGAAAATTTGGATGTGAGAAAGCTGTGTGCAAGGTGGGTGCCGCATTTGCTCACAATAGAACAAAAACAGCGTCGTGAGGATGTTTCAGTCGAGTGTTTGCCAATGTTTAGCAGCAATAAAGCTGAGTTTTTGCATCGATTCATAACAATTGATGAAACCTGGGTCCATCACCTCACACCTGATACGAGTACAAAGGAACAATCAAAATAGTGGATTGGAAGGGGAGAATCGACTCCTAAGGGGGCGAAAACAGTTACATCTACAGGCAAGGTCATGTCGTCAGGTTTCTGGGACGTACGCGGGATAATTTTCATTGGTTATCTCAAAAAATGGAGAAGTAATCAATGGTGAATATTATGCGAACTTGTTACAGCGTTTGAGTGATGAAATCGAGCATAACGGCCGCATCTAGTGAAAAAGAAAGTTTTGTTTCAACAAAACAATGCACCAGTTCACACGTCCATTATCGCCATGGCCAAAATCAATGAGTCAAAGTTCGAATTGCTTCCTCATACACCATATTCGCCAGAGTTAGCCCCCTCTGATTATTTTCTGTTTCCAAATTTGGTGGTAGAAGATTTCCGACATGAAGAGGCGTAGTCTGCAGTTGATGGCTATTTTGCAGACCTCGATATTTCAGGGTATCGAAGCTATTGAACATCGTTGGGAAAATTGAATTGAGCTGAAATTTAAAGTAAATTAAATGGAGTTTTGTTTATGGACACTCTTTAACTACTGTGGTTCTCAGGTCCCATTCTATAAATGGCGTGAAAGACCGCTTAATTTTGTTCAGAGGTATCTTTATCAGCCTTGAGGTTCTTTTACCTGCCGTAAACCTACGACACGAGACCAACGGCTTTACTTTCCTTCCGAAGGAAGCCATGCTAAGGATTTTTTACGCCCGAAAAAATCCATTGCCCTCCGCTGGGTTTGAACCCTTGGGTATATGAAGTTAAATTGAGCTGAAAGAAGACTATATAGAGAAATCAAGATGTTTTCCCCAAATTTTTATGCCCTCTTTGTTAGTTCTGGTACTTCTGGGACAGCGCTCGTATCAACACAAAACTTTATTTACTTTATTTGTCACCGCAATCATCATTCTGTCAAAGTATTTACTGTCACGTGATACCACTTTTTAATGCTGATGTTATGCTTTTCTACCGCCAAAGAACATTCGTTTTCTGAATGCACAAAATGTTCGTCCAATCGAATTGTATAGGCAAATAACGCAAGTGTACTGTGATAATGCAATAAACGACTCTTCAATGAGGAAATGACGCATAATTTAGGAGTAATCAAGGAAGAACCAGTGTGCCCGACAAAGACAGAGTGGAAGTTCATCAATCAATGTGAAGGAACTGAAAGCAAATGTTAATGAAAGAATCAGAAAGCCGGTATTTCACTTTGGTCACCATACGTGCCTTTTTGGGTGGAAAAGATTTCGCAACCGAAGAAAACCTCAACATCTTGGTTCAGATCTTTAGCGGTGTAAGAGTATAACATAGACATTGAAACACCAGTACCATGTGACAATAAATACCATGATAGCATTGACGATTACGTTGAGAAATAGAGTAAGGTGCTGTAACTTTGTAAATAAAGTTTTGTGTTCATATCTTTCGTTATTATTTAGTTCTGCCAAATCGTTCGTTACTTTATGGATTGCTCTCGTTAAAAAGGCGAATAATGGTTATTGTTTATTTAACTAAACATAATATCTGATATCTGCTTTAAATATGTTGAGTGTCATCGGAATTTAAAGGCTTAAAGGTATTTTCCTCATTCTAGGGTCTTCTCTGCTCTGGTGCAAATAATCAGTGTCATGGTGTTGCATAATATAAAGTATAACATTTACTGTCAAATTCCTTGGAATTGGTTACACCTGCTAATGCTTGTTTAACACAACATCAAGTCATCAGAGTTCCATTAAAGATTAAAGGATCTCAAGGTCTGAGGTTTAACGCTTGCACAAGATCTAGTCATTACATAAGGATTGCGCAGATTGGTTTACTCTTGAAGAGTTTTCAAGAATCAACCTTGAGACTTGTGATTCCCAACCAGGCGTGTTGGTTGTATTTTTGCGCTCCGTGTTCCACTTTGAAATACTAATGAGCGTGGGTTTGATTTCTACATAAGCAACATTCACTTCCTTCGTGAGTTTGCTGAATTCTCAGTCTAGTAACATAAACAGAGTGATAAATTACCGTAAATCGATGTCACAATGTGTTAATATGCTAATGCGCACTAGTCAAAACGAAACTGGATAAAATAACCCCTTTCTTTTGTTGATATATTAGACTAGCATAACGCAATGCTGATATTTGCTGAAACTATTCTGTGAGTACAGAGCACCAATAAATACCCGCCTCTGCAAACTGACACATCCCTTCATCATTAATAAAGATCCAGAAGCAAAATGTGAGACCTGCACCACACCGCTTCTGCTGCAGTGTCCGAAATACGCCAAACAGAGACTTCAGGCCGGCTTCAGTGACTTACCAAGTGCTCTACACAACCATCACATAGTTAATATTTATAAGATAACGTAAACTTTTTGATTTATTGTGAATTTTACCAATGTGCAAATAACTATTTTATGTACAATTTGAAAGGACCATGCTGTAAGCGACCCAAAATAAATGATATTGTAAAAAACAAAAACAAAAAAACTCCAAACAGCATCAAGGATTATTCTCTATTATTAGCATCATTTTTTATTGTGGAAGGACTAATAGACAAAACCCTCGAAGGGGAGTTCACACAAGTTTTGAAGAGGGCCGATGTGATTGCAGTGGTGGAAACATAGGTATCTAAAAAGTAAGTAACAAGTGTGGAAGGTTGTGACTATTTCGGAAAAATAGGAGTGAAAAATAAAAGGAAAGGTAGCGTCTCAGGAGGAATATGAGTATTTATTAGAAAGGAAAGGAAATAAAGGGTATAGATGCTCAGGGAATGATGTTACAAAGTGTGACTAGAAAGTGCCAAAACTTAAGCTTTGGGTGTGATGTATAATCCGCCAGGGACGTCAGACTTTTATGATGTAAGCTTTTACAGAGAGTTAAACAAAGACATGGAAGTTTTGTGTCAGAAGTATGATAGTTTAGATTTCTTGATAATAGTACACTTCAATGCAGGGAGAGACAATTAAATTTGCCCAATTTAGAAGATTGGCAAATAAAAGAAAATAAGTATATAAATAGGCGTAGTGAAGACAAAATATGTAACAAAAATGGAGAAAGTTAATAGAATTTTGTGAAGTAATAATCTGTTGATGTGTAGTGGGGCTAAAGAAGCAACTGATCTGGGGAGTTCACATTTGCCAATGAAAGGAGAGAAAGTGTAATTGATTATATGTTGTATTCACAAAATTTAGATAGTGGTCTGTGGATTTTAAGGGTACTGAATAGCTCTGCAACAACTAGGTACTTTTACAGGGAAAGGAAGAGAGAATTGGGGGAGGAAAATTGGCAAAGAAACAGAGGATCTTAATAATAAAACTGACGAGGTTGTAAGTTATAAAAGAGATGAATAGATTAATTTGGTAGGATAATTACTCATCTGGCAAAGAAAAATATTCTCTTCCATCAAGATAATGCAAGGGTGCACATCTGCGTAGTTTCCATGGCGAAAAGTCTAGAATAAAGGTTCGAATTACTACAAAATCCACCGTATTCACAGATTTGTCCCCCAGTGACGCGCCTAACAGGTTATCTCTCAAACAGATGCCTATTTTGAGGACCTTCGAAATCCTATTTTTGGAAGGTTTAAAACATTTTGAGAAACGCTGCGAAAGTGTATCGAGCTAATGGGAGATTATGTTTAAAAATATCTACCAAAAATAATTTGTTTTTCTACATTTTTCTAAGGACTCATAGTATACACGAAATTAATATTGGCAAACGTAAGGCTTTAACATCTAATTTGGAACAATTGTTCATAATTAAGTATGCGTTATTCTCCTGTTTGTTAACCTCTTAATATACCTGCAGGTTTAGTCATATTCATTTTAAAGTGTTTTTATTTTGGTAGGGGTGTTCCCTTGGATGCTCACTTAGATAGTGATGGTTTAGAATGACCTGTATGAGAATAATATGAAACCGGAATCGTTGTTAGTTTGGTAATTATTCCAATGATATGGCTCCGACAATTTGAGGTAAGTCTGCCAAAGGGAACATGCAATAAATGGATGGAAAATATAGGGTACACACTGAAAGAGCTTAACTCCATCACGAAGTCGCCCAAGGCCCACCGCCCGACCGCTGCATTCCCCCACTTTTGACCAATACAGGCGTCATGAGTGGGATGCAGTAACTGGAGGGTGGGACGTGGTTAGCGCCCCGAGTCCCTCCCGGCCGGTTAATACGGTCCACTACTTTTCCCTCAACTAGCTGCTCACTTGGCCCCCAGGGGCCTCACGAGGCTGAGTGTGTCCCGAACCAGGTCTCCCAAAGGAAGAAAATCACCAGGCCGATGCCGGAAATCGAACCTGGGCCTCCCTTAGCCGCGTTACCACCGTGCTAAGGACACTTTTTTACTTTCTCTACACGTACTATATGCATATGTATAGAGAAGCTATTCTATTGCACCCAAAATTTTGATACTGAGATTTCACTGAAAATATATGTTTTGGGCTCCTCTGAATAAAAAACAAGCATTTTTAGAAAAAGGGTCGTGTGTGCATGTATGTATGTGTGTCTGTGGATAGCATAGCTCAAAAACGAAAAGACTGTTAAATACCAAACTTGGTATTTAAGTTTGGTATCTTCCAAGGATGCGACGAAGCTTTTCAAGAAAATCCGCACACCCGAAACTACCCTTTACATGGAACATTTTTCGAAAATTTTGACTTTCTCAAAAATAGCTCTAATAATTTTGATCAAAATACCTTATGTTTAAGATATTTTATGACAAACTAAATGTCTCGTATATTTTGAATTTTCTGGGAATATTCTCTTAACACCTATTCATTCTGGATGACTTTTATGCAACTGCAAACTGTAAAAGACATACAAAAACTTGTAGAGTTAACCGTTTTCGAGATATTCCGGATTATCGGTTTCAATTTCAGCCACTTAAGCTTTTCTCAGACAGAAAGACATCTTTATCCTCGTTTCTCATTTGTTTATTCCTGGCAAGCAAAGATATTGGAAATTCGATTGCTTCATATAGCAACCGGCTTTTATAGGACGAGACTATCGATTTAACCCGTGCATTTTCTTATTTCCCTTCTACTTACAAGGAAACTAGTAATAAGTAATATGTTTATCTTGATTAGCATGATGTAGATAACAGATTAATGTTTTGAATTTTACGTACAGCTAGAGGACATCATGTGAATGTTTTCCCCTTCTACTTACAAGGAACCAACCAATAAGGATAATTTCTGCTAATATTTATCTCAATTATCGTGAAATAAAAGACTAAGTTTTTTAACAATAATAATTTGTTATAGAGATTTAGAGAAAGACATGTGAATGGAACACGTAAGAATTTTTAGTAGCGCTTAACCCCAACTTTTACTACTATGGCACCGCAGACGACGTCACTGGTGATACATGGAATGAAGATGGAGAATTGGTGGCTTGTGATGACGGGGGAAACCGGAGAACCTGGAGAAAACCCGCCCCTGCGCCACTTTGTCCACCACAAACCCCACCGCTTGGGACCGAACCCAGGCCATTTAGGTGAGAGGCGAGTGGCTTAACCACTCGGCCATAGCGCGGCTATGCTAAGTGGCGACCCATATGGGACACGAGAGGGCAAACAATTCAGTTTGGAAACTGTATTTTAAGATAAGAATTATTTATTTCACAGTTACTACTTGTCTGACGAAAGAATGCAGTTGTTTGGGGAGGTCGCTGGTGTAGCATGGCACGGTTTAGAGCAGTCAGAGAAGGATGGAATATAATGCAGTACAGTCTGACCATGAAAACATCAGCACAGCGTAAGTAAACAGAAATAAATTAATCGATTCACTTGCTGTTTTCTTTATTATTAATAGATAGATATTTTATTTCACTGCTTAGGGCGTGGTCCGGTGGCAGCGCTGTCAATGTAATAATACAATGTACAATACAATGAGTTAAATAAACAATAATGTGAGTAATACCCTGTTAAAATGCCAATGACATCATAGTATACTAATATAGATATACATAATGGTAACAACAGTAAAAATAACGCAATATTTTTTACTATCCTGACTATAAATCACTCTTCTTTAGTCTCTTTTTAAAACTATTTACACTTTGAGGCAAAGTCTCCAGTAAATCTGCAGGTATTTTGTTCCATTCATTTATTGTTCTATTTGTGAAGGAGAATTTACCTATGTCTGTTTTCTGTTCCCTATTTCTTATTTTTTCTGAGTGATCATTCCTCTCACAGTATAATGGCTTTAATAATCGTTTGGATATGTCTTTCCATGCAGGTTCCCCCTTATAGGCTCTAAAAATTGCACATAGCCTTGCTCGTCTCCTACGTGTTTCTAGTGTTTCCCAGGAAGTAGCAGTGCTGGTATGATTTTCGAATCGTTTACTTCTGTCTAAAAATTTAGCTGCTGTTTTTTGAACTCTCTCTAGTGCCAGTTTTTGCCCCACCGATACGGATCCCAGCATACAGCACTATATTCTAATATTGGTCGAACTAAAGAAGTGTATGCCAAATTTCGCGACTTTCCATTGCTGCGTTTTAAAATCCTCATTACGAAATGCAACGCTTTCCACGCCTTCCCAGTGATCGAGTTTACATGTCCCCCCCCCACTCCAATCTTTGAATTAGTATTACCCCTAAATATCTGGTGCTATTTACTCTGAGTATTTTCTTATTGTCTAACTTATATGTTACGTTTTCTACTATTCTTGCCCTTGAAAATATAATTGTTTTACATTTGTTTGGATTTATCTCCATTTTATTATATTTTGCCCAGAGTTGAATTTTGTTTAAATCTTCTTGTAGATCTATTGTGTCGCATTTAGCGTTAATATTTCTATAGATTATACAACCGTCTGCAAATAGGCGAATCTGAGATGTTATCCCTTCCCATAAATCATTTATATATGCTAAGAAAAGCAACGGCCCGATCACGCTTCCCTGGGGCACACCAGAAGTTACATTTGTAGGAGACGATAATTTATTTCCCACCCGCACTCTTTGGGTTCATTCTCTCAAGAATTCCTGAATCCAAGTTATCACTCTGTTGTCTATTTGCAGATTACAAAGTTTTTCTATTAGTCGTCCATGAGGTACAAGGTCAAACGCTTTAGAAAAATCAATTATTATCGCATGTACTTTTCCACCCGCGTCAAGTGTATCGGCTACATGCTGACAAACAGCTACTAGTTGACTCTCAACAAGAATGTCCGTTCCGGAAACCATGTTGGCCTTCGAAGAGCCAATGCGTTTTATCCCATTCGCGTCTTAAATATTGTGCTATAAGATGCTCAACTTGTTTGCTTACTACTGATGTCAAACTAACTGGTCTATAGTTTGCCGCATTTGTTCGATCCCCTGCTTTATAAATAGGCACAACTATAGCCTGCTTCCAATCTTGCGGTATACTTCAGTTATTCACTGGTACATCGAATAGCCTCAGTATGTATGGCACGATTGCCTCCCCCCAATCTTAAGAAAGTCGCCCGAAATGCCATCCGGCCCGACTGGTTTATGTTTTTCTAATTTAGCTAACCGTCTTCTAATGTCACTTGGTTTCACTGTAATAAGGAGCCCTTCCGTTCTTTTAATACTGGCATTGCTCTTTACTTGAAAAATTGAAGCGAAATGTTGATTCAACACTTCGCTTTTAACAATGAATCGGCCATTAGTATATTTCCATTCTTGATTTCTGGAAGGATTTCCCTGCGCCTTCTCACAACTTTAAAAAATTGCTGCCAACTATTCCTGTCCGACGAGAGAATACTTTTTAAGAAATGTTCTTCCGCGGTAATCTTTTCTAATAGAAGTTTGTTTGACAAAACTCGGAATTTATTTGCGTGATAACTACTAATTTTTCGTGAACTATATGCTCTCCTGACTTGTTTCTTTAGCCGTTTTACTGTTTTATTGTAGTATTCCGGGTCAGGGTTTTTAGTTAGCATTTTACGGGGCATAAATTTATATGTTGCTTCCATACAATTTTTTTTAAAATGTTGCCATATTTCTTCTACCGAGATTCTGGAGATTGGGACCACAGCGAATATTTTTCTTTTAAGAATTTTTGCAGCCTCGGAATGTCTCCTTTGTAATATTGGTAAAAGTGTCTCATTTCATCCGTGTGAAACTTGGCACGTATTCCTTCTACTTTAAGTAATACGCAGTTATGGTCACTTATACCTGCAAAAACCTCGCATTCTAGTACAGCTTCTTCTGGCTTTACAAGAAATATGTCCAAATGAAATATGTCTGTGTGGGGTTTTTACAGTTTCAACAAGGCCACCTTCCCAAACCAGGTCATTAACAATAGCCTGCGATTCCCCACCCCTCACGTCACCCGCGCAGTTAACTTGCGGAAGATTTAGGTCTCCCCCTACAATCACCTGCTCACTGGCCATGTCACTCTTAAAAATTCGTTTTGCAAGTGATTTTAGTGATCCTAAGTGATCACCTGGTGGCCTATATATTCCTATTACCTGCCATTTATTTTTACTATAGTTTCCTGAAATTTCTACTTGTAAGATTTCATATTCCTCATCCCTCCATAATTCGACAGCATTGTATATATTCTTGACACAAATAAATATCCCACCTCCTCTGCCATTCCTATCTCTTCTTATTGTCGTGAGGTTATTCCCTAATACTTCAGCGTTTGTAATATCTGGATGAAACCATGATTCGGTACCTATTACTACGTCTGGATCATAAGCATCTATTAAGTTTGAGAATTCTAATTTTTTGTTTAAGATACTTCGACAGTTTACCTGCAAAAATCACTAGAGACTCACCTTTACTACTAAGTTTTTCGTCGGCGTTCCCACAGTTCATTGTCAGTTGCCATCGGCCTCATCACGTCCATCACCTTCCTCGTCTCGTCCGCAGCCCCCCTCACCAAATGCACCACCGTCGTGTTCATCACCGTCCTCGTCTCGTCCACCACCAGCCTCATCCCGTCCACCACCAACCTCGTCTCGTCCATCACCTTCCTCGTCTCGTCCGCAGCCCCCCTCGCCAGATGCGCCATCGTCGTGTTCATCGCCGTCCTCGTCTCGTCCAGCGCCGTCCTCTTCCCGTTCTCCGCCGAACGATGCAGCAACTCTAGTGAAAAGTGACGTCAATGACGCCGCTCCTCTCCTATTTAGGTGCACACCATCACGCCCTAAATCATTATCACCCAGCCAGGAGTTTGGGCCAACGAAGAGAAGACCCAGTCGCTCTGCCACCCATTGAAAAGAGTCATTTACTCTACCAACCTTGCGCCAGTTTACGTCTCTGCGTCGTACCACTCCACTTAACATTATTTTAGCAGCGGGAAATTTACTCTTCATTGTTGTAGCCAAATCGTACATGTTCCCCATGATGTGGTCTACGCTTCTCCTCAGGTCATTTGATCCTACATGCACAATTACCGTTTCCGGATTTCTTTGTTCCTGCCGCTCCACAACGTGCCTCATCTGCTCAGTTCTTATTCCAGGGAAGCACTCTACAGTCAACTCTGCACTGTGATGTCCAACATGCTTTATTATTGAGTCTCCCACCAACAAACATTGTTCCCGCTTTGTTCCTGCCGCTCCACAACGTGCCTCATCTGCTCCGTTCTTATTCCAGGGAAGCACTCTACAGTCAACTCTGCACTGTGATGTCCAACATGCTTTATTATTGAGTCTCCCACCAACAAACATTGTTCCCGCTTTGTATGCACCTCCGGAGTTTTTAACATTTTCATTTCTTCTTTCAATTGTCGTATTTGTTCTTCGGCTCGCTGCAACTTTACTCTCAGCCGCCGAATCTCATCCATCATTTTAATTTCTTCCCTTTCTTTTTCCATTAACATGTGGGTTTTCTCGCACTGAATACACCTCCAACTGTCTTCAATTTGCTGTGTTTTCTTTATTTTTTGGCAGCTGAAATGAAACCAGCTCATACAGAGACTGCAGAGAAGGCCCATCTTCTTGCATGTCTGGCATTTCACCGCCTCTTGCACTGGTCCTGGGTTTACTTCTACCTCACCTATTACCAATAACATAGATAACACCAATGTATAGAAGTGCATATGTCTTGGTGCATCTTCGTAGTTTTCCCAATGTAAGTTTCGTCCCCCTCTATCTGTCCACATGCCGATCCTCGCCCGGTACGTCTGCAGGTCACACACCATCACGAGCAGGTAGCAAACACGTCCGTCCCTGATCGATCTCCGGAGACATTAATTATATTATTTTATAATTTTATTTATATACATTTTCTGCTTTGTGAGCGTATGACTTTGCGCAGAAGTGTTTGTATTTTGACTTATTCGAACCCGTCCACTGTAAGAGAATCAACTGCTGAATTCCAGAATTGTCGTGCTGTACCGGGAGTGATGACGTAATACCGCCTATGTGTTTACGCGAGCTTCCACTCGTGGCCGTCTGCATTCATTCTTCAGAGAGGTAATATCTACATAGAGTTTCACTATAAATATTACAGCATTATTTTGGACGCTGTTATGTATAACAGATTCTGCTTAAGTCTAAACGTTCTGTTTTTTCTAAACGTTTTATGAAGTACTTTAAATTCATAAATAACTCTATTAACCTTGCTATTCTACCCCCTCCCCTTCATAGATTACCTGCGTCGTCTATCGTGCTGAAGCTCTTCTCTTTCTAAATACATTTCTTGCTATTCTACCTCAACCTCTTATAGATAAACTACTTGCATCATCTCTCGAGATTTTAGTTCTCTGTCTCTCTCTAACGAATGGTTTGTTGCTGTAACCCCACCCCCTTATAACTTACCTGTAACATCTTCTATGCATAAGGCTTTGTGGTGCACGGGATCGTGGGTTCGAGTCCCGCCTTGGGTATGGATGTTTGTGAGTTTGTAAATGTGTATACGAGGATCGGCTGATAAGTCCCGGGCCTCTCAATGAAAACAGTATTTAAATTTTTTTTTGCTTTATTTCTCAACGTAATCGCTAGAAAGGCGATTTGTCATATTTGTGTTCAAATTTAATTAAATCATCTCTGTAGTGCGATTTATAAGGTCCTCAAAATAGCTGTTTACCGCATCAATGACCTCCTCGTTGCTGTGAAATTTTCGTCCTCCAAGCAATTTTTTGAGATTTGAGAACAGGAGGTAATCACTGGGTGCTAGATCTGGTGAATAGGGTGGAAGTTCAAGCAATTCGAAATTTAATTCGCACATTTTTCCCTTACAATGACTCAACAATGGGCCGGAGCATTGTCGTGATGAAACAAGATTATTGTTTAATTTTTTTTGGCCAAATGAGGTCTTTTTCTTTTCACCTCATCACTTAAATTTGCAGTAAGCTTGCGTAGTACTCACCAGTGATACTTTTACCCTTTTACAAGTAATAAACTAAAATACTCCCCTGTGCATCCCAGAAAACACTCGCCATAATCTTGTTAGCTGACAAAATTGACTTTGCCTTTTTTGGAGTTGGTTCACCTGGCGCAATCCACTGTTTTGCCTGTGATTTACTTTTTGGAGTGTAGTGATGTATCCAAGTTTCATCCATGGTAATAAGCCGTCTCAAAAATTCACTGGGATTTTTACGGTAGAGCTCCACATTCTTAACAGAAACAGGTTTCCTTTGCAACTTTTGATCAGGTGTCAACAAACACGGCACCCATCTTCCACAGACCTTGTGAAAGCCGAAAACATTACTTAAAATATTACCTGCACGTTGTTTTGATATGCTTACAGCCTCTGCTATCTCAAACAACTTTAATCTGCGGTCTTCCATACTAAACGGTGATTTTTTTTCGAAGATCTCTGGAGTTGTCACTTCTACACGGCGTCCAGAGCGAGGCTCATCATTAGTGCTCGTACGTCCCATTTTAAACTGTGCAATCCTCCTTTTAATCATTGACCATGAAGGGGCAGAGTCTTTCAATGTACTATCCATTTCCTTCTTGATTTATTTAGGCGTTAAGCCTTTCAAATGGAAGTATTTAATCACTACTCGTTTTTCCAAATCCTCCATATTCTGAAAACTCTAAAGTTGTCTTGTTTAAAATACTGTCATTCGTAAATTAAACAAGCTATTGACTTGCAACTATGGACACAAGCTAGTCTATAGATAAACTATACGATGCTACCGTCTAACTGCCCTAGTGGGGCCATATCTTTGTGCCGATGTATGTGTATTTGGAGGCAAAAAGCAAACGGTAAAACAAATAGGTTAACAAAGAAAATGTAGGGAAAGTGGAAAACAAAAAAAGGAAATACAGCGCCGGAGCCAGGTTCAATCCCAGAGGACTGCATGTGGATTGTGGTGGACAAAGCGGAGTCTGGGTGTTTTTCTCCGGGTTCTCTGTTCCTCGCCATCATACCATCAATTGCTCCTTCATCACATCATTCATTTCGCCCACATTTCATATCATCTACTTTCTCACTCTCGGGCTGGCTACAGGCCGATCCCTCGGCCGGGTTCTTCATTCTATGATTAAATGCCGTTGGCTCCTCAACAGGCTTATGGCCCTACCCCACGTGTGTGCCCTAAGAGGTGGAAGTCCTTCATACGACCCGTGTAAGCCGACTAAGTTAAATTTCTTTATTTATGAAAAAGTATAAAACTAGCAGATGCAAGGCAATATATCAATAAGGAACAGACAATTATTAATAAGCAATAATAGTTAAACAGTACAGCAATGCTGGGCTATTCAAAGCGGACACAATCGCAAGAAGAAGTATTTTCACTTTTTAAAGTGCAAAGTTTAAGTAAAATGTAGATGTATAGAATATTGCATACTAAGAACCGTAAGTTATGCTTATCAGGTCGAGAATACGAGGCCGAGTTCTCCCAAGCATTCGAGATCTGATAACTAACAGTTCATGGTTACCCAATTACTTTTTGAAATACTTGAAAAAAAAAACTGTAAAAAAAAAAAAAACAATAATATATCAAAATTGCTTTTCAATATTTCATTGAACATTAAGAAAAAATCTGATGCGTTACACTCACATGACTTTCTCTAGCTACTCTACAAACAAACTTCTTACACAAGATAATTCTTCTTTCAACATTAGCAGAATTGTATTACTTAGTTCCTTATAAGTAGAAGGGACTTAGGGAAGCCGGTCCCCATGGCCGCGCTCGCCAAGGCATCCCGCTTTGGTGCTTCGTAGCGCTGGGGATCGTGGGTTCGAGTCCCGCCTTGGGCATGGGTGTTATATGTTTGTGTATATGTGTGTGTTGTAAAAGTAAGAAAACAGTAATAATACGGCAAAACAAAGTAAAAAGAAAAAGGTAAATAAAAGTAGAGTATACAGTGCCGGAGTCCTGATCAGACTCCGGTACTGTATTTAAAAAAAAAAAGAAGAAAAAAAAAAGGGAATGTGCTATGCTAAAGTGATAGTCAAATGTTTTAAAAACTGTAGTTATGCGATTGTCGTTGCAAATCGCTTTTTGCTTGACCAGGAGTAGAACAAAAGAAAAACGGACACTTCCGTCTGAGAAAAGTGTAAGTACTTCACAATTGAAAGTAATAACGAGGAATACCTTGAAAACGGTAAGCTCCACGAAAAAAAATGTATATGACATAGTTTGTGTATTTTAACAAGATCTACATTTTTTGTACAGTAAGATTTTCTCTATCTCTTACGGTTTATTAGTTATACCAAATTCATCCAGAATAAACAGGTCTTTAGAAGCTATTCCCAGAAAATTCAAGATATACATTTTATTTGTGATAGATATAACTTTAATATGTGGTATTTTAATCAAAATCGTTAGAGCCATTTTTAAGAAAATCAAAATCTTCGAAATTTTTTCCATGTAAAGGGTAGTTGGGGGTGGGGGGATTTCCTTGAAAATCTTCGTGTCGTATCCTTGGAAGATACCAAGCTTAAATACCAAGTTTGGTATTTAACGGTCTTTTCGTTTTTGAGCTATGCTGCCCACAGACACACACACATGCACACAGACACATACACACACATACACACACTCACACAGACAGACACACACACGGATATTTTTCTAAAAATGTTTTTTCTTTGTATTCAGGTCTAAAAACGTGTATTTCCGGTGAAATCTCGGTATCGAATTTTTGGATGCAATACAATACCCTCTCTATACACTATGTACATAAGTACATGTAGAGAAAGTAAAAATGAATTTTTGATGTAAACCAATGAAAGACTACATTTAAATTATATGGCAAAGCCTTCTTATACACTCTTTTGTTAATGAATTTTGCAATAGATTCTTTACTTGAAGTAGCACATGTCTTGAGTGTTAGGTTATTTGTTTATGTAGCCGAATTGAATCTTTCGATTTTTACTTTCTGTACACGTACTATGTGCATAGTGTATAGAGAAGGTATTGTATTGCACCCAAAAATTCGATACCGAGATTTCACCGGAAATTCATGTTTTGGGACCCCCTGAATACAAAAAAAAAACATTTTAGAAAAATGTCCATGTGTGTGTGTCTGTGGGCAGCATAGCTCAAAAACGAAAAGGCCGGTAAATAATAAACTTGATTTTAAGTTCAGTATCTTCCAAGGATGCGACACGAAGATTCTAAGGTAAATCCCCCCACCCCGAAGTACGAAGATTTTGATTTTCACAAAACTGGCTAACGATTTTCGTTAAAATAGCATATATTAAAGCCATCTACATGACAAATGAAATGTATATCAGGAATTTTCTGGAAATAGCCTCTGAAGCCTTCCTAATGGATGCATTTTCCATAACTGATAAACCGTAGGAGATAAACAAGAACTTACTACACAAAATTGTAGATCTTCTTAAAACACACAATTTATGTCATATACTTATTTTTCGTGGATTTCACCATTTTTAATATACTTACATTTTTCTCATAAGGAAACTTGTCAACTCTTGGCCATGCAAGGACACGAATTTCAATCCTATAGCAGCCAGCTTTAACCCTTTGTTGCCTGTCGGTACCTATAAGTTCCGTTTGTTTTAAGCCTAACTATACAAATAGGCTTGTACTCTAGGATTAATGTCATGTTATACCAACCTTCAACCATAAACAATAAGTAATCAAGATGTTTTATAGTGTAAAAATATGTAAACTTTTTACCCTAAAATTGCAGTGATTTTTTTAAATAAATAAAGGAGAAAACTGACATAACTACAGCCAAATATAACCCATTAACTTCCAAGCATCACACCGATTATTTTACTTGGGCTCTTCCCGTCCTTTACCACAATCACTGGGATTTGAACTTGCAACATTGGGCTTTGAATGGATGGCCAGCCCATTACTTATCACCTAACACTCATGACCATTTGAACCACTTATTTGGTAGTGCCCTTGACAGCATTATGAAAACTGGTTTAGTAGAATTTAAACCTTTAATTGGGAAGAAAAATATTAATAAAGCATCTATACTTATTTTCATTTCTATTTTCTGTATTATTTTATGTAATAATTTTATAGCATTTCCCCAAATATTTTTACTAGAAGTCCAGTTTTAAATTTGTATTGAAGGAAAAACGGCGTATGTAGTAGACTAAAAGATTTGACTATCGGTTTAGCCTTATTTAACTGCTTATAAAGAAGCAAGTAATCAGATGATTTCTACTAATGTGTATCTCGATTAGCATGAAGTACATAGAAGAATAAACTTTTTAACAATAATTTGTTATAGAGACGTAGAGAAAGTCATGTCATAGTTATTATCAAGCAGTAAAATTTCATAAAAATCTGATGTGTTGCATTCACAAGATTTTCTTTACATATCTGTAACAAATTATTGTTAAAAAGCTCAAGCTTATATCTACTTCATGCCAATCAAAATTAGCAGAAGTGCTTTCTTGTAAGCAGAAAGGAAATAAGGGTATACACTAGGTTAAAACGACATTAAAAGCTGATTGCCATGTGGATTAAATCCGTTTCTATGCATTGCCAGCAGTTCACAAATCCCCCTATGTGAAAAGTTATAAGTATTTTAAAACTGAAACAAAAAATAACAATGAATATCTAAAAAATGGTCAACTCTATGAAGAAAAAACTATATGATATAGATTGTGTGTTTTAACGAGATCTAAATCTTTTGTGCAGTAAGTTTTTGCCTATCTCTTACGGTTTACTAGTTTTGCAAGGTCCAGCAAAATTCATCCAGAATAAAGAGGTCTTCAGAGGTTATTCCCAGAAAATTCAAGATATACGTTTTATTTGCCGTGTAAATGTCTTTAATATACGGTATTTTAATCAAGAGCCATTATTGAGAAATAAAATTTTCGAAATTTTTTCCATATAAAGGGTAGTTTGGGATGGTGGTATTTTCCTCAAAATCCTCGTGTCGCATCCTTGGAAGATACTAAACTTATATACCAAGTTTGGTATTTTACCGACTTTTCGTTTTTGACATACAGACCATTTTCCATAAATGCTTTTTTTGGATACAGGGGACCCTAAAACGCCTATTTCCTGTGAAATCTCGGTATCGAATTTTGGGGTGGAATGCAATATCTACCTTCTCTATACGCTATGTACATAGTAGTGTAGAGAAAGTAAAAAATCTGATGTGTTCCATTCACATGACTTTCTCTACATCTCTGCAACAAATTATTGTTCAAAAGCTTATGTTTCTATTTACTTCATGCTAATCGAGAAAAAAATAGCAGAACTAGTCTTATTACTTGCTTCCTTGTAAGTAGGAGCGAAATAAGGGAGTACCATAGGTTAAAGTGAAGTCAAAAGCTGGTTGCTATGTAACTAAAGTTGCTTTGTTTGAATGGACAGGAGTTGACAAATCCCTGTATGAGAAAAGTACGTTTTTAAAGGTGAAATCAAAAACAAGGAATAACTAGAAAATGATCATCCCCACGAAAAAAAAATTACATAGCATAAATTGTGTGTTTTAGCGTGTTTTTTGTGTTAAGTTTTTGGCTAACTCTTACGGTTTAGCGGCTATTCAAAATTCCGTAAAATTCATCCAGAATAATGTAGTCTTCAGAAACTATTCCCAGAAAATTCAAGATATACATTTTATTTGTCAGGTAAATATCTTATTATATGATATTTTAATCAAAATCGTTAGAGCCATTTTTGAGAAAATCAAAATTTTCGAAAAAAGTTCCATGTAAAGGGTAGTTGGGGGTGGGGGATTTTTCTCAAAATCTTTGTGTCGCATCCTTGGAAGATACCAAACTTAAATACCAAATTTGGTTTTTAACGATCTTTTCGTTTTTGAGCTATGCTGCCCACAGACACACACTGAGACAGACGGACACAGGACATTTTTCTAAAAATGATTTTTTTTTTATTCAGGTGGACCCAAAACATGTATTTCCGGTGAAATCTCGGTATCGAATTTTTGGGTGCAATACCTTCTCTGTACACTACGTATCTAGTACGTGTAGAGAAAGTGATAATAAATGGTGTGTTTTGTGTTTAATTGCAGTACCAAAAGTCCTTGAGCCGTCGCCTGCTCATGATTCAGACAAGAAAGCGGCAGAATACACCTGTACCTGCATCCTCTCAGCTTGCGCAAAGGTCGAACCGGATCACAAAAGACGCTATTGAGGACACCGCACCTCCTCGTTCCTTTTTAGGAGCGTTCGTAAAAATGTTATACTAGTATTACTCTGCAAATAAGGCTGTATTCTCAAACTGTACATTGCGAATGATTTGAACTCGTGGTTTCTTTAACCCTTAGTTTTTCTGCAATAGTATACTACATATGTCGTTTTTCCTTTAATTCAAGTTTAGTAAAAATATATGGGAATAGCCTATAACATTATATAAAATAAGAGAGAAAATAGAAATGAAAATAAAATTAGATCCTTTATTAATTTTTTTCTTCCCAATTAAAACCTTAAATTCTTCTATACCAGTTTTCATAATCCTGCCAAATGTACCACCAAAAAAGTGCTTCAAATGGCCATGAGTGATAGGTAATGGTCTGGCCATTCATTCAAAGCAAAAGTTTGCAAGTTCAAATCCAGTGATTCTGATAAAGGACGGGGAGAGCCCAGTAAAATAATCGGTGTGATACTTGGAAGTTAATAGTGTTACATTTGACTGTAGTTATGGGGTTTTACTCTTTTATTTATTTATAAAAATCATACACTTTTTAGGCAAAACTTGTATATATTTTTACAATATAAAACAGTATAGTTGTATAGTTACGCTTAAAACAAGCGGAACTTATAGGTACCGACAGGCAACAAAGGGTTAAACTAACACGTCGCGGTGAAAAATTTAATCCAATCCAATCTCTTAAATATTTTGGCGTTGTTTGGCAGGTAAATTAAAATACCTATTATAAACATTTTAAAAAAGTTCAAAATGAAAACGTTAGGTATTTTTAGTCCAAAAAATCTTATGTGTTCGATTCACATAACGTATCTACATCTCTGAAACAAATTATTATTAATAAGCTTATTCTTATATCTATTTCATACTAATCGAGATAAACATTGGCACAAACGATTTTTACTTTCTCTATACGCACTATGTACGTAGTGTATTGAGAATGTATTGCACTTCACCAAAAAATTTGATACCGAGATTTCACCGGAATTACATGCTTTAGGGTCCCCTGTATCCAAAAAAAGTATTTTCAGAAAAAGGTCCGTGTGTCTGTGAACACGATAACTCAAAAACGAAAAGTCGGTAAAACACCAAACTTGGTATTTAACTTTATTATCTTCCAGGGATGCGACACGAAGATTTTGAGAAAAATCCCCCCACCCCAAACTACCCTTTACATGGAATTTTTTTCGAAAACTTTGATTTTCTAAAAAATGGCTCTAACGATTTTGGTTAAAATATCGTATATTAAAGTTATTTACCTGACAAATAAAATGTATATTTTGAATTTTCTGGGAATAGCCTCTACTTTATTCTAGATGAATTTTTCATAACTACTAAACCGCAAGAGATGGACAAAAACTTAACCCACAAAAAATATAGAGCACGTTAAAACACACAATTTATGTTATATACATTTTTTTTCGTGGAGTTGATCGTTTTTGAGATATTCCTTTTTCTTGGTTTCAGCTTTGAAAAACTTATACTTTTCTCAAACAGGAATTTGTCAACTCCTGTCCAAACAAACAAAAGAACATCAGCCATATAGCAACCAGCTTTTGGCTTTCACTTTAACCTATGGTACTCCCTTATTTCGCTTCTACTTATAATAAAGCAAGAAATAAGACTATTTCTGCTAATTTTTCTCGATTAGCATGAAATAAATAAAATTTAAGCTTATTAACAATAATAATTTACAGAGATATAGAGAAAGTCATGTGAATGGAACACATCAGCTTTTTTACTTAGTTCCTTATAAGCAGAAGGTAAATAAAGGAATACACTAGGCTAAATTGACAGTCTAATGTTTTAAAATGTGGTTGCTATGGGATTGAAATCCGATTTTCTGCGTGGCCACGAATTGACAAGTTCCTGCATGAGAAAAATATAAGTATTTCATTGTGTAGTAAGTTTTGTCTATCTCTTATGGTTTTTCAGTTATGTAAAATTATGTAAAATTCATCCAGAGAATATTCTGCCTTCAGAGACTATTCCCAGAAAATTCAATATATACATTTTATTTGTCATGCAAATATCTTTAGTATCCGCTATTTTAATCAAAATCGTTAGAGCCATTTTTAAGAAAAATAAAAAATTTCGAAAATTTTTCAATGTAAAGGGTATTTGGGGGTGGGGAGATTTTCTCGAAAATCTTCGTGTCACATCCTTAGTAGATATTGAACTTAAATACCAAGTTTGGTATTTAACGAACTTCGTTTTTTAGTTATTCGGCTCATAGACACACCGACTGACAGACAGACACGCAAACCGGACAGTTTTCTAATTTTTTTTTTTTTTTTTTTTGGATTCAAGGGGTCTCAAAACATATTTCCGGTGAAACCTCGGTAACGAATTTTGGCTGTAATACAGTACCTTCTCTACATGTACATAATGTTATTTATATTATAAGTGGCTTAAATAGTCCATTATTTTTGAATGGGATGGTTAGTACACGAGCGCGTAGTATTATTAGAGTCGTCATTACGAGGAATTGAATTTAAGTCGTGACGTAGGTAGTAGTTTGTTCGTTGCTGCGTAACCCCGCCAGAATAAACCGTTTCAATTCTGGTTGTTTAAACTGCACCAAATAAATCAACAAATGAATGAAAGTTGATACGAATTTCCGAAGAAGTTTTAGATTATGCTAAAAGAAACGGTATTTAGATTGTTACCCGGCAATGTCGAAGGGAGACGGAATTTTCATTGTTTAAAGAATGGGGAGCTGCCAAAGGAGTTAAAATAATTTACAATGAAATTAAGTAGTTACTTAATTTCACGATGAAATAAAGACTCATTTTTGTTGTTTCCTAGGATACATGAAATGCATACACGAAGTCTATAGGATAGGATAAAAATATAAATATCTCAAACTTCATAACACCAATTCATTTTTCTGAACCTACAATGATGTGAGTCTCAAATGTAGCTAGTGAATCAGCTGTTTAAAAAATTGTGTGTGTTTTTAAACTTAAAATAGGTAATACCTATTGGATTTTTATTAAATGAGTTAAGTTAAGCCCATAGCAGTTATTTCGCATCAATTTCTGTTTAATAAGCTTCAAAATGTTATAGTACTAATGAGGTCTGTAGCTACTACTTTGTGCTTCAAAAGGGTAAAACCATTGAACATTTTATTTCACGGAGATAGTGAAAAGGACTTTCAACAATGTACTCAGATTAGCAATTTAGGGTGGTACAATATCCTAACTTAAACCCCTTCCGGTAAGATGTGTCATAAATTATACATTTTTACTTTCTCTACACTTACCATGTACATAGTGTATAGAGAAGGTATTGCATTCCACCCATATTTCGATACCGAGATTTCACCGGAAATATATGTTTTAGGGTCCCCTGTATCCAAAAAATGCATTTTCACAAAAAGGTCTGTGTGTGTGTGTGTATGTCCTTGTGTCAGTGTATCCGTGTGTCTGTGAACACGATAACACGAAAACGAAAAGTCGGTAAAATACCAAACTTGGTATTTAGGTTTAGTATCCTCCAGATTTGAGAAAAATCTCCCCACCCCCAACTACCCTTTACATGGAACTTTTTTCGAAAATTTTGATTTTCTCAAAAATGGCTCAAACGATTTTGATTAAAATATCGTATCTTAAAGCTATTTACCTGACGAATAAAATGTATATCTTGAATTTTCTTGGAGTAGCCTTTGAAGACTACTTATTCTGGATGAATTTTACGGAATTTTGCATAACTGCTAAAGCGTAAGAAATAAACAAAAACTTACCCCACAAAAAATGTAGAGTAAATTAAAACACAATTTATGTCATATACATTTTTTTCGCAGAGTTGATCGTTTTTGAGATAGTCCTTGTTTCTGGTTTCAGCTTTGAAAAACATATTTGTCTCATACAGGAGTTTGTCAACTCCTATCCTTACAAAGGAACTTCAGTTATATAGCAACCAGCTTTTGACTAACAGTTTAACCTATGGTACCCTCTTATTTCGCTTCTGCTTACAAGGAAGCAAGTAATATGACTATTCCTGTTAATTTTTTCTCGATTAGAATGAAGCAAATAGAAGCATAAGCTTTTTAATAATATCTTTGCAAAGATGTAGAGAAAGTCATGTGAGTTTAACACATCAGATTTTTAAAAGCAGAAAGAGTGTGCTATTATATGTCAAAATATATTTATAAAATTGAAAATATGAAGAAAAAATCACCACTTCCAACGTGCTTTAAGTTCATTGAATATTGTAATAATAATAGTAGTAATAATAATAATAATAATAATTATTATTATAATAATTGTAATAATGACAATAATAATGATGATGATGATAATAATAATAATAATAATAATAATAATAATAATAATAATAATAATAATAATAATAATAATAATAATAATAATAAAATACAAACCGTGATGAGCCGTATGGTATTCATATACGTCGGAGTGTATGGAAACGATTATATTCATAAAAACAAGGAACGAGGAAGGATAACTTACTGTTAATGCAAAATTGTGCAAGAAAATGAGATGCGATCAATTGCGTATAGCCAGGGCGCGGTTGACTAGACACCAAATGTCGCATAGCTAGTCGATTGTTTACAAATGACAGCAAGTCTTTCATAACTTGGACCTGATCCAATCAGCAAAGAGTCGCAGTCCAATTAACACAGCACGCCAAATAAGAATGCAATCCCTGCCACCCTTTGTTATAATAAGTGTTAAAAAATCTGATGTGTTCCATTGACACGACTTTCTCTACATCTCTGCAACACATATTAAAAAGCTTATTCTTCGATTTACTTTATGCTAATCAAAAACATTAGCAGAAATATTCTTATTACTTGTTTCCTTGTAAGTAGGAGCGAAATAAGGGAGTACCATAAGTTAAATGGATAGCTAAAAGCCGGTTGGTATGTGACTGAAGTTCCTTTGTTTGCATGGACAGGGGTTGACAGGGCTTGTATGAGAAAAGTATGAGTCTTTCAAAGCTGAAACCAATAACAAAGAATATCTCAAAAACGATCAACTCCACGAGAAAAAAGTGTATAACATAAATAGTGTGCTTTAACGTGCTGTATATTGTTCGCGTGTTAAGATTTTGTCCATTTTTTTTACGGTTTAGCAATTATGCAAAATTCCGTAAAATCCATCCAAAATAAAGTAGTTTTCAGAGGCTATTCCAAAAAAAATTCAAGATATACATTTTGTTTGTCAGGTAAATAACTTTAATATAGATATTTTAATCAAAATCGTTAGAGCCATTTTTGAGAAAACTAAAATTTTTGAAAAAAAGTTCCCTGTAAAGGGTAGTTGAGGGTAAGGAGATTTTCTTGAAAATATTCGTGTCGCATCCTTGGAATATAGCAAACCTAAATACCAAGTTTGGTTTGTAACGGACTGTTCGTTTTGAGATATGCTGCCCAAAGACACACACACACACACGCGCGCGCGCACGCACAAGTACACACAGACACACATGGCAATTTTTCTAAAAGTGTTTTTTTTTTTTTTTTGGATTCAGGGGGTCTCTAAACATGTATTTCCGGTGAAATCTTGATATCGAATTTTTGGGTGCATTACAATAGTTTCTCTTTACACTATGTACATAGTACGTGTAGAGAAAGTAAAAATTAACTGTATTTGTGAAGACAGTTTAGCTCAACTATTAAAGCGTCAATGCAATGGCAGACGTCATGGATGGGGTGCAGTATTCGGGAGTGAGACGTGCTCAGCGACCTGGAGCCGCTACTTCTCCATCAAGTAGCTCCTCAATTGGCCCCCAGGGACCTCACGAGGCTGAGTGCACCCCGCTCCAGATCTCCCAGTGGGGGAAAAGTCCCCACGCCGTTACTGGGAATCGAACCCAGGTCTCCCGCTTGCCAAGCAGCAACGCTAAGGAGACGACCTGTAACATGAAAACTTGTCCATAATCATCTGTGCAATAATTCAATATCAATTATTGTGCCAGAACTTAAATCCATAAATGAGTAAATTAAATATTTCGTTGAAAATCCAGAAGAAACATTATAGTCATCCCCTGGTAGCCACATACCATACCATTTCTTATGGATAGTAAACATTTTGCTCTTCCCTGATTGTTACATTTTCTAACGATAGGTTTAAGAACAATTTTGTTATACACAGGTCGTGGAAATACAAACATGTGTGATTTACAGAATGACTGAAACTGTTCAAATAATACTCTAGGACGTATCAAGATATCTGCTACAGTTACAGCACCTTCTGGTTCCTTCACTGAGACATTCAAGTAGAGGACCATCCAGAAAGTGATAGATGATTTGGCACAACTAGATAATAACGAAAGTTATCAACACAACACTTTATTTACAAACTTTCCACACCTTACTCTATTTTCCAACGTAATCGTCATTGGTATCAAGGTGTTTATTGTCACTTGGTACCACTTTTTCAATGCAGATGTTATACTTTGCTACCGTCAAAGAACTTATTCGTTTTTTTTAATGTACAAAATATTCGGTTAATCGAATTTTATAGACAAATAACGCAAATGTATGGTGATAATACAATGAACGTGTGAAATGGAGCATAATTTACGAGTAATCTAAGTGTGGCGGGAGGTCAGGTTCTTCACCTTCTGCAGTGTTCTCAGCTCCGTCGTTGAGGAAGATTTCACTCCCAGTACCTAACTAATCATATTTCAGGGGTTTTGTGGGTGAGGTGAATATTAAATACACTGCAGTTTCCCTTACTACTTGAATTTATTATATCACAGGTTTAACGGGCGGCTAACTTGTTTCCTTACAAGAGATGTTACAAATAAATACCTTCCCACCAGTTAAATTAATAATCAGCAGTCTAATCTAACCATCTGCACATCGCTCCCCCACCACTTAAGCACAACACAATGTAAATGTAACTGTGTACTTCACGAGTAAGATTCAGAGTAACCACATAAGATATGCCATCTCTTATGTACCGAATACTGGGTGACGCCAATTTTCGCGCCATAAAATGTAACAGTATCTCTGATTGATTCCTTGTTAGCATCACTTCACATGTTATGAAAATAAATTTTTGCCAAATTTTGACGTAATAGCGTCCACATGACGCGTTTGGGAAAACCCAATGCTTCCTTCTCACATTAACTCCTGCTTGCTTTGCCTATTTCTCCAATTCCCTATGCTACTTGGAGGACAAGTCGCTATTCCTATCTCACTTATTTCTAGGTCTGTTTTTTTTTTTTTTTCTATCTTACATTCTTTAACCTAAACCCTGTGCTCATTAGCAAATGGTAGTTGGTGGATTGTTAGCTGGAATTAAGCTAGCTCGACTTGCCTTAATTACCTAAGTTACAATAACTCGCTTTCATGCCAATTTCTACCCTTAAATATTCACAACTATTTTACATTGCTTTCTATAAGCTTGTAATATTATGTACAATTTCCCTTTTTATATGTTTTGTGAGCATTTGGTATATGCTCCTACACAAGGATGAACCAGTGTATACGAAAAAGACCGGAATGGAAATTTATCAATCGCTGAGGAGTTGAAAGCAAACGTTGACAAAAGAATTAAGAAAAATCGATGTTTCACTTGATGACTTTTTGGATGGAAAAGATTTCCCAGCCACGAAGACCTCAAAGTGACAGTGACATCTTGGCTCAGATCTTTAGCGGTGAAACAGTACATCATCTGCGTTAACAATCCGGTACCAAGTGACAATACATATCTTGATAGCAATGACGATTACGTTGAAACATAGAATAAGGTACTGCAACTTTGTAAACAAAGTTTTGTGTTGATATCTTTCGTTATATAGTTATGCCATATCATCTGTCACTTTCTGGATGACCCTCGTAAATACATTTCCACACTCATAGAGTGTTGCAACACATAACGTACTGCCTCTAATCAGAATTTGTAGTACTTAATTTATACGCTTTATATTTAAAGACCATCGGACGCACTTGGTTCTTAAAAGTTATTATTTCAAATATCATGCTCTAGACAACTATCTCAAGTTTCCTTATCAGTCAGCTTCAAATTCAAGATATGTTTTCATAATTGCTATATCTAGCTCATTTGCATGTCTACACAGTTTGTCCCCGCATTTATATTATTGGAACTTTCACTAAATAAAGAATACTTACTAATTAATGTTGTTGCGGATAATATTTTTACAATATTAGAATCACGTGTAATAAGTTCTGAAACGGTATATACGATTCTTTCTTTCCTTATACGGCAGTGACACAATTTTATTTATACAGGGTGATTATATACAGCTGACACATTTCTTTCATTAATTGTTTCAAAACGTGTTATCCTAGTAACAACTTATTACACCCAAATTGTAGAGGAATTTTGGGAGATTATTTACCTCTATAACAAATGTTGAAAATGTGTTCCATCCTGCACGTCGTTCCATGTTACTGGCCACTCATTGGAGGACTCTGTTGTCAATAGCTTGAATCTCCTTTGTGATGTTGTGCTTCAGATCGTCAAATGTCTGGGGATGTAGCGTAAAGCCTGTCTTTTAAGTAACCTCATAGAAAGAAGTCCGGCGATGTCAAATCTGGAGATCTAGGTGGCCACAGGTTCCTGGAAATTATCCGGTCGTCAAAGAAACTTGCGAGTAGGTTCATGGATTCATTTGATGTATGGCATGTAGCGCCATCTTGCTGAAAATATCATTGACTCAGCTCTACATCGTCCAGTTATCGTAAAAATGACTTAATATAAGTTAAATATCTGCGCACTGGTGACAGGAATCAAAACTCCTGCGCATCTTGTGGGAAGGAATTGTAACTCCAGAACATTCTGCTTAATTTGGTGCTAAAATTGTGTCATTGAATGCATTTTCAATAGAATAATTAAAGAAAGAAATATGTCAGTTCTACATAAATCACTCTGTAGATTGAATAACTGATGAGGTGCAGAAGAAGGAGAAGACTGCAGCCTTGGAGCAGAAAGTGTTACATAATGTAGGAGCATAATTAACGAATTCATCTAAATACCTGTTCTTTTAGGTTAGCAGAGTGGGGCAAACACTGTTCTGCTGCAGGCGAAATGTTAATGCTTGGTTTGCAGCGATATGCGCGAATCTGTTGCACCTTTCGTCATCATACCGGCAGGTACTTTGCACGAAATAAAGTGGGTCACGTGACTGGTGAGATAGGTACTCACGCTAATTGAAACACGAATATACATTAAATTTGTACTGGGGTTAAAAACTTGTCTGAGGGAATAAAGAATCAGACTGAAAAATGTCATGTCGTAGCCGTTTGAACCATGGATCTCCACTTTCCATCCAGTTGCTCTAACCAGATGAGCTAGCGCGGCAGCATACCAGTACAACATTAAATTCCCCAAGAATCTTTCACCGGCATGTTGTCATAACTAGAGTAACCAGAAGATCCATAGTTCAGTCTGAATTCTAACTTTGCGCTCTTAGTGTTGCACACGGCTTGTATTAAAGGATACTTATTAATTACTTCTTCTTCTTCTTCTTCTTCTCCTCCTCCTCCTTATGCCCTTTCGAGCATCTGGTTTCCTCAGCCTGTCATTATTCAATTCCTATATTTTGTCCTATCCTTAGATGTTTGACTTCCCTCAAAGACTTTCCCTTCTTATTCACTATTTACTCCTAATTGCTCCTCTTCTTTCTTCCCTTCTGGCCGACCCATAACTGTTTCGGTTTCCTGCTCTCGTCCATGTTATGTGTCGAAACCATCTTAAAAAATCTGATGACTTTCTCTAGCTACTAAACAAACAAACTTCTTACAAAAGGTAATTCTTCTTTCAACACCATGCTAATCGAGATAAACATTAGCAAAAGTGTATTACTTAGTTCCTTATAAGTAGAATGGAACTAAGGGAATGCACTAGGGTAAAGTGATAGTCAAATGTTTTAAAAGCTGTCGTTATGCGATTGTCATTGCAAATCGTTTATTTGCTTGGCCAGGAGTAGAACAAAAGAAACACAGACACTCCCTGAGAAAAGTATTAGTACTTCACAACTGAAACTAATACAAGGAATACCTCGAAAACGGTAAGCTCCACGAAAAAAATGTATGTGGCATAACTTGTGTATTTTAACAAGATTTACATTTTTATAAGGTAAGGTTTTGTCTACCTCTTACGGTTTACTACTTATGTCAAATTAAGCAAAATTCATCCAGAATAAACAGATCTTTAGAAGCTATTCCCAGAAAATTCAAGATAGAAATGGCTTTAATATGTGGTATTTTAATCAAAATCGTTACAGCCATTTTTAAGAAAGCGATTTTCGAAAATTTCTCCATGCAAAAGGTACTTAGGGGTGGGGGTATTTCCTTGAAAATCTTCGTGTCGTATCCTTGGAAGATACCAATCTTAAATATCAAGTTTGGTATTTAACCGTCTTTTCGTTCTTGAGTTATGCTGTCCACAGACACACAAACATACACACACCACACGGACCTGCTTCTGAAAATGCTTTTTTTTAGACTCAAGGGGTCCTAAAACATGTATTATCGCTGAAATCTCGACATAGAATTTTTGGGTGGAATACAATACTTTTCTATCCCCTATGTACATTGTACATACGAGGTTAGAGAAAGTAAAACATTTGTCTCTATCTTTTTACTTTCTCTACACGAACTATGTACGTTGTGGATAGAGAAGGTATTACTTTCCTCGCAAAATTCGATACCGTGATTTGACCGCAAATAGATGTTTAAGGGTCCCCTGTATCCAAAACAGGTACCTACTTTCAGAAAAAGGTTCGTGTACCTGTGAACATAATAACTCAAAAACGAAAAGTCGGTAAAATACCAAACTTGATATTTAAGTTTAGTATCTTCCAAGTATGGGACACGAAGATTTTCAAGAAAATCCCACCACCACAATGGAAATATTTTCGAAAATTTTGATTTTCTCAAAAATGGCTCTAACGATGTTGTTTAAAATCCCGTTTATTAAAGCTATTTACATTCCAAATAAAATGTATATCTTGAATTTTCTGGGAATAACCTATGAAGATCCTTCTACTCTGGATGATTTTTGGCTAATTTTGCTTAACTGCTAAACCGTAAGTGGTAGGCAAAAACTTACTTCACAAAACATGTAGACCTGGTTAAAACACACAATTTATGTCCTTTACATTTTTTTTCTTTTTTTGTGGAGGTAACTGTTTCCGAGATATTCCTTGTTAGATGTTGGTTTCAATTGTAAAATACTTATACTTTTCTCAGACAGGAAGTGTCTATTTTCTTTTGCTCGACTCCTGGCCAAGCTGAGAAGCGATTTGCAATAACAATGACAAACGGCAGCTTTTAAAACATTTGACTATTACTTTAGCCTAGAGCATTCCTTTAGTTCCTTTATATTGATTAGGGACTAAGTAATAAGAACATTCTGTTAATGTTTATCTCGATTAGCATGGTGTAGAAAGAAGAATCATATTTTGTAAGAAGCTTGTTTGTAGAGTAGCTAGAGAAAGTCATGTGAGTGTAACACATCAGATTTTTTTTTTTTTTTATTACTGGTTCTTCATTAAGGATATTCCTTATTTGACAGTTTCTTATCCTGTTCCTTCTGGTTTTCCCTATAAATATTTAATTGCTGTACTTTCATATTTCGACAATATTGTCCAGATTTCTGAGTCATAAACAAGTGTTGGGAGATCCTCTTATATATTAGCAGTTTTGTAACATTGTTAATTTCCTTTTCTACTTTCTCTACACGTAACTATGTACTTAGTGTATAGAGAAGGTATAGTATTGCACCCAAAATTCGATACAGAGATTTCACCGGAAATACATGTTTTGGGTCATCCTGAATCCCAAAAAAGTAAGTTTAGAAACAAGTCCGTGTATGTGTGTGTGTGTGTCTGTCAGTCAGTCAGTCAGTCAGTCAGTCTGTCTGTCTGTGGACAACATAGCTCAAAAACGAAAAGACCCTTGAATACCAAACTTGGTATTTAATTTTGGTATCTTCCGAGGATGTGACACGAAGATTTTCAAGAAAACTACCCTTTCTTTACATGCAAAAAAAAATTCGAACATTTTCATTTTATGAAAATAGGCTCTAACGATTTTGATTAAAATCTTTTATATTAAACATATTTACATGCCAAATAAAATGTATATCTTGATTTTTTTGGGAATAGCCTTTAAATACCTCTTTATTCTGGATGATTTTTATTGAATTTTGCATAACTGGTAAACCGTAAGAGATAGACTAAATATTACAACACAAAACATGTACATTACGTTAAAACACACAATTTATATTATATACTTTTTTCATGGCACTGATCCTTTTTTAGACATTCCTGTTATTGGTTTCAGCTTTCAAAACGTATACTTTTCTCATACAGGAATTTGTCAACTCTTGTCCATACAAACAAAGGAACATCAGTCACATAGCAACCAGCTTTTGACTTCACTTTAACCTATGGTACTCCCTTATTTCGCTTCTACTTACAAGGAAGCAAGAAATAAGACTATTTCTGCTAATTTTTTCTCGATTATGATGAGGTTAATAGAATCATAAGCTTTTTAACAATAATTTGTTGCAGAGATGTAGAGAAAGTTATGTGAATGGAACACATCAGATTTTTCCTATTAGTGTTTGATTGATTTGGTAATAGATTTGGTTTGCCTTATTTATTCTATGTTATTAATTACCGAGACTGAGAATTTTTACATCTGTAAAGTAGAGCAACAGTAAAATGTAATTAAGAGGCTTTTGGGGATAAAATATGTTGGGGCCTATTAAGCCAAAACATTTTTCACTTTTTTACTTTCCCTAAAAGTACTTTACACATAGCGTATAGAGACGGTATTGCATTCCACCCAAAAATGCCAGAAATAGACGTTTTAGATTCCCTTGTATCCAAAAAAGCATTTTTAGAAAAATATCTTAGAGTGTGTTTGTGTATGTGTGTGTGTGTGTGTGTGTGTGTGTGTGTGGGTGTGGGTGTGCGTCCGTGTGTCTGTGAAAACGATAACTCAAAAACGAAGAGTCGTTAAAATACCAAACTTGGTATTTGAGTTTAGTATCTTCCAAGGATGCAACACGAAAAGTTTGAAGAAAATCCCCCAACCCTAAACTACCTTTTACATAGAAAAAATTTCGAAGATTTTGATTTTCTCAAAGATGGCTCTAGCGATTTTGATTAAATATTAAAGATATTTACAACAAATAAAATGTATAACTTGAGTTTTCTGTGAGTAGCCTCTGATTACCTCTTTATTCTAGATGAATTTTGCTGGATTTTGCACAACTAGTAAACCGTAAGAAATAGATAAAATGTTACTACTCAAAATATAGTTCTCGTTAAAACACACGATTTGTATCAATATACATTTTTTTTTCGTGGAATTGACAATTTTTGAGATATAGCTTGTTATTGGCCTCAGTTTTAAAATACTTAAACTTTTCACATATGGGAATTTGTCAACTCCTGGTAATGCAAAGAAACGGATTTCATCCATATGGTAACCAGCTTTTAAAATAGTTGACTATCGTTTTAGCCTGGTGTATTCCATTATTTCCCTTCTACTTACAAGAAAGCATTTCCGCTAATATTTATCTTGATTAGCATGAAGTAGATAGAAGTGTAAGCTTTTTAAGAATACTTAGTTACAGCTATGTAGGGAAAGTCATGTAATGGAACACATAAAGCCGATGTCCCACGGTCAAATGTTTTAGTCCAATACTCTTCAAACTACAAATTGGATCGTGGGACATCGGATAATTTCATTGTGTACAATTTCCGTCCTATCTTTTGTTCCAATTCCAGTTTGCTACAACAGGATACAGTGGTTTCTAATTTTTGGTCCAAACGTATGAAATCAACCAATGAGCGACCTGGTGGTAATGACGAAATAAGATGGCAGCTAGCGCTGGGTTTTCCTTCCCGCCAACGTGATTGTATGAAACTTTGCTGTATCTTGTAGACTTTGTCCTAAACAATAGGGTTATAGTAGCTGAACTGCGGCAGAGATTTATGAAATAATGGCTCGGGTATTTATTACCCCTGCAAATGTATTTTATCGGGTCCATTTGTACCTAACCTTCTTTTCTCAACAGAATATAAAAACGCTACCTTTGATTTGCTGGTGTGGACTGCTTCATAGTTGTGTCTTGGCGAGTGATTTTTGCCTCACTAAGGACAGCAGGTTTCCAAACAAATTTTTGTCAATTCTAAGGAAGTTAAAATAATTTATAGAGTCAGAAACGAGTTCATTTTGCAGCATATGTAGTACACCTCTTCCTTGGTCTACATTCCTACGTTCCAGCCATGGTCTAGCCCACCAACGCCTCTTTATTGATTTTTTTCTTTCTATTATAATATGCTCTTGCAATATATAGCTTGCGACAGCGAACGTAAATAATCGTGGATCAGCAACCTCCACCATTTTCTATCAACTGTTCATGTGCATGCGAGAAATGTTTGGACCAATACACACTCCCGTGGGAATGGTACAGAGAAATTGTACACAACGTTCACGTTGTATAAAAAAATTTGGACCAAATTTTGACCGTCGGACATAGGCTTAAAATATTTTATATACGTTCTATAAAATTTCAGGTCCTATAGGGATATCAGAGCAGCCAGTAGTTCCTGGCCATACTTGGCAGTATGTAGGGGAAGGTTTGAGAATATAGAATACTGCCTCTCCTCGTAGCATCGTGCGTTGTCCTATGTCAGCAGGCGTAGGCAGGAGAAGATTGATGTGTTCCATTCACACGACTTTCTCTACACCTCTACAACAAATTATTGTTAAAGAGCTTGTGCTTCTATTTAATTCATGCTAATCGAGAAAGAATTAGCAGAAATAGTCTTATTACTCGCTTCCTTATCAGTAGAAGCGAAATAAGGTGGTATCATAGGTTAAACAACTATGCTAAATTCCGTAAAATTCATCCAGAAAAAAGTAGTCTTCAGAGGCTATTCCCAGAAAATTCAAGATATATATTTTATTTTTCATTTATCTTAATATATATATTAATATCTTTATTATACGGTATTTTAATCAAAATCTTCAGAGCCATTTTTTAGAAAATCAAAAATTTAAAAAAAAATTCCATATAAAGGGTAGTTTGGGGTGGGAGGATTTTTCTCAAAATCTTCGTGTCGCATCCCTGGAAGAAACTAAAGTTAAACACCAATTTTTGTATTTTACCCACTTTTCGTGTTTGAGTTATTGTGTTCTAAGACACATGGACACACACAGACCTTTTTCTGAAAATGCTTTTTTTTGGATACAGGGGACCCTAAAACATATATACACCCAAAAATGCGATACCGAGATTATTTTAACTACGTCATGCTAATCTACGTAAATATTAGCAGAATTTGTGTTATTACTTGCTTCCTGGTAAGTAGAAAGGAAATAAGGACATATATCAGGCGCTAAAGCGATAGTCAAATATTTTAAAAGACGGTCCCATATGAGACAATTGAGGCTCGGTTCGGTTTGTATAGTCACGCTTGAGAAAAGTTAATTAGTTTTAAATTGAAACCAATAACAATGAATATCTCGAAAACGGCCGACTCTACAAGAAAAACGTATATGACACAATTTATGTGTTTTAACAAGATCTGCATTTTTATGTGGTAAGTTTTTGTCTAACTCTTACGGTTTAACTGTCATACAAAATTCTGCAAGACTCAGTCAGAATAAAGAGCTCTTCAGAGTCAATTCCCAGAAAATTTAAAACAGACATTTTGTTTGTAATGGAATGTCTTTAATATAAGGTATTTTAGTCAAAGTCGTTAGAGCCATTTTTGAGAAAATAAGAATTTTAGAAAAATGTTGCATGTAAAGGTTAGTTGGGGGTGGGGGATATTTTTGAGAATGTTCGCGTCGCATCCTTGGAAGATACTAAACTAAAATAACAAGTTTGGTATTTAACGGACTTTTTGTTTTTGAGCTATTGTCCACAGACACACAGACACACACGGACCTTTTCCTAAAAATGCTTTTTTCGGACTCAGGGTACCTCAAAACATATATTTAAGTTGAAATCTCGGTATCAAATTTTTGGGTGCAATACAATACCTTCTCTGTCCTCTATGTACACTGTACATACGGGCTAGAGAAAGAAAAAAAAACTATTCCATCTTTGATCTGTGCAGAAGGAATGGGCAAACGGCCTTTACTTCCTGGATGACCACCGAGTATTGTAACCATGGTATTTATGAATTAATGTAATTATTCTTTTCTAAAAGCTGGGATAATAAATTATCTCCGCAAGCATTAAATAGATCTGACGTAGATGACTGAAAGGGAACTCAATTTCTAGTACTGTGCTCTCCAAATGGATCGTCTCCTTATCGCGGTGGTAGCGCGCCTGTTTGCCAAGCGGGAGACCTGGTCCGGGGTGCACTCAGCCTCTTCAGGTCCCTGCAGGACCAATTGAAGAGCTACTTTATTGCGAAGTAGCGGCTCCACAGCGAGAAAACCGGCCGGGAGAGACTCAAGGCACTGATCACGTCTTGCCCTCCAGCACTGCACCCCATTCTTGTCGCCTTCAGGCCGAGATGGAGGATGCAGCGGCCGGACGGTAGGCCTTGGTCCCTTGCGGACTGTTGTACCAAGTGCTCTCCAAACTTGGGTAACGAAACAGACTAGCTCTCCTAACCGAGGCATACCGTGAAGAACGAGATCTTCCAGTTGCAGACGCAAATCCATGAAATAGCACAGAACACATTGTAGCAAAGATAGCTACTAGTCACATGACTATCTGGAGAATTTTATATGAAAATCCTCTACACCCCAACATCTTCAGGTGTTCAAGGATTAAATGTGACGGACTTTAAATCCAGAATAACCTACTCGTCGCATGAAACAGAATTGTGTTGTGTTCATGAATAGGGATAGCATCTTGGGGATCAATAGCGGGACACAAGTGGATACCAGTTGCATACCTACCGAGTAGAGACCGACCTGCATTGGCGACTGCACGTGCCGCATGTAAACAACCTGAAGTAACGCGTTGGAGAACGTAGCTCGACGCAGCAGTATACTATGCTGTATATTACAATACTGTTTTACAGCTAATTAATACCTTTGATGAGAGTACATGCTCTTCAATTAAATATTGTAAAATCTCTTGCTTTAAATGGATTGCATGAAGATTTGCAATTCATACACAAGAACTTGGGAGATATATCGACGACAATAACACACATTTGGAAACATCAAACATTAAAATGCCTCAAGCATTGAAGGCTGTCGATGAACTTGTGCAAGCAATTAATCAGAGATCAGTGACACCTACTTTAGACAGTGTGAAAAATAAAGTGAGGACAGTATTTGGAAAGAATGTCGTATTTTCAATAATGCGTAAAATACGAAATATGCTACGGAAATAATTGCTGATGGAGTATTTTACACAGTAGTCGATGATGTGTCCTGTTTCTGTTTTGCTCCAATCACATTTTATGATGTGGAGCGAAATTTTTCACAATATAAAACTATCTACGTGCCAATCGAAGACGATTCACATTTGAGGCGTTACGAATGTATGTTGTTGTGTATTGTAATCTATGTACCTGGAGAGAGAAAAAAACGGATAATGATGCTAATGACCTTGTTGCACAACAGTATTGAATGTTTGTAAATATTAAAATTGTTAGTTCCCGTAAATCAGAGGTATTTATGTTTCCAACCTCAATTGCCTTCCACTGGTAATGAAAACATCACAGTCTGCCATGCAACCACTGCCCCATTTTCCTCCTATTGGTACCACTATATACACTGTTGTCAACATATCACAACTATATACCATGCTGCGCTAACTTAGATTCTGTTCCGCTATCGAATGAATTCCTTAACGTGCACCCTGTTCACTGATGGGGTTGGGTTCGTTTGCGACAGTATCTTCAATTTTCTGGGCCTATGAAAATCCTCATGAAGTACTGCAGTAGAGACACCAACAGAGGTTCTGTCTAAACGTTTGGGGTGGACTCATTCACGATCACCTTAAAACTTAACTCCATGGCTCAACAGTCTGCAAAGGATCAAGGCCTACCTCCCGGCTGCTGCATGAATGGGGTGTAGTGCCGGAGGGTGGGACATGATCAGCGCCTCGAATCCCTTCCGACCGGTTAATGCAGTCTTCTCGATCTGGAGCAGCTACTTCTCAAACAAGCAGTTCCTCAATTGGCCCCACAGGGACCTCACGAAGCTGAGTGAACCCATGCCGGTACCGGGAATCGAACCCAGGTCTCCCACTTGGCAAGTGCCGCGCTACCACCGCGCTGAGCAGACTACCCCAAGATCACCTTATTGAGCCCTATTTCTTTTCGCAGCTGAATGTAGAGACATGTATATAAAGGTACACTTTCTCAAAAAAGAGTCACATATTTTAATTGATGTGTCTCTGAACGTTATCCAAAGAACTTGGTTTTACACTATGGTGCACCAGATCATTTCATTGGATAGTGATAATTTCTTGAATTGTACATTTTCACATAGATGGATAGGTCGCGGGGGCTGCATTGCAGGGCCTGCACTAAGTTCTGATTTGAATCTAATGAGTGTCTTCGTCAGGGGACACTTAAAATCCCTGATTTAAGCGACTGCTCTACCGGATATTGACACAGAGAGAACGTTTCTTCGCTGGCTTTAACCAAATATGAGTTTACTAGAGAGTGCGGGATACTGTGGAACAGACTAAGGGCGTACATTGCAGGAGGAAACCATTTTGAGCAATACCTGCAACCTTCAACTTTGTCTTCTAACTCAGCAAAATTATTTTTCAGACCCTTGCTTATATGATATTCTTACTTTCTCTACACGTACTATGTGCATAGTATATACAGAAGATATTGTATTACACCCAAAAATTCGATAGCGAGATTCCACCGGAAATACAAGTTTTGGGTTTCCCGAATCCAAAAAAAAAAGCATTTTTAGCAAAAGATCAGAGTGTGTGCGTGTCTGTGAAAGCATAGCTCAAAAATGAAACTTGGTGTTTAAGTTTGGTATCTTCCAAGGATGCGACACGATGATTTTCAAGAAAATTCCCCCACCCCTAACTACTCTTTACTAGGAGCATTTTTAAAAATGTTGATTTTCTCAAAAATATATTGATTAAAATAGTTCATGTTTAAGATATTTTTATGACAAACGAAATGTACATCTTGAATTTCCCGGGAATAGGATCTGAAGACCTCTTCATTCTGGTACATTTTTATACAATTGGAAAACCGTAAAAGATATACAAAAACTTACTACACAAACGATGTAGATCTCATTAAAACAAACAACTTATGTTACATATATTTGTTTTGTACAGAGTTAACCATTCTTGAGATATTCCAGATTATTAGTTTCAATTTTAATCACTTAAACCTTTCTCAAACTGGAAGATATCTTTCTTCTCGTTTCTCATTTGTTTATCCCTCGCAAACGAAGAGATTGTGGAATTTCAATTGTTTCACATAGCGACCGGCGTTTAAAGGATGAGACTATCGCTTCAGCCTGTGCATTTTATTACTTCCTTTCTATTTACAAGGAAGCTGTAATATTACTAATTCTGCTTACGTTTATCTCGATTAGCATGATGTAGATCAGTGTTTCCCAACCTTTTGAAGTTCACGGCACCCTTGGGAATAACATTAAACACCAGGGGCACCCTTCCTTGAATTAAAAGAAAATTAATATGTTAATTTATTGAAATATTATATAATAATAACGTACACCGTAACATAATACAGTAAACTTTACTACAATCACTGAGTAAAAATACATCAATAAATTTTGTTCGATTAATGATTAATGTGAAACTTGTGATTGATGCTTAGAGCACAGATATGTGATGTCGGGTCTTACAGTTGACAGTGAAACACGCAAATCATCCTCAAGGTTATTCAGTCTATTTCCTGCTTTGCCTTTTATTGTCACCATAGCAGAGAAGGCTTGCTCGCATAGATAGGATGTTGAAAAGGGCAAAAGTGCGTTAATTGCTTTCTTCATTAGGTTAGGGTACTCCTCTCTCCGTTGAAGCCAAAAACTAGCCACCGACGCCTCACTTTTGGTGAGCTTACCTTTGAGTGTGGAATCAGCGCAAAGATCAGTAAATTCATCTCGTTCGCAAGCAGTGAAATCTATTTCCTCTGCACTATCTACGAAATCAAATGGTGAGACAACCCAGTCGAGATTCGTAGTGGAAATAGTTGGAAAGTACGCATCTATTGCATCTTGCAATCTTGATAAGTGATCACAAATGCGGTCTTTCAGTTTACCCAGATCTTTATCTCCTGCCACATTAAGAAGAGTTGGAAAGTTCGACAAATCTCTTTTTGAACTGCAGACATCCAAGAACTAAGTTTTCTTTTAAAACCTTTCATTTTATTGGTTGAGGAGATTATTGTTTCATGTCGACCCTGCATCGAAACATTCAGTTCATTCAGCTTATGAAAAATATCTGCCAGATACGACAGTTCAAAACACCAAGAATCACTTAGTAAGAGCTCATGAAATGTGTCTTGATTTTCATCCTTAAAAAAAGTTTTTAGCTGTTCTTTAAGTTCGAGAAACCGGTTCAATACACGATCCCGCGACAACCACCTTACTTCTGTGTGAAGTAACAAAGAGGTATGAGCTGCATCCGTTACGCGACATAACTGTTCAAAAATTCTGCACTTTAAAGGTCGAGACTTCATATAGTTCACCATTTTCACAACTTGGTTAAACACTTCAGCAAAATCTTCATTACACGCTTTCACGACTAATACCTATTTATGCAGAAAACAGTGAGTTATAATAATGGATGGATTTTCATTGAGAGCTTTGGCAGTAAAACCTTTAATTTTCCCAGACATAGATGGTGCACCATCTGTACATATACCACAACAGTCTTTCCATGAAAGATCATGGTCATTGAGATAGGAATTAATAGAAACGAAAATATCATGGCCTGTGGTTGTAGTCTCCAGCGGTCTACAGAACAGAAACTATTCACTAATATCTTTTTCATCAATATATCTGACAAAACCAAGGAGTTGCGGTTTGTCACTAATATCGAGACTCTCATCTACTTGCAAAGCAAATGTTCTATAAGTTTTTATTTTCTCCGTGACTTGTTCGTTGATATTGCATGACATTTCAGATATCCTGCGGCTGATTGTGATGTTGGACAGAGGAACTTTCAAAATTTGATTAGCTGCTCCTTGGCCAATTATTGTGGAAACTATAACTTGACATGCAGGGCCAATGATTTCCTCTCCAAGAGTATGAGGTTTCTTTTTTTTAGCTATCAGTTCTACTACTTTAAATGAGGCTTCAAGAGCAGTATCACCTATGGTCATTCTCTTTACCATTCGCACAGCTGTTTTCTTCTCCCCTTCTAATATATGTGAAAAATACATTACACTTTTCTGTGACACACTAGGATGCTTTGTTGTAAGATGCCGCTTCAGTTTGCTAGGTACCATGGCCTCGTTGCTAAGTGTTTTGCCACGAACTAAACACACAGGGATAGGGTTTTCCTCGTTGTTATTCCACTTAAATCCATACGCTAAGTAACTGTCCTGTTATGTTCTTTTCTTTCGTTTGTCTTCTTAATGTGGTGAATTCGACGGTCCGGGAGAAACTGTAAGATTTGGCTTCTTAAAGCAAGCAGTAGGAGCCGACTGTTCACTTTCACTGTCCTGGCGTTTACGTTTAACAATGAACTTATCCATAGCTAAACACTATGAATCAACGCGAGGAAGACAACTGAAAGCGACAAGCGGCGTACACTTTTATATATTCATGTCGAAGTCTCGGAATTTTCGTGAGGAAGCGAGTAGTCTCGGGAATGTTCGGCAAAGTATAGCTGTAAAGCCATCTGTGGGATACTAGTATAACTGAATTATTGAAATGAATCGACCAATATCACCATCTGCCGTGCATGAGAGTAATTGATTTGACTTATTTTATTTCAAGACCTTACAAGACTTAAGGCTTCAGTAGCAGGTATTTTTTTTATTGTTTATCTCAATATCTCGCGGCACCCCTTAGCCAATCACACGGCACCCTAGGGTGCCGGGGCACACCGGTTGGGAACCGTTGATGTAGATAAAAGAACAATATTTTGGATAAAAGGTTTGTTTACCGAACTGCTAGAGGACATTATGTGAATGGAACACATTAGATTTTTCCCTACTACTTATAAGGAACCAAGTAATAAGAACAATTTCTGCTAAATGTTTATCTCGATTTTCGTGAAGTAAACAGAAGAATTGTCTTTTTAATAATAATTTGTGACAGAGATGTAGAGAAAGTCATGTGAATGGAACACATCAGATTTTTAAATAAATAAAGGTGTATGTAGGAACTACTCGTTTTACTATGTGAATCAAATAAATCAATTTGCATCGTTTGTGGTACAAATTGATTTGGGTTCTATTAGGTGTTCCATTTATGAAACTACCAAGGATAATGGCGCTCATAAAGTCATAATTTGATCAAGTCCATAAATATTGTTCTTGTATTATCGGTATTGTTGTAGCCCTTCGTCCTTCATAAATAGGCGTGAACCTTCGAAAGGTGTAATTTACATGTCTAAAATGCTTATTTATATAAATTATTATATACATGTTCTATAAACACCCATTGAACTAATGTTTTTATTTCACTCTGCCAACGTTCTTACGTTTACGGGAGACTAACAAGGTGAAAATTACTTTAAAATAAGGCCTCACTTTGGTATACGAGGTTGGGGCAAAAGTCATAAAAACTCCTTATTTTCTTGAAATTAGTAGTCCGGTTGGAAAATGTGACGTATACATACGAAAGGACAAGGTGTTAACTACATGTGTGGACAATGAATAGCACTGAATATCGTAACACACTAATTTATTACGGTGGTATACAGGGCAATATGACCTTCACGATGTAAAAGAATGACAACGCAGACCCATACAGTTGACATGACAAACCTAGGCCTAAAGACCCTCAAAGTAGTACCTTGCTACTGTCACCACACGCTACCATCGATGTGGGAGGAGCTGAATACCAAATGCCACAGCATTTGCCGCACCATGTGTGAATCGGGCCATCTATTCGCGCACAGCATTAGCAATGTCCTCTCGTGTTACAAATCGCCTACCACGTAGTGATTCCTTAATCTTTCGAATAAGATCAAAGTCAGAGGGCGAAATGTCGGGAGAGTACGGCGGGTGCTCCAATTCTTCCAATCCCCAACGTCGCAGTATCTGCCCCACACACTCTGCGTTATGTTGTTTTGCATTGTCGTGCGGGATTATTGCACTGTCCACAAGATCCGGACGTTTCTCCCGAACGCCACGTCGTACCTGTCGCACCAGGAAGTCCCTGTAGTACTGTGAGGTCATTGTTCTGCCATGTGGAATAAAGTGACAACAATGACTTCCCTGACGTCATACGCGACGATCACCATCAATTTGACTGGGGAAGGATTCTGGCGGAACTTCTACCTCCTTGGTGATCCAGAATGTCGCCAGTACGCGGACTGACGTTTCAGTTCTGGTTAATATGCGCTGGCCCAAAATTCATCGATGGCGATTATTCTGGACAAGAATTGATCAAGGTGGCCGGAGCATAGTACATAGCGCACCCATCTTTGAACTTCCGTCAGTGCATGCGGTACCCACCGCGATGCGCTTTTGCATAGTTGCAGCTTATTATGCAATAACCTGTGGACGGTGCGTTTCTCGATGCCACTTATCCTCTCTACTCCAGTAGCGTCCATCGTCTGTCTTCATCCAGGAGCTGCTCGATGACGACACATGCCACGTTGGTCCACACACTGACAAGTCGTCCCGAACGTTGCTAATTACTGGTTGACACACGTCCTTGCTGAAACTTTCCTACCCACCGTGCTATTACACGGTATGGTAGGGTATTATTTCCAAAGGCTTCCATTAATGCACTGTGATATTCCATCGCATTTCCCTCTCGGATAACATCTATTTTAATGTAAGCGCGCTGCTCAATATGGGTTACTTCCATCTCGCACGGCACTCACCAACTGACTGATTTCACAGCCCTCGCTGCGCTACTACCAGTTAACAGAGCTATCTGTTGTTCTATATGCACACTTTGCCTGCAGAACTTCCACACGGCACATATACGTTTGTGATCCGTTCACATATCTAGAAGAAAAAAACTAGTTGCTATGACTTATGCCCTAACCTTTCATATATATATGAATCGCCGAAAAGTATGTATGCTCATCACTTCCAAACAACTGCACCAAATTGAACAATTCTTTTTTGTTATGACCGTTACTCTCACGACAAGGTTTGTGGAAAAGAAAATGTTTAAAAATAGTACGGGAAAGTTTTTAAAGTCTCATAATATGAATCAGAATACAGTGCCAAGGGAACACATTTCGGTTAATAGCCGACAGATGACCGTGGTACCACGGTCATTTGTTGCTAAATGGCCATAGTACTGCTATATTTTCCCTCCCCATTCAATGTTACGGTAACGCACTAATTTATCGAGACAAAAACACAACGCAGCAATGAAATTCAAATATATTTTCACATTTCTTTATTCCTATCGTTTAAAATAAAGAAGCAAAGAAGCTTTCCTGGCAACGAATACCTACAGTAAGTACATATTTATTTGCCGCTAGATGGCCGTAATACTGCTCAATTTTTTTCTCCCTGTTCAATGTTAAGGTAACGCAACAGTTTATCGAGACAATGTCGCAACAACAGTGAAATTCAAATACATTCTTATGTATTAACTGTCCTTTCCTCACTCCTATCGTTTAAAATAAAGAAACAAAGAAGATTTTCTGGCGACGAACACCTGAGTACATATTTATTTATTTTCCGCTAGATGGACGTAGTACTGCTCAATCTTCTTCCCCATTCAGTGCTAAGGGAATGCACCCGGTTATGGAGTCAACGACTTAAGATAACAGCGCAAATCATATATATATTTCTTATGTGGTAACTATCGTTACCTTAGTAACATCGTTTAAATAAATAAATAAGAAATAAGTATATTTTGTTGTAATTCTTTAAAATGAATAAGTTATAAACTATGCACATAACCGATAATCCTTCTTTGAATCTGAAAATGTTGGAGAAATAACTGGACGCGGACAATAAACCGTTATAGGTTAACTTCGTATTGGAGATGTTTGTTATTTGAGGTTATGTGGTACATGAGCTAGCTAAAGGTGATTTCATCAGAACATGAAGATACCCCCGTCACCATCACACTGGAATTGCGGTGTTCTTAATACATTTGATCAAGTAATACTTTGGGTTAAATGGAGAAATCTACTTGCTCTTTAGTTATGTCATAGTTAGCCTTAAAAATGACTGTTTTGACATAGCAGAAAATAAAGAAAGATGTGGAAACGTTAGGAGTAAAGGAAAGAAAGAGATTCGGAAGAAACATGAATGTTACTTTGAGATTTTATCCTTAATGTACCTCATTACCTATTTCAGCATTTACCCGCCTCACTATGGAAGCGCTGCCATTACTGTTATTATGTCAACGGTATCCTAGCTTACCCACGCTGTTAACTGCATATGTATCATTTCCACAATACTTTTTGGATTCGCTGACTTCGTCCTTTCCGCAATACCAACTATATATGCTACATTATGCAGATCATTGCGCTTTGCAGATGCAAAGACATTATTAGATACTGGCAATGGGAAACATTCCTGTTGATACTTTTACTGGCTTCATTTCATTTCCACCAAATTTTTGTTACTTCACAACATCAAAGGAAGAATTAATATCGAAAGTGTTCCCAAATATTGGTGTAAATTATAAAAACGGTGCTTGGTTGAGCGAACGAGCCATTTTAGCAGCAAATAATAAGTATATAGATGATTTGAATATAAAAATTCAGAGTAAAATTTATGGACAAATGGATTCATTTAAGTCGATCGATTCCATTACCGATCCAAATGAAGTCGTCAATTATCTAGCTGAATTCCTAAATTCATTGGATTTGCCAGGATTACTGTCACACAATTTACAGCTCAAGGTTGACTCGGTGATAATTATGCTACGCAATCTCAGACAGCCGAAATTATGCAACGGAACAACAAGTTTTCTTTGTCGATAGTATTTGCGAGTTTTTTTTTTCTTTCTGTTTTTGTGTTGAGCAGCTTTTTCTGTGAATGAAATGTTTGGGTATGAATGCCCCTTTTTCGCCAGAAATGATTGAAGATAGGTACGTTAACATTGTTGCAATTTGATGATGAGTCAGAGTTTAAATATATTTAGGTGTATTTTATCCTTATTTTCATGTTATAGTGGCATTTAGCAATAAAATGAAAATATTTGCTACTTCATAAATACATTCATTTATTTTAATAGCATTATACCTTTTAGGACAAAGTGCAAAATCCATCCAATTTCACTCAAATGTAACACGGCTGCCATCACACCAAGGACTTTACGTGGGCCTCCGTTACCAAGGCAAGTTTGACTGCAGTCGCTGGGATTTGAACCACTGACGTAAAGATGTCTGCTATTGGTATATCTAAAGGAATTGGAAGAACAGTTGCATATGTATCAAAATAAATCATTCAGTAGAGGATTAGGTTAAACACTGGGATGCTGATATAAATACCTCTAGGTGCTGTTTGGTGATAATAACATGGTTGTTTTCTAAAAAATAACTGACCATGAATTGTCATTAAACAATGGTGTAATTAAAGAAAAAATCGATGTGCTCCATTCACGTGACTTACTCTATTTGCCGCAAACAAACATTTTATTCAAAACATGTATTTCCGGTGAAATCTCGATATCGAATTTTTGGGTGTAATACAATACCTATACACTATGTATACAGTACCTACGTATAGAGAAAGTAATAATATCTTCGTAAGTATAAAGTTACTACATAAAATTAGATAAATAAATGCGTTTAGATGTTGAATTCAGTCTGATATCTTAAAAGAGTTTCTGAGATAATGGTACATGCATTTAGCAAACTTAACGCTGGCGGGATTGGGGTTTTAACTTTACTTCATCTTACACTAAGATTACTGAGGCAGGACACCACATACTTCCCTTAGGACTTCTAGCGTCTTACTTGACTCTACGGAGGTACCCGAAGTAACATCAGATCCGCATTTTTTTTTGTAGTGTTTAACGGCCGCTTTTGCTACTTGTGGCACCGCAGGCGATGACACTGGTGCTACATGGAATGAAGATGGAGCACCGGTAGAATGCGATGGCGGGGGAAACCGGAGCAAACCGGCCCCTGCGCCGCCTTGTCCACCACAAATCTCACATGCGGTCGTTGGGATCGAACCCGAGCTGTCTAGGTGAGAGGCAAGTGGTCTAACCACTCGGACACGGCGCGGCTTCAGACCCGGATAACAACGGGCGCAGACATGGGTGGGGTCCCAACGGTTACCTACGATGGTACGCCCAAAAGTCCCGAAGGCTGATGGAGCGGTAATACCGACGGCAACGCCAGAAATAAACCCTTAAGGACGTGCATGACTGAAAGATTGACATTCCAAACTAATAATGCTAACTTTTTACATAGGTATAGAGAAGGTATTGTATTGCACCCAAAAAACTCGATACCGAGGTTTCACCGGAAATAGACTTTTTGGGACCCCCTGAATCCAAAAAGAGTATTTTTAGAAAAAAGGTCCACATGAGTGTCTGTGACAGCAAAGTTCCAAAACGAAAAGACCGTTTAATATCAAACTTTGTATTTAAGTTTGATATCTTCCAAGGATGCTACACGAAGATTTCCAAGAAAATCCCCCACCCCAAACTATCCTTTACATGGAACTTTTTTAGAAAATTTTGATTTTCTCAAAAATGGCTCTAACGATTTTGATTAAAATCTCTTATATTTAATATATTTACATGCCAAATTAAATATATACCTTCAATTTTATGAGAATAGCCTCTAAAGACCTCTTTATTCTGGATGACTTTTATTGAATTTTGCATTAATTGGTAAACCGTAAGAGATCGACAAAACCTACTACATTAAAATGTAGATCATGATAAAACACTTTTTTCGTGGAGTTGGCCGTTTTAGAGATATTCCTTGTTGTTGATTTCAGTTTAAAACTACCTGAATTTTTCTCACTTGGGAACTTGTCAACTCCTGGCCACGCAAAGAAACGGATTTCAATCCCATAGCAACCACATTTTAAAACATTTTATTGCCGTTTAGCCTAGTGTATTCCCTTATTTCCCTTTTACTCATGAAGGAACTAACTAATAAGACCGTTTCGGCTAATGTTTTAGCATTAAATAGATAGAAGAATTAACTTACTAACAATAATTTGTTACAGAGATATAGAGAAAATCATGTGAATAGAGCACATCAGATTTTTTAAATTTATATCCAGATGTAATATAATGCAAATAAGTTTCAGTGCAAATTTCTTCCATTTTGCTCTAATGGTTTCGAAAGTTTATGGTCAAATTTGTATATGTTTTTCTCACGTCACTAAAAAAGCCTCTTGCGACAAAAAATTATAGTTGCATCTGTAATGCTTTATGTAGCTCGTGATTTTAAGCATTTAAAATGGCTCCTGGTGGCCAACTATACCTGTTTTACTTTCTCTACACGTACTATGTATGTACATAGTGTATAGAGAAGGTATTGTATTCATCCAAAGATTCGATACCGAGATTTCATCAGAAATATATGATTTGGGAACCCCTGGAAAAAAATTAATAAAAATGTCCGTGTGTGTCGGTGGGCAGCATAGCTCAAAAACGAAAAAATATCGAATTTGATATTTAAGTTCAATATCTCCCAAGATGCGACAGAAATATATCTAAGAAAACCCCCCCAAACTACCCTTAGAAAAGTTTAGATATTTTTGATTTTCTCAAAAATGGCTATAACGATTTTGATTAAAGTCCCTTATGTTTAAGATATTTATATGACAAATAAAATGTATATCTTGAATTTCTTGGTACAGCCTATGCAGACCTCTTTATTCTGGATGAATTTTATTGAATTTTGCATAACTAGTAAACTAAGATATATACACAAAATTAGAGCTCCTTAAAACACACAATTTATGTTATATACATATTTTTCCTGGACTTGACTGTTTTTGAGATATTTCTTCTTATTGATTTCAGTTAAAATATTTTTAATTATCCTCATACGGGAACTTGTCAACTCCTGGCCACGCAAAGAAACGAATTTTAAACCCAGAGTAACTACATTTTAAAACATGTGACTGTCGGTTTAGTCTAGTGTATTCCCTTATTTCCCTTCTACTTATAAGGAGCTAAGTAGTGAGACCGTTTCTGTTAATATTTATCTCGACTAGTATGAAGTAGATAGAAGAATAAGCTTATTAACAATAATTTTTACAGGGATGTAGAGAAAGTCATGTGAATGAAACACATCAGATTTTTAGTTTCTCTACTTTTACTATGTACACAGAGTATAGAAGAAGTAGTCTATTCCACTCAAAAATTCGATACCAATATTTCACCGGAAATACATGTTTTGACACCCCCTGAATCCAAGAAAAGCATTTTCAGAAAAAGGTCCATTTGTGTGTTTGTGTGTGTGTGTGAGTGTGTGTTGCAAAAAAAAAAAAAACGAAAAGACCGTTAAATACCAAACTTGGTATTTAAGCTTGGTATCCTCCAAGGATGCGACACGAAAATTTTCAAGAAAACTACTCTTTACATGGAAAAAATTTCGAAAATGTTCATTTTCTCAAAACTGGCCGTAACAATTTTGATTAAAATCTCTTACATTCAAGATAATTGCATGCCAAATAAAATGTATATCTTGAATTTTCTGGGAATATCCTTTAAAGACCTCTTTATTCTGGATGATTTTTATTGAATTTTGCATAACTGGTAAACCATAAGAGATAGACAAAATCTTACAGAACAAAACGTGTACATCACGTTAAAACACACAATTTATGTTAGTTTTTTTCGTGGAACTGATCGTTTTTTAGATATTCCTTGTTATTGGTTTCAGCTTTAAAAAACTTATACTTTTCTCATACAGGAATTTGTCAACTCCTGTCCATACAAACAAAGGAACTTCAGTCACATAGCAACCAGCTTTTGACTATCACTTTAACCTATGGTTCTCCCTTATTTCGCTTCTGCTTACAAGGAAGCAAGTAATAAGACTATTTCTGCTAATTTTTTCTTGATTAGAATGAAGTAAACAGAAGCATTAGTTTTTTTAACATAATTTGTTACAGAGATGTACAGAAAGGCATGTGAATGGAACACATCAGATTTTTATATTCAGGAATGTTTAATTTGTTTTATGGAATTACAATTTAAAAAGTCGATTTTTTGTGATTTTTCATGAAATTTCAGTCATACAAGACACCATCAAGCAGCAGCTCGCTGAACACAGTTACCTGCTATTCAACCATGAAACAAATGACAAGGAAAAAATGTGAGCAGAAAACTTCGGGGAACATAATAAACCTTCCCTGCATTCACCTGTCTACCCGGGGAAAATCCCGAAAATCCCACCAGACCGGAAGTCGTCCACGTGAATCGAATCCACAACCTCCCGAAAGTGAATCGCGCACGTTACCACGGCTCCACCTGGATTGGCTCGTCTAACTATAACATACAATAGTAAGTAAAATAAAGGAAGGTCTTAAGAAATTTTATGGAAAATAAAAAACACTTTTTTACTTTCTCTAGCCCCGTAGGTACAATGAGAGACGGTGTGGTATCCCACCCAAAAATTCGATGTCGAAATTTCATCTAAAATTATGTTTTAGGGTCTCCTGAGTCCGAAAAACATTTTTAGAAAAAAGTTCGTGTGTGTCTGTGGACAGCATAGCTCAAAACTGATAAGACTGTTAAATACCATAATTAGTATTTAGGTTTAGTATCTATCAAAAATATAATTCTCGTTAAAATACATAATTTATATCATATACGTTTTTATGTAGCACTGACCATTTCTGAGATATTCCTTGTTATAGGTTTCAATTTTGAACTAATGTAACCTTTCTCAAACAGGAAGTGACGTTTCGAATCATCTCTCTTGTTTTAATGCAGGCCATGCAAAGTGAACGCACTTCTGTTGTTTCACACAAGACCATCTTTTTAAACATATGACTATCGATTTAGCCTAGAGTATTCCCTTATATTCCTCCTACTTGATTAGCCTTTGTAGATAAAAAGGAAGTTGTTTGTGTAACAGCTAGAGAAAGTCATGTGAATGGAACACATCAAATATTTTATTTTATTTCCATAAAATAATTTAAACATTCCTGAATGCGGAAAAGGTATAGTTGGCCCCCAGCCGCCATTTTTAAACTCCTTAAACCACTGGAGCTTGCAACGGAATATTATTGTATAATCGTGCAATTTTATTTCAATACCTTTAATTTGTATTATTATTTTTATTATTATTATTATTATTAAAAAGGAATGTTCTACGTATAAACGGTGAACGATGATCAAATATGTTTATGAACATCAATAATCTTGTTTTCTTAATGAAAGAAAACAAATGAGGCAGTAAAGATTGTCTCGTGTTTTTTGTTGTTTGAAAAAGTTGAAGAAAAACGAGAGAGAAAGAATGTGCATCTGTGATATATTTGAATACTTCGACGGTACATATTTTAAATAGAGAAAATAACTAATATCTTATACAAATATTCATTTAAGTAGATGCTTGTCAGATTAATTGAAATTTAATTTCAAATACTAAAAGTGGAATTAAAACATTTTGTGGAATTATAAAACGAAGTGTGTTTATTCAATAGTGAGTCATTCCTTACCTAATCGCTTTGGGAAAAGAGCAAATTTAAAAAAAAAAAATCTGATGTGTTCCATTCACATGACTTTCTCTACATCTCTGCAACAAATTGTAGTTAAAAAGCTTATGCTTCTATTTACTTCATGCTAATTAGCAGAAATAGTCTTATTACTTGCTTCCTTGTAAGTAGAAGCGAAATGAGGGAGTTCCATAGTTAAAATTAGCCAAAAGCTGGTTGCCACGTAACTGAAGTTCCTTTGTTTGTATGGACAGGAGCTAAGAAATTCTTGTATGAGAAAATTATCTTTTCAAAGCTAAAACGAGAAACCAGGAATATCTTAAAAATGATCAATTCCACGAAAAAAATGTATATGACACAAATTGTGTGTTTTATGTTGTGTGAGCTACATTTTCTGTGTAGTAAGTTTTCCCCCATCCCTTACGGTTTAGCAGTTATGCACAATTCCGTAAAATTCATTCAGAATAAAGTGGTCTTTAAGGACTATTCCCAGAAAATTCAAGATATACGTTTTATTTGTCAGATAAGTATCTTTAGTATACGATATTTTAATCAAAATCTTTAGAGCCATTTTTAAGAAAATTAAACATTTCAAACTTTTTTCCATGTAAAGCGTAGTTTGCGGTGGAGGGATTTTCTTGAAAATCTTCGTGTCTCGTCATTGGGAGATACCAAACTTAAATACCAAGTATGGGCTTTAACGGTTTTTTCGTCTTTGAGCTATGCTGCCCACAGACACTGACAGACAGACAAACACGGACATTTTTCTACAAATGCTTTTTTTATATTCAGGGAGTCTCAAAACATGTATTTCCGGAGAAATCTCAGTATCGAATTTTTGGGTGCAATGCAATACCTTCTCTATACACTATGTACATAGTTCGTATAGAGAAAGTAACAAACAACTAGTTGTACAGGCAGATACAAAAGATAAATTTATTAATCGAAACCAAAGCTATAAAAAAGAGACAGAGGAACCTAGGGTAATTTCAAAAGTCGATATATTGTGAACCTAGGTTTAAAGTATCAGAACAAATATTTGTAATGACGTGACACAAACAAAAAGAAATTTGACCATAACTTCCAAACCTTTAGAGAAAAATCTTATGTGTTCCATTCACATGACTTTCTCTACATCTCTGCAACAAATTATTTTTAAAAAACTTATGCTTCCATTTACTTCCTGCTAATCGAGAAATAATTAGCAGAAATAGTCTTATTACTTGCTTCCTTGTAAGTAGAAGCGAAATATGGGAGTATCATAAATTAAAGGGAAGTCAAAAGCTGGTTACTAGGTGACTGAAGTTCCTTTGTTTGTACGGACACGAGTTGACAAATTCCTGTATGAGAAAAGTACAAGATTTTCAAAGCTGAAACAAAAAAAAAAAAAAAAAAAAAAAAAAAAAAAAAAAAAAAAAAAATCTCAAAAACGATCAAATCCTCGAAAAAAAGTATATAACATAAACTGTGTGTTTTAATGTGCTCTACACTTTTGTGTGGTAAGTTTTCGTCCATTTCTTACGGTTTAGCAGCTATGCAAAATTTCGTAAAATTCATCCAGAATAAAGTAGTCTTCAGAGGCTATTCACAGGAAATTCAAGATATACATATTATTTGTCAGGTAAATATCTTCAATACACGATATTTTAACCAAAATCGTAAGAGCCATTTTTGAGAAAAACAAAATTTTCGAAAAAATTTCCATGTAAAGTATGGTTGGGGGTGGGGGGGATTTTGTTAAAAATCTTCGTGTCGCATCCTTGCAAGATACCAAACCCTAATACCAAGTTTGGTATTTAACGGTCTTTTCGTTTTTGAGCTATGCTGTCCACAGACACACACACGCACGAACCTTTTTCCAAAAATGATTTTTTTTGGATTCAGGGGAACCCAAAACATGTATTTCCGGCGAAATCTCGGTATCGAATTTTTGGGTGCTATACAATACCTTCTCTATACACTATGTACATAGTATGTGTAGAGAAAGTAAAAAGAGGACAAATATAATATAACAAATAATTAGGCACTAAGGGATTCATATGTTCTTTACAAAACAATTTTAATGCACCCAAAATAAGATACCGAGATTTCACCGGAAATACAGTTTTGAGACCCACTGAATCCAAAAAAAGCATTTTTAGAAACATGTTCGTGTGTGTGTGTGTGTGTGTGTGTGTGTGTGTGTGTGTGTCTGTGGCAGCATAGCTCAAAAACGAAAAGACCGTTAAAAACTAAACTTGGTATTTAGGTTTGGTATCTTGCAAGGATGCGACACAAAGATTTTCAGGAAAATCCCCCACACCCAACTACTCTTTACATGGAACCTTTTTCGAAAATGTTGCTGTTCTGAAAAACGACTCTAACGATATTTATGCAAATATCATATACTAAGGATATTTACCTGACAAATAATATGTATAACTTGAATTTTGTGGGAATGGCCTCTGAGGATTACTTTATTTTGGATGAATTTTACGGAATTTTGCTAACTGCTAAACCATAAGAGATGGACAAAAACTTACCACACAAAAAATGTACACACAATTCTTGTTATATACATTTCTTTGGTGGAGTTGATCGTTTTTGAGATACCCCTTGTTTTTTATTTCAGATTTGAAAAAGATATTTTTATATTCTTTATATTGCATCTGTGGCACAAATTTAAAAATGTGATGTGTTCCATTCACATGACTTTCTCTATATCACTGCAACAAATTATTCTATTTACTTCATCTAATGGAGCAAAAATTAGCAGAAATAGTCTTATTACTTGCTTTCTTGCTAGTAGAAGCGAAATAAGGAGGTACCTTAGGTTAAAGTGATAGTCAAAAGCTGGTTCTCTGCGACTGAAGTTCCTTTGTTTGTATGGACACGAGTTCACAAAGTCCTGTATGAGAAAAGTATAAGTCTCTATAGCTGAAAAAAAAAAACCAAGGAATATTTAAAAAACAATCAACTCCACGAAAAAATGTATATAACATAAATTGTGTATTTTAAGGTGCTCTACATCTATTGTGTGGTAAGTTTTTGTCCATCTCTTACGGTTTAGCAGTATGCAAAATTCCGTAAAATTGACCAAGAATAAAGTAGTCTTCAGAGGCTATTCCCAGAAAATTCAAAATATACATTTTAATAGTCATGTAAATATCTTTAATATACGATATTTTAATCAAAATCGTTAGAGCCATTTTTAGAAAATCAAAATTTTTGAAAAAAGTTCTATGTAAAGGGTAGTTTGGGATGGGGACATTTTTCACAAAAACTTCGTGTCGCATCCCTGGAAGATACTAAACTTAACTACCAAGTTTGGTATTTTATCGACTTTTTGTTTTTGAGTTATCGTGTTCACAGGCACACAGACACATGGACACACGGACTCACTGACACACGGACACTACACACGGACCTTTTTCTGAAAATACTTTTTTTTTTTGGATATAGGGGACCCTAAAACATATATTTCCGGTGGAATGTCGGTATCGAATTTTCGGGTGGAGTGCAATACCTTCTCTATACACTATATACATAGCACGTATAGAGAAAGTAAAAATGTTAGTATTACTAGTGTGAAATGTCACACTTTCAGTCATCTATATCCTTAAATGTCGTTTAAATTTCTTCAGTAGTGTTCAAGTTGGCTGATTTTTACAAAGATGCAGATGAAGACATAGTGGCCAAGTTGATTGCAGCAAATGGCGTTCATTTTAATTACCATTAAGTGTCCGTGGCATGCTTGTTAGTTTCACATCCTATGAGCACGCCAACATGCATCTCAGCGATGATGAAATTGTAGGTAGTGTTCGTCAAGAAATCGCTGCTCAAACTTCTAGCCTACTTCAATGAAACATGTATGTATTGATGTATGAAATTTCAATATTTCATAGGGACGTACGTATAGGTACGTAGAGTGTTCGAATAAGAATACGCAACAGGAAACATGCTTGCATCTGCAGCACAAGTTCCCGATATGTAAGCAATCTTCAAATACGGCATTTGTTTTCGACATGTATGACCGAAAGTTTTACATTTAAAACTACTAATGCTAATTTTTTACTTTCTCTACACGTACTATGTACATAGTGTATACAGAAGGTATTGTATTGCACCAAAAAATTCGATACCGAGATTTCACCGGAAATATATGTTTTGAGAACCCCTGAATCCAAAAAAAGCGTTTTTAGAAAAATGTCCCTGTGTGTCTGAGCATGTCTTTGGGCAGCATAGCTCAAAAGCGAAAAGATCGTTAAAAACCAAACTTAGTATTTCAGTTTAGTATCTCCCAAGAATGCGACATAAACATTTTCAAGAAAATCTCCCATCCCCAACTTCCGTTTACATGGATCGTTTTTCAAAAATGTTGATTTTCTCAAAAATGGCTCTAACGATTTTAATTAAAATGATGTATATTAAAGATAACTACATGACAAATAAAATGTATATCTTGAATTTTCTGCGAATAGCCTCTGAAGACTCTTTTATTTTGGATGAACTTTACGGAATTTTGAATAACTGCTAAACCGTAAGAGATGGATAAAAACTTACCACACAAAAAATGTAGAGCACGTTAAAACACACAATTTATGTTATATACATTTTTTTGTGGAGATGACTGCTTTTGATATATTCCATGTTTTGGGTTTCAGCTTTAACAAACTTATACTTTCCTCAAACAGGAATTTGTCAACTCTTGTCCATTCAAACAAAGGAACTTCAGTCACATAGCAAACAGCAAGCAACCAGTGATAGTTAAATATCACTTAAACTATGGTACTCCCTTATTTCGCTCCTACTTAAAAGGAAGCAAGTAATAAGACTATTTCCGCTAATTTATTCTCGGTTAGTTTTTTTTTTTTTTTTTTGGTAGTGTTTAACGCCCGCTTTAACTACTAATGGCACCGCAGGCGGCCCATTCTCGATTAGCATGAACTATTAGAAGCATAAGCTTTTTAACAATAATTTGTTGTAGTGATGTAGAGAAAGTCATGTGAATGGAACACATCAAATTACCTTAGAGTTCCTCTTTGTCTCCTTTGGTTTAGACTCCAACATCTTTTAAAGTTATGAATGTGCTTATTTTGTCATTAAAACACATGTTTAAATACATCTGCCAGTAAAACCTAGGGAAATTCTTATTCAGTGTACCTTTGTGAACATGTACAGCAATTTTACAGGAAGAAAAATGCTGAAAATATGAATAGCGAGAAAACAAGGAGAGATTTGAATGAATGGCTCACATTAAAATCCACCAGTTTGGTAGGTTGGAACTCAGCTTTCCTTTTTTTCTTCCACTGCTGCTTTTCTTCTGCACAATTTCACTACTTTGTATGATGCGAATGAGATCTTCTCGCAGTGAAGTTTTTCTTGCCGAGTCCAGTACAGTTTGACCTCTGAGACGGATTGTCGCCCAGGTGAATAAGCACATAGCCTATATTTTAATTGATTAAATTGTTTAGGTTAATTACTAAGTAAGATATATATTGTATATTGGATGTTCAGAGAGATTGTTCCTGCAAAGCGTTTCTAACTTCAACCCGAGAGTTCTCAAGTGACGAATTCAGTTGTTTACACTATTTCTTTGTATATTGCAAGAGAGGAAAGACGCTATTGTGTAGTCACGTCTCCGAAAGAGAAAGTGGAGGTGACATATAAACAGGGGAACCACGAGGAAATTTAGGTCAAGAATCACGTGAAAGACGCATTGACCAATTAGAATTAATCACGTCACGGCAGAAGTGCACCCCAAGCTACTTTTGGCGCCAAAAATTGGCCAATGAGATTACAAGTTGAGAGTTTTGCGCGTGGGTAGAATTTGCTATGAATGTAGAGTATTCGCCCTAATTTTCAAGCAGTCGAAATGTAACTACACGAGGAACCTGTGACGCCCAAATCAAGAATACGCGCACCTTAACAGAGTTATTATTGTGAGGCAGGCAGTTGGAGTAACTCCAAGCGAAATCTCTGACGCTCGAAACAAGGATCCGCGCAAGTATAGTCTAGTTCTTACTGTGATTCACGCAGTTGAAACGTAATGTCACGCGTAACCTGCGACGCCGGAAACAAGGAAGCCACGGCAGAAAGTTAAAGTGTCTACTTATTCTGCACGTAACAGTTGCACTCGTCGCCGCGTAAATTTTAGTTACCTTTGTGCGCGTTACACCCTTGTTCGAGGGATATTATCGGAACACAATCGCGCCAGGAACGTTCTCGGGAACGCTTGTAAAAGGAAATAAACCTTTGACTGAACGAAACGTGCCGACGCTTATTTCAAGTTAACTTCCCGTACCATCTCCTTGAGATCATCGCCACTCAATACCTGAGCTAGATATAAAGAGTTCTCAATTGCTCGTCGCTGAGTCCACAAATAGCCGGGGAGCGTCGAGAATCGACTTCAGCACTGCAACGCCGGAGAGAGGACCAGTCGTCGCTGGACAGCCCAGCACCAAGAGGTACGTCACCAGTTCCCGCCTCACCTCTAATGCTTTGCTGGAGCTCCAGTGACTTAAGGCATTTGAAAATGGCGCCTAGTGGCCAATTATATTTTTTTATATTCAGATATGTTTAAATTATTTTATGGAATTAGAATGAAAAAGTCAACTTTTTGTTATTTCTCATGGAAGTTCAGCCGTACATATCCATAATAACTGGTGAGAAAAAATCTGAGTATTGGGTACGTCTTCTTTTGCTTTTAAAATGTGATTTCAGAAAGTTCATATCCTGTTTAGGATTACATAAAACTTCTATACTACTCGCTTTATGTGGTGTTCCCGATGAGATCTGTTAATGTGATGAGGTATTTGAAGTTTCCTTAGGATTCCACATATGCTGTCTTGTGAAATCTCTAAATAGGACAGTCTGCTACCGTGAAAAGTTGAGAATGGAAGTTAATTCGATGTGGGTATCAAAATTAAAGATTTGGAAACAATTGGGATGGGATACATTTGGATGGCGGAGCAGACAAACAGGCGGAGTATTTGGAGAACAATTAAGAACCGTCTCTGTGACACTGACAGACATCAAATAATTTGCAATGTACGGAGGTTTCATTGGAAGTACTAAAATCAGAGCGGGGTATAGAGCAATACATAAAAAAAAGTATTGCGTTTGCAAATAGACGTGAGCACAGTCAACATGATGCGCAGTGGCATGAACTGATGCTGGAGTCGGCCGACAAGTTGCAAGCATGTAGCGAGCATCCGTCTGTCCAGCACTATGATAATGTGAGCATCGCTCCTCGTGACGCAAAGCGGAAATAAAAATAAACTAGACAATGCCACCAGTAAATTAAAGGGAAAAGAAACCCCGGAAGTGTCTATCATTTTATGAGAGGGAGGCTGCAGAGGGGACCCCTATTAAATTCAAGTCAGCACAAAACCGCAGTGGAAGCCACCTTTATGTCGTTTAGTTCGGTTCGTAGAGTTAAATCTGAATTAGAACGTATTCAATTAGGCGAATGCAGGTCTTTCTTAACACTTCCTAAAGAAAACATCTGCTTACAAGATTATTCATTTATTCACACCGTGCTAATCGAGATGAATAATAACAGAAATTGTGTTATTACTGGCTTCCTTGTAAGTAGAAAAGGAAATATGGGAATACCATAGACAAAAGCCATGGTCAATTTTTTTTTTTTAATTATCGCTATATTAAACAAGTGAAATTAGGTTATCTTAGCGAGGCTAGCAGTAAAACAAAAGAGGTATGAAACGAATGATGGCTTCCCTTATGAGAAAAGTTTAAGCAGTTTAAAATTGAAAACAATAACAATAACAACGAATATCGTGGACACAGCTATACCCACAAAACTTAAAACTGTACGAGGGTTGGGGCAAAAGTCATGGCACCTAGTTTTTTTATTGTAGACATGTGAACGGATCACAAACGTATATGTGTTGTGTGGAAGTGCTGCAGGCATAGTGTGTATGCTGAACAACAGATGGCTCTGTGATAGCTGGTAGTAGCGCAGTGAGGGCTATGAAATCAGTCAATTGGCGAGTGTCGTGCGAGATGGAAGTAACCCGTATTGATCAGCGCGCTTACATTAAAATATCCGTTCTCCGAGGGAGAAATGCGATGGAATGTCACAGTGAATTAGTGGAAGCCCTTGGCTATTGCCTAGAATACCTTTTTTTTTTTTTTTTTGGTAGTGTTTAACGCCCGCTAATGGCACCGCAGGCGGTCCCTAGAATACCGTGCAATAGCACGGTGGGTAGGAAAGTTTCAGCAAGGACGTGTGTCAACCAGTGATGCGCAACGTTCGGGACAACCTGCCAGTGTGCGGACCGACGTGGCACGTGCCGTCATCGAGCAGCTCCTGGATGAAGTCAGACGATGGACACTACTGGAGTTAGAGAGGGCAAGTGGCATCGAGAAACGCACCGTCAGCAGGATATTGCGTAATGAGCTGCAACCACGCAAATTCGTATCGCGGTGGGTACCAGATACACTGACGGAAGTTAAAAGGTGGGTGCATTATGCAATATGCTCCGACCACATTGCACGCTGGCAACAGGATGGCGATCAATTTTTGTCACGAATAATCGCCATCGATGAATTTTGGGCCAGGGCGTACGAACCAGAACTGAAACGTCAGTCCGCGGACTGGCGACATGCTGAATCACCAAGGAGGCAGAAGTTCCGTCAGAATCCTTCCCCAGTCAAAATGATGGTGATCGTCGCGTATGACGTCACGGGTGTTATCGTTTGCCACTTTGTAGCAGAAATGTGACCGCACAGTACTACAGGGACTTCCTGGTGTGACAGGTACGACGTGGCGTTCGGGGGAAACGTCCGGATCTGTAGACAAAGCAATAATCCTGCACGACAATGAAAAACCACATAAAGCAGAGTGTGTAGGGCAGCTACTGCGACGTTGGGGATGGGAAGAATTGGAGCACCCGCCGTACTCTCCCGACATTTCGTCCTCTGACTTTGATCTCATTCGAAAGATTAAGAAAAACCACGTGGTGGGCGGTTTGCAACACGAGAGGACATTGCAAATGCTGTGCGCGAATAGATGACCCGATTCACACATTGTGCGGTAAATGCTGCGGCATTTGGTATTCAGCGCCTCCCACATCGTTGGCAGCGTGCGGTGACAGTAGCAGGGTCTTTAGACTCAGGTTTTCATGTCAACAGTATGTGTTCTGTGTTGTCATTCTTTTGCACCGTGAAGGCCACATTGCCCTGTATACTACCGTAATAAATTAGTGTGTTAAGATATTCAGTGCTATTCATTGTCCACACATGTAGTTAACACCTTGTCCTTTCGTGTATATGTCACATTTTCCAACCGGACTGGTATCTTCAAGAAGATAAACGTTGTCATGACTTTTGCCCAACCTCATGTGTAAAAAAGAAAATGTAAATGGCGTGTTATTTATGGACGCTCTTTAACTGCTGTGGTTCTCAGCGTCCCATTCTAAATTGGGCGTGAAAGACCACTTAATTTTGCTCAGAGGCCTCTCTATCAGGTTTGAGGTTCTTTTACGTGCCGTAAATCTACGACACGGGACCAACGGCTTTACTTCCCTTCCGAAAGAAGCCATGCTACGGATTTTTACGCCCGAAAAAATCCATCGTCCTCCGCCGGGTTTGAACCCGCGACCTTGCGTATATGAAGTCAGCATGGTAACGTTGCTATGCGTTGTTTTACATAGTTCTAGGAAAATCCTTATTATAAAAGAGTAAAACTGAGAGCATAGCAGCAGTGTCTTGTTCTGTGTTGTGTGTGTATTCTATTATTTATTAATGAAACAATCACCACATGGAAGTAAAACAAGTCCAGCTTCTTCCAAAACTAAATATTGAAGGGGCATATTATCCTCGGCAAATAGCATTTTATAGCTTTTGTGTTACAAATATAGACATTACAAAACCTGTTTTCTATGTGTGCAATGAAAGTCAAGCAGGAAGTGGGCCACAAGAAATATCATCAACCCTCACTGATTTTCTTTGTAAAACATCATTTGATCAGACGACCATATCTCTCAGACTATCTGCTGATGGATGCAGCGGCCAAAATAAAAATCAACATCTGATTCATGCCGTTGCATTTTGGCTGTTAAAGAGTTCGCCGTCACATGTAAGGGATATACACCTACATTTTCAGTTCAAGGGCATTCTTACTTTCTCTACACGTACTACATAATAATGTATAGAGAAGGTATCGCACTCCACTCAAAAATTCGACACCGGAAATATATGTTTTAGTGTCCCTGTATCCAAAAAAAGTATTTTCAGAAAAATATCCGTGTTTGTGTGTGTCTGTGTGTCCATGTGTCTGTGAACACGATAACTCAAAAACTTTCAGTTGGTAAAATAAACAAACTTGGTATTTAAGTTTAGTATCTTCCAGGGATGCGACACGAAGATTTTGAGAAAAATCCCCCCACTCCAAACTACCCATTACATGGAAGTTTTTCGGAAATTTTGATCCTCTTAAAAATAGCTCTAACGATTTTGATTAAAATATCGTAGATATATTAAAGATATTTACCTGATAAATAAAATATATATCTTGAATTTTTTGGGAATAACCTCTGAAGAATACTTTATTCTGGATGAATTTTACGGAATTTTGCATAACTGCTGAACTGTAAGAGATGGTACCCTACAAAAAATGTACAGCACGTTAAAGCACACAATTTAAGTCAAATACATTTTTTTCGTGGAGTTGAACGCTTTGTAAATATTCCTGCTTCTTATTTTCAACTTTGGTAAACTTATACTTTTCTCTTACAGGAATGTGTCTATACAAACAAAGGAACTTCAGTCGCATAGCAATAGCTTTTGACTATTACTTTAACCTAAGGTACTCCCTTATTTCTTTTCTACATACAACGAAGCAAGTAATAAGACTATTCCTGCTAATTTTTTTCTCGATTAGCATGAAGTAAATAAAGGCATAAGCTTTTTAACAATAATTTGTTGCAGATATGTAGAGAAAGTCATATGAATGGAACACATCAGATTTTTTTTTGCTTGCAGATAGAGTATTTGATAGAGTGGAGAAAACACTGCGCCAAATTCCGGACATCTTCAATCCAGAGAAATATGTACAGATTTATTACGAAGTAGGGGATACTTGGCTTGTTTCAAAAGACTGGGAGTTTAAGGATTATAAAGAATTGTCAAAGACTTGGAAAAAGATAAACGGTATCAGTGAAGTAAAGAGAATAATTTTGAAATAGTATAAATTGAACAGGGTCAGTGATCAGGATGTAAAATTTAAAACACAACTATTATTTTGATGACCCTTCACAACACTGGCAAAAGTGGGCATAAGAATATTATGTTTTCAGCAACTGAAAGACCTGTTCTTCCATTATCAAGCAAGGTAAAGGAAGAGAAAAAGGATGATGTGAAAAAATGATTCACTTTAAGATTTGGTGAAAATGGGAAAGAAGAAGAACAGCTGATGTTTTTTCACAGGCTTTAGAGGTTCCATACAGCAGCAGCACTCCTGAACTTACTCATTGTGGTTGTTTAAATGAATAATCTGGACTGGATAAGATGTAGTAAATTTATTCTGCATATAATAAATTATTGTATTCGCAAATGTCCATTGAATTCTTTGGGAATTGTTAATCTTATATTCTTCAAAATACTGTAAATTCGATGCAATCGAAAATATAATTTAGCATACTAACATTTTGTTCTAAGTACTATTTGCAGTGATTGATATTCTAATATTGTAAGTTACATTTCAGTGCATTAAAACAAATGCAATCTAATACAGTAGAAATACAGTAAACACATAAAAATATAAAATGTCCTATATGATGGATCAAAACGTATATTGTCCAAAACATAAATGAAATTTCTAACGTCTCTAATAAAATATTGATTTATTGATACATGAAATCTAATTCAGTATTCTAATACGGAACTAGCTGTTAAAATTGCATTACATTTTATTGAATACTTTAGTAGCTATCAGTTTTTCGCTTCTCCTGAAAAATTTGCATTAACGGACATTACACGTTTTGATTGGTTGCTCCTCTATATATATATATAGTCCGAGAAAATTTAGCATATGCATTTCCTTTCTCATAAAAATATCTTAAACATATGGTATTTAATAAAAATCGATACAGCCATTTTTGAGAAAAATCAAAATTTCAAAATGTTACGTAAAGGGTGGTTAAGGGTTAGGGATTTTCTAGAAAATCTTCGTCTTATCTCCTTGGAAGATACTGAACTTAAATACCAACTTTATTATTTAACAGACTTTTCGTTTCTTAGCTATGCTACCCTCCCCCATATATACACACATACACCACACACAGAGCTTTCCAAAAATGTATTTTTTTTTTGTTATTGTTGGATTCAGGGAGTCTCAAAACATGTATTTCCGGTGAAATCTCGGTATCGAACTTTTGTTTGCAATACAACCTTCTCTGTCTTAATACATACTAGAGAAAGTAATGATAGAGTATATTACAAAGATTTTGACAGTATAAATGCACGCATAATTCAGATATTTTATGCACGCAAGTCGGTGCCTACTAATAAATAATATGGATGTGTTTGTTGTGTCATCCCAGTTCTCCTGTGCGTACTGCTTCTTCAATAGCTATTTCTCTCATTTTTATAAAATTTTACTACTTGATAACAACTATGAAAAATCTCATGTGTTACACTCACATGACTTTCTCTACATCTATGCTACAAATTATTGTTAGAAAGCTTATGCTTCTATTTACTTCATGCTTATTGAGAAAACATTAGCAGAAATAGTCTTAATACTTGCTTACTTGTAAGTAGAAGCGAAATAAGAGAGTAGCGTAGGTTAAACTGATAGTCAAAAGCTGGTTGCTATGTGATAGAAGTTCCTTTGTTTGTATGGACAGGAGTTTACAAATGTCTGCATGAGAAAAGTATGTTTTTCAAAGCTGAAACGAAAAACAAGGAATATCTTAAAACCGATCAACTCCACGAAAAAAAATGTATATAACATAAATTGTGTGTTTTAATATGCTCTACATTTTCTGTGTGGTAAGTTTTTGTCCATCTCTTACGATTTAGCAGTTATGCAAAATTCCATAAAATTCATCCAGAATAAAGTAGTCTTTAAGAGCTATTCCCAGAGGTAAATATCTTTAATATACGATATTTTAATCAAAATCGTTACAGACAGTTTTTAGAAAATCAAAAATGTCGAAAAAAATGTCATGTAAAGGGTAGTTTGGTGTGGGGGGATTTTTCTCAAAATCCTGTCGCATCCCTGAAAGATACTAAACTTAAATACCACACACGGACCTTTTTCTGAAAATACTTTTTTTGGATACAGGGGACCCTAAAACATATATTTCCGGTGAAATCTCGGTATCGAATTTTTGGTGGAGTGCAATACCTTCTCTATACACTATGTACATAGTAAGTGTAAAGAAAATAAAAATTGAAAGATTCAATTTGGCTATATAACAAATATCCTAACAACCAAGACGTATGCTACTTCAAGTAAAGAATCTATTGCAAAATTCATTAACAAAAGTGTATAAGGGGATTTGGTCCATATAATTTAAATGTAACCTTTTATTTGTTCACATCGAGAATTCAGTTTTTCTTAATGTTCAATAAAATATTGAAAAGCAATTTTGATTTTTTATTGTTTCTTTTTTTACAGTTTTTCAAGTATTTCAAAAATTAATTGGGAACCACGAACTGTAAGTTACTTATCAGATCTTGAATGCTTGGGAAAAGTCGGCCCTGCAGGTCTCGTATTTTCAATACGTATTCTCGACCTGATAAGTACAACTTACAATATACTAATAAGTAGCTTCATTAGAATGAAGGGAAAGTGCAAATCAATTAAGACGCTAGCATTTTTGTACACTTTCATTTTAAATATTATTTCTTGGAAAAATTACTGTATTTAAATTATATGTCTAAGTAAAATTTGCTTATTTTAATTTTTTGTTTCTTCACACAAGCTGTGTGTAGGACAGGGGTTGAATATCTAGAGTGACTGAAAAATCCAATATCTTAGCCGGGATTGAACCACGGAGCTGTAGGTCTCTAGCCGGTTGCTCTACCGCTGAGCTACCATGGCAAGATGCCGGCACGGCATTAAATTTCTCAACTGACTCGCATGTTTTTCTATCCATGACCTATCCAACTCCTGTCCAATACAGGAGGCAACACTATTTGACCATAATAGCTGGCTATACTATGAATCCTGGGACTTAAAGTACTTACGACACTGTAAGTGGCTATTGGGGTAAATAATTTGAAGTTACCTTGTGGTTTACCGGGAAACATGCGAGTCAGTTGAGAATTTTAATGTTGTGATGGCATGTTGCCATGTTAGCTCAGTGGTAGAGCAACCAACTAGAGACCAGGAGAACCGTGGTTCATATCCCGACTATGGATTGAAATTTTCAGTCTGACTCTACCTATCCAAATCCTGTCCTACACACGGCTTGTGTGAAAAACAATAAAACAACACTATTTGATATAATAATTGGCTGTACTATGAATCCTGGGACTTAAAGTACTTATTATTGTAAGCCGCCATTGGGGTTGTCATCTAAAGTCGCGGGTTCAAACCCGGCGGAGGACGATGGGCGTGAAAATCCTTAGCATGGCTTCCTTCGGAAGGGAAGTAAAGCCGTTGCTCCCGTGTCGTAGATTTACGGCACATAAAAGAACCTCAAGCCTGATAGAGAAGCCTCTATGTAAAATTAAGCGGTCTTTCACGCCCAGTATAGAATGGGACGCTGAGAACCACAGCAGTTAAAGAGCGTCCATAAATAAATAAATAAAAAAACATCTCAAAGTAATTTGAGATCACCTTGTGGTTTACCGTGAATCATGCGACAGTTAACTCAACAATAAATTATGAAGTTTAGAAAAAAAAAACAGATAAAGGAAAACACTATTAAAATAGTTTATCGGCGACTGTCTTTTGCTGAATGTGCGTTTTCAAGTATGGTAATGTGTGAGGTAATTGTGCATTACGCCATGAGAGAGGCCGTGCATCTGAATCCAAATCAAGAACAGGACAGATTGCTATGCAAGCTGAGGAATTAAAGGAGTGGAGATGACACTTCTGATGCCCTCAAGGTGACTTCTTTGACCATCCGTGCTACCACCGCAAATTATGTTCGCAACGAAGCGTGAAGCAAACAGCATGAATAGCAATTAGGCAAAGCAAAGCGGAGTACCGCGAGATTTCCACAAAACCGATTACAAAGGGAGCTACGTTACGTAAAGTCCTTTTTTGCAACATTGTCCTTGTGTGAGGTCATCATGACAGGGGTGAGAGATATCTTTTTCTCATCCACTGGAACTGAAACGATGACAGATTACCAGAAACCATGCTTTGCTTTCATAGAGGAGCGATTGTGAAGATTTTAAAGCGTTTTGGGATTAAAAGAAAGGAAATCACGTGCACAGATCGCATTCTTGGCAGGTGAAGACTGCACAGTACCTGTAGACACACCACCTAAAGAGAACGCCTTGCAATCCTTGCCTTAGGACCTTTAGCGGGTCCTCAAACCAACACTGTACGCGAAAGTTATTTGTTTTAAATAATAAAAATAATAGCTGCACCGTTAAAGTAGGGGCGGCGCCGTGGGTAAGTGGTTAGAGCGAAGCAGCGTTTGGGCGGGTTTTCTGCGGGTCCTCCAGTTTCCCCCGCCACTCATTCCCCAATCGCTCCATCCAATGATACATTTCGCTTACAGCCATTCCTCATGTTCATGCCTGGCTACGGGCCGACCCCTCGTAACAGGTTCTCCAGTCTCTGTGGTTTCGTGCAGTTGGCTTCCCGACAGGTTTCTGACCCCTAGGCATGGGCTTGTAAGTTCTAGGAGGGTGTCAGTCCTACAATTACGGGGAGGGTAAGCCGATTACGAAAACTTTAAAGTAGTTGTTTCAGTTTTTATTGTTACAACCAAGAGAAGTTTAAATAGCTAGTGCAGTAACGTCGTTAGCTCGGATTATTAAAGAAACCGGCTACTACAAAGAAAACAGAACACCTCAGTAAATGAGCAGATATTTATTATTCCACAATAATGTGCAACAGTTCCTAAGTTTATTAATAGCATATTCTGCTTTTTACTGTCTCTACACGTACTATGTACATAGTGTATGAGAAGGTATTGCACTCCACCAAAAATTTTGATACCGAGATTTCACCGGAAATATATGTTTTAGGGTCCCTTGTATCCAAAAAAGCATTGTCAGAAAAAGGTCCGTGTGTGTGTCCGTGTGTCTGTGAACACGATAACTCAAAAACGAATTATATTCGGTAAATTATCAAACTTGGTATTCAAGTTTAGTATCTTCCATGGATGCGACACGAAGATTTTGAGGAAACACCCCTCACCCAAACTACTCTTTACATGGAACTCGTTTCGAAAATTTTGATTTTCTCAAAAATAGCTCTAACGATTTTGATTAAAATACGTTATGTCTAAGACATTTTTAAGACAAACAAAATGTATATGTTGAATTTTCTGGGAATAGTCTCTGAAGAACTATTCATTCTGGATAACTTTTATATAACTGGCAAACCGTAAAAGATGTACAAAAACTTACTACACAAAATTGTAGATTTCATTAAAACATACAATTTATGTCATATACATTTTTTTGTAGAGTTAACTATTTTCTAGATATTCCGCATCGTTGGTTTCAATTTTAGTCACAAACCTTTCTCAAACATGAAGATATATTTCTTCTCGTCTCTCGTTTGTTCATTCCTGGCAAGCAAAGAGATTGGAATTGCAGTAGTGTCACGTAGTGACCGGCTTTTATAAACGAGACTGTCGATTTAGCCCGTGCATTTTCTTATTTTCCTTCTAGTTCAGGAAGTTAGTAATAAGAGTAATTCTGCTTATATTTATCTTGATTAGCATGATTTAGATAACAGACTAATGTTGTGACTTAAAGGTTTGGTTACCAAACAGCTAGAGGACATTGTGTGAATGGGACACATTAGATTTTTGCCCTTCTACTCGCAAGGAACCAGGTAATAAGGACAATGTATGCTAATGTTTATCTTGATTAACATGAAATAGAAGAGTAAGCTTTTTAACAATAATTTGTTAGAGAGATGTACAGAAAGTCTTTTGAATAGAACACATCAGATTTTATTTACCTGCTGCAGGTTTGTATTTGACTTTCGATAAGTTAATAAGCAGCAATGGGTCAGGCAGCTAAAAATGAGTCGGTAAAAATTGTAGTTTCCAACAATACCCATATCGGAGGTTATCTCATTCCACAAAAACGCTTGAGCCCAATGTTTGCCTCTGATGGTAGGGCGAGTATGAGGATGACGGCATTATGAGAGGACCTACAGTTTCTAGTGGACTACGAACCTTGGGGATACTCCATTTGAGGTGAAGGCTTAAAGCTGGGAATCTCAGCACGACCTTCAGTACGAGAACTGCGAACTGAGCTATCCTGACGCCCTTCTGGTAAACATTATTGTTTTGAACTTTTATTTATTTTAGTTCTCATTGTAACGATTTTGTGCAAGGAAGCTAGTAAAACGTCGAAATTAAGTGTTTTTATATGCCAAATTGAAACGGTAAAACACTTCTGTGCAAAAACGAGGGTTGGGGCAAAAGTCATGTCAACTATTTATTTTCTTGAAGATACCAGTCCGGTTGGAAAATGTGATATATACAGACGAAAGGACAAGATAACTACATGTGTGGACAATGAATAGCACTGAATAACGTAACACAGTAATCTATTACGGTAGTATACAGGGCAATGTGGCCTTCACGGTGCAAAAGAATGACGACACAGTACACATACAGTTGACATGACAAACCTGAGCCTAAAGACCCTCAAAGTAGTCCCCTGCTACTGTCACAAAACGCTGCCAACGATGTAGGCGCTGAATACCATCTTGCGCCGCAGCATTTACCGCACCATGAGGGAATCGGGTCATCTGTTCGCGCACAGCATTAGCAATGTCCTCTCGTGCTACAAACCACCTACCACGTGGTGTTTCTTAATCTTTCGAATGAGATCAAAGTCAGAGGGCGAAATGTCGGGAGAGTACGGCGGGTGCTCCAATTCTTCCCATCCCCAACGTCGTAGTAGCTGCCCTACACACTTTACTTTATGTGGTTTTGCATTGTCGTGCAGGATTATTGCGCTGTCCACAAGATCCGGACGTAAAGGGTAGTTTGGGATGGGGGAATTTCTTGAAAAATCTTCGTGTCGCATCCTTGGAAGATAGCAAACTTATATACCAAGTCCGTCTGTGCGAGCGCGGTGAGTGTGTGCGTGTGTGGGTGTGCAACTCAAAACGAAAAGTCCGTTAAATACAGAAACTTGATATTTAAGTTCAGCATCTTCCAAGGATGCGACATGAAGATTTTCAAGAAAATCCCCCACTTTTATATGAAACATTATCAGAAAAGTTTAATTTTTTTTTAAAAAAAATGACGCAAACAATTTTAAATAAATATTTTCTTTTAAACTATGAAAGTGAATGTTGTTTTGAGTATTTTTGCTTAACCCCCCCCCATAAAGCTTTCCGTTCTTGAGATAATTACTATTTTATTTTACAGAGTATTGTAACTTTAGATTGCAATATAGGAAATTCAACAGGTTAGCTTTTAATTCTTTAGCTTGTGCTGCTGGATATCGAACATGTAAACACTTCCGGTATGTAACTAAACCGAAAATCACCATGATTTAATGTAGCCTAAATTTACCACTCAATGCGGAACTGAAGAAATATTTATAATATTACAGACATTACTAATAGATATAGTTATGTATAAAGGCAAACAAAAACTTGAGAAACCTAAGCTATACGATTATTGTTCCTTTCTTTGTGAATTATAAAACTCTGTGAATCCCTGATTAAAGCAAGGAGGCACAGAAAATAAAGAACTTATTTTAATGCTAAATATAGATATGCGCAAGCTTTCAGGGCGATGTCCATAATTTTATATTCTAACATTTCCGGGCTGTTTTACTGTGATCTCTGGGTAAAATCATTTTAGCTAGTTAAAAAGTTTCGATCTAATGCTTCGTCCCTGCCTGTGAGGAACATCATAAGAGGTGTTGTATTCATGTCTCTTCTTCCTCAAGAACTAAACACGAGGATCATCCAGAAAGTAAAAGATGATTTGGCATAACTAAATAACAACGAAAGACATCAACACAAAACTTTATTTACAAAGTTACAGAACCTAACTCTATTTCTCAATGTAATCTTCATTGTAGCAGTTTTTTCAATGCAGAAGCTATACTCTTTCACCGCCAACGATCTGAGCCAAGATGTCACTGCCACTTTGAGATCTTTATCAGCTGGGAAATCTTTTTCACCCAAAATGTCATGTACAGTGTCCAAAGTGAATCACCTATTTCTCTGAATTCTTTTATCTACATTCCCTTTCAACTCCTCCATAAGAATTGATGAACTTCCACTATCTGCCCATTGATCGGCCGAACATTAAAAAAAAACAAAAAACAAAAAAAAAAACAGACAAACGAATAAGTTCTTTGGCAGTAGAAAAGTATAACATAGCCATTGAAAAACTGATACCATGTGAAAATAAATGTTTGGGCAAAATGGATATTATGTTGACAATTAGAGTAAGGTACTGTAACTTTGTAAATAAAGTTTTGTGTTGAAATCTTTCCTTATGACAAAGAGTTCGTTACTTTCTGGATGGCCCTGGTAAAGCCGGTGTATATCTCTTGGGCTCTGTGTGGGGAGTTAAAGGGACGGGTAGTGCTGGTTTTTGTTGTGGGCATAGAGGTTACCGAAAATACAGATTTGGTTTAGTTTTTACTTTCCCTACACGTACTATGTACACAGTGTAAAGAGAAGGTAATGTTATGCACCCAAAAATTCAATACTGAGATTTCACAGAAAATACATGTTTTGAGACCCCTGAATCCAAAAAAAACATTTTCAGAAAAAGGTCCTTCAAGTATTCAAGTTTAGTATCTTCCAGGGATGTGACACGAAGATTTTGAGGAAAATGCACCCACTCCCAACTACTCTTTACATGGAACTTTATGCGAAAATTTTGACTTTCTTAAAAATGGCTCTAACGATTTTGATTAAAATATCATACAATAAAGAGATCTACCTGACAAATAAAATGTATATCTTGAATTTTCTAGGAATAGCCTCTGAAGACCACTTTATACTGGATGAATTTTACGAAATTTTGCGTAACTGCTAAACCGTAAGAGATGGACAAAAATTTTCCAAACAAAAAATGTAGAGCACGTTAAATCACAAAATTCATGTTATATACATTTTTTTTCGTGGAATTGATCGTTTTTTTGAGATATTCCTGGTTTTTGGTTTCAGCTTTGAAAAACGTATACTTTTCTCAAACAGGAATTTGTCAACTCCTGTCCGCACAAACAAAGGAAATTCAGTCACATAGCAACCAGCTTTTGACTATCACTTTAACCTATGGTACTCCCTTATTTCGCTTCAACTTACAATGAAGCCAGTAATCAGACTATTTCTGCTAATTGTTTCTCGATTAGCATGAAGTAAATAGAACCATAAGCTTTTTAATAATATTTTTTGCAGAGATGTAGAGAAAGTCATGTGAATAGAACACATATTTTTCATTGAAGCTGTTTATGTGTTTGTTCACTTCAATGACTTCTATTTATAAACGGTGGATTATAATGCTGGTTTTAACTAAAACCTCCATCATACTCCATTCGATGATCATCCAGGGATAAGACAAGTTATGCCGTAGCTCATTTATTATTTGCCCTAGGCGGTAGCTTCTTTTGTGTTTGTTTATGCGCGTGTTGATACTTCGTTTTGTCGTGCCAAAGTACACTTGACCAATGGCCACGGATCTTATAAATACCTGCTTTGGAAAGTGGGTTAAGTAGATCTTTGGCTGATTTGAAAACCTGGATTTTTACTTCCTCTACACGTACTATGTACATAGTGTTTAGAGAAGGTATTGTATTGCACCCAAAAATTCAATATCGAGATTTCACCGGAAATATATGTTTAAGGGCCATCTGAATAAAAAAAAGAGTGTTATGTGTTCAATTCACATGACTTTCTTTACATCTCTGCAATAAATTGTTAAAAAAGCTGTTTCTTCTATTTACTTAATGCTAATCTAGAAAAAAAATGGGCAGAAAGGGTCTTATTAGTTGCTTTCTTGTAAACAGAAGAGAAATAAGAGAGTATAACAGGCTAAATCAATATTCAAATCTTTTAAAAGCTCATTGCTATGTGATTGAAGTACCTTTAATCACGTGTGAGGAGTATGTCATAAACGGCTAATTCCCCGAAATGTACGTGTTTTAACGAGCTCTATATTTTTTGTAGGGGTAAGTTTTGGTTTGTCTCTTATGGTTTATCAATTATAGAAAATTCCGCAAAATACATCCTGAATAAACATCTTCTCAGAGGTTATTCCGGGAAAATTGAAGATATACATTTTATTTGTCACATAAATATCTTAAATATAAGATATTTTAATTTAAAGTCGTTAGATACATTTTTGAGAAAATCAAAACTTTCGAGTGGGGCGGATTTTCTTGAAAATCTTCTTAATACTGATAAATACTAAGTAAATACTAAGTTTGTTATTTAACGGTATTTTCTTTTTAGAGCTATGCTGCCCAAAGACAGACACACACAAAGGGATTTTGGGGGGGGGGATTCAGGGCGTCTCAAAACAGAATTCTCGGTATCGAATTTTTGGGTGCAATTCAATACCTTCTCTATACGTATGTACATAGTACATGTAGAGGGGGAAAAAAGTATTTTTAGAAAAATGTCCATGTGTGTGGGTGTCTGTGTGTCTGAGGGCAGTATAGCTCAAAAACGAAAAGTTCGTTAAATACCAAATTTGATATTTAAGTTCAGTATCTTCCAAAGATGCATCAGAAGATTTTCAAGAAAATCTCCCCACTCCCCAACTACCTTTTGCACCGTAAAAGTTTTAAAAATGTTCGTTTTTTCAAAAATTGTTCAAACAATTTTGATTAAAATCTCTTATATTTAAAATATTTGCATGGCAAATATAATGTATTTCTTGAATTTTCTGGGAGTAGCCCCCGAATATCTGTGATGAATTTAGCTGGATTTTGCATAACTAGTAAACCGTAAGAGATAGACAAAACATACTAAAGAAAAAAATGTAGAGCTCGTTAATACAGACAATTTATGACATACACATTTTTTTTCGGGGAATTGGCCGTTTTTGAGATATTTCAGTTTTAAAATAGGTATACTTTTTTCATAAGGGAACTTATCAACTCCTGGCCAAGCAAAGAAGCGGTTTTCAATCCCATAGTAAACACATTTAAAAAGATTTGACAGTTGCTTTAGACTGGTATATTCCCTTATTTTCCTTCCACTTCTAAGGAACTAAGTAATAAATCAGTTTCTGCTAATGGTTACCTCGATTAGCATGAAGTAGATAGAAGAATGTACTTATTTACAATAATTTATTTCATATATGTAGAGAAAGGTATGTGAATGGAACACGCCTGATTTTTTATGTAAGGCTTTGTTTTTATAAGTAAAGACGTCCATTGATCAACTGCTTTACCGTGTCAATGTGTACTTGACCACATGTGCACGCCTTCTTATAAGTACGTGCTTTTGAAAGTGGGTTAAGTCCATCTTTGGCTTATTTGGAAATCTGGCTTCTTTTTGCTGTCGGTGTGATATGGATTTTATTTTACATTTTTACTTTCTCTGCACTTATTATGCACATACTGTATAGAGAAGGTATTGCTTTGCATCCTAAAATTCGACACCGAGATTTCACCGGAAATAGACGCTTTAGGATCTCCTGTATTAAAAAAAATCTGATGTGTTCTATTCACATGACTTTTTCTACATCTCTGTAACATATTATTGTTAAAAAGCTTATACTTCTATTTACTTCATGCTAATCGAGAAAAAATTAGCAGAAATGCTTTTATATTTTGCTTCTTTGTAAGCAGAAGCGAAATAAGGGAGTACCATAGGTTAAAGTGATTGTCAAAAGCTGGTTGCTTTGTGATTGAAGTTCCTTTATTTGTATGGACAGGAGTTGACAAATTGCTGTATGACAAAAGTATACGTTTTTTAAAGATGAAACCAAAAACAAGAAATATCTAAAAAGGATCAACTACACGAAAAAAATGTATATGACATAGATTGTGTGTTTTACCATGCACTACAGTTTTTGTATAGAAAACCTTTGTCTGTCTCTTACGGTTTACCAGCTATGCAAGATTTAATAAAAATCATCCAGAATAAAGAGGTCTTTAGAGGCTATTCCCAGAAAATTCAAGATATACATTTTATTTGGCATGTAAATAGCTTAAATATAAGAGATTTTAATCAAAATCGTTAGAGCCATTTTTGAGAAAATAAAAATTTTCGAAATTTTTTTCATGAAAGGATGGTTATGGGCCCCTTGAAAATGTTTGTCCCGCATCCTTGGAAGATACCAACCTTAAATAACAAACAAGTTTGGTACTTAACGGTCTTTTCGTTTTTGAGCTATGCTGCCCACACACACACACACACGGACTTTTCCTAAAAATGCTTTTTTTTATTCAGGGAGTTCCAAAACATGTATTTCCGGTGAAATCTCGGTATCGAATTTTTGGGTGCATTACAATATCTTCTCTATACACTATGCACATAGTACGTTTAGAGAAAGTAAAAAATTAGAAAAAGATTCGCGTGTGTGTCCGTGTGTCAGTGAACACGATAACTCAAAAACGAAAAGTCGGTAAAATACCAAACTTCCTCCAGACATACGATACGAAGATTTTGAGGAAAATCACTCCACCAAAAAACTAACCTTTATATAGAACAATTTTCGATAATTTGGATTTTCTCAAAACATGGCTCTAACGATTTTGATTAAAATATCATGTATAAAAGATATTTACACGAAAAATAAAATGTATATCTTTAATTTTCTGTGAATAGCCTCTGAAGACCTGTTTATTCTGGGTGAATTTTGCTGGATTTTGCATAACTAGTAAAGCATAAGAAATAGACAAAAACTTACTACACAAAATATGTAGATCTCGTTGAAACACACAAATTATGTCATGTACATTTTTTTCATAGTTTTGACCATTTTTGACATATTCCTTGTTATTGGTTTCATTTTAACTTTTCACGTATAGGAATTTTTAAATGGATTGCAATCACATGGCAACCAGCCTAGTGTGTTTTCTTATTTCCCTCCTACTTACAAGAAAGCATTTCTGCTAATGTTTATCTGTATTAGCATGAAGTAGATAAAAGTATACGCTTTTTAAGAATAATGTGTTACAGAGATAAAGAGAAAGTCATGGGGATAGAACACATGCACAATGTTTTGTTGCTTTTGCTGCTTTCTTGTGTTTGTTTGTGTTTCTTCCTTGTAGCTTAGCTTTATTTAGAATCGTGGTTGATTTAGAGCGTATTTCTTTTGCTGTTTCCTGCGGTACTGACTAAACTTCGGCTTCAATGTTGGCAATTATATCTTCGACAGGCACGTTTTTCAGAGAGATAGCAAAATTTCTCTCTTTAGGTAAACAAGTTGCTCTTCATCTGATAGAACCGGTCTGACAGATTAATTACAGTGCGGTGTGTGTTGTGGATTCTGTGAGATAACTTCTTCAGAAGATTTTCCAAACTCCATAAGAACGCTGATTGCCAATGCTTTGAGCAACACGATTGGAAGTACACGCACAAACATACTCTGTAGCTCACTTTGATAGTAACGAAATAATTGATACGATTGACATCGACAGGAAGAAAGAATCAGTTGAGATCTTTGAACCTACAGCCAGAATTAAAACATTCCCAAGCCAACCAGCGGAAAAGAATAAAAAATAAATCTCATTTGTTCCATTCATATAACTTTCTGTAACAAATTATTGTTAAAAAGTTTATTCTCCTATCTACTTCATGCTAATCGAGAAAAAATTAACAGAAATAGTCTTATTACTTGCTTCCTTGTAAGAGAAGCGAAATAACCAAGTACCATAGGTTAAATTGGTAGTCAAAAGTTGGTTGCTATGTGACCGAAGTTCCTTTGTATGCACACGAGTTTACAAATTCCTCTATGAGAAAAGTATAAGTTTTTCAAAGCTGAAACCAAAATAAGGAATATCTCAAAAGCAATCAACTACACGAAAAAAGTATATAACATAAATTGTGTGGTTTAACGTTCTCTACATTTTGTGTGTGGTAAGCTTTTATCCATCTCTTACGATTTAGCAGTTATGCAAAATTCCGTAAAATTCATCCAGAATAAAGTAGTCTTCAGAGGATCTTTCCAGAAAATTCTAAATATACATTTTATTTGTCAGGTAAATATCTTTAATATATGATATTTTAATCAAAATCGTTAGAGCCATTTTTTAGAAAATCAAAATTTTCGAAAGGGTAGTTTGGGGTGTGGGGATTTTTCTCAAAATCTTTGTGTCGCATCCCTTGAAGATACTAAGCTTAAATACCAAGTTTGGTACTCTACCGACTTTTCGTTTTTGAGTTATCATGTTCACACACACACACACACACACACACACACACACACACACACACACACACACACGGACTTATTTCTGAAAATGTTTTTTTTTTATACAGGGAAACCTAAAACATATATTTCCGGTGAAATCTCGGTATAGAATTTTTGGGTGGAGTGCAATACCTTCTCTATACAGTATGTACATAGTACGTGTAGAGAAAGTAAAAAATCTGATATGTTCCATTCATATAACTTTCTCTATATCTCTGTAACAAATTATTATTAAAAAACTTATTCTTCTATCTACTTGATAATAATGGAGATAAACATTAGCAGAAATTGTCCTTATTACTTGGTCCCTTGAAAGTTGAAGGGGAAAATCTAATGTCCTCTAGCTGTTCGGTAAACAAACCTTGTATTTAAAACAAAAATCTGTTATCTGCATCATGCTAATCAAGATAAACATAAGCAGAATGAATCTTATTACTAGCTTCCTTGTGGTAGAAGGCAAATTAGAAAATGCACAGGCTAAAGTGATAGCCGGTTGATATGTGAAACAATTGAATTTCCAATATCTTTGATTGCCAGGAATAAACAAACGAGAAGAAATATGTCTTCCCGTTTGAGAAAAGTTCAAGTGACTAAAATTGACACCAATATCCGGAATATCTCGAAAACGATTAACTACAATAATATGACATAAATTGATTCCTTTAATGAGAGCTGCATTTTTTGTGTAGTTTGCCAGTTATATAAAAGTCATCCACAATGAAGAGGTCTTGAGATGCTACTCCCAGAAAATCCAGGATACATTTCGTTTGTCAACATCGTTAGAGCCATTTTGAGAAAATCAAAGTTTTCGAATAATGTTCCATGCATAGGGTAGTTTGTGGTGGGCGGATTTTCTTGAAAACCTTCGTGTCGTATCCTTGGAAGGTAATTTAAATTCCAAATTTGGTATTTAACGGTCTTTTCGTTTTTGAGCTTTGCTATCCACAGGCACATACACACAGGTGCGCGCGCGGACCTTTTGCTAAAAATGCTTTTTTGGATTCAGGGGGACCCAGTATATTTCCGGTATCGAATTTTTGGGTGCAATACAATACCTTCTCAATGTACTATGTACATAGTACGTGTAGAGAAAGTAAAAAAGGCCATACATGAGCCTAAAATATGTTTCTTCAGTGGTTTATATAACATTTCCAATATTATGGCCACAGGCCTATTGTTTGATGCCAGGGACATAACCAAAATAATTGTTAGACATTGCTTCAAACTCCCTAAAGCGCTACAGCCGATATTGTCCTAATTATATTGAAATTCTCCGTGGCAATTTGTCAAAACCATTTTTTTCAGTCAACATACTCGTAATACTATAACACAAATAAATTTAAACTAAAACACATTTAATAGCTAACAATATAACTTACTCTGAATAATTAATAATTAAATTAATAGTCATGTTTAATGTAATTTATTGTTTACACACTCTTACCTTTTTGTTCTAATTTAGAAACCAAATTTGTGAGCTTTTATGTGTCACGTGGCAACCTTTTAATGCAGGGACAGACATGTAAATAAATTTCCCTGTTTACTTTTTCTACACGTACTTTGTACTTAATTTATAGAGAAGTTACTGTATTGCACCCAAAAATTCGATACCAGATTCCACCGGAAATACTTTTGGGATCCCCTGAATCTAAAAATCCATGTGAATATGTATATCTATGGGCAGCATAGTTCAAAATCGAGTAGTCCGTCAAATACCAAACTTGGTATTTAAATTCAGTATCTCCCAAGGATGCGACACGAAGATTTTCAAGAAAATCCTCCCATCCCCAGCTGCACTTTACAATGAAAAAAAAATGAACATTTTGATTTTCTCAAAAATGGCACTAACGGCTTTGATTAAAATCCCTGAATCCATGAGAAATAAAATGTATATCTTGAATTTTCTGGGAGTAGCCTCTGAAGATATGTTTATTCTGGATGAATTTTTTTCTCGGTTTTGCATAACTGGTAAACCGTAAGAGAGACAAAAACTTACTACACAAAAAAATGTAGAGCTCGTTAAAACTCACAAGTTATATAAGATATATACTTTTTTTTTCGAGGAGTTCGACCGTTTTTGAGAGATTCCTTGTTATTGGTTTCATTTTTTAAATACTTAAAACTTTTCTCATACAGGAATTTGTCAACTCCTGGCCACCTAAAGAAACTGATTTCAATCTCATAGCAACTACATTTTGAGAAATGTGAATGTCGGTTTAGCCTACAGTGACTTTCAAATGGGATGAAGATTGTCCTTGAGCGCCACCAGGCCGGCTGCCAATTTGAGTGCATGTTGCATTCGCGCTTAACTGGGGAGTAACGCGCCAAGTGATTCAGTCTCTCAAATACTACTTGCGCTAAGACAACATCTTAAAATTTTGCAAACAGTAATTCACGAGGAAGATAGGGAGTAATGTTCGTAGCAGAACCGTAAAAACCACAGATGTTTAGCTCAAATAGTTTTCATAATAAACATAGTGTCGCCAGGCAGATTTGCATGCTCAGTGTGCGAGTGAGAGGGAAATATGAAAAGAGTGGGGATAGTGACTTGGCAACACAGATCACGATAACGAACCTCATTCGCTGCAGCGTAGAACTCTTCCCATTTGAAAAACACTATAGTGTATTCCCTTATTTTCCTTCTACAAATGAGGAACTAAGTAATAAGACCGTTTCTGCTAGTGTTTATCTCTATTAGCACGAAGTGTATAGAAGCATAAGCCTTATTAACAATAAATTGTTACATAGATGTAGAGAAAATAATGTGAATAGAACACATCAGATTTTTTAAATTCTGTTTTATTTTACGCCGCTTTAACAACTCGGTCTTATCGGGACGGAAGCAGACGGCGTTAGAGGGCCGTCCAGTCTACAGTACCTATATCATATTCAGTGTCGATTTTTATTGGTAAACGCAGTCACGTGGTATTCGTCACCATTTTATTGTCCATGAAGCAAATGTTCATATGTGCGATTGCAGTTGTATCCGAATGGTATCAGATATCCGGTTTCATTTAATCCTAATACAGTATTCTCGATTATTCCGAGTAATCTGGGGGAGTAGAAGTATGAATAATCGAAAAACACGTATAATCGAGAAATGTTTTGTTACTTTCTCCATACGCACTATGTACATAGTGTATAGAGAAAGTATTGCACTCCACCAAAAATTCGAAATCGAGATTTCGCCGGAAATATATGTTTTAGGGTCCCCAATATCCAAAAAAAGCATTTTCACAAAAAGGTCCGTGTGTGTGTGTGTGTGTCCGTGTGTCCGTGAACACGATAACTCAAAAACGAAAAGTCGGTAAAATACCAAACTTGGTATTTAAGTTTAGTATCTTCCAGGGATGCGACACGAAGATTTTGAGAAAAATTCCCCACCCCCAACTACCCTTTACATGGAACTTTTTTCGAAAATTTTGATTTTCTCAAAAATGGCTCTAACGATTTTGATTAAAATTTCGGATATTAAACATATTTACCTGACAAATGAAATGTATATCTTGAATTTTCTGGGAATAGCCTCTGAAGAGTAGTTTATTCTGGATGAATTTTACTAAATTTTGAATAACTGCTAAACTGTAAGAGATGGACAAAAACTTACTACACAAAAAATGTAGAGCACATTAAAACACACAATTTATGTTATATACATTTTTTTCGTGAAGTTCGTCGTTTTTGTGACATTCCTTATTTTTTGGTTTCTGCTATGAAAAACGTATACTTTTCTCATACTGGAACTTGTCAACTCCTATCCATATAAACAAAGGAACTTCATTGACATAGCAACCAGCTTTTGACTATAACTTTAACCTACGGTTGTCCCTTATTTCGCTTCTACTTACAAGGATGCGAGTAATAAGACTATTTCTGCTAATTTTTTCTGATTAGCATAAAGTAAATAGAAGTATAAGCTTTTTAAGAATTATTTGTTGCAGGGATATGGAGAAAGTCATGAGAATGGTACACATCAGATTTTTAATTTACACGGCAGGCCGATAACAATGGAAACGATACTCTGTTGTCACGTGGTGATTATTTAAACAATGGAGATGGCACTTATTGTTACAGGGTGGGTCTTTCATTGCTGTTTCCTAAAGAAAACAATCTACAATACTTTTTTTTTTCGTGCGTGGGGGATGCACGGATAAGGCGCAATGCGGATAATCCGTACACAAACAATCGAGTGTATACTAAAATTAATTAGTAGCAAAAAGGACCACGTAGGGGAGATGTAGGGAATGGCGGTCATCGCTGTAATATCGCTTCGTAAGAACATGCAAATGTCTATCGTGTTCTGCGCTCTGTTCGCAAAGAGACAGAACCATTTCAATTGCTGAGTTGTAAGTTTACGAGATTAGAAGTGTTTTTCTGTAGTTGGCAGTTTTCTTATAATTTTGTCCAGAAAATCAGGACATTGTAAGTATATTTCATTGTTTTAAATTTGCTCAATCTTTTTATAAAACGAGTAGCATATTTATTGCTGATTATTGGAATACTTCTTGTTTTGAGAGAGAACTCACTATTTCTTGGTTATGAAGTATTTTCCGTAACGGTGTTCGTGAAGGTAATGGCGGTCTATGTGACTGTCATTCCCTTCAAATTCAATTCAGCATTTATTATTATTATTATTATTATTATTATTATTATTATTATTATTATTATTATTATTATTAAAATTCGTCGTAAGACAATTCAATCTTCTCACAATATCAATAACAGTGCTTATGCTGGTGAAAAATATCAGCTAAAGACCCTAAAAGTAATTTAAATCATTACATTGCAATGGACCTCGTAGGCTATACAGTCTGATGTAACTAAAAAGTGAACAAGACCGGAGTGGGCCTGGTTATGTTAGAGTAGTTTGCAGCACTTCGGCCAGGAATTCCCAAAGGACCCTGAAAGAAGCAGACAGTGGCAAACTCAAAACGAGCAAATGGGATGCGAATGAATATTCATGTTTATACGAACTAAGTATTATAATTGTGCAAAAATTACAGTGTCGCTAAACTCTGAAAGAACATGCTATAAACAAATTTTATAGTACCTGTTCGCGTCTACGTTATGCGTTCTACGTTGTTTTCATTTTTACTTTCTCTACACGTACTATGTACATAGTGTATAGAGAAGGCATTGCATTCCACCCAAAAATTCGATACCGGGATTTCACCGGAAATACACGTTTTAGAGTCCCCTGTATGCAAAAAAAAAAACATTTTTGGAAAAAATCCGTGTGTCTGTGTACACGATAACTCAAAAACGAAAACTCGGTAAAACACCAAATTTGGAATTTAAGTTTAGTATCTTCCAGGGATGCTACACAAAGATTTTGAGAAAAATCCCCCCACCCTAAACTACCCTTTACATGAAAAAAAAAAAAAAATCTAAAACTTTGATTTTCTCAAAAATGGCTCCAATGATTTTAATAAAAATACCCTAGATATATTAAACATATTTATGTGCCAAATAAAATGTATATCTTGAATTTGCTGTGAATATCCTCTAAATACCTCTTTATTATGAATGAATTTTGCGTAACTGGTAAACCGTAAGAGATAGACAGAAACTTACCATACAAAAAATGTAGATCTCGTTAAAACACACAATTTATGTGATATATATTTTTTTACGTGCAGTTCACTATTTCTGAGATATTCCTTGTTATTTGCTTCAGATTTAATATACTTAAGTTTTCTCACGCGGAAAATTGTAAACTCCTAGAGCTGTATAGAAACGGATTTCAACCACATAGCAACCAGCTTTTAAAGCATTTGAATATCGTTTTAGCCTAGTGTATTCCATTATTTTCCTTCTACTTACAAAGAAACTAGTAATTAATACAATTTTTGCCGACGTTTATTTCAAGTATCACAAAGTAGATAGAAGAATATGCTTTTTAACAATAATTTGTTACAGCGATGTAGAGAAAGTCATGTGAATGGAGCACAGATATTTTTTTTCTTTCTTTCCTTCTTGACTTTCTTTCTCTATTTTCTTGGCAATTGGTTCAAGAAGTGTTAGGTTTTCGGTAAGTACAAGAACTTATAAAATAAAGGTTCGAATGTAAAGGGTAGTTTATGTTGGTAGGACTTTCTTGAAAATCTTCGTCTCACATCTTTGGAAGTTATTAAACCCCAATACCAAGTATCGTGTTAAACCAATTTCTTCTTTGTTTTTGAGTTATGCTCCTCACAGAAAATCGGACTTATTTTTTGAATTTAGCTAAATTCACGGATAATCAAAACGTGGATTTCCAGTGAAATATTGAAAAATATGATGTGTTCCATTCATTTGACTTTCTCTACATTTCTGCAATAAATTATTTTTAGAAAGCTTATGCTTCTATTTACTTCATGCTAATCAAGAAAAAAGTAGCAGAAATAGTCTTAATACTTGCTTCCTTGTAAGTAGAAGGGAAATAAGGAAGTACCATAGGTTAAAGTGATAGTCAAAAGCTGGTTGCCATGTGACTGAAGTTCCTCTGTTTGTATGAACAGGAGTTGACAAATTCGTGTATGAGAAAAGAGTAAGTTTTTCAAAGCTGAAACCAAAAACAAGGAATATCTAAAAACGATCAACTCCAAGAACAAAAAAATGTATATAACATAAATCGTGTGTTTTAACGTGCTCTGCATTTTTTTTGTGGTAAGTTTTTGTCCATCTCTTACGGTTTAGCAGTTATGCAAAATTCCGCAAAATTCATCCAGAATAAAGTAGTCTTCAGAGGTTATTCCCAGAAAACTCAAGATATACATTTTTATATGTCAGGTAAATATCTTTATTATGCGATATTTTAATCAAAATAGAGCCATTTTAGAGAAAATAAAATTTTTCAAAAAATGTTCCATGTAAAGGGTAGTTTGGGGTGGGGGGATTTATTTCAAAATCTTCGTGTCGCATCCTTGGAAGATACCAAACTTAAATGCCAAGTTTGGTATTCAACGGTCTTTTCGTTTTTGAGCTATGCTATCCACAGACACAGGCACTCACATACAAGCACACACACAGGTGGACCTTTTTCTGAAAATGTTTTTTTTGGATTCAGGGGGACCCAAAACATGTATTTCCGGTGAAATCTCGGTACTGACTTTTTGGGTGGAATGCAATACGTTGTTTATACACTATGTGCATAGTACGTGTAGAGAAAGTAAAAATATTGTAAGGTACTGTAACTTTGTAAATAAAGTTTTGTATTGATATCTTTCGCTAATATTTAGTTATGCCAAATCGTCTGTCACTTTCTGGATGACTCTCGTACCTGCTAATAGATATCTGTTATTGCTCTCCGCTTACTAAACGTAAAATGCAGTGTGCTGGTTAGGTAAGCTGTCTATAATTACTGCACTTCTGAAATACCTGATCTTAAGAGAAACAAAACGACACTGTTGGGCTTATTGAGCACAAGTTGAATGAAGTGGGACATTTTCGCACGCTGCCTGTTTGGTTCCGGTTGAGGAGACTTGGTGTGGCTACTGAAAGTCAAGGGCGATGGTGGCCAACGGAGCATAAAATAGGCCTGGATCCTGTTTTACATACGTGCTCCATAATGAGACAAGACTTTCACACATGCTTTTTTAACGTTTCTAATCCATCTCTTATGTAATTTTTATTATACGAGGGCCATCCAGAAAGTAAGGAACGATTTGCCATAACTAAATTACAACGAAAGACACCAACATAAAACTTTATTTACAAAGTTACAGTACCTTACGCTATTTCTCAACGTAAATTTCATTCTGTGAAGATATTTATAGTGAATGCCGATGTTATACTTTTCTACCGCCAAAGAACTTATTCGTTTTTTGAATGCACAAAATGTTTGGCCAATCGAATTTTACAGACAAATAATGCAAGCGTATGGTGATAATGCAATAAACGAATCTTCAGTGAGGAAATAGCACATAATTTACGAGTAATCAGGGATAAAAAAAAATATGGCGTTCTATTTATGGACGCTCTTTAATTGCTGTTGTTCTCAGCGTCCCATTCTACTCTGGGTGTGAAAGACCGCTTAATTTTACTCAGAGGCCTCTCTATCAGGCCGTAAATCTACGACACGGGACCAACGGCTTTACTTCCCTTCCGAAGGAAGCCATGCTAAGGATTTTTACGCCCGAAAAAATCCATCGTCCTCCGCCGGGTTTGAACCCGCGACCTTGGGTATCTGAAGTTAGCATGGTAACCATTACACCACGGAGGGCGACTAATCAGGGATGAACCAGTGTGTGTGATAAATACTGGAGAGGAAGTTCATCAATCGCTATGGAGGAGTTGAAAGTAAATGTTGATAAAAGAATTCAGAATAACCGATATTTCACTTTGGACACCGAACATGACTTTTTGGATTGTGTTGATAACTTTCGTTATTGTTTAGTTGCGCTAAATCGTCTGTCACTTTCTGGATGACCCTCGTTTTATATATTGATGTTTGTAGTTTAAGTAAATTTAAGATTAACCTTATAATTTGTTACACGATTTTTGTCTCTCATGATTGTGTTGAAAAAGAGAAAATATGCTCTATATGGCTCGGCAATTAAACGTGTTGCTATCTACATACTGCAAACTGCAGTGTAAATAATCATAATCCGACTAAAACTCCATGGTTCTGTGACGAAATTAAAGAATTAGCAAAGGTTAAAAAAATGGATTCTTGTAACATGAATGCCGTAAAACAGATATAGTATTATATAATAATTATGAATCACTTTGAAATTAAGTTAAGTGAATTCAAATATAATAGGGGAGGCTGGCCTAAAATGGCATACCCTAAACAAAATTGGGTTTAAATCTTTGTGGATTAGGTTTAAATGTGCGATTGCATGTTGTTTAGAAACTCTTGAAATACTAGCAAGTACTTTATACAAGAAATTAAACGTTATTAGTATACAATGGTTCCACCACTTTTGTTATTTCGTCATTAGAGCCGCATTGTAATTACTTACTGGTCTGTTATAAACATTTAGGGCCCTAAGCCGCAATGCGTAGCCGAGGGATATTTTTATAAGTTGAGGAGTGTAGCAGTTGCGGCCAAGGCGACAGGGTGTAGACGATGAATCTGTGAATGTTCCCAAGAAGAAGTCAAAATTTTGGCAATCTGGAAACTTTCACATCTGAACAACTTACAGCGTGTGTGCGTGCCGTGCGCATGTCAGTATATGAGTGGTGGAACCGTCGTATAGCTTTACCAATTAAACTTCTACAATAACATTTTTTTTAAAAGAATATTTATCAAATTGTTGCCAGTGTGTCATTGTAGGCCTATACTCTGGGTAAAATGACATACATCCATCATGACCAGCAAAACATTATTTACAAACCTTACTGACAACAGCCGCAGAACCCTTCGTAATATGAAACACCTTATGTGTAATATTTAAATGACTTTCTCTGCATCATTTTATCATCTTATTCTTCTATTTCTTCATGCTAATCAAGATAAACATTAGCAAAAAGGGTCTTATTACTTAGTTCCTTATAAGTAGAAGGGAAATAAGGGAATTCATTAGGCTAAAACCGACAGTTAAAGTTTGAAAATGCGGTTGGTATGGGATTGAAATCCGTTTCTTTGTGTGATCTAAAGTTGACAAATTCCCTCATGAGAAACGTTTTTTTAAAACTGAAACTAATAACAAGTAATTCTCGAAAACGGTCAACTGCACGAAAAAAAATGTATATGAAATAAGTTGTGTGTTTTAACGGGATCTATGTACATTTTTTTGTATAGTAAGGTTTTGTCTATCTGTTTCGATCTAGTAGTTATGAAATATTCAGCAAAATTCATCCAGAATAAACAGGTCTTCAGAGGCTATTCCCAGAAAATTTAAGATATACATTTTATTTGTGACGGCAATGACTTTAATAGGTAGCAATTTAATCAAAATCATTAGAGCCATTTTTGAGAAAAACATTTTCGAAATTTCTTCCATGTAAAGGGTAGTTGGCGAGGGGGGGGCTCTTGAAGATGTTCCTGTCGATTCCTTGTAAGATACGAAACTTAAATACCAAGTTTGGTATTTAACGGTCATTTTTTTTTTCGCATTTCCAGTGAAATCTCGGTATCGAATTTTTGGGTGCAATACAATACCTTCTCTATACAATATGTTCATAGTACGTGTAGAGAAAGTAAGCATACAAAACTACCACATAATTGAGATGCAAAAGCAAGTTCTTTGATTTAAGGCTGCATCTCCAGTAATACTATTCACGAAAAACAAAACAAAAACATATCATGAAAAATCTCTGAAACAATGAAATATATCAAATTTAAAAGCTCTTGGCTTACAGTAAATTGTAAGAAAAGAAATGTTAACTATAGGCTATTTTAGGTGCAAATCATTAGAGTCATAACATAACTCCATGGCACGACAGCTCACAAGGAACCTTGGCCTACCGCCCGGCCGCTGCGTCCCCCATCTCGGTCCATGACAGACGTCAAGAATGGTCATTAGAGCCATATAGGATTTAGCTATACTAACAATGCTCATGTCCCATTATTTGTAATGTAATCTAACACTTTATGAACATTAAATAACCTCTAATTCTTGACAGTGCTGGCAGTGTATCTTGCTAGTTGGTATATAGCTAAAAAATAAAACGTTTGGTTGTGTGACATTTGCTGCATTAGCCAGTGTTCTCCAGGTTTTCAGCAATTAAATATATCATCGAGTAGATGCAAGCAGCATCACCCTCACTGGCGCTTCCACTCAAGTCCTGCACTTTATTTTCTTCTTCTGCTGCTGCTGCAACTTTAAAATTGATTCGACATTTTGCACCAGCCCTCTGTGACTTTCTGAGCTAAAGAGCTTATAATTAACAACTGACTACCGGAAGATTTACCAAATCTTCTGTCTCTATCTTGACTGCGTTTGCATAATACGAGGCGTTAGTGACACTACCAGCAAAACGGCAGCGCCGTTAGGCCACTCGACCCTCGCCTAATCCCAAGCGACCGCATTTGAGATTTGCGGCGTAGGGGCGGGTTTTCTCCAGGTTCTCCAGTTTCCCCCGCCATCACATTCCACCGTTGCTCCATATTCATTCCATGCACCTCCAGTATCATCGCCTGCGGTACCATTTGTGTTAAAAGTGGCCGTTAAACACTGTAACAAATTCTGATGTGTTCCATTCACATGCTTTTCTCTACATCTCTGTAACAGATTATTGTTAATAAGCTTATTCTTCTATCTACTTCACGCTAATCGAGATAAACATTACCAGAAATGGTCTTATTGCTTGCTTCCTTGTAAGTAGAAGGGAAATCAGCTACCACACTACGCTACATCGACAGTCAAATGTTTTAAAATGTGGTTGCTATGGGATTGAAATCCGTTTCTTTGCGTGGTCAGGAGTTGACAAGTTCCCGTATGAGAAAAGTTTGTATTTTAAAACTGAAACCAATAACATGGAATATCTCGAAAACGGTCAACTCCTCGAAAAAAAAAAAAAAAAAAAAGTGTTTGACAAATTTTAACAGGATCTACATTTTTGTATAGTATCTATCTCTTATGGTTTACCAATTATGTAAATTTCATAAAAATTCATTCAGAATAAAGATGTCTACAGAGGCTATTCCTAGAAAGTTCAAGATATACATTTTATTTACCACGTAAATATCTTAAATATAAGAGATTATAATCAAAATCGCTAGAGGCATATTTGAGTAAACCAACATTTTCGAATTTTTTTTTTTTTTTTTCATGTAAAGGGTAGTTTAGGGTGGGGGATATTCTTGAAAATCTTTGTGTCGCACCCTTGAAAATTACTCAACTTAGATACCAATGTTGGTTTTTAACCGACTTTTCGTTTTTGAGCCATGCTGCTCACAGAAACACTCAGATACATGGACACGGGTATGTTTCTAAAAGTGCTTCATTTTGGACTCAGGGGTCTCAAAACATGTATTTCCAGGGAAATCTCGGTATCTATTTTTTTGGATGCAAATGGAATACCTACCTTTCTTTATACTTTATGTACATTGTACGCCCACTTCTGCAGATTGCATTGTCGGGTTATTTTTGGATCCTCATTACAGCTTTTATTTTTTAATTCTACACATTCAGGTTTACCAGTTTCTACACTGGACAATAAAAGTGATCCGGAAAGATATCTGGATTAAGTGGATTTATACGCTTCAATACCAGAAATTGCTTTCTGGACGTGGCAGCCATCAAATAATCGGCGCAGAATAATCAAGGGCGGTCCTCATCCCGACCAACCAACCAACCGAAATTCAGGACAGAGAATAACTATATCCTTTTTCCTGCACGCTGCACTGCCGGCACTTTCAATCCTGAAAGAAACCAACAGTATGGACGAATGAAATGGCAGTGCAAGAAACACACTCAGCATTCGCCTGGCAAATCGGGGAAACCCCCAAAAACCCCATGGGTCAGGCAGGCTGGCCACAGGGATCGAATCTGCAACCTCCCCAATGCAGGCCACAACGAAACTGCCTGGGCTATGCCTTGGATTTCAATAGAGTTTTTTCCTCTCCGTAAGGTTTCCATCTTCAGGTGAAGGAACTTCTACCCCATCCAGCCAGTATCAGTTCACTGAGTGGCTGGCCTGAAAACCAGCAATAAGAACTAAGAAATGAGCGACGTTATAATAGTTACGAAATGTAGGGATGTGTGTGTCTGATCAGATGGCTGTTGAGAAGCAGACAGACTGGATCAGAGAGTGGCCAGGTTGGGGTATCCATCCAATGCTGGTATGAGAGCGACGAAGAAGGTATGAAATGCCGGTCAAATGGATGAAAGGAAAGGTAGATGATTGAATGGTTGGCTAGGAACCTGGAGAAAACCCACCCAGATGACGCTTTGTCTACCACAAATCTCAAATGTTTGGTTCCCTGGGATCTTGGTAAGAGACCAGATCTTGATTGTATCTTTAGAACCAGAACGTCATAAAAACGCTGCAAAACACATCGATAAATGCAGAAGAGGAATAAAACTACCAGCGAGGTCTGTCTATACAGGTTGATTAAAAAATACTTAACAAAGTTTGGGGATAAATTCCTTACATCAAAACAAGAAAATGTGGTCATATAAACACATGTCCCAAAACCCCTTGTTCTCAATTTATTGAGATTCAAAAAGATAGTAATCAAAACATTTTAAAGTGACACGTTATGCTATTTTTGACGTTGTAAGGAGGTGTTCCAACACAAACACCGCTTGTAGAAAATGATCCAAATGTCCTCCTCTTGCGTCTAGACACGCATACACTCGTCGAAGCGTGGAATGTCAAGCACTCCCAGTCGGTGTCGTATGGTTTCGCAGGCTTCCATGACACGTAGGTTAAGATTTTCTTCATCCGGGAGGTCAGCGGCGTAAACCAATGGTTTAATGTGCCCTCAAAAGATAAAAACCCAAAGGGTTGAGGGCGGGGGAACGTGCAGGCCATGGAACTTGTCTCTGCATGCATTTCGAACAATGAGACTAAAATATGCTGGAGCATCATGCATAAACGACACAAAAGCACATTTTCTAATGAGTCTGGAGAGCGTTCTAAATGAAGTCCCCTAGGCAGCATTTGTAAGGCGTGCTGGGGGAATGTATTAGACATCTGATAAATGGCAAATGTTAATAAGTAGCCATGAGAACAAAAGGTCAACGCTGCAGGGTAAAATGGATCAAAGACTTCTATGAATAAGTGCATAAATAAATGAAGTTATTAGGTTGGACCCGGAAAGCCGTTGAAGGTGACTTTCATTAATAAATTGATAACGCGAAAACGAAGCGTTTTAGAGAATATGCTTATTTTCATGTTCGGATAACAGGAGTTATTCCCAAACGTAAAAGTATTTCTGAATCAGACTGTATAGTTGTTAATACCAATAGTCTTAACTTTATCTTCCCGAGCGCTGGTGACATTTTTAAACACAAAGGCAAAGCAAATGTTGAAGTAGTGAAATAACAATTACTAGGCACCAAAACGGGCAGGTAATACTTGAAGCCGCGTTCCTGCACCAAAAGACCTGCAGGCATTCAATAAACAGAGGTGAATAACACTGCAGGGATTGCATGCCGCTTAATGACATCATGTTTTCCTATTTGTGAAAGTGTATTTGAATGTTCCTTGTCTGCTATTAACAATTTGTAAAGGCTTTCTTTACAGAAATAAGTAAACACTCTGGTGCATTATAGAATATTTTTTAGGGCGCAATAAACCTCTCTCTCTCTCTCTCTCTCTCTCTCTCTCTCTCTCTCTCTGTCTTGTAGAAAGATCGCAGTGTCCTTGGGTTAGGTTAGTGCTCCTATTACTTCACTTCGCAATAAACCGCAAAGGTGTAATAATCTGCAGGATGGCCTTGCCCCAAGCTTGCACCACATTTGTAACTGTGACAGTAGTTCTTCCACAAGGCCGTTTACTTATTCATGTTATTGCAATAATCTTCTGAGTGATAGGTCAGTGAACGAGCAAATTGGCGTAACCAATATACATAGCTTAGACAAACATTCTCGTAACCAAGTATGTACTTACCTATAAAAATCATTTAGCATATCGCCATTTATGAGCGGACACAGCAGTTACTTAATCATAACTATTATGTGTAAGCTAACATTCTCCCATAACAGAAATGTGGGACACTACTCTATTTAGCCATAATTACTACAAGCTATTTAGACGAGGGCCGTCCAGAAAGTGACAGACGATTTGGTATAACTAAATAATAATGAAAGATACGAACGCAAAACTGTATTTACAAAGTTACAGTACCTTACTCTATTTCTCAACGTAATCTCCATTCTGTCATGATATTTATTGTCACGTGGTACCAGTTTTTCAATGCTGATGTTATACTTTTCTACCGCCGAAGAGCTTTCCTTTTTTTTTTAATGTATAAATGGTCGGCTATTCTAATTTTATAGACAAACAACACAAGTGTAAGGTGAAAATGCTAAGAACGAGTCTTCAGTGAGGAAATGGCGCATAATTTACGAGTAATCAAGGATGGTCACGTGTATGCGAAAAAGACTGGAGTTGAAATTCATCAATCGTTTTGCAGGAGTTAAAAGCAAATGTTTTTAAAAGAATTAAGAAAAACTGATGTTTCACTTTGGACCGTACATGACTTTTTGTATGGAAAAGATTTCCCAGCCAGAAGACCTCAACGTGACAGTGACATCGTGGATCATATCTTTAGCAGTGGAAGAGTATAACATCTGCTTTACAAACCTGTTACCACGTGACAATAAATACCTTGATAGCAGTGACAATTACGTTGAAAAATAGAGTAAGGTACTGTAATTTTGTAAATAAAGTTTTGTGTTGACAACTTTCGTTATTCTTTAGTTATGCCAGATCGCCTGCCTCTTTCGGATGGCCCTCGTATATCTGTTTGTTCGAACTGTGGTTTCGGTCAGTTGCAAGGGAATTTGGCTGAGGCATATATATTTCTCAGGCATTGCAAATTTTTGTCGCGAACCTATGCGGGTAGCTACCAGATTTCTGCTTGGTGATTTGAAGTTGCTGGCCGATTGCTCCAACTTCAAACCCTGAAAAGTATTAAAATTGCCCATTTCAGATAAAACAGTTCATAACTAGGTCGCTTTGGCCAGATACTTCTGAAACTCGAAAGAAGTCTCGTTTCAAAGGAATTGAGTGTTCCTTGTTGGTATGTTTGTGTTGTTCGGAAGGTAGAAGGAAGCAGAAGGAAAGGGAAGCCTAACCCAAGGAAAAGTCACGTGGATTCAAGTCTTCTATTTACAATTCAATAGAACTGCACACCCCTCGAATAATAATTATTGAAATATTAATAAAATATAATAATAAACAGCGTATTAAAAGCTAAGATGAAATTAAATACAGAAATTAAAATAAAACTCACATTAATCTATTACTTCATCCCTGTCGGGAAGACGTGTAACATCTGGGTTTCCATCACAGGATATTTGAATAATATCAATAATGTTTACTTTCTCTAGAACGTGTGTACAATGCACCTGGTAGATAGAGAAGGTACCTATTGAATTTCAATCAAAAATTCAATATCTAGATTTCCCGGAAATCTGACACCCACCAAATCCCCCCCCAAGAGTATTTTTAGAAAAAATATGTGTGTGTGTGTGTGTTGCGGGGTAACATTTTGTAGGAGCACATACCACATACTCACAAATAATATAGAAAAAGAGAAAATGTACATAATATTATAGAACGCCAAGGAAAATAATTGTAAATATTCCAGAGTAGAAATATGCATAAATGCAAGTTGTAACTTAGGTAATTAGGCGAGGGGGCTAGCGAAATTCCAGGTATAAGTTCAAAGAAGTGAGACACAAATAGTGACTTGTCATCGAAGTAGCACAAGGAGCTGGAAAGACAGACAATGTTAAAGTGAGAAGAAACGTCTGGGTATTTCCAAACGCGTCATGTGCTCACTATGACGTCAAAACTTGGCACACTTTATTCTCATAACTTGTAAGGTGATGCTATCTAAGAACCAATAAGAGCTGCTGTTACATTATGGCGCGAAAGTTAGCGTCACCCAGGTTTACTATTTAAGGCGAGGCGGATCTCTTATGTGGTTACTCTATACTCCTACTCTTACACTGTTACTCTGAGAGTGATATTGTGTTCACGTTGAGTTGTGTGCATGTGGTGGGGGAGCGATGTGCAGAGGCTCCTCATTAATAATTACGTGGTGGGATGGTATTTATTTATCACATTTGTAAGGAACAAGCTAGCCGCCCGTTTAACATAATGTCGTAAGGGATTATTTTCAATGTATTAGCCTCACCCACAAACCCCTGAGACTAAGTGTAATTAGGAAGTTAGGAGTGGAACCTACATCAACGCCGGGGCTGAGGACGCTGCAGGAACGAGACGCCGATCCCGCGTCAATAGCTCAAAATCAAAAAATTCCTTAAATACTAAACTTGACATTTAAGTTCAGTATCTTCCAAGGATAGAACACGAAGCTTTTCAAGAAAATCCCCCCATCCCCCAACTATCCTTTATTTGGAATATTTTTCGTAAATTTTGATTTTCTCAAAAATGGTTCAAACGATTTTGATTAAAATGCCGCATATTAAAGATATTTACATGACAAATAAAATGTATATCATGAATTTTCTGGGAGGATCACTTTATTTGGGATACATTTTGCATAACTGGTAAACGGTAAGAGATACACAAATACTTATGCAAAAATGTAGATCACGTTACAACACATACTTTATGTCATGTACGGCTTTTTAGTAGAGCTGATCGTTTCCTTGTTATTGATTTCAGCTTTAAAATACTTACCTTTTTCATACAGGTATTTGTCAACTCCTGGTCATACAAACAAAGGAATATCAATCATAGCTCTTAAACGGTTTGACTATCACTTTAGCCTATGCTCTCCCTCTTTTCCCTTCTACTTACAAGGAAGCATGTGATAAAACCATTTCTGCCAATTTTCACTGCATTACCATGAAGTACATAGAAGAATAAGCTTTAATAAACCTTTTAACAATAATTTGTGACAGAGATGTAGAGAACGTCCTGCAAATGGGACACTTCAGATTTTTACTTTCTCTACTCGTACTATGTACATAGTGTATAGAGAAGGTAGTAATGCACCCAAAACTTCAATACCGAGATTTCACCGGAAACACATGTTTTAGGACCCCCTGTATTCAAAAAAAACATTTTTAGAAAAATGTCCGTGTGTGTGTGTGTGTGTGTGTGTGTGTCTGTGGACAGCATAGCTCAAAAACGAAAATACCTTTAAATACCAAACTTGGTATTTAAGTTTGGTATCTTGCAAGGATGCGAGACGAAGATTTTCAAGAAAATCCCCCCCCTCATTCCCAACTACCCTTACATGGAACTTTTTTCGAAAATTATGATTTTCTCAAAAATGCCTTTAACGATTTTGATTAAAATATTATATATTAAAGCTATTTACCTCACAAATAAAATGTATATCTTGAATTTTCTGGGAATAGCTTCTGAATGCTTTTGTGGATGAGTTTTGCTTAATTTTGCATAACTACTAAACCGTAAGAGACAGACAAAAACTTAGCACACAAAAAGTGTAGAACACATTAAAATACACAATTTATGTTATATACATTTTTTTTTCGTGGAGTTGATCGTTTTTAAGATATTCCTTGTTTTTAGTTTCATCTTTGAAAAACTTCACATTTCTCGAACGGGAATTAGTCAACTCCTGTCCATACAAACAAAGGAACTTCAGTCACCTAGCAACCAGCTTTTGACTGATTTTAACCTATGTTACTCCCTTATTTCGTTTCTACTTACAAGGAAGCAAGTAATAAGACTATTTCTACTCATGTTTTCTCAATTAGCAGGGAGTAAATAGAAGCCTAAGCTTTTTAATAATAATTTCTTGCAGAGATTTAGAGAATGTCGTGTGAATGGAACACATAAGATTTTTTAAGTTATGTTGCAGTGAGCTTTGGTTTCCCACTTATTAGTCAACTCCTGTCCATATAAACAAAGGAACTTCAGTCACCTAGCAACCAGCTTTTGACTGATTTTAACCTATGGTACTCCCTTATTTCGTTCCTACTTACAAGGAAGCAAGTAATAAGACTATTTCTACTCATGTTTTCTCAATTAGCAGGGAGTAAATAGAGGCCTAAGCTTTTTAATAATAATTTCTTGCAGAGATTTAGAGAAAGTCGTGTGAATGGAACACATAAGATTTTTTAAGTTATGTTGCAGTGAGCTTTGGTTTCCCACTTATTAGTCAACTCCTGTCCATATAAACAAAGGAACTTCAGTCACCTAGCAACCAGCTTTTGACTGATTTTAACCTATGGTACTCCCTTATTTCGTTCCTACTTACAAGGAAGCAAGTAATAAGACTATTTCTACTCATGTTTTCTCAATTAGCAGGGAGTAAATAGAGGCCTAAGCTTTTTAATAATAATTTCTTGCAGAGATTTAGAGAAAGTCGTGTGAATGGAACACATAAGATTTTTTAAGTTATGTTGCAGTGAGCTTTGGTTTCCCACTTATTAACGTAATGTGTTTACTTCAGGTTTGATTCTAAGAGTGCAGGGATTATATATAGTTATATGTAATGAACCATCCCACAATGCGAGGGAGAACCAAAGCACAGTGTATCATCATCTTCACGGTTTGGGTTTAATTGGTCCGTTCCGGTTCCAAACTAATTATCAAACTGGTTGCTGCATCGTTTTTCTGGTCGTTCTTTATTCCCTTTTATCCTCCTTGGGTTGTAATGAATAGGATACATGGTAACGTAGTTACATTCATTCTTAAAACCTGGTTTAAATACTCTTTCTGTTTCTTTGATATTCTTTCATTCAAATTAAAGATGTTAAGCTCTAACTGTATAACTTCATTTGGAGTTTAATGTATTTATTGTTTCATTAATTCAGCCCCCTTTAACTTCTACAGTCATATCGCGGGCTTTGACTTCAGAAACAATTGCTGTGTCTTGCTCGCTGAACTAAAGGGTTTCTTAACTTTAATAGTATACAACTGGAAACTGAAACATACATTTACTCCCACACCCATATTCCCAACCTCAGTGGTGATAGGGAGTGATTCTTGTTAAAGGAAAATCCACCCCCGCCGAGAATCCGAACAGCTCCCATTCAGATTGGGTTGGACTCGGCGGGGCAGTGGTTCCCGAAGCTTCTGGAAGATTGGGTGTCCCTAGGCGGGTTGTGATACCACTTAATATCCTCCTACACTAACCTGGAGAGTTAGTATTACCTTACCATCCTTACTTAATCTGCGATGTAAACAAATCAGAATGCATTCTTCCTCGAACGCACCTGTACACATCACGTGGTGCTAAGCTGGTTCGTCTGCGTACAAATGTAAAATCGCGTACCTACGTTTGGCAGGAAACGAAATAACCACCTACTTCCACTGTTCACAGATGCAATAACTCTATTAAATGTATAATAAATAGAACACATCAAAACAGTTAGGCGAGTCGGTATATATTAAGTAAGAAGTGTAAAATTATAAATTGCAGAAATGTTGTTTTCAAAGTTGCTGGAATATTGCATACGCAAATCGATCCAACATTTTTTTTAGCATTCACATATGCACAATCATGAACTGCATATTTCTTTAATATAATGCCATAATGAAGAGCTAATCTGAAGATGGAACTGATCCCACTCCTTCAAGATACGAGTTGCAATCGGACTGTCTGAATCATCACAGAGATTGATAATTAGTGGGTCAACGACAATGACCACCATTCCCTCCAAATCTCACTTTGTTTACCCTTCCTAAACAATGTGTGACACGCATTCACTGCATTTTTGAAAAGCTGCTTGCACAAGATTTTTTTTTGTAGTGTTTAACGCCTGCTTTTACTACTTTGGAGCCCGGTAGAATGCGATGGTGGGGGAAACCGGAGAACACGGAGGAAACCCGCCCCTGCGCCGCTTTGTCCACCACAAATATCACATGCGGTCCCTTAGGATCGAACCCGGGTCATCTAGGTGAAAGGTAACTAATCGGCCACGGTGCGGCTGTACTTGCACAAGATGTAGGTTAATTTAAAAGTTTTGCGCACTTTATGCTGCTTTCAGAAATACCTGGAATTCTACTGTTAAGCTAAGAACACTGTTTAATGAAAAAGTAGGCTGCTTTCACAAAGCTTATTACACTGGCAACACATATTTCCGCCATTACTTGCTGACTAGAAGCAACCGTTAGAAACGAACTGTACAACGGATATGCATTGTTATATAGAAAAAAAAAACTGATGTGTTGCATTCACATGGCTTTCTCTACATCTCTGCAACAAATTATCCTTAAAAAGCTTATTCTTCTATTTACTTCAATGCAAATCGAGAAAAAAAAAAAAAAATAGCAGAAATAGTTTTATTACTTGCTTTCTTGTAAGTAGGAGCGAAATAAGGTTAAAGTGACAGTCAAAAGCTGGTTGCTGTGTGACTGAGGTCCTTTTGTTTGTAAGGACAGAGTTGACAAATTCCTGTATGAGAAAAGTATAAGTTTTTTAAAGCTGAAACCAATAACAAGGAATAGCCCAAAATACGATCAACTACACGAATATATATTGTGTGTTTTATCGTGATCCACATTTTTTGTGTAGTAAGTTTTTGTTTATTTGTTACGTTTTACCACTTATGCAAAATTCAATAAAAATCATCCAGAATAAAGAGGTCTTTGAGGCTATTCCCAGAAAATTCAAGATATACATTTTATTTGGCATGTAAATATCTTAAATATAAGAGATTTTAATCAAAATCGTTAGAGCCATTTTTGAGAAAATCAAAATTTTCGGAATTTTTTCCATGTAAAGGGTAGTTTAGGATGAGTGGATTTTCTTGAGAATCTTCGTGTCACATCCTTGGAGGGTACCATAATTAGATACCAAGTTTGGTATTTAACGTCTTTTCGTATGCTGTCCACAGACACACACACACACATACACACACCGATCTTTTTCCAAAAATGCTTTTAGTTTAGATTCAGGGGGACTCGAAACATGTATTTCCGATGAAATCTCGGTGTCGAATTTTTAGGTGGAATACAATACCTTCTCTATACACTATGTACGCAGTACGTGTAGAGAAAGTAAAAATAATGATTAAATGATCAGCAAATTTTGTTCCTTAATCATTCCTACTATATTATTTAGACAACATTGCATAGTGTAATACAATATTTCTGTACTCGTGCAATAATTTAAAAAGAACTATTTTGTGATGGAGAAATGCAGTAAAACGTTCAGCAACCAATCATAGCCACTGCAACCTGGTGAGGTAAGGCTGGACAGAGAATAGACAGAAGTTGGTAGTTATTACTCCGTGCTTAAGTGCGTATCCACCTCCGTTCTTGCGAGATATAAAATAGATACCGGCCCAAGAGTACCTTACGGAAATTTCCCTGAGCCACCCGTCAAATCTGATTTGTCAGGATACTGCTATGTACCTTACTGCTATCAAAGTATTTATTGTTACCTGCTACTGATTTTTCAATGCAGATGTATTAAGAGAATAACATCTGCAATGAAAAGCAGTACCACGTACCTGGTTGGTTAAATTTCTTTGAATCAAACATAGCTTGCAACAATAGTTATTTATGATACAAGTGATAAAAATTATGTTCTATATTGTTAGTTGAAAGCTCGCAAAACGAGGCTCGCAATATCAAACAATTTTAACACGTGTTTCATACATTATTTTTACACAGTTCTCAATATTTATAGACATCTTATAATTATAAATAGATTTTTTTTGTTTATTTCACGGAGTTCATGCTTAATGGTCTGCGATACTCAATTGTTGCCTGGTTTAGCATCAGTGCTGACAACATGGTGACTTACTCGTACAGAACGAAAACATTCTATACAACGGAGACAGTTAGCAGTTGTAATTTTGCTCTCTCCGCTGTTTGCATAATTTCGTCTGGTTCAACAGATTCCATATTCATGCCATTAAAATGATCCGCCATTTTATGGATCGATACAAGCTTTCAGAGTCCTAACTAGAGCCCGGATTTTTATTTAATATCAAGATGCGAAATATGTACATATGTAATGAAATATGCAATATCAACAAAATATGTAAAATTATGTAATATTCTAAATGCTAAGATTACCACCACAAATCTAAATCCAGACTGCAAATTTCCCAGGATTTTGTAATTTGATGGGTCGTACGTAGATTAATTACGAGTTAAAATTTAAAGACTAAATATAACATTAATTATAGGGAAAATGTTTTGTTTTATGCAGAATTTACCTAAAATTTATTTTCAAGTAGGTAATTATGAAATAAGAAATATGGGTTTTGGATTATGTTTATTAAAATTACTCATTTTCATATAATTATTTTACTTAAATTTTAGTCGGTAAAGCAATGTTGAAATATTGAACTAATTTATCAATGAGTAAAACAATCAATTCAAAATAATTAAAATGTTATAATGAGGATGCATTTTCAGTTTTCTATCTCTTGACATACAATAAACAACCAGGTATTTTCATGTTTAGTCTTTTGCTTCTTTCAACGTACACTGAATAACCACATACTTTCCTTATTTTCAGGGGTCATTGTTTGTCTCCTACCGGATAAAATATTTCTTATAAGTAGAGAAGCTTCTCTCCAAATCACACGAAGTAGCAGGAGCATATTTTGGCATAGATATCTGATTTGCAGAGACATGTTTTGGCAAATCGACAGTCACCATTTAGCACTTTAGACACAGACACAAGCGTCGAGTACCCTGGATTCCTGTTTAGCACAGCTTTAATTGTTCACCTATCTTCCTTCCTACATCTCCTGCAACTACACTAAGCTTCTGTGATGCACGTTCCATTAAATCCATAAATCGCGAAGAAGGGAACCTGATGTTTCCAACTGCTTGATGGTGCTAGGCAACCAGCCGAAGTTACTTTTGATGTAAGCACAGGAGCTTGCCACTTTCGGATCTTTAAAGATGTCCTCAGATTCACGTATGGAAACGGCTACTTCTGAAGAGAACATGTTCACCACTGACTGGACTCCTTCAAAATGTTCACAATAGTTCACAGCTTCTAACCACATAACCCATCTAGTAAGTACTGGCTCAGGAGGCAAAGGGAGACGTTGGAGATGATTTTTATAACACTGAATTCTGTGCGGTGCTTTCACGAAGACCTTTTTTGTTGCCGATATCAACTTATTCTCACAGGGAAAATTACTTCTTATTTCTTCAGCAACACGTTACAATGCTTGGGCCAAGCAAGTGAAGTGACATTTGGGTAGAAAACCTTAAGAGTAGCAGCAGCTTTAATTGTGTAAGCTGCGGCATCTAAATACATAATTAATTCCTACACACCCTCTGGCCACAGAATCTTCATTCCATCATTTACGAATCTTGCAATTGTAGAATAATTTGTTTGTTCTAACACCTTGCAACAGACTAGAAATGATTTTGCTGGACTTTCGGAATTTAGTTTTCCTACTACTAAATTTGCTATGTACCGACCCATGTCATCTGTAATTTCATCGACGGCAAAACAAATACAGGAATCTCCAATTTCATTCTTCATAACACAGATGAAGATACTTTTTCTTCAGTGTAGATTCGTCAGGAATAATCTTCTTGCAATGTTTTTCCAGAAAGGAGCAAAATTGCGGTCTGCACAGGTCTTTAAAAAAATCATTTCCGGACGGTTCCTGATGCATTTGTGTCAACTGTAGATTTTGTTACGTATGTGAAGAGCACTCTTGATATGTTGTTCCAATTGAGATTTCATGGAACAGTCACTTCTTTTACCGCATGCTTGACAGACTATCATTTTTCCGTCGGTTGTAAAGGCGGTATCTAATTTCATCCATGAAGTCAACTTGCAGGATAGCGAGGACACAATTGGTGCCATTTTACTAAGACTTGCAAGTAACTAACTGCAGTATTATCGCCTCGCTATATTTTGATGGTTGTCCAGCGGCTCACTTTGTTTCCTCGCAGCTGTTGTATTACAAAATGCCGACTAACGCAACAATGGTAACAATCAATTTCTTTTGTCCTTGTAAGTGCCCAAAGCGGTACAAGAAAGGTGACACTGGAGGTCAACATTGTCGAGCGGCATCTGCTTTGATATAAACGACAACAATCAGAACGAGGCGAGGCGGTTATTGTCGCATTCATAATAATTTAATTTTCATGTTATTTCGCAGATTCATTTTTGTTGCTTTCATCAAAACTTGTGAAAACAGTAGTTTATTATGTGACTACAATATCTTTTAAAAATAATAGAATTGTAACGAAACACAGAAAATATGTACGTTTTATGTAACATCGTTAAATATGTAGAAACGTGCAAAATATGTAAAAAAAATTAAAATAAAAATTTGTAAGGAAGTCCCAAATTACGTGATTCGCCAACATTTTTACTTCTCATTGAAATATTATGCAGGATTGAAAATATGTAATTACATAAAAACCGGGCTGTAGTCGAATGAGGCCGTGGACGCATAAATCAAAGTTGGCTACATTGTAGTTTTATAATTTTATTACACTTGAGTGACAGAATTTTCTACTTTTAACACTACTGACCTCTGGTAACTTTTAGCATGAGATGTCTGAAAAAGAAGTTTATTTATTGTGGGGGGGGGATCTTTGGTCGTCAAGGAGCGACCAGTCATCAGGAGCTCATATTTCTATTAATTCACACACAAACATATACTTATTTACTCTCTCACTCACGCTTCTAGATAAGAAGGATGGGGAATAACTCATTGCGCTCCGTGGTTACCTGTTAACTTCATTTACTCAAGGTCGCGGGTTCAACCCCGGCGGAGGACAATGGACAACTTCTTTAGCATGGCTTCTTTCGGAAGTGAACTAAAGCCGTTGGTCCCGTGCCGTGCCGTGCCGTAAGCGGTCTTTCACTTTCAGTGTGGAATGGGACGCTGAGAACCACAGCAGTTAAATAGCGTCCATAAATAAAACCCCATTTCCATTTTGGGGGAATATTGCTGGTTAGACAAATGCCATCCAGCCGGGAATCGAACCCGCGCTTCTGGATCTGGAAGCTATAATGCTAATAAGCACCAGACAATAGATTCGTAGACGTCGAATGAACATTTTGGGAAATAAATTGGAACGCGACCTTTACCAGAAATTTGGTACGGTGAATGTGCCACCACCCATCGTCCTTGTGAGTTGTAATCGGCATGGCCTACTCTGATTCTCACGTTGTTTGTATCAACAAAAGACTGCGCCATGTTAACAGCGTGTCACCAGGTAACAAAAACAGGGCGCGCCTAAAAATGCGTAGCCAATACTTATTAGATACGTTAACCGCTCCTGTCCTTCTGTGTAGCTTATATAAACTTGTACATATATACACGAGGGCACTTCAATAACTATCCCTATTAGGAAGGAAGACGGAAGTTTTACTTTCTCTTCACGTACTATGTATTCTACAGGTATTTAAGTTTAGTACCTTCCAAAATGTTGAATGAGATTTCGAAGAAAGGTATTGCATTCCACTCAAAAATTCGATACCGAGATTTCACTGGAAATACACTTTTTTGGTCCCCCTGAATCAAAAAAAAAAAAAGAATTTTGAGAAAAAGGTGTCTGTGGACAGCATAGATCAAAAACGAAAAGACCGATGAATACCAAACTTGGTATTAAAGTTTGGTATTTCTCAAGGATGCGACACGAACATTTTCAAGAAAATCCCTCTAACCCAAACTACCCTTTACATGGAACTTTTTTCGAAAATTTTGATTTTCTCAAAAATGGCCCTAACAATTCTGAATAAACTATCGTATATTAAACACATTTAGCTGACAAATAAAATGTATATCCTGAATTTTCTGGGAATAGCCTCTGAAGACTACTTTATTATGGATGAATTTTACGGAATTTTGCATAACTGCTAAACCGTAAGAGATGGACAAAAACTTACCACACAAAAAGTGTAGAGCACATTAAAGCACACAATTTCTGTTATCTACATTTTTTTCGTGGAGTTGATTGTTTTTATATATTCCTTATTATTGGTTTCTGCTTTCAAAAACGTATACTTTTCTAATACAGGAATTTGTCAACTCCTGTCCATACAAACAAAGGAACATAGCAACCAGCGTTTGACTATCACCCTAACCCTTGGTACTCCCTTATTTCGCTTCTACTTACAAGGAAGCAAGTAATATTTCTGCTAATTGTTTTTCGATTAGCATGAAATAAATAGAAACAAGTGCTTTTTAACAATAATTTGTTGTAGATATGTAGAGAAAATCATGTGAATGGAACACATCAGATTTTTGTAAACATAAATTATTTATTGGTGTAAATTAGGAGCAGCAAATAGCCTTTCTTAGAGCAAGTGTCTTTATTCCTTGTGTAATGCGTCGCGTGTTAGTTGATAAGCTCGGGAATAGAGAGCAGCAAGCCATCAACATCTACGTTTATACAGACTTATTCAAAAAGAAAGAACAGATTTCAAACATCTATTGCTCCCAAACTACAACGTTCATGGAGAGAGAAAAGTTTACAATTGAAATAGAGCGGGGAGGTAGAATTTCCAATCACGGCCGCATTGGCAATGTTGTTTGCTGTTGTATGTCTGTAGTGAAATGGCGGCGACATTCAAGAGACATCATTTTGTGTGCTGCAATTAGCAAAACTAGAGTCCATTGTTGCAGTTCAACGAGCATTTTGCCGTCAATTTAATAAAGAACCATCGCGTCATAAGCAAATTTATGAGTGGCATCGAAAATTCGTAGATGTTGGATCTGCAAAAGGAAAAGCACGGGACATCCTCGCACATCGGACGCGAATGTCGAGCCTATTCGTACGCTATATGAAAGGAGCCCAAAGAAATCCACACCACGAGCAAGCATGGAACTTAACGGATGGCGAGTTCTAAAACATCATCTGCACCTGAAGTCATACAAACTGCAAATATTGCAAGCATTGCACCCTGACGACCACGACAAAAGGTACGATGTGTGCATTGCCATGTTAAAAGAAATGGAAGAAGACAATTTTGCTCAACGATTAATTCTTTTCGATGAATGCACTTTTTATCTTTCTGGTAAAGTTAATTGCCATAACGTTCGAATTTGGGCAAGTGAAAATCCTAGGGCAGTTATTCAACATAAAAGAGATTCACCAAAGTTGAACGTCTTCTGTGCGATATCTGTAACCAAGGTTTATGGGCCTTTCTTCTTCATGGAGAAAACTGTGACAGGACTAACCTATCTAGACATGCTTGAAAACTGGTTATTTCCCCAACTTGAAGATACAGATGACTTCATCTTCTGCAAGATGGTGTTCCGCCTCATTTCTCTTAATACGTCCGACATTACTTGGATAACACATTTCCAGGACGTTGGATTGGAAGAGGAGCAGCAGAAGATCAACATTATCGCCGGTGGCCTCCTAGGTCTCCAGGTTTCACTCCGTGTGATTTTTATCTATGGGGTTACGGTAAAATACCGTGTTTTTATCTCTCTATGCCTGACACTCTTGAAGGTCTACGACATCGAATTGATGAAGCTGTGAATTCGATAACTGGAGACCAGCCGATTCGTGTGTGGCAAGAAATGAACCACCGTTTTGACACATGTCGCGTAACACATGGTGCTCATATTGAATGCCTATTATAAAATTGCACACTTTTCTCTCTCCATGAAGGTTGGAACCATATTTCTACCTTTTGTAGTTTGGAAGCAATAAATGTCTGAAATCTGTTCTTTCTTTTTGAATAACCCTGTATATGCTTAGGAGGAATCTTTCTTATTTATAGAAAGTGGCGCAATATTTGTTCAGTTTCCGGCAAAGTTCTGCGTCAGAAAATTCAATTTGCTGCATCATTAGCAACCCAAGCAAGTGAGTACGACAGTTATCAGTGAGAACGTTTGTTTCGAACTGTGCTCGATACCAAGTAATTACCAAGATGTCTGTTCATATTCACTGTTATAAATGCGAACGTTTTTCGTTTCAAATGAATTCACTTACTGCCGAAGTTAAAATGTGATAAGTGTTGTTAACCAGGTTAAGGAGCTTGTTGTTTTATTATGTTAATTTTATAATCATTATTATTGTTCTGAGTAGAGCTAAGAATTTCATACCGACTTCCTTATGCCGAGTAAGAGCGGACAGGCTTGGCAATACCAGGTGGCGCTACTTGCAGGAGCAAAGGTCAACGTAGAGTGCATCTCATTACTGCACAACACAGAACAACGCCGTTAGGTAGGAAGGCGTTCGAATAACATCTTTGTTCTGCTCAAATTTGAGCAAAATTAATTTGTTGTACAACCACCGTAAGTTTTCTAACAGTGTACTTATTTATTTACTTATTTAGAAACCGGTGACAGTTCTAGTATACAAATTGTCAAACGTCTAGTACAGAATTGCTTCACAGAAGTGTATTATTGTTTGAAAATGTGTCGGAAAAGTTACCCACAACTATCACACTATTACAGTCCAAAGGATGAAACTGTAGAAGAACTGTCAAGACGGATCTACCAACCCACGAGCATCCTGACTGAAATAAAGATGAAAATGAAAACTATAATGGAAAAGAATGTACGGTTCAGTGTGATGCATCGCATACATGCTGCACTTGCACTATTTGCTTGGTGATACTGATACGGAACTGATAAAATGTTTCAAATATGCTCTGATCACATCATAGGAAGTAGAACGTACTTTTTCACACTATAAATCTGGTTTGTCGGAACGTAGAATGAGCTTATATTTGAAAGACTTTAGAAGTACATTATTGTCTTCAGTAATACGGCTGCAGATTTAGTTTAATTCCTGCTTTGGTTTTTACCTCATAAGAGTCATAAGATATTTAAGAAATTTATGTTATTATTTGGATATTATTTTACATTCAACAATAAATATTACAATCCATTTATAATTGCTTGGGTGTATTCATAATGTACATATGTAAAGAAGGAAATCAGAGACATCTTTATATACATATGTAACAATTTGTATGATGTTGTACATAATTATCTAAATAGGCGTGCTTTTACGAACGTCTCAGAAGTCATTTTTGTTTCCTGGAAACAGTACGTACTGTGTACTTGAAAACCAGTTTGTTTACCTCTCCACACATCCTTTCTTATCAATGACTTTTGATCCGGCGAGATGGACGGTCGAAACCTATATACGGAACGGCGAACGGTACGAGCTTCCTAGCTCTGGTTGTGAGTATCAATTACCACTAAACCTATGAAAATATGTATATATTCATAAACGAAGTGTAAATTCTAAGCAAGAGATATAATACAGCAATTTTACTACTAATCAGGAACTTGCAATAGATGTATTAATCTATGAACGCAGAATGTTGCACACTGAAGGAATTCCTGCCTTCTGCAATTTGGTCACGCAATACACCTGGGCGATTTGCAGGAGCATCGAGCAAATTTGCTCTCTTTGCTTTACTCTAAAGATAATCAGTTTGTGACTCCTGGGCAAAGAGGTCATAACTCTGGGCTGATTATACACTGTCTGAATACATATGACGCCATTGGAATATAAATCATGAAAAAATAGCTAGACTCCTGACGACATCTTCTAGGTGGAGGTGGTAGGTTACGGAGATGAATCCTCGAAGGCTACTGTCCATCACATACCGATCAACGAGTGTCTCAGCTGACAAAATCCATCGGGATATCGTCTAGTAAAGTAATGTAAAATGAAAGAATACAATTTATTTATTTCTCAACACAGTCCCCTTTTAGCGATATACAGGTCTCCCAAAGTTTCTGTCATTTTTATCCCCTCCAAAAAGTACGAATTGTCAAGTGGTGGAAAACGTACCTCTGTCTCGATGATGACCTCCCCATTTGATCTAAATTTTGTTGCCGCCAGCCATTTCTTCATGTTTGGGAACAAGCAAAAATAGCACCCTAGCTCAATCGCGGCAGATATAATATTTATGATGCAATAATTTAAAATAAAAAATTAAATCTTTTAAATTGGAGATAAACAAAAATATATAATCCATTTTAAGAATATGAAATATTTTAATAATTAGTAAATTACTTATATTTCCTGTATAAATGCATTTATACCTGCTGTGCAACAGGTTCTGGGTTAGATTCCTGACTGGGGGTAAGGATTTTTCTTTAGCAAAGATCATTCCCCATGAAACATAAATGAAAACGTGTGTGCTTGTGAGTGTGTGTGTGTGCATGTGTATGTATAAAACTAAAAGAAATTTACCAAAGATAAATATCTACAGTAAACGAGTGAACAAGACCACCATGAGGTATTGCTCCAAACGAGAAGCATAGATATAACCTGGATGTTAATTTTTATACTGTTTAACGCCCGCTTTTACTACTCAGGCACCGCAGGCGATGACACTGATGATACAGGAAATGAAGATGGAACACCGGTGGAATGTGATGGCGGGAGAAACCGGAAACCCAGAAGAAACCCTCCCCTACGCCGCTTTGTCCACGACAAATCTCACAGGCGGTCGCTTGGGATCGTGCCTTGAGGTTGATGAAGGCTGATTGGATTGCTTGATGGGGGTGAATTGGATTGCTTGATGAGGGGTGAATTGGATTGGTTAATGAGGTGTGAATTGGATTGGTTGATGAGGTGTGAATTGGATTGGTTGATGAGGTGTGAATTGGATTGGTTGATGAGGTGTGAATTGGATTGCTTGATGACGGCTGAATTGGATTGGTTGATGAAGGGTGAATTGGATTGATTGATGAAGGCTGAATTGGATTGGTTGATGAAGGCTGAATTGGATTGCTTGATGGGGGTGAATTGGATTGCTTGATGAGGGGTGAATTGGATTGGTATGAAGGCTGAATTGGATTGGTTGATGAGGGGTGAATTGGATTGCTTAATGAGGGGTGAATTGGATTGGTTGATGAAGGCTGAATTGGATTGGTTGATGAGGGGTGAATTGGATTGCTTGATGAGGGGTGAACTGGACTGGTTGACGAAGGCTGAATTGGATTGGTTGATGAAGGCTGAATTGGATTGGTTGATGAGGGGTGAATCGGATTGGTTGATGAAGACTGAATTGGATTGGTTGATGAAGGCTGAATTGGATTGGTTGATGAGGGGTGAATTGGATTGGTTGATGAAGGCCGAATTGGATTGGTTGATGAGGGGTGAATTGGATTGGTTGATGAGGGGTGAATTGGATTGGTTGATGAGGGGTGAATATGATTGGTTGATGAAGGCAGAATTGGATTGGTTGATGAAGGCTGAATTAGATTGGTTGATGAGGGGTGAATTGGATTGCTTGATGAGGGATGAATTGGATTGGTTGATGAAGGCTGAATTGGATTGGTTGATGAGGGGTGAATTGGATTGCTTAATGAGAGGTGAATTGGATTGGTTGATGAAGGCTGAATTGGATTGGTTGATGAGGGGTGAATTGGATTGCTTGATGAGGGGTGAACTGGACTGGTTGACGAAGGCTGAATTGGATTGGTTGATGAAGGCTGAATTGGATTGCTTGATGAGGGGTGAATTGGATTGCTTGATGAGGGATGAATTGGATTGGTTGATGAAGGCTGAATTGGATTGGTTGATGAAGGGTGAATTGGATTGCTTACTGAGGGGTGGATTGGTTGACGAAGGCTGAATTGGATTGGTTGATGAAGGCTTAATTGGATTAGTTGATGAGGGGTGAATTGAATTGGTTGATGAAGGCTGAATTGGATTGCTTGATGAGGGGTGAATTAAGGAAAATAAACAAAGGCCGTTCCTCCCCCCCCAAAAGAACTTATGCCCAAAATTCAAACTTTTAAAAACAAATAAAACATTGGTTCCATTAACAATACTTTTGGTTTATTTTTATACTCGTAGATTCCATTTTTTTCTTCATAAAGGAGAGGCAAGTGGTCTAACCACTCGGCCACGGCGCGACCACCTAGATGTTAAAAGGCGGTACATAAAGGTCCCCCTTTAGACAGGTTGACCGAATATGGAGAAAGGAGATGTAGCAGCGATTCATATAGCAATCATGCAATTTGGCGGCGACAACTCCGGATGAATGTCCTGGTGCGTTATCGCACCTTTTACTTTGCGAAATGGGAACGTGTGTCTCCTACAATTTTTCTAATAGGGCCAACAATTCACCGTAGGTTTCACGTTCTCCTCTCTCTAATAAGTCCATGAGTATGACACCATTCGCATCACAAAAAATCGTCGCCATCATTTTCACGGCCGCATTCACCGGATGCAACCCATTGTTTTATTCTTGCTTAGTTTCCGGAGTATAGTAATTAATCTAGGTCTGAACGAGATGATAGCTCGATGGAAAAAGCTTTCGGATTTCGCTTAAATAACTTTAAACACAACGTCGAATTTGAAAACCGCACCTGCTTGTTGTTCAAAGTGAGAACCGCGGCGCCCATCAGGCCAACAACTTTTTCATCTTCTTATTATGAAAAATATGAATTGGCGTTCCCGTCGACACACGTATATCTCCGCCACTACACGATCTTTCTTTCGACGATCAACGAGATTCATATGGTTGATATATAACCCAGAACATATTGTTTTTTTGGCTTTAACACTACCTTCTCTACACGCAGTATGGACATAGTGTATAGAGAAGGTAGGTATTACACCCAATTACACACCTTATACACTATAGATATTGTAATGGGCGCATTACAATATCTATCCCTATGTACATTGTACATATGAGGCTAAAGAAAGTAAAAAATGGGAACGCTATAGTTTAAACGCCCTACTGCTGTAAATAAAAGATGGAGATGGAAGTTGCACATTTTATCAAATATTGCGCCTATAAATTAGGTTTAAGATTGACAATGAAAACAACAAATAGCAATATAATGGTTATATTGAAAACAATAACACTCACCTAAACTGACTTGCACACCAAATCCATCCTTCGGTTCTTCTTTGTTGCGAATGTGTCAATTACTTTCTCAATAAAGGCGACAGCAGAGGACAGTTCTCCTAACAGCTTTTTTTCTGCAGCTAAAATGCTTACGTTGCACAAACGGTGATTGGTCATTGAGTTTCTTAAGTATGTTTTAATTGTCTTGAGTGTATCTACTCATTGATCTCTCACTACTTGTTGTTGTATCAGGGTATGTTACAACTAAACGCACACTCATAAGACATTTATAACCAAATGCTTCAGTACATTTTGTGGTGATAGATGCTTTTGATCAACAGCATAAATATTGAAGAGCTCATTTTCAAGCTGGCCTGAATTAAAATAACCAGGATACTGCTTTATTAGTTTGGACATTTTCGTCTGAGGAAATTCTTTATGTTCCATGATTTTTGTTTTCATTCAGTAATTCTACAAACTCTCGGTGTGAAAAATGTTCAAATCTGGATTTCATTTGAAGAACTTTGCAATCAATGCTTTCACATGCTAGCACTTTCGATCTAGCCTTTTGAGAGTCGCTGAAACTTCCATTTCCATTCAACTGGATACTAGTTTACACACACTCTTCAATGAAAGCCTCGCATCTTAGATTTTGTATATTTGCAATGGCGATGTGTATTTAATTATGGTAAGCATTTATATTAACCAGTGACTGCAGAACTTTAGACACAGAGTCAATGTGAACAAAGCATACCTCATAAACTCTTAGCAGGTACATAAAGTTTGCGTCATCCATGGACTTAATAATTCCCAATCATACTCCCGGTAAGAATATTCACCGTCGATTATTGCATTAAAAACGTGGTATAAGTCACTGAAATATTTAATTATAGTTGTGACGGCCCTCGAGTGGAAGTCCCATCTTGTAGTGCAGGCCTATGGCAACTTAAATTCTTTTTCAGCAATCATTGCAGTGCGTTTGGACGACTTGCTGAAAAAACTATGAAATGCTGTCAAGTCAGATATAAACAAACGCACTTGTTTGATTGTTTTTGAACCATACAAAAGTACTAGATTCAGCTGGTGTGCGTAGCATGAATAAAGATTGCGTGAGGGCAAAACTCCTTTACTATATGCTGGCCTGGCAATATGGAGCAACCATCGTAGGTTTGACTTATCACTTTGTTTTTGTCTATGTTCCATTCCTCCAAAACCTTAAGAACAATACCTGCCAAACCTGAGCCAATTTTATCACCCGAGACTTCATAGAAACCTACGAACGGTTCTTCAATCCTGTCTTGAACACATTACCGGAAAATTATGCTAAGTTAGCTCTTGCAATAACGTCTGAAACCTCGTCGGCTTGAATTGAAATAAAAGAACTCTCTTGAATTTTTTACCTAATTTTGTCCTTATGACCTCAATAAGTTAATTTTGAATCTCCGGTGAAGTCCCTTTCAATGTTGATATGGACTGTAAATGATCTCCTATAACTGATTCATTTTGAACAAGTAAATTTAGAGGCTCTAAATAATTGCCCCTGTTATTTGATTCTCGGTGACCATGTAAAGGTAATTCTTGTTTGCACAGTTACATGATAGTTTGAATTATACGTCCAAGAACCTGTCTATTTAATGCCACCTGTTCATTATGTTGTATTGCTTGAAGACGTACAGCTCCGGAAAAAACATGGTCAATCCGATGTCTTCCTAAGAGCTGAAATTTCTCTTTATTTAACAAATACACCTTTGATTTTTTATGTTTGATTGCTTTTTTAATAAGGTTACTTAAATTAGATATGCCTTTTGTGCACCACTCCAAGTCTTTGTCACCGAACATGATACAAATATAACTAAACATTTTGTTTGTTTCACAACTACCGTAAGTCAGGAGAACCTCTCATACCATGAAGATTGATAGTAGCGTTTTCTTTTACTTAACCTTCTTAATATTTTATTTTGGAGTAGGCCCTTTCGCTTTCAACTCGCATCGTTCTTCATAAATGTAATCTGATAGAAGATTTTGACCTAAGATGGTTAACAAATCTAATGTTTCAGGTATCATTGGTATGACAATATCACATACACTTTATTACACTTTAAATTAAATTAAAATACGCGATGGAAACACTAACACTATAGCTGGTGTGTTATACTACTCATTATTGTAGTGAAAATAACACGTACTTTGAATTTACGTACTACAGCTTTATTCACAAAGAAGCACATCTGACATTACCTCAACAGCACTCCGGATACAGAAACACGCCAGGGTTCACGGCTGAACGCTAGCGTATGCACGATTAGTATGTGAGGGGTTTGAGGAAGCGAGAGGGGAACGCAGAGGTTTGCGGGGAGGTCCTGCTAGCCATATCACATACAGGCAGTGAAACGCTGACTCGTCTCAGCGTATGCTGCTCTTTTAGACGGAACGGATTGACTTGTAAATCTTGTGTTTGCTAGTTATGCTTATTACAGCTGCTCAACCGCAGCATCTGCGAAAAAAATCGCTACTAAGTGATTGCAAACTGTAATTGTCCTCCTTTAAAACTATTAGAAAACAACATCGATATAAAACAACTTAAGCGACGCCCCTGATTAATAGCGTGTTGGATTAAGTGCTTTAATTAATTCAGCCGCTTAACGACATTCGATGGATTTAACATGTGCAGCATTAACAGCACGACAGACATGTTTATGTGAATCTTAGATTGAGCTAGTCAAAATCTTCAAATCTTTGTTGACACGTGCAGTAGGAAGACGTCTGGCGTGTTACGGAATATTGTTCTCTGTCTCATAATGGATTATGAACTCTTCTCGCACACAATTGTTAAAACACGTTCCGCAATTCATCGTAAACTGTGTTCGAGTTACGGATACAATGGTGGTATTGGGTTCAAAACTAGAGGATACGCAGTAGTATATTAGTTCGACAAAAGCGTCGGTTTTTAGAGAAGCTCCAGTGTGTGTGTGTGTGTGTGTGTGTGTGTGTGTGTGTGTGTGTGTGTGTGTGTGTGTGTGTGTGGCACGCGGATTCTGAGCTACAATTACGCCAGCTGATGCAATTGGGTTTTACACAACAGCTGGCACGGAACATGGCTCCATCATCAGGTTTGTAGCATGTTAACAGCGAATCCAATCCTACGCATCTAGGCCTTTCGATTGATTAATTCAGGAGGTATAACTTGAAACTGTTCTGCACGGTATCCTGTCCACTTGATTTAGTAACACTTGACTGAAATAAATAATTTATTTCATCTTTTCAATTACGTACTTCATGCGTACATAATTACTTTCCTGGAGTTGCTGAATTTGGTATTATATACAGTGAACGAACACCCTGGTTATTTATGTATATGTACCTTTCCCTCTAATTGTACATGTTTATACCCTGCCAACTTAATTTATTTAAGTTTTTTTATAATTTACAACCTCATCAATTTTATTATTAAGATCCCCTCTTTGTTTGGCGATTTTCTTCCCCCATTTCTCTCTTACTTTCTCTGTATAATTACCTAGTTGTTTCAGAAATTCTTTCTTATTGTCTCCAAAAAGTTTTAAGTACACTATCTCCGTCGGTAACTTTTCCTAATTTTTATTCCACATTTTTTCTCTCCACATTTTAGTTTCTTCGCACTCAATTACACAGTGTAAATTATTATGTAAACTGCTACATAGTGGGCATTTTAATAACACTGCTCCTATTGTTAACCAAGCTAGACCCCCTCTTTCCATTTTTCCACAGACATCAATGTATTTTTCTCTTCCCCAAACTTTCTTAACATTCCTACATAACATTAAAGTACTCTTATCCCTTGAGCTACCTGTTATTTCTTGTTTCACTGTATCGTCTATTCACTTTATTCCATAACTTTGGTCACCCTACTCTCTGTTGATTGTCTAGCTCCCCCAATCCAACTTCTCTTACAATTTCCTTTAATTGACATAACCAATTTGTTTCCCATCTTGCTGATACTTGTGTCCTAAAACAGTCTCTGACAATATTTCCTTCCTCTACTACTTGGATCCTGTTCCAATACTTCACTATCCGTTTGACTACATCCTTCCTCCCAGCTCTTCCCAATTCAACTCCATTTGGACCTATTCTTGGCAATCCCAATATCATTTTGCAAACGGATCTATAAATTTGATCTATACATTCCCACCATTTTTCAGTCCCCCAAACCTCTATACCATGCATCATTCTTGATCCCACTGTTGCTGTATACATTCTCTCTAGCCAGTTTACTATCATATTTGGCATCTTCTTTAAACAGGTTCTTCTGGTATTAATAGCTGATTTCCCCTTATCTGGCGCATTTTCCCTTTGCTCTGTCCATTTTCCATTGTTATTTAATCTTACTTCTAAGTAACCAAATTCCCCTCTAACCACCATCACTCTTCTCAGTTGAGTTTATTTCCGTTTTTACAAACCATAATTTTGTATTTACTTTTATTTATTTTTAAACTTCATTTTTTGCAGTATTTCTCTGTTGCTTCTATTGCTTTCGTTAAACCTCCACTTGTGATTTCTGCAAAGAACAAACCCGGAATATCATTTTGATTGCTGGGCAATGTGTGTTTTCTTTTGCTATTTCTTGGTATACTTATGTCATCCATAAACAAATTAAATAAAATAGAATTTAATTTACAGCCCTGCCTTAAACCAATTGTATTTGGTACCTATCCGTTACTTTTTTATTGGTAATCCTGATACAGGATTGATTATCTGAATACAACCTCTCTTATAATCATATGAATTTCTCGCTCACTCCCTTTACTTGACTGAACTATATGGTATGTAGTGGACTTCCGAGAACTGCGAATCTAAAACATATGCATTCCTTAAACATTTTTTAGTTTCTCTACACGTACTATGTACATAGTGTATAGAGAAGGTATTGCAATGCACCCAAAAATTCTATACCGAGATTTCGCCGAAAATACATGTTTTGAGACCCCCTGAACCCAAGAAAAAGCAATTTTAGAAAAATGCCCATGTGTGTCTGGGCAGCATAGCTCAAAAACGAAAGTCCGTTAAAAACCAAACTTGGTATTTAGGTTTGGTATCTTCCAAGGATGCGACACAAAGATTTTCAAGAAAATCCCCCCACCACAAAACTACCCCTTACAGGGAACTTTTTTGGGAAATTTTGATATTCTCTAAAATGGCTCTAATGATTTTGATTAAAATATGGTATATTAAAGATATTTACCTGACAAAAAAAATGTATATCTTGACTTTTATAGGAATAGCCTCTGAAGACTAATTTATTCTGGATGAATTTTACGGAATTTTGCACAACTGCTATACCGTAAGAGATGGACAAAAAATTACCACTCAAAAATGTAGAGCACGTTAAAACACACAATTTATGTTACATACAGTTTTTCGTGAAGTTGATGGTTTTTGAGAATTTCTTGTTATTGGTATCAGCTTTGAAAAACTTATACTTTTCTCATGCAGAAATTTGTAAACTTCTGTCCGTACAAACGAAGGAGCTTTTGACTATCACTCTAACTTATGGTACTTCCTTATTTCCCTTCTACTCACAAGGAAGCAAGTAATAAGTCTATTTCTGCTAATTTTTTCTCGATTAGCATGAAGTAAATACAAGCATAAGCTTTTTAATAATATTTTTTTGCAGAAGTGTAGAGAAAGTCATGTGAATGGAACACATAAGATTTTTTCTCTGTACCTGTTTTGCAAATTATCCATCTCGTAAATGTTTGTACCATCATCTGTTTTCATGTGGGGGGGTCCTTGTTGTGTTCGTATTTGAGTTGATATTATAGCAGACTACGCGGTTCGTTGGATACGTACTGATTTTATTTGAAGGGTAATCAAAGTTATGCCACTTTCACGTCTACTTAGTTGCCCTTTTTATGACCAATAACTTTTGTAGCAACACTTTCAGGGTAACTATTTCCACAAAATTATAACTTCAATGGGCACGTTATCCTATATATGAAACCACTGCTAAAACGAACAAATGTTTTCGAGGTATTCAAGCATGTTCTTAAAACTGCTGCAATTCCGGATGAACATTTAAATACGCATTTTAAATTAACCTTTACTTTTGGATAGGTAAAGCTCTAAACATTACAAATAAATCATAAATTCAGCGCGATGGGTAGTTTCATTCTAGAGAATTAAGAACAAAAGTATACATTTCAATGAAAAGAGAAACGTTCTATTGTACGAGGGCCATCTGGAAAGTAACAGACGATTTGTCATAACTAAATAATAACGAAGGATATCAACACAAAACTTTATTTGTTCTGTTTCTTATTTCGTCATTGCTATTAAGGTATTTATTGTCACGTGGAACCGGTTTTTCAATGCAGATGTTATACTCTTCTACGGCCAAAGATCTGAGCCAAGATGTACTGCCACTTTGAGTTTGGGACTTTTTTTTTCACCCAAAAAGTCATATATGGTTTTTCTGAATTATTTTATCAACATTTACTTTCCACTGTTCCATAACGATTGATGAACTTCCACTCCTCTCAGCCGTGGTTTTTCCTTGATGCGCCATTTCCTCACTGAAGACTTGTTCACTGCATTATCACTGTACACTTGCGTTATTTACCTATAACATTCGATTGACCAAACGTTTTGTGTATTAAAACAAACAAACAAAAATTCTTATATGTTCCATTCACATGACTTTCTCTACATCTCTACAGCAAATGATTGCTAAAAAGAGTACAGTCAGTGGTGAACATGTTCTCTTCAGAAGTAGCTGTTTCCATACGTGAATCTGAGGACATCTTTAAAGATCCGAAAGTGGCAAGCTCCTGTTCTTACATCAAAAGTAACTTCGGCTGGTTGCCTAGCACCATCAAGCAGTTGGAAATACCAGGTTCCCTTCTTCACGATTTATGGATTTAATGGAACGTGCATCACAGAAGCTTAGTGTAGTTGCAGGAGATGTAGGAAGGAAGATAGGTGAACAATTAAAGCTGTGCTAAACAGGAATCCAGGGTACTGGACGCTTGTGTCTGTGTCTAAAGTGCTAAATGGTGACAGTGTCGATTTGCCAAAACATGTCTCTGCAAATCAGATATCTATGCCAAAATATGCTCCTGTTACTTCTTGTGATTTGGAGAGAAGCTTCTCTACTTATAAGAAATATTTTATCCGGTAGGAGACAAACAATGACCCCTGAAAATAAGGAAAGTATGTGGTTATTCACTGTACGTTGAAAGAAGCAAAAGACTAAAAATGAAAATACCTGATTGTTCATTGTATGTCAAGAGATAGAAAACTGAAAAATGCATCCTCATTATAACATTTTAATTATGTTGAATTGATTATTTCACTCGTTGATAAATTGGTTTAGTATTTCAACATTGCTTTACCGTCTAAACTTTAAATAAAATAATTATTTGAAATGAGTAATTTTAATAAATATAAACCAAAACACTTTTTTTTTTTTTTTTGTAATTGCCTACTTGAAAATAAATTTTAGGTAAATTCTGCATGAAACAAAATATTATTGCTATAATTAATTCTATATTTAGTCTATAAATGTTAACTCATTGTAATTAATTTACGTACTCACAGACTCATCAAATTATAAAATTCTGGGAAATTTGCAGTCTGCATTTAGATTTGAGGTGGTAATCTTAGCATTTACAATATTACATAATTTGACATATTTTGTTCATATTTCATTATATATTTTGATGTTTTTGTTACATAAATAAGTACATATTTCGCAGCTTGATATTACTTTAAAATCCGGGCTCTACTTATGACTTGCTTCCTTGTAAGTAGAAGCGAAATAAGGGAGTACCATAGGCTAAAGTGATAGTCAAAAGCTGGTTGCTAATTCCCGTATGAGGAAAGTATAAGTATTTCATAGCTGACACCAATAAAAGGAATATCTAAAAAACGACCAACTATACGAAAAAATGTTTATAACATAAATTGTGTGTTTTAATGAGCTCTATTTTTTCTATTCAGTAAGTATTGGTCTATCTCTTACGGTTTACCAGTTATGCAAAATTCATCCAGAATAAAATGTCTTCAGAGGCTATTCAAGATACACATTTTATTTGCCATATAAATATCTTAAATATACGACATTTTAAACGAAATCGTTAATCATTTTTATGACAATCAAAATTTTCGAAATTTTTCCGAGTAAAGGGTAGTTGGGGTGTGGGGATTTTCTTGAAAATCTTTGTGTCGTGTCCTTGGAAGATACCCAACTTAAATACAAAGTTTGGTATTTAACGCAGCTATGCTGCACACACACAAAGACACACAGACACACACACAAAGACACACACACACACACACTGACAGTCATATACATAGACATTTTTCTAAAAATGTTTTTTTTTTTTGATCAGGGGGTCTCAAAACATATATTTCCGGTGAAATCCGAATTTTTGGATGGAATACAGCACCTTTTCTATACACTATGTACCTAGTACGCATAGAGAAAGTAAGAACGTGTAAGTGCTTTGGGGGTAGAAAAGTATAACATCGGCATTGAATAGTTGGTACCACGTGACAATAATTGTCTTGAGACAATGCAGGTTACGCTGATAAATAGAGTAAGATACTATAACTATGTAAATAATGTCGAGTTGAATTCAAACTCTGATACAGGACGTCTGGTTATTTATAATTCACTACATATTGTATTTTATATAAGACATTGGTATGTGCATGCGGCCGACAGTTGCCTACGTCAGTCAAACTAGCAAATTGTTGATGTGTAGTTCTGCTTCGCTTTTGTACACAGTGTGTGGCAGCAACATATAGCTTCCACTAAAATAATATTTTCGTTAGTGTCTGCACATTACATACATACACACATACATAGAAACACACGCGGACGTTTTTCTAAAAATGCTTTTCTTCAGTCTCGGGGGACCCCAAAACATATATTTCCGGCGAAATCTAATCTCAAATTTTTAGATGGAATACAATAGGTACCTTCTCTACCCACTATGTACATTGTACATATGGAGCTAGAGAAAGTAATAACTAATAAATAAGTGTTGCTGCACACCATAATGGAGCTGTAATGCGTTTTAAATCAGATGAATGTACAATCCTATTACCATATGAAAACTAATTATTCTGAGGTATCCCAATTGTATGTTCATCTCAGTACATTGTCAGTTTTATACACAAGAATACTCACACGTGTGTGTGTGTGCGCGTGTGCGTGTGTGTGTGTGTTGGACAGCATAGAAAAACGAAAAGCCCATTAAGTCCCAAACCGCATATTTAGGTTAAGTGTCTTCCAAAGATGCGACACCAAGATTTTCAAGAAAACCTCCCCACACAAACTACCCTTTACATGGAAAAATGTTCGACATTTTTGACTCTCTCAAAAATGGCTGTAACGATTTTATTAAAATGGAGTATATTAAAGACAAATATAGTGTATATCCTGAATTTTCTGGGAATAGCTTCTGAAGACCTCTTGATTCTGGATCAATTTTGACGAATTTTGCTTAACTGCTAAACCGTAAGACATAGATAAAAACTTGCTGCTCAAAAATGTAGATCTTGTATTCCTCCCAAAAATAGTAGATATCGAAATTTTACCGGAAATACATGTTTTGAAATCCCCTTAAACCAAAAGGAGCATTTTAGAAAAAAAACGAAAAGTCCGTTAAATACCGAACTTGGCATCTATGTTCAGTATCTTTCAAGGATGCGACTAGAAGATCCTCAATAAAATACCTCCGACTATCCTTTACATGCAAAAAAAAATTCGAACATTTTTATTTTCTCAAAAATGGTTACCGAATTTGACTAAAATACCGTATATAAAACGTATTTACATGACAGATAAAATGTATGTCTTGAATTTTCTGAAAATAGCCTCTGAAAACCTCTATTTTTGGATGACTTTTACATAACTGGTAAACCGTAAAATTTAGACAAAAAATTACTGCATGGAAAACGTAAATCTCGTTTAAACACATAATTCATGTGATTTATAGTTGTTTTTTCGTGGAGTTGACCGACTTCGAAGTATTCCTTGTTGTTTGATTCAGTTTTAAAATGCTTAAATTTTTCTCTTACGGGAACTTGCTGCTCCTGGCCATGCAAAGAAACGGAATTTCTATTATATAGCACCTAGCTATAAGAAGATTAGACTACCTTTTTAGCCTGATGTACTCCCTTAATTCCCGTCTACTTATAAGGAAGACCGTTTCTGCTAACGTTTATTTCGATTAACATGAAGTTGATAAATGACTAAGCTTTTTAACAATAATTTATTGCAGAGATGTGCAGAAATTCATATTACTGGAACATATCGGATTTTGCAAGTTGTAGTACACAGAATGATGAAAGCTATTGTTTCGATTATACCGTGCGACCCAAAAACATCAGATCCGTTGCGCGTGTTTTTCCACTGCTCACACGGATCATGATAACAAATAGCTGCTATACAAGGTCACGGTGCTGACTTGTTTTTTCTCTGCTCTAAAATGCAGTATTGAGCTGATGGTGATATCATGTGGTTGAGTTACTACCAATGTGCTGTATTATTTTGTCCTGTAATAGTCACAAAGTGTATTATGGCTCAGCATTTGTTTTCTACTACACAGCGTGTGTTTATTTAAGATTTGTGTGTTATCATATTTTGTGAGTGGACTCTCAATAGTGTATACATTGACGAAATTGACTCACATTTAACATTTTTCAAGGACGAGGCTTGACTCCACCTTCATGGATATGTGTGTATAGAAAATAATTGTTGTTGGAGCTCTTAGAAACCTAATATTGTTCATGAAATACCCCTTCATGATGAAAAATTGGGTGCATGAGGCGCCATTAGCGGAGAAAGAATTGTAGGCCCAATTTTTTTTCGAGTCAACACTTGATGCCTGTACATAAGTAACATGTACATGTAAATGGCGTGTTATTTATGGGCGCTCTTTAACTGCTGTGGTTCTCAGCGTCCCATTCTATATTGGGCGTGAAAGACCGCTTAGTTTTGCTCAGAAGCCTCTCTATCAGGCTTGAGGTTCTTTTACGTGCCGTAAATCTACTTCCCTTCCGAAAGAAGCCATACTCAGGATTTTTACACCCGAAAAAAATCCATCGTCCTCCGCCGGGTTTGAACCCGCGACCTTGGGTATCTGAAGTCAGCATGGTAGCCATTACACCACGTAGGACGACACATAAGTAACATAACTTTGCCTCCCCCTCCCCCTTTTTAGAGAATTAATAGACAGGGAGCGCGATGTTGCCTTTTTGCAACAAGATTCTGCAACATCTCATATAGCCAATCTTTCGATGAGAATAATTGAAAGTGTGTTTCAGGACAAAATTATTAGTAGAAATTTTGTCCCCCTCGGTCCCCCAACCTAACCCCTGCGATTTCTATCTCTGGGCTAACTTAAAGCATAAAGTGTACAAGACAAACCTACACACCCTGGAAGACCTAAACCAAAATATTCGCCAGAATGTTGCCAGTATTTCTCAACGTGAACTCTGGCGAGTGATGGATAGTTTCCTAAAGAGGTGCCAAAAATGTATGGACAACAACGATGGCCAGTTTCAGCATCTCCTTTAATAACATTGGTAAGTAAAGCCTTTAAAAGTAGTTTTAAAAATCTGATGTGTTCCATTCGCATGACTTTCTTTACATCTCTGCAACAAATTATTCTTAAAAAGCTTATGCTTCTATTTCCTCCATGCTAATTGAAAAAATTAGCAGAAGTAGTCTTATTACTTGCTTCCATGTAAGTAGAAGAGAAATAAGGGAGTATCATAGGTTAAAGTGATAGTCAAAAGCTGGTTGCTATGTGACTGAATTTCCATTATTTTATGGACAGGAGTTGACAAATTCCTGTATGACAAAAGTTTTTTAAAGCTGAAACGAACGACTAGGAATATTTAAAAAAAAAAGACGATTAAGTCCACGAATAGACTGTGTGTTTTATTGCGATCTACATTTTTTATATAGCAAGTTTTTGTGTATCTCTTACGGTTACCAGTTATTCAAAATTCAATAAAAATCATCCAGAATAAAGAGGTCTTTAGAGGATATTCCAAAAAATTCAAGATATACGTTTTATTTGGCATGTAAATATTTAAATATAAGAGACTATAATCAAAATTGTTAGAGCCATTTTTGAGAGAATAAAATTTTTCGAAAATTTTTCTATGAAAAAGGGTAGTTTGGGGTGGGAGATTTTCTTGAAAATCTTCATGTCGCATCCTTGGAAGATACCAAACTTAAATACCAATTTTGGTATTTAACGGTTTTTTCGTTTTTGAGCTATGCTGTCCACACACACGGACCTTGTCCAAAAATGCATTTTTTTGGATTCAGGGGAATCCAAAACATGTATTTCCGGTGAAATCTCGGTATGGAATTTTTAGGTGGAATACAATACCTTCTATGTACATAGTGCATATAGAGAAAATAAAAATGTTGCATAGCTTCATCCGCGCCTTTCTAGCGCCAGACGAATACGAATCTTTTAAAAGTTGGATACCTTGTTGAAATCTGTTTCTATACATGGCGAGGTGTTTAGAACTTTTCGTGTATAAATCTGAAACAAATAACAAGGAATATCTCAGAAATGGTCAATTCCATGAAAAAATGCATACGATATAAATTGGGTGTTTTAACGAGATATACATTTTTGTAAGTTCTTATTTATTTCTCTCGGTTTTTAGAGGTTATTGCCAGAAAATTGAAGATATACATTTTATTTGACACGTGTATCTTTAATACACGGTATTTTAATTAAAATAGTTAGAGCAATTTTTCAGAAAATCAAAATTTTCGAACTTTATTCCGTGTAAAGCGTAGTTTGTGATGGGGGGATTTTTCTCAAAATCCTCATGTCGCATCCCTGGAAGATATTAAAGTGAAATACCAAGTTTGGCATTTTACCGACTTTTCGTTCTTGAGTTATCCTGTTCACAGACACGCGGACACAGCTACATACATACACACACAGAGGCCTGTTTTTTATATAGGGTGTACCCTAAATCGTGTATTTCCGGTGAAATCTCGGCATCGAATTTGTGGGTGGACTGCAATACCTTCTCTATAAGCTATGTAGAGAAAGTAAAACTACCAACACAAACGACTTTCTACATTATTTTATTATTTGTATAATATATTTTTTATAACAAATTATGGTATCGACAAGACATTTGCTAGAAATTATTAAATTAGTAAATAACCACTAGATTACGTCTGGAAAAAATAATATTCAGCTGCCAAAACTAATTACATTGTAGGCAGAAATTCTCTGTTCCAAAACAAATAAATGAAAGCTATATAAGCTATATAACCATAAGCTGATTTTTTTATAACCAGTGAATTTTTGTTTCTAATAAGCTGATGCGAAAGAAAAAGAAAGTTCCTACATTTCCAATTACGAGGGCCATCTAGGAAGTGGCGGATAATTTGGCAAACTAAATAATAATGAAAGTATTAACACAAAACTTTGTTTAGAAAGTTACAGTAGCCTACTATATTTCTCAACGCAAGCGTCATTGCTATCAAGGTATTTGTTGTCACGTGGTTTTTCAATGCAATGTTATACTTTTCCACCGCTAAAGATCTGAGCCAAGATGTCACTGTCAGTTTAAGGTCTTCATCGGTTGGGAAATCTTTTCCATACAAAAAGACATGTACGTTGGCCAAAGTGAAACAACGATTTTTCTGAATTCTTTTATCAAGATTTGCGTTCAGCTCCTCCATAACGATTAACGTATTTACATTCTGGTCTTTGTCATGCACACTGGTTCTTCCTCAGTTATTCGTAAATTATGCGTCATTTCCTCACTGAAGACTCGTTCACTGCTTTATCACCAAACATTGCCTATAAAATTCCATCGGCTGAACATTTTGTGTACTCAAGAAAGCGAATAAGTTCTTTGGCGGTAGAAAAGTGTAACATTGATCTTGAAAAGCTAGTGCCAAGTGGCATTAAATATCTTGACAGAATGGAGATTATGTCGAGAAATGGAGTAAGGTACTGCAACTTTATAAATACGATTTTGTGTTCATTTATGTCTTTATTATTAGTTATGCCAAATCGTTTATTACTGTCTGGATGGCCCTCGTAAATACCTTAACATTATTCATCTAGTCATCTTGAGAAGATTTAAACAAACAAGAATATTTCAGAAATGGCCAAAGCTATGAAAACAGTTATTTTATATAAGTTGTATACCTACCCTACCTACCCTACCTACCTACCTACCTACATATATATATATATATATATATATATACACACACACACACACACATATATATATATATATATATATATATATATATAAAAACTTTTAAATGTATCTGCGGCATATTTCTATATCTGTGCTGGTTTCCTAGGTATACAGTTCACGACAAGAATCAAATAAATCAAGCCATAATTTTACCTGTTATGCTCATATCGCCAGAATACAATTCAAGCAAAATCCTTAGGCATTTTAAAGAATCCATAAGTATGTAAATAAGTGAAAATAGGGAAAAGATTTGACGTAATGGTTTTTAGGGAGAATGAATTCTTAAGTTATGCGACTTGTATAGCTCACATAATTTGCACCTGGCATGAGTGTAACAAGGGTTCGATATTTTTTTTTTATTTGTAGTTTTTATCGATTTGGGAGACACAAAACAGGTACCTCCGTTGAAAACTGTAACTGAAATTTTGGATAAAATTCAAAGCCCTATATTAAGCAAAATTAAGGACATTTTGGTGTCACTTATTAAATATATTGACAGGCGTGTCTCTAAGGAAAAGGAAAACGTGTGGCATTCTCATTAGCTCTCAAAGAAATGCGTTGCGGTACTTTTGCATAGTCCAATTTATTGGTGAGGGTGGGAAAGTAAAATTTAAAAAAAATCTTATGATATATATTTACATTACTTTCTCTACCTATTCTGTAACAAAATATTCTTATAAAAATATACTTCATGCTAATCAAGATAAAATTTAGCAGAAATGGCCTTACTTTTAGTTGCTTATAAGTAAGGAGAATAAGGGAATACACTAGAAAAGCTACAGTCAAATCTTTTAAAAACTGTCGCTGTGTGAAACAATTGAAATTCGGTTCTCTTTGCGAAAGATGAAGAATAAAATAAAAGAGAGCTGAAAGAAAATTGACTTCCCATTTGAGACAAATTTAAATAGTTTAGAACTAAAACCAATAACAAAGAATATCCCGGAAACGGTTAATTCTACAAAATTATGTATAAGACCTAAAGTGCTAGTTTTAAAGAGATCTACAATTTTTGTGCAATAGGATTTCATATGTCTTTTATGTTTACAAATTATACAAAAGTCGTCTAGAATGAAGAGGTCTTCAGAGGCTATTCCCAGAAAATGTAGGATGTACATTTTATTTTTAAGTAAATCTCTTTAACATACTTATCTTAATAAAAATCGTGAGAGAAGTTTTTGGGAAAAACATTTTTCCATGTAAACGTAGTTCATGGTACGGGGATTTTTCTGTTTTTCTGGAAATCTTCGTGTCGCATCCTTGGAACATATATAACTTAAATACCAAGTTTGGTACTTAACCAATTTTTCGTTTTTGAGTTGTGTTGTTCACAAACTGGTATTTTCTGGTATTGAGTAGTTCTCCGGAGAAATATCGGTCGCGAATTTTTCGGTGGAATACAATACTTACTATGTACGAAGGTCATCCAGAGTGTGACAGACGATTTGGCATAACTAAATAATAATGAGGGTTACCAACACAAAACGTTATTTACAAAGCTACAGTACCTCTCTATTTTTAAACATAATCGTCATTGCTATCAAGGCATTTGTCACGCAGTACTCTTTCACCGCTAAAGATCTGAGTCAAGATGTCACTGCCACGTTGAGGTCTTCATGGCTGGGAAATCTCTTCCATCATGTACGGTGTCCAAAGTGAATATTTGCTTTCAACTCCTTCATAAAGATTGATGAATTACTTTATCGCTGGTTCATCCTTGATTACTCGTAAATTATACGTCATTTCATTTCATTATACGCTCATTTTATTATCACCATACACTTACGTTATTTGCCTATAAAATTCGATTGACCGAACATTTTGTGCACTAAAAAAAAAAAAAAAAACACGAATAAGTTCTTTGGCGGTAAAAAATATAACATCGGCACTGAAAAACCAGTACCCCGTAACAATAAAAGCCTTCCTAATTTTCAAAAATTGGTATATGGGATAATTTTTAATTATTTTTCTTATTTACTCTAGAACATATAAATTTTAGAAAAATAGCAGATAATAAAAAAATTTAGCAAAAAGTAATTCGGGTACTAATGGGTTAACAAACTGGACTATTATAAAGCACAAAATAAAAGAATTAACCAATTGCGCTCCGACCCCAGTGAGTTGTTGTAAACAAAGTATGCAGTTATTGCCGTTGGAGGAAAGTGATCGAGTGTATCGAACTATAAGCAATAATCCATACTGAAAGAAACACTAAGATCTGTATTGCTTTGGTGTCTGGGTGTGTATGAATGTCTATTTGCCTTTGTGGGTCTGTTTATTCCAACTGTGTATGTCCTGTTTGTGCGTTGGTGTCTGTATATATGTATGGGTTTCTGAGTCTGTGTATTCTGTGAGTGTATGTATGCCTGTCCAAGTTTGTCTAATATTTTTCATGCTAACTTCATAGGTCGTGTGAACAAACCCGACGAAGGACGATGAATTTTTTTCGGGCGCAAACATCCTTAGCATGCCTTTTTTTCGGAAGGGAAGTAAAGTCGTTGGTCCAATATCGTAGATTTACGGCACGTAAAAGAACCTTAGTATGATCTAGAGGCTTCTGAGCAAAATTAAACGGTCTTTCATGCTTAGTATAGAATATAACGCTGAGAACCACAGCAGTTAAAGAGCGTCCATAAATAAAACCCCATTTGTATAAGTGTGCATTTGTGCGCTGTGTGTGTGTGTGTGTGTGTGTGTGTGTGTGTGTGTGTGTGTGTGTGTATCTACAATTTGAACATTACAGATTTAATAGTATGTTACATGAAACTGACGATGGCTTCTCTTGAGATATTTCCCCAAGCTTTAGTGTCGCTGATTATTTGTTTTTTCTCTTTACCTATTACCATAAGTTTATGATTATTCTAGATGTATGCATACCTAATGTGTGTTTGCTTTCTATGCACGTATGTATCTTTGAGGCTCTGTGTGTGTTTGTTGTCTGTGTATGTTGTGTGCGTATCTCTAGGTAATTTTGTTTTGTACGCACGATTGGATGTATATCCTTGTGTTAATTGATTTGCGCACGTTTGCTTAAACTGGGTGGAAGGGAACTTACTACATTCCTTCTAACATGTACTTCATAGAAGCAATGCAAACAAAGAAGTAGAATAATATTTTGTTCTTTGATCAGCCAATTTCGAAAAAATAAATGTTTTTTGTTTCAAATTGGATGCGTAGTTCCACAAGAATGTACGAAGATAATAGTTTGCTACTTGTGAGATGCGTAGAGTAACACATTTCTGACATCAGCTTCGGTAGGAATTATGTGCGATCACACAGGGTTTCGAAATAAGTAATCATTTAAAAGAATTAAAGGAATATTCCGAACAGCCTTTTCAGACGTGGAGTAACTCGCAACTTTGCGTTGCGGTTGGTCATGTTTCTGAACCGGCTTCTGCAGTAAACACGTCGGTCGCTTGCAAACACGCAAGCTGTCAAGGGATAACGAATGCAACTGGCATTCTGATTGGCCTACACTGGTGTGATACTAGCAGAAAGCGAGATTGCAGATTCTAGTTCAGTTGTCTAACACTCCTTTTTGATCCTTTCCTATTAGTTACGGAGACAATATGGCTACGTGACACGTGAACGACAGGTTTCGAGATTTCTTCGAGGTTAGGTTACGTTAGGTTAGGTTAGGTGTTTGTAAATGAACTGGATCGAAATAAAGGGTAAAAAGATGGACTTTCTGGAAGTTGGTTTTGCTTTCCAATGCAAAATGCACATCATTCGTCCTATCTGCTGCGCATGGGTAGCCATGTTGGCCAATCTACCAATGGTAGAGTCAAATCTAAAACTGAACTAGAATCTCTAATATCTCTAGCAGTGAGGCCTGTTTATTTTAGTACTGACCTATTATTAGTTAGAAATTACCTTGTGATTGACATTCTTGCTGGCAGGTGGCTATCTCGGTACTCTGTTGCCACATTTAGTCGCTATCCGTCTGTAGCGCCACAAGTTCCACTGCTTCCTCTAAAATACCTTCTTTCCATGCATTTTCTATCACAGTTTCTCCTATGTTGAACAACTTTTCCCCATTTCACACTACCTCATCTATTCCTTTCAACATCGGGTACCTGTACTTCACTAAACTTTACTAAAAGTTTTATTGTTTCGGTAAAGCTATACCAGAGGACCAGCACAAATATAAATCTTTAAGAATTGAAACTAACCTTATAATCCACTTCAGAGTATGTAGGAGCTAATATGTGTTCATCTGGAATTGGAATAAGCCACCACTCCCACCCTGTAAGTACACTTTTTTAAATTGCAAAATTCAGGAAAAAGTTCATGGTGGGGGAAGATTTAATAGCTGTTGCTAGGCGGGAAGTAAGTATTTTTGGTCTAGAAACAATGAAATTACAATGCTACCAACGTAGATAGTCACCAAACAACAAAGAAAGAAAAAAAAAAAAAGTGAAGCTCAAAAGTCACCAACATTCACACAGTAGTAATGGAGTGCCAAGGCTGTAAATATGTGAAAATAAGTTTATTTACACACACTAACCTAAACCTAACACAGCGCATGCTCGCTTCGCTCGCATGCTTTGGTTAAACCGGTAGCAATTATTAAAACCAAAGTACATCAAAATAAGTTTATTTACACACACACACACACACACACACACACTAACCTAAACCTAACACAGCGCATGCTCGCTTCGCTCGCATGCTTTGGTAAAACAAGTGGAAATTATTGAAACCAAAGTAAAGGAAAATCACTAAAAATAAATTACACGAAAATCACCTATTTACACAACAATAATTGATTCAGAACTCTAAACACATAGAATTAGAATCACGGTATATTTTGTATCAATGTTGGCAATCACCCTCATGTTGCAACAAATGGCTCAAAATCAACTATAAAGCGACTCTAGTGGCCGAATAGTGAACAGTTCATTGATGGTTCCACAACCTTTTATTGGCTAGTGATAACTAGTTTTCAAATATTGGTAGTTCTGAATTTTACAATATGAACGTCAACTATGCACGATAGTCTGATAGCTACTGAAACAATAGAAATTGCTGTAAAAAAGTAAAGAAAACGAATACTTCTGGTATATTTTAGTATAAATCGCGTACTTTGTTGGAAGTTAAAGGCCAAAAATAGACAAGATACATTTTTAAAACTTTGTAATACGATATTACAGTGAGTAGAAGTGAAAAAACTAATACCTAAATAGTTTTAATGGAAGTTTTTCTAGATCCGCAAGTTACATGCGAATATCTTCCAAGCGCTCCGCAAGTTGCAAACTGAATAACATAACCAACAACACCACATAAGAAAATTCACTCTATCTTTTACAAAAATTATGTTATAAAATTACATACTAACAACTGACGCTCGCGGAAGTGATGCCACAATAATTGCTCTTTCAAAATTATTGAAAATAGTACAAGTATAAATACTTCAGAAAGTGATAAAGCTTATCATTTAATGAACTAAGAATTATCTCTCTGCGTCTTCGATTTATGAGAACCAATACATCTAGACACAGATGATAGTTACGTCCATTAACTCAAAGAAGGATTCAAGAAGACTGTCATAACCTCTTAGAGATGGTGCGGCACTGCACGGCCAAATAGAAGAGCATGCATGTACAGCAGGCCCTGTAAAATCTTGCAATGCGATCGTTTGTTATTGAATTCATAGGCAATGCATATGAAGCAGAATTACTCCTCTTTGCATGCAGCGCAGGGATAAAGTTTGGAGTTTACAAACTCTTGTGTTGCATTGCATTACGTTGCGTCTTGCATGTTTCTATGTGAATGCTTACATTAAATAATATGAGTTCAAACTTTTGCGCTTGCATTGCGTCTGCGCTTGCATTTCATTGCGAATATAGCATCAATCACAAGGAGATTTCTTATTGACAGTAGTGCAGGTGACATTCACACAACCTGCAGCGTTGCTCTTGTTTTCGAAAAAAAAAAAAAAATTATTTCCGTAGGAAATGTCAGAAACAAAAACATGATACAAATACCGAGATCTATCACTGGTTTAAGTTAGTGTAATGACTTCTCTTCCACCCTGTATGTCCGTGTGTGTGTTTGTGTACTCCATTCTCCCCTCTCATCTCCAGTTAGTAAATGGTTGATGGCAAAAGAGAAGGTTCCACCATCATTCTGTTCTTTCACTCACCTATGATGATCGGAAAAAGGTCACTTGTCTTGGTATGAAAATATTCTGCTTGTACAACTTTCACGCCTAACATCGGATAAAACAAAGTAAAGAATGATTTAATGACGGATTAGTAAATCGTGTGCAGGTGCTCTCCGTGTTGCGTTACAATGTTACAACGAGGTGTATTTAGAACGTAGACACGGTGTGTCAGTATTCGTGTCAGATATTTCGGGGACGCCCTCCCAACTTCACAAAGTGAACATGATTCTGAAAATTGTTTGTTACAGGGTTCTTACACACGCATGGGGGTGAATTACACTCCACGATAACCTTGATACATTGACAGCATTGTTACATGAATTCTGTACCAATGGCCTTCTATACACAGATTAGATAGGAAGTACCCTATCTTTATGCATTGTGGTTGGTGAAGCACGTTTTTGCCAAGCCGCCATTTTTAGATACTATTATGCATTGTGGTTGGTGAAGCACGTTTTTGCCAAGCCGCCATTTTTAGATACTATACTACTACTACTACTACTACTACTAATAATAATAATAGTAATAATAATAAAGATTTTGCTGTGTTAAATGTTGAATTAAGAGTAACTTTAGAGTGTAAGTTTTAAACCAGTATAATAGTCAATGCGCGTGTAGTGTTTGGTTTTAATTTCTCGAATAGCAGAAGCAAAAACAAGGAAAGGGAAATGTGTTTTAATTAATAGGTTAGTGTACTTATTTAAGTGATTTTTCGGTGGTATACTTAGTGAAATACGTTATACATTATCAAAAGAACGATTATGTATTGTTTAACATTTTTAGATTTCCAACTCGGAATGACCGTTGAGAAACAGCCAAAATTATCAAACTACACTGGTTTATAAGAAATCTCTTGCTAATTCACCCATTTACTAGCTTATGTGCTTATGTTACCGGAACCGTGAGAATAGGGGGCGTGTTCCTCGGATTCGGAATGTAATACATGCAGTCCACAGTGCAAGTCATTATAATTTTTGGGATATCTCTGATACTTGTCACCCTTTTTGGTGTACTCTTTTTGTAAGTGCATGTATTGGAATTAATGGCTATAGGCATGAGAGATAAACAATAAGATTTGGTGAAAATCTGATATTTTTCCCTCCTACAGTTTTAGACCAAGATATTAGAACAAAATTAAGTTATGACCTTGCCGCCATGTTTACTGCAGTAATACCAATTTATCAGTAATAACCTCTGATAGACCGAAAAATGTGATTGTATTAAATATTCCTTCAACTAGAGATCTCTGCCCTTTAATTGTCCTTTGTTACTTTCTCTACACGTACTACATACATAGTGTATTGAGAAGGTATTGTAATGCACTCAAAAATTCGATACCGAGATTTCACCGGACTCCTTAATCAAGAAAAAAAGAAAAGAAAAACATTTTTAGAAAAATGTCCATGTGCGTGTGTGTGTGTGTGTGTGTGTGTGTGTGTGTGTGTGTGTGTGTGGGTGGGTGGGTGGGTGGGCAGCATAACTCAAAAACGAAAAGGCCGTTAAATACCAAACTTGGTATTTAAGTTTAGTATCTTCCAAGGATGCGACACGAAGATTTTCAAGAAAATACCCCCACCCCCAACTACCTTTTATATGGAACTTCTTTTAAAAATATAATTTTCTCAAAAATGGCTCTAACGATTTTGATTAAAATATCATATATTAAAGATATTTACCTAACAAATAAAATGTACATCTTGAATTTTCTGGGAATAGCCTCTGAAGACTAGTTTATTCTGGATGAATTTTACGGACTTTTGCATAACTGCTAAACCGTAATAGATGGACAAAAACTTACCATACAAAAAATGTACAGCACGTTAAAACACACAATTTATATAACATACATTTTTTTCGTGGAGTTGATCCTTGTTTAGATATTCCTTGTTTTTGGTTTCAGCTTTGAAAAACATACTTTTCTCATACAGGAATTTGTCAACTACTGTCCATACAAACAAAGGAACTTCAGTCACATAGCAACCAGCTTTTGATATCACTTTAACCTATGGTACTCCCTTATTTCACTTCTACTTACAAGAAAGTAAATTATAATACTGTTTCTGCTAATTTTTTCCCCTCTATTAGAATGAAGTAAATAGAAGCATAAGCTTTTTAACAATAATTTGTTGTAGAGCTGTAGAGAAAGTCATGTGAATAGAACACATCCGACTTTTATTTACGTTTTGTTTTTGGAAAGGGATCCCTTAACATTCGACACCGGTAAAGATACACCCTGTAGTTGCACTCAGGAGAAACACTGGCACTAATTATTGTTGTAATAAAGGCGCTATCGTAAAGAAACGGCAACCTTCACTGATAAAACATTGTGCACTTAAATATATTGACTGAATTAAAGCTCTGTCTTAAGTTATATTTTTGAACAATTTTTAAAATGCATGTTTTTCTTGGTCTCGAAGACGAGAAAGAAAGTGAAGGGAGAGAACATTTTTAATTTCTCTAGCCCGTATGTACAATGTACATAGTGGATAGAGAAGGTATTGTATTTCACCCAAAATATTTGATATCGAGATTTTATCGGAAATATGCTTTAGGGTCCCCTGAGTCCGAAAAAAACATTTTTAGAAAAAGGACCACGTGTGTCTGAGTACAGCATAGCTAAAAAGCAAAAAGGACCGTTAAATGGTATTTCGTTTTAGTATCCAAGGATGCGACACGAAGAATTTTAACAAAATCCCCCACTACAAACTTCCCTTCACAAGGAAAAATTTTCGAAAATTTTGATTTTCTCAAAAATGGCTCTAACGATTTTGATTAAAATACGCGTATTAAATATATTTATATCCCAAATAAAATGTGTATCTTGAATTTTTTGGGAATTGCCTATGAAGTCGTCTTTATTCTGGATGAATTTTGCCGAATTTAGCTTAACTGCTAAAACCGTAAAAGATAAATAAAAACTTACTACACAAAAATGTAGATCTCGTCAAAACACACAGTTTATGTCCCTTACATTTTTGTTGCAGAGGTAACCGTTTCCGAGATATTCCTATTTATTGGTTTCAATTGTAGAGAACTTATATTTTTCTCAGACATGAAGTGTCCGTTTTCTTTTGTTCTACTCCTGGCCAAGCAAAGTAGCTATTTGTAATAAGATTCGCATAATGATAGCTTTTAAAACATCAGACTGTCGGTTTAGCTTGGTGTATTCCCTTATTGAATTCTCTTCTACTTATAAGGAACTAAGTACTATAATAGGAACATTCTGCTAATGTTTATGTCGATTAGCATGGTGTAGAAAGATAAATATTCTTTTGTAAGAAGTTTGTCTATAGGACTACCAGAGAAAGTCATGTGAGTGTAACACATAAGATTTTTTTGTGATGGATGGAAAGCACTGTATTAGCATTACCCTTGAGGCCAAAATAAATGATCTCTCCTGCAGCACGACCAAAAGTGCACTGCCAGTCTTGTCTGAATAACATTTATATAACTAAAGTTGCGCTTTGCACGCACGGATGTCTTTTAAAAATAAATTAGATTATCTGGAGAGAAGAGCACGGCGCCATAAACATGCCAGGCTTGCGCTGTGAAGAAACCTGTACACACTGTAGCAAGAGAACGTGCCGCACGTACTGGGACACAGTGTGAACCTTTTAGTAAGCTCCAAATTCAGGTTATCAATATCACAACAGCTCGTTACTATACTTCTAGTTGCCTAAATGAAACGTAAATTACAAGAGACTGGGGCTGAATTCTTTAGCATTTCTAATTTTAAAGGCATTTGCTTGAAAATAACACAATGCGAGCAAGAGATCACTAAGCAAAAGTTGAACACTCTAGCTCCAATAGTATCTCTGACAATTTAGCAATTTACAATGGCCGAGATTTTTTTTTTTTAAACTGTACCGGAGTCTGGTTAGGATTCCGGCGCTGTATCCCCATTTACATCCCCCCCCCCCTAAATTCACTGTATGATTACTGGTTTTACTGTTCCTTTACATAAACATATAACACCCATGCCCAAGGCGGGACTTGAACCCACGATCCCCTGCCCATGAAGCACCAAAGCGAGACGCCTTAGCGAGCGTGGCCATGGGGACCAGCAGAAGAAAAATCCCCCTGCCCCAGCCGGGAATCGAACCCGGGACCTCCGGGTGAGGAGTCAGCTCGCTGACCACTCGACCACTTAAAAAACCTTATCCGGGTACCTCACCGTAAGCGAAATTTTGAACGTGAAGCAGACACGCTACCACCACACTACCAAGGTGGGCCATAAACTTGTAGAGTGAAGAAATACGATAAACTGTATTACACACTTTTTTGTGTGTAATTTTTAACGTCCTTTAACCTGGTTGGTCATATCGGACGATAAATGAATGAAATTAGTGAAATGATGCTTAATGATCTCGGGGTCCATAGAGCTTAAAGTTATTCGACATTCGTCTTCTCAGGATAAGGGAAAACTCCGGAAGAAAGCCTTAACCGAGTAACTCGCCCTAAGCGAGATTCGAACTCACGACCTTTTGAATGTGAGGCAGACACGCTACACCAGGCGGGCTTGACTAAGCAACTTCAACCAGTCGCTGTCATCTGTCTTGTCGAAACACCCTATCGCCACTGAAGTTCATTTCTTTGAAATTCTGTCCCACCTCATGTTCTTTGTTTAATTCAGGAGGCAGTGAAGAAAGAAAGAAACAAAAAAACACTCGGTAAATAAACATGGTCGAATGCGTCATCTACCATTTGAGAACTAATGCAAGTATTACAATTATTACTGATAAAATCTCCCTTCCTGTATATTATTTATGTTAAAAGTGGCTTAAATAGACATTACTTGTGAGAGGCATCTTTAGTACACGAGCGCGTAAGCGTGCTTTTTTTTTGGATACAGGGGACCCTAAAACATGCATTTCCGGTGAACTCTCGGAATCGAATTTTTGGGTGGAGTGCAATGCCTTCTCTATACACTATGCACATAGTACGTGTAGACAAAGTAAAAAGTGTGCGTAGAATATTTATATGAATAATTATTTAAAAATCAACAATCATTCCCCGTGTCCCTTAATTTCTTGGTCGCAAGCTTGCTTATTGCTTGCTAGGGAGTTCAGGAAAGGGATGGAGACTATTTCTGGTGGCTAAGAAAGGTAATTTAAATCCTTGCTGTATGATCCGTGCGAGCAAAAAAATGTAAATGGCGTGTTATTTATGGACGCTCTTTAACTATTGTGGTTCTCAGCGTACCATTCTAATTGGGTGTGAAAGACCGTTTAATTTTGCTCAGAGGCCTCTCTATCAAACTTGAAGTTTTTTACGCGCCGTAAATCTACGACACGGGACCAACGGCTTTACTTCCCTTCCGAAGGAAACCATGCTAAGGATTTTTACACCGAAAAAATCCATCGTCCTCCGCCGGGTTCATGCGAGCAAAGCATACACTCGTACTAATGGCTGTCGTCCTAGTCGTGGCTGCGAGTTCCAGGGGGGGGGGGGGGCATTGTTGAAAAACATTTTATGGAAATTGTATTCTAAGTACTATTTGATATCAAAATGTGTTTTCAGGATGCGAAACTCAAAGTTTTGAAGATCGACACATTAAGGGTTAGCCTTAAAAATTCTTAATTAATCTGTTTTATTTAAACTTTGCTATTGAAGCAATAATTACAGGTTTTAGGAAACCATATGTATCTACCTAACTGACAAAGGACATTCTCCTCTAAAAAGGGAATAAGCTTTCGAATTCTTCGATAATATGCTTTGAACTGATCTATTGCAAATTTCTGTTCCATTAACATAAATAAAAAATAGCTAAAAGGTATTTGGTTTCTAGTAAAACTTAGTTTAATGTTTAAATTGCTGTAACGTTACGCAGTGTTGCATGTATTTCTCCGTTCTCGGTTCTCTTTGGAACGCTTTCCATATAGTTTTATATCAATCATGAACACACTTGATATCTTCTTGTTGGCCTGCGACTCTCATTGGCTGAGAGTGGCGATGCGACATGGGAGGGGAGGGTATTTTTTTTTCTCGTCGGTGAGCGACTGAAATCTCCAGAGAGAGGAGAGAGAGAAAAGAGAGAGAGAGAGCGAGAGAGTGTGTGTGTGTATATGTACTATAAACAACTAGGCTTAAAAAAACAAGAGAAGGTATACAGGTTTATTCAAAATTATTTTTACAACGTTTGGATATGGATTCCTGACATTGAAACAAGAGCATAGGTTCCGATAAGCATATGTTCTAAAACGTTTCGTTTTCCAGTTTACAATTTATTAATGAGTTACCTTCTATGGCTTTCCGGGTCCAACCTAATAACTTTATTTATGCACTCATTCATAGAAGACTTTGGCTCATTTTACCCTTCAGAGTTGGCCTTGTGTTGCCATGGCTACTTGTTAACATTTGTCATTTATCAGATATGTAATTCATTCCCCCAGCACGCTTTACAAATGCTTTCAGAACACTCTCCCACACTTATTAGAAAATGTGCCTCTGCAAATATGAAGCAACATGTGGTTTATGCACGATACTCTAGCACATTTTAGATTCATTGTTCGAGATGCACTGGCTGGTATCTAGCATGACAAATGGATAAGTAAAGGGGGGCGGGTTCCATGGCCTGCACCCCATGTTAGGTTATTCTGCATATTCACTGCTGTCCAGCTTATGGCATTTAAATGATTTCTTGCGTCAGAGTTTTTACCTGAACTTATTTTAAAAAATTGGCAGGAGCTTTTGCAATTTATAACGGGCTCTTTCTTTGGTGGAGAGCTGATGTGGTGAAAAAAATGTCTTTCCTCGTCTCAGTTTTAAAGAAACAGGCCTGTGCTGCAAAGTTAACACCCAAACAAATATACAGGATGATTCAACATTACTTTTACAACGTTTGGGGATGGATTCCTGATATCAAAACAAGAAAATACGTTCATGTAAACATATGCTCTAAAACGCTTCGTTTTGGCGTTATCGATTATTAATGAATCCAGACAAACCCAATAGCTTCATTCATAGAAGGCTGTGACCTATTTTATACTGCAGAGTTGGCCTTGTGTTGCCATGGCTACTTGTTAACATTATCAGATGTGTAATACATTCCCCAGCACGCCTTACAGGGATTTCTTTCAGAACATTTCTAAGATTTATTAGAAAGTGTGCCTCTGTAAATAAGAAGAAACACGTGGTTTATGCATGATGCTCTAGCACATTTTATTCTCATTGTTCGAGATGCACTAGCTAATATCTACATAGTATAACAAATGGATAGGTAGAGTTGGGCCAGTTTCATGACCCGCATGTTCCCGCGACCTCAGCCCCTAGGATGTTTATCTTCTGGGCCACCTTCAACCATTAGTTTATGCAGCAGAGATTCCGGATGAAGAAACTTTTAATATAGGTGTTATGAAAGCCTGACAAATCATACGATCCCGCCTGGGTAGTGTGGTGGTAGCGTTTCTGCTTCACATTCAACAGGTCGTGAGTTCCAATCTCGCTTAGGGTGAGTTATCCGGATACGGTTTTTTTTCGGGGTTTTCCCTTATCCTGAGAAGACGAATGTCGAGTAACTAAGTTCCATGGACCCCGAGATCATTTGAGCATCATTTCATCAATTTCATTCATCGTCCGATATGACCAACCAGGTTAAAGGACGTTAAACTAAATAAAAAAAAAAAAAAATCGTACGACACCGACTGGGAGTATTTGACATTCCATGCTTCGACGAGTGCATGTCTTGAGTTTAGATGCAAGAGGAGGACATTTGCATCATTTGAGGTAAGTGGTGTTTATGTAGGACACCTCCTAAAAACTGACAAAGTCAAAAATAGAATAATGTGTTACTTTTAAATGTTTTGATTTATAGTATTTTGAACCTCACTAAATCGAGAACGAAGGGTTTTGGCACATATATTTGTATATGAACACTTTTTGTTGTTTTGATATAAGGAGCCTGTTCCCAAACTTTGTACCAGTATTTTACTTTCTCAACACGTACTATGTACATAGTGTATAGAGAAGGTATTGTAATGCACCCAAAAATTCATTACCGAAATGTCACCGGAAATACATTTTTTGGGACCCCCTGAACACAAAAGATGCATTTTTAGAAAAATGTCCGTCTGTGTGTGTGGGGGGGGCAGCATGACCTCAAAATCGATAAGTTCGTTAAATACCAAACTTGATATTTAAGTTCAGTATATTCCAGGGATGCGACACGAAGATTTTCAAGAAAATCCTCCCACCCCAAACTACGCTTTACATGAAAAAATTTCGAAAATTTTGATTTTCTCAAAAATTACTAATTTTCTGGGAAAGCATCTGAAGATCTCTTTATTCTAGATGATTTTTATTGAACTTTGCATAACTAGTAAACCGTAAGAGATAGACAAAAACTTGCTACACAAAAATGTAGATCTCGTTAAAACACATGATTCATGTCATATCATTTTTTCCTTGGAGTTGGTCGTTTTCGAGCTATTCCTTGTTGTTGATTTCCGTTTTAAAATACTTTAACATTTTCTCATACCGGAACTTGTCAACGCTTGGCCAAGCAAAGAAACGGAGTTCAATCCCATAGCAACCACATTTTAAAATATTTGACTATGACTTTAGCCTAGTGTATTCCCTTCTACTTACAAGGAAGCAATTAATAATACCATTTCTGCTAATTTTTCCCGAGAAGTAGATAGAAGAATAAGTCTTTTAACAATAATTTGTTACAGAGATGTAGAGAAAGTCATGTGAATGGAGCATATCAGAAGTTTTGAATCACATTGTATTGGTTTGTATGCAATTGTTAGGTCACCTTGCCTGGCGTAGTGGTTACTATGCTACCAACAAGGTTGCGGGTTCAGACCAGGCAGGCGCTGATGGATTTTTTGCGGAGGTAGAAATCCTTAGCTTGACTTCCTTTAGAAGAGAAGCAAAGCAGCTGTTCGCGCGTAATGTTTGTTTGCAAGTAAAAGAGCTCCATTACCTAACCCTTTGTTGCTTGTCGGTACCTATAAGTTACGCTTGTTTTAAGCCTAACTAAACAAATAGAGCTGTACTCTAGGATTAATTTCATGTTATACTGACCTTCAACCATAAACGACAAGTAATCAAGACTGTTTTATATTGTAAAAATATATACAATTTTTGCCCTAAAATTAGTGATTTTTTTTAAATAAATAAAAGAATAAAACCCACACAGCTACAGTCAAATGTAACCCCATTAGCTTCCAAGTATCACACCGATTGTTTTACTTGGGCTCTCCCCATCCTTTACCACAATCACTAGGATTTGAACTTGCAACATTTGGTTTAGAATGGATGGCCAGTCCATTATTTATCACGTAACACTCATGGCCATTTGAACCACTTTTTGGTAGTGCCTTTGGCAGGATTATGAAAACTGGTTTAGAACAATTTAAACTTTTAATGGGGAAGAAAAAGATTAATAAAGAATCTACACATATTGTCATTTTTATTATTTCATATAATAATTTTATAGGTTTATTCTCATATATTTTTACTAGAGCTCCAGTCCTAAACTTGAATTAAAGGAAAAACGGCATATGCAATATATTAATGCAGGCAACTAAAGGTTAAAAGAAAATGTGTCTGGGCTTAATTCGCCGAGTTCACGTCCGTAAGTCGTGATTCCATCCTATATTACTACCTATGGTCGATGAGTTGATCCCTCGGCACCTTCGAGCATATACAGGGTGTTAATGAACTATACTGAAATATATTCACAGAATATGTAGATTACTTAAATAAGTAATTTGAGATAGGAGACTTATGGCCTGTTTATTGAAATTTCGAAGTAACGGCTATAAGTTTCTGAAGTGACAGTACGCCACTGGCTAATTTGTCAACCATTCGAGAGCATAACACGTAAAACGAAAATACACGTATATTACAGCGTACCTCTCTAGCGTAGTGGTTATGATACTGGCTTTCAAGTGAAAGATGGTTTCCGAGTTCGGGTCTCGTTCACGTATCCCGGCACTTCGTCTGGAATGAAAATGAAAATAAATAAATAATAATAATAATAATAATAATATAAAAATGGACTCTATGACAGGAATCGAACTCATGACCTTTGGGATAACAGCTTCCCGCGTTACGCATTAAGTTACCAGAACCGTTGAAATAACGCCTCCAGAGTAGGCTACATAACTAAAGAACGTAGTTAAGAATGCTCAGTGTCGCACTGTCAAGTGATTATTTCGAGATTTATCGATTTTTGCGACATTAAATCTTGAGAACGAGCTGCTAAATATCGATATTTCTATATTCGGGCAGCAGTTTTAAAGACATTCTAAGCCATTTTTTCAACCTACTTTGCTTTAACACCGACTTATCAGCACCTGATACCCACACGTTTAACGCTATATAGTTGGTTATGTTTATCCGGGGACCATGCATCGCCGATCTCAAATTACTTATATCAATCACGTGCACAATCTCGCAAATTATTTCGGTGTAGTTCATTAACACTCTGTATAGATAGAGAGCGCATGACCCAAACTCTCCCTTGCTAACAGTTGAAACCAACATCAAAGTCACGTGACTAAGGTGGAAAAATACGTGATCTCCCATAAGCTATGATGGAAAGGCCCGACGAAAATGTTAAAATAAAGCTGAATTTTTGTGCAGACAAATAAATTGCGTAAATGCAAGAGTTCCTACTGATAACGCAGTAATATAGAGCACTAAGAAGCCTACATTCTATGCTTTAAAACTAGTGTCTGACCTGAAAATCTAATAAGGTGAAATATAGGTTATGTAGTTGTTATAAAATTAGTTATTTTTAGTGAAGAATTTAACTATATACAAACTGTTAGTGTTTAACCATATTACGAGACTGTAACTAATGAGTATATTAGTGTGGTATAGTGTGTCTGTTTATTTGCTGTAGAAATATTCTTAGACATTGGTGAACGTGTTTCGATAAGTTCATGCTTTTGTGGATTGCAAAGCGATAACTTAAAAGTGGACCTTATGTAATGTTATTAAAGATAGGGTTAATTGCCTAAGTGTGGTTGTCTCTTACATGTGACGAAAAAAGTGTAACGTAATAATCTACAAAAATCTTCAAATGCTAAACCATATAACAATTAATATACTTGGCTTATTCCTTCACAGTTTTTATACATTCATCGTTCCTACCTGTACCCAACATTATTCCAGAAAGGTCCAACCTGATTTACTTTATATTTCTATTTCTAATCGCAGAATAATTTAAGAATACAAGTGATAAGTTTATATAATAAAGGCATTAAAAGATGTTATCTTGAAGTGAATTAGTGTTATTTGAACGTATTCCCCATTGCTTTGTCTTGTGTTAAATTTAATGGAACATTTTTCTAAAGTTCCACGCTAAAGCTAGGCTTATACCGCCGTCAGCTGATCGAGATTTTGGTTTCAAGCGTGTGATGTCATACCCTCTCTATATCTCGAAGCTAGGCATCATGTGCAAGTGGTGGTGAACTCGTGAACTAGAAACATTCTTAAACTAATAGGGGATTTGGAGAGAGGTAGTTTCTGATTTTACCTCTCAGCCCTTTTCTTGTCTATCCTGTACGGTTGCTGCGACACCGCTTTATTTCATGTTTTACTTTCTCTACACGTACTATATACATAGTGTATAAAGAAGGTACCCATTGCATTCCACCCAAAACTTCGATACCGAGATTTCACGGGAAATAGACTTTTTAAGGTCCCCTGCATCCAAAAAAGCATATTTAAAAAAAAGGTCTGTTCGCGTGTCCGTTTGTCTGTGAACACGATAACTCAAAAACGAAAAGTTGGTAAAATACCGAACTTTGTATATAAGTTTAGTATCTTCCAGGGATGCAACACGAAGATTTTTAGGAAAATACTCCCACCTCAAACTACCCTTTACATGGACAATTTTTCGAAAATGTTGATTTTCTCAAAAATGGCTCCAGTGATTTTGTTTAAAATACCGCATATTAAAAATATTTACACAACAAATAGAACAAATAAAATCTAAATCTTGAATTTTCTGGAAATAGTCTCTGAACACGTCTTTATTCTGGATGAATTTTGCTGGATTTTTGCATAACTAGAAATCGTAAGAGATAGACAAAACCTTACTCTACAAAAATGTAGAGGACGTTAAAATACACAGTTTATGTTGTACACACTTTAAGGTGGAGTTGACCTTTAAGATATTCCTTGTTATTGGTTTCATTTTTAAAAGTTTTAACTTTTCACATACGGCAGTTTGTCAACTCCTGGCAATGCAAAGAAACGGATTTCATCCACATGGCAACCAGCTTTTAAAATATTTGACTATCGGTTTAGACTAGTGTATTCCCTTCTATGTACAAGAAAGCATTTATGCTAATGTTTATTTCGATTAGCATGAAGTATACAAAAGAATAAGCTCTTTAAGAATATTTTGTTATAGGGATGTAGAGAAAACCATGTGAATGGAATATATCAGATATGTTTTCTTCCACTTGTATAGCCGCCTTGAACTGCTATGGCCATATCAGAGGCTTTTAACTTTTGAACAACTCTATATTAACTGTAGATCATTGATATTAGGTTAATCATATTAGACAATTAAACGCAGACACATTCACTCTCAATTTCATACTTACAGATTCCGTGGGGAATAGGAGTTAAAGAAAACTACCCTGCCCCAACCGGGAATCGAACCCGGGATCTCCGCGTGAGAAGTTAGCCCGCTGACCCATCGACTACAGAGACAGTCTTTATTAAGGGTTATTATTAAATAATGAGACATTTTATAAGTACTCTTAATAATGTTGTAAATGAAGGACGATACTGGTGAATGGATATCTACTTAAATTTTCTTCAATACTAGATACTTATGGCTATAACTTTATAATCAACTAATCCAATATTCCTTTTTTCCCAGTTACTTTCTCTACACGTGCTGTGTACATAGTGTATAGAGAAGGAATTGTATTACATCCAAAAATTCGATACCCAGAATGAATAAAAAATTCTTATGTGTTCCATTCACACGACTTTCTATACATCTCTGCAACAAATTATTGTTGAAAAGCTTATGCTTCTATTTACTTCCTGCTAATCGAGAAAAAATTAGCACAAATAGTCTTATTACTTGCTTCCTTGAAAGTAGAAGCGAAATAATGGAGTACCATAGGTTAAAGTGATATTCAAAAGCTGGTTGCTATGTGACTGAAGTACCTTTGTTTGTATGTATGAACAGGAGTTGATAAATTCCTGTAAAGGAAAGGTATAATTTTTTCAAGGCTGAAACCAAAAACAAGAAATATCTCAAAAACGACCAACTCCACGAAAAAAAATTATATAACATAAATTATGTGTTTTAACGCACTCTTAAATTTTTGGTGAGGTAAGTTATTGTCCATCTCTTACGGTTTAGCAGTTATGTAAAATTCTGTAAAATTCATCCAGAATAAAGAAGTCTTCAGAGGCTATTCCCAGAAAACTCCAGATATACAGTTTATTTGTCAGGTAAATATCTTTAATATGTGATATTTAATCAAAATCGTTAGAGCCATTTTTTGAGAAAATAAAATTTTTCGAAAAAAATGTTACATGTAAAGGATAGTTTGGGGAGGGGGGATTTTTCCCAAAATCTTCGCGTCGTATCCCTAGAAGATATTAAACTTAAATACCAAGTTTGGTATTTTACCGACTTTTCGTTTACGAGTTATCGTGTTCTCACACACACGGACCTTTTTCTGAAAATCCTTTTTTTGGATACAGGGGACCCTAAAACATATATTTCCGGTGAAATCTAGGTATCGAATTTTTGGTGGAGTGCAATAGTTTCTCTATACACTATATACATAGTACGTATAGAGGAAGTAAAAAGAATAAAGAATGTATCTGTGTGTGATGTCTGTGGGCAGAATAGCTCAAAAACGAAAGTCCGTTAAATACTAAACTTGATATTTATCAACCGAAACGACACGAAGATTAATATATCCCCACCCCAACTACCCTTTATATGAAAAAAATTTAGAAAATGTTGATTTGCTCTTAAATGTCTGTAGCGATTTTTATTAAAATCTCTCATGCTCAAGATATTTGCATGACAAAATGTACAGATATCTTGAATTTTCTGGGAATAGCCTCTTCTAAAGACTTCTTTATTCTGGATGAATTTTTCAGAATTTTGCACAACTGGTAAACCGTAAGAATAGACAAAAACTTACTACACAAATGATGTACATCTCCTTAAAACGTACATGTGAATGGAACACATCAGATTTTTTTTTTCTCCATTTTATAGCCTCCCTTTAACTACTAAATACACTTTTAAAACAACTGCATATTAACTGTAGGTTATCGGCACTGGGTTAATCATTTTATATCATTAAACACACATTCACTGTCACATTCATACTTCCAGAGGATAATTCCGGTTAAAGAAATATTCCCCGTCCAATCCGGGAATCGAACCCGGAATCTCCGGCTGAAGTCAGCTGGCGGACCACTCGCCCACAGAGACAGCCTTTTTTTATTTGCAGGTGAAAACGAAGGGTTATTAAGGAATCTTGGTAGTGTTGACAATGGAAAATGGATAAAGAAATAAATTAATCACGGCCTGCGGCCATATATTTAAATTCAATACTCGATACTTTATAGCTCTAATTTTACAATTAATTAATCAGTTTCCTTTTCCAAACTAGTTTTTCGTAGAAAACTATTTACACGAACTTTAACACACAACCACGTTGGAGGTAGAACATATCCATGACCAGTTTGCTTCTAATATAATTATCCCACGAAACGTCAAGCTTGATGCTCGTTTGTTCAGCAGAAAGTGATGCTGGTCGCCGATGACCTATATGCTCCGGCCAGGTTATTATATCGTTAACCTCAAAGTCACGAATTGTATTACGACAGGTTATGAGCTTGTTTAGTTCAATGTATTCACAAACTTTCAGGATAATCGAAAATTAGACCTTCCAGTACTTAACTGCATTAAGTTGCTAAAACATTGTTAATGTAATAATCGTATATTTAATATTCACATGACTTTCTCTACCCTTTCCGCAACAAGCTATTTTTACAAAAGTTCTTTGTATTTATCTATTTCAACATAATTCAGATGGACATTATTTATTATACTGTAGGTACAAGAGACAAACGAATACACTAGGCTAGACAAGACAAATTGTTTGTGTACTGGTCGCTATGTGATGACCAGGGTTAGGGTTTTTGAGTGCGGTACCGAAGCCTCCCGCGGTCAGAAAGATAGCCCCGAACCTCCCGGACCCTAATTACATAGCCCCAAGCCTCCCCAAAGCAGGTAGCCTCCCGGTCGAAATGGGTATCAGTTGCAGTTTGGCGTTTATATAATATTTGATGAAGCATTACATACTTCTAGTGGAAGATGTTACAATGGTTACTTCTTCCGTGTTTCTCTCTTCAGTTGCTGGTATATTAGTTTTGATGGCCTTTCACATGTATCTTCCGTAGCTTTTCTCTTCAGATCACCAAGTACTTTCTGTTTCTGAATTTTGTCACTAGGTGGTGCCGCGTGGTTATGGTCCTCTTGAATATCCAGGACATTTATTTCTTCAATGGAAAAGGTTTTAATAAAACTGTTGCAACTTTTAACATTGCACGTCCATCGCGCTACCCCACTTTTTAAACACTTCTGGAATCCGAAAGTGTAACCGTTCCGAAGTAGACTTTTCCTTCCTGTCCTTCTTACCGTAATTTCAGTCTCGTCGGAAAACATAACGTGAACAAATTTGCCGTACACTGAAAGAAATCAAGAAAAAAATTAGGTATACCCATTCCACCCCACCTGCTGGCTAATTACACCGGTTTCGCGGGAGGGTTGTTACCTGCTAAGCTTACCTGGGTACGGGAGGCTTCGGTCCTGCGCCCGAAATTTTAGGTGCGCGCCTTTTCTCTTGGGGTAAATTAAAGTAACAAGATTCCCCTAGAATCGGGAATTCTGGTGGCAGCACTGGCTGGCGCGAGCGTATGGTGAAAACGTTTCGCTGGTTAAGAAAACTACTAGGTTCACTATATTCATGCATGAAAGGTAATGTAGAAAAATAATATGCAACTAACCTGTTTAAAGATGATGTTGAAAATGCTTACCATTTTCTTGAAGACACAAATTCACTCGTTTTAATTTACTTTCGAACACCGTAATTAACGTCTCCTTTGTTACAGATGTTTTGTCATCTTCTATCGCCGTTTTCAGCTCATCGATTGTTTTTGGATTGTCTTTATAGACCGAAGCTTTAGCGGCTCCCCAAAGAAAATAATCCGGAGAGGTAAGATCAGGAGACCGCGGAGGCCACAGACCTTTAGAAATGAGTCTTTCCCCCAAACAATTACACCAATAGTCCCATGGACTTATGTGATGTATGAGCAGTGGCGCTATCTTGTTAAAAAATGCACAGTTCACTTCTTCATTGTGCTGTGAAATAAATGGAAAAAGAATAACCGAGCAATAAACATCTGAATTAATTGAGTTATGGAAAAAAATTGGCCCAATAATTCGAGAGCGAGGGATCGCATACCATACACTAATTTTCTCTGATGCAAAGGGGTTTCCTGAATTGCATTAGGATTTTCAGTAGACCATACTCGCGTATTTTGTGAATTTACGCATCCTGATAAGTGGAACCAAACTTCCTCAGTAAAAAATCTAACACGTCAATTCCATGGTGCAAAATAAACCTCTGAAACCATTCACATTACTGAACTCTTTTCCCCTGATCTGTGGGTTTTAATTCGTGGAGACTGATACTTTATATGGATACAAGCCTAGTTCTTTTTTGACTGCTTTGTATGCGGAACTCTAAGAAATATCACATTGTTGGTGCAATTTGTTTATTGATTTCTGTGGGCTTTTAAGCGTTCTATCCGGCAGTTTTTCTTCTGTTAGCACACTGGATCTTCCACTTCTAACAGCATCATCGATGTAGTAATGGCAGTTCTTTACTCTCGGCTTATAACCTTCACTAATACGCTTAAGAAATGCAATAAGTCTACAATATTTACTTACATCTTGGTTCATTTTTACATTGAAGCTGAGTTGAATCATTGAGTAATTAACCCAGATTGTTGAAGCTTACCAGATGTTGTTCTTTTCTTTAAAATAAGCTAGTAATACATTTTCACTAAAATTATTTACAACTTTTTTTGCTTCGCACCACTGAACAAATCTGTTGTATGCAATATCATATTGGTTTCTTGATTTCTTTGGCAACAACGCTCTCTGCTGCCTCCAAACTTTCAGCGGGTTCTTCAAACTCGTCAAAATCCATATTTGAAATAGCCGCCATGACACAATATTTGTGAAAACAGCGAAAGGTAGGAAGGAACGTTTTCGCTACTGCGCATGTACATTAAAAATAACTATATATCGATCGGACTCCACTAGCAACGTAACTCTTTCAAAACTACAACATTCTATATAACGTTTACAGTGAAGTGACAAAACTTAAGTTGGTAACATTGGAGTGTTATAAACATTTTATAAATCTAGAGTTATAAAGAACAGTTTTTAGTTTGAGTGCTTTGTATTAAAAAGCTTACTTTTTACAGAGTCTGTCTAAAATAGAACTTCACCGCTTTGAAATTCTTCGGAAAGCTTTCATCGGGATTATTTCAATCATTACGCTGAATAACCCTTTTTACTTTCTCTGCCTAGTACAACGTAGAGAACGTATTGCACTCCGCCCAAAAAAAATCGAGATTTCACCGGAAATACACGTTTTAGGATCCCTTGTATCCGAAAAAAGTATTTGTAGAAAAAGTCGCGTATGTGTGTCTATGAACATAACTCAAAAACTAGAAGTCGGTAAACTACCAAACTTAGTATTTAAGTTTAGTATCTTCCAGGTATACGACACGAAGATGTTGAAAATCCTCCCACCCCAAACTACCCTTTACTAGAAAAAAATTCGAAAATAATTTTCTTAAAAATGGCTAACAGTTTTGATTAGTACCGCATATTAAACATATTTACATGATTAATAAACTGTACTTCTTGAATTTTCTGGGAGTAGTGTCAAGATCTCTTTATTCTGGATGACTTTAGCACAACCAATAAACTTAAATACACAAAAAATATAGACATCGTTAAAACTCGCAATTTATGTTATGTAACACTTTCGTGGACTTGACTATTTCCGAGATATCCTTTGTTATTGGTTTTACTTCTAAAATACTGAAACTTTTATCATATGGGACTTTGTCAACTCTTGGTTGTGCAAATAAACGCATTTCAAATACATGGCAACTAATTTTTAAATGATTTGATTATCGTTTTAGCCTAGTTTACTCCATCAGTTCCCTTTTACTATAAGAAAGCAAGTAAGTAACAAGACGATTACTGCTAATATTTATTTCGATTAACATGAATTAGATAGAAAAATACATTTTTAAACAATGCTTTGTTACAGAAATGTAGAGAAATTGATGCGAGTGGACTACATTCGATTTTTTATAATAGGCAAACATTTTCCGATTTTCAAATGGATATACTTTTAGTGCATATAATAAATAATAATAATAATAATAATAATAATAACAACAGTATTCTATTCCTGTGGTTACAACCGTTTAAAACGTAAAGTGCACATAAGATTCTTGATGTTTTATTTTTTTTATTTATTTAATTCGTATCCATTTAATAATCTTTTACTTGGCAATTTTTACTTTCTCCATACGCCCTATGTACATAGTGTATAGAGAAAGTATTGCACTCCACCCAAAAATTCGATACCGAGATTTCACCGGAAATATATGTTTTAGGGTCCCCAATATCCAAAAAAAAAAAAGCATTTTCACAAAAAGGTCCGTGTGTGTGTGTGTGTGTGTGTGTGTGTGTGTGTCTGTGAACACGATAACTCAAAAACGAAAAGTCGGTAAAATACCAAACTTGGTACTTAAGTTTAGCACTTCCAGGGATGCGACAAGAAGATTGAGAAAAATCCCCCCACCCCCAACTACCCTTTACATGGAACTTTTTTCGAACATTTTGATTTTCTCAAAAATGGCTCTAACGATTTTGATTAAAATTTCGTATATTAAACATATTTACCTAACAAATGAAATGTATATCTTGAATTTTCTGGGAATAGCCTCTGAAGAGTAGTTTATTCTGAATGAATTTTACTAAATTTTGAATAACTGCTAAACCGTAAGAGATGGACAAAAACTTACTACACAAAAAATGTAGAGCACATTAAAACACACAATTTATGTTATATACATTTTTTTTCGTGGAGTTTGTCGTTTTTGTGACATTCCTTATTTTTGGTTTCTGCTATGAAAAACGTATACTTTTCTCATACAGGAACTTGTCAACTCCTATCCATATAGACAAAGGAACTTCACTGACATAGCAACCAGCTTTTGACTATCACTTTAACCTACAGTTGTCCCTTATTTCGCTTCTACTTATAAGGAAGCGAGTAATTAGACTATTTCTGCTATTTTTTTTCTGATTAGCAGAAAGTCAATAAAAGTATAAGCTTTTTAAGAATAATTTGTTGCAGGGATATGGAGAAACTCATGTGAATGGTACACATCAGATTTTTCACTTTTAACTGTCGTCTAGATGATGGGATGCCGGTTTAATAATGAACCTATATTTTTTATCTTCGTTACGGGAAACACATGATTCTAACCTGGTCAAAACACCTAAGACTTTAAAATTTGCAAAATATCGAAACATTATACTAAAGTTATAAACATCGAACGATATTTAAATATATAGAACTGAATAAAAATGTGCAATAAGAAGAAGAACCCTATCATCTAGGAAGTGTAAATAAACGCTTATAACGTCATAACACAGTGGAACATTATTTCAACGCTTTCTCTCAAAAATCATCAAGAAACAAATCACTTTCAGTGCTAAAGGGTTTTCAAAGAATATCATGACGTACACTAAGTTAGAATGAAATTTAATAGGAATGTTTGGGCTTCAATAACTTGAAATGCATCTCCAAAGTAAGCATTGATTTCTTCGACACCCCCGAGTAAGTGTGGATGACAAACTTTAGCAGTCACATACATTCAGCGAGATTTCAGGCCTTCAGAATATCAGAGCAGATCCACGTGGCCACAGTAGCAGTGTGCGCAAGAATGTAATGCTATGTTGACAAGCTAAATTAGAGAATGAATTTATTCTTAAATTCTATACAAATAACAGAGTTAAATTGACGCCGGTTTGTACCATTAAACAGAGCTAAGAGACCCAACATGCTATTCGTATGAACAATCTGATATCGACAACATTGTTTGCACAGTAACGGTCGCCGTTAATTTCTTCTTGCACCTTCGTCGAGTTACATAAAACATAATGCAATGCAAGCGCAGACGTAACGTAGCATAAGCGCAGACGTAAGGAAACACCATTCACAATGCAATGGTAAGCGCAACGCAAGAAGTTGACACGGATTTCTAGATCCGCAAGTTACATGCGAATATTTTCCAAGCGCTCCGCAAGCTACAAACTGAATAACATAACCAACAATATCACATAAGAAAATTCACTCAATCTTTTATAAATAAATATGTTATAAAATTACATACTAACAACTGACGCTCGCGAAAGTGACGTCACAATAATTGTTTCATTCAAAATTATTGAAAGTAGTACAAGAATAGAGACTTCAGAAAGTGATAAAGCTACACATTCAATGAACTAAGAAGTATCTCTCTGTCTCTTCGATTTATGAGAACCAAGAAATCTAGACACACATGATAGTTACGTCCATTAAATCAAAGAAGGATTCGCAAGGAGACTGTCACAACCTCTTGAGTGAGATTAGAGATGGCGCGGCACTGCACGGCCAAACAGAAGAGCATGCATGTACAGAAGGCCCCGTAAAGTCTCGCAGTGCGATCGTTTGTTATTATTGAACTTGGAGACAATGCATAGAGAAAAGAAGCAGAATTCCTCTTCTTTGCATACAACGATAAAGTTGGAGTTTGCGAATTCTTGCGTTGCATTGCATTGCGTCTTTCTATGTGAATGCTTACATTAAATAATATGAGTGCAAACTCTTGCGCTTACGTTGCGTCTGCGCTTGCATTTCATTGTGAATGTAGCATAAGGCTGTACTAGTGGTGAAAAAGAGCTGTAGTGTTGAATGTTTATTGCTTGTTTTGTGAGAAAGGTCCAACACTTGCCTTGAAAGAAATGGTGAAATTAAAATCCAAGTTCACCGGTGTTTCGGCTACAAATATAAACAGTGCTCGCAGAGAAAAATCTTAAACGGAAAACTCTGACGTGTTCCATTTACATAACTTTCTCTACATCTCTGTAACAAATTATTGGTAATAAGCCTGTTCTTCTATTTCATGCTTAAACATTAGCACAAACGGTCTTCAGTATTTTAAAACTGAAATTCAATAACAAGAAATATCTCGAAAAAACTTTATGACATAAATTGTGTGTTTTATTGAGATGTACATTTTTTGTTCAGTAGGCTTTTATCTATCTCTTACAGTTTACCAGTTATGCAAAATTCAATAAACATTATGCAGAATACAGAGGTATTCAAAGGCTATTCCCAGAAAATACAAGATATACATTTTATTTGCCATGAAAATATCTTACATATTAATCCAAATCGTTAGAGCCATTTTGGAGAAAATAAAAATTTTCGAACTTTTTTCCATGTAAAAGGTAGCTTAGGGTGGAGGGATTTTCTTGAAAACCTTCGTGTCGCATCCTTAGAAGATACCAAACTTAAATACCAAGCTTGTATTAGAGAAGGTATTGTATTCCACCCAAAAATTCGATACCAAGATTTCACCGGAAATACACGTTTTGGGTCCCTCTGAATCAAAAAATAGCACTTCTGAAATAAGGACCGAGTGTGTGTGTGTGTGTGTGTGTGTGTGTGTGTGTGTGTGTGTGGACAGCATAGCTCAAAAACGAAAAGACTGTTAAATACCAAACTTGTTTGGTGTTTTCCAAGGATGCGATACGAAGATTTTCAAAAAAATCTCCCCACCCGCAACTATCTTTACATGGACCATTTTTTAAAAAAAAATGATTTTCTCATATATGGCTCTAAAGATTTTGATTAAAATACCTTATATTAGACATATTTTTATGACAAACAAAATGTATATCTTAATTTTCTGGGAATAATCTCTTGAGGACTTTCATTTTGGAGGACTTATGTATAACGTCAAACCGTAACAGATACACAAAATTTAACACACAAAAACTGTAGGTCTCATTAAAACACACAATGTATGTCACATACATTTTCTTGTAGAGTTAACCGTTTTCGAGATATTCCGGATTATTGGTGTGAATTTTAGCCACTTAAAACTTTTCTCAAACTGAAGAACATCTTTCTTCTCGTTTCTCATTTGTTTATTCCTAGCAAGCAAAGATATTGGAGTTTCAATCGTTTCACATAGCGATCGGCTTTTAAAGGACGAGACTATCGCTTTAGCCTGTGCATTTTCTTATTTCCCTTCTGCTTATGTTTATCTTGATGCAGATAACAGATTAATGTTTTGTATAAAAGTTTGTTTACCCAACAGCTAGAGGAACAGATTAGATTTTTACTTTCTCAACACGTACTATGTACATATCTAGTGTATAGAGAAGGTATTGTAATGCACCCAAAAATTCCATACCGAGATTTTACCAAAAATACATGTTTTCAGACTCCCTGAATCCAAAAAAAAGATTTTTAAAAAAATGTCCGTGTATGTATGTGTGTGTGTGTGTGTGTGTGTGTGTGTGTGTGTGCAGCATAGCTTAAAAACGACAAGTCCTTTAAAAACCAAACTTGGTATTTAGGTTTGGTATCTTCCAGGGATGCGACACGAAGATTTTCAAGAAAATCCCCCCACTCTCAACTACCCTTAACATGGAATTTTTTTTTTAAATTTTGATTTTCTCAAAAATGGCTCTAACGATTTTGATTAAAATATCGTATATTAAAGATATTTACCTGACAAATAAAATGTATATCTTGAATTTTCTGGGAATTGCCTCTGGAGATACTTTATTCTGGATGAATTTTACGGAATTTTGCATAACTGCTAAACTGTAAGAGACGGACAAAAACTTACCATACAGAAAATGTAGAGCACATTAAAACACACAATTTATGTTATATGCATTTTTTTCGTGGAGTTGATTGTTTTTAAGATACTTCTTGTTTTTAGTTTCAGCTTTGAAAAACTTATACTTTTGTCATACAGGAATTTGTCAACTCCTGTTCATGCAAACAAAGGAACTTCACTCACATAGCAACCAGCTTTTGACTATCACTTTAACCTATGCTACTCCCTTGTTTCGCTTCTACTACAGGTAGTAACTAATAAAAGTATTTCTGCTATTTTTTTGTCGATTAGCATGAAGTAAATAGAAGCATAAGCTTTCTAGCAATAATTTGTTAGAGAACGCATCAGAGTTTTTGTAATAGGTACATAAATGAGAAGACCTGGCTGCTTGTTTTCTAAAATGCAATACCGTAACTAAATGTAGGATATAAGCAGGCTTAAGGGGATTTAGAAATGCACTCTCATTATTGTAATTGGGGATGTTAAAAGTGTTAATTAACGACCTACAACTCTAAAAGAGTATGCTCGTTTCATACTTGGTGCGCATAATGAATGGTGTTGCGTAAACTTAACTATGTCGTGTTTCAGGAGTTAAAATACACAGAGCGGCATTTAACCTTGAGCAAATGTTGCTGCAAACAAAGCGTAACTTCAGACATACACAGAGTGGTAACTAATGATGATGTCACAGTGTCTACAGGCAAGATAAGTAGAGGAAGGCAGAGGAGAGGTGTTAGTAGCGGCGTTTTCAACCTGGTAGGTTATGGCAGAAATCGTGCAGACCCTTCCTTCACTTCTAAATCCACCCTCCACCGACAATCATCTGAAACAAACACCAGTGTCACTATATTACTCCCACAAGAGTTTGTTAAGGAACCACCATAATTATACCTGACAATATTCAGAGCTATGGGCAAACGGGGTATCCCTGACACATTTTAGAGGTTATTAAAAGCATATATAAAAGTACTAAACTTATTATAAATTTAGGCACAGATGATCCTATAAAAACGTGAAAAAAATCTGATGCGTTCCATTCACATGACTTTCTCTACATCTCTGTACCAAATTATCCTTAAAAAGCGTATGCTTCTATTTACTTCATGCTAACTGAAAAAAATTTAGCAGAAATAGTCTTATTACTTGCTTCCTTGTAAGTAGGAGGAAAATGAGGGAGTAGTATAGGTTAAAGTGAAGTCAAAAGCTAGTTGCTATGTGACTGAAGTTCCTTTGTATGGATACGAGTTGACAAATTCCTGTATGAGAAAGGTTAAATATTTTAAAGCTGAAAGCATAACAAGGAATATCTAAAAAAATCTGATGTCTTACATTCACATGAATTTCTCTACATCTCTGCAACAAATTATTCTATTTACTTCATCTACTCGAGAAAATATTAGCAGAAATAAGTCGTATTACTTACTTCCTTGCAAGTAGAAGTGAAATAAGGGAGTACCATAGGTTAAAGTAATAGTCAAAAGCTGGTTGCTGAGTAAAGTTCCTTTGTTGAGTATGCTACCCATTATACCCGAGAAGATCCTAACGCTGCTTTATGGAACAGACCAGCACTATTATGGGATTTCTGTCTTCGGGATGAAGTTACCTTTGGTAGAGATGGCATTGACCTGCATAATTATCATGTAAGGCACAGAAGGTCCTCGTGGATGGTTGAAGCGCTTCATCAAAAGCGGTTCACCATAATCTTTTGGACAGGGATTATTGGTTGACCGCATACTGAGACCACAACACTTGAACGGAGAAACGCTATCTGGACTTCCTGCAAACCACTCTGCCTCCATTGCCGGAAAATGCACATTTGGCAATACGACATACGACGTGGCTGCAGCGCGATGAAGCACCATCATAAGACGTTGAGGCTTTGTTGAATGGCCTGCATCTGAACAGCATTGTATGCGGTGAGGCTGTTTCTGATGCCCAGACCCTTCTACAGCGTTTCCACGTATCATGTGACCATATTCAGACATAGTCCGGAACATTCGAACGAGTGAATCAATTCAGGGTGCCAAATGTGAAAGCGTGCATTGCTTCCCATGGAGGCACTTTGAACATCTGTTGTGACTTGGATGGGATTCGGGTCATTTACTGTATGCCAGGGCTCTTTGTATGCTGTACTTCAGTGCCATTTACCGTGGAAGCTGTGCATTTCCGGATCATAAGATACTCATGAATCACCCTCTGAAGTTTGACGGTGAACTTCCAACTCACCTCTTATGTCGAAATCAGGATCTAAATCACACGAGTTATGTTTCTAAATTACATCTTCACAGTCACAAGTCTTGCTTTATCACAGTACATTAATATGCTATCGTAGTCTTTTGTTTGGGGATGACGAATGCTGTGGAGCATTCTTAGTTACCAATATGCACGATGAGGTGCACCCGGTATAATACACACAGAAAACCGTTTAATCTGACTGACTGACTGTTATAGTGTTTTAATATGACAACCGTTCCACATGGATGAATATTGTCTCACTTTATTCTTAGTCTAAGTTTAGCGTAGCAAGAACATGAGTATCAGAATTGGCAAAGGAGAGATTGGTAAGAATAAAGGTAACTGGTCCATAAATTTAGTGTTTTGCATGTCTAAGCACTCCTCGAGAGAAGTTGGTTCCCGAGCTTCCAAGAAAGACCAATAACCCTTCCAAAATGCTACAATTTGAGGCAATTTAACATGTGGTATGTTCTACCTCGTGTAAAATTCTGAAAACGTACACAATTCTGGGATTCTAGATATATTTACACTTCCCTTATCGTCGGCCCTGACCCGGGAATCTCTCCTTTGTTCATTGGTTAGGGCTTGAGAGCCAAATATCTGACATAAAGCCAGTAGAAGACGAAGACTCAGCCTCATGAAGCGGAGAACCCCCTACCAATCATCCGTCCTAGTGAAGTCCAAGGCGCACTCCGGCGTCTCAACACCAAAAAGGCTTGCGGGCAGGACGGGCTGACACCCGCCATGCTCAGCAACCTTCCATTCAGAGCAGTGCTGTACCTCACCAAGGTATTCAAGATGTGCCTCACCTTAGGTCACTTTCCGCGCGAGTGGAAGGTGGCACGGGTGGTGTGCATTTAGAAGCCTGGTAAGGACCCTGCACTTCCTTCCAGCTACCGCACCATTAGCCTCCTACCCACCCTCTCGAAGGTCTTCGAGAAGTTAGTTCTATACCGCTTGTCGCCGCAGGTAGTCGACATTCAAGCCATCCCTCTCCATCAGTTTGGATTCCGTCCTGGGCACTCGACAACCCAACAGCTGCTGCGGGTGGTGGAGGCTGCCGCCCTGGGGTTCCAGGACGGGGCCTTCACGACGGCGGTGTCTTTGGATGTCGAGAAGGCCTTCTCAACCACCTGGCATGAGGGTCTCCTGTTTAAACTCATCCAGATTGGCCTACACACAATTAATCAACATCATACACAGCTTCCTGACCAGCGCACCTTCGTAGTTGCAGTTGCGGGGCAAACATCTACACCTAAACCCCTACGAGGCGGAGTCCCAGAAGGCTCTGTATTATCACCCACCTTGTTTAGCCTTTATATGGCAGACTTCCCTACGGTGCAGGGCGCCAATATGGCCCAGTTTGCTGATGACGTCCTGCTCTACCGCACCGACAGGAAAATACGCAGAGCCTTCAACCCCATACAGCGACACCTCCGTCTCGTCCAGGACTGGTGCAGACAGTGGCGGATGTCCGTTAATCCGGGCAAAAGTCATGCTGTTCTGTTCACCAGAAAACGCCCCGAAATAAACCAGATACCCAACTTTTCCTATCAGGGCCAAAGGATAGAGTGGGGGAATTCCATCAAATACTTGGGCGTCATTCTTGATAAGGGCCTAACTTTTCGTGAACACGTGCGGGGGAACGTCGGACAGGGCGAAGGGGGGCGGTAGCCTCCCTTTACCCTGTGCTGGCCTCCCAGATGCCGGTTCACTTAAAGTTACGCCTTTTCAAGGCGCTTATAGCCCCCCCGATGCTCTCTGCCTGCGAAGTGTGGGGTATGGCAGCAGACTCCTAGCTTCTCTGGTTACAGCGGGTGCAGAATAGAGGACTCCGGTCCATATATTCTGTATGTGGACGTTTCCCTTTGAGGCTACTACATGAAGCTTCGGCCCTCCCATATGTGGAAGATGTTATTAGGCGCCGGGCTCAAAAATTCTACGCCAGATTGGGCGAACATGAGAACGCTCTTATCAGATCTCTGGGGGAGTACTTACCCTCTGAACGCCGAAAAAGGCGGTTCCGGGTTCCCCGCATGGTTTGTGGGCACCCCCGGTAACAATGGCTTTAAACCAGCCAACAGCGTAATAGCTGAACAAAGCACTCCCCCCTCCCATAGGGAGAGGTCTATCAAAATTCACCACCATATTTAAATAAATAAATAAACACCAGCGGAGCAGAGGAAAGGATGCTGCTCCTAAAAATGCAACCGCTCGAGGAGCCTATCAGCGCTACCTCCTTAACACCAGCACTCGCAAACAAAACCTTAACCATCACCTCATTCCTGTGGTTAAACCCTTACCAGGGTAGGTACACAGCAACAACACCCAGGCTCACCACGAGCCTACCAGACACGCACGCACGCACGCACTCTAGGAGTCTTCCACTCATTTAGGCGAGATGCTTCCACTTCCCACCCTTTATTCGCTAACATTATGTAATCCAATAAGAGATCAGGTAGGTGTAGAACACAAGCATTTAAATATTCAAATCTAAAACAGCAGCATATGGTAATTTAGCGTAGTAATTTAGGCTTCTCTTGTCTTTGTTTCTCTTCTGCTATCAAAATTAAAACTCACAGATAAAAACATTAATAACTTATGAAGTAAGTATATTTACTGGCAAATTTTATATAATACAGCAATTCATTTATTAAGTCGTTCCCTAAATTAGTTATATAGTTATATACAAATGTAATCACTGATTATATAGGAAAGACAGTAGAACATATTTAAATAACTTAAAACATAACTCGAATATCTATTGTATACACAGATCTATTTCAATAATACATAGAAGTGTTCCTGTACACATCTGCTTTTGTTCAAACTTGTAGTAACACTGTTTCTAGATAATACTTATCAACGTTTTGGAAGTAAGCAGGAAAACCAAGCAACATAAATGTAATCTTAAAATTTAGAATCGTAGGAAAATTAATGAGCTTTACTTCCTCAGTAAAGAAATGAAATGACAATGCTGCTGAATTTACGGTGAGGTGGTACAAGTTACCCATCTACACAATCATGGTGTGCTTTTGCTAGGATTGTGTGTATGTGTTTATTTAGACCGGCTGGAAGGGAACTTATTACACTCCTCCTAATGTGTGCTTCATAGAAGCATTACAAATAAAAAAAGCCTAATGGCATTTTGTTCTTTGATCAGCCGATTCCAAAAATGGTTTTTGTTGCAAATGGGATGCTTAATTACACAAGAATGTACCAAGATGATAGTTTGTTACTTGTAAGATGCGTAGAGTAATGTATTTCTGACAGTTTCGGTAGAAATTATGGGAGATCACACAGAGTTAGAAATAATTAATCACTTAAAAGGATAGTCCGAGCAGCTTTTCAGACGTTTAGTAACTCTGTAGCCTTGCGTTGAAGTTGGTCAGGTTTGTGAACCGGCTTCTGCATGTAAACCCTTCGGTTGATTGCAAACACGACGCAAGGTGGTGTCATGTTTTGGCAGATAACGACTGCAACTGGCATTCTGATTGACCTACACTCGCACACGAATTCCTTCAACGACCTAGTGAGGCACTGACCCAGTGCAAGTGACATCCACACAACCTACAGCGTTGCCAACTTGTCTGTCTCTTGTTTTTATCTCTGTAGGAAATGGTCAGAGACAAAAATACTTTAAGAGTAAACTGGGGAGAAGAATAATAGAAATAAAGTAAATGTGTTTCCATGATCTGTTTTCTTGCAATGAACGTTTATTTTTTAGCGCTTCAAAGATAATCCTTCTCTCGAAAATATATGGAATATGTAAATCTTACAGAATACTGCTCAAAGTAAATGCGTTCTGAGTTTTCGAATTTGAATCTTTTAATATGTAACGTTTTTTCGTATATATAGACACACATCAGTCTTTATTAACAAATTGGACCACAAATGTGGGTCTGTATGTGTGTAAAATATTCATGTGACATTATTAGAATATTGAAGGAAGTGTTGAAACGGGAACTGAGATTTTGATAAAGCATTTTCTATTTCAACTGCGGATCATTAGTGTAGAGTTGTAGAGTTGTGGAGTTAGTGTCTAGAAAATTTATGTAGCTATAAACTTCAAGGGACATGCTAGTTTATTTTCTTTATGACAGCGCACTTATGGGTTATATTATGTTGAATATTTGGAAGTATTGTTCTCATATTATGTAGAGGAACTCAATATTTGAAGAAATCTGTTAATTTTGGGATTATAACAAGCCAACACCATAATCTTAAAAATACAGCATTTCCCTAATTGTGAGTTTCCCTATTATAATGGCAGTATTAATCTATTATATTTCATATTGGATACAGTATGAAATAAAAAGTTTAATTCCCAAATATACTTTTCATTTTATTGTGCATCCAATGGAATAAAATACCAGAGCCGTTTTTTTTTTTAACCTCCGATAGGCTATAAATAAAACACATGTTCATAGAAAATTATTTTATTACTAAAAGTTTTGTACATTTATAGTTACTTTTCAACATAATCACCGAAAACATTGAGACATTTATCGTACCTGTACGCAAGCTTTGCAAGACCCGCTTCAAAAAATGTTGCCGCCAATGATTTCAATGACGTTGTTTGGAAGATCTTCGTAATTTACGTTTGCGGAGAGCCATTCAAAACAAACGAAGAGGAATGCTGACTTCAGGAATTGTGTTGATCCATGACAACGCTCGTTCACACACTGCTGGCACAACCCATCGGCTCTTTGAACCATTTCAATGGGACATTTTCGATCATCCGCCGTACAGTCCTGACCTGGCACTCTGCGACCTTCACCTTTTCCCTGATCTGAAGACGTAGCTAGGAGGGCAGCACTTTCAAAACAACGTCAAAGGTCATTTGAAATCATTGGCGGCAATATTTTTTGAAGCGGATATTGCAAAGCTTGTGTACAGGTACGGTAATGTCTCAATCTTTTCGGCAATTATGTTGAAAAGTAACCATAAGTGTACAAAACTTTTAGTAATAAAATAATTGTTTTCTATGAACTTGTCTTTTATTTATAGCCTATCGAAGGTTGAAAAAAAAAAACGGCCCTCGCATATTGTTACTCTTATATAGTAGGGGGCCTCAAAATTGGGGAAGTGCGGTACTTTTAAGATTATGATATTCATGGTGTTTTTTCATAGAATTAAAATGAAATAATCCTAAAATTACTAAATTTCCCCAAATTTTAGCTTCTCGATGTAATACGAAAACAATTCCGATTTTCACATTGGATACAATGTAAAATTATACATATACTTATATATTTTCCAAAGCTGGGCTTACGTAAACCTGTAAGGGTCAAATTAGCTCCAGTTTATGGTAAAAGGTTCAATAATGTGTTATGGCAACACTTCCTGGTACAATTTATCGAGAATGAGAGTTGTATGCAATATTCAAATTTGAAAGTTAATTTAACAAAAAATGTGTCCAGAATTAATGGCACTGCTGTAGATATAACGTTAATATGAACTTTACAATCCAACATTGTTATATTGGTATTGAGATTCTATTGAATAAGGTATGGAGTTGCAGATGTATAAGGAACCACTTCCAGGCCGCACTTAAAGCATACAGTTTAAACGCCAAGACTTTATTTACTAGCCTGACGAGATGAACTAACTGGGCATTGTTCTCTTGACCTGCCATGATCCAACGTGCGTATAACACACAATGCTATCTTATCTTTTTAATTACATTAATAACATGCCAAGTTTAATTTAGAGAATCACATCTATTTTTAATGTCTTTATCCTTTCACATGCTCCAATACATAAGTAATGCTAGAGCTCTGATTTCCTATGTTTAACTTTGTTTTTCCTTACATAAGTTTTGCAAATCTGGTTATTTTTTACTTTCTCTACATGTGCTATGTACATAGAGTATAGAGAAGGTATTGTATTCCACCCAAAAATTCGATACCGAGATTTCATAGGAAATATATGTTTTAGAGTCCTCTGTATCAACAACAACAACAACAAAAAAAAGCATTTTCAGAAAAAAAACCCGTGTGTGTGTGTGTGTGTGTGTGTGTGTGTGTGTGTGTGAACACGATAACTCAAAAACGAAAAGTCGGAAAAATACCAAACTTAGTATTTCAGTTTAGTATCTTCCAGGGATGCGACATGATTTTGAGAAAAATTCCCCCAACCCAAACTACACTTTTACAAGAACTTTTTACGAAAATTTTCACTTTCTCAAAAGTGCCTAACGATTTTGATTAAAATATCATATATTAAAGATATTTACCTGACAAATAAAATGTATATCTTGAATTTTCTGGGAATAGCCTCTGAAGACTACTTTATTCTGGATGAATTTTATGGAATTTTGTATAACTGCTACACCGTAAGAGGTGGATGAAAACTTACGATACAAAAAGTGTAGAGCACGTTAAAACACAATTTATGTTAATTCAAAATCTTCTCGGGCTTCTAGCCAGGTAAAAACTTGGCTTGACACCAACGTTTCGAAGAAGTGCATCTTCCTCGTCTTCAGGGTGAACTGAAGAAGACGAGGAAGATGCACTTCTTCGAAACGTTGGTGTCAAGCCAAGTTTTTACCTGGCTAGAAGCCCGAGAAGATTTTGAATTAACACGTCGCCAGGAAAGCTTTAGTTCTTATTTTACAATTTATGTTGTGTACATTTTTTTTCCTGGAGTTGATCGTTTCTTAGATATTCCTTGTTTTTGGTTTCAGCTTTCAAAAAGATTTAGGAATTTGTAAACTCCTGTCCATACAAACAAAGGAACTTAGTCACATAGCAACCATCTTTTGACTATCACTTTAACCTATGGTACTCCCTTATATTGCTTTTACTTACAAGGAAGCAAGTAATAAGGCTATTTCTGGTATTTTTTTTTTCGATTAGAATGAAGCAAATAGAAGCATAAGCTTTATAAGAATACTTTGTTGCAGAGATGTGTTCCATTCACATGACTTTCTCTACATCAGATTCTTTTTTGTTTATGTGTGGTTAAGTTACTGTTTTATTTGTAGGTTAAGTGTTCACATATCCATAGAAATATTTTAGGAACTCTTCTACTAGTGCTGGTTTACTCTGTGGCCATTTTCCTCCTTTCTTTCTTGTTTGGGTCCTTAATTTTTTCCTTTGGTTTTTCAACATGTTCCAGTCGTATAGTATGTGATCCGTTGTTAGATTACACATTACTTTCAAAGAGGAGGATGATAAAAGAAGTTTTCCAAAAATTCTTGCAGGAAATAGCCTTTAATGCTTATGTTCAAGCTTATCTACAGATTTTAAGAAATGGGCAATAGACATACCACTGCTTGTCTTTTGTACACGTTTTATAACACCTTATAGAATATAAATCTATAGCAACAGAAAAAAATCTGATATGTTCCACTCACAAGACCTTCTCTACATTTTGCAACAAATTATTGTTAACAAGCTTATTCTTCTACTCTCTTCATACTAATCGAGAAAAAATTAGCAAAAATTGTCTTATTACCTGCTTCATTGTAAGAAGAACCAAAATAAGGGAGTACCATAGGTTAAAGTGATAGTCAAAAGTTGGTTGCTAAGTGACTGAAGTTCCTTTGTTTCTAGGGACAGGAGTTGACAAATTCCTGTATGAGAAAAGTATAAGTTTTTCATAGTTTAAACTAAAAACAAAGAATATCTAAAAAACCGATCAACTTCACGAAAAAAAAAATAACAAATTGTGTGTTTTAACGTGCTCTACATTTTTTGTTAGGTAACTTTTTGTCCATCTCTTACGGTTTAGTAGTTATGCAAAATTCCGTAAAATTCATTCAGAAGAAAGTGGTCTTCAGAGTCTATTCCCAGAAAATTCAAGATACACATTTGTTTGTCAGGTAAATATCTTTAATATATGATATTTTAATCAAAATTGTTACAGCTATTTTTGAGAAATTAGAAATTTTCGAAAATTATTCCATGTAAAGGTTAGTTGACGGTGAGGGAATTTTCTTGAAAATCTTCGTGACGCATCCTTGAAAGATACTAAACTTAAATACAAAGTTTGGTATTTTACCGACTTTTCGTTTTTGAGTTATCGTGTTCACAAACACATGGAGACGGGGACGGACACACACGAACTGTTTTCTGAAAATGATTGTTTTGGATACAGGGGACCCTAAAATATATATTTCCGATGAAATCTCAGTATCGAATTTTTGGGTGGAGTGCAATTACCTTCTCTATACACTACGTACATAGTACGTATAGAGAAGTAAAAAAGCTTTCCATTGCTCAGAGAATACTTGCAAAACTATTACAGCACTTCAGATATTTAACCATTATAATAGGTACCTCAAAAAACCGATGGTGTATGTATCTCCGTCGACAAAAAAAAAAAAAAAAAAACGTAAGTCATGTCTGAAACGTCAAATTCGTCCAAGTCCCTCACAGTACAGCGCCTTGTATACACCATCCGCGATACAGTTGTGTAGCGGCAGCAACAGGTTGTCAAGTTCTAAATCTTAATATTACTAACCCATATGATCAATAATTATAATCAAATACATAACTTAAATTTCAAGAACAAACTATCAATATTAACATCAAAAAATATTAACATGAATAGGTATAGGTTGTAAAATATGTCACTTTCACCCTTCATAAACCGATTCATGGTGACAATTCTCATATGAGGGCATTTTCTTCCACACGTACGGAAAGATGATTTGTCTATTGACCAAAGGGGACCCAGTACGTTGCAAAATACGTGGATTCAGAATTTCATTATGGTCGCGTATGTGTATCGTGTTGGGGTTGAATATCAAGGGACGGTCTAGATGTGCTATGGCAGCTTGACGATACAATGATGTAATGCAAAACATGTAATACTCTATAATATTTGGCTTCCCTCTGTGAGAATGTGTTCTCTCTGAAATGCGCTCCAAATGGGCGAAGAACAAAATATGGCCCCTGGGCACAAATTTAAGAAGTCTGGGCTCTTGTAGCTTCTGGTCCACATTGCTATAGGCATTTATTTTGTCTATGCCCCGAATTTTTAGGGCAGTTATACGGGCTGAGGGTTCATACACCCGATATTAATTGTAATTATGTTTTGTATTTCAGATTTAGAAGATAAGTTTATTTGTACATACTTTTTTTAGCAATTTAACGCGAATGTTAGTAGACATATTTTTGTGTTCATTGATAGGCCCATAGCTTTAAAAGCCAAAGTTGTATTATTGTAATATTATATTCTAAATAAAATTAACAAATATAAAAAAATGATAAGCAGCGCGAGATTTGAACCTAGGAAGTTATGAGTGGAAGTAATCTCCCGGCCACCGTCACATTGTTCAGAGAACTGTTTTCAATAGTCAGAAGTTAAGCATTGCTCTGTCACTCACTGGCCACTGTACAGTTCTTTCGTGTGCGTTGTGAACAGCTTTTACGAAGATACCCGAAGCTCTTCGATCGGCACATGGAATCTGGGGATAACTCATTTTTTGTGGCGGCGGATGTACATCTAATTTGCAACTCCATTCGATGAAATTTACACTATAAGCGAAACATATACAAGTAACAAGATCTAATATACATTTTCGAGACAAACATCACGGCTTATTAGATTATTTTCAAATGAAGAACTGCATACACGTAATGTACTTTTCTTTTATTAGAGTTAATTTTTTTGGGCCCGAAGCAATGCACACGCACTGGAAAGGTGGTTTTGTGAAGAGTGGTATAAGAGGGAAATGAAGCTATAGTGAACAATAATTATATACAGGGTGTTAATGAACTACACCGAAAACATTTGCGAGATTGTGCACGTGACTGATAAGTAATTTGAGATCAGCGATGCATGGTCCCCGCATAAACATAACGCAACTACATAGCGTTAAACGTGTGGGTATCAGGTGCTGATAAGTTCGTGTTAAAGAAAAGTAGATTGAAAAAATGGCTTAGAATGTCTTTAAAACTGCTGTCCGAATATAGAAATATCGACTTTAGCAGCTCGTTACTAGCGTTCTCAAGATTTAATGTCGCAAAAATATGTGAAATCTCGAACTAATCACTTGACAGTGCGACACTGAGCATTCATTAACTACGTTCTTGAGATATGTAGGGTGTTTTCAACTGCTCTGGTGGCTTAATGCGTAACGCGGGAAGCTGCCATTCCAAAGTTCACGAGTTCGATTCCCGTCATAGAGTAAATGTTTTTAATTGTTGTTTTTTTTTTTTTTTTGTTTTTTTGTTTTTTTTTTTTTTTCAGACGAAGTGCCGCGATTCTAATTGACTAGTGCATTAACACTTATCACTTCCTTATTGCTGCTCACTGAGGTTAGTATGCCGAAGATTGTCTGTGAGGCAACATGGAGAACATGCACACCTCTGAACTTGCAGCTGTGCACCTCATACGGTGAATCCAACACTAAATAAGAATTTAGAATCTAAGACTGAAACTGCATTAAAAACTGCAAAAACATTAAAAAAAATATAGATAAATAAATAAAAAAAATAAAAAGAAACAGAAAAAAAGTCGAGGTGAACGAGACCCGAACTATCTTTCACTTGAAATCCAGTATCAGAACCACTACACTAGAGAGGTACGCTGTAATGTGTCCCTTCGTTTTTCGTGTTATGCTCTCGAATGGGTATAAATTAACCAGTGGCGTACTGGCACTTCAGAAACTTATAGCCGTTACTTCGAAATTTCAATAAACAGGCCATAAGTCTCCTATCTCAAATTACTTATTTAAGTAAACTACATATTCTATGAAAATATTTCGGTATAGTTCGTTAACATCCTGTACACTTGAAATGCTATTCTTGTTTAGCATACTCAGTTTGATTTACAATCAAAGTTCTAATAATTTAAGAGAAATAATTTAAATAATAGATTCTCTTTCCTTTATTGTATTAACTATTTCCTTTTTTTATTATAACGTTAACTACTTGTATTGAAAACATTCAAGCTCAAGGTGAAAAGGGGAATAATAATTTCGACTAAAGTTAATGGTACTAAATGATCACACATGGCACACTGCTCCTCTAAGCTCTTGAATCCATTTCTCTGCTGACTAGAACTTATCAAATGCTCGTGTTGTTTACCACTTTAAATTACCACCTGAAATGAATTTTGTATGAAAAATATAAAACACAACAAGTTGCTGTATTATAAGCTGCGGAATTGAAAACAGTAGAGAAAATTTTCGGCGTCATTTGACATTCCTGTGTAAGGTGAAGTATAGTAAGGTTGTGTCCAAGATCCAAAGTTATGCTTTCCAGTTTCTGCTGGAGTAACAAGCCAAATCATTCGTGCCCAGTTCTATCAAAAGCCTAGTAATGCATTTGACCGTTTCAGAGCATTTCACTTTCAACTGACAGTGGCAGTTGTTATTTGTTTCAATCCCAAACTGATTATGCTACCGAAACTTCACGAGATGAATGCATAGATAACTTCCCTCAATTAAAATATTGTGTTATAATTTTGCAAACTAGAGGTAGTAATGCTATATTATGTCCTTTTGGCATCTTTATCTTCTGGCAACTAAAACTAATAAAGAAAATACATAAGCTTCCTTAGGTTGTATATAATATTATACAGATATTTTTATTTACAAACCCCCAGTCTCTGTCTGAAAAACAGACGAGAATCACTTTTAGGTACCTAGTTTTCTTTGAAGCTAAAGATAAGCAGCGACTCGTAAAAGGCACGTGTCTTGAGATTTTACCTCTCCAAATAGGCTTGTGGTAGTTTGCACAAATAGTGGATCAAACCATAAATATATTTTATCTACTAGCTAGAACAACGAAATATCTTTTCAGCGTTCAAATTCCATGCCAAGTCAATAGTGCAGGTAGAGTATCTGAAGCTTCAAAACAATATTTAAACAGAACTGCACATTGGAGCATGACAGGCAACACTGAGAAACAAATGCGAGTCTTTTCTTTTATGAAGAGGATGAATGTTTTTTTGAGATGAAGGGTGAGATGGAAGAATAATCAGAAGTCGTACGAGCTGGCTTCATCTTCGCCTTTCCTGGCTTGGAAAAGGAACCTGTAGATAGCACCAGCTACCAGGCCGCCGAGGATCGGTCCCGCCCAATACACCTGTCAACAAAATTAAAATGTCATTAGAAACAAACGTACAGTGTCACTCATTATAACGTGTGTCAAACAAAGCTTATCTCAATCAGAGGCTAGTTTGTTATCCTAGACCAGTGGTGTCAAGGGGAGTAGAAATGTCCTATCTTATCAAAGTGTCACCCACTATCTCCATCAATTATTTGAGATAGTGACCTAAATTTTACTTTCTCTACACGTACTATGTACATAGTATATAGAGAAGGTATTTTAATGCACTCAAAAATTCCATACCGAGATTTCACCGGAAATATATGTTTTAGGGTCTCCTGTATCCCATAAAAGTATTTTCAGGAAAAGGTCCGCGTGTGCGTGAGTGTCCATGTGTCTGAACACGATAATTCAAAAACGAAAAGTCGGGAATAAACCAAACTTGGTATTTAAGTTTAGTATATTCCAGGAATGCGACACGAAGGTTTTGAGAAAAATCCCCCTACCCCAAACTACCCTTTACATGGAACTTTTTTCGAAAATTTTGATTTTCTAAAAAATGGCTCCAAAGATTTTGATTAAAATATCGTATATTAAAGATATTTACCGCACAAATAAAATGTATATTTTGAATTTTCATGGAATAGCTTCTGAAGACTACTTTATTCTGGGTGAATTTTACGAAATTTTGAGTAACTGCTAAACCGTAAGCGAAGGACAAAAACTTACCAAACAAAAAATGTAGAGCACATTAAAACACAATTTATGTTGTATATATTTTCAGTCCGTTAATTAGCTCCCCTATTACAATTATTATTAGTTATTATTTAGCAATGTAAAATTAAGAGTATAAATATATGTAGTTAACTGAAAATTCAGCTGGAGAAGAAAGCTGACGCCAAAGAGTCAAAGGAGATGAGAAGCTCTTTTGTCAGAAAGGACTCTTTTGTCAGGTCATGTACGCTTGAGCTAGGTAGGGGGTGTACCGAAAAATATGGAAGATGGTAATTCTTCATTGTACTAGGCTTGTCACGTGAGCTTTACAGTGCATCCTGGGATAAGGAAAATGATTCTTGGGAAATATTGACGTCAATTGTGCGCCCTTTCTGTCCAATCAGAAAGAGGCCACCATGACAGTAATTTTTGTATATAAAGAGCGCAAGAAGGCACCTCGGGAGCTCTGTTCTTATTCATCTGTTCTGACCTGTGCGTGAAAGTTGTCTGTAGCTGTTCTGCTGTTGTTCGTCAGCTTGAACTTAAGTACTTCATATAAAGTTAGACAAAAAGACAGTGACGAGTACTAATATATTATGTGTGTTCAGTCATGCTATTAGAGTCGTAACAAGTGTATAAGTGAACATTATTATAAGGCAAATGTGCTTGTCTCGTCTCTTCTAGGAGGGAATAAACTCAAGCAAAGTATACAACTTTTAATTATTATAAGACCACTCCTGACCTACCCCCATTTGCTTTACCATCCCGGGTGAGTCAATTATCGTGCCGACTAAGCGACACCGAGGCAAACTCGCCGGTAGTAGATTCACCGTACCAGGTAAGTAGGTCTACTCATAGGTAGGGGAGTGAGTCTGGTCAACGACTCCAATCTGCACTCATTGCATAAGGCGTCTTAAATGTGGTGTAAGAGGCAATCTGCATATCACATCTAACGTCAACACCATATAAACACCGCATATGGTTTCCAACGCGGGGCTCAATAACGCTACAATTTTTTTTCGTGGAGTTAGTCGTTTTTGAGATATTCCTTTTTTTTTTTCAGCTTTGAAAAACTTAACTTTTTTCATACAGGAATTGTCTACTCCTGTCCATACAAATAAAGGAATTTCAGTCACATAGCAACCAGCTTTTGATTATCACTTTAACCTATGGTTCTCCCTTATTTCGCTTCTACTTAAAAGGAAGCAAGTAATAAGACTATTTCTGCTAATTTTTTGTCGATTAGCTTGAAATTAATAGAAGCATAAACTTTTTAACAATTTATTGCAGAGATGTAGAGAAAGTCGTGTGAATGGAACACATCAGATTTTTCAAGATAAATTTAGCAATTCCTTTATAGGCGATTGATGACAATTAGAATAATTCTGTTCATTAGAAGAAAAGATATGTGTTTTTTAAACAAAGCTCTTAAAAGTTTATTGAAGAATGCTGATTTTTAAATTTAAAAAAATACCTAATCCATATACAAAAAAAAAAAAATCGTTAAAATAAAGATGCAAAGAAGCTTAGATGCACATTTATGGTAAACATTTTAGCCCTTGGTGTCAATTAGTTTCTGTGGTAGTGGGGCATTTGTACAGAAATGTTTACTTCTTCAGAAATTGCCTCCAAATACAAAACTTAAAAAAAAATTACCTAAATTTCAAAACACACCTCGCAGTACTTCAACACTGTCACATGAAGGAAATATCAGCGGGATGCCAATGCTGCAAACAGCTAAAGTAAAACTTTCCAATCAAAATAAAAAAAAAAAAACATTTTCTCTAACACTAATATTTAGAAAGTTATTAATGTTTTACCAAATGAGTGTGCAAACATATTTTAAAAACTACTAAACACGATTATTTTCAATATTATTTTAAACTATTTACCATTAGAGTACCTCTTTGAAAGTTACATGAAAATGAGCAGGAGATTAGAAATATTCATATGCAATTAAATATGAAAATGGAAAAAAAAAAAAAAAAAAAAAAAAAGCTGATATGTTCCAGTCACATGACTTTCTCTATATCTCTGTTACAAATTATTGTTAATAAGCTTATTCTTTTATTTATTTCATGCTAATCGAGAAAAATTGGCAGAAAGTCTTATTTCTTTCTTTATTGTAAGCAAAAGTGAAATAAGGGAGTACCATAGGTTAAAGTGAAAGCCAAAAGCTGGTTGCTATGTGATTGAAGTTCGTTTGCATGGACACGAGTTTTTCAAAGCTGAAACCAAAACAAGGAATATCTAAAAAAACGATCAATTCCACGAAAAAATGTATAAGACTTAACTGTATGTTTTAACGTGCTCTACATTTTGTGTGTGTTAAGTTTTTGTCCATCTCTTACGGTTTAGTAGTTATGCAAAATTCATCTAGAATAAAGTAGTCTTCAGAGGCTATTCCCAGAAAATTCAAGAAATACATTTTATTTGTCAGGTAAATATCTTCAATATACGATATTTTAATCAAAATCGTTAGCCATTTTTTAGAAAATCAAAATTTTCGAAGAAAGTTCCATGTAAAGGGTAGTTGGGATTGGGGGGATTTTCTTGAAAATCTTCGTGTCGCATCCCTGGAAGATACCAAACCTAAATAACAAATTTGGTTTTTAACGGACTTTTCGTTTTTGAGCTATGTTGCACACACACACACACACACACACAAACACACACACACACACACACACACACACACACACACACACACACACGGACATTTTTCTAAAATTTTTTTTTTAGATTCAGGAGGTCTCAAAACTTATTTCCGGTTAAATCTCGGTATCCAATTTTGGGTGCAATACAATACCTTTTCTATGCGCTATGTACATAGCACGTATAGAGAAAGTAATTATGCAAATTCCATTTCGACGCCCCTTTAAGGATAAGTGCAGTTGAGGACTACTAGTGGCCCTGCACACAGGATGGCGCTATCAACCGTCACCTGTCTCCTTACTTGCACCCTGGCTGCGCTTAAACAAACAACCTTACGTTTCCCCTCAGAGTAACTGAACTAGAATAATGATCATGATTTGGGTTTAGAGGGCGTTCAACGGCTTGGTTAACAGCACCCTTAATATAAAACAGTGATGTTGAAACACCAGTTATAAAAATACTATAAAAATCGCAATTAAAAAGAGCTAAAATAAGAGATAAAACCAGCATAAAAATCTGATGTGTTCCATTCACATGACTCTCTCTACATCAAATTATTGTTAAAAAGCTTATGTTTCTATTTACTTCATGCTAATCGAGAAAAAAAGTAGCAGAAATAGTGTCATTACTCGCTTCCTTGTAAGTAGAAGCGAAATAAGGGAGTACCATAGATTAAAGAGATAGTCAAAAGCTGGTTGCTATGTGACTGAAGTTCCTTTGTTTGTATGGACAGGAGTTGACAAATTCCTGTATGAGAAAGTATAAGCTTTTCTAGGCCGAAACCAATAACGAGGAATATCGCAAAAACGACCGACTCCACGAAAAAAAAATGTATATTACATAAATTGTGTTTTAACGTGTTCTACGTTTTTGGTGCATAAGTTTCTGTCCATCTCTTACGGTTTAGCAGTTATGCAGAATTTCGTAAAATTCATCCACAATAAAGTAGTCTTCAGAGGCTATTCCCAGAAAATTCAAGATATACATTTTATTTGTCAGGTAAATATCTTTAATATATGATATTTTAATCAAAATTGTTAGAGCCATTTTTGAGAAAATCAAAATTTTCGAAAAAAAGTACCATTTAAAGAGTAATTGGAGATGGAAGGATTTTGATGAAAATCTTTGTGTTGCATCCTTGGAAGATACCAAACCTAAATACCAATTTGGTTTTTAACGGACTTTTCGTTTTCGAGCTATGTTGCGCACACACGGACACGCGCGCGCGGACATTTTTCTAAAAATGCTTTTCTGTTTTGTTTCAGGAAGTCTCAAAACATGTATTTCCGGTGAAAAGCAAGGTAAAATAACTGTCCAGCTCTGAAACCAGATTTGGCGATAAAACTATGGCATTAAAAGAGCTGAAACAGTGTCGAAAAAAGACGCTTCTAACAATTACACCTAGAGATTAAACGAGCTGTTTAAAATTAAAAAATCCGGTACAGTATCACAGTATACAGTCTAAAAGCGCAAGGTTTAAAAACCTGGTCCGCTTATCTTGCTGAACTAGAGGTACCTACTACAGGTTTGTTGTGTTAACAGAGAATAGAAAACTACTGATACGTTATCAACTATTCAACATTATTAAGTTGATGAAAAACTGAGTCAACTTTGGGATGATTTGGGTTGCCTTTCAGAGATTATTAAAACTAATCTGGCTCTTAGGTTAGCGGTTCTCAAACTGTGAAGTACAACCATTTAGGGAACTACAAGCCTCTTAAAGATTATGACTGTTTAATCTGAGGCGTGTAAATGTCGAAATAAAACATTAAAATACATAAATAATGACTTGAGTTTTTGGGAGCAAGTGAAATAACGTGCAACAGAACTACTAATATGAGAAGGTCTGTATGTACACTTTTTTACTTTCTCTACACGTACTATGTACATAGTGTATAGAGAAGGTATTGCACTCTGCCCAAAAATTCGATACCGAGATTTCACCGGAAATACATGTTTTGGTTCCCCCTGAATCCAAAAAAAGGAATTTTTACAAAAAGGCCCATGTGTGTGTATGTGGACAGCATAGCTCAGAAACGAAAAGACCATTGATTACCAAACTTGGTATTCAAGTTTGCTATCTTCCAAGGACGCGACACGAAGATTTTTAAGAAAATCACCCCACCCTCAACTACCCTTCACAGGGAAAAATTTTCAAAAATTTTTATTTTCTAAAAAATGGCTAACGATTTTGATTAAAATATCGTATATTAAAGATATATACCTGACAAATAATATGTACTACTGTGTCAAGAAAGTTCCAGGAATTTACCAATAAAACACAAAAAATTAATTATTCATCCGATTTTATTTTATCGCCTTCAAAGTAGGCCATTTCTTAAATTATACATTTATGCCAACGAATAATCCAATCATCAATACATGTTTTGTAGTCACTTTAAGGAATCGGTGTCAATTGTCGCCGCGAATTTTCCTTTATGTCTTCTATCGACTGAAAACGGGTGCCTCGAAGTAGTAACTTGAGTTTTCGAAAGAGAAAGAAATCAGCAGGAGCCAGATCAGGTGAATACGGCGGTTGTTCAATGAAGTATGTTGAGTTTTTGGCCAGAATTTTGGCCTTGTGAGCTGGTGCGTTATCATGGTGCAGAATCCATGAGTTGTCGTTCCACAAATCTGGCCATTTTCGCCGTATTTGTTCTCTCAAACGCCGCATAACGCTCAGATAATAGTCTTTATTTACCATCTGACCTTCTGGCAAGAAATCTGAGTGCACGACATTGCGATAATCGAAAAAAAACAGCCAACATGACCTTCAGTTTTGATCGAGTTTGACGTGCCCTTTTAGGTTTCGGTTCAATTGGAAGACGCCATTCGGAAGCTTGTTGACTGGTTTGAGTGTCAAACTCGTAAACCCACGTCTCATCACCAGTTACAAATCGTTTCATGAATGTGCGGTCGGAACTGGCTCGTTCTAGCGTATCTTCGGCAATCCTTACGCGATTGAGTTTTTGTAGAAAATTCAAGTATTTCGGAACTAACAGAGCTGCAACGCGTGTCATGCCCAAACAATCGTTTAAAATGGTACGAATCGATTCGTGAGACACAGAAAGTTCAGCGGCAATCTCTCTCAGGCCTAAGTGACGATTTTCAGACACCATTTTCTTCACTTTAGCGATGTTCAGATCAGTTGAATCCGTTGATGGCCAACCAGAGCGAGGCAAATTTTCCACCACATCTCGACCACTTTTGAATGCACTGTACCACTCGTATGCACGTGTTTTTTGATAAAGTCGATTCACCGTAAGCCCTCTAACATTTTCAGCGATTCGGCACACGAAATACCATTTGCAATGCAAAATTTGAGACAGATTCTTTGTCCAATATTTTTATCCATCGTAAAATCGCAAATCACCTTTGAAATGAACTAACAAAATGACCTACTGTAAACAATCTAGATGACAGATGACGATCAAACTCCGCGTGGGTATAGAGGAAAGCTGTACCAACTTGGCGACAACAATAATTTCGAACCCCCTTTTAAACAGGATTTTTAAATTATCAATTCCCGGTACTTTCTTGACAGAATGTATATCTTGAATTTTCTGGGAATAGCCTCTGAAGACTACTTTATTCTAGATGAATTTTACGGAATTTTGTGCAACTAGTAAACCGTAAGAGATGGACAAAAACTTACCAAACAAAACATGTACAGCACGTTAAAATATCCATTTAATGTTATATACCTTTTTTCGTGGAGTTGATTAGATATTCCTTGTTTTTGGTTTCAGCTTTGAAAAACATACTTTTCTCATACAGGAATTTGTCAACTTCTGTCCATACAAATAAAGGAACTTCAGTCGCATAGCAACCAGCTTTTGACTATCACTTTAACCTATGATGCTCCGTTATTTCCCTTCTACTTACAAAGTAGTAAGTAATAAGACTATTTCTGCTAATTTTTTCTCGATTAGATGAATCAAATAGAATAATTTGTTACAGAGATGTAGAGAAAGTCATGTGAATGGAACACATCAGATTTTTTATAAAACTACTGGTCTAATCTAGTAACACGGGTTTCTAGTGTTAGGATTTGCATTCCCTACTTATACAGGATGTTTCAAAATTACACCAAACGAAGATATGGACCTTGTTCAGCTCTAAATTCGGCACATACAAAATCACCGTGGATTAGGTAGTCGTACATAACCAAATGACACGTGCCTGGCCCACTACAAGAGAGATGTCGGTTGGTAGCGATGGCCCCAGTCGCGTGGTGTAGGGGTGATTTGATAGACACGCTGGCGCGGCACTGGTCACCTTAGTAATGGATAACGTAGCTTGTGGGTGTGATGTATGACAACCGTTTTCCTTCGCTGCCTAATCCCAAACGTGTGCGATTTTTAAACACACATAAAACTTTAAATAGAAAAGTTTGAAAGTTGCGACATCAATCTTCGGACAAGCCAAAGTGTAGGCTAATCGACTGCTATCGTCGTTTTGAAACAGCCTGTACAGTGAATTTGAGATTATTTTAAACTAAATGTAAATAAAAATATCACGCAGCACAGACATGTAGGATCAGTCTCTTGGTATATCTTTAAATTCAAACACTTCTCAGTATTTGCCTTTATGTCGATACAAAGACATATCGCAATTGCTATCCGACAGCCTGTTTTTGTGGTGGGTTTTAAGAAGTTTCATAGAAACCCTGTTCACAAAGGTACTACCAAACATTCCATAGTTTTTGCCGCCTGATGTTTCACTTCATGATGTCTTTGTATATTTTTACTTTCTCTACACGTACTATGTGCATATGGTATAGAGAAGATGTTGTGATTCACCAAAAATTAGATACCGAGATTTCACCGGAAATACATGTTTATGATCCCCATAAAAAAAAAAAATTGTAGAAAAATGTCCGCAGGTATTGATTTTTCTCCAAAATGGTTCTAGCCATTTTTTTAAAACACCGTATATTAAAGATACTTGTATCTCAAGTAAACTGTATATCTTGAATTTTCTAGGAATAGTCTGAAGATCTCTTCATTGTGGATGAATTTTGCCGAAATTTTATTAACTGCTAAGCCGTAAGAGAAAGACAAAAACTTACTACACAAAAAATACAGATCTCGTTAAAACACGCATTTTATGTCCTTCACGTTTTTGTTGTGGAGCTAACGGTTTCCGAGATATTGCCTGTTATTTGCTTCAATTGTAAAGTATTTACTTTTGCAGACGGAAGCTGCCCGTTTTACTTTCTCCATACATACTATGTACATATAGTATAGAGAAGGTATTGCATTGTACCCAAAAATTTGATACCGAGATTTCACCGGAAATGCATGTTTTGAGACCACCTGAATAAAAAAAAAAGCATTTTTAGAAAAATGTTTTGTGTGTAGCATAGCTCAAAAACGAAAAGACCGTTAAATACCAAACTTGGTATTTCAGTTCAGTATCTTCCAAAGATGCGACACGAAGATTTTCAAGAAAATCCTCCTACCCCCAACTACCTTTTACATGGAAAAATTTTCGAAAATGATTTTCTAAAAAATGGCTCTAATGATTTTGATAAAAATATCATATAGGTATTAAAGATATATATTTGACAAATAATATGTATATCTTGAATTTTCTGGGAATAGCCTCTGAAGACTACGTTATTCTGGATGAATTTTACGGACTTTTGTGAAACTGGTAAACCGTAAGAGACAGACAAAAATTTACCACACAAAAAATATAGAGCACATTAAAACACAATTTATGTTATATACACTTTTTTCGTGGAGTGATCGTTTTTTTAGATATTCCTTGTTTTTTGTTTCAGCCTTAAAAACTTGTACTTTTCTCATACAGGAATTTGTCAACTCCTGTCCATACAAACAAAGGAACTTCAGTCACATAGCAACCAGCTTTTGCTATCACTTTGACCTGTTACTCCCTTATTTCGCTTCTACTTGCAGAGAAGCAAGTAATAAGACTATTTCTGCTATTTTTTTTCTAACTTACCATGAAGTAAATAGAAGCATAAACTTTTTAACAAAAATTTGTTGCAGAGATATAGAGAAAGTCATGTGAATGAATTAAATCAGATTTTCTTTTGTTCTACTCATGGCCTAGCAAAGAAACGAATTGAAATGACAATCGTATAACGACGGCTTTTAAAACATTTGACTGTCGCTTTAGCATAGTGTACTTCCCTAGTTCTCTTCTACTTATAAGGAACTGAATAACAAGAACATTCTGCTTATGTTTATCTTGGTTAGCGTGGTGTAGAAAGAAGAATATACTTTTGCAAGAAGTTTGTTTGTAGATCAGCTAGAGAAAGTCATGTGAGTGTAACACATCGGATATTTTTTTAAACAAGTACTTTCGAAAAATGTTAATTCTTGCAGTAGAAAATTCAGGCAATGAAAACATTTGTTATTGGGTTTACAACGGGAATCAAGCGAGAAAAAATATTCGTAAGGGTTGGAGAAAGTTTTTCAAAAAAGAGGGAATTCTCTAACTTCTTACAATAATTTCCTAATAAACAATGGTTAACCATCTAATTAGCTCACAGACGCGATGCAGAAGGCGGATAAAGGTAAAGGTTAATATAAGTTTGTATGGCAACGTATATAACGTGTGGAACATTTAAGTGTTAGTATAGATTATTTATATGTTTATAGTTACGGAAGAAGAGGCTTGGAAGAGAGGAAATGTTGGTAAACTATGAAGGTAGCAAAATAATAAATGCGTTAGATTATTATTCAACTAAAACTAGTGTTAGTAAGGGAATAACGAAACGGCTTAGTGCCTACATAGGATAATAAAGAAGCCAATGAAAGACATCATTGAAATAAAAGCAAAAAAAGATAATGAAAATAAAAACTCGCTAGGTTAACGCAATACAATGGAATAGCAAAAAACATGTACACCAAATCGTTTATTCTTTGCTGTTTTAAAGAATTTCACCCACCTGAATATTAACCTGAAAGACATCATTGAAATAAAAGCCAAAAAACGATAACTGAAACAAAAACCCGCTAGGTTAATGAATACAATGAAATAACTCGAAACAAATGCGCCGCATCGTTTATTGTTTGCTGTTTTAAAGCATTTCGCCCATATTAAGTTGTCATCTGTGTGATAGTGAAAACTTTATTTTTTAATCCAAATGGGATAAAAAAGATGGTCGATAATACAACATTCATGTGTTGTGATTTAATAATCCATAAATCGGGGGCATCCAGAAAGCAACAGTCAATTTGGCATAACTAAATGATAATGAAAAATACCAACATGAAACTTTATTTACAAAAATACTCTATTTCTCGACCTAATCTCTTTCTGTCAAGACACTTATTATCACGTGGTACCAATTTTTCAATGCCGATATTATACTTTTCCTACCTCCAATGAACTTATCCGTTTTTTTTGAATGCACAAAATGTTCGCCAAATCGAACTTTATTGGCAAATAATGCAAGTGTGTAGTGATAATGCATTGAACGAATATTCAGTGAGGAAATGGTGCATACTTGACGAGTAATCAGTACGATAAGGACCGGAGTGGAGGTTCATCAATCGTTATGAAGGAGTTGAAAGTAAATGCTGATAAAAGAATTAAGAAAAACCGAAGTTTCACTTTGGAACCGTACATGAATTTTTGGATGGAAAAGATTTCCCAAGCGGTGAAGTGACAGTGACATCTTGGCTCATATCTTTAGCCGTGGAAGATTATAACATCTGCATCAAGCGTCAATAAATACTTTGACAGCAATGAGGATTTGTAAATAAAGTTTTGTGGTGATAACCTTCGTTATCATTTAGTTATGCCAAATCGTCCGTCACTTTCTGGACGACCCTCGTATGTCGAAACTAAGAGCAGTTAAAACAGTTTATGACAAGCCACAGGCTCGGAGCCCTGTGAATACTGAAGAATGGAAGCGGAGACAAATGACCCTCTACGCACTCTCGACGTGACGTTTCTTTTTTTGAGCTAGAAATACAGACATAGTCCCACAAACCTTGAGCTTAGAACAATGTCAATGACATCAAATATGGAGATACTGCGGCAGCTGATCCTAACAAGCTGGCTGCATGAATGAAAAAAGCACAAGATAAGACCCATCCCTGTAGTGTTCAGTGTTATAAAACCTCGTAGCAAATGTTTAAACAATCAACTCCAACAGAAGAAAATCTGATACATTCCACACATATGATTTTCTCTACATCGATGTAACAAATTATTGTTAAAAAGTTTATCCTTCTATCTACTTCATGCTAATCAAAATAAACATTAGCAGGAATTTTCCTTATTACTTGGTTCCTTAAGTAGAAGGGAAAAATGTAACGTGTTCCAAAAAGATATTTATTCCAAGGTTGATTCTTTGATCTGCTTCATGCTAATCAAGATAAACATTAGCAGAATTAGTATAATTACCAGCTCCTTGTAAGTAGAGGGGAAGTGAGAAAATGCGTCCTTTAAAAGCCGGTCGCTATGTGAAACAACTGAAATTCCAATCTTTTTGCTTGTCAGGGGTAAACAAACGAGAAACGAGAAGAAAAACTTGTCTCAAACAGGAAGAGATCTAAGTGGCTTAAAATTGAAACCAATAATTCGGAATATGTCGAAAACGGTTAACTCTTTAAAAAACTGCACATGACATAAATTGTGTTTTTAATATCTACATTTTTTGTGGATCTCTTAGTCAGTTATACAAAAGTCAGAAGTCTTCAAAGCCTATTCCCAGAAAATTCAAAATCGACAAACAAATATCATTTTAATCAACATCGTTAGCTATTTTTCAGAAAATCAAAATTTTCGGAATATGTTCCATGTGAAGGGTAGTTGGGGGTGGGTGAATTTTCTCGAAAATCTTGGTGTCGCATCTTTGGAAGATACTCAACTTAAATACTAAGTGTGGTATTTAACAGACTTTTCGATTTTGGGCTATGTTGCCCACGGACACATACACAGATATATATCTATATCTATATAGATATATCTATCTATCTATCTATCTATCTATATATATATCTATATATCTATACAGATATATAAGCTGATTCAAAAATATTTTTACAAAGCTTGGGGATGGATTCCTGGCATCGAAACAAGAATATATGTTCATACAACTATTATGTTCCAAAACACTTCGTTTTCGCGTCATCAATTTATCAATGAAAGTCACCTTCAACAGCTTTCCGGGTCCAACGTAATAACTTCATTTATTGATGCACTCATTTATTGAAGCCTTTTACGCATTTTACCCTGCATGGCTGCTTGTTAACATTTGTCATTTATCAGATGTGTAATACATTCCCCCAATGTTCCTCTGCAAATAACAAACATGTGGCTCATGCATATGCTCTAACACATTTTAGTCTCATTGTTCGAGATGCACTGGCTAGTATCTAGCATGACAGATGGATAGGTAAAGCGGGACCAGTTCCATGCCTGCACGATCCACCGACCTCAATTCTTTGGAGTTGGAGTTTTAGCCATTGGTTTATGCAGCAGACATCACAGTCTCTTAATCTACGTTTCCTGTAAGCCTGCGAAATCATACAACACCGACTGGGACTGTTTGACATTCCATGCTTTGACGAGTACATTCGTGTCTAGACGCAAGAGGACATTTGGGGCATTTCTACAACTGGTGTTTGTATGGAACACCTAGCAAGATGAAAATGTCAAACAGTATAATATTTTGATTAACAGCATTTTGAACCTCATTAAATTGAGAAGGAAGGATTTACGAACATTTGTTTATATGAACATTTTTTCTTGTTTTATGTAAGCAACCTGTCCCCAAACTTTGTAAAAGCATTTCTGAATCATCCTATGTATACATGTGTGCGAATGAGTGTGTTCTTTTTGCTCTCGATTACGCAATGTTGTACAACCATTATTAAAGCCTTAACTATCTGGAATAAGCTCAGAGCTTTTGATTTCTGTTCATAGCTTCTCAAAATATTACCCGCCTCTGCTGATGAAGGAAGTGAGAAGAGCTGAAAAAGCATATCTGTGAAATTATTTGAGTAAGTAAATAGGTAATAGGAGACGTTCAAAAGTTTCAGCGAAAACTGATGGTAAAATGATTGGCTATTTATTTTTCCATAATTTTTAGGTTTACTGGATTTATATAAGGAATGGGACACGTTTTCACTTATGACAAAAATGAACTAAGCAAAGAATGGCGTATGTTTGCTTTGTATCTCCAATGCTTTCTAGAAAGATCTAACAAAGGTTGCATAATGATAACGGGCCCTGGAGAAGATTGCCGAAGATTGTGTGTGTGTGTGTGTGTGTGTGTGTGTGTGTGTGTGTGTGTGTGTGAGAGAGAGAGAGAGAGAGATCGCATTATAGATTGGAGCTGATATAAATTATCCCTGAAGGAGTATCAAACGTAGAGATCTAAAACTTCGTCTTTCAAGATAGTTAATAGCCAGCATCATCTATATTATGTACAACAAATTTATATCACATGTAATATGCATAATTTGTGAATGTCTCTTCATTCTAAATACCTTTTCTGTTACTAGTAGGTAAACCGTAAGAGAAGACAAAATCTTATAAAAATTTAAAAATCCTTAAAATATGTAAATTAAAATTGTTTGTGTCATTAGCATTTCTGAGATAACCGTTGGTTTTTATTAACTATTCAAAATCCAATATACCTATTATTAGAACCAGTTGAAAAGTGCAATGCCACAGCCGGGATTTGAACACGGCTTTGCTGCTTTCCGCACGGTTGCTCTAACCAATGAGCTACTGTGTCAACATGCCCGTATGACATTCAATATTCCAACTGATTGTGTGTTTTTATCCAGTTAAACTCACAGATATAGAGAATGAATAGGAAATGCACAATTCTTATGCACTGTGGTTGGTGATATGTTTTTGTCAAGCCGCCATGTTTTGATTCCACACATCTGAGATGAGTACGGCCTTTGCGGGTTAAATGTGTACCAAAAAATGAGATTTTGTGTTATATCAATTAAGCAATAAATTTGGGCTGTAGGTTTCAACCAGTATAATGGTGTGGTGTTTGGTTGAAATTTTTCGAATAGCAGAAGCAACAACAAAGAAAGGGAAATATGCTTCAATGCATGGGCTAGGGTGCTTATTTAAGTGATTTGTGGTGTAAATGTCCAATTAAGCATTACATTTAGAGTGTAAAGGTTTTAAACCAGTATAATGGTCAATACGTGCGTGGTCTTTGGATGTAGTTTCTCAAATAGCAGAAGCATAAACAAGGAAAAGGGAAATGTGTTTCAAATCATAGGTTAGTATACTTATTTCAGTGGTTTCTCGGTGGTATACTTAATGAAATAGTATCAACAGAACGATTCTGTATTGTTTGTTAAATTTTAGACTTCCAACTCGGAAAGACCGTTAAGAAACTTGGGTAAGGGTTATTCGCAGACAAAATTGGCAACGAATCCGGTTTATAAGGAAGCTCTTGCTAATTCACAAATTTAGCGGGTATGAGCTTATGATACCTACCAGAACCGTGAGAATAGGGGGCGTGTTCCTCGGACTTGGAATGCAATACATGCAGCCCACAGTGAAAGTCGTCATAATCTTTGCAATAATCTCCGATACTTGCCATCCTTTTTTTCGGTGTGCACAAGTTAGTGTAGTGCAATTAATGGCTATAGGCATGAGAGACCAACAATAAAGTTTAGTTAAAATCTAATATTTTGCCTTCCTTCAGTTTTAGACCAAGAAATTAGAACAAAATTAAGTTATGACCTACCGCAATGTTTACCAATTTATCAATAACCTCCGACAGGCCAAGAAGTGTAATTATATTAAATATTCCTTCAACTAGAGATCTCTCCCCTTCTATTGTCCTTTATTTTTTACTTAAAAACTTGCAAACACAATTAATTTGACATGTGTTTCGTATGATGTATATGGCAGTGTGTAGACTCGCAAGATGGCAGCTGGACACGAAACGTGCTTCAGCAAAACACTAGGTATTCTCTCCGTAAGGTTCAACCAACCGGCAGAGAACTACCTTAATGGCAACTTGCCATTAAATTTCACTTTTTTTTTTCATTTCGTTTTTAATCTGTTCAAGACATGCAAATATTGGTGTATTTTAAAATAGTTTGTTGAACAATCTCTATAGACAATTTTTTGTGTTAAATACAAAACTTCTGCAACAAGCAGGTGGCAGGAAAACAGAGAAGAAAGAAATCAAAGTACAAATATATGATGTATATTCAACACATCATACAGGTATTTACAACTTACCCAGTGATTTTCCCAAATGCCAGTCATAACTGCTGGCCCTAGGGAGCGTGCAGGATTCATACTAGCCCCAGTGTATTTAATCTGAAACATACACCAAACGCATCGATTACTTACACCGCAATTACGTTCTTATTAAATTAATTACTAAGTTTATAAAGAATTCATACGTATTGAGAGAAATAATTGCGATAAATAATGTCATATGTTGAAATAAACTACAGCGTAAAATGCAACTTATAATTCTCTATTCGCCTGTGGTGCCACAAGTGGTAACAGCAAGCATTAAACACTATCAAAAAAATCTGTTGTATGTAAGCAATAAGGCAGACATAATGTTAACGGACCAGTTACGAAATATGTGTCTAGGTAAGAAGTCATTAGTAAACTCAAGTTACTTTGAAAGAGCAATTAGTCGGAAGTTCTAGTAGCGAAAGTCTCATTCTCAGTGGTCAGAGATAGCATGCCTAGGGTTGCAGGTTTAAATCCGGTGGAGGGAGATGGCTTTTTCTGGGAGTAAAAATCCTTAGCGTGACTTCCTTCGGTCCTATGTCGTAAATTTATGGCACGTAAAATAGTCTGAAGGTTGATAAAGAGGCCTTTGAGCAAAATTAAGTGGTCTTTCACGCCCAATATAGCGTAGGACGCTAAGAACCGCAGCAGTTAAAGAATGTCCGAAAATAAAACCAATTTAATTTCATTTAGTAGCGAAAGTAATCAGCTTCCAGAAATAACAGTAAACACAGAAACTAATTTTCTCAAGATTCATTTCATTAATTAGCGTGTTCACAAATCTAAAGCGGCATTAGAAACTTGATGAAAAGGCACACACGCCATTTCTGAGAATTTATGAAATGAATAATGTTTATAATTCAGTAGCCAAAGAGTATGTAAAGTGGTCCTAGATATCAACAAGAAGTAAAATTTGATCGAGAACATAGGAGCTCTGCTAGGGTGGTCAGTAGTAGGCGGGACTTACGCTAATAAAAGAGCAAGTAATGCTAAATTCATTTTCACGCATGCCATCTCTCTTTATCTTTCACTCTCTCTCTCTCTCTCTCTCTCTCCTTTCAATGATATATTCTCGCGCTTCAAATTGCTCTTGCTACAGTGATAGTAGCGCAGCACTATGCTTATCACCGTTTGTGATGGCTGCAAAGGGATTCGCCGATAGCGAACGATAAACTGTCTACTACCGCAACAAATGCACCTACAATGTTAAGTTCTTAATAATCTGCAACTTTATAAATTTAATTTCTCATGCTTATATTTAAGAACAGTTGATTGTTTATCTTAAAACAATTGGCAACATTCCAAGCACACAAATTATTAATCTCCGTTAAATATTATCAGCAAATTTAACTGGTGTTAAAGATTTGAAGCTTTCTCGGTGTTGATTAATAATGGCTTCAGGGGATACCAACACAGCTAATTTGAAGTCATAATAATCCAAGCTTTTGACTATCTTAACTGTGTCGTCTTCGTCAGGGAAGAAGAGTCATAATAATCCAAACTTTTGGCCATCTTAACTGTGTCGTCTTCGTCAGGGAAGAAGAATCATAATAATCGAAGCTTTTGACCATCTTAACTAAGTCTTCGTCAGAGAAGAAGAGTCATAATAATCCAAGATTTTGGCCATCTTAACTAAGTCTTCGTCAGAGAAGAAGAGTCATAATAATCCAAGATTTTGGCCATCTTAACTATGTCTTCGTCAGGGAAGAAGAGTCATAATAATCCAAGCTTTTGGCCATCTTAACTATGTCTTCGTCAGAGAAGAAGAGTCATAATAATCCAAGCTTTTGACCATCTTAACTAAGTCTTCGTCAGAGAAGAAGAGTCATAATAATCCAAGATTTTGGCCATCTTAACTATGTCTTCGTCAGGGAAGAAGAGTCATAATAATCCAAGCTTTTGACCATCTTAACTATGTCTTCGTCAGGGAAGAAGAGTCGTAATGATTTAAGCTTTTGACCATCTTAACTATGTCTTCGTCAGAGAAGAAGAGTCATAATAATCCAAGATTTTGGCCATCTTAACTATGTCTTCGTCAGGGAAGAAGAGTCATAATAATCCAAGCTTTAGACCATCTTAACTAAGTCTTCGTCAGAGAAGAAGAGTCATAATAATCCAAGATTTTGGCCATCTTAACTATGTCTTCATCAGGGAAGAAGAGTCATAATAATCCAAGCTTTTGGCCATCTTAACTATGACTTCGTCAGGGAAGAAGAGTCATAATAATCCAAGCTTTTGGCCATCTTAACTATGTCTTCGTCAGGGAAGAAGAGTCGTAATGATTTAAGCTTTTGACCATCTTAACTATGTCTTCGTCAGGGAAGAAGAGTCATAATAATCCAAGATTTTGACCATCTTAACTATGTCTTCATCAGGGAAGAGGAGTCATAATAATCCAAGCTTTTGGCCATCTTAACTATGTCTTCGTCAGAGAAGAAGAGTCATAATAATCCAAGCTTTTGACCATCTTAACTATGTCTTCATCAGGGAAGAAGAGTCATAATAATCCAAGCTTTTGGCCATCTTAACTATGACTTCGTCAAGGAAGAAGAGTCGTAATGATTTAAGCTTTTGACCATCTTAACTATGTCTTCGTCAGAGAAGAAGAGTCATAATAATCCAAGCTTTTGACCATCTTAACTATGACTTCGTCAAGGAAGAAGAGTCGTAATGATTTAAGCTTTTGACCATCTTAACTATGTCTTCGTCAGAGAAGAAGAGTCATAATAATCCAAGCTTTTGACCATCTTAACTATGTCTTCATCAAGGAAGAAGAGTCATAATAATCCAAGCTTTTGACCATCTTAACTATGTCTTCATCAGGGAAGAAGAGTCATAATAATCCAAGCTTTTGGCCATCTTAACTATGACTTCGTCAAGGAAGAAGAGTCGTAATGATTTAAGCTTTTGACCATCTTAACTATGTCTTCGTCAGAGAAGAAGAGTCATAATAATCCAAGCTTTTGACCATCTTAACTATGTCTTCATCAGGGAAGAAGAGTAATAATAATCCAAGCTTTTGGCCATCTTAACTATGTCTTCATCAGGAAAGAAGAGTCATAATAATCCAAGCTTTTGGCCATCTTAACTATGTCTTCATCAGGGAAGAAGAGTCATAATAATCCAAGCTTTTGACCATCTTAACTATGTCTTCGTCAGAGAAGAAGAGTCATAATAATCCAAGCTTTTGACCATCTTAACTATGTCTTCATCAGGGAAGAAGAGTCATAATAATCCAAGCTTTTGGCCATCTTAACTATGACGAAGAAGAAGAGTCGTAATGATTTAAGCTTTTGACCATCTTAACTATGTCTTCGTCAGAGAAGAAGAGTCATAATAATCCAAGCTTTTGACCATCTTAACTATGTCTTCATCAGGGAAGAAGAGTCATAATAATCCAAGCTTTTGGCCATCTTAACTATGTCTTCATCAGGGAAGAAGAGTCATAATAATCCAAGCTTTTGGCCATCTTAACTATGTCTTCATCAGGGAAGAAGAGTCATAATAATCCAAGCTTTTGGCCATCTTAACTATGTCTTCATCAGGGAAGAAGAGTCATAATAATCCAAGCTTTTGGCCATCTTAACTATGTCTTCATCAGGGAAGAAGAGTCATAATAATCCAAGCTTTTGACCATCTTAACTATGTCTTCATCAGGGAAGAAGAGTCATAATAATCCAAGCTTTTGACCATCTTAACTATGTCTTCGTCAGGGAAGAAGTATCATAATAATCCCAGTTGTTAACCATTTTAACTAAGACGCACTCCCACATACTCTGAGAGAAAAATCTTGCAATATACCACTGCTGCAGGTAGCAGATGAACATCATCACAGTGCAACAATCGTTTATAGCACACAGTTGCTAAATGACAGGATTAACGTTTGTCTGGGCCATATAAAGAAGCATTAACGATGCTACCATCTAGCAACCTTGATACCCTTTCTCTAATGCGACACGTTATGTTTTCACTTCACAGGACTTTCTCTACATCTCTGTAACAAATTATTTGTAATAACTTTATTCTTCTATTTCATGTTAATCGAGATAAACACTGGCAGAAACGGTTCTTATTATTTAGCTCCTTATAAGTAGAAGGGAAATAACGGAATACACTAGGCTAAACCGACAGTCAAATGCTTTAAAATGTGGAGCTATGGGAATAAAAGCCTTTTGTTTACGTGCCTAGGAGTTAATAAGTTCCCATAGGAGTATTTTAAAATTGAAATCAATAACAAGGAATATCTGGAAATCGGCCAACTCTACCAAAAAATATGTATGTGACATAAGTAGTGTGTTTTAACGAGATCTACATTTTTGTGCAATACATTTTTGTCTATATCTTACGGTTTATTACTTATCCAAAATCCAGCAAAATTCATCAAAATCTATTACTAGATAATTCAAGATATGCATTGTATTTGACATACCGTATATTAAAGATATTTATATTTCAATTAAAATCATTATAGGCATTTTGAGAAAATCAAAATTTCCTAAATTTTTTCATGTAAAGGCTAATTTGGAGTGGAGGAATTTTCGTCAAAATCTTCGTGTCGCATTATTCGAAGATATGTATGCAACTCATATACCAAGTTTAGTATTTTACTAACTTTTTGTTTAGGAGTTTTCGTGTTCACAGACACATGGCCCTTTTTCTAAAAATGATTTTATACAGGTAACCCTAAACTGCATATTTAAGGTGAAATCTCAGTATTGAATTTTTGGGTGAAATTCAATACCTTCTGTATACACTATGTACATAGTACGTGTAGAGAAAGCAAGAAAAATCGATTTACTTAAAGCACACAATTTCTGTTGTATACTTTTGTTGTTCAAGTTAACCATTTCCGAGAAATTATTAGTTATTGGTTTCAAATTTAAACTACCTGCTTATAATTTTCGTTCTAAATCCTTTCCCCAGAAAAATGCAAATCAGCGAATAAAATGAAATAATATTACAATATGGATAACATCTATTGACTCTTTGCCTCTTATTGCTTGCAATAAAATAAACCTAGCATTTGTTTTTTGCCCATTCTCTGTTAAATAATAATAGTAAAAATAATGATAATAAAAATAACAAAAATAATAAAAAAACCACAGTAATAATAATAATAATAATAATAATAATAATAATAATAATAATAATAATAATAATAATAGCCATTTTGAGGTTAGATAATTTATTTGCCATAGGAATACAAGTATTCACGACATCGTCAAAAACTGTACACTTATATTAACAAATCAAGTAAATTTTACACTATAAAATTCATTTGAACTATACAGAGAATTTGCCCTCAATGTGATACTGACCTTACTCTTAACAACCTGAATGTAAATTGTCTTATGTGCAAAAAAATAAGTATACCAGATTTAATAAAAATTGGTTTACAATGAAACTTAGATGAACCTCCATAAATTAACCTCAAGACTTTCTTTTGCAATACAAACACTCTAAAAGCAGATTATGGTTACCCCAAAGTAAAAGACCATAGTTAATGTGACTCTGAATGAAGCCATAATAAACTATAATTAATGATTCAGTACTGATATTATTTTAATACTCTTAACATGAATAAGCCCTTGCTTACTTTCTTAGCAACATATTCAGTGTGAGTTAGCCAACACAAATTAGATTCAAGGTGCACGCCAAGAAATGTAACTGATTTTTTCTCCTCAATATTAACCCTCCTTAAACTAAAATGCAATGTTTCAGTTTTTGTACTGTTAATATTTAAATTATTGGCATTACACCACAATTGAACTAATTTAGTTAACTCACTGAATTTAGCGTTTATTATATTTGTGTTATCATTAATTATATTTAAAGCCAGATCATCAGCGAACATAAATGTCTCACAGTAAGGACTACAAATAAAATTGGGAAGGTCATTAATGTATATTAAAAACAATACCGGTCCCAATACTGAACCTTGGGGTACACAATATCTCAGAAGTTTAAAAGATGACATTTTACTATAATTTAAAAGCACAGTCTGGTATCTATTGCCAAGATATGAGGATAAAAGATTAACACTCCAGTCATTAAATCCATAAAATTTTAATTTAAAAAGAAAAGGTGCATGAGATAGTGTCAAAAGCCTTCATAAAATCAAAGAATCGACCACACACTAGATTTCCAATTTCAAGGCCTAAAAGGCAACGTTTATAAAATGATATTATTGAATCTGTAGTGGTTAGAGAATAATATATTATGCACAGTCATATTCTGGTTTCTGAATTTTGCTTTGCTTTATGTTATTTTAGTCCTCGCGGAGTTGCGTTTAGTTGTCGTAGACCATGTCTACGGGCCTTATGCTGGTGAAAGGATTATCAAAATGGGTATAGTATTTCCGAAATTATTATAGTACATATAAACACACACATACAATTTTCTCTCTTTCAAACAACAGTATAGATATATATCTACACAGATAGTTTATGCTAAAAAGCATGCCTAATGTTTTATAATACTTTTAAAACTGTCCAGCCTTAAGTTCACCTAATAAGCCTCGTTGCTAGAGTCTTACTACTTACTCCAGCACGTACGAGTAGGAAGAGACGGTATTGCATTCCACCCAAAATATCGATAGAGATTTCCCTTAAATACACGTTTCGGAGACACCTGATATAAATAAAGCATTTTTACCTTCTCTAGTTAGTAAATGGTGCATTGGTACAGATTGTATTGCATTCCACCCAAAATATCGATACAGAGGTTTCCCTGTAATACACGTTTCGGGGTCCCCTGAATAAAAATAAAGCATTTATACCTTCTCTAATTAGTACACAGTACATTGGCACTGATTGTATTACATTCCACCTAACAACTGGATACCGAAGTTCAGTGGAAATACACTTTTAGGGTCTCCTGTATTTAAAAAGTTCATTTGCTTTCTCTAATTTTTTTTTTGGTAGTGTTTAACGCCCGCTTTAACTACTAATGGCGCCGCAGGTGGTGACACTGATGATACATGAAGATGGAGCACCGGTGGAATGCGATGGCGGGAAAACCGGAGAAAACCCGCCCCAGCGCCGCTTTGTCCACCACAAATCTCACATACGGTCGCTTGGGATCGAACCCAGGCCTTCTAGGTGAGAGGCGAGCTTTCTCTACACGTACTATGTACATAGTGCATAGATAAGGTATTCTATTGTACCCAAAAATTCGATGCCGAGATTTCACCGGAAATACATGTTTTGGGTCCATCTGAATACAAAAAAAGCATTTTTAGAAAAAGGTCCGTGTGTTTATCTGTGGACAGCATAGTATAAAAACGAAAAGACAGTTAAATATTAAACTTGGTTTTTAAGTTTGATATCCTCCAAGGATGCGACACGAAGATGTTAACGATTCTCTCCACCCCAAATTACCTCTTATACGAAAAACCTTTCGATTATTTGTTTTTCTCAAAAATGGCTGACAATTTTGATTAAAATCTCACATAGCAATTTTCACCACAAATAAAATTTATATCTTGAATTTTCCTGTTCATTTTTTGTGTATTTTATTGATCTTTGTATGACTGCTAAACCGTAAGAGTTAGACAAAAACTTATTGTATAAAAAGTGTAAATCTCGTTAAAACACACAATTTATGCCAATTTTTTTTTTTCGTTGACTGTTCTAGAAAAATTTCTTGTTATTAGTTTCAATTTTAAAATATTTAAACGTTTCTCATGCGTATTCAACGACCTTTTCATTTATGAGGTAAGCTGTCCACAGACAGACAGACAGACACAGACACAGACACAGACACACACACACACACACACACACACACACACACGGTTATTTTTCTAAAATTGCTTTTTATTTTTATTCAAAGGGCCTCAAAACTATGTTTCCAATGAAATCTCGGTATCAAATTTTTGGGTGCAATACAATATCTTCTCTATACACTATGCACATAGAACGTACAGAGAAAGTAAAAGCTTGGTGCACGTGTGAAAATACAGATGGGCAGTTTTCCTTTGTCAGATAACTTATGAAGTTATCCAGATCCTAAAGTACAAATACACAATATTTTCACCAGACTAGTTAAACACTGAACATTTCTACAGGAGGTTTTGACAATAAGGTAGGGGCAGTTTGAGAGTTATAAAGTAGTCTATAAATGTTTTCATTGGGCCGTAAGAATATAAAACATACAAAGTTTTGTTTAGTTGGTTCAAATGGTCCTTATTTGCATGTTTGGGGTTGAAAATGGTATTGAAAATATGGATACGAAAGTTTGAAAGTAACTTGGCCAGATTCTAAATTAATGTACCAAATTCTGTCAATATCCAAAATACAACTTGATAAAGTTAAAATAAATGAAGGTGGAAATTTGATGACAAACAGGATGTACAACCACTCCAGCAAATCAATTTTAAATTTTAAAAGATTTTAAGACTGCTTGTTTGCTGGAACTCGTTAAAATTATTTGTAATAAAATGGCAAAACTAATAAGACATTCATATTCAAAGTAATGGGATTTCAACTGACTGACATGCGCACGCGCACACACTCTCTCTCTCTCTCTCTCTCTCTCATATTAATACAGATGACATTACATTAAAAACTAACAGCTGACATTCACGATGTGATAAGTTATTAACCCCAATAATAGCGTAAATCAGTTTATGACTTATTCCTTTACTATGCGAGAATGACGACTCCATTTTTGAATTTCAGTATGTATTAGGCTTCGGATTTCTCTGCTTATTTTGGGCGGGGGGGGGGGGCGAAACTAATACCCTTACTCTGCCGGCAATGTCTTGAGGCGAACGAATGTGCAAATTAGTAGAGAGACCTGTACCGTTAAACCTACTGGTCATTCAACACACAGAAAAGTCTGAAGTGTTCCACTCACATGACTTTCTCAAGCTGTTCCGCAAACAAACCTTTTATTCAAAAGATTAATCTTTTAGCTACATCATGCTAATCAAGATAAACATAAGTAGAATTTGTTTCCTTGTAAGTAGAAGGGAAATAAGCAAATGCACAGACTAAAGCGATATTCAAGTTCTTTAAAAGCCGGTTGCTATGTGTAACAAGTAAAATTCCATTTTGTTTTCTTGCCAGCAGTAACAAACGAGAAACGAGAAGAAATATGTCTTCATGTTCGAGACAAGTTCGTGCCTTAAAATTGATACCAATAATCTGGAATATCTCGAAATTGTTAGTTAACCCTAAAAAACATACATATGCCTAAATCGTGTGCTTCAATGATATCTACATTTTCTGTGTTGTAAGTTTTTGTGTATCTCTTACGGTTTGTCAGTTACACAAAAGTTATCCAGAATGAAGATGTATGTCTTCAGAGACTATTCCCAGAAAATTCAAGATGTATATTTCGTCATAAAAATATCTTACACATAAGGTATTTTCATGAAAATCGTTAGAGCAATTTTTTGACAAAATACATTTTTTTGGGAAAAAAATTCCATAAAGGGTAGTTTGGGGTGGGGGAGTTTTCTTCTAAATCTTCGAGGTTTGGTATTTAACGGATTTTTCGTTTTTGAGCTATGCTGCCCCCCCCCAACACACACATTAACGTGTTTCTATTTTGTTTTTTTTTTTATTTTTATTCAGAGAGTCAAAACATGCATTTCTGGTGAAATTCAGACATCGAATTTTTTAGTGTATTACAATTTCTTCTCTATTCAGTATGCACATTGTAAGTTTAGAGAAAGTAAAAACAAACTATGCAAAACTGGGGAACTTTGGATATTTTAGGTTAATTTTTGAGGCATCAGCAGCAAAATGGTGGCGCTGATGGGTCTGCTTGTGAAAAAGAAGCCGGTTCATTAGACGGGCCGATGCACATGAAACTATGTCCATCTTGTTCATAACGAGGGCAATTATGATCCTGACATTTTGTGACGCGCGGCCTTTCTCTACAAGTAATTATTTCTAGAAGAGAGTGACACACGTCGTCTTTCAACATATGTTGAACAGAAAACAAGGACATGACTCCTAACCTGATTGTTGCGTTTATTGCATCCATCATCCGTACTTCATTTGTTTGCAGAGTTCATCCTTTCACTTTTCATTGCGTGAGTATTAGGTCAAAGTAAAATTTACTTTAATAGCAGCACCACAGAGTTTTGGAGGTTACAGAAATAAATGCATTATCGATCTATTGTATGCACATTTTTGCTTTCTCTACATAGTACTAGGTGGAGAAGGTATTGCACTCCTCCCAAAAATTCGATGCCGAGACTTCACCGGAAATACACGTTTTAGGATTGGATTAATTGTTTTTTCACACAAGCCGTGTGTAGGACAGGAGTTGGATAGGTAGAGTCAGACTAAAAAACTCAAATTCCCGGGTTTACCGGGAAACATGTGAGTCAGTTGAGAAATTCAATGCTGTGCCAGTATGTTGCCATGGTAGCTCAGTGGCAGAGCAACCGGCTAGAGATCGGGAGATCCGTGGCTCAAATCCCGGCTATGGCATTGCATTTTTCAGTCTGACTAGCTATCCAACACGATTTAGGATCTCCTTATCCAATTAAAGCATTTTTTGAAAAAGGTTCGTGTGTTTATGTGTCCGTGTCTGTAAACACGATAACTCAAAAACGAAAAGTCGCTAAAATACCAAACTTGATATTTAAGTTTAGTATCTTCCAAGGATGCACGGCGAAGATTTCGAGCAAAATCTCCATGTCCCAAACTACTTTTTACATGGAAAAAAATTTGAAAATGTTAGTTTCTCAAAAATTGCTGTAACGCTTTTCATTAAAATACTGTAGATATATCAAGGATATTTGCATCACATATAAAACGTATATCTTGAATTTTCTGGGAATAGGCTCTGAAGAAATCTTATTCTGAATGAATTTGTCGGAATTTTGCATAGCTGATAAACAGTATAAGATAAAAACTCATATAATAAACAATGGAGCTCGTTAAAACACACAATTTGTGTTATATAGACTTTTCTCTGGGGTTGACCGTTTTTGAGAAATTCTCTTTTATTGATTTCAGTTTTAAAATATTTCAACCCCTGGCTGTACAAAGGAACCTCAATCACATAGCAACCAGATTTTGACTATGATGCTCCCTTATTTCCCTTCTACTTACAAGCAAGCAAGTAATAAGACCCTTTATAACAATTTTTCTCTGGATGAGCATGAAGTAAATATAACAATAAGATTTTTAGCAGTAATTTGTTGCAGAGATGTAGAGAAAGTCATGTGAATGGAACACATCCATTATTAGAGTTTTACAGCGGAATAGCACACGACATAAATAAAAAGTGCGGTCATATGGCTTTCTTTAGCCATTCCTCAGCAAACTTGTCTTGAAAGATTTATTCCTCTATCTACTTCGCGTTAACCGAGATGAACACGTGCATTACATATTTCCGTATAGAAGCAACATACAAAAGAATAGGCACAGTAGGATTAATCCACCTAGCGAGATGGCTACACGCGAGGCGTTCAGGAGGTCGTGGCTTCGCTTCTCGCGGCCGACCTTCCGGGGTTTTCCTGGGTCATCAGGCGAATGCTGGGGAAGTTACATTCATCCTCCGAATTCCCCATCTCTTCGTTTTGTTTCATTTAATCTTTCATTCCGGTCTTTCCAGGTTGATTTCGGGGATTGCGTTGCGGCCACCGTGATTGACACCTCGCGCGGTATTGGAGAAGAATTAGAGAGGAATTCTAAGAATGCGAGGTTTTCATTGAAGAGTATGTGCAAAATATTATCCAGTTGAATAGAAATGTAAGTTTCAGTGACTCAAAAGGCTAGATTGAAAAAGTGCGACATATAAAATCATTGACTGCCATGAAATCCAGATTTGAAGATTTTCCACAGCTCGAGTTTGTAGAACTACTGAATAAAAAAAAATCGTGGAACATAAAGAATTTCCTCAGACGAAAATTTTCCAAACTAATAAAGCAGCATCCTGGTTATTTTAATTCAGACCAGCCTGAAAATGAGCTCTTCAATATTTATGCAGTTGATCAAAAGCATCTATCACCACAAAATGTACTGAAGCATTTGGTTATAAATGACTTATGAGTGTGAGGAGGCGACTAAGCTATTGCGTTTAGTTGTAACATATCCCTCTACAAGTAGTGAGAGATCAATGAGTAGATACACTCAAGAGAATTAAAACATACTTAAACTCAATGACCAATCACCGTTTGTGCAACGTAAGCATTTTAGCTGCAGAAAAAAAGCTGTTAGGAGAACTATCCTCTGCTGCCGCCTTTATTGAGAAAGTAACTGACACGTTCGCAACAAAGAAGAACCGACGGATGGATTTGGTGTGTAAGTAGTTGAGGTGAGTGTTATTGTTTTCAATATAACCATTATATTGTTATTTGTTGTTTTCATTGTCAATCTTAAACCTAATTTATATGCGCAATATTCGATAAAATGTGCAACTGCCCACCTCCATCTTTTATTTCCAGCAGTGGAGCGTTCCCATGTTTTTATTTCACGCTATGCCACTGGTTTTTACCAAGCCGCCATATTTAGACACTACACCTTTGAGAAGAGTACGCCTTGTGTGGGTCTGAAATATGTTATCTATACATTATCAACAGAACGATTCTGTATTATTTGTTGGATTTTAAATTTACAACTCGGAGACCGTTTATAAGCTTGGATAAAGGCAATTTGCAGTCAAAATTGGCAACTTATCAGGTTTATCATTCACCCATTTAGCAGCTATCGCGAGAAATAATTACTATCAAATTATGTGCTTATAATACCAGACTTATGAGAAAGGGGGCGTGTTCCTCGGACTCGGAATGCAGTGGTAATTATCGTAATATACCTCGACCGAAATTCTTCATTGATATCAACATTCTACTAAAGCTTTAAACCAATGCTGTAAAATATGGTACTGCCTTTTGTTATATTAGCAGTAGTTTTCGACCAAGAACAAAATTAAGTTATGACCTTGCCGCGATGTTTACTGCAATAATACCAATTTATCAATAATGATGGGCCAAAAAATGTGATCGCATTAAATATTCCTTCAACTAGAGATCTCTCCCGTTCTGTTGTCCTTTGTTCTGTACTTCAAAAACTTGGAAAAACGATTAATTTGACAAATGTTGCGTGTGGTGTACATTTTATGTGAAGTAGTACAAGATGTCAGCTGCGCAGAAAACTTCAGTAAAAGGCTTGCATTTCCCCTCTATGGTGAAGCCCATATGGGCTGGCGACTGCTTGGCGAAATTTGGGGGGGGGGGGATGATGAACTACGAGTATCGTATAGGGGCCACCTCTGCCACGCGCTTCCACGCCGGGGTCTGACATACAATAGCTTAGTGCTCAGTGTAGAATTCCCTCCGCTAAGTAGTCCAGGCCAGACCAGGACTAATCTGGTTGTTATTAGAAGGCTTTCAAATTTAGTTCTCTCTGCTGCAGAAAATAAAAACGTATAACGAATTTCCATTTGAGTAAAGAATAAATATGAAAAAATTGAAACCAATAACGTGGAAAATGTCGGACATAGTTTACAAAATGGCGTGTTATTTATGGACACTCTTTAACTACTGTGGTTCTCAGTGTCCCATTCTATATTGGGTGTGAAAGGCCGCTTATTTTTCTTTTACGTACCGTAAATCTAAGACACGGGACCAACGGCTTTACTTCCCTTCCGAAGGAAGCCATGCTAAGGATTTTTACACCCGAAAAAAATCCATCGTCCTCCGCCAGGTTTGAACCCGCGACCTTGTGCATATGAAGTTAGCAGGTAACCATTATACAACGGAGGACGATACATAGTTTACAGAAATAGCTTATATTTCACATATAATGTGTATTTTGAGGATATCTCCAAACGTTTGTGTGGTAAGTTTTGTCTATTTTTTACGGTTTACTTCTTATTCAAAAATCATCAAGAATGAAGCTATAACCAAAAAATGCAAGATAATATTTTAAACATATTTTAATCAAAATCGTTAAGAACTATTTTTGAGAAAATAAGAAACTTCGAAAAGTATTCCATGTAAACGGAAGTTCAAGGTATCGCATCCTTGAGAGGTGCACAACTTAAATATGAAGTTTAGTCTTTAACGGACTTTGATTTTTATGGTGTTTAACGCCCATTTTTACTTCTATGGCACTTCAGACGATGACACTGATGATGCATGGAAAATATGGAGCACCGGTAGAATGCAATGACGGGGAAAACCGGAGAACCCGGAGAAAATCCGCTCCATACAGTCACTTGGGATCGAACCCGCGCTTTTTGTTTATGTGTATGTTTCTGTCTGTGCCAGTTTATTCATACACACGAACTTGTTTCTAAAGAACTCGAAAAAACATGCAATTCCAATGAAAGCACTATGACGAATTTGTGGTTAGAATATAATACCTTGTAAGTACGCGGTGGAGAAAGTAAAAATATCATACCTTATTTTGAAGTGAAACGCAAAAATAACTTGGAAATAATTATATACCTCTGCTTTAACATCTAAAACGCCAGTACGAACATATAATTTTCGGAGACAGCAAATAAGCATGTAATTGCGATATACCTACTCGTTTTCATTGTGATTGTACAGGATGCGTTCAAATAGGCACCTAGTGTCCGTATCGAAACGTAACCCAGCTCACTTGACGTCACTTTCTTCCTTCACAGCTAACATTAAAGCGAAAACAATCTCACGTATTCCAGTCATATGACTTTCTCTACATGCTGTAACAAATTATTATTATTATTATTATTATTATTATTATTAAAAGACACACTCTGTCTATTTTATGATAACCGAGATAAACATTAGCAGAAATTGTCTTAATTATTGTTTCCTTGCAAGTAGAAGGTAAATAAGGGAATAAACTAGACTAAAGCGACAGTCAAATCTTTTAAAAACTGGTTGCCACGTGGATGAAATACATTTCTATGCTGGGCCAGGAGTTTAACAACTTTCCTTCTGATAAAAGTTTCAAGTATTTTGAATCTGAAACAAATAAGGGATATCTCATAAATCGCCAATTTCAAAACCTATATGACAAATTGTGTGTTTTCAATGTGATCTAAAATTTTTGTGTAGTACGGTTTTGTCTATTTCTTACTGTTTAGCAGTTATGCAAAATTCATTCAAAATAAAGAGGTCTTCAGAGCCTATTTCCAGAAAATTCATGATATACATTTTGTCAGGTAAATATCCTTAATATACTGAATTTTAATCAAAATCGTTAGAGCCATTTTCGAGAAATTCAAAATTTTCTAAAAAAAGTTCCATGTAAAGGGTAGTTTGGGGTGGGAGGGACATTTTTCTCAAAATCTTCGTGTCGCATCCCTGGAAGATACTAAAATTAAATACCAACTTTGGTATTTTACCGACTTTTCGGTTTTGAGCTATCGTGTTCACACACACACACACACACACACACACACACACACACACACACACACACACACACACACACACACACACGGACCTTTTTCTGAAAATGTTTTTTTTTTTTTTTTTTTTTGATACAGAGGACTTTAAAATATATATTTCAGGTGAAATCTGGCTATCGAATTTTTGGGCGGAGTGCAATACCTTCTCTATACACTATGTACATAGTACGTATAGAGAAAGTAAAAAGCATATTCTTCCGTCTAGTTTATGATAATCGAGATAAACATTAGCAGAAATTGTCTTAATTACTTACTTCCTTGTAATTAGAAGGTAAATAAAGTTAGTATAAAACGATAGTCAATTCTTTTAAAAACCGGTTGCTTTATGGTCAGGAGTTTACCACTTTCCGTATGATAAAAGTTTTTAAGTATTTTGAATCTCAAACAAATAACAAGGATTATCTCAGAAATGGTAAATTTCACGAGAAAAAAAAAAAAAACTATAGGACTTAATTGTGTGTTTTCAATGCGATCTACAATTTTTGTGTAGCACGTTTTTGTCCATTTCTTACGGTTTTCCATTTATGCAAAATACATTCACAATAAAGAGGGCTTCAGAGGCTATTTCCAGAGAATTAAAGATATATACATTTTATTTGTCATGTACATAAATATCTTTAATATACGGTATTTTAATCAAAATCGTTAGATCCGTTTTTGAGAAAATTAAAATTTTCGAAATTTTTTCCATGTAAAGAGTAATTTGGGGTGGGGGGATTTTTCTCAAAATCTTCGTGTCGCATCCCTGGTAGATAGTAAACTTAAATACCAAATTTGGTATTTTACCGACTTTTCGTTTTTGAGTTATTGTGCATACACACACACACACACACACACACACACACACACACACACACACACACACAGACCTTGTTCTAAAATTACTTTTTTATTTAGGACCCTAAAATCTGTATTTCCAGAGAAATCGCGGTATCGAAATTTTGGGTGGAATGCAATAGCTTCTCTGTACACTATGTACATAGCACAGGTAGAACAGTATCGTGCCGGGCTGCAGAGCGAAAACGTCAGCGAGCTTGTCATTACTGCAATAACAGTTGCTCTTTGTTCCCGAGTTTCTTTTAAGAATGTATGAAAAAATCTGATGTGTTCTACTCATGATTTTCTCTACATCTCGACAAATTATTGTTATAAAGCTTATTTTTGTATTTACTTCATGCTAATCAAGAAAAAGTTAGCAGAAAGGGATTTATTACTTGCTTCCTTGTAAGCAGAAGGGAAATTGGAGAGTAACATTGATTAAAGTGATAGTAAAATCTTTTAGAAGCTGGTTGCTATGTGATTGAAATACCTTTGTTTGTATGGACAGGAGTAGACATATTCCCGTATGTGAAAAGTATGTGTTTTACAGTAGCGAATTCTTCTATACACCTCATACACCGCCGGTGTACTAAATTTGAGAGGGTTCAAAACGACTCTCAATAAACATGCAAAATAATTAGAATTTTTGTATGTCACTTTAACTAATTCCGAAATAATCGCAAGTTAAATTGTGCGCGCACATCTATCTCACCGCACGTTAAAATGATAATCATGCTCCCAACATTCTCCACTAGCTAGGCAAGAAAATGGTGTGTGGGCGCATCTACTCCATCGCAAGTTGAAGCGACGGACACGCACTCTCAATTCTCCACTAGAGAGGCGAGGGGAAAGCTTAGTTGCCAGCCGTTAGGTGTCCAACTGCACCGCCAAATTTTGTGATTGACAATCGTTTTTAGTCTGTATTAGTGTTGTTTTGCTTGTAAGTTTTTGTAAAAACGACCGATGTAAGTGTTACTGAAGGTAGTGGTTCCTGTGACTGTGTAGTAGAACATGTGCTAAGGACTGGATTTCGGAATTTTGAATTTTCTGAAAAACTTGAGATAAAAAACAATGGCAGGCCCACTCCGAACTACCACGTCTGATTGCAAAATGTCAAGACAGAAAACGAGAGTATAACAGACATTTCTCATTACCAATTATTCTAGGCACAAATGGTTAACTGGTTGCCCCAAATTAAACTCTATTGTTGACCATATCTTACTTTTAGTAACGACAAAAGCAGTACCATATGCTCTCAAGAAGGATTCAACAATATAGTTTTTCTAACTGGTTCATTAAGTGTCGCCATCCGTGGTGTAATGGTTACCATGCTAACTTCATATACTCAAGGTCGCGGGTTCAAAACCGGCGGAGGACAATGATTTTTTCGGGTGTAAAAATCCTTAGCATGACTTCCTTCGGAAGGTAAGTAAAGCCGTTGGTCCCGTGTCGTAGATTTACGGCACGTAAAAGAACCTCAAGCCTGATAGAGAGGTCTCTGAGCAAAATTAAGCGGTCTTTCACGCCAAATTTAGAAAGGGACGCTGAGAACCACAGCAGTTAAGGAGCGTCCATAAATAACACGCAATTTCCATTTTTTCCATTAATTAAGCATGAAAAAACAAACAAACAAAATCACATATTTTGTGCATTCACTCTCTCTAATTTTGGCAATAGGCAAATAGACTTGCAGCTAAATACTCAGAAATCATTACAAATTTCAAAGCATAATGAAATGATAAAAAGAACAGAAATATTGAATAGACTCATTGATGTTCTTTGTCACTTAGGGAAGCAGGGATTAGATTTTAGAGGACACGACGAGTCAGGAAGTTTCTTTAATACAGGTAATTACGTAGAAACATTGGATTTACTCAATACGTATGATCAACTTTCAAATGATCATTTAAAAAACAATATAGTTTTCCAGGACCCTTCGTCATCCGTTCAGAATGATTTAATCGAAGCCGTTGGGGTGTTTTGGTTAACTGTGTAACAAAAGAACTATCATTTTGTGGCTATTCTTGACGAGTGTTCAGACATAGTGAACAAATCCCAACTCTCTACCATTTTACGCTATATGGACAAATCGGGGGAAGTTCAAGAAAGGTTCATGGACTTCACAGACGTCAATGCAGACAGATGTGCTTAGGCACTTTACAACCATATACTTACAACAGTTAAAGAATTTAATATTTGTAAGAAACGTGTTGCTCAGACATGTGATGCGACCGTAATGTCTGGTCAATTAAGTGGTTCAAAGTAAAAGGCACTATTTGTTTTTATTTTGAATTTGGTACTGCAACAGGCAGCTATGTGTAGTGCAGAATTGTTCAAACTCTATCAGAGCTCCCTAATTTATTTTCTCATTCCACTAAAAGAACGGAAACTTTGTATGGTTTTATGAATAAAAAGCTACCAAAAGCGGCTCCAACGCGCTGGAACTTCAATTCATTCCTTGTCAACACTGTACAAGAGCAACGAGATAGCCTGATTTTATTCTTTGAATTCCTGACAGAACCAGAAAATGTTGATTGGGAACCTGATACATTGGTTAAAGCATAGGCTTTTCTTTAGTTTTTGACTCTGTTGGATACTGTCTTCCTCCTCAAAACATTTTCGGAAATATTTACTCATACCGACATTCTCTTCAACATATTACAAGACAAGTCTATAAATATTGCATATTTTCATTCAAAAGTAATCTAGGCTAAAAACACTTTAGAAGAGCGAAGAAGAGAAGCATTTCTACTGAAGTGATAAATGAACATGCACAAAAGAAAAGGAAGAACAATGAACTAAGTAAAGTTACTGAAGTTGTGTCCAGGAGGGTATTCAACGAACTTTTAGATAATGAGCTCTATTAAATACAAAATAGGTTTTCCGACTAAGAAAGTCCATTTCTTTGCTCTCCTTGATTCCTCAAAATTAAAAAATTACAAAACGTCTTTTGCTGATCACCATTGCTCAAAATTGTTGGACACCTATGGCTCAAATTTTGATTCGGTAAGTCTGAATAATGAACATTGTTCTGTGCTCTTTTGGAAATAAAGATTTTGAAGGAAAGTCAGTTGGTGAAATAGTGAAAATTATGAACGAAAGCGATCTGGTGTGGGCTATGCCTGAAGTTTAGCTTGTCTAATTCTAACAGTACCAGCAACTACAGCTCCTGTTGAACGGCCATTTTCCACTTTAAATCGAGTGAAATCTCACTGTAGGTCTACAATGGGCCAAGAAAGATTATCCTCTCTATCGATGATGTCCATAGAAAAACAGCTACTTTGTACGCTTCGTAAGGTTGTTCATGTAAATTTCACGCAAGCTGTTAAGGAACTATTTCTGAAGACTCCAGACTCCAGTAAACCGGTAAGTACTATTACTAAGATAAACAATAATTTACGTACACACGTGTCTCTCGCATTACGCAAGCAATTGGTTCTCGTAAATTATCAAATAACACAAAAAACGCATAAAGTGAATGTGATAATGATATGAGCTATTTCAAGGTAAACATGAAAAAAATAAAAATAGTTTTAAACAGATGCATCTATTCATGTCATTTTTACAGTGTTAAATTAGCATTTTAAATCGCTTTAAGCGAAAACGCGTACAATGAGATCGCGCATAACGAGGGATGTCTATATTTTATAGACTAAGAAAAACGATGATAAAAGGAGCGGTGTACCTAAATTACTGAACACGAATCGCCACTGGTATTTTAAAGCTGAAAACAATAACAAGGGATTTCAAAAACGGCGAAGTCCACGAAAAAAATGTATATAACATAAATTGTGTGTTTCAACGAGTTCTACATATTTTGTGTAGCAAGTTTTTTTCTTCTATCCCTTACGATTTACTAGTTATGCAAAATTCAGCAAAAGTTGCTATTTTCAGCGGCTATTTCCAGAAAATTCAAGATATGCATCTTATTTTTCGGGTAAATCTCTTTAATATACGCTGTTTTAATCAAAATTGTAACAGCCATTTTTGAGAAAATCAACATTTTCGAAACGTTTTCCATGTAAAGGGTACTTTGGGGTCGAAGGATTTTCCTCAAAAGTCTTTGTGTCGCTTTCTTGAAATATACTTGTTTTATATACCAAGTTTGACATCTTAGCGAGTTTTCGTTTTTAAATTATCGTGTTCACAGGCATACGGACCTTTTTCTAAAAATGTTATTTTTATACAGGGGACTGGGGACTCTAAAACGTCTACTTCCGGTGAAACCTCGGTATCGAATTTTTGGGTGCAATACAATACCTTCTCTATACACTATGTACATTGTACTTGTACAGAAAATAAAAATCACAAAACTTATTATACTGATTTCAAACACGCCAAAATGATTAGATAATGTATAATTTTACCAGGCACTTTTCAGTAGAATTTAGGATTCTGCCTTACTCTAGCAATTCTAATACTGAAAGGAAGCCTTATATGTAAATTAAATGGACTGCATTCCTCTTCATGTACCTTTTCTAGCAAAGGTTTCGCGACACGTCTTTTAGAACCTTGGTTACAGCGGACGCAGAATGTGATCGTAACCTTAGCTGGGACTACTTTACTCGGAGCTTGCGATATGATATCTTTTCGACTGCTGACTCACAGTCGCAGTGAGCAAAAAACATTGTACAATCTGCATCGCGAGTTTTCCGCATCTATTTGAATTTTCAACAGAGTGGTAAATAATGTTTATTTTATCTTTGTGACATTACTAACAATGACAGCTACGTTTTAAAAGTTAAGTGGCAAGGTATTACGTAGAGCAGATACTTTCAAATGCCCTCGACTTCATGAAACAAGCGACAGAGATGAAGAAAGAAAATGTATGTTCACCCGAATTCTCCTAAAACCTGATTCTTGGAAGTATATAGACACTATTACATTGTTTATTATCGTAATATCCCACGTGATGTTTGCTTTTTACTGTTTCCACCATATGTTATACCAGTAAACAGAATATCATATTCAAGAGGTCGCTAGTTCCGATCTTGTTTAGGGTGATTTACTCGGATAAGGTTTTTTCGAGGTTTTGCCTTGTGCTGAGGAGACGAATGTCGAGTAACTTTGTCGCCCTTCGTGGTGTAATGCTAACTTCATATACCCAAAGTGGCGGGTTCAAACCCGAAGGAGGATGGATTTTTCCGGCGTAAAAATCCTCTTCTCGGAAGAGAAGAAAAGTCGTTGGTCCCGTGTCGTAGATTTATGGCACGTAAAAGAATCTCAAGCCTGATAAAGAAGCCTCTGAGTAATATTAACCGATCTTTCACGCCCAGTATAGAATGAGACGCTGAGAACCACAGCAGCTAAAGGGCGATCATAAATAAAACTGCATTTCCATTTCCTTTCGAGTAACTTTAAGTTCCATGGGCCCCGAGAGCATTTCACCAATTTCATTCATCCTCCGACGTGACCAACCAGGTTAAGGACCAGAATGTGTGTGTGTGTAAATGATGTGTGCGACAGATAGCATGAGATGTTTTGTAACCAAGACAAACACAGTTCAAGTTTTGTAACGGAGGAAACTGATTCATAAACTTAAGCACATTATGCGATCTCCTTTATTCAACATTCTCTTACAATCGAATTTCCAAAAAGATGGAATTGTATAAAATCAATTAGAAAGAATTCTCATCCAGGATAATGGGGCAGAAAGTAGCAGTAGCAGTATCTATCAAGAATGGAGCACGGAGATTTTCAAGAAAATCTCCCCACCCCCAACTACCCTTTATATGGAAAAGTTTTTCGATTTTTTTTTCAAAAACGGCACTAACAATTTTGATTAAAATACTTTATGTATACTATATTTTTATGACAAACGAAATGTATATCTTGAATTTTTGGGAATAGCTTCTAAAGATCTCTTCATCCTGGATGACTTTTATGTAACTGGCAAACCGTAAGAGAATATAAAAAAATGTAGATCTCATTAAGAAACACTATTTATTTACTATACTTCCGTTTTCTTTCTCGTTTGTTTACTCCTGGCAAGCAAAGAGATGGAATTTCAATTGTTTCACATAGCGACCGGCTTTTAAAAGATGAGACTATCGCTTTACCCCGTGCATTTTCTTATTTCCTTCTCCTTATAAGGAAGCTAGTAAAAAAGCTAATTCTGCTTATGTTTATCTTGATTAGCTGGGTGTGGATAACAGATTAATGTTGACAATAAAAGCTTTGTTTACCGAACTGCTAGAGGACATCACGTGAATGGGACACACTAGATTTTTTCCCTTCTACTTTCAAGGAACCAAATAACAAGGACAATTTCTGCTAATGTTTATCTAGATTATCACGAAGCAAATAGAAAAATCTGATGTGATCCATTCACATGACTTTCTCTACATCTCTGCAATAAATTATTTTTAAAAAGCTTATGCTTCTATTTAATTCATGCTAATCGAGAAAAAATTAGCAGAAATAGTCTTATTACTTGCTTCCTTGTAAGTAGAAGCGAAACAAGGGAGGTTAAAGTTATAGTCAAAAGCTGGTTCCTATGTGACTGAAGTTGCTTTGTTTGTATGTATGGACATGAGTTCACAAAGTCCTGTATGAGAAAGTAGAAGTTTTTGTAGCTGATACCAAAAACAATGAATATCTCAAAAACAATCAACTCCAAGAGAAAAATGTATATAACATAAATTGTGTGTTTTAAAATGCTCTACATTTGTTGTGTGGTAAGTTTTTGTCCATCTCTTACGGTTTAGCAGTTATGGAAAATTCCGTAAAATTGACCAAGAATAAAGTAGTCTTCAGAGGCTATTTCCAGAAAATTCAGGATATACATTTTATTTGTCAGCTAAATATCTTTAACATACCATATTTTAATTAAAATCGTTAGAGCCATTTTTTAGAAAATCAACATTTTCGAAAAAAGTTCCATGTAAAGGGTAGTTTGGAGTGGGGGGATTTTTCTCAAAATTTTCGTGTCGCATCCGTGGAAGATACTAAACTTAAATACCAAGTTTGGTATTTAACCGACTTTTCGTTTTTGGGTTATCGTGTTCACAGACACACACACACACACACACGGGCCTTTTTCTGAAGATACTTTTTATTTTGGTGGAGTGCAATACCTTCTCTATACACTATGTACATAGCACGTATAGAGAAAGTAAAAATAAGCTTTTTAACAATAATTTGTTAGAGATGTAGAGAGAGTTATGTGATTGGAACAAAGATTTTTTTTTTTACTTTCTCTAACCGTATCACACCTGGCAGTTCTTCGTCGTCGTTCACTATACAAAAGTATTGAATAAATTAGAGCGCACTATTTTCACACATTTACGATTCAGTTTGCTCAATTTTGATCAATTTTCATAGACGGGTATCCTTAACGGACTTTTCCTTTTTGAGCCATGCCGCCCACAGACAAGCGGAGATTTTTCTTAAAATGCTTTTTTGGATTCAAGGGGTCTCAAAACATATATTTCCGGTGAAATCGCGCTACCGAATTTTTGGGTGCAATACAATACCTTCTTATACACTCTGTACATAGTACGTGTAGAGAAAGTAAAAAAAAAAAAACTGATTTGTTCCATTCACGTGACTGTCTCTACATCTCTGTAACAAATTATTGTTAAAAACCTTATTTTTCTATCTATTTCATTATAATCAAGGTAAACAATAACAGAAATTGTCCTTATTATTTGGCTCCTTGAAAGTTGAAGGGAAAAATCTAATTTGTTCCATTCTAATTTGTCCTCTAGCAGTTCGGTAAACAAAGCTTCTATTGACAATATTAATCTGTTATCTACACCCAGCTAATCAAGATAAACATAAGCAGAATTAGCCTTATTACTAGCTTCCTTATAAGTAGAAGGAAATAAGAAAATACAAAGAGGTAAAGCGATAGTCTCGTCTTTTAAAAGTCGGTCGCTATGTGAAACAATTGAAATTCCATGTGATCTACATTTTTGTGTAGTGCGTTTTTGGATATCTCTTACGGTTTACTAGTTATATAAAAGTCATCCAGGATGAAGAGATCTTTAGAAGCTATTCCCAAAAATTCAAGATATGCATTTCGTTTGGCATAAAAATATATTATACATAAAGTATTTTAATCAAAATGGTTAGAGCCATTTTGAAAAAAAAAATCGAAAAAATGTTCCATATAAAGGGTAGTTGGGGGTGGGGAGATTTTCTTGAAAATCATCTTGCTCCATCCTTGATAGATACTGAACTTAAATATCAAATTTGGTATTTAACCAACTTTTCGTTTTTGAGCTATGCTTCCCAAAAGCATACACACATACACAGGGACATTTTTTTTAAAAATGCATTTTTTTTTTGATTCAGGGGGTCCCAAAACGCATTTCCGGTGAAATCTGGGTATCGAATTTTGGATGGAATACAATACCTTCTCTACACACTATGTACATAGTACGTATAGAGAAAGTAAAAGACATAAATGCTGTATAACTCGCACACGTAGAATGAAGTGTTCAGAGTTCGCTAACCCGCACTGGTCACTGTTACCTGAGGCACCAGCACAGAGATTAGAACGGGATAAATTAGGGTTGTCAACTTTAGATCTCTGGGGGAGTACTTACGAAAAAGGCGGTTCCGGGTTCCCCGCATGGCTTGTGGGCACCCCCGGTAACAACGGCTTTAAACCAGCCAACAGCGTCATAGCTGAACAAAGCACTCCCCCCCTCCCATAGGGAGAGGTCTATCAAAATTCACCATCATATTTAAAAAAAAATAAATAGATAAATAAACACCAGCGGAGCAGAGGAAAGGATGCTGCTCCTGAAAATGCAACCGCTCGAGGAGCCTACCAGCGCTACCTCCTTAACACCAACACTCGAAACCTCAAACAAAACCTTAACCATCACCTCATTCCTGTGGTTAAACCCTTACCAGGGTAGGTACACAACAACAACACCACCCAGGCTCACCACGAGCCTACCAGACACGCACGCACACCTGGAGCAAAACCAAACAACTCAGACATTATTTTTTATTATTATTATTATTATTATTATTATTATTATTATTATTATTATTATTATTATTATTATTTATTTATTTATAACAAATGTCATCAGCGACCATAATATTCTTACAAGATCAATGCTTATACGACATTTAATACAAATATATTACAATTGCGGTCATAAACTTAACTATTTGAACTTTGGTAACAGTAAAACATAGTACATCTAAGTTGGTAAACACTTATAATGGTATCAAACTGTGGTTATAACAATTAAATTATATAAAAGACAGCATTTGTGATATTTCCGTTAACTTGATATCCTTCGGTGGTGTTAAAATGGAATACAGATTACTCTTGAGGTTTAAGTTCCTTATGTCGTTCAGTAAAGCACTCGAGGATAAGGTGAGATGTTGATAAGACTTCTCGGGCTGAACATTTTGGGCAAGGATCTTTGTTCAGATAACATGGCTGAGGTTGAAGTGGCCGATGCGTAACCTGGCGAGTAGGGCTTTTTGTTTTCTTCGGAATTTAAAGTGTGATATTGCCAGTTCTGTAATAGACTTTCTAACCAGTTGCAGTTTTGAGGGCGTAGATTTCCACCGTTTGTCCCAGTGGTCCACGATATGGCTTTTCAACATTTGTTAACATCCTGAAGTGTACCACTTAATCCAGCTTCAATTTGTTGCGACTCGTGGCATATTTAGCTGCCACATCTGCCTTTTCATTTCGGTAATGTCTTTATGTGATGGAAGCCAAACCAATAAATTTGGTAGCCGTTACTGTAGTGATAATATAACCGTTCTTGTATACTTTGAATGAGTGGATTCTTGGAGAATCTGTTAGCAACAGCAGGAAGTGTTGACATGGAGTCAGAGATCACAAGTGGTGGTTTGTGGTGTCTTTCGGTGCTTATTATTAATACATACATTATAGCTGCTACAACAAGCGTGTATCTTTTTAACACGATACTTACTTTTAATACTGCGAATCCAGCCATTTCTGCGAAACTCTACTTTCTTTGTTAGTTACACTTATTTTCTGACTTGTTCCTTGCCGCTGTCGGACTTGACATATTTATGGGAAGTTAAAATTTACAAATAGTTCGGCAATAACCATTTCCACTTTCAGTCTGTTTCTTTTATTGCTCCAAATACGTATTTGGCGTCACACTGCAAATCAGCTCTACAGACGCATTGAACGGTGGTACTGATAGCACATGTTGAACAACTTTCAGCAAATTATATGCTTTGCATTTCTTGAAAAAAATTAAAAAAATTGATGTGTTGCACTCACATGACTTTCTCTACGACTCTGCAATAAATTATGTTAAAAAGCTTATGCTTCTATTTACTTCATGCTAATCGAGAAAAAATTAGCAGAAATAGTCTTACTACTTGCTTCCTTGTAAGTAGAAGCGAAATAAGGGAGTACCATAGGTTAAAGTGATGGTCAAAAGCTGGTTGCTATGTGACTGAAGTTCCTGTTTGTATGGACACGAGTTCACAAAGTCCTGTATGAGAAAAGTATGTTTTTTATAGCTGAAACCAAAAACAAGGAATATCTCAAAAACAACCAACTCCACGAAAAAAATGTATATAACATAAATTGTGTGTTTTATAGTGCTCTACATTTGTTGTGTGGTAAGCTTTTGTCCATCTCTTACGGTTTAGCAGTTATGGAAAATTCCGTAAAACTGACCCAGAATAAAGTAATCTTCAGAGGCTATTCCCAGAATATTCAGGATATAAATGTTATTTTTCAGCTAAATATCTTTAATGTACGATATTTTAATCGAAATCCTTAGCCATTTTTTAGAAAATCAAAATTTTCGAAAAAAGTTCCATGTAAAGGGTAGTTTGGAGTGGGGGAACTTTTCTCAAAAATCTTCGTGTGGCATCCCTGGAAGATGCTAAACTTAAATACCAAGTTGGGTATTTTACCGACGTTTCGTTATTGAGTTATGCTGTTCAGAAACACACACACGCACCTTTTTCTGAAAATACTTTTTTTTTTTGGATACAGGGGACCCTAAAACATATATTTCCGGTGAAATATCGGTATCGATTTTTTGGTGGAGTGCAATAACTTCCCTATACACTGTGTACATAGTGCATATAGAGAAAGTAAAAATGTGATTTGTTCCATTCACATGACTTTCTCTATATCTCTGCAATACATTATTTTTAAAAAGTTTATGCTTTTATTTACTTCCTGCTGATTGAGAAAAAATTAGCACAAATAGTCTTATTTCTTGCTTCCTTGTAAGTAGAAGCGAAATAAGGGACAACCGTAGGTTAAAGTGATAGTCAAAAGCTGGTTGCTATGTGACTGAAGTTCCTTTGTTTGTATGGACACGAGTTCACAAAGTCCTGTATGAGAGTAATATAAGTTTTATAGCTTAAACTAAAAACAAGGAATATCTCAAAAACAATCAACTCCACGAAAAAAAAAAAAAAAATGTATACAACATAAATTGTGGTTTTAATGTGCACTATATTTTTTGTGTGGTAAGTTTTGTCTCTCTCTTACAGTTTAGAGCTTACGCAAAATTCCGTAAAATTCACTCAGAATAAAGTAGTCTTCAGAGGCTATTCTCAGAAAATTCAAAATATATATTTTATTTGTCAGGTAAATATCTTTAATATACGAGATTTTAATCAAAATCGTTAGAGCCACTTTTTAGAAAATCAATATTTTTTAAAAAAGTTCCATGTAAAGGGTAGTTTGGAGTGGGAGGATTTTTCTCAAAATCTTCGTGTCGCATCCTTGGAAGATACTAAACTTAAATACGATGTTTGGTATTTTACCGACTTTTCGTTTTTGAGTTATCGTGTTCACAGACATACACACACACGGACCATTTTCCAATAATGCTTTTTTTAGATAAAGGGGACCTAAAACATATATTTCCGGTGAAATCTCGGTATCAATTTTTTGGAGTGCAATACCTTCTCTATACAATGTGTACATAGTAGGTATAGAGAAAGTAAAAATGAAGGTAGGTTAACTATGAGTTTAGCCTAATTTAAGGGGGTCCGAAAACCAGACTTTTGAATCCGTTGGGACGTTAGACCGGGCAGTTGATAACCCTACGTAAGTTTTAATTTCTCTATTACCTCTGTTAAGTAGGGGTAACACAAAAACGCTGGTTTTGCAATTACTTGTTATTAACTAATGAACGATACATATAAAACATGATGTAGAGTTTGATGTTATTCACCCTTACTCACCACAGTATAATTTGCATCACAACATAGCACAAATGAAAGTGGCAACCATTCTTGCAACAATGGCTACAGCGGACTGACTTGCATCTCTGTCCTTGACATCAATAGAACCAACTTTAGATTTAAATTATTTACAGTTTCATATCATAGTCGGCTAACCCTACCCGTAGGGGTCAGAAGCACGAAACCATAGAATGGAGAACCTGGAACGAGTGGTCGCCCCACAGCCAGGCATGATAAGGAAATGGATGATATGAAATCCAAGCGAAAATGGATAATAGAAAAGGTGAACAATTGGTGAAATGAGTAGCAGGGGAAGCTGGAAGACCCGGCTTCGTCCACCACAAATACCACATCTGGGAGCGACCCCGGGCCGCCGAACTGTCTTACCACTCAGCCACGCCGCTGCCTAAATTATTAGTACGTAGGTACGAGTTATGAGGGATGTTTAGCTTGGGCACTTTCGGAAACTCTTGTCGCATAAAAATTGGAACCCAAAATCTGATGTGTTCCATTCACATGACTTTCTCTACACCTCTGCAACAAATTATTGTTAAAAAGCTAATGCTTTTATTTACTTTTTATTACTTGCTTCCTTGTATGTAGAAGTGAAATAAGGGAGTACCATAGGTTAAAGTGATAGTCAAAAGCTGGTTGCTATGTGACTGAAGTTCCTTTGTTTGTTTGGACAGGAGTTGACAAATTCCTGTATGAGAAAAGTATACGTTTCTCAAAGCTTAAACTAAAACAAGGAATATCTCAAAAACGATCAACTCCACGAAAAATATCCGACGTGTTACACTCACATGACTTTCTCTAGCTACTCTACAAACTTCTTACAAAAGATAACTCTTCTTCCAACACCATGCTAATCGAGATAAACATTAGCAGAATTTTATTGCTTAGTTCCTTATAAGTAGAGTGGAACTAAGGGAATGCGCAAGGCCAAATTGATAGTCAAATGTTTTAAAAGCTGTCTATATGCGATTGTCATTGCAAATCGCTTCTTTGCTTGACCAGGAGTAGAACAAAAGAAACACACACACACACACTTCCGTCTGAGAAAAGTAGAAGTACCTCACAATTGAAAATATTAATAAGGAATACCTCGAAAACGGTAAGCTCCACGAAAAAAATGTATATGACATAACTTTTGTATTTTAACAAGATCACACTTTTTGTATAGTAAGTTTTTGTCTATCTCTTACGGTTTACTAGTTATGCCATATTAAGCAAAATCATTCAGAATAAACAGGTCTTTAGAAGCTATTCCCAGAAAATGTAGTATATACATTTTATTTATAATAGAAAAGGTATATACTATAGTGTATAGAGAAGGCATTTCATTCCACCCAAAAATTCGATACTGAGATTTCACCGGAAATATGTTTTTAGGGTCCCCTGTATCCAAAAAAAAAAAAGTATTTTCAGAAAAAGCTCCCTATGTGTGTGTGCGCGTGTGTCTCAGTTCACACGATAATCAAAAACGAAAAGTGGGTAAAATGCAAAACTTGGCATTTGAATTTAGTATCTTCCAGGGATACGACACGAAGATTTTGAGAAAAATTCTCCCACCCCAAATTACCCTTTACATGGAACATTTTTTTAAAAATTTTGATTTTTTCAAAAATGGCTCTTAACGATTTTTATTAAAATATCGTATATTAAAGATATTTACCTGACAAATAAAATGTATATCTTGAATTTTCTGGGAATAGCCTCTGAACACTACTTTATTCTGGATCATTTTTTCTGAATGTTGCACAATTATTAAACCGTAAGAGATGGACAAAAGCTTACCACACAAAAAATTTAGAGGACATTAAAACACCTATGTCATACACATTTTTTTCGTGGAATTAGTAGTTTTTTAGATATTCCTTGTTTTTGGTTTCACCTTTAAAAAACACACTTTTCTCATACAGGAATTTGTCAACTCCTGTCCATACAAACAAAGGAACTTCAGTCACATAGCAACCAGCTTTTGACTATCACTTTAACCCTTGGTACTCCCTTATTTTGCTTCTGCTTAGAAGGAAGAAAGTAGTAGGACTATTTCTGCTAATTTCTTCTCGATTACCAAGAAGTAAAGAGAACAGTAAACTTATGTGTACCATTCACATGACTTCCTCTACATCTCTGCCACTAATTATTCTTAAAAAGCTTATACTGCTATTTATTTCGTGCTAATCAGAAAAAAATCTGATGTGTTCCATTCACTTGACTTTAGAATACTTCTGTGTAACAAATTATTGTTAATAAGCTTATTCTTCTATTTATTTTAAGCTAATCGAGAAAAAAAAACACATTTTTTGTGAGGTAAGTTTTTGTCCATTTCTACGGTTTAGCAGTTATGCAAAATTCCTCCAGAATAAAGTAGTCTTCAGAGGCTATTCCCAGAAAACTCAAGATACACATATTATTTGTCAGGTAAATATCTTTAATATACGATATTTTAATCAAAATCGTTAGTCAGTTTTTGAGAAAATAAAAAATTTCGAAAAAAGTTCCATGTAAAGGGTAGTTGGGGTTGGGGGGATTTTCTTGCATATCTTCGCATCCTTGGAAGATACCAAACTTAAAATACCAAGTTTGGTATTTAACGGTCTTTTCGGTTTTGAGGTATGCTACCCATAGACACACACACACACACACACACACACACACATATATATGCATACACACACGGACCTTTTTCCAAAAATGCTTTTTTTTGGATTCAGCAGGACCCAACGGTGTATTTCCGGTGAAATTTCGGTATCAAATTTTGGGTGGAATACAATACCTTCTCTATACAGTATGTACATAGTACGTGTAGAAAAAGTAAAAATAGCAGAAATTATCTTATTACTTGCTTTCTTGTAAGTAAAGCGAAATAAGGGAGTACATAGGTTAAAGTGATAGTGAAAAGCTGATTGTTATGTGACTGAAGTTCCTTTGTTTGTATGGACACGAGTCCACAAGGTCCTGTATGAGTAAAGTATAAATTTTTCAAAGCAGGAACCATAAAGAAGGAATTTTTCAATAACGATGAACTCTACGAAAAAAATGTATGTAACACAAGTTATGTGTTTTAACGTGCTCTACATTTTTCGTGTTGTAAGTTTTTGTCCAACTCTTACGGTTTAGCAGTTATTCAAAATTCCGTAAAGTTCATCCAGAATAAAGTACTCTTCAGAGGCTATACCCAGAAAATTCAAGATATATACATTTTATTTGGCATGTAAATATCTTTAATATACAATATTTTAATCAGAATGATTAGAGCCATTTTAGAGAAAATCGACATTTTCGATTTTTTTCCATTTAAAGGAAAATTAGGTATTTTACGCACTTTTCATTTTTGAGTTATCGTGTTCACACAGACACACACACACACACACACACACACACATATATATATATAATACGTACAGGGGAAGTAAAATGTGTTCCAACTTTTCTTTGCACAGAGACACTTTTTTTTTTAATTTTTTCAAAATTATTTCATTAAAAATCATAACTCTCATTTTATTAAAGATAGTGTGTTCAAACTAGGCAGATACTAGCACACTAGTTTACTCTAGGTAAGAAAATATATTGTAGTGCTCTGACCTTTACTTTGTTAGTTACCGAGTGTAACTATAGAAACCGTAAATATCGGATTTTTTGGAGGGAAATATATTTTAGAAATGTGGATTCATCGAAATAAAATATCTAAAATGATGTAATATGATAAGAGAAAAATATCCTACATAATGTAATGCAGTCAAAGTTGAAAATTATAACAACTGAATATATTATGTTAACCGGTTGATACTTATCAAATAAATATTAAGGTTAAGCCAAACAATACTTTTTGTACTCTATGATTGATATAATCTAAATTATTGTGATAAATGCTGAACATATAGCACCTAAATTTCATTTATCTCCACCATGTACCTATAGAACACCCTGTTCTAAGTTTAAACAGAAAGACAACTCATTCTAATCGTTTCAGCGAAGTTTGAACCTTTGTTAGAGAGTATCTATCATACCAGAGAGTTGATGCGTGTCAGAGATAATAAACCAGGCCGTGAACTACATAGAGAAAATTGCTATAGCTAGTTCTAGGCTCTGAAGATGAATGGGGTTACCTTGTTTACTTTTCTCACCTCTCGTACGAAAATGTTAAATTAAACAAGGAACATTTTGCTGGCAAGAATTTCAGGTCAGTGAAAGGCGATGTAGACTAAAGGAGAATAAATTGTGGGAAGGTTAATGGGATTAGCACTATGAAACGTTAAATCCGCATGGCAGCATTTGTATCTGCTTTAGCGTAAAAACAAAATGCCTCTGGCACAGATTATACCGTGGTTTCAAACTCTTAAGACGTATTTTTTGAACAATTATATTTTATTGTCTCTGTCATAGATACAAATGTTTATACGAGAAGCTAAATTTTGGATTATTCATGATCGCAAACAATATTTTAAGGTTGTCAAGTTACCCTGTAGTAAACTCCTCACAATGTGATAAATATTGGTAGGCAAAAGGTTAACGACATGTGAGTCTATGAAGGTGGGGTATGAACCTCTGGGATTCCTGTAGGGGTTGCCATGGCTATACTCACAGAAGACTCCCTCCCTCTCTTTCACCAGATCATGGTTATTACAAGTAAAAACTTGTAATACACTAGGATGTATCTTTACTTTATTTATACTCGTCACAGCCATAGTATTACCTGTCTGAAGAATGAATGCATACGGCCATGAATGGACGCTTGCGTAAACACAAACAGATACGCGGTATTACGTCTTCATTCCCGGTGCGTGTTCTGTACAGCACGACAATACTGGAATGTGGCACTGGCGTCTCTGGACAGGTTCGAATGAAGTAAAAATGTAAACACCGCCGCGCGCAGTCGTACGCTCACAAAGTAGAAAAGTAATATTCATTAGTGATAAAGAAAACAGCAAGTTTAACCTGTTATGGATCGTTTAGTTTATTCCTGTTTACGTACGCTCTGCTCATGTTTTGATGATCAGACTGTACTGTACTGTACTATATTCCATATATTCTGACTGCTCTAAACTGTGCCATGCTACACTAGCGACCTCCACCTAACAACTGCATTCTTTCGTCAGACAAGTAGCGCTTCGCGATAGGCATTTGTGGTTATGAGCTATATGTGAACTGTTGTGTCGTTGCGATGCCTAACATTTGTCTGTTGGTGCCATTATGCTGAAGGCGCCTGATGCCATTTAAATCGGAAGCGTTGAACAAACGCTACCGAGATTTAGACTTCTTGCTTTTGCAAAATCACTTCTGTCATAATTTCCCTAACTTCTGCTTAATTTTGAGTTTGTATATGATCATGTGAAGTTTTTTCCTAATTATGGTTTGGTGTTAATCTAACTTCCTTTCGTAAGGAACATTATCGCTTTCTCTACTGGTACTATGTACCTAGTGTATAGAGAAAGTATTGTATCGCACCCAAAAATTCCATATCGAGATTTCACAGGAAATACATGTTTTGTAACCCCCTGAATAAAAAAAGCATTTTTAGAAAAAGGTCAGCGCGTGTATGTCTGTCTATGAACATCGTGTCAAAAACAAAGACCGATAAACATACGGTATTTTAATCAAAATCGTTAGCCATTTTTGAGAAAAGCAACATTTTCGAAAACTGTTCCTGTAAAGCGTAGTTGGAGGTGGGGGATTTTCTCAAACATCTTCGTATCGCATTCTTGGAGGATACTAAACTTAAATTCAAGTTTGGTATTTTCGTTTATGACTATGCTGTCCACACACACACACACACACACACACACACACACACACACACACACACACACACACACACACACACACACACACACACACACACACGCGTTTTCTAATTTCTTTTTTGTTTCAGGGGGAATCAAAACATATTTCCGGTGAAATCTCGCTATCGAATTTTGGGAACATTACAATACCTTCTCTATACTTTATGTACATAGTATGTGTAGAGAAAGTAAAACCAATTTGCGACAATCTGGTCCCACATCTTTCAGAGATACGTTTTTATTACACTGTTGGGTATTTCAATTTGAGAACAGAATATCGGCTCGTTTGTATCTTGTGACGCGAGAATCTACAATGCCTTATTTTAGACCCTCGGCCGGAGACCGCCTGCAAGCGCACGGGTGATCTATGCGGCTAGTGAAGCTAGTATCACTAGGCGACTGTAAATACTTGAATCTGGACTTACAAGTTAAAAAGATCTGATGTGTTCCATTCACATGTCTTTCTCTGCATCTCTGCAGCAAATTGCTGTTAAAAAACTTTTCCTTCTATTTACTTCATGCTAATCCAGAAAAATTAGCAGAAGTAGTCTTATTACTTGCTTCCTTGTAAGTAGAAGCGAAATAAAGGAGTACCATAGGCTAAAGTTAAGTCAAAAGCTGGTTGCTATGTGACTGAAGTTCCTTTGTTTATAAGGACAGGAGTGGACAAATTCCTGAATGACAAAAGTAAGTTTTTCAAAGCTGAAATCAATATCAATGAATATCTCAAAAACGATCAACTTCACGAAAAAAATGTATAATACATAAATTGTGTGTTTTAACGTGCTCTACATTTGTGTGGTAATTTTTTTCCATCTCTTACGGTTTAGCAGTAAGATTCATCCATAATAAAATAGTCTTCAGAAACTATTCCCAGAAAATTCAAGATATACATTTTGTCAGGTAAATATCTTTAATATTTGATATTTTAATCAAAATCGTTAGCCTTTTTTGAGAAAATCAAAATTTTCGAAAAAAGCTCCATGTAAAGTGTAGTTGGGGTGGGGGATTTTCTTGAAAATCTTCCTGTCGCATCCTTGGAAGATGTCAAACGGAATTTTCGTTTTTGAGCTATGCTGCCCCCCCCCATACACACTCACCACAGATAGACACTCACGGACATGTTTCTATAAATGCTTTTTTTGTATTCATGGGGTCCCAAAACATATATTTCCGGTGAAATCTCTGTATCGAATTTTGGGTGCATTACAATACCTTCTCTATACACTATGTACATAGTACGCGTAGAAAAAGTAAAAAATAAAAAACATTTTTGCAAAACCATTACACCAGCAGTGCACAATGACTGGCAACCGTTGAGGAGCAAAACTTGCCTCTTCCTGTCACTCCACAACCTCATTCTCACCCGCCATCCTGCAAACTCCACAATCCCCCAGAATAGGAACACGTCTAACACTCCTCGGGCTGCCCTCAGCCAGCCAACTGCTCATGTCTTGTACAAGTCATCAGTTTGCTCTGAAGACTAAGATGAGGTACATCCTGGAAACGGGGTCAATCCATGCACTAACCTGGTTAGAAGCCCGTCGTCAAGAAAGCTATAGCTCTTACAATCAGCTTTTTCTAACAATAGCTTCATGCAGAGTAAGTACAGAAAGTAATTTGAATGCATCGAATCAAACTTTTAATCCTATGGTATAATAACAAGCGAATCGGCTGACCCTTTACTTTTTAGTCCATTTCCTTCGATTAAGAAATTACCGACATTCTTAGATAGACTAAGCTCCAAAATGAAGCGGAACATCTGCTTAAGGGGCATAAGTTACTGCATAATAAAGCAACGTTCAAAAACATATCATTCATTTACTGACCGCAGATTCCAGCGGATGTATTTTTTTTCGATCTCAAGCGCCCACACGTGGGATACGTGGTGCACGAAGCGGTGTCTGGGCGGGTTTTCTCCGGGTCATCCAGCCACTCATTCCACCAATTGCTCTATTATCACCTTTCCAACCTTCAATTTCGCTTACATTTCATATCGACTACCTCATGCTCATGCCTGGCTACGGGCCAACTCCTCGTAACAGGTTCTTCTCCATTCTGAGATTTCGTGCCGTTGGCTCCCCAACAGGCTTCTGACCCCTAGACGTTGGCTTGTAAGTCCTAGGGATGTGTCAGTCCTAGTGTGTAAGTCGATTACCATTCAGTGTCGATACATACATAGCCACTCACGTGATTAAACACCCCCATAAAGTGGAACAATAATAGTTATGGTTCAGCATCAAAACCACTAAAATAAAATGGCGGTATTTTATATTTGGAGACTGAATAGGGTAATTTAAATTAAACACATGCATACATTGTCACATCCTGGCTGTGTGCACAGGATGTGGTAATACTGGGAATATATGTTTCATATGTTGGCAACATTGGCAACTTCATAAAAACCGTCAGAGTGGCATTTTTCTCTTTTTAATTATGGAAATAGCATGGAACAGGCTCCTCACGGACGCCAAACTTGGCCCCGTGCCATGAGGGAATATAAAGTAACAATATAGCTTTCATATGGATTAGAAGTGTTTGTTTTTAAATTAGTAGTTTAGTTAACCTATTCACGTCCATTTACTGGATTATGTAGTTTGTTTTCCCTGTTGTAGAAGATTGATTAGAGCTGCGTTCCCATATGCACGCCTAACTGTAGTGAAAAGTACATTTTACTTTCTCTACACGTACTATATACATTAGAGAAGCTATTGCACTCCACCAAAAAAATTCGATCGGAAATTTCACTGGAAATATATGTTTTAGGGTTCCCTAAATCCAAAAAAAAAGGATTTTCAGGAATAGATCCGTGTTTGTTTGTGTGTGTGTGTGTGTGTGTGTGTGTGTGAGTGTGTTTGTGTGTGCGCGTGTCCGTGAACACGATACGCAAAAACGAAAAGTCGGTAAAATACCAAACTTGGTATTTAAGTTTTGTATCTTCCAGGAATGCGACACGAAGATTTTGAGAAAATCCCCGCACTCCAAACTACCCTTTACATCCAACTTTTTTCGAAAATTTTTATTCTCTAACAAATGGCTAACGATTTTGATTAAAATATCATATACGAGGTACGTCCAGAAAGTAAGTTCCGTTTCAATCTATCTCCGCTGCAGCGCTGCGATCGCAGTTCCGCACATGCGCGGTAGACGCTCTGTATCAAGGAGAAGAAACGTGCGCCATTTTGCGATCGCTGTCAGCCACATATGCTTTGTTGTGCTTGCTTACAATGTCGGTGTTGATTGAAAATCCCGCCGCTTGTGAAATCAGATCTGTGCTTCGTTTTCTGAATGCTAGGAAAGTGAAACTAATTGAAATTTATCGGCAAATTTGCGAAGTTTACGGACAAAATGCGATGAGTGATTCAATGGTGAGAAGATGGGTCCGACAGTTCAATGAAGGACGTAGTGAAGTGCACGATGAAGAACGAAGTGGGCGTCCATCTTTGGCTACAGAAGAACTGGTTCACGCGATTGATGACAGATCTAGGAAAACAGCAGGTTTACAATTAGTGCTCTCGCTATGGAATTTCCCCAAAGCTCACGATCACTAATTCATGAAATTGTTACCGAAAAACTGAAATTTCGTCAACTTTGCTCACGTTGGGTACCAAAGATTCTTACTGAGCAACACAAAACAAAACGGATGGGTAGTGCACTTCAGTTTTTAACCCGTTATGATGAAGACGGCGAAAAATTTCTGACACAGATAGTCACAGGAGATGAGACTTGGGTTTCTTACGACGCCCCTGAAAGTAAGCGGCAATCAACGGAATGGAGGCATACTTGATCCCCAGCAAAGATTAAGCCGAAACAAATCTTGACACCTCGAAAAATGATGTACACAGTGTTCTGGGACTGGAAAGGCATCTTACTCATCGATTTCTTACCGCGTGGTCAAACAATCAAAGCAGATGTTTATCGCGAGACACTTAAGAAATTGCGCTGCGCAATACAGAATAAGCGCAGAGGATTGCTGTCAAAAGGTGTTGTTTTTCTTCACGACAACGCACGACCACACAGTGTAAATGTGACGAAAAACCTCCTACAGGGATTTGGTTGGGATGTGTTTTACCATCCTCCGTACAGCCCTGACCTCGCTCCTAGCGACTTTCATCTGTTCTTACATCTCAAGTCTTTCCTTGGCGGTCAACACTTCAACAATGACGAAGAGCTGAAAGAAAATGTTTCCAACTTTTTGAAGACACAGGCGGCAAACTTCTATGAAGACGGTATACAAAAACTTGTGCCACGCTATGACAAATGCCGGCAAAATTTCGGCAGTTATGTGGAAAAGCAGTTTAAGAGTTGTAGAATTTTGTGCAATAAATAATTATTCTGTATCCGTACACAATTTAATTTTATTACCAAACGGAGCTTACTTTCTGGACGTACCTCGTATTAAAGATATTTACCTGACAAAATGTATATTTTGAATTTTCTAGGAATAGCCTCTGAAGACTACTTTATTCTGAGTGAATTTTGCGGAATTTTGCGTAACTGCCAAACCGTAAGAAATGGACAAAACTTAGCACACAAAAAATGTAGAGCACATTAAAATACACAATTTATGTTGTATACATTATTTTCGTGGAGTTGATCGTTTGAGATATTCCTTGTTTTTGATTTCAGCTTCGAAAAACTTAACTTTTCTCATGAAGGAATTTGTCAACTCCTGTTCATACAAACAAAAGAACTTCAGTAATATAACAACTAGCTTTTGACTATCACTTTAACCTATGGTACTCCCTTATTTCTCTTCTACTTACAAGCAAGTAAGTAATAAGAATATTTCTTCCAATTTTTGTTGATTAGCATGAAATAAATAGAAGTATAAGCTTTCTAACAATAATTTGTTGCAGAGATGTAGAGAAAGTCATGTGATTGGAACATACAAGATTTTTTTCCGAACCCATCCTCTTATAACCAAGCGAGTTTCTCGAGTTTATAACATAGGAGGGATAATATAAAATGGATGCAATTCAGTAACAATAAAGATTATTAAACGTTTATTTCAATTTCAGCATCAACCATAACACCTACATATCAAATATTAATTCCAACAACTTGTACAATGTAAACGCCCAATTAATAATTAACACTTTCTTAAAATGTTAAAACCAAACGACAAGTTTTTTTTTTTGTTTTAACGATAAATGAGAAATGTGTTAAATTAAAAAACAACATTTAATTGATCTATACGCTTACCATGCCAACTTCATATTCCCAAGGTCGCGGGTTCAAACCAGGCGGAGAACGATAGATTTTTTCGATGGCTTCCTTCGGAAGGGAAGTAAAGTCGTAGATTTACGGCACGTAAAAGAACCTCAAGCCTGATAGAGAGGCCTCAGAGCAAAATTAAGCGGTCTTTCACGCCTAGTATAGAATGGGACGCTGAGAACCACAGCAGCTAAACAGCGTCCATAAATAAAACGCCATTCCATTTCATTTCTTCTATAGGCTTATTTATTTCACAAAATTAAGCAATTTTCATGTATTCTAGAATATAATTTTTAGCGATAAATTCTCTATTTACACAGAAAATGTGCATTTATTTCAAGTTAAAAAGTAACATTTTATTTTGAGTTTTCCACATTGTAGCAAAATTTGTTCCTTCTTTCTCTTAATGATGTTCAATCAACACATAGCGGCTATGTACTTATTTCTTACACGGCATTCAGTGCAGTTAATAATATGATAGCTATTATAAGGGTTTATACTACCGAACAGCAATGTGCTGCACACGAAAGCATGTGTGCAAACGCATCAGACACGAACAGTTCTTTCTCAATGAAAAAAAATGGTTTTTAGTTACTCTACAAACTTCTTACAGAAGATTCGTGTTCTTTTAACACCATGCTAATCGGGATAAACATTAGTAGAATGCTCTTATTACTTAGTTCCTTATAAGTAGAAGGGAAATAAAGGAATATGCTATGCTAAAGCGATAGTCATATGTTTTAAGATTTGTTGTTAAGCGATTGTCACTGCAAATTGCTTCTTTGCTTAGCCAGGAGCAGAACAAAAGAAAAACGGACACTTCCTGTCTGAGAAAAGTATAACTACTTTACTACTGAAAGCAATAACAAAGAATAACTCGGAAACGGTTGCCTCCACAACAAAAAAGTAATGTACATAAATTGTGTTTTAAGTAGATCATTTTTTGTGCAGTAACTTTATGTCTCATATTGTTGAGCAGTTAAGAAAAATTCGGCAAAATGAATCTAGAATAAAGAAGTATTCAAAGTCAATTCAAAATACACTTTTTATTTGGGATGTTACATCTTTAATATACAGCATTTTAATCAAAATCGTTAAGAGCCTTTATTGAAAAAATAAAAATTTTCGAAAATTGTTCCTTGTAAAGCTTCCTGAAAATCTTCGTGTCGCATCCTTGGAAGATGCTAAACCTAAATACCAAGTTTGGTATTTAGGGATATTTTAGTTTTTTAGCTATGCACTCCAAAGACACACACGGACCTTTTTCTACTAATTTTCAAGGGACCTCAAAACATATATTTCCGGTGAAATCTCGACATCGAATTTATGGGTGGAATACAATATATTCTCTATCCACTATGTACGTTGTATGTGCGCGCTAGAGAGATTAAAAATACTAAAAATATTGTTAAGAAAACCATTGTTTTGTAACATTTTTATGAATATAATTTTGGGCAAACTTTGATTTTTTGGGAGGTTGGAAGTTTAGTTCTTCCTGAAATAACGTAAACTTCTCAAACGGGGTGAAATTTTCTTCCACACATAAGGAAAAGGTGATTATGTATCATCCAAAGAGGTCCCGAAATGATGCAAAATATATGGCTTCACAATTCCATCTTGGTTGCGTATCTGTATCGTGTTGGGGCTGGATATATCCACGGCAATACTCGTTAATACTTTTATTGCCTCTGAGAGGGTGATGATATCCTGATGGAATTGTTGAATTTGATCAGTATATCATCCTGTCCACACATCTCGAAAGGTTTCAAATTGGTTTTCAGAGAGGCAGGATATTAGAGTGGTAGACTGGTCTCCCGGTTCACCAGATATGAACCCTAATGAAATGTGCGTTCCAATTTACCTGTAGCTGGACAAAGGACAAAATATGGCTTCTTGAAACCTGGGATCTTGTAGCTTCTTGTCCACAGTACTGCAGGTATTTAATTTTACCTGTGCCCCGAAGATTGAAGGCAATTAATTATACGGACTAAAGGTTCATACACCCGATATTAATAATGGGTTTTAGATTTAAACAACAATGGTTTATTTGTACATGTGTTTATTTATACATGTTTACTTTCTCTATACTGACTATGTATATAGTGTATAGAAAAAGTATTGCACTCCACCAAAAAATTCGATACCGAGATTTCACAGGAAATATATGATTTAGGGTCCCCTGTATCTAAAAAAAAAGCATTTTCAGAAAAAGGTCCGTATGTGTGTCCGTATCTCCGTGTGTCCGTGAACACGATAACTCAAAAACGAAAAGTCGGTAAAATACCAAACTTGGTATTTAAGCTCAGTATCTTCCAGGGATGCGACACGAAGCTTTTGAGAAAAATCGCCCCACTCCAAACTACCCTTTACATGTAACTTTTTTCAAAAATTTTGATTTTCTAAAAAATTGCTCTAACGATTTTGATAAAAGTATCGTACATTACAGATATTTACCTGACAAAATGTATATTTTGAATTTTCTGGGATTGCCCTCTGAAGACTACTTTATTCTGTGTCAATTTTACGGAATTTTACATGTATATAACATAAATTTTGTGCTCTAACGTACTCTACATTTTTTATGTGGTAAGTTTTTGTCCATCTCTTACGGTTTAGCAGTTAATCAAAATTCCGTAAAAATCATCCAGAATAAAGTATCCTTCAGAGGCTATTCCCAGAAAATTCAAGATATACATTTTATAAGATCTTAAGTATCTTAAATATACGATACTTTATTCAAAATCGTTATAGCCAGTTTTGAAAAACTCAGTTTTCGAAAAAAGTTCCATGTAAAGGGTAGTTTGGCTTGGGGGGATTTTTCTCAAAATCTTCGTGTCGTATCCCTGAATCATACTAAACTTAAATACCAAGTTTGGTATTTCACCGAATTTTCGCTCTTGAGATTTCGTGTTCACACACACAAAGAGCCTTTTTCTGAAAATACTTTTTTGGATACAGGGGACCCTAAAACGTATATTTCCGGTGAAATCTCGGTATTGAATTTTTGGGTGGAGTGCAATACCTTCTCTATACTATGTACATAGTGTGTATAGAGCAAGTAAACATGATACAACAGCGCGAGATTTAAATCTAGGAATTTATGAGTGGAAGCAAGGCCTTCTTAAAGTCTCGGCCTCCGTAGCGTTGTTCTGTGGCCTGTTTTCAGTAAGTACTCACAAGTTAAGCATGGCACTGTTAATCATAGACCATTGTAGATTACTTTCATGTGCATTGTGAACACACCTTTGACAAAGATACACGAAGCTCTTCGATCGAAACATGAAATCTGGGGATTTCTCATTTCTTGCGTCCACGGCTGTACATACCACCTAGGTTCTTTGGTTCTATTTTATAACTAGAGGCAAGGTTTTGTATTCATAATTATTTTAAACATTTGCATTATTAATCTTAAATTATTGTGTTTTATGTTGAAAAGTTTACCATAAATGCGTATTCATGTTTACTTTCTCTACACGTACTATGTACATAGTGTATAGAAAATATATAGTATTTCACCCAAAAATTCGACACTGATTTCACCGGAAATACACGTTTTAGGGTCCCCTGTATTAAAAAAATTGGAAAAAGGTCCGTGGGATGTGGGTGTGTGTGTCTGTGAACAAGACGACTCAAAAACGAAAAGTCGGTAAAATACCAAACTTGGTATTTAAGTTTGGTATCTTCCAGGGATGCGACACGAAGCTTTTGAGAAAACTCCCCCATCCCAAACTATCCTTTACATGGAAAAAAGCTAAAATTTTGATTTTCTCAAAAATGGCCAACAATTTTTATTAAATTACCGTATAATAAAGATATTTGCATGACAAATAAAATGTATATCTTGAATTTTCTGGGGATAGCCTCTAACGAGCTATATATTTTGGGTGAATTTTGCTGAATTTTGCATAATTTGTAAACCGCAAGAGATAAACAAAAACGTATTACACAAAAAAATACTCAATTTATGTCATACGTTTTTTTTCGTGGAATTGACCATTTCTGAGTATTCCTTGTTATTTGTTTGATTCAAAATACCTAAACGTTTCTCACACGAAATGTTGTAAACTTCTGGCCCTGAATAGAAACGGATTTCAACCAAATGTCAACCAGCTTTTAAAAGATTTGACTATCGTTTTAGCCTAGTGTATTTCCTTGTTTTGATTCCACTTGCAAGGAAGCAAGTAATCAAGACAATTTTTGCTAAGGTTTATATTTTCGATTATCATAAAGTAGACAGAAGAATATGCTATTTAACTATAATTTGTTACAGCGATGCAGAAAAAGTCATGAGAATGGAACACATCAGATTTTTTTAGAATTTCAAGTAGAATTAACTAGCATGACAAATGAAACTTAACACTTTCAAATTCAAATCTTTCGTTTCAAATCGATTATGAATATTGCATCATTTGAGATCAGTAGCCAAACATATTGAAAAGACTTTCAATAGAAAACGTTGCAAGACTCGCTTTTTGTTTTTAAAATCAAGAAGTTCTGTTACTAAATAAAAATGCTTTGTTATCGTTAACAACATGACTGAGCTTTCAACAATAGCACAAAGTAATTTGTAACAAAGAACCGTTGGTTTTTATTAGCCTTTGACATGCATTATGCCTCTTCCATTCATGTTTACTCTCTTTACAGTGTTTAGAGAATGTATTATGTTGCACCCAAAAATTGGATACCAAGATTTCACCGGAAATACATGTTTTGAGACCCCCTGAATAACAATTTTTTTTAGATGAATGTCCATTTGTGTGTGTGTGTATGTGGACAGCACAGCTCGAAAAGAAAAGACCGTTAAATACCAAACTTGGTATTTAGGTTTAGTATCTTCCAAGGATGGGACACGAAGATTTTCAAGAAAATTCACCCATCCACAACTACCGTTTACATGGAAAATTTTTCGAAATTTTTGATTTTCTCAAAAATGGCTCTAACGATTTTGATTAAAATATCGTATATTAAAGTTATTTGCATGACAAAATATATTCCTTGAATTTTTCTGGGAATAGTTTCTGAAGACTATTTTATTCTAGGTTTATTTTGCGGAATTTTGCATAACTGATAAACCGTAAGAGACAGACAAAACTTACTTAATAGAAAATGTAGAACTCGTTAAAACACACAATTTATGCTATATACATTTTTCTGTGGAGTTGATCGTTATTTGAGATTGCTTGTTATTGGTTTCAGCTTTAAAATACGCACTTTCTTTTCTCATACAGGAATTTGTCAACTCCTGTTCATACAAACAAAGGAACTTCAGTCACATAGCAACCAGCTTTTGACTATCACTTTAACATAGGGTACTCCCTTGTTTCTCTTCTACTTACAAGGAAGGAAGTAATGAGAGTATTTCTGCTAATTTTTACTTTCTCTACACGTAAGTAGTGTATAGTGTATAGAGAAGGTATTGCACTCCATCCAAAAATTCGATACCGAGATTTCATCGAGAAAAAGAGATTATGGGGTTCCCAGTATCCCAAAAAAAAAAAAAGTATTTTCAGAAAAAGGTCCCTGTCTGTGAACAAAATTAAAACAATTTCTGCTAATGTTTAATCTCGATTATCATAAAGTATACATAAGAATAAGCTTTTTAACACTAATTTATTACAGATGTAGAAAAAGTCATGTGATCGTAACACATCACATTTTTTCCTGGATTAGTATGAAGTAAGTAGAAGAATAAGCTTTGTAACAGTAATTTGTTCTAGAGATGTCACGTGAATGGAATACATTTTTGTTGTTGTTGTTGTTTTTTTTTTGTTACAGAATTTCACATAACATCCTTAGCAGATATGTTTATGAAATCCTTGTTCTCGATATTCTTCAACATGGTAGTTCTCTCTGTAATAATTTCACTATGCCTTTCCCATTTTTACTTTCTCTACTCGCACCATGTACATAGTGTATAGAGATATTACACTCCACCAAAAATTTTGATATCGAAATTTCACTGGAAATGTATGTTTTAGGGTCCCCTGTATCCAAAAAAGTATTTTCAGAAAAAGGTCCGTGTGTGTGTTCGTGAACTCGATAACTCAAAAACGAAAAGTCGGTGAAATACCAAACCTGGTATTTAAGTTTAGGACGTGACACGAAGATCTTGAGAAAAAAAAAATCCCACCCCAAACTACCCTTTACATGGACCTTTTTTCGATGCTCTAACGATTTTGATTAAAATATCTTACATTAAAGATATTTATATGACAAATAAAATGTATATCTTGAATTTTCTGGGGATAGCCTCTGAAGACTATTCTGGCTCAATTTTACGGAATTTTGCACAACTGCTAGACAGTAAGAAATGGAGAAAAATGTAGACCACATTAAAACACACAATTTATGTTGTATACAATTTTTTCGTGGAGTGGGTCGTTTTTGAGATATTCCTTGTTTTAGGTTTCAGCTTTGAAAAACTTAACTTTTCTCATACAGGAATTTGTCAACTTCTGTCCATACAAATAAAGGAACTTCAGTCACATAGCAACCAGCTATTGACTATCACTTTAACTATGTTACGCCCTTATTTCGCTTCTACTTACAAGAAAGCAAGTAATAAGACTATTTCTGCTATTTTTTCTCGATTAGCACGAAATAGAATCATAAGCTTTTTTAACAATAATTCGTTGCAGAGATGTAGGGAAAGTCATGTGAATGGAACATATCACATTTTCAATATTTAACCAGTAAGAACACGCAACTGTTCCGGCAAGGAGAATATTTTCACATTAATACAATGCATGACAATTGCTTCCAAGAAGCTCTCTTTCTCAGTAGCTTAAGTCAGCATAATGGAAGTGTTTGATATGTTGTACTTGGTGTTTGAACAATAGCATTTCCGGTTAACTCACGACAGTTAATAGTTCCAGCCTTGTTACTGGTATCATGCTGCATTCACAATGAAATGCAAGCGCAGAAGCAATGTAAGCGCAAGAGTTTGGGCTCATATTATTTAAAGTAACCATTCACATAAAAAGACGCAACGCAATGCAATGCAAGAGTTTGCAAACTCCAAACTTTATACTTACGTTGCATGCAAAGAGGAAGAATTCTGCTTCTTTTCTCTATACATTGCCTATGAACTCAATAACAAAACGATCGCACTGCAGGATTTTGCAGGGCCTGCTGTACATGCATGCTTTTCTATTTGGCCGTGCTGCGCCATCTCTAATCTACCTCAAGAGGTTATGACAGTCTCTTTGCGAATCGTCCTTTTATTTAATGGATGTAAATATCATCTGTGTATAGATTTATTGGTGTTCATAAATCGAAGACGCAGTTCATTAAATGTAGTCTATTCTTGTACTATTTTCAATACTTTTGAATGAGCAATTATTGTGACGTCACTATCGCGAGCGTCAGTTGTTAGTATGTAATTTTATAACATATTTTTACTTTCTCTAGCCCCATATGTACAATGTACATAGGGATAGAAAAGTATTATATTCCACCCAAAAATTCGCTACCAAGATTTCACCGGAAATACATGTTTTAGGATCCCCTGTATCCAAAAAAAGAATTTTCAGAAAAAGGTCCGTGTGTATGTGTGTCCGTGTGTCTGTGAACACGATAACCCAAAAACGAAAAGTCGGTAAAATACCAAACTTGGTATTTAAGTTTAGTATCTTCCAGGGATGCGACACGAAGATTTCGACAAAAATCCCCCCACCCTAAACTACTCTTTACATGGAACTTTTTTTGAAACTTTTGATTTTCTTAAAAATGGCTCTAACGATTTTGATTAAAATATCATATATTAAAGATATTTACCTAACAAATAAAATGTATATCTTGAATTTTCTGGGAATAGCCTCTGAAGACCTGTTTATTCTGGACGAATTTTGCTTAATTTGGCATAATAGTAAACCATAAGAAATAGACAAAAACTTACTATATAAAAAATTTAGTCTTGTTAAAATACACAAGTTATGTCATACATTTTTCTCATGGAGCTTACAGTTTTCGAGGTATTCATTGTTATTAGTTTCAGTTGAGAAGTACTTATACTTTTCTCAGACGGGAGTGTCCGTTTTTCTTTTGCTCTACTCCTGGCCAAGAAAAGAAACTATTTGTAATGACAATCGCATAACGACAGCTTTTAAAACATTTGACTATTGGTTTAGCCTAGTGTATTCCCTTATTTTTTTCCTACTTATACGAAACTAAATAATAACATTGTGCTAATGAGTACCTCGATTAGCAAGGTGCAGAGAGAAAAAGAATCTTATGTATGTAGAACAGCTAGAAAAGTCATGTGAGTGTAACACATCAGATTTTTTGTAAAAGATAGAGTGAATTTTCTTGTGTGGTATTGTTGGTTAGATTACTCAGTTTGTAACTTGCGGAGCGCTTGGAAGATATTCATTCGCATGTAACTTGCGGATCTAGAAACCCGTGTCAACTTCTTGCGTTGCGCTTACGATTGCATTGTGAACGGTGTTTCCTTGCGTCTGCGCTTATGCTACGTTACGTCTGCGCTTGCATCTCATTGAGAATGTAGCTTCACTTTGTTAGCTCCGCTTAGTCATCCCAGTGAACTCATGCGTGCAATATTGTCTTTGTTTAGTGTTACAACACTATTTCTTGCTTGGTGTCTTGTTTAAGTCCTGACCAGACTCCGGTACTGTTTAAAAAAAAAAAAAAAAGTGAAGCCACCACTGCTTGTTTTGAGGACTACATCAGTACGTGCTATATCAAGACACAACTGACCGTTCGCTATGCTTTAACAGTCACGTGGAGAGGGGAAGTAGGGGAAAAGCATCACACCCACCAAGCAGTCTTCGCCATGCCTGCTAGAGATCAAAGTTATGTCATTTTGTTTTTTTTTTTTAATTTAACAAATTTCTCATTTATCGTTAAGAACAAAAAAACATGTCTTTGGTTATAACCTTTTAAGAGTGTGTTAATTATTTGTTGGGCGTCTAAATTATACAATCTGTTGCAATTATATCATTTGCTATGTACGTGTTAAGGTTAATGCAGAATTTGAAATAAACCTTTAATAATCTTTGTATTTTGATTGAATGACATCAATTTTATATATGTATGTGTTTAATTAAAAATCTGATGTGTACCATTCACATGACTTTCTCCATATCCCTGCAACAAATAATTCTTAAAAAGCTTATACTTCTATTTACTTTATGCTAATCAGAAAAAAATAGCAGAAATAGTCTAATTACTCGCTTCCTTGTAAGTAGAAGCGAAATAAGGGACAACCGTAGGTTAACGTGATAGTCAAAAGCTGGTTGCTATGTCAATGCAGTTCCTTTGTTTATATGGATAGGAGTTGACAAGTTCCTGTACGAGAAAGTATACGTTTTTCATAGCAAAACCAAAAATAAGGAATGTCACAAAAACGACGAACTCCACGAAAAAAAAATGTATATAACAAATTATGTGTTTTAATGTGCTCTACATTTTTTGTGCAGTAATTTTTTGTCCATCTCTTACGGTTTAGCAGTTATTCAAAATTTATTAAAATTCATCCAGAATAAACTACTCTTCAGAGGCTATTCCCAGAAAATTCAAGATATACATTTTATTTGTCAAGTAAATATGTTTAATATACGAAATTTTAATCAAAATCGTTAGAGCCATTTTTGAGAAAATAAAAATTTTTGAAAAAAGTTCCATGTAAGGGTAGTTGAGGGTGGGGGGATTTTTCTCAAAATCTGCGTGTCGCATCCCTGGAAGATACTAAACTTAAATACCAAGTTTGGTATTCTAGCAACTTTTCGTTTTTGAGTTATCGTGTTCACAGACACACGGACACGGACCTTTTTGTGAAATGCTTTTTTTTTTTTTTGGATATTGGGGACCCTAAAACATATATTTCCGGTGAAATCTCGGTATCGAATTTTTGGGTGGAGTGCAATACTTTCTCTATACAATATGTACATAGTGCGTATGGAGAAAGTAAAAATAGCCTATCCAGTATCCACATATAAAATTCCGACATTTTGTTTTTTTATGATAATGCTGAACCACAACTATGATTGATCCAGTTTATAAGGTTGTTGACTCAGTTGAGTATGTATCTACACTGAAACGAAAAATCTGCTGGAACCTCTGAATCTGCGGTCAGTAAATGAATGATATGTTTTTGAACGCTGCTTTATTGTGGAGTAATTTATGTCCTTTAAAACGAGTTTCCGGTGAATATGGCAGCTTCGTCTATCTAAACATACCAGCTATTTCGTAGTTGAAGAAAAGCGGAAGCGTCAGCTGACTATTATTATTATTATTATTATTATTATTATTATTATTATTATTATTATTATTATACCATAGGATTATAAATCTGATTCAGTACATTCAGATTACTTTCCTTACCTATTCTGCATTAAACTATTCTTAAAAAATCAAATGTGTTCCCTTCACATGACTCTCTACATCTTTGTAACAAATTATTACTAAAAAGCTTGTTCTTCTAAGCTATATCATACTAATCAAGATAAACACTAGCAGAAAGTATCCTTATTACTTGATCCCTTGTAAGTAGAAGGGAAAAAAATCTAATGTGTTCCATTCACATGATGTCCTCTAGCTGTTCGGTAAACAAACCTTTTACTCAAAACATTATTCTTTTGTCTACATGATGCTAATCAAAATAAGCATAAGCTGAATTAGTCTTATTACTACTATCTTGTAAATAGAAGGGAAATAAGAAAATGCACAGGATAAAGCGATATTATCGTACTTTAAAGCCGGTCGCTATGTGAAACAGTTGAAATTCCAATCTCTTTGCTTGCTGGGAATAAACAAACGAGAAACGAGCTGAAAGCTATCTTCCCGTTTAAGAAAAATCTGATGTGCTCCATTCACATGACTTTCTCTACATCTCTGCAACAAATTATTGTTAGAAAGCTTATGCTTCTATACATCTCATAATTGAGAAAAAATTAGCAGAAATAGTCTTATTACTTGCTTCCTAGTAAGTAGAAGCAAAATAAGGGAGTACCATAAGTTAAAGTAATAGTCAAAAACTGCTTGCTATGTGACTGAAGTTACTTTGTTTGTATGTATGGACAGGAGTTCAAAAATTTCTGTATGAGAAAAGTAAGTTTTTTAAAGCTGAAACCAAAAACAAGGAATATCTCAAAAACGGCCAACTCCACGAAAAAATGTATGTAACGTAAGTTGTGTGTTTTAATGTGCTCTAGATTTTTTGTGAGGTAAGTTTTTTTCAATCTCCTACGGTTTAACAGTTATGCAAGATTCCGTAAAATTCATCCAGAATAAAATAGTCTTCAGACGCCATGTCCAGAAAATTCAAGGTATACATTTTATTTGTCACGCAAATATCTTTAATATACGATATTTTAATTACAATCGTTAGAGCCATTTTTGAGAAAACAAGATTTTCGAAAAAAAGTTCCAGGTAAACGGTAGTTTGGGGTGCGGTGATTTTTCTCAAAATCTTCGTGTCGGATCCCTGGAAGATACTAAACTTAAATACCAAGAATGGTATTTTCCAGATTTATCGTGTTCACAGGCACACGGACGTAGAGAAAGTAAAAATGGGTAACATTGAAACCAGTAATTCGAAATAACTCAAAAACGGCTAACTCTATAAAAAAAATCTGATGTGTTTAATTCACATGACTTTCTCTACATCTCTGCAACAAATAGTTAAAAAGCATATCCTTCTATTTACTTCATGCTAATTAGCAGAAATAGTCTGATTACTTGCTTCTTTGTAAGCAGAAGTGAAATGAGGGAGTTCCATAGGTTAAAATGATAGCCAAAAGCTGGTTGCTATGTAACTGAAGTTCCTTTGTTTGTAAGGACGGAAGTTAAGAGATTCCTGTATGAGAAAAGTATAAGTTTTTCAAAGCTGAAACGAAAAACCAGGAATATCTTAAAAATGACCAACTCCACGAAAAAATGTATATGACATAAATTGCGTATTTTATCGTGAGCTACATATTCTGTGCAGTAAGTTTTTCCCCCATCTCTTACGGTTTAGTAGTTATGCACAATTCCGTAAAATTCATACAGAATAAAGTAGTCTTCAGTGGCTATTCCCAGAAAATTCAAGATATACATTTTATTTGTCAGGTAAATATCTTTAATATACGATATTTTAACCAAAATCGTTAGAGCCATTTTTAAGAAAATCAAAATTTGCAAAAATGTTTCTATGTAAAGGGTAGTTTGGGGTGGGGGGATTTTCTTGAAAATCTTCGTGTCGCATCCTTGGAAGATACCAAACTTAAATACCAAGTTTGGGCTTTAACGGTCAGCTATGCTGCCCACTCACACAGACAGACACACACATACGGACATTTTTCTAAAATGGCTTTTTTTTTTTTTTTATTCAGTGAGTCTCAAAACATGTATTTCCGGTGAAATCTCCTTATAGAATTTTTGGGTACAATGCAATACCTTCTCTATATACTATGTACATAGTTCGTATAGAGAAAGTAAAAATGTACACGACATAAATTGTGTACTTTTAATGAGGTCTATACTTATTGTGCGGCAAGTTTTAGTGTATTTTTTACGCCAGTTGTACAAAAGTAATCGAAAATGAAGAGGTCTACACAGGCTTTCCCAGAAAATTCAAGATATGCATTTTATATGCCATGTAAATATCTTTAATCAAAATCGTTAGATCCATTTTTGAGAAAATCAAAGTTATCGAAATTATTCCAAGTATAGGGTAGTTGGGAGTGGGAGATTTTCTTGAAAATCTTCTTATCGCATCCTTGGAAGATACTGAACTCAAATACCAAGTTTGGATTTTAACGGACTTTGCGGTTTTGAGCAATGCTGCACACACACGGACGCACACACACGGACGCACACACACTTTTACTTTCTCTAGCCCCGTATGTAGAATGTACATAGGGATAGTGAAATATTGTATTCCACCCAAAAATTCGACACCGAAATTTCACCGGAAATACATGTTTTAGGACCCCCTGTAGCCAAAATACATTTTCAGAAAAAGGTCCGTGTGTGTGTGTCCGTGTGTCTGAACACGATAACTCAAAAACGAAAAGTAGCTAAAATACCAAACTTGGTATTTAAGTTTAGTATCTTCCAGGAATGCGACACGAAGATTTTGAGAAAAATCGCCCCGCTACAAATTACCCTTTACATGGAACTTTTTTCGAAAATTTTGATTTTCTTAAAAATGGCTCTAACGATTTTGATTAAATTACCGTTTATTAAAGATGTTTACCTGAGTTTACCTTTTGCTTAATTTTGCATAACTAGTAAACCGTAAGAGATAGACAAAAACTTACTATACAAAATATGTAGGTCTTGTTAAAATACACAAGTTGTGTCATATGCATTTTTTTCGTGGAGCTTACCATTTTCGTGGTATTCATTGTTACTAGTTTAAGTTGTGAAGTACTTATACTTTTCTCAGACGGGAGTGTCCGTTTTTCTTTTGTTCTACTCCTGGCCAAGAAAAGAAGCGATTTGAAATGAAAATCGCATAACGACAGCTTTTAAAACATTTGACTATCCTCATTCCCTCATTTTCTTCCTACTTATAAGGAACTAACTAATAAGAACATTGTGCTAATGAGTACCACGATTAGCAAGGTGCAGAAAGAATAATCTTATGTAAGAAGTTTGTAGAACATCTAGAGAAAGTCATTGAGGGTAACACATCAGATTTTTCTACAAATGCATTTTTGGATTTAGAGGGCCCTAAAACATATATTTCCTATGAAATCTAGTATCGAATTTTTGGGTGCATTAAAATACCCTTTCTCTACACTTTGTACATAGTACGTGTAGAGAAAGTAAAAAGCAACTGTTTATATTCAATTCACACATATCAAAACAATATAAACGGTTTTATTAGAGACTAGTTGAAATACCCGGTCGTGTGCACGTTTCGACGGTTTATCCTTTACTATTTAGCTCTAGATTGAACTTGTCCAATAATCTGGCGTTTCTTCGGACGTATCCAGAAATTATTAAACAACACTTTCAAATAAATCATAATTAAAACTGGGGAAACAAATATCAGATTGTAACGACAGTTTCTTGTGAATGCAGCTCTGCCTCATTTTTGGGGATACTCGTCGCTATTTACAGAGAAAATCTCAGTTGGAAAAAACCTTACGTGACGTCAATATGTCCTTGTTTATTCTTAGTAATCAACATACATACAACTATTAACAAAATGCAAGAAAGGAAACACACAAAAGAAAAGAACCAATAAATTGAACACACTAAAGGAGGTTTTATGCTGCTGCTGTCCTCCACGTCCACTTTGTCGTTTTTACTTTCTCTACACGTACTATGTACATAGTGTATACAGAAGGTATTGCACTCCACCCAAAAATTCGATACCGAGATTTCATCGGAAATATAGGTTTTAGGCTCCCCTGTAACCAAAAAAAAAAGCATCTTCCCTTTACATGGAACTTTTTTCGAAATTTTTTATTTTCTTAAAAATGGCTCCAATGATTTTGATTAAAATATCGTATATTAAAGATATTCAGCTGATAAATAAAATATCTTAAAGTTTCTGGGAATATCCTCTAAAGACCTTTATTCTCAAGGAATTTTGCTGAATTATTTTGCTTAACTGGTAAACCGTAGGAGATGGACAAAAACTTACTATACAAAAATGTAGATTACGTTAAAACACACAATTTATGTCATATACGTTTTATTTGTGGAATTGACTTTTTTTGAGATATTCCTTATTATTTGTTTCAGATTTAAAATAATTAAATTTTCCCGCCTGGGTAGTGTGGTGGTAGCGTGTCTGCTTCACATTCAAAAGGTCACGAGTTCGAATCTCGCTTAGGGTGAGTTGCCAGGATAAGGTTTTTTTCGGGGTTTTCCCTTATCCTGAGAATACGAATGTCGAGTAACTTTAAGCTCCATGGACCCCGAGAGCATTTGAGCATCATTTCATCAATTTCATTCATCGTCCGATATGACCAATCAGGTTAAAGGACGTTAAGCTACAAATAAATAAATAAATACATTTTCCTCACATGGAAAGTGTAAACTCCTGGCCCTGCAAAGAAACTGGTTTCAACCATATGGCAACCAGCTTTTAAAAGATTTGACTATCGTTTTAGCCTAGTGTTTTCCCTTATTTCCCTCCTACTTACAAGAAAGCAAGTAATTAAGACAATTTCTGCTAGTGTTTATCTCGATTATCTAAAAGTAGATAGAATAATATGCTTTTTAACAATAATTTGTTACAGGGATGAAGAGAAAGTCATGTGAATGGAACACATTAGACTTCTTTTTACCAACACAAGGTTTATGATCACATCTGTGACAACTTTCACGCATTATCAAATCTAACATTTTGCCTCTTTTGTCTCTCTCTGCCACCTCTCTCTCTATGTTTCAAATTTTAACTACCATTAATATAATACCATTATAAAACGGCTTATAGAGTGTGAAAGTGCAGTAAATTAATAATATATAATATTTTAACATATTTTAGTAAAGAATTCATGGCACTAATACGATAATGTACTTAGCAATTATTGTTAGGGTAAAATAAATCATTTCAATACGCATAACTTGTTTCGTCTCTGTTCTCGCTCTTACTGAGAAGGAAAGAACGGTTGACATGTTTAAAGAGTAAACAGAACATTCCGATAAAGGAGATGCTGCCACTTACTGATATTAACCAGAAATTTTTCAGAAAACATTAGTTGACCTTAGTGGTCTACATTTGGTACATATACCTTCGTGGTCGTGAACATATACCTCTACATCAAGTTGATGTAGACTTGAAACAGGCGTTTGACAGTATCAACAGGTCATATATATCAGAAGCCATGGCAGAATTTGGAATACCAGATGAATCAGACTTACAAAATTACACTCACCAAACACAATGAACAAGGTAAAGATTAAGGACAGGTTATCTAAAGAATTTAAAACACAACCAGAAATAAGGCAAGGGTATATATACGTTATTATTTAACATTGGGTTGTAGAAGAAAATAAGGAAAGTTGAAATAAACCCTGGAGGAACAATCTTCAATCGCACTAGACAATATCTAGCTTATGCTCATGATGTAGTGCTTTTAGCCAGGAATATAAACGCCTTGAACGAGAGACTATCCCGGTTATAGACAGAGCCTACTCCAGCATGACTGGAGATAAATCATAATAAAACCAATTAGATGTCAAATGTAAATAATGGAAATTTTATAATACTAAATAGAGAAAGATACGAAAAAGTTAACTCTTAATTATTTAGGATCAATGATGAATAAGGATAGTGCCATATTGAAAGAAATTAGAGAGAGAACAACAAAAGGTAATCAACGTCTTCGTGCTCTCAGAAATATATTGGGAAGAAAGTTAAAATAAGGCTATATAAGGCGATAAGGTTATAGTAGCATATGGAAGCGAATCTTGGGTGTTAACAGAGCGAGCAAAAACAATATTGGCAACATAGTCCAATATGTGATTCTGGAATTTGGCGTATCAGAGCAAGTAATGAAATACCACATATAAATATTTGGATATAGTGAATGATATAAAAATCAGAAGGCTTAAATGGCTGGGCCATTTGATAAGAATGGAAAGATACAAGGATTCCTAAAATCACATTAAATGCAAAGTTGGACAATAAGAGAAGAGGACGCCCAAAGTTGAGATGGAAGATGATCCGAGAGCACTGAATGTAAGAACATTGAGAAAGAAGACACAGGATCGAGTCAAATGGTGGCATATCATTAGGGAGGCCAAGACCAAACTTCAGGAACTGTAGTCATAGGAGGAAGAAGAAGTAGTAGTAATAATAGCAGTAGTGGTAGTCGTCGCCGTCGTAGTAGTAGCTGGAGGAGGAAAAACATGAGAGTTTTATTTATGGACGTACTTTAACTGCTGTGGTTCTCGGCGTCCCATTCTATACTGGGCATGAAAGACCGCTTAATTTTTATCAAGCTTGAGGTTCCTTTCGTGCCGTAAATGTACCACACGGGATCAACGGCTTTACTTCCCTCCCGAAGGAAACCATGCTAAGGATGTTTACGCCCGAAAAAAAGTCATTGTCCTCCGCCGATTTGAACCCGCGACCTTGGATATATGGTGACCATTACTCTACGGAAGCCGACGAAGTAGTAATAGAGAAGGTAACAAGTTTTGTAATCAGAATTCTGTTTCGCAGAACTCGATCGTGAGCAAAAATGATACAATTGATTATTAAATCAATTTTATGAAAATGTTTGGAGTGTTTATTTCTGCTGTTGTTGCTTACGAAATATCGAATTAAAGCCATTTCGCCACCTAGTTATCCGCGCGATGTCAAGTGTTGTTTCCATAAAAGGTAAATGTTTTCTATGGCAGCACCTTTTCTTGTGAGGTGAGAAGACTAGTTTCCTATCTGGAACACAGGCATGTTTCGAAAGGCTGGCTGACTGACGTGAGGTAACACAAATGGTCGCAGTAATTGTACCAGAGGAACGGGTTGGTACAGCTGCACGTAATTCATCCAGTATCGGCATTAACAAGTAGTGACAACAAACAAACACACGGTTCCAATGTCAGACAACATCTGTCCTCTGATCACGCAAACGTGAGTGTCTCGGATTAGGCATAATAGCTGTTTATTCCTTCAACAAACATGCGCTGCGCATGTCAACACATAAGAAATCTTCCATTACCACAACCGCGTCAAATACGTATCCATCTTATAACCGGAGAGGCCGCTTAGCAACAAACTTATCTTTAAATTACGGTTGGCTGATGAATTGCTATGGCAAATCATCATCACCATTATAACATCAATAAAAATCCACTTTGATACCAGACTGATCTGGTTGTTCTGTAGTTTGGTAGTGGAAGAAACAACATTCCAAAACAGATCAAGTTAAAAGCTTGCAAATCGACCGAAGTCGTGCCGCGATATGTTTGACTCGAATTCTGGAGGTCGCGGGTACCATTCTCGGTGACCGACCATGGATTTTTTTTTCGGTGGATTGTCATCTACCAAAATTTCCCTTCATTCCGTTTCATACTCATCTTTCAGGTGTGCTTTATGTATCTAGAGATGCCAGTGCATGCAGAAGATGCGAATGTGCTAAAAGAATACGTCTCGTGAACCCTAGCATCTTTAGAAAAAGGTCCTTTGTGTGTGTGGGGGGGGGGGGTTTACGGTCAGAATAACTCAAAAACAAAAAATCGAATGTGTCCATTTATATGGCTTTCTCTACATCGCTGTAACAAATTATTGTTGAAAAGCATGTTGTTCTATCTACTTTATGATAATCGAGATAAACACTAGCAGAAGTTGTCTTAATTACTTGCTTTCTTGTAGGTAGAAGGTAAAAACGATAGTTACATCTTTTAAAAGCTGGTTGCCATGCTGAGCTGGTGGAAATCCGTTCTATGCAGATTTAAACACTTCTCACACGGAAAGTTGTATTCTAAATCTGAAAAAATAATCACGAATATTTCAGAAATGGACAACTTCACGAAAAAACAACATACGATATAAATTTATTCGTGTTTTAATGTGCTCTATATTTTTGTGTAGTAAGTTTTTGTCTATCGTTTATGGTTTACCAGTTACGCAAAATTCATTCAGAATAAAAAGGTCTTTAGAGGCTATTCCAAGAAAATTCAAGATAACGATTTTCATTAAAATGCCAAATAAAATATTTAAGAGCCATTTTTGAGAAAATCAAATGAAGTCCTGAGTCGCGAACTGGTGATCCCTAAACTTTCTGGTTATTCCATCTCTCTCGCCGGATGTTACAAAATGAGGTTAATTTTCTGCGCTGAAGTTCTAATGCCAAGGTAATGCGCGCACATGGCAGACTAAATTAATACACTGGGTATGCAAGTGAACCTACTCTGAGGGAGTGTCGAGTGGGGCTGAGGGATGCAGGGGTGGATTTCCCAAACGGTTTTGCATTTTCTTACTCCTGTGGTATGTTGTGCTACAATGGCACCAATAAAATCGTGGAAAACCTCGAGTCCCCGTGAATCGTTGACATTTTCAGTAAACTCACAGGCTAAGCGTATTTTTATTTAGAGTCTTTGACTGTACAGCCTGTACCGAAGGCACGAAGTGCAGTAGAACACGTTTTGCTATTGATATATTCCAAAAATATATTGACTATATTGCAATAGCTGTCCACGCTTGTAAATCACTTATTCAACTGATTATTTCATCTGTCAAGGCACAGATTTATTATTTTGTTAACAACCACCTACACTTACCTATAGCACAAACCCAGTAGCGCATAGGACTATTGCCTCCCCCCTATCAGCTCGCTTGTAAATAACATACCAGTTAGCCAGAAGTTAACTTAGCCTTAAGTCATTCCGAAACTTAATGATAACCAGAGCTAGGAAGTTCGTACCGATTTCCTTATGGCGGGTAAGACCGGCCGGGGTTGGCGATTTCAAGCGGCGCTACTTGCGCGAGCAAAGGTCAACATAGAGTGCAACCCATTACTGCAAAACACATACCCACAGAACCACGTCGGTAGGAAGGCGTTGGAATAACATCGTTTGCTCAAATGTGAGGAAAATTAATTTGTTTTACAACCATAGTAAGTTTTCCAGCAGTGTACTTATGCATGTATTTATTCAGAAATCGATGGCAGTTCTTGTAAACAAACTATCAAACGTCTAGTAACAGCTTCACAAACACATTATTGACTGCAAATTTGTTCAGAAAGTTACGCACAACTATCACAGTATTACAGTCGAGAGGTATGGAGCTGAACTGAATCTGTGCGGCAAGTAGAAAAACTGTCAAGACGGATATAATCCACAAGCATCCCACCTGAAATAAAGATGAAAATGAAAAGTGTAAATGAAAAGAATGTTCAGTGTGATGTATCGCATACAAGCTGCACTTTTAGATCCCAACAAATGATATTTGCTTGGTGATACTGATGCATCATGCGAAGTGGAACGAATCTTTACGCAATACAAATCTTGTTTGTCCGAACGTAGAATGAGGTTTTCATTTGAAAGGCTTCAGTAATGCGGCTGCAGATGAGTAAAGATTTAGTTTAATTCCTGCTTCCGTTTTTACCTGGCAAGAGTCTGAACATATGTAACTATTTGTATGTTGTACATAATGATCTGCTTTTACGAACGTCTCATAAGTCATTTTAGTTCTCTGGAAATAGTACTGTTTACTTGACACCCCTCCACGCATGCGCTCTTATCAATGTCTTGTTTTGATGTGGCGAGATGGTCGGTCGCAACCTGTATACGGAACGGTGAACGGTACGAACTTCCTAGCTCTAATGGTAACTAAGCAGAAGTTAATATGGATACATTCGACGATCATACTTCCATTTTAGGACACTAGTTCTCTATACAGTACATAATTATGTTGAATCCTTTGCGCTATTTACTTCAATACACAATATTGTTTTCTCTTCCCATATCCCTACGTTTCCGTGATTTAGAAACCTCTGTACAATAAAGACAGTTCGCAGTTGCAATTCTTGTACCATGCTTATTCGTCCCTGTGCCAAACAAGGATTCATGATTACTAAAGCATTCATTTATAGTACTTGTATGGTTATTGTGTGCGAATGAACTTGACGTGTTTGTTAACATCCTTGCACTCTGTCGCTGTGCCTCATGTGTACACAATGTCAATGCTACGTATCCATAGCGGAGTCAGTCATTTAGACACACACACACACTGTATATCATGTGGTGCTAAAATGTATACGTCAATCGTTACATACAACGCAAAACCAAAGAAGCTGCAGCAAACTGACGTGCGAGGCGATAAAACAGAAATGCCGTTCTGAACATTTCGACAAAAGTTTGATGTAATTGGATTACTGCACGAAAACTATATTGTTAGCCTTCCTTGACCAATTTCAGCATCTCGGTTCATAAATTATTGGCATCATCGTTGCCCATATATTGGCACCTTTTACTTTCTCTATACGTACTATATACATAGTATATAGAAAAGGTATTGCATTCCACCCAAATGGCCGCGCCGTGGCCGAGTGGTTAGACCACTCGCCTCTCACCTAGATAGCCGGGGTTCGATCCCAACGACCGCATATGAGATTTGTGGTGGACAAAGCGGCGCTGGGGCGGGTTTTCTCTGGGTACTCCGGTTTCCCCCGCCAACGCATACCACCGGTGCTCCATCATCATTCATGTATTATCAGTGTCACCGCCTGCGGTGCCATAAGTAGTTAAAGCGGGCGTTAAACGCTACCAAAAATAAAATTCCACCCAAAAATTCGGTACTGAGATTTCACCGGAAATATATCTTTTGGGTCTCTTTGCATAAAAAAAAAAGTATTTTTTGAAAAAGGTCAGTGTATGCCCGCTCGTGTGTATGTGTGTGGGGGGGGAGGGAGACAGAATAGCTCAAAAACGAAAAGTCCGTTGAATACCAAACTTCAGTATCTTTCAAGGATGCGACACGAAGATTTTTTTAAGAAAATCTCTCCCCCTCCCAACTACCCTTTACATGAAAAAATTGTCGAAAATGTTGATTTTCTCAAAAATGTCTAACGATTTTGATTAAAATATCGTACATTGAAGATATTTTCCTGACAAATTGTATATCTTAAATTTTCTGAGAGTAGCCTCCGAAGACTATGTTATTCTGTATGAATTTTACGGAATTGTGTACAACTGGCAAACTGAAAGAGATAGAGAAAAACTTACAGAACAGAAAATGTAGAGCTCGTTAAATCACACAATTTATGATATATACGTTTTTTTCGTGGAGTTGATCGTTTTTGAGATATTCCTCGATTAATTTCAGCTTTAAAATACTAATACTTTTCTCATACAGAAATTTGTCAACTCCTGTCCATACACACAAAGCACTTCAGTCACATAGTAATCAGCTTTTGACTATCACTTTAACCTATGGTACTCCCTTATTTCGCTTCTGCTTACAAGGAAGCAAGTAATATGGCTATTGCTGCTATGTTTTACTCAACTAGCATGAAGTAAATAGAAGCGTAAGATTTTTAACAATAATTTGTTGCACAGATGTAGAGAAAGTCATGTGAATGGATCACATCACTCTCCGTATATCTCGTTGAGTAATGCTCGCTATTGCTTGTTGGATACTTTTACTTTATCACATATGTAGGTACAATGTACAGAATGGGTATGGACTGAGTCATGACTCCGTGGCACAGCTCACTAAGAACCTTGGCCTACCGTCCCCCATCTCGGTCCATTACAAATGTCATGGATGAGGTGAGACGTGAGTGTACAAGGCTGAGTGTACCCCGGTCCAGGTATCCCAGAGGGGGAAAAATCCCCACGCCGGTACTGGAAATCGAACCTAGGTCTCCTACTTGGCAAGCAGCAACGCTACCACCGCGCTAAGGAGACGACCAGAATAGGTATAGAATGTATTGTATTCAACTCAAAGATTATATCGAGATTTCACCGGAAATACACGTTTTTAGGACCCCTAAATTTACGCCAAAAAGCATTTTAGAAAAAGGTCCCTGTGTGCGTGTGAGAGTTTTCGGACAGTATAACTCAAAACCGAAAAGTCTGATCTTACATTCACATGCCTTTCCTACATATCTGCAACTAATTGCTGTTCAAAAACTTGCTCTTCTATTTACTTCATGCTAACCGAGAAAAATTAGTATAAATAGTCTTTTTACTTACTTCCTAGTTAAGTACAAGGGAAATGAGAACAAAGGGCTATAGCGACAATCAAAACTTTTAAAAAAGCTGCTTACTATGTGATTGAAGTTTCTTTGTGAAGCCAGGAGTTGACAGATTACCGCATGAGAAAGGTATAAGTATTTTAAAACGGAAACCAATAACACGGAATATCTAAAACGCGGTCAACTCCACAAAAAAATTTATACAACGTAAATTGTGTATTTTAACGTGCTCTATTTTTTTTTTTTGCTAAGTAAGGTTTTGTCTATCTCATACGGTTTACCAGTTATTCAAAATTCATCCAGCATAAAGGTCTTCCAAGGTTATTCCCAGAAAATTCAAGAGATACATCTTATCATGTAAGTATCTTTAACATACGATATTTTAATCAAAATCGTTTGAGCCATTTTTGAGAAAATAAAACATTTCGAAACATTTTTCATGTAAACGGTAACTTGGGGTGGAGGGATTTTTGTTTTTTAATATTAGTGTCGCATCTTTGTAAAATACTGAACTTAAATATCAACTTTAGTATTTAACAGACTTTTCGTTTTTTGAAGTATGCTGCCCACACACACACACACACACACACACACACACACACACACACACACACACACACACACACACACACACACACTTATTTTGGACTCAGGGGGTCCCAGAACATGTATTTCCGGCTAGGCATTTGAGCTCAGTATCTTCCAAGGATAGAGCACACACATTTTCAGGAAAATCCGCACACCCTAAACTACCCTTTGCATGGAACATTTTTCGACATTTCAGATTTTATAAAAATGGTTAACGATTTTGATTAAAATATCGTGTATTAAAGATATTAACATGACAAAATGTGATGTTAAACTTTATGGGAATAGCCTCTGGATGAATTCTGTACAACCGATATACCGTAACAGATACAAAACTTACTTCACTTAAAATGTAAACATCGTTAAAACACACAATTTATGTCATATAGAATTTGGTAGAGATAACCGTTTTCGAGTTATTCCTTGTTATTGGCTTCAGTTTGAAACCTTTTTCTACCTCTTATATGGGGTTTTGATGTCAGCTCTACAGCATTTTTACTCTTAAAAAATGTATGGCTTCCGAATTTGGTCGAACGATGTAGAAGCCTAAGGAGCATACATATTGACTTTTATAACCATAAACGACATTTGAAATATTATTACGTTTTCTAAGGTGTGAAAGCGCTGTGCAAAGCCGGGCTTTTCAACTAGTATGTTAATAAACACCCACATTTCTAATTTGTATTATTAGCAGGCATTACTCATAAAAAAATCTGATGTGTTCCATTCATATGACTTTCTCTACATCTCTGCAGAAAATTACTGTTAAAAGGCTTATGCTTCATGCTAATCAAGACAAGATGAGCAGAAATAGTCTTATTACTTGCTTCCTTGTAAGTAGAAGCGAAATAAGGGAGTACCATAGGTTAAAGTGATAGTCAAAAGCTGGTTGCTATGTGACTGAAGTTCCTTTGTTTGTATGGACAGAAGCTGACAAATTCCAGTATGAGAAAAGCAAAGTTTTTTTTAAAGCTGAAACAAAAAACAAGGAATATCTAAAAAAACGATCAACTCCACGAAAAAAAAAAAAAGGAAGATAACATATATTGCGTGTTTTAACGTGCTCTAGATTTTATGTGCAGCAAGTTTTTGTCCACCTCTTACGGTTTAGTAGTTATGCAAAATTCCCTAAAATTCCTCCAGAATAAAGTAATCTTCAGGGATATTCCCAGAAAATTCAAGATATATGTACATTTTATTGGTCAGGTAAATATCTTTAATATACGATATTTTAATCAATATCGTTAGAGCATTTTTGAGAAAATAAAAATTTTCGCAAAAAGTTCCACGTAAAGGGTATTTGGGGGTGAGGGGATTTTTCTCAAAATCTTCGTGTCGCATCCCTGGAAGATGCTCAATTTAAATACTAAGTTTGGCATTTTACCGACTTTTGTTTTTGAGTTATCGTGTTCACAGACACACGGACACACACGGACCTTTTTCTGAAAATGTATTTTTTTTATTACAGGGACATTAAAACATATATTTCCGGTGAAATCTCGGTATCGAATTTTTGGGTGGAGTGCAATATCTTCTCTATACACAATGTACATAGTGCGTGTAGAGAAAGTAATAATAAAGGTTTTATTCTTTATTACTTACATGATGTAGGTATCCCATGCATTTCATTCTATTTTGAAGCACAACAAAAAGTATCCTCTAGACTTCATTTTCACTTCCCGCGGATCATTTTTACTTTCTCCATACGCACTATGTGCATAGTGTATAGAGAAAGTATTGCACTCCACCAAAAATTCGATACCGAGATTTTACCGGAAATATATCTTTTAGGGTCCTCAATATCCAAAAAAAGCATTTTCACAAAAAGGTCCGTGTGTGTGTGTGTGTGTGTGTGTGTGTGTGTCCGTGGCCGTGTGTCTGCGAACACGATAACTCAAAAACGAAAAATCGGTAAAATACAAAACTTGGTATTTAAGTTTAGTATCTTCCAGGGATGAGACACGAAGATTTTGACAAAAATCCCCCACCCCCAACTACCCTTTACATGGAACTTTTTTCGAAAATTTTGATTTTCTCAAAAATGGCTCTAACGATGTTGATTAAAATTTCGGATATTAAACATATTTAACTGACAAATGAAATGTATATCTTGAATTTTCTGGGAATAGCCTCTGAAGAGTAGTTTATTCTGGATGAATTTTACTAAATTTTGAATGACTGCTAAATCGTAAGAGATGGACAAAAACTTATTATACAAAAAATGTAGAGCACTTTAAAACACAAAATTTATATTATATACATTTTTTTCGTGGAGTTCGTCGTTTTTGTGACATCACTTATTTTTGGTTTCTGCTATGAAAAACGTATACTTTTCTCATACAGGAACTTGTCAACTCCTATCCATATAAACAAAGGAACTTCATTGACATAGCAAGCAGCTTTTGGCTATCACTTTAACCTACGGTTGTCCCTTATTTCGCTTCTACTTACAAGGAAGCGAGTAATAAGACTGTTTCTGCTATTTTTTTCTGTTTAGCATAAAGTAAATAGAAGTATAAGTTTTTTAAGAATTATTTGTTGCAGGGATGTGGAGAAAGTCATGTGAAAGGTACACATCAGATTTTTTCAGTTGGTAGAGGGCCCAAAATGTCTTTCTGCTGCCCTATTACCTTTTGCATATTGCACAACTTCTAATTTGAATGCAACTCTGTGCGAGAGTGTCTTTGTTTAGGCGGCATCGTAATCAGACACCAGAGCTCAGGAAAATCCACAACGGTAAACTTGCTACTGGCAACTGAGCATAAAAGAAAGGGGCTGTGAGAGAAAAGTTTCCTTGCTATTGAATTCTTAACCCGTAATAGGGCAAAACTGCTATAGGTATGTCTGTTATTAAGGCTTATATTCTTATAATGGTACTTTATGCTATATTGAACCTTGAACCCCAATTAGGTAGCAAGTACAGAGGCATTTGCTTGCTAATGATCCATGTATTGTTGAAACTACCGGTAAATTTGGTTGGTTTTCACTTGTGAGCTTTGAAACATAAGACGCAATTAAATTTTAGACAGTATTTTGTACCGAAAAAGGTGCGTCTTATGATACAAAAAATACGGTAAATAAAAATTTAAATACATAAATATATACGTAAAAAATCACTCAAATACATTGGAACGAATAGTAATACGACTAATTGATATTTAATTTGAATTGGCGCAGGAAAACAAGAATTTTTAACTAAGTATCGACTGCAAAATATAGGGTGATCCATTTGGCATGGATAAAAAGTTTACCAATGGACTTTATTTGCTGAAAACGTGTATATAAAACACTGAAAGATGGGAGATTCCTCAGCTCACAACAATAGCCCCATTAGGCACTCTGTGCAACTCAAAACGTTGATGCAATTCAGCCCATGTCCGTTGCAAAATAAGAGAGGTGATTTTCTGAAAAACTGGAGTAATTTTTACTCTCAGATCATTAATGTTCCTGGGTTTCCGTGCATAGACAGTGGCTTTGAACAAAACCCCACACGAAGAAGTCAGGAGGGGCTAGATCTGGGGAGTTTGGGGCCAAGCAATGGGTCCACTACGACATTACCACATACCATAGGAAGCGGCATTTAGAAAATTACGAACGTCCCATGCCCAGTGAGGGGGTGCACCATCTTGCTGAAAAAAGTCCATATGGCCATCTTCAAGTTGTCATCTACAGCGCATCTAAATAAGATTCATGGCGTATTGTCTTTTCCGCAAAAAGAATGGTCCATACACTCCAATGCTCTCACTCCACACTATACAGTAACTTGATCCCTTGAGCTTTCAAGCTCGTACGAGATATGTGGATTTTGTCTTGCCGAAACAATGAAGTTGTGCGTGTTCACTCTCCCGCTGACATGAAAAGTAGTCTCGTCTGTAAATCAACGTTTGTTTAAGGAGCCGTTATCACCTTCAATCCATTGGCACATCATGGATGCAAAATTGAAACGAGCTTCATGATCAGCGTTGCCAACCAAATATTTTTTTCTATTAAACTGAAGTTAAAATTCCGCTAAAATATGCTAAATATTTTATTATTCTTGTTTGTCTGTTATTAAAATTATTATTATTACTAACGTTTTAGACTTTGCTCACAACATAAATCAAGCCATAGTATTTCAGTTTCCTCCTCATCCGTGCAATCCTTCCGTGTCCTCTGCTGAAGTACTGGGTCCGGATGGAAACATGTCTGGCATACGCTCTCATGGTGCCAATTTCTTGGAGAACATTATCTGGTCATTTTTAATCATAGAAACTCTTACTATTATATATATATATATATATATATATATATACATACATATAAAACTAGTATGACAATCATATGGCTTACTTATATTGCAATAATCGTGTGTATATGTTTACTTGATTACATATAAAGGGTAGGTATACGGTATAGGGGAAGGTCAGGTAGTATCGGACACTTAAATGTTTCCAATTATAAAATGTGTTAACGATTAAAATGGAATATGCTATAGTCTACTGAAAATTTCAACATGTTATTTCAATATCTTTAGAAGTTCATTTATGTTTAGAGTCCTCTTTAAAGGTTTCTCTTTGACATTTATAAAACCTTGCGTTTTGAGCTTACTGATTTCTGGAGGGTTGTATCGGACACGGTGATGTGCTCGAAATAACGTCGTTTTTTAAATCATAAAACAACTTTTTATTGCTAAACATACATGGTTATACAAAATAATATCAAAAAAGTAACATCCTACACATTACTTATAAGTACAGAAAAATCATATTATAATAATTCAATCGATGACATTTGTGTTTTTTTTTTTTTTAGAAAGACACGACTCACACTCACAATAAAGGCTGTTAATTTCAAATCCGCATAGTTTTCAAGGGCCCAACATTTGCATTGTATCCAGTCCTCTTGAAAAGTTTTGTTGGAGATAACACTATTAGCTATCCAAGCTCTTCCTGCAATTCTTCGTCCAAAGATTTTTTAGCTCTTTCTTCAGTTTCAGGTCTACCAGTCTTTTTTTACTTGATTTTTACTGACTCTACTTTTGTCCTTTTCACAAACTCAAATGTGGATGTGATTCTGTTTTGCAAATGTGATCACATCCAGTTCTTTGTCGCTTGAGTGACCATCAACTATCAAAAGAGCAAGATAATTTTCAGTTGGATTGATCCGTTCTGCAAAAACCTTCAGCCACTTTAGAAATCCAGCTGCCGTTATCCACCCATTTGGTTTGACATCGAATACACTTCCTACTGATCCATCCTTTTTTAACTCATCTAATCTTTCCCGAGGGAGAACGAAGTAAGGAGGAATAATCAGATTCCCTGAACCATTTATTGATAGAAGTAGTGTGGCTTTCCTACCTCTTACTGCTGAGGTAAGTTTGCCCACTTGCTTTTTGCCTTTGACAGATATTATTTTAAGTTTGTTGGTGTGACACCAGTTTCGTCGGCATTAAAAATCTTCGAAGGACGAAACTTAAACTTTTCCATTACGGCATTTAGCTTAAAAAGAAACTGTTCCTAACTGAAACCTGCTGCCCTCTGAAGGTGGATTCAGCAGTTCTTAATCGCAAGTTTGTATGCCTCTGAATAAAATCATAGTAAAAGTCTTTTCCAGCTTTCATCGTTATTTTGTTGAACCTATGCTTGATTTTCAGTTTCTCTGCATACTGGTAAACTAGAGTTAAAAACTCAATTTTATTCAAATATATCACCTAAGGTACTTTTAGGAACTTCCCTAATTGTCATTTCATGAAGTCGAACTTTTTCTACGGCTTCCTTTATGAGATTTTCATCCCAATGACATTTTTTTTTTCCTCCATCCTAATAAGATAAATGGATAATATTCAGAATTTAAACTTGTAAATATTGTCCGGTAGAACCCTCCGATAGTTTGTCCGATATAACCCGAACGATGCACTCCGAAGCTTTGTTTTATAACATATGCAATGCCAGGCCTAGGCAAATGTATCGCTTACAGAATAAAGAATAGTAACCCACACATCTAAAACACCAAAAACATGATTCTACTCAATTTCAGACAAACTACGTAGCTCCAAAGCTATCTTCGTGCACTAGAAATCTCACAAAAAACAAATAACTTATTGTCATTTGCAAACACCTTGGCCGCTCGATCCAAACAAAATGGCGAGAGCGACTGTATTCTACCTTAGTACACACGTTAATGGTTTGACAAGTGCTGCTACAGGCGGTTGTAAGCTGTAACCCTTCTTGTCCGATACAATCCGCTGTCCGATACAACCCGACCTTCCCCTTCACATGTAGAGGCTATGTTTCATTTGGTATTGTGCAAAGTGCACATTTCATTATTGAAATAGGAAGTGGGGAGTGTAATTTACAATCCCACTACATCCGGTTGTTCCACTAAATCTGGTTTCTAATTGTATAATTGAAACACTGAATGAAACAGAAAAATATTGTTGGACAACAATCCATAAATCGGTTAAAAAATCCGTTGTCGCTAAATGCGAAATTTAGCGCCCTTAAAAATTAACAAATCGTGGCCATAAACGTAGCTAAAATATATTTAAAATGAACACAACATTAGAGCCAAAACCAGGATAAAAATCCAGTGTCAAGTTGCAATTTATTGTTAAAAACCAGGAAAGGAACTAAAACCATTTAAAATCGATAAAAAAAGAGCGATAAAAGGCATAGAATATAGCTCTGTTAAAACACAAAGGAAAAAATGAAACATAAAAAAATACAGACCAACAACTCAATAAGCATCGCAAATAAAATATAATCAAATCTGGGTGATAGAGGTATTTTAGATAAACATGTGAAAACCAGGTCTACCGCTCTGAGGTCATCAGCCAGAACCTCCGCAAGAGAGGCTGGTATGGCTAAAGAGGACCGAATGTGTGCTAGAGGACCACACTCTAGCTACACATGCGGACTGAAAGATCTTCTCGACAGATCGCACAAATAGCAGCTGGTTCACGGTTAAAAGAGTAGCGATACCTAAAAGTACAGTGGCCGATTCTTAAGCGTGCCAATATCATCTCCTCTCGGAGAGACAAACGAGAGAAGCTTAACCAGTTCACATGCAGAACCTTGTGCCTAGGAGAACCAACCATTATGTGTACCAGAACGAAAGTACCGCAGCCCGCCTGAAGTCTGAAGATGTCACGCAATGAAGTACAGTACTGGGCTCCGTGGTTGCCCTCTTTGCCGCCGAATCAGCTAGTTCATTTCCCGGCACGCCAGCATGACCAGGAAACCAAGCGCAGTCCACTAGTACACCTGATGCGTGAAGAACGTGGAGTGTATCCTGGATACACTGTGCGATGGGATGGGGGCTGTACAGCTAACGAAGGCTCTGGAGGGCACTAAGGGAATCGCTCAAAATTAGGCAGTCATTGCGTTGGCGACGGCGATTATACAGATGGGCTCGGTAAATAGCATACAGCTCTGCAGTGTAAATGGATGTGCTACTGGGCAAACCGAACATAGAAGGTTCGCTCCCTGAAACAAAGGCACACCCAACACCGTCAGCGCACTTACTGCTATCAGTGTATATACAAATTCGGCCACTGTACTTTGATAAAAATTCTAAAAAAAAATGGAGCGGATACTAGACACAGGCGTAGCAGATTTTGTGTAAGCTTTCATCCCGAGGTCTACATGGGAGGAAACACGCAACCAAGGTGGGTGCTCCCTCTCCCCCTTGGGGAACATGCTAGGCATTTCGATGTCGTGTTTCCTGAGCAGCTCTCGAAAACGGAAGTCTGCAGGCCTTGGACTAAGCGAACGGTTCTATAACTTCGTCCAGCTCAGTGGAGAAAAAGGTAGTAAACGTAGGATGCGCGGGCACGCTCCTAAGCCCAGAGCCATAATTGGCAAATAAGACCTCCGCCGACAGCCCAGAGGGGCTTCGGCCGAATCGGCGTAGAGGCTCACAACTGGGTTGGTCGGAAAAGCACCAAGAGCCACACGGATGACCTGATTACGGACCGTGTCTAGTCGTCTCACACAAGAGGTCGGGCTGAGGAATAAACAATGCATCCATAGTCTAACTTGAATCGGATCAGCTCCCCAAGACTTGCCACTCAGTATCCGTAATATATTCATAGAACGGTTACATCGTGCTTTCAGGTGTGCTATATGCGGTGACCAGCACAATTTGCGATCGAAAACCAAGCCCAGGAATTTCGCCTCATCTGCGAAGGGAAGTAAATCTGGCCCGAGTCCATATCAAGGCGACTTCTATAGCGCCAGAAGTTCACGCAGTCTGACTTCTCAGCGGAAAAACGAAAGGCGTTTTGTGAGCTCCAATCTTAATGGGCGTCTAAACACCGTTGAAGATCACATTTCAAAAATGGCGTACGCTGAGAGGTGCAGAAGATGGCAAAATCGTCTACGATTAAGCAGGAACCTGGGGTAATAATAATAATAATAATAATAATAATAATAATAATGGATAAACATGTTATCCGATGTACTCCATTCAGATTACTTTCTCTACTTATTGTATAACAGAATATTCTTATACAAAAACTTATTTTGCTACATACTTGTTTTTAATCGAGATAAACATGAATAGAAATAGTCTTATTACTTAGGTAAGTGAAAAATAAGGGAATTCTCTAGGCTATAAATGTCCAAATTGAAGGACCAGAGGGGAAGGCGCAGCAAACCATTCTATTCCGTGTGAAGCATTGACGCATTCCGCTATACGACGTAATGAAATGTTAAGTGGTGCCGTCTTGGAAAATAAAAAAAAATAAAATAAAAAAAAAAGTTAGTGACGCATTCCCATTTTTTCCCGGAAAAAATATATATTAGAACATTTAAACCAATAACAAGGAATTCTCGAAAACGGTTAACAAAAACAAGACTACTTTTTAGTTCTCTAGTACGCATGTGCAATGCACAAGTGGATGGAACACAGTACCTTCTCTACTTACTATGCACATAGTGTGTGATAGAAAAGTAAAACTAAAAGTTGCACAGACATTAGTTTCTTTCCTCACTCTTGTATCAACTATTCTTTAGAAAGATTATTATTGTATCTATTTCTTGTTAATACAGGTCATCCAGAATGAAGGGGGCTTCAGAGACTACTCCCAGAAAATTAAAAATATACATTTTATTTGCTACTGTGATTGAGTTACTCAATATTGTTAATCTTTTTAACTACTATCGATTTTCAGTTTGATTCTCGTGATATCATGGGAGAAGTATGGTATTTTAAAGCCATGCTTTGTGTCCAGTTCTAAAACTTCGCACTCACCACGCTTGAGCCGAGAGCGGGCGGATAAGGACGGTAAAGCACGAGGTTAGCAGCGGCGTTCTTACTTCAGTGCTGCGCCGGTCCTGCGTTTCCGGTGAATGCTTAGTACAAATTAAGGCGTCGGCTTAAAACACGTGTTTGCGTGGGCTTTTGTTACCGGTCGTTACTTTGTACAGTTTGAAATGTGTTTCCTTGGAACTACTTTCAAACTATTTATAATGCGCGTAAGCATTAAATTAATTAGATAACTGAAATGCCGGTTGAAATAAATGACAAAGAAATGATGGGAATATCCCCCAAATTTCCTGTCCATCACCAACGAATACTTATGTAATAGGTAGAGTCAGACTGAAAAATTCAATGCCTTAGCCGGGATTTGAACCACAGATCTCCCGATTTCTAGCCGGTTGCTCTGCCACTGAGCTACCACGACAATATGTCGGCATAGCATTGAATTCCTCAACTGACTCGCATATTTCCCGGTAAACCACAAGGTTTTCTCAAAATATTTAGAGATGACAACCCATATGGCGACTTACAATGTTGCAAGTACTTAAGTCCCAGGATTCATATTATAGCCAACTATTATGTTCAATTGGTATTGGATTAATTTGAACCACGGATCTCACGATCTCTAGCCGGTTGATGTGCCACTGAGCTACATTCCGGCATAGCATTGAATGTTTCAGTCTGACTCTACCTATCTAACTCCTGTCCTACACACGACTTGTGTGAAAAACCAATTTGTAATACTTGCATCAAAACAGATCCATACCGACAAGTGTGTAGAAACCAGAAAAGTCTGTTGAATGCATTTGTCATCACCATTTCTTTGTTTGTGCTATGGTTCCCACTGTATCCTTACTACATTTAATGTTAGTTTTTAAAGTTAGCCTAAACGTAAATTTGATCGCAGCAAGCACCATTCTTTTTATTTCTTTTTAAGGGAATATCAATGGCTAATTATTAAAATAACAAGTGATCCAAAAACGTCCGAACCGGCTGTGCGGTGTTTTATCTGCCCGCGTCCTCGGCACTCGTTGCCGTCTGCCGCTATCATAGAAAGGCGCAACTTTCAAGTCTTTACTTACCAATGTCATTAAAGGAGATGCTGAAACTTGCCATCGCCGCTGTCCATACATTTTTGGTACCTATTTAGGAAACTATCCATCACTCGCCGTAGCTCACGTTGAGAAATTCTGGGCGGATATTTTGTTTTGAATTCTTCCAGGGTGTGTGGGTTTGTCTTGTACACTTTATGCTTTAAGTTAGCCCAGAGATAGAAATCGCAGGGGGTTAGGTCTGGAGACCGAGGGGGACAAAATCTCTACTAATAATTCTGTCCTGAAACACACTTTCAATTATTCTCATCCAAAGACTTGTTGGAAAAAAAAGGGGGAAAATCACGACCCCCGACTTAATTCTCCAAAACCAAGGGGCAAAATGATACTCTTGTATGTATGGACGCCAATTGTCGACTCGAAAAAAATTGGGCCTATGATTTTTTCTCCGCTAATGGCGCACCATACACGATTTTTATGTCAAGAGGCATTTCATGAACAATATTAGGTTTCTCAGAGCCCCAATAAATGATATCTTTGTGTACACACATAACCTTGAAGGTGAAACCAAGCCGCCTCCTTGAAAAATATTAAATGTGGGTCATTTCGTCATTGTACACACTATTGAGATTCCACTCATAAATTGTGTGAACACATACAAATCATAAATAAATATACGATGTGCAGTAGAAAATAAATGCTGAGGCAAAATACACTTTGTGACTAAGCACAGGAAAAAATAATAAAGCACACTGCTAATAACTCAACTAAACGATATGACCGTCAGCTCAATACTGCACTTTCAGAGCAAAGAAAATCAAGTCAGCACCGTGGCCTTCTGTACGGCAGCTGTGTGTTATGTTTCCGTGTGCGCAGTAGAAAAACTCCGCGCAGCGGGCCTGTTGTTTTTGGTCGCTCGGTAGTAGCAGTTTGTTAAGGACGTTGTCAATTGCCAAGATCATATCAGCGCCACCGGTGCGCCAGAATTTGGTCCCACAGGAGCTTTTACATGCCAATAAATCTCGCACTTAAAACCATCGATTTGGGAACCTGCGACCTTGTGATCAGGACAGCGCCTAACCAACTGGGCTACCCATGCCGACTGCCAATGGTTTGTTAAAGAAAAGTATTAGAAAGTGATTCGCCTGCTTATACAATTAGAATTAACTCGTGAACGGGACAGAGTCCCGTATTTAGGCCCTAGGGGCCTTTTGTGACCCAGGGAGGGATAAAGAAGATACCCGAAGGGGACCGCATCCAGATTAATGACGAGCGCAAGCAAGGACGGGATCCTTAATGGTTCTACATTGAAAGACTCCGACAACCCAGGGACCATCCCCGAGCTCTGAGCCACCGAGGATCCCCTGAAAGGATCCTAGCCCGAAAGCACCCGAAGGAGAGACCCTTTAATGGTCCGGCGACGACGCCAGGAAGGAATCTCTACAGTGCACAAGGCACCGCCCAGTCGTAATTCACCGAACACCGTCTACTGGTCCTTCAACACAAAGAGCTAACAAGGAAATGGACAGGAAATTCGGGAAATGTTATGAACCTTTATAGCATTCGCCAGGCGACCCTAGGGAATCCCCGGATAAACTAGTGCTTCAGGAAGGTTGGCCATAGAAATCAAACCCACGACTTCCCGAATATGAGTCGCAGATTTACCACGGCGCCACCTCGCTGGGACGCCTACTTATTGCAACAAAAACAAAAGTGGAGGGCGTCCTTTTGATATTGAAAACAAGGTTTGCGTTTTTATATGACTTATGTTATTTGAAAACTATCCAATTGGAGTACTGAAAGTGCTTACAACTAGCAATTTGCTTTATCTTTAAGGTAGATATTTTTTACCACCAGAATTCAAGGCTATATGGTTGGTGGTATTTCAAGTATTGCTCACAGATATATGCGTTGTGGTTGACAAAGTATGTTTTTGTCAAACACTCATATTTTCACTCTTCACTTCCGAGACGAGTACGGTTCTTGCGACTTAAACGTGCACCCAGAAATTAGATTTTGTGGTCTTAAATGCCAATTAAGAAGTACACTTGGACTAGAGATTTTAAATCAGTTTAATGTGAATACACGTGTGGTGCAGTGTTGCCAGAAGCACTTCTCTAAATTTCGCCCAAATCATGAAATAAATAGCAAAGTTTCAGTTGAAGTCGCCCAATATTTTTATTAAAATATGCAATTTATTTTACTATGTTATATACACAAACACACACACACACTCTTGGAATATTTTCAAAATATTTACTTAATGCTAATCTTATTACTTGCTTCCTTGTAAGCAGAAGCGAAACATGGGAGTACCATAAATTAAACAGATAGTCAAAACTGGTTGCTATGTGACTGAAGTTCCTTTATTAGTATGGACAGGAGTTAAACTCCTGTATGAGAAAAGTATACATTTTTAAAGCTGAAACCAACAAGGAATATCTCAAAAACGATCAGCTCCACGAAAAAATGTGCATAACTTTAATTGTGTGTTTTAACGTACTCTACATTTTTTGTGTGGTAAGTCTTTGTCCATCTCTTACGGTTTAGCAGTTATGCAAAATTCCGTAAAATTCATCCAAAATAAGTGGTCTTCAGAGGTTATTCCCAGAAAATTCAAAACATACATTTTATTTGTCAGGTGAATATCTTTGATATACGATATTTTAATCAAAATCCTTACAAGCATTTTTAGGCAATCAAAATTTTCGAAAAAAGTTCCATGTAAAGTGTAGTTAGGGGGGGGATTTTCTTGAAAATCTTCGACTCGCATCCTTGGAAGATACCAAACTTAAATACGCGCGCGCTATGCGCGCCCACGCATTCGCGCCTTTTTCCAAAAATCCTTTTTTTTGGGATTTATGGGGATCCAAAACATGTATTTCCGATGAAATCTCTTTATCGATTTTTTTGATCGAATGCAGTACCTTCTCTATACACTATGTACATAGTACGTGTAGAGAAAATAAAAAGATTTAACGTTCCTTTAAAGCTTAAAACCAGTGTTGTAATATTTGCAATAGCGTTTTCTTACATTAACAGTAGTTTTAGAGCAAGAAATTAGAACAAAATTAAGTTATGACCTTGCCGCGATGTTTACTGCAATAATTCCAATTTATCAATAATGATGGGCCAAAAAATGTGATCGTATTAAATATTCCTTCAACTAGAGATCTCTCCCGTTCCGTTGTCCTTTGTTCTGTACTTCAACAAGTTTGACAGTTGGTGTGTATGGCAATGTCTAATCGCAAGATGGCGGCTGGTCATAAAACGGTTGGCATTTCCACCCTGTGGTACTGGTATACCAAACAGGGATCTCAGACAATAATATCTGTACAATGACAACTCTTCAAAACATTAACGCAGAACGTGTTCGGGATATGAACGCTGGTGTTTATAGCACTTGTGCTTCATATATAGAAGGTGCAGATGACGTCATAACTTAAACTTATACAACGCCTTGCAAGGGTTCGGTCTTTCTAAGAATCAAGCTTTCAATCCTGTTTGTGGTTTTATTGCCCGTCACTCCATTACTGGAGCCAACATCTTTTTGTAATAAGCAAGTAAGCGTTATAACTGCCGCAAGTAATTTATTATTGTTTTTTACTTTCTCTACACGTACTATGCACATAGTGTATAGAGAAGCTATTGTAATCCACCCAAAAATTCGATACAGAGATTTCACCGGAAATACATGCTTTAGGACCCCCTGAATACAAAATAAAAAGCATTTTCAGAAAAAGGTCCGTGTGTGTGGGGGGGACAGCATAGCTCAAAAACAAAAAGACCGTCGATTATCAAACTTTGTATTTAAGTTAACCATCTTCCAAGGATGCGACGTGGTTGGATCACTTGCCTCTCACCTACACTCGATCCCAAGCGACCGCATGAGAGATTTGTGGTCGACAAAGCGGGTTTTCTCCGGGTACTCCGGTTTCCCCCGCCATCGCATTCCACCGGTGCTCCACCATCATTCATGTATCGCCAGTGTCACCGCCTGCGGCGCCATAAGTAGTTAAAGCGTGCGTTAAACACTACCAAAAAAGATACGACACGAAGATTTTGAAGGAATTCCCCCCACCCGCAACTACCCTTTACATGGATTTTTTTCGAAAATATTAATTTTCTCAAAAATAGCTCTAACGATTAAGATTAAAATATCGTATATTAAAGATATTTACCTGACAAATAAAATGTATATTTTGAATTTTCTGGGAATAGCCTCAAAAGACTACTTTATTCTGGATGAATTTTACGGAATTTTGCATAACTGCTAAACCGTAAGAGATGGTTAAAAACGTACCATACAAAAAATGTAGAGCACGTTAGAACACGCAATTTATGTTATATACATTTTTTCGTTATATACATTTTAGATATTTCTTGTGTTTGGTTTCAGCTTTGAAAAACTTACTTTTCTCATACAGGAATTTGTCAACTACTGTCCGTGCAAACAAAGGAACATAGCAACCAGCTTTTGACTATTAGTTTAACCTGCGGTATTCCCTCATTTCCCTTCTGCTTATAAGACTGTTTCTGCTATTGCTTTTTAACAATAATTGCTTACAGAGATGTAGAGAAAGTCATGTGAATGGAACACATCAGCTTTTTATAATAAGCAAGCGGTAATTCGTGGTTATAACTGCCGCAAGCAATTTATTAATGTTTTGTTATTGCTGTTTACCAGCACGCAGTATGTTGGGGTGCTCACAAAAGCGCTAATTCAAGAGTAGAATGTGTTTTCGGTTTTCATCATTGGAAATTACCTCTCCGTTGGTAGCTAGGTTAAATTGAGGAGTTTGATGGCGTGTTAGGTTTGAATGGTGCATTGAGAAAAATCTTGAGTGTTCCTTTCACATGACTTTCTCCACACATTTCCTTGTAGGTAGAACGGGAAATATCTAACGTGTTCCATTTACACGATGTCCTCTAGCTGCTCGGCAAACAAACCGTTTATTCGAAAGATTAATATTTTATCTACAAGATAAGCGTAAGCAGAATTAGGCTTATTACCAGTTCCTTGTAAGTAGAAGGGAAATAAGAAAATGCACCGACTATAGCGACAGTCTCGTCTTTTAAAAGCCGCACGCTATGTGAGACAATTGAAATTCCGATCTCTTTGCTTGCCAGGAGTAGAGAAGAGAGATGTCTTCCCGTTTGAGATAATTTTAAAATGAAACCAATAATCTGGAATATCTCGAAAACGGTTCATTCTACTGAAAAAGACAAATTGTCTGTTTTAATAAGATCTTCCTTTTTTGTGTAGCAAGTCTATCTCCTACGGTTTGCCAGTTATACAAAAGAAATCCAGAAAATAAGAGATCTTCAGAGGTTATTCCCAAGATTATTTGTCATAAAAATATCTTAAACATAAGGTATTTTAATCAAAATCGTTAGTCATTTTTGAGAAAATAAAAGTTTTCGAAAAGTGTTTCCTTTAAAGTATAGTTTGGGGTGGGGCTATTTTTTCAAAATCATCCTGTCGTATCCTTGGAAGATAACCTATATACCAAGTTTGGTATTTTACAGACTTGGTGTTTTTGTGTTATCGTGTTCACGGTCAAACAAGCACACGCACACACACGGACCTTTTTCTAAAAATGTTTTTTTTTAACATAAAACGTCTATTTCCGGTAAAATGTCGGTATCTAATGTTTGGGTAGAACGCAATACCTTCTCTATACACTATGTACATGTGTGTGAAGAGAAAATAAAAATGTGAAATGTTCCATTCACATGACTTTCTCTGCCTATTCTGCAGTAAAATACTCTCACAGAAGCTTATTCTCCTCGCTGCTTAATGATAATCGAGATAAACATTAGCAGAACTTCTTAGTTCATTCTAAGTAGAAGGGAATGAACTAGGCTAAAGCGATAGTCAAATGTTTTAAAAGCTGGTTGCTATATGACGCTATTGAAGTTCCCTTACCCTTGTGATCAGGATAAAAACTGAATAACGACCTCGCACTTGAGAATAGTTTAGGGTGTTAAAGAGCTTAAAACCAGTAACAAGAAATATCTCGAAAATGGTTAACTCTATATAATATTGAAATGTATTATTACTAGTCTGTTTTAATCATTTTGTCTCTATCTTTTATACAAAAGCCCTCCAGAAATGAAGACGGCTTCAGAGGCTATCCCTTGAAAATTCAAGATACAACACTTTATTTCGTATGTAATTAACTTTAATACAGGGCATTTTAATACAAATTGTTAGCCATTTTGTATAAAATGGAAAATTTCGAAAAATGGCCTGTATAATAGATAGTTTGTGGTTAGGCGATTTTTCTGAAAATTGCAGTGTCACATCCTGTAAAATACTAAACTTAAGTACAAATTTGGTATTTAACTGAGTTTTCGTTTGGAATTATTCTATTCATAGGCTCGCACACCTTTTACTAAATTTGGGGGTGTGTGTTCAGGTTGCCTCAAAACACGTATTTCTGGTGAAATCTCAGTATCAAATTTTGGGTAGAATGCAATACCTTCCCCACTTACTTTGTATATTATAGATAAAATAAAACATGTATACTTCAAATGGGGATGTAGAATATTCTATTTAATCAAAATGTTTTTTTTTTTTTTTTTTTTTAAAGTCAGGCATGAGCTGATTGAACGTTCAGTTTTGAAATATGTAAAATATTTTTATTTTAAAACTGTTAAAATAAAATGCGCAGAAAATGTGTATTGTTAATTTAGCTTCTTGTTTTTCTTGTTATTATATGCAATCAATACTTATATCGATAGGGTAAGCTTTTTTAGAAACAAAATTAGCATTAATAAAGAAAAGATATAGTTATCATAAGTAATACCACGAGCGTTTTCATCTGTCGATAATTCACGACTGAGCGAAGCGACGAGAGTCAATTGTCCTAAGAGATGAAAACACGAGTTGTATTTGATAAGACAATTCAGCGAAATAGATTACTAATAATATATAGGAAGGGAGATTTTATCAGGCTATGATTATTAATACTTTCATTAGTTCTCAAATGGTAGATGGCGAATTCGACCATGTTTATTAACAGGTTTTTTTTTCTTTCTTTCACACGCAATGTACGAATATCGATAGCAACAATAGAAATAGGGAACAATTATTTTATTTTAGTTGTAATAACTAATACTGAAATGGAAACAAACTTTATTTTATTTGAGGTTATTACATTCATCTCATGAAATACAAATGATTATTTTCACTCCTTTTTTGAGTTAAATACATTAAGAACTGGATAAAACTTTAAATAAACATTGCAACTGAATTAATTGAAGGTACAATTGTGGAACTATAAACTATTAACAATAAAGGTTGGCTGGCTGGACTGTAACCGTATTACCAATAACCAAGACAGGAGATTAAACAAAGGAACGTCAGGTGCGACAAGATTTTAAAGAAATGAACATCAGCTGCGATGAGATGTTTCGACAATATCGCCCCCAGTCAGATGACCGCAATTGATTGAAACGGTCTAATCTCTGACATTGCATTGGAGCAGTAATAGTTAAGCTAAATTGTCATTAAAGAACCATGTACTACTGTGTCAAAAAGGTTCCAGGAATTTGCCAATAAAACACAAAAACTAAATTATTCATCCAATTTTATTTTATCGCGTTCAAAGTAGGCCCCTTTTGAAATTATACATTTATGCCAACGAAAAATCCAATCATCTAAACATTTTTTGTTGGTACTTTTAGGAATCGATGTCAATTGTCGCCGCGAATTTTCCTTTATGTCTTCTATCGACTGAAAACGGGGTCCTCGAAGTGGTAACTTGAGTTTTGGAAAGAGAAACAAATCAGAAGGAGCCAGATCAGGGGAATACGGTGGTTTTTGATGAAACTTGTCGAGTTTTTGGCCAGAAATTCGTTCACAATAACCTTGTGAGCTGGTGCGTTATCGTGGTGCAGAATCCATGAGTTGTCGTTCCACAAATCTGGCCTTTTTCGCCGTATTTGTTCTCTCAAGCGCCGTATAACGCTCAGATAATAGTCTTTATTTGCCACCTGACCTTCTGGCAAGAACTCTTGAGTGCACGACACCGCGATAATTGAAAAAAAATGTCAACATGACCTTCAGTTTTGATCGAGATTGACGTGGCCTTTTAGGTTTCCGTTCAGTTGGAAGGCGCCATTCGGAAGCTTGTTGACTGGTTTGAGTCTCAAACTCGTAAACCCACGTCTCATCACCAGTTACAATGCGTATCATGAATGTGGGGTCGGAATTGGCTCGTTCTAGCATGTCTTCAGCAATCCTTACGCGATTGAGTTTTTGTAGAAAATTCAAGTATTTCGGAACTAACACAGCTGCAACGCGTGTCATGACCAAGCAATCGTTTAAAATGGCACGAATCGATTCGTGAGACACAAAGTTCAGCGGCAATCTCTCTCAGACCTAAATGACTATTTTCAGACACCATTTTCTTCACTTTAGCTATGTTCAGTTCAGTTGAAACTGTTGATGGCCGACCAGAGCGAGGCAAATCTTCCACCACATCTCGACCACTTTTGAATGCACTGTACTTCTCATATGCACGTGTTTTTAATAAAGTCGATTCACCGTAAGCGCTCTGCAACATTTTCAGCGATTCGGCACATGAGCTACCATTTGCAATGCAAAATTTGAGACAGATTCTTTGTTCAATATTTGTATCCATCGTAAAATCGCAAATCACCTTTGAGATGAACTAACAAAATGACGTACTGTAGACAAACTAGATGACAGATGACGATCAAACTCCGCGTGGGTATAGAGGAAAGTTGTACCAATTTAGCAACAATAATTTCGAATCCCCTCTTAAACATGATTTTTAAATGATCAATTCATGGTACTTTCTTGACAGAATGTATGGTATTTGGATCACAAGTAAATTATGCATTTCAATTTTTTTGGAATAACCTAGCAAACCGTCATTTGTAAGGAATTCTGCATAATTTGGTAAACCGGTTAAACCCAGGAGAAACCATAAAGCGCACTACACAAACAACTCTTATGTGCTACATTCACACGCTCTGTATCACTTTAGTGGGTATAAATTATTGTTACGGGCGTTTATTTTCCTCTAGATCAATATAATCGAGATAAGCCTGTCTGAAAATAGCTGCATTACACATTTCATTATAAATACAGAGGGAATAAGAACTGGGTGCCATATGCTGGCCTTAAAATTGCAGATCTCTTTCCGTGACATCACGAGAAACAAGTGAAAACTGATTATTTTTTCTTTCTCTATGTACACGTACTATGTACATAGTGTATAGAGAAGGTATTGCATTCCACCCAAAAATTCGATACAGATATTTCACCGGAAATAGACGTTTTAGGATCCCCTGTATCTAAAAAAAAGTATTTTCAGGAGAAGGTCCGCGCGCGCGCGTGTGTCTATAAACACGATAGTTCAAAAACGAAAAGTCGGTAAAATACTAAACTTGGTATTTAAGTTTAGTATCTTCCAGGGATGCGACACGAAGATTTTATAATAAATCCCCCACCCCAAACTACCCTTTACATGGAACTTTTTTCGAAAATTTCGATTTTCTCAAAAATGGCGCTAACGATTTTGATTAAAATACCGTATATTAAAGAGCTTTATAATAGCAAATAAAATGTATATTTTCAATTGTCTGGGAATAGCCTCTAAAGTCCTCTTTATTCTGAATGAATTTTGTGTAACTTGTAAACAACCGTAGAGATAGACAAAAACTTACTACACAAAAAATGTAGATCACGTTAAAACACATTTGACAGATACTTTTTTTTTTTATCGTGGAACTGACTATTTCTTTGTTATTTGTTTCAGATTTAAAATATTGGAACTTTTCTCACACGGAAAGCTGTAAACTCCTGGCGCTGCATAGAAACGGATTTCAACATGGCAACCAGCTTTTAAAAAAAAATGTGACTGTCGGTTTAGGCTAGTTTATTCCCTTATTTATTAAGCAAGTACTTACGACAATATTTGCTAATGTTTATCTCGATTAACATGAAGTAGGTAGAAGAATATGCTTTTTATCAATAATTTGTTAATGCGATATAGAGAAAGTCATGTGAATGGAACACATCAGATTTATTTATTTATTTATTTTAGGAGAGTGCTGCGATCAAGATACAACAGCAGCAGTGGAAAAAGAGTTGCAGAGGAAGGGAGCAGGAAAAACTATTACTGTAACTGCATGTTTTGGAGGAAGCAAATTTAAAGCTTTATTATTTGGTTTTCGAGGAGCATGCGATGCAGAGATGACACTTAGTAGAGGAGACAATAAGGATTAAGGGGGGAATAAAGGACAAACTATATCCTGAATAACTGAACAGTATATGGTTACGGTAAGTTTCTGGATCATCATAACGACATGCTGCAGATTCGGGTTCATGTTGAGGGCAAGAGCAATGACCAAGCTGATGGAGGTGCCATATCAACCTGCAAAACACAACTGAACATGTGAAAATCTTAATGAGAGCTAGGAAGCGAGTCGTATATGTTTTTGCCAGATAAGCAGCTCAAAGTTTTGCCCGCTGTGACAGAGTTAAAGTAATCATATCACAAACTCCAACTAGCTAGGCTCGGTAGCTGGGTTGACGGTCGGGGTCACGATTCCAGAAGTTTTGCGCCCACTATAAACAGCAAACAACATGCTTTCTATACACGAGAGCGGCACTGAAAATTATTAGAATACCAGGTTTCCAAAACAAAATTAAATGTGCTTATATCTTAAAGCTTCTTTCTATGTTTTGAGATTTGGTAGACATGTAAATTGTAACGATAAAATACGTAGAAATACGTTTCCTCATCAGATGTAGCAGTGGGACATCATAAAAGTGGTTCTAAGTGCCTCAGGAAGAATGATATTATTGCTGTATGCACTGGTTTCATCGAATGTAACAGTGTATTGATATTAAAGGAAAATATATTGGAAAACAATCAAATCGATCACTGAGTAGTTCTTATGTCCGTATTTATTTTTCACGCCAGACACAGAACGATAGTGAGTGTGAGGAATCAAAATTTGGTTATCTGGAGGTGGAAACCTCATGAAAATAAAATCACAATTACAATTTCTATGTACATAGTGTATATGAAAATTCACAGGAATTAGGCGTTTTAGGGTCCCCTGTACAAAAAAAAAAGTATTTTTAGAAAACTTCCGTGTGTGTCCGTGTCTGAACAAGATAACTCAAAAACGAAAAGTCGGTAAAATATCAAACTTGGTATATAAGTTAAGTATCTTCGAAGGATATGACACAAAGATTTTGAGCAAAATCTCTCCACCATTGGAAAAATTGTTGAAAGTTTTGATTTTCTCAAAACTGGCTAACGATTTTCATTAAAATACTATATATTAGAGATATTTACACCACAAATATACATCTTGAATTTTGTGGAATAACCTCTGAAGACCTCTATATTCTGGATCCTGATTTTGCGTAACTAATAAACCGTAAGAGATAGACAAAATCGTACTACACAAAATATGTAGATCTCGTTGAAACACACAATTTATGTCATATACTTACATACGGGAATTTGTCAACTCCTGGCAATGCAAAGAAACAGATTTCATCCACATAGCAACCAGCTTTTAAAAGATTTACTATCGTTTTAACCTAATGTATTCCTTTATTTCCCTTCTACTTACAAGAAAGCATTTCTGCTTATCTTTATCTCGATTAGCATGAAGGTCAGTGCGATCCACATAAATCTCAACTATTTCAATAGGCCATAATCTCTCTCTGAAAGTTCGTAGAAATATGTAATTTATTTTAAAATGACCTCAGTGGCTCAGGGAGAATCAACAACAATCATGGTAACAATCGATTAATGCCATCTGTTGACTATATGATGATGTCGATAGAAATACAATCATTTTCATGGCATTGTAGATAGTCTTTAGTTTGCAATCATAACAGCAACACGCAGTACTCACTTTAAGAGCGTGTTTTCATTGTGAAAACATATTACAAGCCAAATTTTTTGGTAACAGATAGCGGGAATTTCGGAGAGAATTTAATGTACGGGATGTTCCGCCAAAGGTAACAATTTTATTGCTAGCAAGAAAGTTGGAGACAACTGGTATCCTCGTTATTGAGAGTGGAAAATAGAGCACCGTTTAGTGCAGAGACTGTTGCCAATATTTGAAAAATGCTTGTGAACTCTCCAAACAAACAGTTCCATCGATTGAGCCAAGAATCAGGCTATTCATATGACACATGTCAAAGAGCTGCGAGTGTCGACAATGCCATGAAAATGCTCGTAATTTCCATCCAAATCATCAACATAGCCAACAGATGGCATTGATTGACTGTTGCCATGATTGTCGATTCTTCTCGAGCCACTGAGATCATTTAAAACAAATTTCACATTTCCACGAGCTTTCAGAGAGAATTATGGTTATTAAAACGCTTCAAGTTTATATGAATCGCACTGTAGACAGAAGAATAAGCTTTTTAACAATTTGTTACAGAGGTAGAGGTAGCCATGTGAATGGAACACATCAGATATTTGATGCAAGCAAAGGTATGTGCCCATTTTCGGAATGCTAGCACTAAGGATATAGAATGAGCCTGAAGGCTCAAATCAAAAGTGGCATGAAAGGAACGTGGTGACTTACCGCCATGAGATGGCACGTGGTGATGGACAGTCCAATCGCAAGGGGGGCTGATCCTCTGATGTCAGTTCTCCTCTCGTCGCAGACGGCTGTCACGGTGATCACCAGCACGAACGTGATGAGCGCTTCCAGAAAGAAAGCTTGTACAGGGGACATGGGATCACTAATAGCTGTGATGCCAAGCTTCCCGGCCACATCTTTAGGTGTTAGCGCCTGAAAATAAACATTCATTTGCTTCACAATTCTCTTATAAAATTAACACGATAGGAAAAATACTCTTTTTCCGACAAAATTCGGATACATCAGATTTACATATACAAATGTATCACAATCATATAATAACCACAGTCATAACAATAACAGTAATAAAGAATTACGCGTGCGTGTGTGTGGGTGGGTGGGTGGGTGCGGACATTTTTAAGAAATTCATTCATTTCAAACAGTTCTTCACTAACAAATCATTATCATATTTCACACACGCACACCCACACACGCGCGCGCGCTTTAACAGAGGAAAAGAGTCTCCACGAATAGCAAAACAGATCTATTGTTCTGTTCGACGGTGTTTAGCTAGTGGGATGGGGCGCCCTTCTAAGGGGTTTAGCAATTGGAAGGAGGTAGTGTTTTCTTAGTCTGAAGCAAGCGAGCGGTAAAGGCGCGTGAGAGAGAGTAGAAGAAGGAAGCGCTGCTGCCGATAATATTTGTGTGTTCATTGTGTACTATCCGATTCCTGTAATTTTTAGATACTCTTCATCCGACTCTGACTAAAGTATTGCAACACTGTTGACTGTTTTGCCACGCACGGAAAGAGTTCAGCATACGTGTACCCCTCCCACAGGTTAAAGCGTTACTTGAGCAATAAGCCACCCCAACACACTAGTTGTATCACCGCTGAACAGACAGTAACTGCTCAACGAAAGGAGCAATAACCAAATCAACCTTTCCTCAAATTAAAGCGAGGATAAATATAACACTACCCATAATACCAGAATTTACAGTCAATGCATCCAACAAAACGAAACACTATTTACACAGTTTTCATATTATGGCTTCTTGATTCTGCGTAGTGGAACAACAAACTATCAACCATTTGATTAACAATTGCCCAAATTTACGAATTCAAAAGATTGAAACTGATAGAAGAAATACAAAGAAAAGGAGACGTTGACCTGAAATAAACAGTAAATAAACACTGGAAAATCTTGAACAGGTTCATTCATTCTATATGGTCATCTCTCGCGGCTTCTCTCCACTGCACGAGAGAAGCGAGAGTAGCCGGGAAAGTGGTGCTGGCAAATACGCACTGAAGTCCTTGCCTTAAATAAATGCTGAAAATATTTACCATCTTCTCCCAAACAGGCAGTATAACAAGTTAAAGATGTTCTAACTCATCCACCTAAGCTCAGCAGCAGAAATACTTGTGTAAGCTACAGAAACTTAGTGATAGCGTCATGAAGAAATCGCAGCGATTCCTGCTGCTAAGCTTAGACTATGAGCGAACATATTTTCGCAAATTGTGTTGCCCGTATGCGAGCAGAAGATCAACATTTCCTAATTTCTTTAAAATACATATTTTAATGCCTCTGTTTAGATTTCGAATGACAGCATTTTAAACAACACAACTTTAAGAGTTTTCACGAAAATGTAGGATTTGGAAAAACGAGCTGTGATTAAATACTTCCATTTGAAAGACTTAACGCCTAAAGAAACCAAGGAGGTAATGGACAGTACGTTGAAAGACTCTGCCCCTTCATATTCAATGATTAAAAGGTGGGTTGCAGAGTTTAAAATGGGACGTACGAGCTCTAGTGACGAGCCTCGCTCTGGACGCCCTGTAGAAGTGAAAACTCCAGAAATCATTGAAAAAATTAATCATTTAGTACTGGAACACCACAGATTTAAAGTTGTGTGAGATAGCAGAGGCTGTAAACATATCAAAAGAACGTGCAGGTAATATTTTAAGTAATGTTTTGGGTTTTCACAACGTCTGTGCAAGATGGATGCGGCGTTTGTGGACACTTGATCAAAAGTTGCAAAGAAAAACTTTGTTAAGAATGTGGAGCTTTATCGTAAAAATTGCAGTGAATTTTTGAGATGGTTTATTACCAAGGATGAAACTTGGATACATCATTACACTCCAGAAAGTAAATCACAATCAAAACAGTGAATTGTGCCAGGTGAACCAACACCAAAAAAAGCAAAGTCAATTTTGTGGGCTAACAAGGCTATGGCGCCCGCCTGGGTAGTGTGGTGGTAGCGTGTCTGCCTCTCATTCAACAGGTCGAGAGTTGAATCTCGCTTAGGATGAGTTACCCGGATAAGTTTATTTTCTAGGTTTTCCCTTATCCTGAGAAGACGAATATCGAGCTCCGTGGACCCCGAGATTATTCGAGCATCATTCCATCATCGTCCTGTAGGTTAAAGGATGACAAAAAAGTTGTTAAGGAGAGTTTTTTGGGATACACAGGGAATTATTTTTATTCATTACTTTGAAAAGGGTAAAATTATCACTGGTGACTACTACGCATGATTACTGCAACGTTTGAGTGATGAGGTGAAAAGAAAAAACTCATTTGGTAAAAAAAAAAAAAAAAAAAAAAAAAAAAAAAGTCTTGTTTCGTCACGGCAATGCTCCGGCCCATCGTTCAGTCACTGCAATGAGAAAAATGTGCGAATTAAAGTTGGAATTGCTTGAACATCCACCCTATTCGCCAGATCTAGCACCCAGTGACTACCACCTGTTCCCAAACCTCAAAAAATTGCTTGGAGGACGAAGATTTTACAGCAACGAGGAGGTCACTGATGCGGTAAACAACTATTTTGAGGACCTTGATAAATCGCACTACAGAGATGGTTAAATTAAATTAGATCACCGGCATGACAATTGTATAAGCCTTTCTGTTGAGAAATAAAGCAAAAACATTTTGTTTAAATGCTGTTTTTGTTGAGAGACCTGGGACTTATCAGCCGACCCTCGTATACACTAAGTTTTGTGAAATTTACTGGTGTTTCCGAAAGGAACCTAAAATTGCAAAACATTTTGAATTAGCAGAGGTGTGACATTTTGTGCAAGTATGGCAGCCGAAATCTCAGTAAATGTGTATCACATTATTCGGGAAGAGCAAACAAATTAAGATTTGGAAGGAATATCGTTGACCGATTGAACTATCAACCTCTGCGATGATTCGGATAGTTCCAGTGCAACTGCAACAGATGACTCGGATCTTGAAGGAGTGGGACCAGTCCCATCTTCAGATTAGCACTTCTGTTAAGTCACTCCTTTTATAAGTGTGGTTGTCCCTATGTGAATGCTAAAAAAACTGTTGTCTACAATATTTCAGTCAACTTCCAAAACATGTCTGCATTTCGTAATTTTAGGCGAGAATTTTACATTTCGTAATAACTCAACTTCCTGATCTTTACCTTCTCTACACGTACTATGTACATAGTGTAGAGAGAAATTATTGTATTATTGTATTGCCCCAAAAATTCGATACCGAGATTTCACCGCAAATACATATTCTGAAACTGCTGAATCCAAAAGAAATCATTTTTAGAAAAATGTCCGGGTGTGTATGTGTGTGTGAGAGAGAAGGAGGAGAGAGGGAGGGAGAGAGAGACTGTGGGCAGCGCAAATCAAAAATGAAAAGACCGTTAAATACCAAACTTGGTATTAAGTCCAGTTCTTCCAAGGATAAGACACGAAGATGTTCAAGAAAATCCCTCCACCCCCAACTAAACTTTACATGGAACATTTTTCGAAAATTTGTATTTTCGCAAAAATGGTTCTAACGCTTTTGATTAAAATACCATATGATTAAAATATTTTTATGGCAAACAAAATATATTTTCTGGGAATAGCCTCTGAAGACTTTTCCATTCTGGATGACTTTAGTATAACTAGCAAACCGTAAGAGATATACAAAAACTTACTGCACAAAAAATGTAGATCTCATTAAAATAAACAATTTATGTTACATACATTTGTTTTGTACAGTTAACCGTTTTCGAGATATTCCAGATTATTGGTTTCTCGTTTGTTTACTCCTGGCAAGCAGAGAGATTTGAATTTCAATTGTTTCACATAGCGACCGGTTTTTGAAGGATAACACTATCGCTTTGGGATGTGCATTTTCTTATTTCCCTAGTAATAAGATTTATTTCTAGCTTATGTTTATCTTGATTAGCACAATGTAGATAACAGGTTAAAGCTTTGAATAAAAGGTTTGTTTGCCGAACAGCTAGAGAACATCATGTGAATGGAACCCATTAGGTTTTTTCCCCTTCTACTTACAATAAGGATAATTTCTGCTTATGTTCATCTCGATAAGCACGAGTTGAAAGAATAAGGTTTTTAACAATAATGTGTTAGAAATGTAGAGACTGTAACACATGAGATTTTTTTTAAATTTACTTATTATGCATTAATTAATCATTATGGTTGAGAAGTGAAAATACAAAACTGTTTCTTTTCCTGCCAATAGCAGGTACGCCGTTTTACATTTATACACCAGAAGAGCACAGCTTAGTACCTCGTGGTATGTGTGTGCGTTCGCAGAAGAATACATTCGAGTCTGTTTCATCGTCAGTGAAGTATGACTGGACGGATCATAGATATACTGATATTCTGTGCTCTTTATACCTCCGCCGCTGAATCCCTACACTTGACAGTTCGGATGATTTCGCGTATGGTTGGCTCTGCTGCCTTTGCGGCGTTGCCAGAGTAACTGGTAAACAACAACAGCTGATTATAAATGTGTTTATCGTGTGTAACGACGAGTATAAACAGTGTACGATGAATAATGGAACTAATTCGTTATTATTGATGTTAGCTGAAAACAACAGTGATACTGTAACGCATGTAGCATACGTTTGGTATTTACGACAATATAGAATAGATTAATGCAAATAGCTCGTTATAGCGAGAGAAAGGCATAACAAAATTATTTTCACCAGTTAAGAATGTTAATGGCTCAATTCCATCCAAGTCTCCTTCGTCATCATTCTGGAAAGGATCATCCTCATTGTCATCAACATCGTCGTCACCAAGCATATCATTAGTGGTTCACATTCACTGATGATTCCGTCTAATTCCTGTGCTTTTCGTATTTTGTGAACATGATTCACTTTCTTCTTCCATGTGGCCGGGTCCACTCTCGCCATACCTTCCCTAAAAGTTTATCCACCTCTATAATTGTGAAAGTCTTGTTATGTTCCCTCACGTAAAAACACCAAAACACTATCAAAATATATAAATAACAACGAATAATACGGATCTTGTATAGAACAGCTCAACGCACTTGTTAGAAGTTCACAAACTGAGCACGTGGTTGGAAATAGCCAGATATTGCAACGGTGCGGCATCTAGACGCGTTTCCGTTGTCTGACTGACCGACCGACCGACAAGAATGCTTCTTTGTGACTGGTTCAGAAAGTCAAATGGGTAAAGCTTTTCATCTGTTTTCTGTGGGTGTACCAACTTAACTCCTAACTGTCAAGTGTAAGGATTCAGCGGCGGGGGTATAGATAGTTAATAATGTAAATAAATGTATAACTGATGAGTGGATCTAGTAAACAACCAAATATTTTTACTTTCTCTATATGTACTATGTACACAGTGTATAGAGAAGGTATTGCACTCCCCAAAAATTCGATACCAAGATTTCACCGGAAATATATGTTTTAGGGTCTCCTGTATCCAAAAGCATTTTCACAAAGAGGTTCGTGTGTGTATGTGTCTGTTTTTCTGTGAACACGATAACTCAAAAACGAAAAGTTGGTAAAATACCAAACTTTGTATTTAAGTTTAGTATCTTCCAGGGATGCGACACGAAGGTTTTGAGAAAAATCCTCCCACCCCAAACTACCCTTTACTTGGAACTTTTTTAGAAGATTTTCTCAAAAATGGCTAACGATTTTGATTAAAATATCATGTCAAATAAAATGTATATCTTGAATTTTGTGGGAATAGCCTCTGAAGACTACTTTATTCTGAATGAATTTTACGGAATTCTGCATTACTGTTAAACCGTAAGAGATTGAGAAAAATGTACCACAAAAAATGTAGAGCACTTTAAAACACACAATTTATGTCACTTTTTAGAGTTGATCGTTTTTAAGATATTACTTGTTTTTGGTTTCAGCTTTAAAAAAGCTTATACTTTTCTCACACAGGACTGTCAAATCCTGTCCATACAAACAAAGAAACTTCAGTCATGTAGCAACCAGCTTTTGACTATCACTTTAACCTATGGTACTCCCTTATTTCGCTTCTATTTGCATGGAAGCAAGTAATAAGACCATTTCTGCTATTTTTTTCTCGATTAGCATGAAGTAAATAGAAGCATAAACTTTTTAACAATACTTTGTTGCAGAGATGTAGAGAAAGTTATGTGAATGGAACACATCAGATTTTTATAAAACAATTTTGCACTCTTGATTCTGTTTGTATAACGGATTATTTAAAGCTACAAAAATGTACTTTGTAAACATTTATATGAACGACAATCGTGAATCTTGTGAAGTGTTCAATAACAATGCAGGTTGTTCTCAAAGGATTAATAATAACAACAAGGTTGCTGTCTATGACCGCGCCTCTCACTTAGGCGGCCCGAGTTCGATCCCAGATGTGGGATATGTGGTGGACGCAGGGGCGAGCTTTCTCCAGTTTCACCCCTCGTCGCATTCCATGTATCATCAGTGACATCGCCTGCAGAGCCATAGTAATAAAGGCGAGCGTTAAACACCATCAAAAATGACCACCATCTCACAAAATTGCATTGATACAGCGCGGGAAAAGAAACTTTTCATTTGAGTACACGGGTGCATCTTTTTGGTCAATAAAGCAATTATGTCATACCAGCCGCGCATGCGCTAAAGCTCTTTAACACGTGCACAAGTTAAGATTCTCTGCCGACACTGATGCCACATTTCATGTTTTTAGAGGAGTATCGCGACAGATTTAAACACAGTATATTTTAAATTACTGCATAACGTCAGTTTATCAGCACTCGAAGGATAAGATCCAATAAATCCACAAGAGATGTCAATAGTTAAGGTGTTCTCATGCTCGTGCTCATACGACGACCATCCAGAAAATGGACCATTTGGCTTAACTAAATAATAACGAAGGATATCAACACAAAACTTTGTAAACAAAGTTACAATACCTTATTCTATTTGTCAACGTAATCGGCATTGTTATTAGGTATTTATTGTCACGTGTTAACGGTTTTTCAACGCAGATGTTATACTCTTCCACTCTTCTAAAGATATGAGCCCAGATGTCGCTACCACTTTGAAGTCTTCATCCTTGAGAAATCTTTTCTACCCATAAAGTCATATACGGAGTCCAAAGTGGAACATCGGTATTTCTGAATTATTTTATCAACATTCCCTTTCAACTCTTCATAACGGTTGATGATCTTCCACTTCGGTCTTTGTCGTGGACACTGATTCACCCTTGATTGGTATAAAAGTGGGCTATCTGATCTCCAAGCTGGTTTTAAACGAAACAAGAGAACAGTGGATACTATTTTTGTGATTTATACAACAGTAACTAAATATTTAGCAGACAAGAGGGGAGGGAGTATATATTTGTTATTTGTTGATTTTGAAAAGGCCTTTGATGCAATTTGCAAAGCACCACGGTACAAATTGTCCAAAAAAAGAATGTGCACTAGTTTTATAAGGGCTCTACAAAGAATATATTTGAACAATGAGTTTTGTATAAAAATGAGAAATAATAAAGTAACAAATTATTAAAAATAATATAGGACTAAGACAAGTTTGAGCCCTGTCTGGTTTAATTTGTTTATAGATTATATCCTTGAAGCAATTAGAAAGGAAAATAGTCATATGCCAATAATAAATGGGAAATACCTGGTTTACTATTTACAGTTGATTTAGTAGCAGGAGCCATATCCATAGCTAGGATGAATTGTGTAAGAATTATTGTATTTAAAAAAGGTAACAAGTTGAGGAAAAGTGAGAAGTGGTTTTGGCAAGGAAGAGAAGTTGAGGTGGTTAATAAATGTGATTATCTGGGGGTACGATTAAGCAGTAGGGGTAGTTTAAGTGAGCAAAAGAGAATGGTACTGACTAAAGGTAAAATAGCATTAATAGCTACCAAAACATGCTTAGATAAATTATCAGAAATGCAAATAAAATGGTTAGAATATACTTGGCTATAATGGAGGCGAGAATATTCTTTGGGGTGGAGATTGGGGTTTGGAGGAAGGGGGTGCATATATGGATATGGTACATAGACGCTTTTATAAGCGAATTCTGCGCCTGCCAAAAGCTTCACCAAATGAAGTGGCACAAGCAGAACTAGGAAGATTGGAAACTAGAGGGCAAATTGTGGAAACTAGAGCAACAAAATGTTGTACATCAATGTTTAGTATTACAGGAAAGGTTAAATTAAAAATATTCTTGGCTCTATAAGATAAAGGAAATCATGTTGAAAATTACAAGATGGGTTCTGGAAAGAAATAGGGTTAAGAAAGAAAAGAAATAACAGCAAGGTTTAATTCGAAAAGTTCGTTAGCAATGTACAAAGACGAAAGCGGCCTGGAACAGGGAAATGTACACTGCTATATGTGATAAAGCAGTAAGAGAAGTCCTTGCATGGGCTGGAAATGTAAATGGCGTGTTATTTATGGACGCTCTTTAACTACTATGGTTCTCAGCGTCCCATTCTATAATAGGCGTGAAAGACCACTTAATTTTGCTCAGAGGCCTCTCTATCAGGCTTGAAGTTCTTTTACGTGCCGTAAAACTGCGACACGGGACCAACGGCATGCCATGCTAAGGATTTTTACACCCAAAAAAATCCATCGTCCTCCGCCGGGTTTGAACCCGCGACCTTGGGTATATGAAGTTAGCATGGTAACCATTACACCACGGAGGGCGACTGCATGGGCTGGAACAGGCATGGTCAAATTGAAAGAGATGAGAAGGGAGAGTCATTAGAAAAAATGCCCCTTATGTCACATGGAGGACAAAGAATGGTATATAGTTTTAGAATGTGAAGAAAGTAAAGTGATAAAGTTAATGAATGTAAAAGCTAGGAGAAATTGGAACTAATTGAGCAGAGTAAGAGTGAAATGGTCAAGGGAAATATATAAGCAGGACGATGAAGTAAATGAAGCAATAGTAGGTAACATGTATTTGATCTAAGATATAAATAGGACCCAATAGCTCGGCAAGCTCAGGGTTCGAGGCTATTGGTCCACTTGGGACTCGAGCAACTTAGTATAGTGGTAAGAAAGTAAACAAATGTATACCAATATGTAAACATTATGGAAATAAATTTTCTTGTTTACTATCTTCCTTGATTACTCGTCACTTCCTCCCTGAAGACTCGTTCATTGCATTATCACTATGCGCCTGAGCTATCTGCCTATAACATTCGATTGGCAGAACAATTTGCGCAATCAAAAAAACGAATAAGTCCTTTGGCGGCAGAAAACATCGGCACTGAAAAACTAATATCATGTGACAATTTTTTTTTACAGAATGTAGATTACATTGAAAAACAGAGCAAGTTTAAATAAAGCTTTGTGTTGATATCCTTCGCCAAATCTTTCGTTATTTTCTAGATGACACTCGTATATAGCAGCAGCAGCAGTGCTAGAACAAGGTAAGGGGTGGGGCGGGGCGGGGCGTGGCAGAGGCGGCTTAGTATTTTCTTACCAACATAAACCACTGCCCGTTATATCGCCACGATTCTAAACTTGACTGCTAATTAAAAGTACCTCTATTTAGCTCTTTATCTTTTGGAACAGAAGTTGTCTTTAATACACCACATTGTTTATAACTAATATGTTAATTATAAGGCGGCGCTCTTACTTGACTACAACAACATAAATGAATTTTCGTTTTCAAAATAAATGTCCCCAAGATTGAGGCAATAGTAAGTCAAATGTTTCGGCACCGATATTAAGCTATAAGCCGGCCAAGGCAAGTAAAGTCCTGTACAGGGGAGTGCCATTTGTACATGTAATAGCTTCCCCGCCCGCCTGTACAGTCCAGTTGGGAAAACGCGAGCGATAGTGCATGATGGCATTTTATTTGCGCACGCGTGTTAAAATCATGTATGTATGTATTCATTTAATAAGCAATCAAATAATCAAATTCATTATAATACGATAAATATGTACATCTCTCACTCTCTCACGTGCTTAGCATTATTTCCTGATATCTCCCTCTCCGGTGGCCGCTTCTTCTCCCGATTCAGTATTGCTGTTGAATTCTTGATTGATTGTTATCCTTTCTATTTCTCCTTCCAATAAAACATCTCTATTTCAACATGTTTCCTGGATATTTTTCACTTTCTGAACCGATTTTTTCCAGTCATTTTCTGTTATTGGATCAGTAGTATTCTAAGAAATTATGTTCTTGGAGCCACTACGTCAGAACGTTCTCTCAGTAAACTGCGTTTATCTTTACACTTTTTAAATTTCAATATTTTCCTAATCTTTTTTCTTTTTATTCCAAAGAAATTATCATCCTTCTTGCAAAAGTCCAATAATTTTCGCACCGTAGAAATTTCTTTTTAAGCTCATAATCCTCCCGATATTTTCTTCTAATGCCACTCTCGTCCATAACGACTTTTTTGCGAGAGGTTTACCAATCTTGTCCCTCCTTTCTGATCTTGCATATCGTTGTCTTATTCTAAACAACAAGTTCAACAGCATCTGTAATAGGCATTTTCTGAGTTTTTTTCTTCTCTTCGTCACAAATCTTAAGAACATTATAAATAACACGCTTTACGTTCCATCACTATCACTGAATATACGCGGCGAACTATTGAATTAAACCAGACTGTACAGCATTTCATGACGTACGCGTGAAATCGTATTGCCTCATCACGTTAGTTCGCCTGCTCTCCGCTCCCACTGCAGGACTGCACCCGCCTTGGCCGGCTCATACAAGATTCATTATTTTCTCTACACGTACTGTACATAGTGTATAGAGAAGGTATTGCACTCCACCAAAAATTCGATACCGAGATTTCACCGGAAATATAAGTTTTAGGATCCCCTGTATCAAAAAAAAAAAAAAAAAATCAGAAAAAGATCCGTGTGTGTGGCCGTGAACACGATAACTCAAAAACGAAAAGTCGGTAAAATACCAAACTTGGTATTTAAGTTTAGAATCTTCCTCGGATGCAACACAGAGATTTTGAGAACCCCCCCCACCCCAAACTATCCTTTACATGAAACGTTTTTAAAAAAAATATTTTCTTAAAAATGGCTCTAACGATTTTGATTAAAATATCGTATATTAAAGATTTTTACCTGACAAAATGTATATCCTGAATTTTCTGGGAATAGCCTCTCAAGACTACTTTATTCTGGATGAATTTACGGAATTTTACATTACTGCTAAACCGCAAGAGATGGACAAATACTTGCCTACTACACAAAAAATGTACAGCACGTTAAAACACACAATTTAAGCTATGTGCATTTTTTCGTGGAGTAGGTAGTTTTTTTGAGATATTCCTTGTTATTGCTTTCAGCCTTGACAAATTTAAACTTTTCTCATACAGGAATTGTCAACTCCTGTCCACACAAACAAAGGAACTTCAGTCACATAGCAACCAGCTTTTGATTATCACTTTAACCTACAGAACTCCCTTATTTCGCTTCTACTTACATGGAAGCAAGTAATACGATCATTTCTGTTAATGTTTGCTCGATTAGCATGAAGTAAATAGAAACATAGGCTTTTTAACAATAATTTGTTTCAGAGATGTAGAGAAAGTCAGGGGAATGGAACCCATCAGATTTTTATTTTCATTTAAAATATTTGCCATATTTCCTTTGAAACTAAACGAGGGTACTGTAATTTTTGTATGTGAATTTAACTGTTCTAAAATCAAGTATTTGTAAATGTAAGTTAAATTTTTCTATCATATGTGCAATAACATCAAGTTATTGGAAAAGAATACACCATAAATTAGTAAATAAATAAAACATCTAAAAGTGCACGTGGTTTTGAATTTGGGTACATTTCATATTTTAATTTGAGAACTCGATGTTATTGAAGTTGGGCGGAAGCAAGATTCACGCATAGACGAACTGCGTGAATCGAGCTCGAAACCGAGCAGAACTTGACCGACTTCTATCCTACGGCTATACAATTTCTTTCCTAAGTATCCAGGTGTTCGGGAAGTGAGAAGTGTACAAGCTGATGAAATAAACTTTCAGAGAAGATGTAAAAGTGGACTCAGTTTTGCTTTCTTAGGGCCATTCTGTCGTTCACTTCGCTCTCATACCATGAGTGATTTTGAATCCTGTAAAACCAGTTTGAATTATCGCTAAACGAATGACTTAGAAAGAAACGTAACAGGTGATTTATAGCTGTAGAGATTCTGCTATATACTTGATATGTGTAATTCGCTTGTGACCCTGATTGCCAAAGTTTTCAAACATGTACACGATGTATTAATGTAAGAAGGTTGGTATGAAGAAAATATCTGATGTGTTCCATTCACATAACTTTCTCTATATCTCTGTAACAAAATGTTCCTCTAGCTGTTCGGTAAACAAACCTTTTATTAAACATTAATCCGTTATCTACACCATGCTAATCAAGAAAAACATAAGCAGAATTAGTCTTATTACTGGGTTCCTTGTAAGTCGAAGGGAAATGAGAAAATGCACGGGCTAAAGCGATAGTCTCGTTCTTTAAAGCCATTGCTATGTAAAACAATTGAAATTCCAATCTCTCTACTGCCAGGAGCAAGCAAACTAGAATCGAGAAAAGAGTATTCCCGTTTGAGGAAAACTTTAGGTTAAAATTGAAACTAATAATTCGGAATATTTCGAAAACGATTAACTCTACAGAAAAAAATCTGATGTAATCCATTCATATGAATTTCTCTATATCTCTGCAACAAATGTTTGTTAAAAAGCTTATACTTCTATTTACTTCATGCTAAGTGAGAAAAAATTAGCAGAAATAGGCTTATTACTTGCTTCCCTGTAAGTAGAAGCGAAATAAGGGAGTAACATAGGTTAAAGTGATAGCAAAAGCTGGTTGCTATGTGGCTCAAGTTCCTTTGTTTGTATGGACAGGAGTTGACAAATTCCTGTATGAGAACAGTATAAGTTTTTTAAGTCAGAAACAAAAAACAAGGAATATCTAAAAAACGACCAACTCCAAGAAAAAAATGTATATAGCATAAATTGTGTGCTTTAATGTGCTCTACATTTTTGGTGTGGTAAGTTTTTGTCTATCTCATACGGTTTACCAGTTACACAAAATTCCGTAAAATTCATTCAGAATAAAGTAGTCTTCAGAGGCTATTCCCAGAAAATTTAAGATATACATTTTATTTGTCAAGTATATATCTTTAATATATGATATTTTAATCAAAATCGTTAGTCATTTTTAGAAAATCAAAATTCTCGAAACATTTTCCATGTGAAGGGTAGTTGGGGCTGGGGGGATTTTCTTGAAAGTCTTCGTGTCGTATCTTTGGAAGATATGGAACTTAAATACCAAGTTTGGTATTTAACGGTCTTTTCGTTTTTGAGCTCTGCTGCCCACAGACACACACACACACACATACACACGGACATTTTTCTAAAAATGCTTTTTTGGATTCAGGTGGTCTCAAAACATGTATTTCCGGTGAAATCTCGGCATCGAATTTTTGGGTACAATACAATACCTTATCTATATATAGTACGTATAGAGAAAGTAAATATGTTTACGACATAAATTCTGTGTTTTAATGAGATATACATTTTTACTTTCTCTATAACGCACTACGTACATAGTGTATAGAGAAGGTATTGCACTCCACCCCAAAAATTCGATACCGATATTTCACTGGAAATATGTTTTAGGGTCCCCCTTATCTAAAAAAATCTGGTGTGCACCATTCACTTGACTTTCCCTATATCCCTGCAACAAATTATTCTTAAAAAGTTTGTACTTCTATTAACTTCATGCTAATCAGAAAAAAATAGCAGAAATAGTCTTATTACTTGCTTCCTTGTAAGTAGGAGCGAAATAAGGGACTACCATGGGTTAAAGTGATAGTCAAAAGCTGGTTGCTATGTCAATGAAGTTCCTTTGTCTATATGGATAGAAGTTGACAAGTTCCAGTATGAGAAAAGTATACGTTTTTCATAGCAGAAACCAAAAATAAGGAATGTCTCAAAAACTATGAACTTCACGAAAAAAATGTATATAACATAAATTGCGTGCTTTAATATGCTCTACGTTTTTTGTGTAGTAAGTTTTTGTCCATCTCTTACGGTTTAGCAGTTATTCAAAATTCCGTAAAATTCATCCAGAATAAACTACTCTTCAGAGGATATTCCCAGAAAATTCAAAATATACATCTTATTTGTCAGGTAAATATCTTTAATACACGAAATTTTAATCAAAATCGTTAGAGCCATTTTTGAGAAAATCAAAATTTTCGAAAAAAGCTACGTGTAAAGGGTAGTTGGGGGTGGGGGATTTTTCTCAAAATCTTCGTGTCGCATCCCTGGAAGATACTAAACTTAAATACCAAGTTTGGTATTTTACCGACTTTTCGTTTTTGAGTTATCGTGTTCACGGACACACACACACACACACACACACACACACACACACACACACACACACACACCTTTTTGTGAAAATGCTTTTTTTTTTGGATATTGGAAACCCTAAAACATATATTTCCGGTGAAATCTCGGTATCGAATTTTTGGGTGGAGTGCAATACTTCCTCTGTACACTATGTACATAGTGCGTATAGAGAAAGTAAAAAGCATTTTCGGAAAAAGGTCCGTGACAAATAAAATGTATATTTTGAATTTTCTGGGAATAGCCTCTGAAGAGTAGTTTATTCTGGATGAATTTTGCTGAATTTTGAATAACTGCTAAACCGTAAGAGATGGACAAAAACTTACTGCACAAAAAATGTAGAGCATGTTAAAACACACAATTTATGTTATATACATTTTTTTTCGTGGAGTTCGTCGTTTTTGTGACATTCCTTATTTTTGATTTCTGCTATGAAAAACTTATACATTTTTCATACAGGAATTTGTCAACTGCTGTCCTTACAAACAAAGGAACTTCAGTGACATAGCAACCAGCTTTTGATTATCACTTTAACCTATGGTACTCCCTTATTTCACCTCTACTTACAAGGAAGCAAGTAATATGGCTATTTCTGCTAATGTTTTACTGATAAGCATGAAGTTAATAGAAGTATAAGCGTTTTAAGAATAATTTGTGGCAGGGATATAGAGAAAGGCATGTGAATGGTACACATCAGATTTTTGTGTATTAGGTTACAAATATCTCTTACGGTTTGCCAGTTATAGGTATAAAACTCCTGCAGAAGGAAGAAGTCTTCAGAGGTTGTTCCCAGAAAATTCAGGATATACATTTCGTTTGTCATAAAAATATCATACATTTTTGAGAAAATCAAAAGTTTCGAAAAATGTTCCATATACAGTGTAGTTGGGGGTGGGGAGTTTTTAGGGGGCGATCCAGTGAGTTCCAAACCATATATTTCCGGTGAAATCTTGGTATACAATTTTTTTGGTGCATTACAACACCTTCTCTATACACTATATATGTCGTACGCGTAGAGAGTGTAAAAAGTTAGATATTGTGCTTTTTACTGGGAGATAAAAGCGATTCATTATTTTCCTATTCGTCCTCGAATGAAAATGTGGCCATGTCATATCTGAAATAAATAACATAAAACTGCATAGCTCGCCAGGGTAGTGCGATTTTACATTCAAAAAGGTCGCGAGATCGAATCTTGTTTAGGGCGAGTTGCCCGGATAAGGTTTTTTTCGGGGTTTTCCCTTATCTTGAGAAGACGAATATTGAGTAATTTTAAGCTCCATGGACCTCAAGATCATTTGGGCTTCATTTCTGCCATTTCATTCATCGTCCGATATGATCAACCAGTTTAAAGGACGTTAAATTAAAGTGCATAACTAAGTTTCACAATATTTAGTGGTTTCCTTACTTTAAATGAACGAGATAGAGTTGGCACTCCTAACTGACAGGTTATGGTTATAAGAATGGTGTAGGTTTGTGGTTGGCTTTGCTCAGGGTTTTTGTTAGCATGGAGACACTTTCAGGTAGTGGTGAGACACAAGTGCTTTATTAACTTAGTCCGGTCTTTTTCCGCCGTAGAACACACGCGAATACTTCTTAATGTTTTACTGTGACGTTACACTTTACTCGATCGCTAATGTTATTGTTTATTACTGTTGAGGCCGTGATTTATTATGCACTATGATCAGTCTTAAAATCATTTACTTCCGTCACAACTAGGGATTACACTACGCGCTCAAATACCACATCTTGGTCGTCAATTGCCTCACAGTTAAAAGGTAGCCTGTTCGGCTCCATCACGAATTCTAAATTTCACATCTTGATTGTTCGGAGATCCTTCACCAAGTGCCTTACACTGTCGCCTGACCAGCGGAGAGCATTGTCTTGCTGTGTCCCGTTAGTTACCCTAGGGCAGGGCATTCTCGCCCCTTCCCTCGGGTAATCGCACGGCAGGTAACGGATTTTGTACCCCGAGCTCGTGACTTATACGTGTTAAAAGTTTTTCTACCCTTCCCATTTTCACTGTACATTTATATTTTCTCTTCTTGATATAATTTATATTCTTGGCTATGATTTATATTTCTCTTCTGAACAATTCTTTTCCCCGGGACAAGGCATGTACTGTCTCACATTGTACAGTTGTTTTGTGAACTGCCGACTGATTAATATGTTTCTGTGCAGAACCATGAACTGTGAAGAGACAAACATTGTTCTCATGTTTCGTTCTGTTCTTAATGCATGAAAATTAAATGGACACCTAAAAAGCAGGAATAACAAGATTTGGAATGTATGATTAGAACCAGTTGAAAACTTCAATGCCACAGACGGGATTTGAAGATGGTTCTCCTGCTCTCCGTGTGGTTGCTCTAACCTTTGAGCTACTGTGACAACTTGCCGGTATGGCATTCAACTGATTATGTGTTTTACCCGGTTCAACCAACCAGTATGTCCCATTTCAGAGAACCACCAGAATGGTTGTATAACTAAGTACTTACGATGGTAAGTCGCCATTAAGGTAGTTCTCTGAAGTGAGACATACTGGTTGGTTGAACCGGGTAAAACAATCATTTGGAAGCTGTGGCATTGAAATTTTCAACTGGTTCTAATCATACGAACTATTACCCGGTGTACCTTTCAATATATATAAAAGAGAGTAACATTACCATAAAATCATAACATATAACTGCATAACTTTTTTACAATATTTACCAACTTCCTTACTTTAAATAAACTAACCTAAGCATAAGCTAGATGAACTTGTCTTAGTCAGTTACTACATTGCAGAGTTCTTTAGTGAACTGCCGATGATTAATATATTTCTGTGCAGAACCATGAGCTGTGAAGAGACAAAAACATTGTTCTCATGTTTCGTTCTCTTCTTAATGCATGAAAATTAAATGGACACTTAAGAAGCAGGAATAACATGATTTGGAATGTTATACTAAAACTGCAGTTTGATCCCAGATTTACGCCAAAGACATTCTATGTAAAGAAATGATGTAATAAGTTATAGAAAGTGAAATACATCATTTGTGAAAGCACTCTAATAAGCCAAATACGTGATCCAAAAACGTCCGAACCGGCTACACGGTATTTTGCCTCTCCGCGCCCTCAGCGTTCGTTGCCATCTGCCGCTATCGTAGAAAGACCCGGCTGAAACTATGCAACAGTTTTAAACTACTCTTAAAGGCCTTACTTACTAATGTTATTAAAAGAGATGTGAAACTGGCCACCGCCGTTGTCCATATTTTTGGCAGCTTTTTAGAAAACTGTCCATCACTCGCCGTAGCTCACGTTGAGAAATGCTGGCAATTTCCTGGCAGATATTTTGTTTAAATTCTTCACGGTGTGCGAGTTTGTCTTTTACACTTTAGGCTTTAAGTTAGCCCAGAGATAAAAATCGCAGGGCGTTAGGTTGGGGGACCTAGAGGGCCACAAATCTCTACTAATAATTCTGAACTGAAATTCACTTTCAGCTGCTCTCATCGACAAATTGGCTGTAAGAGCTATTACAGAATATTGTTGAACACTAGCAATTCTTTAAAATAAAGGCGTATTCAAGTATGTATGGACGCCAATTGTTGAATCGGAAAAAATTGGGCCTATAACTCTTTCTCTGATGGTGCACCATACACCATTTTTACTTTCTCTACGCATACTATGTACATAGTGATAGAGAAGGTATTGCACTCCACTCAAAAATTCGATAACGAGTTTCACTGGAAAATAGGGTCCCCTGTATAACAAATCAGAAAAAGGTATTGTGTGCCCTTGTGTCTAAACACGATAACTCAAAAAAGAAAATTCTTAGTATCTTCCACGGATGCGACACGAAGATTTTGAGAACCCCCCCCCCCACCCCAACTATCCTTTACATGCAACTTTTATAAAAAAATTTGATTTTCTCAAAAATGGCTCTAACAATTCTGATTAAAATCGTCATATATTAAAGTTATTTCCCTGACAAATAAAATATGTATCTTGAATTTTCTGGGAATAGCCTCTGAAGACTATTTATTCTGGATGAATTTTACGGAGTTTTCCATAACTGCTAAACCGTAAGAGATGGACAAAAACTTACCACACAAAAAATGTTGAGCACATGAAAACACACAGTTTACGTCATATACATTTTTTTCGTGGGTTTATCGTTTTTGAGATATTCCTTGTTTTTCGTTTCACCCTTAAAAAAGACACTTTTCTCTTACAGGAATTTGTCAACTCCTGTCCATACAAACAAAGGAACTTCAGTCACATAGCAACAAGATTTTGACTAATACTTAAAACTATGGTACTCCCTTATTTCGCTTCTACTTATTAGGAAGCAAATAAGGATATTTCTATTTTTTTCTCGATTATCATGAAATATATAGAAGCAAAATCTTTCTAAGAATAATTTGTTGCAGAGATGTAGAGAAAATCATGTGAATGGAACAGATTTTTTTTCGTCATGAAGTAGTATTAGATTTCTCAGAGCTCTAATAATGATATTTTGTGTACACACATGTCCATGAAGGTGAAATGAAGCCTCGCAAGTGAAAAATAATTGTGGGTAAATTTCGCCATTGTATACACTATTGAGAGTCCACTCACAGAATGTGTTGATACTTACAAATCATAAATAAATACACGCTGTGCGGTAGAAAACAAATGCTGAGCCATAATACACTTTGTGACTTAGTACAGAACAAAATAATAAAACACACTGGTAATAACTCAACCTCACGATATCGCCGTCAGCTCAATACTGCACTTTAGAGCAAAGAAAAACAAGTCATCACCGTGACCGTGTGTACATTAGCTGTGTGATATGTTTCCTTGTGCGCAGTGGAAAAACACCGCGCAGCGGTTCGGATGTATTTGGGTCGCACGGTATATGGTCTCCGATTTTCTACTTCTGGGCAGTCAGCAGATGATCATTCAGGTTACAAGCTGAAAGGAGTGGAAATTTAACACACACTGCGATTCCTTGAAGTTGTTTGTACCTGATCGCAAATTTTGGTCTAAGGTTCTGGAAAAATAGTGTACCGGGCTAACGACTATGTACTGAAGTCAATAATAGAAGGCGCCAAATGATTTACGAGGGGCATCCAGAAAGTACGGAACGATTTGGCATGAGTAAATAACATCGAAAGATATCAACACGATACTTTATTTACAAAGTTACAGTTCCCAATTCTATTTAACAACGTAATCGTCATTGTTATCAAGGACTTTATTGTCATGTTACACTGGTTTTTCAATGCATATGATATACTCTTCCACCGCAAAAGATCTGAGTCAAGATTTCACTGCCAGTTTGAGGTCTTCGTCGGTTGGGAATTCTTACCCAAAAATTCATGTATGGCGTCCAAAGTGAAACACTGGATTTTTAAAAGTCTTCATTCGACATTTGCTTTCAACTCCTCCATAACGTTTGATGAACATCCACTTTGGTCTTTGTCGTACACACTGGCTCCTCCTCGAATTCTCGTAAATTATGCGCCATTTGCCCACCTTAGACTCGTTGCACTATCCCCATCACTTGTGTTATTGGCCTATAAAATTTGATTGGCTAAACTTTTTTTTTGCATTAAAAAGAAACAAATTCTTTGGCGGTAGAAAAGTATAATATTTCATCGAAAAACTGGTACCCCATGACAATAAATATCTTGACAGAATGGAGAATACGTTGAGGAATAGAGTAAGGTGCTGTAACCTTGTAAATAAAGTTTTGTGTTTATATCTTTCGTCATTGTGTGTACCCCCGTTCGACTGGTTTCATCTAAGATTGGCTATGCTGCTTTTGCGGCGTTGCCGGAGTAACTAGTAAACAACAGCTGATTACAAATGTTTATCGTGTGTAAAGACGAACACAAATAGTGTACATAGTAAGTGCATGATGAACAATGAAACCAATTCCCTATTATTGATATTAATTGAAAATAACAGTGATACTATAACGTATGTGGCATACATTATTTACGACAATGTAGTACAAATTAATGCAAACTAGCTAGTTACAATGAGAGAAAGATATAACAAAGTGATTTTCACCGGTTTTAGAATTTTAATGGCTCAATTCCACCCAAGTCTCCGTCGTCATCATTCTCGGAAGTATCATCGTCATTGTCGTCGTCACCAAGAGGTCGCCCTCCGTGGTGTAATGGTTACCATGCTTAACTTCGCGGGTTCAAACCCGGCGGAGGACGATGGATTTTTTCGGGCGTAAAAATCCTTAGCATGGCTTCCTTCGGAAGGGAAGTTAAGCCGTGTTGTAGATTTACGGCACGAAAAGAACCTCAAGTCTGATAGAGAGACCTCTGAGCAAAATTAAGCGGTCTTTCACGCCCAATTTAGAATGGGACGCTGAGAACCACAGCAGTTAAAGAGAGTCCATAAATAACAGGACATTTCCATTTTGTTACCTAGAATATCATTAGTGGTTCACATTCAATGATTCCGTTCTAATTCTTGTGCTTTTGTATTAATTTGTGCACGTAATTCACTTCCTTCTTCCATGAAGCCGCGTCCACTCTCACCACACCTTCCCTAAAAGTCTATCCACATCTATAATTGTGAAAGTCTTGTTATGTTCCCTCACGAACAAACACCAACAACACTATGAACAATAACAAATATAAATAACAACGAATGATGCGTATCTTGCACAGAACAGCTCAACGTGCGTGTAGGGAGTTCACGAGCACGCGGTTGGAAATATTGCGACGGTGCAGCATCTAGATTGGTGCGGCATCGGTTTCCGTTGTCTGGCCGACCGACTGATCGACCGGAATGATGTTCATCTGTTTTAGCGGGTGTACCACCTTAACTGTCAAGTGCAAGGATTCAGCTCCGGGGGTATATTATGCCAAATCACTGGTTACTTTCTGGAAGGCCCTCGTAATTCTAAGCTTGTTCCCAAAAGAGAACGAAATACAAAGTTTTAAATCCAAAAGGTAACGCTGCTTAGTTTGAATATTCTGATGGTGTGATTATATGTTACTGTGAATATACACAGAAGACCAAGAGCCAATCCCATCAGCTCCACTTAACCTCACTTAGTTACACACGGCAATTTTATCGGCCCAACCTTTAATGGCCAGTACACCGACACTAATATCCCACTCAGGTGCAGACATGTTGAAGTGACTCAAGCGGATACCAGACAGACCTACCCACCGACATTAGGTACACCATGCATCAGTAAATGCACGTTTTAATTACTTTGACGGTTGCAGTCCCTATAGCCCAGGTGCAATTTTCCTGAGTCTCGCATCAAAATGGGACCTGCCTGAGATGATCAGGCAATATTGGTTATTATAACACTTCAAACATTGTTTAAAAAATCTGAAGTGTTCCGTTTACATGACTTTCTCTACATCTCTAATAAAATTGTTGTTAAAAAGCTTATTCTTCTATCCACTTCAAGATAATCGAGAACAAATTACCAGAAATGGTCTTACCACTTGCTTTCTTGTAAGTAGAAGGCAAATAAGGGAGTAGCATAAACAAAAGCGATAGTCAAATGTTTTAAAAGCTGGTTGGCATGTAGACTGAAGTTCCTTTATTTGTATGGCCAGAAGATGACAAATTACCGTGTGAGAAGAGTTATACCTATTATAACTGAAACCAACAACAAGGAATATCTAAAAATCGACCAACTCCTCGAAAAAATGTAGCTATATAACAAATTGTGTGTTTTAATGGGACCTGCATTTTTTGTGAAGCAAGTATTTCTCTCTCTTATGATTTACCAGTTATGCAAAATTATGCAAAATTCATCCGGAATAAAGCCGTCTTCCGAAAATTCAAGATATAAATTTTATTTTCCATGTGAATATCTTTAATGTGATGTTTTGATCAAAATTATTACAGCCATTTTTGAGAAAACCAAAATTTTCGAAAACATTTCCATGTAAAGGGTAGTTGGGCGTGTGGGAATTTTCTTGAAAATCTTCGAGCCGCATCCTTGGAAGATGCTGAACTTATATACAAAATTTGGTATTTAACGGAGTTTTCGTTTTTTAGCTATGCTACCCCCCCCCACACACACACACACACGAACATTTTTCTAAATTTTTTTTTTTATTCAGGAAGTCTCAAAACACGTGCAATATCGTTTCTATGCACTACGTACGTGGTGTAGCGAAAATGAAAAGCAATGCATCTAACCCAAAATTGCCATGCATATTTATCAAAACTGTATAAAGGCTTCGCAATTTAAGTGACTAAATGAATAAAAGATTTAAGCTACTACCTCCGAAGTGCAATGGTTAGCGTGATAACTTCTCATACAGAAGTCCATAGTTTTACTCCCGGCGCGGGAGAGTGCACATTTTTACTCTATAAACTTATTATGTACATGGTATATACAGAAGTTCTTGTAATGCACCCAAAAATTCAATACCGAGATTTTACAGGAAATATATGTTTTGGGACCCCCTGAATCCAAAAAAAAGCATTTTCAGAATAAAGGTCAGCGCGCGCACGCGGGTGTGCGAGCATGTGTGTGTGTGTGTGTGTGTGTGTGTGTGTGTGTGTGTGTGTGGGTCCCCCCACCCACATAGCTAAAAAACAAAAGACCGTTAAATACCAAACTTGGCATTTAAGTTTGGTATCTTCCAAGGATCTTTATATGGAAAAGATTTCGAAAATTTTGATTTTCTCAAAAATGGCTAATGATTTTAATTAAAACCTCTTATATGTAAGATATTTAAATGAAAAATAAAATGTATAGCTTAAATTTTCTGGGAACAGCCTCTGAAGGCCTCTTTATTCTAGATGATTTTTATTGAATTTTGCATAACTGGTAAACCGTAAGGGATAGACAAAAACTTACTTAACGTAAACTGTAGTGCAGATTAAAACCCAATTTATGTTATATTCATTTTTTTTTCTTGGAGTTGACCGTTTTTGAGATATTCCTTTTTAATAGCTGCAGCTTTAAAATACTTAACGTTTTTTCATACGAGAACTTGTCAACACCTGACCACCCAAAGAAACACATGTTATTCCCATAGCAACCACATTTTAAAACATTTGATTATCGGTTTAGCTTAGCGTATTCCCTCGTTTCCCTTCTACTTAAAAAGGAACAAAGTAATAAGACTAGTGCTTTAGCATTAAATAGAAGAATAAACTTATTAACAATAATTTGTTACAGAGATGTAGAGAAAGCCATGTGAATGGATTACGTCATGATTTTTGTTCAAGTATTTATCTACCCTCCATAGAGTATCGTAGCGTAGATATGAGAGATTGCGCGTGTACGCTAAACTAAAGTAAACTGGAGTAGAGTAAAACACCAATGATTGTCAAATATCCCCGATGTAACGGTAGAAGTTAAATGCGACTATAGAAATGAAGGCCCCCGCCCAAAAATATTAAGAAGAGATCATTTAGGAACAGGATATAAAACTACGAGGGTTGAATAAAAAATAATGCCTCCACCTTCGTAACTCAACAAATGGCAGCATTGGTATGCGGCAGGTACTGGCTTGTTCCGTAGCCTCTTCTCTACAGCTCCAGTTGGCGGGAAGCCTTAGCATTGAACGGTTGTGTTGCTACATTGTAAAGTATGGAACCCTGCACAGACGGTCAGTCAATGCGATTTAAGCAACGTGCAGTCATTGAATTCTTGACAGCAGAAAGTGTCACCTCAAAGTAGATTCATCAGAGAATGAAAGGAGTTTATGGTGAAACAAGCGGAACAAGCCAGTACCTGCCGCATACCAATGCTGCCATCTGTTGAAGAGTCACGAAGGTGAAGGCATTACTTTTCATTCAACACTTGTAGTAATACATTTGATTTCTGCGACTGTTTATATAGGTAAGTATTTCCATTTTTAAATGGACAAGGCTTGGATTCGAAATATTATAACAGAATGTTGTCTAAAGGAACATTCCATTTGAGCAACACATTATAAAACAAAACTTACCGTTATAGTGCGATTCTTACTTGATTTTGTGACAGATTGGTGCAACGGAAATTATGTTGTGTTATTTTTCGATATTAATGTTATCTGCACTGTTTGTGAAATTTAAATTTATGTTGCAACAGTATATTAGCCCGCTTTGCATTTTATTAGTTTAATTATTTTTGCATAGGTTTAATATAGGAAATATATCTGCTTCAGTAGCCAGGACCGAGCAGATAGCAGAACACAAAACCTTAGGGTGAGAAGTTGCCATTGTATACGCCAAACTTGGGGCCGCGCCGTGGCCGAGTGGTTAGACCACTCGACTCTCACCTAGACGGCCGGGGTTCGATCCCAAGCGACCGCATGTGAGATTTGTGGTGGACAAAACGGCGCTGGGGCGGGTTTTCTCCGGGTACTCCGGTTTCCCCCGCCATCGCATTCCACCGGTGCTCCATCATCATTCATGTATCATCAGTGTCACCGCCTGCGGTGCCATTAGTAGTTAAAGCGGGCGTTAAACACTACCAAAAAAGTATACGCCAAGGTTACTTTCTATGTTAATCTTGGCAACACTTTGCAGAGCAAGATTTTAGCGCATTAGAGACATAAGTAACAAGAGTATTTTTAAAGAAAGGTCTCTCCCCTAAAAGTTAGCAACTCGGGACTTTTCCATTATAAAGAGCGGTCACGTGAGTCTAACACAAAGAACTTACAAAATTAATCACGTGACAACGTTATTTTCGTGCTTTTTGCAACCAATGAGCATTGAGCTTCAAGATTGGAATTTTAGGTATATAAGCGATGCGCTTACAAATAATTAGCCTTCTTTTTCTACTTGTTGGGCTGCTTGTTACACTTGTGATGCTGTACGCGGTACGCTATAGGCTGTACGTACGTGATATTACCTAAGTATGTGATATTATTACGCGAAACATTGCAGTTATCGCAAGAGTAGATTTGTCGCGTAATAGTAAAGTACGCAGTAATTACTGAAAACAAGAACTTAGCAGAAGAAATTAGCACTAGTTATTAATATAGACACGTCTTCAAAAATTATGACGAGAGTAGGATTAGTGCCTCAACTGTTAACCAAGGTGAATAAAAGCATTAGTTCAGTGGGATCTAAAGTGAAGTACTTCTATTTTTAAGTCTACCCCGTGTCACATGCCTCAGTCATTCTTTCTCCCCCTCAGTGAGAGTCAAACTTAATGTTCTACATGGATGAGCAGAGCCGGCGCATCTTACAACTTTCAAGAGGTATGTACACGATTGTTTATAAAGTATTTCACTGGTGCTAATCCAGACAGACTCCAAGGTAAACAAAAGAACAGCGACAACGTTAAACAACGATTTTATAAATATGTACTATCTGTGCAATATATTTTGTTTGCTTAATCATCTTAATATCGAAATATTTAACCCTTAAAGCGGACGATTAGTTATGGCACAAAAAGAGCCAATATGTTAGTGCTGAAACTCCAAAAGCGCAAAATAAAAACGCATAATTCATTTCTTTATCCTTCTGAATGTGGCTTGTTTTAGCAACGCCATGATCTAACAACATTTTCACATGATGGCGAAACACTAAAACAAAAACTCTGATGTGTTCCACTCACATGTCTTTTTGTACATCTCTGCAACGATTTATTCTTAAAAAGCGTATTCTTTTATTTACTTCATGCTAATTGAGAAAAAATTACCAAAAATACTCTTATTTCTTGCTTCCTTGTGAGTAGAAGCGAAATAAGGGAGCACCATAGCTTAAATTGACATTCAAAAACTGGTTGCTATGTGAAGTTCCTTTGTTTCTATAGACAGGAGTTGACAATACCCGTATAAGAAAAGTATAAGCTTTTTAAAGCTGAAAGAAAAAAAAAAGAAAAAAAATCAACTCCCCGAAAAAATGTGTAAAACTAAATTGTGTGTTTTAATGTGCTCTACATTTATTGTACTTTAAGTTTTTGTCCATCTCTTACGGTATAGCAGTTATGCAAAATTGCGTAAAATTCATCCAAAATAAAGTAGTCTTCAGAGGCTATTCCTAGAAAATTCATGACTTACATTTTATTTGTTATGTAAGTATCTTTAATATATGAAATTTTAATCAAAATCGTTTGAGCCATTTTTAAGAAAATCAAACTTTTCGAACCTTTTTCCATGTAAAGGGTAGTTGGGGGTAGGGGGATTTTTTTGAAAATCCTCGTGTCGCATACTTTGAAAATACTGAACTTAAATCCCAAGTTTGGTATTTAACGGTCTTTTCGTTTTTGAGCTATGCTGCCCACAGACACACACACGGACATTTTTCTAAAAATGCTTTATTGCTTTCCCTACACGTACTATTTACATAGTGTATAGAGGAAATGATGCATTCCACCCAAAAATTCAATACAGAGATTTCACCGGAAATGCATGTTTCGGGTCCCTCTGAATCCAAAAAAAAACATTTCTAGAAAAAGGTCCGTGTGTGTGCATGCGTGTGTGTGTGTCTGTGGACAGCATAGCTCAAAAAACGAAAAGACCGTAAAATACTAAAATTGGTATTTAAGTTTAGTATCTTGCAAGGATGCGACACGAAGATTTTCAAGAAAATCCCCCCACCCCAATTACCCTTTTGATTTTCTCAAAAATAGCTCTAGAGATTTTGATTAAAATGCCTTTTATATAAGATATTTTTATGGCAAACGAAATATATATCTTAAATTTTCTTGTTATAGACCCTGAAAATTTCTTTATTCTGCATGACATATATAACTGGTTTTCGAGATAATGTGGTTGTGACTGTGTGAGTGTGTGTGTGTGTGTGTGTGTGTGTGTGTGTGTACAGCAGAGCTCAAAAACAAAGACCGTTAGATACCAAACTTGGTATTTAAGTTTGGAGTCTTCCAAGGATGCGACACGAAGATTTTAAAGAAAATGCCCCACCCCCAACTACCCTTTACATGGAACTTTTTCCGAAAAATTTTGATTTTCTCAAAAATGGCCAAGGATTTTGATTAAAATATCGCATAGTGAAGATATTTACGTGACAAATGAAACGTATATGTTGAATATTCTAGGAATAGCCTCTAAAGACCCCTATTCTGGACCATTTTCATTGAATTTTGCATAACTGTTAAACTGTAAGAGATGGACAAAAACTATCTACTCAAAAAATGTAAAACACAATTTATATCTAAAACACAATTTATACCTAAAACACAATTTATATCTAAAACACAATTTATATCATACACATTTTTCTTCGTGGAGTTTATCGCTTTTTAAATATTCCTTGTTTTTGGTTTCAGCTTTAAAAAGCTTATACTTTTCTCATATAGGAATTTGTCAACTCCTGTCCATACATACAAAGGAACATCAGTCACATAGCAACCAGGTTTGACAATCACTTTAATCTATGGTACTGCCTTATTTCGCTTCTACTTACAAGGAAGCAAGTAATAAGGCTATTTCTGTGTTGTTTGTTTTTTTAATCAATTAGTATGAAGTAAATAGAAGCATAAGCTTTCTAAAAATAATTTGTTGAAGAGATGTAGCGAAAGTCATGTGAATGGAACACATCAAAGTGGGACTCGAACCCACGATCCCCTGCGCCACGAAGCACCAAAACGAGCACGGACATGAGGACCACAGCAGTTCTGGTTTATAAGTCCCATCTCCTACGCACCTCTACCAAAGTTGCTCTGTTGTGAATCAGAGTAAATAGGTTCCCATATAAATTGGTGAAAGTAAGCGTAAGGTTAAGCGACAACAGTGATGAATGACTCACCAGCAAAACGCCCTGGGACAAGTCATTTCCTCGCCACTCCTCCTCGAGCGGAGTTATTGTTGTTCACTAGTGTGGCAATCGTCTCAGATCAGGCCAACCACTTTTCTTGCGCAACCTGTCCATTTTCCTGCTTTTCAGCCCAGATTTATCCTTCTACTTGACAATGGAAGTCTGCGACACTTTCTTTAGACACGATCGTATGAAAAAGATCAAGAAATAAGTGACTGGAAATTAAGTCACTCGTGCATTTGTGTTGCGATGTAAGGACTAACAATTCTGATGTATTCCATTCACATGACTTTCTCTTCATCTCTGCAACAAATTATTGTTAAAAAGCTTATGCTTCTATTTACTTCATACTAATTGAGAAAAAAATTAGCAGAAATAGTCTTATTTCTTGCTTCCTTGTAAGTAGAAGGGAAATAAGGGAGTACTATAGCTTAAAGTGATATACAAAAGCTGGTTTCTATGTCACTGAAGTTCCTTTGTTTGTATGGACAGGGGTTGACAAATTCCTGTATAAGAAAAGCATAAGTTTTTTAAAGCTGAAACCAAAAACAAGGAATATCTCAAAAACGATCAACTCCATGAAAAAATGTATATGACGTAAATTGTGTGCTTTAATGTGCTCTACATTTTTTGAGTGGTAAGTTTTTGTCCATCTCTTATGGTTTAGCAGTCATGCAAAATTCCAAAAAATTGATCCAGAATAAATTAGTCTTCAGAGGCTATTCCTAGAAAATTCTAGATCTACATTTTATTTGTCAGGTAGTAATCGTTAATATACGATATTTTAATCAAAATCGTAGAGCCATTTTTTAAGAAAATCAAACACACACACACACACACACACACACATACGTTTTTCCAAAAGTGCGAGCCAATAACACCTCCTCCCTAAGAATGGTTGAAAGATGAACTCAATTTCGAACTGCATTATATTAAATTGTAATAACATCAAATCAGACAAATACTTTACCTTATCTTAATAATCTTATTGTATATTGATATAAAGTAACACAAAAGGGTTCAGTATAATCACATTGGTTACAAAAGTTCTATGAAGTTCAAACATTAGTAATATAAGGTAATTAAATAAGCCTATATTAAATTCAGACATTCTGTGATCATTCTCTGATGTTCAGACCTTCACTTATTATAAATGTTTTAATCTGCAGGCTTCTTTGTCTATGGGCAGTTTTGTGATGTTTTATATGCAGAAAACAAACTAGATACCATTATAAAGTGTAGGTACACTGATATTATTATATCCAGTAGCAGTAGCAGTTGTAGTCTACTGTTGTATCACCATTATCATCAATAGTATTAACATTGACATTAAATTCTATGTACGAGTATAATTTAATACATTCATCGAGTTTTATACACTTTAGGCGGTGTTATAATGAAAGAAGTGATAAGATGAATAATAGCGTACAACATAATCGTTCTATAGAGATGGAACGTGCAATACAACTCCAGGAACTGAAGAATTTTTCAAACTTGAAAACAGTAAAGCCACGTTCATTATCTCTGATAGCAGATGCAATCTAAGTGCGCAAATAAAATTAGTCGCATGCGACACAAATAGATTTCAATGCTCTTCTTGTGCTATAATTTCTCTATCAAACTCACTCTTCACTGTGACCTGTGGCAGGTATTTACAGTGCAGCACTGCTACTCTTTCCCCTAACGCCTGCTGTCCCCAATTCCTTTGTACTGCGGTACAGTATCTCTGGTGACGGAGAATTTGGAGAGGCCTGGTCTAGCGACAGTTCACACGGGACCTTGGCCTACCGCCCGGCCGCTGCATCCCCCATCTCGGCCCGAAGACATCATGAATATGGTGCAGTGCCTTCAGTCCCTCCAGGCCAATTAGTGTGGTCTTCTCGATCTGGAGTCACTAATTCTGAATCAAGTAGCTCCTCAATGGGGCCCTCCCAGGGACCTCGAGGCTGAGTGCACCCCGGGCAAGGTCTCCCAGCACGGGAAAATTCCCTACGTCGGTATCGGGAATCCCCCCAGGTCTCCCGCTTAGCAAGCAGGCGTACTACCACCGTGCTTAAGAGAAGGCTTGGTCTAGTTTATTCCCTTATTCCTCTTCTACTTACAAGGGACAAAGTAATAAGACAATTTCTGCTAATGTTTATCTCGATAAGCATGATACAGATAAAAGGATATTCTTTTGTAACAATAGTTTGTTAGCAGAACAGGTAGGGCAATCTATATGAATGGAACATCAGATGTTTAGGAAACTATTCAATGTCCTTAGATAGTGCATTTCTAAATCAACTTGTCCTACGTGAGTGAAGACACAACCAGCGTAATTTCTTAACTTCTAAAAATTCCTAAAGCTGTTAACAGTGTATTCGAACCAACCTAAGCACAAAGCCACACGGAACTGAGGATATGAAAATACGAAGACCACCCAGAAAGTGATGACGATTTGGCTCAGCTATCGCCATTTTGTCAAGATATTTGTCACGTGATACCAGTTTTTCAATGTTTATCTTAATATTTTTTTTGAACGCACAAAACATTCGGCCAATCGAATTTTATAGACAAATAACGCAAGCGTATAGTGATAATGCGGTGCACGAATCTTCGTAACAGTAATCAAGGATGAACCAGTGTGCACGACAAAGACTAAGTGGAAGCTCAGCAATGTTATGGGGGAGTTGAAAGTAAATGTTGATAAAAGAAATCAGAAAAACTGGTGTTTCACTTTGGATGCAGTACAGACTTCCCAACCATGAAAATCTCAAAGTGGCAGCGACATCTTGGTGTGAAGGAGTATAACATCTGGACTGAAAACCGGTACCACGTGTCGATAAGTACCTTGATTGCAATGACGATTACGTTGAGAAATAAAGTAAGGTACTGCAACTTTGTAACTAAAGTTTTGTGTTGATAAGTATCGTTATTTAGTTATGCCAAATCGTCTGTTACTTTCTCGATGAGCCTTGTACTTAATCACTTTAAACAACTTGTGTGATAGATGCAGTAATGCAAGGCTATTTATGAAATCACTACCTAAAGGGGCAATTTCAAATCTCCAAAGCATTCTGTCGTATGTTTAAAGACGTAAAAGTGTTATTTCGTCATTAGAGCCGAATTGTAGTTACTTACTGGTCTGTTATAATCATTTAGGACCCAACGTGGAGGGCTCTAAGCGTAGCCGAGGGATCTGTGAAGCTAAAACCCCAATAATCTCAAGAAGAAGAAGAAGTCAAAATTTCGGCAATCCGGCAACTTAATGTTTTCAACACTTTCAAGTATGGATCGCCAGTTAAAGTGTTAAGACTGTGTGTGTGTGTCTTTACTAATAATTTTAATCCATAAATGACACTGAAATATGGCAGCATCACCTGGTTTAATGACGTGGAATCTCTCATTTTCTACGCTAATACAGTCTTAATAAGTAATAGTGACATAACTTTGCATTTCATAACTACACCGCTAAACACTATACATTAGCTCGTCTGCTAACTAACGATGGTTTCATTACCATCAATTAGCATAGAGAACACCTGCTTCTGAAAGGTTTCGTTGTAGTCAAGTATCAGCGCGTAGTGTATTTCCTCTGCGAAACAAAGGCAACGAACTCTAGCAACAGTATTTAGAAATTGAAAAAAAAAAAAGTGATTTGTTCCATTCACATGACTTTCTTTACATCTCTGCAACAAATAAGTTTTAAAACGTTTATTCTTGGGGGGGGGTAACGTGGTTACGGGTTCGAATCCCGGGTGCGGGTTTTGGTTATTAAGAATGGTGTGAACATGAGGGTACCCTAGCTCAGAATTCTTACTAGCATGGAAACCTCTTTCAGGTTGTGGTACGACACAAGTGTTTTATTCAGTTAGTTCGCCCTTTTTCCGCCGTCGAACACACACGCGACCGCGACTATTGTTAATTATTAATTTTGATGCAATGATATCATCCGTACTCTGGTTTCTATTACAATACATAACTATTTCCCTCACAATTAAAGGTAGCCTGTTCGGCTCCAATACGGACCCTATCACACCTTGGTTCTGCCGATGCTAAGCCAAGTGCCTCAAAAAGTGTCCCCTTGACCAGCGGTAGCCATGTTTTTCCTTCCCGTTATGATCCCTCGGACAGTGTAACCTCACTCCTTTGGGCCAATTTTTTTTGGTAGTGTTTAACGGCCGCTTTAACTACTTATGGCACCGCAGGCGGTGGCACTGATGATACACGATTGAAGATGGAGCACCGGTAGAATGCGATGGAGGGGGAAACCGGAGAACCCGGAGAAAATCCGCCCCAGCGCCGTTTTGTCCACCACAAATCTCTCATGTGGTCGCTTGGGATCGAACCCGGGCCATCTAGGCGAGAGGCGAGTGGTCTAACCACTCGGCCACGGCGCGGCCACTACTTGATTCTGGATGAATTTTGCGGAATGTTGCATAACTGCTAAACCATAACAAATAAACAAAAACTTACCACACAAAACATGTAAAGCACGTTAAAACACACAATTTATGTTATATACATTTTTTCGTGGAGTTGATCGTTTTTTTTTTTTGTTTTTTTTTTCCCCAGATATTCCTTTTCTTATATGGGAATTTGTCAACTCCTGGCCTTACAAACAAAGGAATTTCAAGCCCTAGCAACCGGCTTTTAACTCTCACTTTAACCTATGGTACTCCCTTATTTCGCTTCTACTTACAAGGAAGCAAGTAATAAGACTATTTTTGCTATTTTTTTCTCGATTAGCGTGAAGTAAATAGAAGCATTAGCTTTTTAACAATAATTTGTTGCAGAGATGTAGAGAAAGTCATGTGAATGAAACGCATCATATTGTTTTACTTACTCTAGCATGTATGTACATTGTGGATAGAGAAGGTATTGCATTCCACCCAAAAATAATCAATTCAGTTTTATTAATTGTTCTTCCTTAGGCTGAAAACAGAATAAGAATGAAAAGGTATGCTAGTTAACATCGAAGTAGGTAATATCCAGTGAATTTGAAGACGCCTTGTGTGATGTCCGGGAAATTCGGGGAATACGGAAACGTTCCTAACCTGTTAACACCTACCTCGCAGTTCTCTTGGCAGTGCAGTACAACGGGAAGCCGAAGGTTGACAATTTGAACCTCGACCTGGTACTGTTCGCAATATTTTGTGTATACATTTGCATAAATTCTTCGACATATAGATTATTTGAAGTGTTATCTAAGTTTTGCAATAAAATGAATATAAAGAAGGTTACTAACCCTTTTCAAATAAAACCATGCTAACTTCATGTACCAAAGCTTGCGGTTTCAAACCCGGCGGAGGACGATCGATTTTTTCGGGCGTAAAAAGCCTTAGTATGGCTTCCTTAAGAAGGGAAGTAATGCCGTTGGTCCCGTGTTGTAGATTTACGGCACTTTAAAGAACCTCAAGTCTGATAGAGAGGTCTCTGAGCAAAATTAAGCGCTTTTTCACGCCCCCCTGTGCCGATAACCACAGCAGTTAAAGAGTGTCCATAATATAGCTCCGTATCCATTTCTAATGCAAAATTATGTCTTTATAATGCTTTTACTTTCTCTACACGCACTATACACATAGTGTATAGGGAATGTATTGTATTGCACCCAAAAATGTTATAACGAGATTCCACCGAAAGTACCTGTTTTGAGACCTCGTGAATTCAAAAAAGAACATTTTCAGAAAAAGATCCGCATGTGTGTCTGTGAACAGCATAACTTAAAAGGTAGTTAACAACCAAACTTGGGATTTAAGTTTAGTGTCTTCCAAGGATGCGACAAGAAGATTTTTAGAAAATTACCACACCCCAATCTAATTTTACATTGAACAGTTTTTGAAAATTTTGTTTTTCTCAAAAATGGCTCCAACGATTTTGGTTAAAAATATCGTACCTATATTAAAGCTATTCACAACTAAAATAAAACGGATATTTTGAATTTGCTGGAAATAGCCTCTGAAGAATTTATTCTGGTCGATTTTTACATAATTTTGCATAACGGTTAAACCGTAAGAGACACATAAAAACTTGCCTACCACACAAAAATGTAGATCTTGTTAAAACATACAATGCATACGCATTTTTACTTTCTCTACACGTACTATGTATATAGTGAATAGAGAAGGTATTGTAATGCACCCAAAAATTCGATACCGAGATTTCACCGGCAATATATGTTTTAGGGTCCCCTGTAACCTAAGAAAGCATTTGCAGAAAAAGATCTGTGTGTTTGTGAACACTATAAGTCAAAACCGAAAAGTCGGTAAAATACCAACTTGGTATTTAAGTTTAGTATTTTCCAGGGATGCAATACGAAGATTGGGATGGGGGGATTTTTCTCAAACTACCCTTTACATGGAACTTTTTTTCGAGATTTTTGATTTTCTTAAACATGGCTGTAACGATTTTGATTAAAATACCGTATATTAAAGATATTTACCTGACAAATAACATGTCTATCTTGAAATTTCTGGGAAAAGCCTCTGAAGACTACTTTATTCTGGATGAATTTTACGGAATTTTGCATAACTGCTAAACCGTAAGAGATGGACAAAAACTTACCACACAAATGTAGAGCAAGTTAAAACACACAATGCATTTTTTTCGTCGAGCTGGTCATTTTTGAGTTATTCCTTGTTTGTGGTTTCACCTTTACTTTTTTCATATGGAAATTTTCACCCACAGTCCATATAAACAAACGAATTTCAGTCACATAGCAACCAGCTTTTGACTATCACTTTAACCTATGATACTCCCTTATTTCGCTTCTACTTACAAGGAAGTAAGTAACAAGACTATTACAGCTAATTTTTTCTCAATTAGCATGAAGTAATAGAGGCATACGTTTTTTAACAATAATTTGTAGAGAAAGTCATGTGAATGGAATACAGATATTTGTTGTAGAGTGGACGGTTTCCAAGATATTCCTTCTTACTGGTTTCAATTTTAAAATAAGTACTTATACTTTTCTCAGATAGGAAGTGGTCTTTTCCTCTTTTCTACTCCTGACCAAGCAAAGAAGCCAATTTCACTTAACGATAGTTTTATAGACATTTAACTATCGCTTTAGCTTAGTGCATTTCTTTAGTTAGCTTCTACTTATGAGGAACTAAGTAATAAGTACATTCTGCTAATGCTCATCTCAATTAGTATGGTGTAGAAGTAAGAAAAATCTTTCGTAAGAAGTCTATCTGTAGAACAGTTAGAAAAAGTCATGTGAGTAGCATCAGATTTTTCCGTTTTGCGTGGCACATTTGTGTGTAACTGTTCCCCCATCATGTTTTATTTTAGTTTGTAACCGCAAACTTTTACCATTTCTTGTGCATGTTCTTTGTTCCTTTCGAATGACATATAACAAAGAGGAAAATGTTTACGAGCAATATCATCCAAGCGTTCCACAGACCCGGGAAACTGCCTATATTCATCGATTAGGGTTTGACTTCTAGAAATGATATCAAACCATTAGGAGAAGCACACAACTTGCATTCAACGCTCAAACTACTGTTCAAACCAGCACAAGAATAGCACAACCAGGTAGATGTGGAACACAGGTTATAGAGGGAGTCTGCCAACAGTAAATAAAGAAAAACGCTATAGGAAAGGATCGGCAACTTTCGTGAGGGGGCTTCCGAATGAACTTACACTTTCAGCTTAGTGGCTTTCAGAATGCGCTGTGTGCTCGCCCTACTATCACGACGTACAAGTATAATGCTTAGCAATTTTTAATGTAATGTTAAAAACACTGATGTGTTCCATTCACACGACTTTCTCTACATCTCTGGAACAAATAATTAATAAAAGGCTTATTCTTCTATTTACTTCATGCTAATCAAGAAAAAAATATTATCAGAAATTGTCTTATTATAGCTTCCTATAAGTAGAAGGGAGCACCATAGGCTAAAGAATAGTAAAATCTTTTAAAAGCTAGTTGCTATGTGATTGAAGTTCCTTTGTTTGTACGGCCAAGAGTTGGCAAATTCCTGTATGAGAAAAGTAGAAGTATTTTAAAACTGAAACAAATAACAGGGAACATCTCTAAAACGGCTAACTCTAGGAGAAAAAGTAGGTATTTAATATAAATTGTGTGTTTTAACAAGCACTACATTTTTTGTATAGTAAGGATTTTGGTCTCTCTCTTACGGTTTAGCAGTTATGTAAAATTCTGCAAAACTCATTCAGAAGAAAGATGTCGTTAGAGGCTATTCCCAGAAAATTTAATAAAAATACATTTTATTTATCATCTAAATATCCTTAATATACCTAGAATATTTTAATCAAATCATTAGAGCCACTTTTGAGAAAATAAAAAAAATCTCAAATTTTTCCATGTAAAGGGCAGTTTGAAGGTGGGGCAGTTTTCTTGAAAACCTTCGTGTCGCACCATTAGAAGATGTTTTTATTCAACGGACTTTACGTTATTGAGCTAAAATGCTAACATACACTCACGGACATTTTTCTAAAAATGTTTTTTTTTGTATTTATGGGGTCTCAAAACACGTATTTCCGGTGAAATCTCGATGGGAAATTTTTGGGTGCAATGTAGAGTGTATAGAGAAGGCATTGTAATACACCCAAAATTTGATAGCGAGATTTCACCGGAAATACCTGTCCTGAAATCCCATGAATCCAAAAAAAGCTCCGTGTGCGTGTCTCTTTCTGTGCGTGTGTGTGTGTGCGCGCGCGCATCATAGCTCAAAAATGAATAGCCCGTTAAAAGCCAAATTTGGTATTAAGGTTTGGTATCTTTCAAGGATGAGATAGGAAGATTTTTAAGAAAATCCCCCCATCCCCAACTACCCTTTACATGGAACTTTTTTCAACATTTTTGATTATCTCAAATATGTCTAACGATTTTAATTAAAACGTTATAAATTAAAGATATTTACACGTCAAATAAAATGTATATCTTGAATTTTCTGGGAATAGCCTCTGAAGACTGCTTTATTCTAGATGAATTTTGCGAAATTTTGCATAAACCGTTGGAGATGGACGAAAACTTAACACACAGAAAATGTAGAGCACATTAATACACAATTTATGTTATATAATTTTTTTGTGGATTTGATCGTTTTTAAATTATTCCTTGATTTTAGTTTCAGCTTTGTAAAACTTATACTACTCTCATACAGGAATTTGTCAACTCCTGTCCATACAAATAAAGGAACTTCAGTCACATAGCAACCAGCTTTTGACTGTCACTTTAACCTATGCTACTCCCTTATTTCGCTTCTACTTACAAGGAAGCAAGGTATTTCTGCTATTATTGTCTCAATTAGCATGAAGTAAGTAGAGGCTTAAGCTTTTTAACAATTTTTGAAGAGATGCAGAGAAAGTCATGTGAATGGAACACAGAGTTTTTATTTAATTAATAATTGTTCAGTAAACATGCTTTTACAGATCACAGAGTATAGGATCATTACATAACACAATAGAGGTAGCCGTGAACGGCTCCTGTAATCTAACCTTTAAGGAGAACAGGTAACAAATGTAAAAGATATAAAACAATGTGGTACATGTTGCACATTTGAGTCTTTGGTACTTGAGGTGTCACTAAACACATCTTACACCGGGCAATTTACAGTTCATGCATCCAAATTCAACGTCACAAACTAGCGAATAGGGCCCCAAATTAAACGTTCAACACTCAAATTGCCTAAAAGGGACCTCATAAATTATTTAATTTCTGGCAATAAACGTGTACAAATCCGATGTGTTCCCTTCACACAAGTTTCTATACATCTCTGCAACAAATTACTCTTAAAAATATTTTGCTTCTATTTGCTTCATACTAATCGATAAAAAATTAGAAGAAATGTTCTTATTACTCGCTTCATTGTAAGTAGAAGCGAAATAAGAGAATACCATAGGTTAAAGTGATAGTCAAAAGCTGCTATGTGACTGAAGTTCCTTTGTTTGTATGGTCAACAGTTAACAAATTTCTGTATGAGAAAAGTATAAGGTTTTTAAAGCTGAAACCAAAAACAAGGAATGCCTCAAAAGCGATCAACTCCACGAAAAAATGTAAATAACATAAATTGTGTGTTTTAACGTGCTCTACATTTCTTGTACGAGAATTTCTTTTTCCATCTCTTACGGTTTAGCTGTTATGTAAAATTCTGTAAAATTCAACCAGAATAAAGAGGTCTTCAGAGGCCATTCCCAGAAAATTCAAGATAAACATTTTATTTGTCGTGTAAATATCTTTAATACATGATATTTTAATCAAAATCGTTAGAGCAATTTTTGAGAAACTCAAAATTTTTGGGGGTAGAGGGATTTTCTTGAAAATCTTCGTGTCTCATCCTTGGAAGATACCAAACCTAAATACGAAGATGGTTTTTAAAGGAGTTTTCGTTTTTGAGCTATGCTGTCCCCCCCCCCCCACACACACACACACGTTTCTAAAAATGCTTTTTTTGGAATCAGGGAGTCTCAAAACATTAATTCCGGTGAAATCTCGGTATCGAATTTTTTGGGTTCCTTACAATACCTTCTCTATACACTATGTACATAGTGCGCATAGAGAAAGTAAAACTTTATTCTTACAAAAGATTATTCTTTTATCTACTTCATGCTAATATAAATAAATATTAGCAAGCAACGATAGTCAAATCGTTTAAAAGCTGCCAGTATATGATGTCATTTAAAAGTTATTTTTTCTTTGAATGGGCAGGAGTGAAATAAAAGAAAATCGAATAAGATTTCTCCTTTGAGTGGGCGCGTTTACCCCAGCAACAAGGAATTCTACAGAACGAAATGTAGAGGAAATTGAGTGTTTTAACGACATACCTACATAACAAGATATTGTTTATCTCTTGCGATTTATCTGTCCTGCAGAATGAAGGCTGCTTCAGAGACGATTACTAGAAAAATAACACTCGCATGACTTTTTCTAGCTGTTCTACAAACTTCATACATACAATTCTTCTTCTTTCTGCACCTTGCTAATCGTGGTAATCATTAGCAGAATATTATTTAGTTCCGTATAAGTAGGAAGAAAATAAGGGAATACATTAGGCTAAACCAATAGTCAAATGTTTTAAAAGCTGTCGTTATGCGATTGTCATTACAAATCGCTTCTTTTCTTGGCCAGGAGTAGAACAAAGGGAAAACGGACACTCCCGTCTGAGAAAAGTATAAGTACTTCACAACTGAAACTAATAACAATGAATACCTCTAAAACGGTAAGCTCCACGAGAAAAATATATATGACATAACTTGTGTATTTTAACAAGACCTAATTTTTTTGTATAGTAAGTTTTTGTCTATCACTTACGGTTTACTAGTTATGCCAAATTAAGCAAAATTCATTCAGAATAAACAGGTCTTCAGAAGTTATTCCCAGAAAATTCAAGATATACATTTTATTTTCTAGGTAAATATCTTTAATATATGATATTTTAATTAAAATCGTTAGAGCTATTTTTAAGAAAAGCAAAATTTTCGAAAAAAGTTCCATATAAAGGGTAGTTTGGGGTGAGTGGATTTTTCTCAAAATCTTCGTGTCGCATCGCTGGAGGATACTAAACTTAAATACCAAGTTTGGTATTTTAGCTACTGTATGCTTTTGAGTTATCGTGTTCACGGACACACACGGATCTTTTTCTGAAAATGCTTTTTATGGATACAGGGGGTCCTAAAACATGTATTTCCGGTGAAATTTCGGTATAGAATTTTTGGGTGGAATACAATACTTGTCTATCCCTATGTACATACTGGGCTAGAGAAAGTAAAAATCATGATATGCATTTTATTGCGTAGGAAATATGTTTTAACATATAGCATTTTAATCCAAAGCGTTTGAGCCATTTTTGAAAAAATCTACAATTTCGAACAATTGCCCATATAAAGGATAGGTTCGGATGAGTGATATTTTTTTTTTTTTTTTTTTATAAATTTTAGTGTCGGATCCTTGGAAAATGCTAAACTTGAATTATAAGTTTGGTAGTTAACCGGCTTATCGTTTTTACTTTGTCTATACGTACTATGTACATAGTGTATAGAGAGGTAATTGCACTCCACCCAAAAATTCGATGCGAGATTTCACCGGATATATATGTTTTAGGGTCCCCTGTATCCAAAAAAAGTATTTTCAGAAAAAGGTCCTTGTGTGTCCGTGTGTCTGTGTGTCTGTGAACACGATAACTCAAAAACGAAAAGTGGGTAAAATACAAAAAATACATAAATATATTTAAATTTCTTAAAGAAACTACTTCCAAAATTTATTTAAGTTCAGTATCTTCCAAGAATGCGACACGAAGGTTTTGAGAAAAATCCCCCAACCCCAAACTACCCTTTACATGGAACTTTTTTCGAAAATTCTGATTTTCTAAAAAATGGCTCCAACGATTTTGATTAAACTATCGTATATTAAAGATATTTACCTGACAAACAAAATGTATATCTTGAATTTTCTGGGAATAGCTTCTGAAGACTACTTTATTTAGGGTCAATTTTACGGAATTTTGCATAACTGCTAAACCGTAAGAGATGGACAAAAACTTACCACACAACAAATGTAAAGCACTTTAAAGCACACAATTTATGTTATACACATTTTTTTTCGTGGAGTTGATTGTTTTTGAGATATTCCTTGTTTTTGGTTTCAGCTATAAAATACACGCTTTTCTCATGCAGGACTTTGTGAACTCGTGTCCATACAAACAAAGGAACTTCAGTCACATAGCAACCAGATTTTGACTATCACTTAACGTATGGTACTCCCTTATTTCGCTTCTACTTACAAGGAAGCAAGTAATACGACTATTTCTGATAATTTTTTAGAAGCATAAGCTTTTTAACAATTTATTGCAGATTTTTAGAGAAAGTCATGTGAATAGAACACATCAGATTGAGTTATGCCGTTAACACTAACACACACACACACACAAATCTCATGTGATCTATTTTTATGACTTTCTCTACATCTCTGCATTGTTAAAAAGCTTCTGATTCTATTTACTTCATGCTAATCGAGAAAAAATTAGCAGAAGTAGTCTTATTACTTTCTTCCTTGTAAGTAGAAGAGAAATAAGGGAGTAGCATAGGTTAAAGTGAAGTCAAAAGCTGGTTGCTACGTGACTGAAGTTCCATTGTTTGTATTGACAGGAGATGACAATTTCCCATATGAGAAAAGTATATGTTTTTCAAAGCTGAAACAAAAAAACAAAGACTATCTAAAAAAAAAAAAAAAACACAAAAAAACAAAAAAACAAAAAAAACGATCAACTCCACGAAAAAAATGTATGTCATATAAATTCTGTATTTTAACGTGTTCTGCATTTTGTGTGTGGTAAGTTTTTGTCTATCTTAAGGTTTAGAAGTTATGCAAAATTCCGTAAAATTGATCCAGAAAAAAGAAGTCTTCAGAGGCTACTCCCAGAAAATTCCAAGATATACATTTTATTTGTCAGGTAAATATCTGTAATATGCGATATTTTAATCAAAATCGTTAAGAGCCATATTTTGGAAAGTCAAAATTTTCTAGAAAAAGTTGCATGTAAAGGGTAGTTGGGGGTGGGAGATTTTCCTGAAAATCTTCGTGTGGCAAACTTAAATACAAAATACAAAATTTGGTTTTTAACGGACTTTTCATTTTTGAGGTATGCTGTCCCCCCCCCCCACACACGCGCGCACCTTTTTGTAATTTTTTTTTTTTTTTGGCATTCAGGGGGACCCGAAACATGTAATTCCTGTGAAATCTCGGTATGGAATTTTTGGGTGGAATGCAATACCTTCTCTATACACTATGTACATAGTACGTATAGAGAAAGTAAAAACGAATAATTTCTTTGGCGGTAGAAATGTATAACATAGGCATTGAAAATCCGGTACCACGTGATAGATGTCGTAACAGAGTGGAGATTTTGTTGTTGCCAAATAGAGTTAGGTACTATTAACTTTGTAAATAAAGTTTTGTGTTGATATCTTTTGTTATTTTTTAGTTATGCCAAATCGTCTGTTACTTTCTGAATGGCCATCGTACTTTTAACGTCCTTAACCTGGTAGATGATACCGAACAATGTATGAAATCGTTGAAATGGTGCTCAAAGGAGCTCGGAGTCCTGGAACTTAGAGTGACCAGCACTAGCACTAGCAGCAATAGTAGTCGTATTTTATTATTAAGTTTACAATAATACAATATATGCGTCACACAGTCGCATGGTGACCCTACTTGCTGTCGAAAAATACTTCAATTTAGAATATTAGCTACATGTCAATTTTATATATCTAAACAACATTAAAAATACACAAACTTATTCACACAAACATATGCTCGCGCGCTAGGAGAACAGAACCATAGAACAATAAAAAATCTGATGTGTTACACTCACATGACTTTCTCTAGCTGTTCTACAAACTTCATACATAAGATTCTTATTTCTGCACCTTGCTAATCGTGGTAATCATTAGCACAATGTTATTATTTAGTTCCGTATAAGTAGGAAGAAAATAAGGGAATACACTAGGCTAAACCAATAGTCAAATGTTTTAAAAGCTGTCCTTATGCGGTTGTCATTACAAATCGCTTCTTTACTTGGTCAGGAATAGAACAAAAGAAAAACGGACACTCCCGTCTGAGAAAAGTATAAGTACTCCACAACTGAAACTAACAATGAATACCTCGAAAACGGTAACCTCCACGAGAAAAATGTATATGACATAACTTGTGTATTTTAACAAGACCTACATTTTTTGTATAGTAAGTTTTTGTTTATCTCTTACGGTTTACTAATTATGCCAAATTAAGAAAAATGCATCCAGAATAAACAGGTCTTCAGAAGCTATTCCCAGAAAATTCAAGATATATATTTTATTTGTTAGGTAAATATATTTAATATATGATATTTTAATCAAAATCGTTAGAGCCATTTTTAAGAAAATCAAAATTTTCGAAAAAAGTTCCATGTGAAGGGTAGATTGGGGTGGGGTGATTTTTCTCAAAATCTTCGTGTCGCATCCCTGGAAGATACCAAACTTAAATACCAACTTTGGTATTTTAGCTACTTTTCGTTTTTGAGTTATCGTGTTCACAGACAGACACACACACACACACACACACACACGGACCTTTTTCTCAAAATGCTTTTTATAGATACAGGGGGTCCTAAAACATGTATTTCCGGTGAAATCTCGGTATCGAATTTTTGGGTGGAGTACAATACTTCTCTTACTAGAGAAAGTAAAAAAAGAACACTCTGATATCATACACACACACACACACACACACACACACACACACACACACTTGCACTCACAACTACACCACGTATTCATACGTATAGATTATTCAAACACCAAATAAGTCTATACAATATTTACACAAATATTTTATCTCTTAGTACATGTACTTCCATTAAGAATGTGCCCTGGCTTGGCCAGTTTTGGCTGTTTAGAATCAAATCCCAGAATGCTGTCCGTCTGTTTGAAGCTAAAAATACTTCCGGCAATTATTTTTTCCTAGCATCCTCCATCTGCACGCAATCTGCCAAGATATGCGTCCAGTCTTCCTGATACCCGCACAAGGGCAAATCCGCCTACCATCTTCATCAACTACCTTACGTGTTTTCCACCCTCCCAACCTCAGCCACACTACACCCGAACTTTGTTTCATACCCAATTTTAACAGCCAATTTTTATTTCGTTTTGCGACTGCAATGACGATTTTTTTTCTACATTCATGTTGTATTTCCTGCCTGTTTATATCGCATAGTCGTATTTTTGCTTTATTCACTATTTTCGTTACACCTTTGCCAAATATCATTTAAGCTAATCTTTGATAATCCCCGTTGTAGCCCCACCATTTTGGATCTCTATGTTATTTATCTGATGCCGATAACATATTGCTCTTAGAGTTGTTCGATCACCTTTAATTATTCGCAGCCAGTATCTTACTACACTTAATTTAGCATATACAACACCGTAATTAGAAGTACCCTTCCCCAATCCCAGAAACGACATTGCATTTTATTTAGATTATCTACCCAATACCATCCTCACACCTCACTTCCATATAGTAATGAAGACCTAACCATTGCCTCATACATGGTAAGAGTTACTAGACATTAGTCTTCGAAAGATAGGGGGGAAACGCGGAGGAAACCTTATTTAGGGTAACTCACTCTAACAGAGATTTAAACTCAGACACTCTAGCCCACACTACCTTGTATACTGCACGTGGTAGAGAAAGTAAAATTTACGGGAAAGCAGGTGGAGAGCGGCGTGTTGACTGAACACAAGTGTAAAGAAGGGAACAAATATGACGAGAAAACACACGAACATCGGGAGTAATCCACAAACAAGCACATTTTGAACTGCTGTGTTTGCTGACCGTGAACGTAATGTTGTTCCCTTAGAACACGAGTGCAAGGATACGCTCGAGTGACCTCAACATTGGACAAGGTCCTCGGCTACATTGCAACACCTCGCAATAGCAGTTCCAATCTCACCCCACGAGGACCATTCCAGAAAGTGGCACACGATTTGGCATAACTAAAGTAATCAACACAAAACTTTGGATAGGAAGAGTCACACTGAAAAGTAACTATTGGGGTTGTCATCTCAAAATAATTTGAGATCACCTTGATTGAGGTTTACCGGGAAACATGCGAGTCATTTGTCGTCCTCCGTGGTGTAATGATTACTATGCTGACTTCATATACCCACGGTCGCGGGTTCAAACCCGGCAGAGGACAATGGATTTTTTTTGGGCGTAAAGGAAGTAAAGCCGTTGGTCCCGTGTCGTAGATTTACGGCACATAAAACGACCTCAAGCCTGATAGAGAGGTCTCTGAGCAAAATTAAGCGGTCTTTCACGCTCAGTATAGAATGGGACGCTGAGAACCACAGCAGCTAAGAGCGTCCATAAATAAAGAACTCCATTTTTCTGCAAGTCAGTTGAGAAATTTAGTCTCATGTTCCATGGTAGCTCAGAGGTAGAGCAATCGGCTATAGACCGGCAGACCCGTGGTTAAAATTCCGGCTATGGCATTGAATTTTTCAGTCTGACTCTTCCTATCCAACTCCGTCCTACACACGGTTCCTGTGAGAAAACAAAATCAACACAAAACTTTATAAATAAAGTTACAGTACCTTATTCTATTTGTTAACGCAATCTCCATTCTGTTAAGACATTTGTTGTCACGTGGTACCAGTTTTTTAATGCCGATGTTATTCTTTTCTACCGCCAAAACCTCTTATTCGTTTTTTGAATGCATAAAATGTTCGGCTAATTGAATTTTATAGGCAAATAACGCAAATGTACAGTGAAAATGCAATGAACGAGTCTTCAGTGAGGAAATGGCGCATCATTTACGAGTAATCAAGGATGAACCAGTGTGTACAAAACAGACCGGAGTGGAAGTTCATCAATCGTTATGGAGGAGCTGAAAGCAAATGTTGACAAAAAAAAAAAAAAAAAAAAAAAAAAAAAAAAAAAAAAAAATTAAGAAAAACGGTGTTTCACTTTGGACGCCGTACATGGCTTTTTGGAAGAAAAATATGGATTTCCCACGCATGCAAACCTCAAAGCAGCAGTGACATCTTGGTTCATATTTTTTAGTGGTGAAAAAGTACAACATCTGCGTCTCCTTACCAAGCGGGAGACCTGGGTTCGATCCCCAGTACCGGCGTGGGGATTTTTCCCCCCGCTGGGAGACCTGGCCCGGGGTACACTCAGTCTCGTAAGGTCCCTGGGGGGGGGCCAATTGAGGAGCTACTTGATGGAGCAGTAGCGGCTCCAGGTCATGAGGACCGCATTAACCGGCCTGGGGGTTCGAGGCGCCGACCACGTCTCACCCTCCAATTCTGCACCCCATCCATGACGTCTGTAATGGATCGAGATGGGGGGCGCAGCGGTAGGCCAAGGTTCTCCGTGAGCTGAGAAATAGAGTAAGGTACAGTAACTTTGTAAATAAAGTTTTGCGTTGAATTCAAAGCAGTGAGAAAACTGTTTCTTCTAATAATTAAACTTTACGTTAGAAGAATGGGGATTTAACAGCAATTGCTGCAGGTTGCCATGGGACAGCTGCTCTGTAAACTTTTACAGCAGCAGCAGCACCCTCACAATATATTTGCACTTATTTACTTTTTATTTCTCCTCTGTGGTCTACCACATCCCATCTATCAAGGCCGAATGACGTGTTCATTACCACAACAATGAATTCATGGCAATAAGGTATAACATGTATCAATTCCGTATATAAAAATCTGATGTATTCCATTCACATGACTTCCTCTACATCTCTGCAACAAATTATTGTTAAAAAGCTTATTCTTATACATACGTCATGCTAATTGAGAAAAACTTAGCAGAAATTGTCTTATTAGTTGGTTCTCTGTAAGTAGAAGGGAAATAAGGGAGTACCGTAGGCTAAAGCGACAATCAAATATTTTAAAACTTCATCGCTATGCGAAACAATTGACGTTCGGTTCACTTTACATGGTAACGTGAGCTATGTTGGGCGGTTTAGAACTGAAACCAATATCAAGAAATATCTTGGAAACTGTCAACACTACAAGAAAAACGTGTAAGACATAAATTGTATGTTTTAACTAGATATGCAAAAACTTAATACTCAGAAAATGTAGATCTCTTACGGTTTAAACGTTATACACCATTTTGCAAAACTCATCCAGAATAATGAGGCCTTCAGAGATTATTCTCAGAAAATGTAAGATATAAGTTTCATTTGTAATATAAATGTGTGTAATACACGATATTTTAATTAAAATCGTTAAAACTATTTTTCAGAAAACAAAAAGTTTCGAAAATGTGTGCTTGTAAAGGATAGTTGGGGTGGGGAGATATCCTCGTCCCATATCCTTGGGAAATACTAACTTAAATTCCAAGTTTGGTATTTAACGGACTTGTCGTTTTTGAGCTATGTTGTCTAAAGAGATTCACAGACAAGCCACACACATGGACCTTTTTCTAATTCTTTTTTGGACTCAGGAGACCTCAAAACATATATTTCTGACGAGTTCTCGATATACAATTTTTGGGTGGAATACAATACCTTCTCTAGCCAATGTGCACTATCTTTCACAAATACCCACGTTCTGTTCGAGTGTGCGCCTGGCGTTCCTACAAAGGTGGCATAAGAATGACGGACGCCTCCCTACCCTGTGTGTTCAAGAGGGCATGGCAGCCATTCGCTCACTTCCCAGTTGTAGAGACCAATATTTTTAGCAATCATAGCAAGCTAACGGGAAAGTACTGCGAATTCAACTTCTATAAACTTGCAGAAAATGTGTTATTATGTTTGGATAAAGTAGCGGAGAGAAGTACAACACTCATGGTGTTCGGTACTTTGCTTACAAGGGTTAGCTAATCAACACTTGTGCCTGCGACTAGAATAGCCCAAGTGGTTAAAAGGAGTTTCTGACGAATACACTAGAAAAGTCGAAAGGTGAATCAAATATCGTAAAACGTCCGCAAAACTTTTACTTTCTCTACTCGTACTATGTACATAGGCTACAGAGAAAGTATTGTATTGCACCAAAAAATCGATACCGAGATTTCACCGGAAATACATGTTTTGGGTCCCCCTGAATCCAAAACAAGCATTTCTAGAAAAAGGTTCGTGTGTGCGTGTGCCTGTGCGTGTGCGCGTGGACAGCATAGCTCAAAAACGAAAAGACTGTTAAATACCAAACTTGGTATTTAAGTTTTGTATCTTGCAAGGATGCGACACGCAGATTTTCAACAAAATCCCCCCACCCCAACTACCCTTTACATGGTAAAAATTACGAAAATGTTGATTTTCTCAAAAATGGCTAACGATTTTGATGAAAATATCGTATATTTAAGATATTTACCTGATAAAAAAGATGTATATCTTGAATTGTCTGGGAATAGCCTCTGAAGACTACTTTGTCCTGGATGAATTTTAGGGAATTTTGCATAACTGCTAAACCGTAAGAGAGAGACAAAAAGTTACCCTACAAAAAATGTAGGGCACATTAAAAACACACAATTTATGTTACATACTTTTTTTTTTCGTGGAGTAATTGTTTTTTTAGATATTCCTTGTTATTGGTTTCAGCTTTGAAAAACATACTTCTCTCATACAGGAATTTGTCAACTCCTATCCATACAAACAACGGAACTTCAGTCACATAGCAACCAGCTTTTGACTATCACTTTAACCTACGTTACTCCCTCATTTCCCTTCTGCTTGCAAAGAAGCAAGTAATAAGACTATTTCTGATCATTTTTTCTCGATTAGCATGAAGTAAACAGAAGCATTAGCTTTTTAACAATAATTTGTTGCAGAGATGTAGAGAAGGTCGTGTGAATGGATCGCATCAGATTTTTTTTTCCAATTTTTATTTTCCGGACCTGTATGAAAAATGAGTGACATTAATAGAACCTCTTTCTAATACAACTCCTCCTCTCAGCAAACTGCATTGCTAGTTTTATTTCGCATAACGAAATAATTTGCCGCAGTCTTACAAACGTTGCAACACCATTAACATTTTTCAACTGGATGCTTTATAAAACAAATTGTAAATGATGTAAATAAAACGGAGAAATACGCCTATCACAAGTGGCAAACATTCGTCTCAAAATATTTTTCTTTAAACGCCCACTATTATTAGGTTAAGAAATGTAAATGGCGTTTTATTTATGGACGCTCTTTTAACTGCTGTGGTTCTCAGCGTCCCATTCTATTCTGGGCGTGAAACCGCTTAATTTTGCTCAGCGGCCTCTATCAGGCTTGAGGTTCTTTTAAGTGCCGCAAACCTTATGACACGGGAAGCCATGCTATGGATTTTTACGCCCTCCGCCGGGTGTATCAGGTTAAGGGATATATTTCGGCTGTGCTTTGTTAATGTTTATATTAGCTTACAATGGATATAAGGAAGTATTCCTCTCTCTCTTTCATGTTGAAAGCTTTAGCTAGATAGGAAGCAAATTAAAATCTTATATGCACAAAAACTAAAACAAGCATGATTACATTACTTTATAGTTAATTCTACAGCAATATGAAACAAATACAAATGCTATGCGAGAATATGATGTAGGAGCACATACGTCATGCTCACAAAACATATAAAAAGAGAAAATGAACATAATATTAGTTTATAGAAAGCAAGGTAAAATAATTGTAAATATTCAAGAGTAGAAATATGCATAAATGCAAGTTGTTAACTTAGGTAATTAAGGCGAGGCGAGCTAGCGGAATTCCAGGTTACAGTTCACCAGCCACCATCTGCTAATGAGCACAGGGTTTAGGCTAAAAAGGCATGGTAGAAAAGAACAGACATATAAAGAAGTGAGACAGGAATAGTGACTTGTCTTCCAAGTAGCATAGGAGTTGGAAAATCAGACAAAGTAAGCATAATGTTAAAGTGAAAAGAAACCACTGGGTATTTCCAAACGCGTCATGTGCACGCTCTGGCGTCAGAACTTGGCACAATTTATTCTCATAACCTGTGAGGTGATGCTAACTAAGAAACAATAAGAGATGCTGTTACATTTTATGGTGCGAAAGTTAGCGTCACCCAGGATTGGTATTTAAGGCAAGGCAGATCTCTTATGTGACTACTCTACTCATTCTCTTTCTAAAACTGTGACGCTAGTGATACTGTGATTTCTACTTGTGGGGCCATTTAAAATCATTGGTTTATTCGTCTCCGGTGCCGGATTTGGAATCCCTTCGGAATCGAATTGTGGCAAGTTGTGAGGACATACGCAATACTCCTGGAGTTTGGGATCGTGTTCGCAGGTCAATGAGACATCGATGTGAGGTCTGTATTCAAGCAGGAGGTGGACATTTTGAACATCTTCTGTAATGACTACAACCTGCGGAAAGAAAAACGTTCCAGTGAATTTCAATGTTGTGAAGGCCATAACTCGGAAATGAAGCATTTCCGGACACATGTTATTATAATGAACTAATTTGATTGTCTACATGTCGGAAATACATACCTGAAATTATGCCCCGTATTTTTGAAACATCCTGTGTATGTGTATGTGTGTGTATATATATATATATATATATATATATATATATATATATATATATATATATATATATATGCTGCGGCCCATCGTTCAGCCATTACAATGGAAAAATGTGCGAATTAAAGTTCGAATTGCGTGAACATCCACCCTATTCGCCACATCTAGTAACCACTTCAAATTGCCCTTTAATTGAATATTTCTGGTTCTGGATGACTTAAATATCTGGCAAACCATAAGAGATATACTAAATCTTACCATATAAAAATTGTATATCTCATTGAAACACAATTTATGTTATAAACTTTTTTTAATAGCTTTTGTAGAGTTAACCGTTTTCTTTCAAGATATTTCGGATTATTTGTTTCAATTTTAAGCTACTTAAACTTTTCTGAAATGGGAAGACATTTTTTTATCTCGTTTCTCATTTGTTTACTCCTGGCAAGCAAAGAGATTAGTATTTCAACTGCTTCACATAGAGATCGGCTTTTAAAGGACAGGCTATCTCTTTAGACTGTACATTTTCTCATTTCTTTTCTATTTTCAAGGAAGCTAGTAATAAGACTAATTTTGCTTATGTTTATCTTGATGTAGATAAATTGTGGTGAACAAAAGGTTTGTTTACCGAACAGTTGGAGGACATCATGTGAATGGAACACATTAGGTTAACCAAGTGTTCTCGCTCTTCTAGCTAGATAAGTTTATAGATTGACTAACGTTTCCAAGATGTACATCGCTTTGTCTTCTTCTAAAATGTAATCAGAGTTTCCACCAGGGATAGTTATGTGCAGCCAATTACTTCTCCGAAAATGCACTGGTATGCAAAACTTAAGGTCGAGGTGGATAAATTAACACATATAAGCTACTTGATGAAAATGAGAGAAAGTGTGGGAGCATGGCGTGAGTGTAGCGAGATTATAGCGTCAAATGGGTCTGGTGTCCCAGTTGAAGAGACAGGACTAGACTGTGTTTGGCAATCAGCGAGCTGTTCTGTGCACTGTAGTGGTAGTGAACTTTACTACATGGCCCGTAGACAACATTTGGATGACTTCACACGGGGAAGAATTGTCAGGAAACTGGAAGAAGGACGAAGTGTAGCTAGTGTGGCAAAAGAGTTTGGTATTGTTTCACGTGCATGTGGAGCCTTCCAAATCACAGTCACCGAGAGATATCCTAAGGAGAGTAGCTGGTCAACCACGACAACTACAATAGCGGATGAACGCTACATTGTGAAGAAGGGATCCACGTCAAGTGCAACCACATTTAACTTTGCTAAGCACGCAATGTCGCGCTACACTGTGGCTCGGCGAGGTGGTCTCTTTGCCCGACAGAGAGTACGTTGTGTTCCATTGACATTCGCACATCGGCAGCACCATTTACGATGGTCCCAAAAGCATATTCAGTCTGAGCAGTGATTCTCGACGTAACCTACTTCATCTGGAAAGAGGTGAAATATCCAGGAACATTCTTGAACATGGTCGTTTAGGTGGTCTGGTATTATGGCGTGGGGAGGTATAATGCTACATGGACATACCGACCTCCAAATCTTTGAACACTGTACACTTACTGGTCAGCATTATTGTGATACTGTACCCTTGTGAGAACGCGTAAAGCACCCAGAAACATTCTTGAACGTGGTAGTTTCGGTGGAGTGGTGTGGGGAGGCATAGTGCTGCATGGACGTCCGACCTCCAAATATTTGAATAGGTACAGCTATTGGTCAATGTTATTGCGATGCTGTGCGACTTTTCAGGGGTGTAGTCGGCCCTGTCTTCAGTTTTATGAATGATAATACGCGAACTCTTCGAACTGATATCTTGGAACGAGAGGTTATTCAGCGAATGGATCGGCCTGCCTGATACCCCGATCTAAATCCCATTGAACACGTGTGGAATACTTCGGGAGACGCATTGCAGTACGTCCACATGCACTAATGGCCATCCACAGTTGTTAATAGTGCTGGTTGGGGAATAGAACGCCATTCCACAAAACTCCTTACCAACCTTGAGGCCAGCAAGGAGCACGATACAGAGCATGCATTGCTGTCCGTGGAGATCATACATACATTTAAGCGTCATATCTGTATTTTTTGTTAATCTAGGGGACCATCTAGCGGCTTTAGTGTAGCTTAATTTCTATAAAATGTAATTTCTCTTTGACTAATTTCATATTTTGTTTAGTAGCCTACTATAACAGTTCTATGTATGATTCAAGTTTCTTCGAGCTATGTTATTTGGGAGTGGCACAGCGTACGAATGTAACTTAGATTTTGTACACACTATACGAGTTAAATAATAACAGTTTTTGTAATTGTACAAGGAAAACGCTAAACTAACCTATTTCTTCAACTGGTCAATTTTTGGCTAATACAAATTAATTTTATGTGTAAATGCTTAACAATTAGTTAACTTAAACTTCATTCATACGGCAAACATTTCTCTCTGTATTGCAATACATAGTATTTTATAAAAAGTTTATAGATTAGATGGTCAGAAGTTTCGTTGCTACAGCTCAAAAGGCAAAATGTCATCACTAGGTCTTGAAGGAACCACATTTTGCTTTCTTTTTTAGCTATTTGTAGCGAATAAGGATTATTGAGTACTCAAATTAAAGAGGTCTATATCGCAGGAACAATCAGGAGTTCATTAGGAACCACTAAAAATGCTGCGATGACCTTTATGCATTCATCCGCCTGCTGGGTGCTTGTAGCTCAAAATTAGGTCCAGCCATCGTTTGGTGGATGAGGTAACCCCGAAGATAGATCAGACCAATGCAGAGAATTGGAAAGTATTATTTACTACTGGAGAAAGAGGGAGAGAAAGAGGGAAGGACTGACCATATGTCTCATCCCAAAATTCAAACCCGGCGGAGGACGATGGATTTTTTCGGGTGTAAACATCCTTAGCAAGGCTTCCTTCGGAAGGGAAGTAAAGCCGTTGGTCCCGTGTCGTAGATTTAGGGCATGTAAAAGAACCTCAAGCCTGATAGAGAGGCCTCTGAGCAAAATTAAGTGGTCTTTCACACCCAATTTAGAATGGGACTCTGCGAAGAACAGCAGTTAATGAGCGTTCATAAATAACGCGCCATTTACATTTTATCCCAAAATATCCATATGGACGGAGGTGCGATGAACCTAGGCCATGGTTGGCAATCGCGCCAAGGAGTTTATCACCTTATCACCATTATCATACGTTATAATAATTATTGTTATTGTGCAAAAAGCGAACCCCTATTTGAATAGCAGTAACTAGTAGTCACTAACAACTTAATCTAGGACAGAATTCGGCCTAAGAAACATCGCACCCTGCTTCCACTTCCAACCTCGTGTAAAGAACATTTTCAAAATCAACAAGTTTTTTTCTTTTTCTTCTTCACTTTCTTCTGTGTTTTAGCGTCGGGCCTTCTATCCATTTTCTGTACTGTTCTCTATCCAGGGTCTTCCTCTTCAACTCGGTCATTTCCATCCCTCTTTTACTTGCTATTTCTCCAATGTATTGTTCCCATTCCTTTCTCGGTCTTCCACGTCTTCTACTTCCTTCTGATCTTGCCTCACACACTTGTTTTCTTTTCCACTAATCATCCATTCTAATTATGTGTTCTTATCATTTTGAATGTTTCTGCATCTCTTCCACTAATGGGTCCATTTTTAGATTTTCCCCAATAATTTTATTTCCAACTATATTTCCTTGTTTTCCCATCCACTTTCGACAAAATATTTCATTTCTGAGGATGTTACTTTACTTTAATGTTTGTCTAGCATTGCCCATGCTTCTGATCCATATGATAACGTGGGTAAATACACTGTTTTATATATTATAAGCCACCCGAGTACTGGAGGGGAAACCATAATCTGACATGTTTCGAAGCAAATGTCCACCACACCAGGGAGCTGGGTCTAGACACTAGAGTTGACAATTCTAACACCAGACTCGGGTGCATAGGCCAATCACCTACTTAAATTGTATTTATTCAGAGAAATATAGAAAGGTATACCGGACGGATGAACAGGCGACGACGTATGCATTAGAAAGAAATAAGCTTTATTGCGATATTGTACGAGGGAAGTTTTTTTTCAATCTCCGATAGGCTATAAATAAAAGACAAATTCATAGAAAATTATTTTGTTACTAAAAGTTTTGTACACTTATGGTTACTTTTCAACATAATCACCGAAAAGATCGAGACATTTATCGTACCTATGCACAAGCTTTGCAATACTCGCTTCAAAAAATGTTGCCGCCAATGATGCAGCCCGGAACCATTATCAATGCAGCTGTTTATTGTGAAACTTTACGACGTTTGCGGAGAGCCATTCAAAACAAACGAAGAGGAATGCTGTCTTCAGGAATTGTGCTGATATATGACAACGCTCGTCCACATGCTGCTTGCACAACCCATCGGCTCCTTGAACAATTTCAATGGGACATTTTCGATCATCCGCCGTACAGTCCTGACCTGGCACCCAGCGACTTTCAACTTTTCCTGAATTGAAGACGTGCTCATTTGAAATCATTGACGGGGCAACATTTTCTGAAGCAGATATTGCAAAGCTTGTGCACAGGTACGATAAATGTCTCAATCCTTTCGGTGATTATGTTGAAAAGTAACCAAAAGTGTAGAAAACTTTTAGTAATAAAATAATTGTTTTCTATGAACTTTTCTTTTATTTATAGCCTATCGGAGGTTGAAAAAAAAAACGGCCCTCGTATATCACACCTAATTGCAGAGTAATAGAACCAATTGCAACAAAATTAATGAGAAATAGTAAACTGGCTTTCATAAACCCTTTCGTTTTTGAGTTATGCTGTCCGCAGATATACACACGGACATTTTTCTAGAAATGTTGTTTTTTTGATTAAGGGAGTCTCGAAATATGTTTTTCTGGTGAAGTCTCGATATCAATTTTTGGGTGCATTACAATACCTTCTCTATACAATATGTACATAGTACGTGTAGAGAAAGTAAAAATACGAATATCGACATTACTCTTATATATGATATGTTGTATTTGAAAATTCAAATAAGAGTATTCGGAAATGGTTAATATCACGATAAAATTTACATAAATGTTGTGTGTTAACTAGATGTACATATTTATGAGTAAGATTCCATCCACCTCTGACGGCCTGTTTGCAAAATCCATTTAGAACGAAAGGTATTTATTAATCATAAGTGATTCCAGAACAGATATTGTTTGTCAAGTAAACGTTTTAAGCATGTGGTGTTTTAATCAAAATTATTAAATCGATTTATGAAAACATTCAAAAGTAAAGAACAGGCTTCTTTGTAAGGGATAGTATGATGGTGGGATTTACTCGAAAGTCTTCGTGTTGCATCTTTAAAAGAAGCGAACTTAAATACCAAATGTACCAAGATATTTAATGCTCTTCCCAGTAATCTCAAAGAAAATGTTGGGAAATTCAGGGCTTATAAGGCTTCTCTTAAGGAGTATTTTTGCAATAAATCATTTTACTCTGTAGATGAATATTTAAGTGACAAATCTGTTTGACAATACCGTAATAATCATTGTAATAATAAGTATTATAATCTACTGTATTTTGTGTATATTGGCGTGTGTGCGTGTTTTATATTCAAATTAAACTGATGTATATTTTGACTTACACGAATGTGTCAAATTAATTTTTTAGTACTTAGCAATGACACAAGGTCTGTAAAGCCTGATATTTTGATATTTTACACCAATTGTAAGTTTTTGAATTGTAAATTCTATAACATATTTGTGAATATGTATTGTAATTTATGAAGAGTACATAATACAATAATCATATTTTAGTTTTATATAATTACAAGTAGTAACTATTATGTCGATAATTAGAAAACTTTCATCTCACATTACATTAGTGTTACATATAATGAAATTATATTTACTTATACATTTTAACACTAATTTTTTATACTCTGTTTTTAGGTGTATGAAAAAAAAAAAAAAAAAAAAAAGGAAGTAGATATGCTTTTATATATCATATTAAGTATAGTGCAGTGGCATATAGACCTTAAAAGCAAATGGTGTTATTATATGTCTATTCTCCTGTTTTTGTTACCCATGCTTTTAGCACTAGAGCTTTATACATTGTTTTTTTTTTTTTTTCTTTTCCGTAGTATACAAGCATATTTATACATGTATATGCCTTGGCAAGTTCCTTATTCAGTGGCTTCCTGGCCTAAACGAACCTACAGAATGCTTTCCAATTTAATCTAATAGATACAGCCATGGACACAAATAATGAGTCATCCCCAGATTCCGTGTCGATCGAAGAGCTTTGTGTACCTTCGTAAAAGCTCTGCTCACTATGCACACGATATTATTGTACGACAGCGCAATGATAATTATGAGTATCTACTGAAAACACATCACAGAACGTTAGGGTAGCCGAAAGATTAAGAAGGCTTTGCTTCCACTTATAAGTTCCAAGGTTCAAATCTCGCGCTGCTTGTCATTTTTATACGTGTTAATTTTAAGACTGGAAATGTAGAACATAATATTGCTAACATAATTCTACTAGCACTCGTGTTAAATAATTAAAAATCTGATGTGTTCCATTCACATGACTTTCTCTACATCTTTGCAACAAATTATTGTTAAAAAGCTTATGCTTCTATTTACTTCATGATAATCGAGAAAAAAATAGCAGAACTAATCTTATTACTTGCTTTCTTGTAAGTGGAAACGAAATAAGGGAGTACCACAGGTGCAAGTGACAGTCAAAAGCTGGTTGCTAAGCCACTGAAGTTCCTTTCTTTGTATGGACAGGAGTTGACAAAAAAGAAAAGTATGAGTATGAGAAAAGTATAAGTTTTTCGAATCTGAAACTAAAAACAAGGAATAACTCAAAAACTCGGTGTCGAATTTTTGGGTGGACTGCAATACCTTCTCTATACACTATGTACATAGTACGTATAGAGAAATTAAAAATACATGTGTAAATAAACTTTTCTAAAACTAAAACACAAACATAAGTTAAATAAGTACACTAATCTATGTATTGAAACATATTCCCTTTACTTGTTTTTGCTTCTGCTATTCGAGAAACTACAACCAAACACCACGTATTGACTATTATACTGGTTTAAAACTTAGTCTAAATTTACTGCTTAATTGAACATTTAACACCATAAAATCTTATTTTTGGGTGCACATTTAACACAAGACACACTCATCTCAAAAATGTAGTTTCTAAATATGGGAACTTGGCAAAAACGTGCTTTATCAAACAACGCATAAGCATAGGGCATTTCCGATCTAATCTCTATAAATCTGCGATTTACACCTGCCATTTGCATAAAAAAGGACTATTCGAAGTCAAGAAATCACCTTGGCTTGCTCTACCATGTAAGGGGAGATGCCTCACTAATTCCTTACCAACTTAAGACAGTTCTTTATGTCGGTAGATAGGATGCATCCGACTTGCTTATGCGACATATTCACAAACACACACAGAGATTTAAAGGGATCTAAAAAGGTTTGTTTATGAACTCTATATATGGAGTTTTGGGTTGAATGTTGCACTTCCACTTACTACAGGCAAGTAGTAGAGAATAGGAATACATTCTTTGAGGCGACACGAATGTGGTGTATGATTAATGGTGAACACCTCTTTTTGGTCCTCGACACTTTGTCGAGTTGAAGATGGTTGGAGATTCAGATTAGGCGAAAATTAAATACAAAAATCTGATGTAATCCATTCACAGGACTTTCTCAACATTTGTTGTGTGGTAAGTTTTTGTCCAACTCTTACGGTTTAGCAATTATGCAAACTTTCGTAAAATTCATCCAGAATAAAGTAGTCTTCAGAGGCTATTCCCAGAAAATTCAAGATATAAATTTTATTTGTAAAAAAAATATCTTTAATATAAGATATTTTAATCGAAATCGTTATAGCCATTTTTAAGAAAATCAATTTTTTTTTTAAGAAAGTTCTATGTATAGGGTAGTTTAGGGTGGGGAGATTTTTCTCAAAATCTTCGTGTCGCATCCCTGGAAGCTACTAAACTTAAATACCAAGTTTGGTAATTTACCGACTTTTCATTTTTGAGCTATGCTGTTCACAGACTCACGGACACACATACACGGGCCTTTTTCTGAAAATGTTTTTTTTGGATAAAGGAGACTCTAGAATATACATTTCCGATGAAATCTCGGGATCAAATTTTTGGGTGGAGTGCAATAGCTTCTCTATACACTATGTACATAGTACGTGTAGAGAAAGTAAAATTGTTTGTTTCGTAGCGATGAGTAATAATTTAAAATCTGTTTCCCTTTTAGCGTCACTTGACACGACTCTTGCAGTTCTTTAATCTGACTTATTTATGGTTATATTTATTCGCGTCTGACTTTACTATAATAGAGTAGCGGCGCGGGTCAGCTCATTTCACGAAGTACTAATCGCGTGTTTTTGTCTTGCCTACCTTTGTGCGACTGCCTTTTGGTTTGCGACTGCCCGAGTCTATGCTTCTCTTCTGACTGCCCCGAACTTGGACGAAAATGCTGTTTATAAGGGCAGTAACCCACGCTAATCTTGCCAGTTAGAAAAACTGATGCAGGGCGATGATTGGCGGATACTTTTGTTTAAATTTAAATATTATTTTCTCATTGGCTCTAAAGTAGCGTCATGATACTTTTTTCTACAGACCTTTACGGTTCCCCCGGTAAGAAGGCGCCTACACCAGATATCCGAGAGTTAAACCCTCCCAGAAAATTATATTTATACAGCTTTACCGAGAAACATCCTAAATTGTGTCGCTATTTATTCATCGATATAACTCAAACTTAAAACACATGTTCAGTATTGTACTGGCTTTCCAATGGTATATTTACATTGTTTCTATTACAAAAATTACCAATTTATATTACTTTGACTTTTAGTTTTTCATTAATTATTGCTCAATTATTGTTATTTATATATTTCTTTTTGGTCGGTCTGATATATCGCCTCAAGTCATCCAATCACCTTGGTTTGCTCTACGACGCAAGAGGCAGGGCAGACACCTTATGTGGGAGGAGATACCTTACTAATGCCAAAGCCGGTCCCCATGGCCGCGCTCGCCAAGGCGTCTCGCTTTGGTGCTTCGTAGCGCAGGGGATCATGGGTTCGAGTCCCGCCTTGGGCATGGGTGTTATATGCTTGTGTGTAACAAAAAGAAAACAGCACTTCAGTAATCATACAGCAAACAAAGTAAAACAATTAGGTAAATAAAAGTAGGGTATACAGCGCCGAAGTTCCGATCAGACTCCGGAACTGTATTAAAAATGCCTTACCAACTTAAGACACAGCTCTTTATGTCGGTAGATAGGTTGCATCCGACTGAACCTTTGCGACACATTCACAAACACATACACCGAGAGATTTTAAGGCGATATTCTGCATTCAAAGGATCTAAAAAGGCGTGTTTATGAAAACTGTGTATGGAGTTATGGGTTGAATGCTGCACTTCCACATACAAGCACATTTGCAGTCCGAGTGTGAAAGAGGACGGTCGTGTTTTGTGTCTTGCTCGTAGCTACCTGGAAGAAGTTCGACAATGGAGAGCGTACGAGAACTCATTGAACAGTTGCGGCAGGAAATGCGTTTAGGATTTGAAAAGTGCAGCTAAAATCGCTGGAGAGTGCCGTGGAGAATGTGTCAGTTCGAATGCGTGCTCTTGAAGAGAAAATGGATTATCTAGAGAACCAATCTCGTAGAAATAATATTGTGCTATATGGTGTGACAGAAGAAGCGGGAGAGAGTTGGGAGATGACGGAGGAAATAGTGAAAAGTGTCATCTCACAAATAGGAATCGAACTCCGCGAGTTTGATGTGGAGAAAGCCCATCGTGTAGGTCGACGTGGCAATGTAAGGCGACCTATTGTGTGTAAACTGGCCCTTTATAAACTCAAGGTGGCCATCCTTCGAGATGCTCGTTATTTACGGGGAACGGGAATAAGAATTAGCGAGGACTTTAGCCAGTGTGTAAGAGAAGAGAGAGAGAGAGTTCTTAAAGGGACACATGTTTGAGGCCAGGAAGCAGGGCAGTCATGCCGTATTGCGTTATGACAAGCTCTTCATTAACGGGCGAGTCTGGAACTGACAGGAGCTAGAGCGCATGGAACAGCCTAGAAGTAGTGCGGAAACCGAACCCAGGACAGGGCAGCAAGAGCAGGTAGCCAGTGCATCAGCCCAGCAGGTAGCAGGTCCCTCAGCAGAACAACATCAGGTGCCACAAGTTATGTCGACAGGGAGGGGCAAAGAGGAGAGGAGGGTGAGACAATCTTCGCCGGAGAAGCGAACAACAGCGCCCCTCCGTGCCCTTAGGCTGACAACAGCTCGACAAAGGGTCAGCCAAGTTGTAGGAAGACCAACAGCAAGGAAACAATAGGACCCAACCCCTTCTCTGAGGATTGTCACATGGAACATTGAAGGCTTCAAAAAAAAGGTTGGGTAGCGAGAATTTCTTGTATTTCCTTAATGATTTTGACGTTGTATGTTTAACAGAAACTTGGTTGAAAAACGGAGAAAATGCAACACTTGCTAATTTCCATAGTTTTAGCAGGGGAAGGGAGACACGGGGAAGGAGGCCAGGGGGGGGGGTATCAGTTTCATTCAGGTCTGAGCTGGAGGCTGAGATAACTAAATTAGAAATCAGTTTGGAAGGGGTGATTGCTGTATCTTTGGCACAGGGGGGAGTACAAATAATAGTTATAGGATTATACAACCAGCCAGCAACGTCCAAGTATGCAAACAGGAATTTTTTCAGTGACTTAACCGAAACGTTAGTGCAGTTACAGGAAACATTTCCAGGCGCTGAATTAATTATCTTAGGAGATTTTAATGCGAAGTTAGGAGGGGAGAATATTTCTCTAACGGGGGTCATCAATGGGGGGGAGGAATTCCGCGAAGGTCAACGAAAGAGCAAGGGTAGTTTTATTAATGGGGAGGGCAGACAATTACTTGCCTTCTGCGATGCCTTCTCTTTAGAAATAATGAATGGCAAGTACGGTGAGGATCGAGAGGGAGAACTCACTTTCATAAATGAAAATGGGGGGTAGTGTAATAGGTTTTATTTTAATAAGTCAGGGTTTAATTGACAGAATTAGAAATTTTTGGGTGGGGGATCGTATCGAGTCGCATCACTGTCCGGTTGCCCTGGAACTGAATATAGAGACGGCCATGGCGGCGCGTGCACCTGAAGAGGGGCAGGGGGACGAAGGGAGATTCATTAGTAAATTTATATGGAAACCGGTAGAAACAGAAGTATTTGTTGATAAATTAGAAAGAAGATTAGGGGAAAGGAACGCAGACACAGCGGAGGAACTTACACATATAATAGCAATGGCTGCGGGGACAATGAAAGTCCAAATGCATGGTAAGATAAAACGATTCAATGGTTGGTATGACCAGCAATGCAGAGCCGTAAAGAAACAAGCAGATGGGACTCTGTCAAAATTCAGAAGGGACATTCAGAGATGACATTACGAAAATTTTTACAAAAAAGCGAAGGGAGTATAAACAGATCTTACGGGAAAAGAGAACTACGTGACAAGACAAAATTACTCAGAAAATTAGTAATATTTTAACACGGGGGGGATAACGCTGAGATGTGGCAAGTAGTAAAACATTTAAGAGGCAACCGTCAGGCGCCCAACGAAATTTCTCCCAGAAATTGGGCAATGCATTTTATGGGAATATTCGGGAAAGGTGAAAGGGAAGGAATTTTTATAAAGGAAGTGCAAATTTTGGGAAATCTTGAGATCCCAATACTGGACGAAGAAATATCAGCACGAGAAATAGCACAGGCGCTGAGGAGTCTGAAGGTAGGCAAAGCTCCAGGGTTGGATGGGCTGTCCCCGGAAATTTTTAAAGCCGCAACCAATGTTAATGAGTTTGGTAGGAGTATGCTCCAGATATGTAACAGATTGTTTATTGAGAGGAATTGCCCTACCTGTTGGGGAAAGAGCATTATTCATCCCGTTTATAAAGGGAAGGGAACTATTGGGAATCCGGATAACTATAGGGGGGTTACTCTGTTGCCAATTATGGAGAAAATTTATTGTAGAGTGTTATATAACCGGATAAAGGACTGGGAATCTAAATTTGGCAAACTTTCAAAATTTATATTAGACACTTTAAGGACGAAGCAACTGTTAATTAAGCGGGGAAAGCTTCATTGTGCTTTTGTGGACTTTAAGAAGGCATTTGACTCTATCAATCGAAATGCATTATGGTACAAACTGGGCAGAAAGGGGTTATCAAGTAAAATGGTTAGAGCATTGCAGGCAATGCATCAAAATGTCGTATTCTGTGTGAAGTAAGACAGAAACAGAATGTGCGAGAGCTGCCGAAGCTATAGGGGAGTGAGGCAGGGCTGTATTTTATCTCCCTTGCTATTTAATCTCTTTGTGGATGATATTACTGATACAATGATAGCAGAGAATATTCAAGCACCAGTAGTAGCGCATTTGCAGACCCCAACACTTTTATACGCAGACTATTTAGTATTGTGCTCTACGACTGTAAACGGATTGCAACGATGACTGGACAAACTTAAAAATTATTGCGATGAATGGCTACTTACAGTTAATGTGAATAAGACTAAGGCAATGACTTTCAAAAAGGGTTGTGTTTATAGCAGGGAGGAGACTTGGACATATGCAGGACAGATACTGGACAATGTTAAATCTTGTGTACTTAGGACTCACATTTACAATGAACGGAAAATGGACATAACACATTGACATCACGAATTACAAGGCAAGGGTGAAAGCGGCGGAAGTTCTCCGGATACGCTACAGAATACCGAATACATCCATAGCCTTAATGGAAACTGTATACGGAGCGACAGTTAGATCCACGATGACATACGGAGGAGAAATATGGGGGTGGGAACAAACAGGGAATCTGGATCAAGTGAGGACCCAATTTTTGAAAGGAATTCTGGGTGTAGGGAGGGGTACGGCAAACTGCGGAATAATGAGGGAATTCGGGGCACATAGTGAAACGATAGAGTGCAAAATCAGAGCAGTTAAATATTGGATGAGAATCGTTCACGGAAACCAATCTATAATTAGGGCAGTCTGCTACCGTGAACAGTTGCGAATGGAAGGTAATTCGACGTGGGCATCAAAATTAAAGAAAGGGTTGGAAACCATTGGGATGGGAGACATTTGGATGGCGGGGCAGGAAAACAGGTGAAGTATTTGGAGAAAAATTAAGAACCGCCTCTGTAATATTGACAGACAGCAAATAATTGCACAATGCACAGAGAAAGTGTCATTTGAAGTACAGTCTGGGCTAAAATCGGAGTGTGGTACCAAACTCATTAGAGAGGGGCTCGCGTGGATTAGACTAGGAGCATGGAGGAGCACGAAAATTTCTGACGAGAATGGTACGAGAATCTGTCCCATTTGCGAGGAGGAAGAGTCGTGGACTCTCATCTTGGCAAGATGTAGGGGTACGGAGGAATGGCGGGAAAAATATTTGCCGCGATTTGTTATCACTGGGAATGTAGGGCTAGAAGCATGTTGGACACTACTGGCAGGCACGGAAAACATGGACGGGCTAGGTAAATTTATACTTAAGGCAAGACAGCTGAGATCTGAGGAGGCTGCCAATAGAGAAGGGGGGGGATAAGATCAACTAAACAAAAGTGACTACAATGTTCTACATACATATATATTATGTCATACTTAGGTCACTGTTGTGCTAGGGTTGTATATATTATGTGTATATATTTCTTTTAAGTGTAATTATCTATTATAAGAGGGTGCATTTATGAAGGTGTGCTCTGTGCTGTAAATTTAAATTGCTATATTTGAATATCTTTGTATTTTTTATTTTCGGGTTCACTCTTAATTCTGAATGGTTGTTTAATATTGCTTTTGACTGTGTATCTCCTTTGTCTTTTTATTTTCGTGTTTACTCTTAATTCTTTGTTGTTGTTGTTTTAATATTGTTTGTAATGTGTATTACAAAAGCACGTACGGTCTGTGGACCCGTGCGATTGTTGAAATTCTATGTATGATATTGCTATGTCAATAAACACACTTATTCATTCATTCACTTACAAGCAAGTAGTGGAGAACTGACTGCCCTCATAAATGTTACTACTGTGACGTACCTGAAGCACGGCGGCTCCTGCAACCGCTCCGATGCACTGGAAAGCGATGTAGAAGAACGCCTTGAGGATGCTGGTTTGTCCTGTGACAATCAAACCGCACGTGACAGCTGGGTTGATATGGCAACCACTCACGTGACCCACCGCCTGCAAGTGAAACATTGTCTTACGTTATCTTTATGTTCAAAGACACCCAATAGATATTCTAAAAATCTCATGTGTTACATTCACATGACTTTCTCTAAATCTCTAACAAATTATTGTTAAAACGCTTATGCTTCTATTTACTTCATGCTGGTTGAGAAAAAAATAACCGAAATACCTTGCTTCTTTGTAAGTAGAAGCAAAATAAGGCAGTACCAAAGGTTAAAGTGATCGCCAAAAGCTGGTTGCTATGTGACTTAAGTTCCTTTGTTTGTATGGACAGGAGTTGACAAATTCCTGTATTAAGTTTTTCAAAGCGGAAACCAAAAACAAGGAATATCGATAAAGCGATCAACTCCACGAAAAAAATACATATAACTTAAATTGTGTGTTTTAAAGTGCTCTTCATTTTTTGTGTGGTAAGTTTTTGTCCATCTCAGCAGTTATACAAAATTCCGTAAAATCGATCCAGAATAAAGTAGCCTTCAGAGGCTATTCCCAGAAAATTCAAGATATACGTTTCATTTGTCAGGTAAATATCTTTAATATACGATATTTTAATCAAAATCGTTAGAGCCATTTTTAAGAAAATCAAAATGTTCGAAAAAAGTTCCATGTAAAGGGTAGTGGGGGGTGAGATGATTTCTTGAAAATCTTCGTGTCGCATCCTTGGAAGATACCAAACTGAAATACCTAGTTTGATATTCGAGGTATTTTCATTTTTGAGCTATGCTGTCCACAGACACCACACGGACCTTTTTCTGAAAATGTTTTTTTTTTATTCAGGGGGACGCAAAACATGTATTTCTGGTGAAATCTCCGTATCGAATTTTTGGGTGGAATGCAATACCTTCTCTATACACTATGTACATAGTACGCGTAGAAAAAATAAAAGTCTTATGGTTACATTCACATGACTTTCTCTACATCTCTATAACTAATTGTTAAAAATCTTATTCTTCTACCTGCTTCATGTTAATCGAGATAAACATTAGCAGAAAAGCTTTTTTGTAGGTAGAAGGGAAATAACTAGCCTAAAAGTCAAATATTTTCAAAGCTGGTTGCCATGTGGATTAAATCAGTTTCTTTGTATTGTCAGGAGTTGGCAAATTCCCGTATGTAGATAGCTAAGTATTATAAAACAAACTAGTATCAAGGAATATGGTCAATTCCACGAAAAAAAAACTTATCAGACAAACTGTGAGTTTTAACGAGATCTACTTTTTTTTTGTATAGTAAGTTTTTGTCTAGCTCTTAGGGTTCACCAGTTACGCAACATTCAGCAAATTTCATTTACAAAAAAGAGGTTTTAACAGGCTAATCCCAGAAAATTCAAGATATATTCTATTTGCCATATAAATGTCTTTAATATACGGTACTTGAACCAAAATCTTTAGAACAATTCTGAGAAAATCAAAATTTTCGAAATTTTTTTCATGTAAAGGATAGGTTGGGGTGGGTGGATTTCTCTTAAAACTTCGTGTCGCATCCCTGGAACATACCAAACTTGAATACCAAAGTTGGCATTTTATCGACTTTTCGTTCTCGACTCGTGTTCACAAATACATGAACCTATGGATTTTTTTTCTAAAAACCTGATGTGTCCCATTCAAATGACAATCTCAACATCGCTGTAAAAAAATTATTGTTAAATAGTATATTCTTCTATCTACTTTATGATATTCGAGATAAGCATTAGCAGAAATTGTCTTAGTTACTTGCTTCCTTGTAAGTAGAAGGAAAATGAGGGAATACATTTGGTTAAAGTGATAGTCAATCTTTGAAAAGCTGGTTGTCACGTGGTTGAACCGTTTCTATGTAGGGCCAGGAGTTTAAAACTTTCCGTGTGAGGAAAGTTCAAGTATTTTGAACCTGAAACAAATAACAAGGAATATCTCAGAAATTGTCAATTCCAGGAAAAGAGCACGTGTAACATAAATGATGTGCTTTAACGGGAACTATATTTTTTGTGTAGTAAGTTTCTCTCCATCTCTTTCGGTTAACCAGTTACGCAAAATTTCATTCAGAATAAAGAGGTCTTTAGATGTTATTCAAAGCAAATTCAAGATATACTCGTACATTTTATTTACCATATAAATATCTTTAATATACAGCATTTTAATCAAAATCGTTACAGCCATTTGAGAAAATCAAAATTTTCAAAACTTTTTGCATAGAAAGGGTATTTTAGGGTGGGGGGATTTTTCTCAAAATCTGCGTTTCGAATCCCTGGAAGATACTAAACAAATACTTAAGTTTGATATTTTACGGACTTTTCGTTTACGAGTCATCGTGTTCACAGACACATGGACCTTTTTCTGAAAATACTTTTTATGCTTTCTCTACACACATAGTGTATAGAGAAGGTATTGCATTCCACCCAAAAATTCGATACCAAGATTTCGCCGGAAATACACGTTTTGGGTCGCCCTGAATCCAAAAAAAGCATTTTCAGAAAATGTGCGTGCGTGCGTATGTATGTATGTGCATGTGTATGTATGTGTAGCATAGCTCAAAAACGAAAAGACCGTTAAATACCAAAGTTTGTATTTAAGTTTGATATTTTCCAAGGATGCAACACGAAGATTTTCAAGAAAATCCCCCACCTCCAACTGCCCTTTACATGGAACTTTATTATAAAATTTTGATTTTCTTAAAAGTGGATCTAATATACGACATTTCAATCAAAATTGTTCAAGATATTTACCCGACATAAAATGTATATCTTGTATTTTCTGGGAACAGCCTCTAAAGACTACTTCATTCTGTATCAATTTTACGCAATTTTGCATAACTGCTAAACCTAAGAGATGGACAGAAACCACACAAAAAAAATGTAGAACACGTTAAAAAACGGAATTTATATAATATAAATTTTTTTCGCCGAGTTGGTGGTTTTTTTTTTTAAGATATTCCTTGTTTTTGATTTCGGCTTTGAAAACTTATCCTTTTTACATACAGGAATTTTTCAACTCCTGTCCATACAAACAAAGGAACTTCAGTCACATTTTTTGTAGTGTTTAACGCCCGCTTTAACTACTCATGGCACCGCAGGCGGTGACACCGATGATACATGAATGAAGATGGAGCACCGGTGGAATGTGATGGCGGGGGAAACCGGAGAACCCGGAGAAAACCTGCCCCAGCGCCGCTTTGTCCACCACAAATCTCACATGCCGTCGCTTGGGGATCGAACCCCGGCCGTCTAGGTGAGAGGCGAATGGTCTAACCACTCGGCCACGGCGCTTCAGTCACATAACAACCAGCTTTTAATTATCGCTTTAACCTATGGTACTCCCTTATTTCGCTTCTGCTTACAAGGATGCAAGTGATAACACTATTTCTGCTATTTTTTTCTCAATTAGCATGAAGTAAATAGAAGCTTTATTTGTTACAGAGATGTAGAGAAAAACATGTGAATGGAACACATCAGGTATTTGTATACCTATAAGGGACCCTAAAACCTGTATTTCCGGTGAAACCTCGGTATCGAACTTTTGAGTGGAATACAATACCTTCTCAATAAGCTATATACACAGTACGTGTAGAGAAAAGTAAAAATTGAATAAATGGCAAGCGAGGTGTGGCCCATGGATGATGGATCAAATTATAAGCGACTCGCCACTCTGTTCTCATTGAAGGTGGCCGACCTCCTCTCTCACACACTCACACGCATAATGTGACCCAGTTACACGCCCACCACAACTGACTCGTTAGGGCACTTTTAATTTCTTTCTTGAGTATCGCCGTGTTAGGCTCTCATTTACTTTCTCTACACCTACTAGAGAAGGTATTGTATTCCACCCAAAAATTCCATACCGGGATTTCACCGGAAATATATGTTTGGGATACCCTGAATTCCAAAAAAGGCATTTTTAGAAAACGGCCCGTGTGTGTACGAGAGCAGCAGAAGTCTGTTAAGTACCAAACGTGGTTTACCTACCGAGTTAGGTTCAGCATTTTCGCTGCTAACATACTTTTATGCGAGAAACGCCTCCTTGCTGAGTTAAAGGGACACTATGGTGAAAATGTGAATTGCGCGTTATTTATGGACGCACTGCAACTGCTGTGCTTCCCATTCTATACTGGGCATGAAGGACCAATTAATTTGGCTCAGAGATCTCTCCATAAGGCTTGAGGTTCTTTTACGAAGGCCACGCCTTTACTTCCCTTCCGAAGGAAGCCATGCTAAGGATCTTGACACCCGAAAAAATCCGTCGTCCTCCGCCGGGTATGAACCCGTGACCAAGGGTACATGAAGTTAGCATTACTCCCACATAGGGCGACAATGGTGAAAAATTGCAAAAAATCCGAAGTTTGGTAACATTTAACCATAATTTTCTGTATTTAAAGTTGAAATTGCAATAATATGCATTAATAACTAGAAAAGTGAGTATAGTAATATGTTTCAAAACGTACAGAACAGTTGCTCCGTCATCATCCAGGCTTGATGTACCACCGATTATTTAACCTGGGCCCTCCCCATCCTAAACCTTAGGCGGGTCTCCCCATCAGCAGCATATTTCCGGCCGTGCAGCTTGACTCGGACCAAATGACTTGCAATTTCCCCTTGCTTTACACTACTTCCGAGTAACATATAAACAGTCCGTGAGAGTTAACAGATATAATTGCAGGAGAATATGAATAGCTTATAATAGTGCGCGATTTTAACAGTCACAGCTGTTTACGGAGTTGCTCATCTACAAATCAGCGTGGTAAAACAAGTGAACGCTTTTTACTCTCTCTACACATACTATACTTAGTGTATAGAGAACATCTTGCACTCCACCCAAAAATTCGATACAGAGATTTCACCGGAAATATATGTTTTAGGGTCCCCTCTATCCAAAAAAACAGCATTTTCAGAAAAAGGTCCGTGTGTATGTGTGTCCGTGTGTGTGTGTGTGTGTGTGTGCGTGTGCGTGTGTGCGTGTGTGTGTGTGTGTGTCCGTATACACGATAACTCAAAAACGAAAAGTCGGTAAAATACCAAACTTAGTATTGAAGTTTAGTATCTTCCAGGGATGCGACACGAAGATTTTGAGAAAAATCTCCCACCCCCAACTACTCTTTACATGAAACTTTTTTCGAAAATTTTGATTTTCTCTAAAATGGCTCTAACGATTTTGATTAAAATTTCGTATATTAAAGATATTTACCTGACAAATAAACTTATCTCTTTAATTTTCTCCGAATAGCCTCTGAAAACTACTTTATTCTGGATGAATTTTACGGAATTTTGCATAACTGCTAAACCGTAAGATTTGGACAAAAAGTTACCACACAAAAAATGTAGAGCACGTTAAAACACAATTTATATTATATAGGTACTGTTTTTTTTTTTAAGTTGATTTTTAGATATTCTTTAGTTTTGGTTTCATCGTTAAAAACTTGCGCTTTTCTCATACGGGAATTTGTCAACTCCTGTCCATACAAAGGAACTTCGGTGACATAGCAACCAGCTTTTGATTATCACTTTAACCTATGGTACTCCCTTATTTCACTTCTACTTACAAGGAAGCAAGTAATATGGCTATTTGTGCTAATGTTTTACTGATTAGCATGAAGTTAATAGAAGTATAAACTTTTTAACAATAATTTGTTGCAGAGATGTAGAGAAAGTCACGTGAATGGATCACATGAGATTTTTAGATCTTGCAAATTTAGTAGCATTAAATCAGCGAAACACACACACTACAATTTAGCTGGCAACAGTTTCAGCAACATTAATTTATCCATATATAATCCCAACATCGCGGACCTTTTAACTGGTCTTTTTACAGCACACTTTATTATAGTGATCACTTCACTATTACTATTGCAATAGATAAACCTACTTCAGTTAATACTACAATCCCCAGGTGCAATTTGGCAGAAGCATATGGCAGAAATATAAGACTTCATTTCTCACATGTTTTAAAGAACTACTTTCTCCAAATAACTTTAGGCAATTAAATTAACGATATTGTTAATGTCTACATCAGAAGCATTTACGATCCGCGGAAATGAATAGAATACCTAGAATCTGAATTAAGCTATTCAAAACACCCGTATCTTAGTGGAACGAGTGTTGTAAGGTTTCCATAAAAAAAAAAAAAAAAAAAATCGATTTATTCCATCCACGTGACTTTTTCTACATCTCTGTAACAAGCTATTGTTAAGCTTATTCTTCTGTCTACATCATGCTATTCGAGAAAACATTAGCATAAATGCTTTCTGTAAGTAGAAGGGAATACATAGCATAATATGTTAGTCATATCTTTGAAAAGCTGGTTGCCATGGGGATGAAATCTGTTTCTTTGCATTGCCAGGAATTGACAAATTCCCATATGTGAAAAGCTTTAAAACTGAAACCAATAATAAGATTGTCAAATTCACACAAACACAGAAAAAATGTATATTGCATAAATTGTGTGTTTCAACAAGATCTACATATTTTTTGTAGTAAGTTCTTTTCTGTCTCCTACGGTTTACTACTTATGCAACATCCAGCAAAATTAATCCAGAATAGAGGTGTCTTCAGCGACTATTCCCAGAAAGTTCAAATTGCCCTCCGTGGTGTAATGGCTACTATGCTAACTTCATATACCCAAGGTCGCGGGTTCAAACCTGGCGGAGGACGATGGATTTTTTGGGAGTAAAATCATTAGCACGGCTTCCTTCGGAAGGGAAGTAAAGCCGTTGGCCTCGTGTAGTAGATTTACGTAAAAGAACCTCAATCCTGATAGAGAGGCCTCTGAGCAAAATTAAGCGGTCTTTCACGCCCAATTTAGAATGGGACGCTGAGAACTACAGTAGTTAAAGAGCCTCCATAAATAACACGCCATTTATACTTTTATTTGTCATGTAAATATCTTTAATATACGGTATTTTGACCAAAATCGTTAGCCATTTTTGAGAAAATTACAATTTTCAAATTTTTTTTCATGTAAACGGTGTTTGGGGTGGTAGGATTTTACTCAAAATCTTCTGTTGCATCTTTGGAAGATACTAAACTTAAATACCAAGTTTTGTATTTTACAGACTTTTCGTTTTTGAGTTAATCGTGTTCACATGCACACATACAGATATATTATTTTAAAAATGCTCTTTTTTTCTGTTACAGCGGAGCCTAAAACGTCTATTTTCGGCGAAATCTCGGTATCGAATTTTTGATTACAATACGGCACCTTCTCTATATATTATATCATAATACGTGTAGAGAAAGTAACAAAGCATTCTACAGTTTCAAAAGCGAACCTACATTAGAAAATGCGGCCAATGCGCGCAAAACAGTCAAAAGATAGTAAAAGGAATTCTTGAATCCATTACAAATGGGCGATATGTGTAAAAAATCTAAAAATTGAACGGTTTGAATCCAATTCTTACGATCTTTCAGAATCCTCATGTAGGAGCCTACTTATCAAGAATACGTTAGCTGATGCATTTGTCGAGGTTTCTACTATGTCCACTGCAAAGTTTCGACAGGAATTGACTATTCGTAATGTTTAAATCCGGAAGAGATCACCGACACAAAGGAAAGCTTTAATGAGAAACTGTAGCTCCAAGAACTGGAAGAAGCCTCGAATAGCTGCAAGAACTCCAGCCCCGGGCCCAATGAAGTCCCCTATGAGCTAATAAAACGACCAGTAGATATCTATACCATATCTGGACTACCAAACTTTTCCAAAATCACTAATGGTGCAGCGCCATTATTATTCCTATTCTCCAACGAAACAAAATCGCTTCACTTCCTCAAAATTATAGACCTATTCTTTAACTATACTCTATGTACTACCTGTCTGACGAAAGAATGCAGGGGAGATCGCTGGTGTAGCATGGCACGATTTAGAGCGGTCAGAGAAGGCTGGAATATAGTGCAATACAGTCTGACCATCAAAGCATCAGCACAGCGCACGTAAAGATGAATAAACTAAACGATCCACAGCAGGTTAAACTTGCTGTTTTCTTTATCACTAATGAATATTAATTTTCTACTTTGTGAGAGTATGACTACGCGCGGCGGTGCTTACATTTAGACTTGATTCGAATCCGTCCACTGTAAGAGACTCAACTGCTGCATTCCAGTATTGTCGTGTTGTACAGGGCAGGCACCGGGAGTGATGACGTAATACAGCTTATCTGTTTATATTAACGCAAGCTTCCACTTTTGGCCCTCTGCATTCATTCTTCAGTCAGGTGGTAAATTGATGGAATAGTAAACAAACGATTAAGATGGCATTTAAAAAAATCCAAATTCTTTAGTAATCTAAGAGATTTTAGACTGCATTGTTCTACGATGGTTAATCTCTTAATCTGAAAGTGAAATTTGGCAAAGTTTTCAAAAATCTAAACACTTAGCAGCAGCAAGTCTTGATCTTGAAAACGCGTACCACACAAGTCGTGAATAGATTTTTTTTTTAAACTAGAAAACGGCGTCTGGTAACATCATTATCTACATATACAGAGTGATTCAAAAATAATTTTACAAAGATTGGAGACTGGTCCCTTACATCGAAACAAGAAAACACGTTCATATAAACAGATCATAAAAGCCTTTGTTTTAGATTTATGGAGCTTCAAATTTTAATTAAAACATTTTAAAATATTATATTTTTGACATTGTCAGCTTGTTAACAGGTGTTCAGCTCAAACGACACTCATAGTAAATGTCCAAAACGTAGTCTTCTTGCGTTTAGACACACTGCACTCGTGGAACCATGAACTGTCAAACACAACCTGCTGGTGTCGTATGGTTTCACAGGTTTCTATGGCACGTAGATTAAGAGTTTCTTGATCTGGAATGTCTGCTGCATAAACCAATTGTTTCAGGTAACTCCGCAGGGTAAAATGGGTGAAAACTTTGTATGAATGAGTTCATAGATGAATGAATTGTTAGGTTGGACCCGGATAGTCTTTGAACGTCAGGTTTCATTAATCGATTGATAAGGCAAAAACGAGCAGGGTTTTAGAGCATGTGTATATGGATGTATTTTCTTGTTTCGTTGATAGGAATCCATCTCCAAAGGTTGTAAAAATACTTTTGAATCATCTTGCATGACCTCCTCCAACGAAGATACATTCGCCAGGTCGAACGGATGTCGATAAAAAAAGGCCCCCATACAAAACAGAGTACCTATTACAAAAGATCTGTTATCAATGTTACCTTATTTCTTATATCAATTAATGATACAGTTTTCAACGTAAATCCTCCAATAAATATAAACCTATTTGCTGACGATTTAATACTTTTAGCAAAGTAAAAAATATAAAAACTATACAAATTCTATTACAAGATATGCTAAACGAAATACTTAACTGGACAACGAACTTCAGGTTTTAAAATATCGCAGAATAAAAGGAAATGCATTGTTTTCAAGAAAAGCAAAAAACACACAGAAAGCGTGGAGTTATGCGTAAGAGGACACAACATTCGGAATGAATCAGTCCAATGTGTTTGGAATCACTTTCGATCGGAGATAAACGTGGATTCCTCATCGAACAGTCCTGACAATGGTTCCCAAACCTCTTGAAAGCCCTAACAGCCAAAAATTGGGAGGCTTATATGGACAGTACTCTATACTACTTACAAACTACCATAAAGGCTAAAATCGATTATGGCGCCATAGTTACAACTCCGCAAAACCATCAGCGCTTAAAATTCCAATTAATTTTAGAGAAATGCTGTACCAGCCTAATCAAGTCTTCAAACATGCTTACATTACGAAGAAAATTACTAACAAGTATGCACAGAATGCATCACCTCGCACAGAATGTATCCCTATGCAACGCTCGACATTTGCCGCTCAATTCCGTTTTGTCAAAGAGCCAGTATACCGGGTGGAAGGGAACTTGTTACATTCTTTCTAATATGTGCTTTATAGAAACATTACAAACTAACAAAAATCTAAAGCCGTTCTTTGATCAGCCGATTTAAAAAAAATAAATGGCTTTTGTTCCAAATTGGACGCGTAATTCCAGAAAAAATGTACGAAGATAATAGTTTGTTACTTGTAAGATGTGTAGAATAACGTATTTCTGATGGTTTCGGTAGTAATTATGGGAGATCACACAGGGTTTCGAAATATTTACAAGAATTAAAGGAACATACCAAACCGCTTCAGACGTGAAGTAACTCGGCAACTTCACGTTAAGGTTGGTCAGGGGTCTAATCGGCTTCTGGATGTAAACACGTCGGTCGCTTGCAAACACGACGTAGGGAGATAACGAGTGCAACTGGCATTCTGATTGGCTTACACTACACAGTAAAAACTGAAATAATTCCTTCAACGTCCTAGTAAGGCGTGTTTATGTACTGACCTAGTGCAAGTGACACCCACACAACCTGCAGCGTTGCCAGTTTGTTTTCGACAAAACTAAAACTCAGTAGTAAATGGTCAAAGACAATACTTAAGATACAAAATATGTTCCAAATACCCAGATCTATCGCTGTTTAAATTAATGTAATGACTTCTCTTTTATCCAGTATACAACAAAGGATTTGATTTCATTCTTCTATCCATCCATGCTATAGACCCAAGCAGGAGCTCCTTAGAACCTCAGTATTCCAGAAGTCAACTTAGACCTACACAAAAAGAACCAAACCCAAAAAAAAAAAAAAAAAAAAAAATGTTCACATATCGACAGGTGTTCCAGGAACTGTGCCAACGTTGGTCACCTCAAACAATTACGTATTCATCGATGGGTGGAAATCTGAAGATGAAAGAAGCGGATGCGCTGTTACAACATCTGCGCGCACAATGTTATATACACTACCGCACTTCTATTGTGTGTTTACAGTAAGCTGTGAAAAAGGCTCTAGAATAAATCGTCGAATCAAATCATAAACTCATTGTGTTTTTCGATATGAATAGTACGCCAATGACTATGTAAAACGTATCTCCATCTCATTCCCTCATCAAAGACATACATTGAAATGTAGTTCTGGCGCGTATTAAAGGGAATGAAACCGCAGAAAAAGAAATGAAAGGGGCTGCAAGACGCGGGTATCGGATAAAACTGTTGTTACCCCTCACCAAGATGTTGCCAGGAGCATAGAAACCAAATTACAGGAGCACTGGCGTCGCAAATGGCTACCAGAAAATCCCACATTGAAAATATTTGAAATAGTAGAAAAGAAAAAAATCTGATGTGTAACATTCACATACTTTCTCTACATATCTGCAACAAATTATTCTTAAAAAGCTCATGCTTCTATTTACTTCATGCTAATCGAGAAAAAATTATCAGAAATAGTCTTATTACTTGCTCCCTTGTAAGAGAATCGCAATAAGAGAGTACCATAGGTTAAAGTGACAGTCAAAAGCTGGTTGCTATGTCACTGAAGTTCCTTTGTTTGTATGTATGGACAGTAGTTGACAAATTCCTGTATGAGAAAAGTATAAGTTTTTCAAAGCAGAAACCAAAAACAAGGAATGCCTCAAAAACGATGAAATCCACGAAAAAAATGTATATAACATAAATTGTGTGTTTTAACGTGCTCTACATTTTTCGTCTAGTAAGTTTTTGTCCATCTCTTATGGTTTAGCAGTTATTCAAAATTCCGTAAAATTCATCCAGAATAATGTACTCTTCAGCGACTATTCCCGGAAAATTCAAGATATACATTTTATTTATCAGGTAAATATCTTTAATATACGAAATTTTAATTAAAGTCGTTAGAGCCATTTTAGAGAAAATCAAAATTTTCGAAAAAAGTTTCATGTAAAGAGTAGTTGGGGGTGGGGGATTTTTCTCAAAATCTTCGTGTCGCATCCCTGGAAGATACTAAACTTAAATACCAAGTTTGGTATTTTACAGACTTTCGTTTTTGAGTTATCGTGTTCACACACACACCCACACAAACACACACACACACACACACACACACACACACACACACACACACACACCTTTTTCAGAAAATGCTTTTTTTAGATAAAGGGAACCCTAAAACATATATTTCCGGTGAAATCTCGGTATCGAATTTTTGGTGGAGTGCAATACCTTCTCTATTCGTTATGTACATAGTGCGTATAGAGAAAGTAATAAAAAATACTATGTCCCATCACATTTCTCAAGATGAAAAATTTTAATTTGCCGTCTGAGGATAGGACATCCCAGACCAAATTAAACTGAGTTGTTCATGGCGATCATTAACCACTATGGTCATACGAGGGCTGTAAGGCAACATGGCCCCCACGTTCACAGGAGAGCGGGTATGAACCAATAGGATATGGGGGCGATCGGTGACTAGTGTCGATGTGTGGTGTGCATTGGTCGGGCTGCCACTTGAGAGCGTGTTGTTGCTGTGCAGCGCTGAAGTGTACAGCGTCAAGTGCACCGCTCTAAAACATGTTTACCAAAGGGATCAGCTTTCGTGGATTAAAATAGAGTTTGCCCGTGGAAAAAATGCATCAGCATGTTATCGAGGATTACGTGAAGCCTGTGGCGGGAATGCATTGCCCTACAGGACGGTTGCATGATGGGTCAAGACGTTTCGTGCAGGTCCGACAGACTGCGGATTTGCACCGCACAGGTTGGCCCCCATTCCGCAAGATCAGATTGACATCGTGAGTGGTCTCGTTGCTATGGACCATCGATGGACTGTCCGGAAGTTATCCGTAGACGTTGGTCTCAGTCATCAAACTGTGTGGTGTATCCTGACGAAATGTCTTCACCTGAGGTAAATTGCGTCCCGTTGGGTTCCACATCGACTCACTGAGGTACGGAAATGGCACCGGTATGCACTGGCTGGCATCCAACTGGACAGATACCGTAAAGAAGGAGACGCATTTCTGCAGCGTATTGTCGCCATTGATGAGGCGTGGGCACGAGCCTATCAGCCGGAATTGAAGCGTCAGTCGAATGAATAGAGTCACCCAGGTTCACCTCGTCAACAGAAAGGTCGACAGGAACCCAGTCGGGTGAAGCTGATTGTTGCATACGACTACGAGAGGGTTATTCTTATGCATGCTGTGCCTGAGGGACAAACCGTCAACAGCGACATAACAACGCACGTTTTGGAACATCCTCCGTTCTCGCCAGACATGAGTTCTTGTGACTTCGACCTGTTTCGTTGAAGGAACCCCTCGGAGGCCGCCGATTTCCTGACGTGGCATCTGTAGTCCGCGCAGTAGGGCGCTCCTTCGCAGTCATCAACAGAGATCGCCTTGCCAACGGTCCCCAACAGCTGCCCTATATTTGGCAAAAGGTCAGGGACTTTGCGGGTGACTACATTGGAGGTATGTAATGCAATTATACTTGTGAGTTCAATAAATATTGTGTTCTATCAATGTTGCCACTACTTTATTTACAGCCTATATTGGCCGTGAAAGACTGCTTAATTTTGTTGAGAGCTTCTAATAAGTTCTTTTACTAAGTCTACGAGACAGGACCAACAGCTTTATTTCCCTTCCGAAGGAAGCCATGCTAAGGATTTTTACACCGGAAAAAAATCTATCGCCCTCCGCTGGGCTTGAACCCAGCGATCTGGGGAACAAGAAGCTAGCATGTTAGCTCCAAACCCTGGAGGGCAACACATTACAGACTAACACGCCCATGTATGCTCTCCAAGAATGAATCGCCTTACCGCCTTAATGTGCACAATGTAATAAGAGACAATCCGCGAGGCACATTTAGCAGAATGCTGCTTTATTTCAAATACAGAGTGCACAACCTTCCCCCAGAATTCTATGCAGTTTTATTGGAAACCCCCCCTCCCCCCCAAAAAAAGCATCATATGCTTCATAAAATAAACCAATCTTATTAATAGATCTTGGGGATCGATAGCGGGACAGAATCGAAGAGCAGCATGGTATATAGTTGTGATGTGTTGACAATACGCAATGTGTAGGTAGTGGTACTAATGAAGGAAAATGGGGCAGTTGTGTGGTAGACTGATGCTTTCACTAGCAGTGGAAGGCGATTGAGGTTGGGTGGTTGGTAAACAAACACACTGCTTTACGGCAACTAACAATTTTAATATTTACATACATTCAATTTCCGTTGTGCAACAAGTCATCAGCATCATTATCTTTCATTTTCTCTCAAGATACATAGATTACAATGCACAACAACATATGTTCGTAACGTCTCAAATGTGAATCGTCTCCGATTGGGACGTAAACAGGCTTTATATTGTGAAAAACTTCGCTCCAACCACATGTGACGCTCCATATGATTGGAGCTAAACGGAAATAGGACACATCATCGACTATCAGGTAAGATACTCCATCAGCAACTATTACACCTCATAGCATATCTCTTATTTCACACATTATTGAAAAGCCGATTTTTTTTTTTCAAACACTACCTTCACTTTCTTTTTCACGCGGTCTAAAACAAGTGTCACGGATCTCAGATTAATTGCTTACACAAGTTCATCGAAAGCTTTCAGGGCTCGAGGTATTTCAATATTTAATGTTTCCAAACATGTTTTATTGCCGTTGATATATCTGAAAAGTTCTTCTGTGTGAATTGCAATCCATTTGAAGCAAGAGAATGTGGCATGCTCAAAACGGTATTGTAATATACAGCATACTATACTGCTATCACGTTCAATGTAACTACAGGTTGTTTACATGCAGTCACCAATGCAGATCAATCACTACTCGGTAGATGTGCAAATGGTATTCGCACGTATAGTGCTATCGGTCTCCAAGATGCTATTGCTACTTATCAATCACATCAAAGGAGCAAACATCAACCATAAGCCAGAAAGGAACCCACCATGGCAATTAATTTTTAATGTATAATTGTGTTATATTTTATTATTATATTCAATGCAATAAAGAATTACAGTATTTTATGAGTCATGTGTTTGTAACAACCAAGGATACCTATCTGTGAAAATTCATCAAAAAATGCAAAAAATGAAAAAAATAAAACAAAAAAACTTTTCGCCTAATTAAATAATGTAATGCTTGTAGTTACATTTCCTGTTGTTTTTATTACCATGCGGCGCTTTAAACAGTATCACGTGACGATTTAAATGGGTGACTAAGTGGGTATGGTGCTTTAACGTTTTCTCTATGGTGAAAACTTGCTAAAAATCCGAGTTTTGGTTTTGAACAATAACACTTGTCCTTTAATATCTATCAAGTTGAAAATATAATAATATGCACTAATAACTAAAAAAAGTGAGTATAGTAATACGTTTCAAAATTTACAAAATAGGTCTCACACCAGATGCTTCTACCTGCCCCGTCATTATCCAGGCATGGCAGGCATTATTTAACCTGGGCCCTCCCCATCCTAAACCACAGGCGAGAGAGCAGCCGGCGGGCTTCCCCACACCCCACCAACAGCATATTTCCGGCCCTGAAATAGACTATTTTGGCGGCATAGTGCAGCTTGCCTCCGACCAAATGACTGAGTTTTTCTTTGCTTTATATATTACTCGGAATGTGTGTAAACAGTCCGTGAGAGTTGACAGACATTCATGGTTTAAAATTGCTGCAGGAGAATATGAAATTCTAAGACTTACAAAGAAACGGCGTTAAATTGTACGTTAAACCTTATAACCTATTTTCTCTTTTTTTTTTTTTTTTGTTCCCACCGTTTTCAAAGCTTCAAATTGTTCCACACGATGCAGTCTATGTCCTATCTGCTTAAAATTTTCATCACAGACAGAGAGTTCTAATAAAAAGAATGGGCATATGACTTTTGTTACAAATGAAAATTAACGATATATTGACAATCAATATAACAATAAACATAAATTATAGTAAAATTCATATTTAAAGATTTAATTTTTTTTTCTGAAGCAACCAGAAGAGTAATAATTCTATATGCCAATTTTATTTACTAGCACGAAACAAATGTACTAATATTTTTGGTTTTCAAAAAAGTAATTTATGCATCGTGCACAGCTTTGGATTAATTGGCATAATAAAAATACTTAATTATGTTTTAAATCCAAAATGATTAAAGATGTCTGCATGAAACTCAAATCCTATGGGTAATTGTATCGCAGCAGCACGTAAAAATGTTTTCAAAAATTTGCTTGAAAATGCAAGATTTGGACATTTCAGTTTAGGGTAGCCTTTAATATCTCTGTAGTGAAGCGACTTGAAATAAAGAAAACTATCTGGTGTGTTATTATCACATGACTTTCTCTAGCTGCTCTACAAACAGCTTACAAAAGATTCTTCTTCTTTCTACACCATGCTAATCGAGATAAACATTAGCAGAATGTTCTTATTACTTAGTTCCTTATAAGTAGGAGGGAACTGAAGGAATGTAATAGGCCAAAGTCATATTCAAATACTTTAAAATCAATCGTTATGCGATCGCTATAGCAAATCGTTTCTTTGCTTGGCCAGGAATAGAGCAAAATAAAAATGGACAGTTCCTGTCTGAGAAAAGCGTAAGTACCAGTAACAAGGAATATCTCAGAAATGATCCACTCCACGGAGAGAAAAAAAAAAAAAAAACGTACATCAATTGTGATCTACATTTTTACTTTCTCTATATGTATTATGTATATAGTGTATAGAGAAGGTATTGCACTCCACCCAAAAATTCGATACAGAGATTTCGCCGGAAATACACATTTTAGGGTTCTCCGTATCCAAAAAAAGCATTTTTGGAAAAAATATCCCGTGTGTGTGTGTGTGTGTGTGTGTGTGTGTGTGTGTGTGTGTGAGAGAGACAGTGAGCACGATAACCCAAAAACGAAACGTCGATAAAATACCAGACTCGATATTTAAGTTTATTATCTTCCAGGGATGCGACACGAACATTTTGAGAATAATCCCCCCCCCCCAACCCAAACTACCTTTTACATGGAAGAATTTTCGAAAAAATGTTATTTTCTCAAAAATCCTCTAATGATTTTTATTAAAATACCGTATATTAAAATATATTCATATGACAAATAAAATGTATATCTACAATTTTCCGGGAATAACCTCTATTCTGAATGAATTTTGTCGAAGTTTGCGTAACTGGTAAACCGTAAGAGATAGACAAAACTTATCACACAAAAAATGTAGATCACGTTTAAACACACAGCTTATGTCATACATTTTTTCGTAGAATTTACCATTTCTGAGATATTCCTGGTTATTTGTTTCAGATTTTAAATACTTCAACTTTTCTCACACGGAAAGTTTTAAACTCCTGACCCTGCATAGTTGCGGATTTCAACCACATGGCAACCAGCTGTTAAAAGATTTGACTGTCGTTTTAACGTAGTACATTCCCTTATTTCCTTCTATTTACAAGGAAGCAAGTAATTAAGACAATTTTTGCTAATGTTTATCTCGATTATAATAAAGTAGAGCAATAAGCTTTTTAACAATAATTTCTTACAGATGTGTAGAGAAAGATATATTAATGGAACACATAAGTGTTTTTGTGTAGTACGTTTTTGTCTATTTCTTACGATCTACGAGTTTCGCAAAATTCATCCAGAATAAATAGGTCTTCAGAGGCTGTTCATAATCGTTAGAGCCATTTTTGATAAAATCAAAAATTTCAAATGTTTTTTTCCATGCAAAGAGTAGTTTGCGGTGGGGGATTTTTTTCTAAATTTTCGTGTCGCATCCGTGGAACATACTAATCTTAATTACCAAGTTTGGTATTTTTACCAACTTTTCGTTTTTAAGTTATCGTGTTCAAACTCGCACACAGACCTCTTTCTAAAAATGCCTTTCTTGGATTCAGGCGACCATAAAAGTGTACTTCCGGTGAAATACCGGTATCGAATTTTGGGGTGCAGTACAATGTTTTCTCTATACACTATGCACATAGTACTTGTGAATAGAACTCTTAAGAATTTTAGAAAAAGGTCCGTGTGTGTCTGGACAGCATAGCTCAAAAACGAAAAGACCGTTAAATACCAAACTTGGTATTTAAGTTAGGTATCTTCCTGGGATGAGACACGAAGATTTTCAAGAAAACCACCCCACCGCCAACTTACCTTTAAAGAAAAATTTTCGAAAATTTGGTTATTCTCAAAACTGACTATCGATTTTGATTAAAATATCGTATATTAAAGATATTTACCTGACAAATAATATGTATACCTTTAATTTTTAATTTTCTGGGAATAGTCTCTGAAGACTAATTTATTCTGGAAGAATTTTACGGAATTTTGCATAACTGCTAAACCGTAAAAGATGGACAAAAACTTACCGCACAAACAATGCAGAGCACGTTAACACACACAATTTACGTTTTATACATTTTTTTTTTTTCGTGGAGTTGACCGTTTTTGAGACATTCCTTGTTATTGATTTCAGTTGTAAAGTACTTATACTTTTCTCAGACAAGAAGTGTCCGTTTTTCTTTTGTTCTACTCCTAGCCAAGTAAAGAAGCGATTTGTAATGAGTCAAATAACGACAGCTTTTAAAACATTTGACTTGTCAGTTTAGCATAGCGCATACCTTTAGTTCTCTTCTCTTATTAGGAACTTAATATGAACATTCTGCTAATGTCTATCTCGATTAGCATGGTGTAGAAAGCAGAATCTTTTTTAAGAAGTTTGTTTGTAGAGCAGCTAGAGAAAGTCATGTGAGTAACAAGTTCTTTTAGCTTAAGGTCCTTAACCTGGTTATACATTTAGGATGATGAATGAAATTGGTGAAATGATGCTCAAATAATCTCGGGGTCTATGGAGCTTAAAGTTACTCCCCATTCGTCTTCTCAGGACAAGGGAAAACCCCGAAAAAAGCCCTATCCTAAGCGAGGTTTGAACTCGCGAGCTGTTGAATGTGAGGCAGACACGCGACCACCACACTACCCATATGTATACTTTATTTGTAATGTAATTACCTTTAACACAGGACATTTCAATCAAAATCGTTAACCCATTTTTGAGAAAATCAAAATGTGGGAAATCTGCGGAATAGTTTGTGGTGGGGGAGAGTTTCATAAAAATCGTCGTGCACATCCTTGAGAGATAATAAACTTTAATACCAAGCGGACTTTCCCGTTTTAGGTTTACGCTGTCCACAGACCGACAGACAGACCTTTTTCAATTTTTTTTTCTTCAGGGAGTACCAAAACATCCGGTGAAATCTTATCGGATTTTTTGGGTAGAATACCGTCTCTACTTGGTATATATGCGCTAGAGAAAGTAAAAATATATCCATGAATACAACTTCGCCACCTAAGGTAACTTGCTTTGATTCAGGATAACGGATGCTCTTTTCGGTTAGATAGCAACGTTCTATTCAGCAGTTTAATGTCAGCTTAAGCCGTTACGCGACATTTGATGACAGACCTTGAGATATTATCGATTAATGTGGGAGGAGATACAGAAAGTAAAAACAGAAGAAAGGAGAACGATTTCAGAAAGAGAGGTTGTCGGAATATATTACTGTGTGTAGAAAATGTTCTTTAGCGTAAAACGAACTGGCATTTATACAGAAATGCTGGCAAAACCGTATTTGGTGTACGAAATGCTAAATCCCAATCTAATAAAGACGGAATAAGCTGTCTACTGACATCTACATTCGCTGTGTTAAAACAAAAACAAAAGATACGGAGCAAGGCAAGAGAAGCCTGCTTGGCTTTTCATCATCCTTATCATTCAATCAGACTCAAGAGTACGTTTTTATATACCACACATCTTCATCACTGTTGCCACGTTCTAAGTTTCAGAGCAGTGTCTCCCTCCATCGTAAAAACACTAAGTAAGCAATCTTGGAAGAAAACTGCAATGCCTTTGTAATGAGCGACTTCACTAGTGGTCAGAACACACAAAAACAATAACACACTTCTTACACAAGATTATTCTTCTTGCCCGCTTGGGTAGTGTGTGGTAAGGTGTCTGCCTCACATTCAAAAGGTCGCGAGTTCGAATGTCACTTAAGGCGAGTTACCCGGATAAGGTTTTTTTCGGGGTTTTTCCCTTATCCTGAGAAGACGAATGTCGATTAACTTTAAGCTCCGTGGACCCCGAGATCATTTGAGCATCATTTCACCAATTTCATTCATCGTCCGATATGACCAACCAGGTTAAAAGACGTTAAACTAAAAAAAAAAAAATATATATATATATTATTCTTTCTACACAATGCTAATCGGGATGAACATTAGCAAAATTTTCTTATTACTTATAAGTAGAAGGGAACTAAAGAAATGCGCAATGCTAAAGTGATAGTCAAATGTTTTAAAAGCTATCGTTATACGATTGTCATGGAAATTCACTTCTTTGCTTGGCCAGGAGTAGAACAAGAGAAAAACGGAAACTCCAGTTAAAGTATTTTAAAACAAACAAATAACGAGGAATATCTTCGAACCGGTCAAATCTACAGCAAAAAATGTGATTATGTTCCATTCACATGACTATCATCATATCTGCCACAAATTATTGTTAAAAAGCCAATGCTTCTATTCACTTCATGCTAATCGAGAAAAAACTAGCACAAATAGTCTTATTACTTGCTTCCATGTAAGTAGAAGCGAAATAAGGGAGTACCATAGGTTAAAGTGGTTGTCAAAAGCTGGTTGCTTTGAGACTGAAATTCCTTTGTTTGTATGGACACGAGTAAGTTTTACAAAGCTGAAACAAAAAAGAAGGGATATTTAAAAAACGATTAACTCCACGAAAAAAAAAAGTATGTAACATAAATTGTGTGTTTTAATGTGCTCTGCATTTTTTGCGTGGCAAGTTTTTGTCTATCTCTTACAATTCAGTAGTTATACAAAAATATGCAAGATTCATCCAGAATAAAGATGTCTTCAGATACTATTCTCAGAAAATTAAATACATACATATTTGTCAGATAAATATCTTTAATATGCGATATTTCAATAAAAATCGTTAGAGCCATTTTTTAGAAAATAAAAATTTTCAAAAAAAAAGTTCTATGTAAAGAGTAGCTGGGGGTGCGGGGATTTTCTTCAAAATAATCGTGTCGCATCCCTGGAAGATACAAAACTTAAATACCAAGTTTGAGCTTTAACGGACGTTTAGTTTTTGAGCTATGCTGTGCGCGCGCGCGCACACACATGCGCACACACGCACGGGCACGCGCACACGCACACGCACACGCACACACACATACACACCTTTTTCCAAAAACGTTTTTTTTTTTTTATTTAGGGGGACCCAAAATATGTATTTCCGGTAAAATCTCGGTATCGAATTTTTGGATGGAGTGCAATAGGTACCTTCTCTATACACTATGTACATAGTACGTGTAGAGGAGGTAAAAATACATATGGCATACATTGTGTATTTTAACGAGATCTGAATTTTTTGTGCAGTTAGCTTTCTTCTATCTCTTAACGGTTTAACCGTTCTGCAAACACCAACCAGAATAAAGTGCTCTTCAGAGGCTATTCCCAGAAAATTCAAAATATACATTTTATTTGTATTGTGAATAACTTTAATATACGGTATTTTAATCAAAATTGTTAGCCATTTTTGAAAAAAGAATTCAAAAAAATTTCCATTTAAAGGGTACTTTGTGTGCCAGGATATTCTTGAAAATCCTCGTGTCGCATCCTTGGAAGATAATAAACTTAAATACTAAGTTTGGTATTTAATGGCATCTTAGTTTTTCAGCTATGCTATCTACAGAAACACACGGACCTAATTCTAATTTTCTTTTACTTTCTCTATACAAACTATGTACAGCGTATAGAGAAGGTATTGCATTGCACCCAAAAATTCGATACAGAGATTTCACCGAAAATACATGTTTTGAGACTCCCTGAATAGAAAAAAAAAACATTTTTACAAAAATATCCGTGTGTGGGGGGAGGGGGCAGCATAGACGAAAAGACCGTTAAAGCCCAAACTTGGTATTTAAGTTTGGCATCTTCCAAGAATGCGATACGAAGATTTTCAAGAAAATCCCTCCACCCCAAACTACCCTTTACATGGACAAAATTTTGAAAACTTTTATTTTCTTAAAAAGGGTTCCAACGATTTTGATTAAAATATCTTATATTAAAGATGCTTACTTGACAAATAAAATGTATATCTTAAATTTTCTGGGAATAGCCCATGAAGACTGCTTTATTCTGGATGAATTTTACGGAATTGTGCATAACTGCTAAACCGTAAGAGATGGACAAAATCTTGCTACATAGAAAATGTAGCTCACGATAAAGCCAAACATTTTTTCGTGGAGTTGATCATTTTTAAAATATTCCTGGTTTTTCGTTTTAGCTTTGAAAAACTTATACTTTGCTCATTTATGAACATTTTGACTCCTGTCCATACAAACAAAGGAACTTCAGTTACATAGCAACCAGCTTTTGGCTTCACTTTAACCTATGGAACTGCCTCATTTCCCTTCCACTTACAAGGAAGCAAGTAATAAGACTATTTCTGCTAATTAGCATGAAGTAAATAGAAGCATAAGCTTTTTAACTACAATTTGTTGCAGAGATGTGGAGAAAGTCATGTGAATGGAACAAGTCAGTTTTTTTCTATTTCTTACGGTTATCCAAATTGCATTCAATATTCCCGAAAATTCACAATATACGTTTTATTTGCCATATATTTGTCGCATATTAAAGCCATTTGAGAAATTCGAAAATGAAGAAAAATGTTTCATGTAAACTGTGGTTTGTGCGTGGGGGCATTTTATTAAGGAATCTTCATTTCATGTCCTAGGAAGATAAGATACTGAACTTTAACACCAAATTTGGTATTTAACCGACTTTTCGTTTTTTAGTTATGTTAAACAGACTTTTTATTTTCGAAAAGTGCTTTATTTTGGATTCAAGGATCCTGAAATCTTGTGAAATCTCGGTATCGAATTTTTGGGTGGCATAAGTGAATCGCACAAATATCTGACTTTAAGCTTAATAGACTCCGGCCCCATTTGAGAATTAATTTTATTCTATTCATTCGTCGCCTAATACAGCTTGTGTAGATGTACATATTTAAACTTATAAAAAAATATAAAACCAATGTGTTCCTTTCAAATTACCGTCTACCTGTTTTGCAAACTAACGATTAATACAGTAGATTATTCATGTATTTACATCGAGATAAACATTAGCGAAATTGTTTTAATTACTTGCTTCCTCATTGTCAGCAGAAGAGAAATAAGGGGATACACTAGGCTTATGTAATAGTCAAATCTTTTAAAAATGATCGCTATGCGAAACAACTTAAAATTCGGTTCTCTATGTGTGATAGGGAGTAAAACAAAAGAGGCATGAAATGAAAGGTGACTTTTCCCCTTGAGAAACGTTTAAGTAGCTTAAAATTGAAACAAATAACAAGCAACAGCTTGAAAACAATTACAATGTATATGTTAAAGGGTGTTAATGAACTACACGGAAATAATTTGCAAAATTGTGCACGTGATTGATAAGTAATTTGAGATCGGCGATGCAAGGTCCCCGGATAAACATAACGCAACTACATAGCGTTAAACGCGTGGGTATCAGGTGCTGATAAGTCGGTGTTAAAACAAAGCAGGTTGAAAAAATATGGCTTAGAATGTCTTCAAAACTGCTGCCCGAATATAGAAATGTCGATTTTTAGCAGCTCATTACTAGCGTTCTCAAGATTTAATATCGTAAAAATCTGTAAAATCTCGAACTAATCACTTGAAAGTGCGACACTGAGCATTCATTAACTACGTTCTTGAGGTAGTCTACTCTGGAGGAGTTTTTCCAACTGCTCTGGTGACTTGATGCATAACGCGGGAAGCTGCTATCCCAAAGATAATGAATTCCATTCCTGTCAGAGTAAATGTTTTTTATTATTATTTTTTTCTGTCTAGACGAAGTGCCGCGATACGTGGCGTACTGCACTTCAGACACTTATAGCCGTTACTTCCAATAAACAGGCCATAAGTCTCCTATCTCAAATTACTTATTTAAGTAATCTACATATTCTGTGAAAATATTTCAGTATAGTTCATTAACACCCTGTGTATATATATAGCATAATTTGTGTGTTTTAACGTGATCTAGGTTTTTTTTTTTTTTTTTTTTTTTTTTTTTTTGCAGTAAATTTTCGTCCAACTCTTACGGTTTATCGGTTATACAAAATGCATCCAGAATGAAGAGGTCTTCAGAGGCTATTCCCAGAAAACTGGAGATATATATTTCCTTTGCAATTCAATTATCTTAAATATGACATTTTAATAAATACCATTTGAATTATTTTTGAGAAAATTAAACTTTTCAAAAAATGTTCTGTATAAAGGTAGCAGGGAGTGGGGATTTTCTTGAAAAGCTTCGTGTCGCATCCTTGTTATATACTGAACTTAAATACCAAGTTTGGTATTTAACAGATTTTTTGTTGCTGAGCTGTGCTGTCCCCACACATACTGGCATTTTTCTAAAAATGTTTTTGTATTCAGGGGACTCAAAACAAGTATTTCCCGGAAAATCGGTATCGAATTTTAGGGTGGGGTATAATGTGATAAAGCGCAACTAAAGTTTAAGATAGTATAGGCTAAATGGAACACGGAGTTGCCGCATGTATGCTATAAGGGCAATCCACAAAGTAACGAACGTTTTGACATAACCAAATAATAACAAAGATATGAACACAAAAGTTTATTTACAAAGTTACAGTACCTTACTCTATTTCTCAATGTAATCTCCATTCTGTCAATTCATTTATTGTCACGTGATAACACTTTTTAAAGCTGATGTTATACTTCTCTACCACCAAAGAATGCACAAAATGTTCGGCCAATCGAATTTTATAGGCAGATAACGCAAGTGTATGGTGATAACCAATGAACAAATCTTCAGTGAGGAAATGGCGCATAATTTGCGAGTATGACAAAGACAATGGAAGTTCATCAATCTTATGAAGGAATTGAAAGTAAACGTTTATGAAAGAATTCAGCAATACCGTTATTTCAATTTGGTCACCATACAAGGCTTCTTGGGCGCAAAATATTTCGCAACCTCACATCTGGGCTCAGATCTTTAGCGGTGGAAAAGTATAACATAGGCATTGATACACCGCTACCACCTGACAATAAATACATTGATAGTAATAGCGATTATGTTGAGAAATAGAGTAACTTTGTAAATAAAGTTGTGTGTTCAAATCTTTCTTATTGTTTAGTTATGCCAAAACGTTCATTACTTTGTGGATTGCCTTAGTATGAACGTTAGAACTTTGATTTGGCAGAGCTATCGCAGCTGAGCGCTGTCGTCATCTTGCGAGTTATACATTACCAAATAGAAAAATGTGTGTTCTACTATTTAAGCCAATTTAAAAATATTTATTTTTCGCTTGCAGTTTATCTTTCCTGTTTAGTTTGAAATATGTTTATATAGGCATCAAATTATATCAAATATGGAGTTATAAAATGATTAAAGGTGTTAGTTTTATAAGGCATCATGATTTACTCTTGAAAAAATGACATTGCGATGGTAGGATGTTTTAAAAGAGCAGAGAATGAAGGATGCGCCGCACTGTTTTGCGCTAATTCATTGTGCGTAAACCTAGCGTGTTTTTGTTTCCCTTACGTTTTTTTTTTTTTTTTTGCTTTCTCTTAATGGAGTCCTTACGTACCCTTTCATTCGTTTCTTTTTTATTCTACACACTTCTGTTTGTGAACACCTGGTGACTTAAGATGTTTCATTTATTCCCTTACCAATAATCTAGTGCATAATTATGCGTTTCTTGTTAATTTATTGATATTTTCTCTCTTCCAAGCTTCTATAACTCAATTATTATAAATATTTACGTAAAATAAAAACATTTAACGTACATTAACACTTCAGTGCTCCACATGCAATAAACACTACCTTAAAAACTTACATTAATCTTTACAAAAGAATACTATCTGCCTTCTGTATCGCGCTTTCAGTTGAATAGACGGATGACTATTCATTGTCTGGATAATGAATGGAAGAGGTTACAGGATTCCAGTTTGTTTTAAAAACCTCCTGAAACCCTTGTCAACATTTTGTCTTGCTTGTCCCCTTTATAAATCAAATAAAGATTCCAAATCTTCTCGGGCTTCTAGCCAGGTAAAAACTTGGCTTGGCCAAGTTTTTACCTGGCTAGAAGCCCGAGAAGATTTGGAATTAACACGTCGCCAGGAAAGCTTCAGTTCTTATTTCAAATAAAGATGTTTCTTGCTGCTCAACTGTTCTACTGCATAAGTAGAAAATTCCGAAATTCTTTGATTTAAAAAATCCTAACGCTCATCTTATTAAAGGTGCAGAGTCCAAACTAGGTAGCTCAGCACAATAATTTACCCTAGCTAAGAAAAAAATTCTGATATGTTCCATTCACATGACTTTCTCTACATTCCTGTAACAAATTATTGTTAAAAAGCATATTCTTCTATCTGCTTTATGATAATCGAGAAAAACATTAGCAGACATTGTCTTAAATACTTGCTTCCTTGTAAGTAGAAGGTAAATAAGGAATACATTAGGCTAAAATAATAGTAAAATCTTTTAAAAGCTGACTGTCATGTGGTTGAAATCCGTTTCTATGTAGGGCCAGGAGTTTACAAGTAAGACAAGTTTACAAGAGAAAAAGTATTTTAAAGCTGAAACCAATAAGGAATATCTCAAAAACAGTTAACTGCACGAAAAAAAGTACATGTGTGTGTTTCAACGAGCTCTACAATTTTTGTGAAGTAAGTTTTTGTCTATCTCTTACGGTTTACAAGTTATGCAAAATTCAGCAAAATTCATTTAAGGGAACAAGGTACTCTGAAATGGTAGAAAATAACATGTTTTGTTTTAGACACTAATAAAACCTCTTAGGTATTATTTCTAGTTTCAGAAAATGTATACTTTTGGAGGAATTTTAATCAATGTAAATATAGATCATTTAAATGCTTGTCTGCATTTCTTTGAAGCAGTTATGTAATGCACCTTTTTAGAATATTTCTATCTTTAAATTCAGTTTTCTCAAAACAGCAGTTTTGGATAGATACCTATGTACCTTTATTTCAGAAACTGAGAGCTGGAAAGCTCAAATTTTCAGCACATATAAACAACACATAGTTGAAATTTCTGAACCACAATCGTGATGTGTATATATTGATCATATTAGGAAAGCAACAACATTCCAAATTTTCCGCATATTTATTTTTTTGAATTTGCAAATATATTTCCCTTTTAATTTCTACTGAAATTAGTATCATAGCTAAATATTTGAGGTCCAAAAGATAGCCGATTATACTAACAAACATGCCAAAGTGCGATTATGTATTGCAATAAATATCAGATAAAAAATCTGATGTGTACCATTCACATGACTTTCTCTATATCCCTTCAATAAATTATTCTTAAAAAGCTCATACTTCTATTTACTTTATGCTAATCAGAAAAAATTAGCAGAAACAGTTTTATTACTTGCTTCCTTGTAAATAGAAGCGAAATAAGGGACTACCATAGGTTAAAGTGATAGTGAAAAGCTGGTTGCTATGTCAATGAAGTTTCTTTGTTTATATGGATAGGAGTTGACAAGTTCCTGTATGAGAAAAGTAGAAGTTTTTAATAGCAGAAACCAAATATATGGAATGTCGCAGAAACGACGAACTCGGCGAAAAAAATGTGTATAACATAAAATTGTGTGTTTTAACGTGCTCTACATTTTTTGTGTAGTAAGTTTTTGTTCATCTCTTACGGTTTAGCAGTTATTCAAAATTCAGTAAAACTCATTCAGAATACACTACTCTTCAGAGGTTATTCCCAGAAAATTCAAGATATACATTTTATTTGTCAGGTAAATATCTTTAATATATGAAATTTTAATCAAAATCGTTAGAGCCATTTTTGAGAAAATCAAAATTTTCGAAAAAAGTTCCATGTAAAGGGAAATTTGGAGTGGGGGGATTTTTCTCGAAATCTTCGTGTCGCATCCCTGGAAGATACTAAACTTAAATACCAAGTTTGGTATTTTACCGACTTTTCGTTTTTGAGTTATCGTGTTCACAGACACACGGACCTTTTTGTAAAAATGCTTTTTTTGGACATTGGGATCCTAAAACATATATTTACGGTGAAATCTCGGTATCGAATTTTTTGGTGGAGAGAAATACCTTCTCTATACACTATGTACATAGTGCGTATAGAGAAAGTAAAAAGTACATGAATTCACTTGTTTTAAGACTAAGCTTTATGACTTTTCTGCTGAGTGAAATAATTTTTATAAAATCAATCATGGTAATTCAATTCACTTGAGGTGTAATTTCCGTATGTTCAGACTACGTTGTTTTATTTTGGGAATACATAAAATTTGACATTAATGTTACGCTAGCTGATATGCAGTGAACAATTTGGCGCCGAGGGCTGCAAGTTTTGCAAGAACTACTGCTCTATTTCCTAAGCGAATCTCAACCAGCGCCGGAAGGCACACTTTCCTGCATAGCTCTCACTTACAATGCGTTTCTAGGTAGAACACCTGTAGCACAGAAACTTCAGTGGGGATGGCTACCAGTCAAGTAAATGATTCTATCAGTGTCCACTCGTAGCAGCACAATCACAGCAAGTGCAAGTCAGTTTTATCATTCAGCACGTCAGCCTAAAAATACTTTTTGTGCACTTCCTATTTCTCATCCATGGGTCAAGTACATCTTTTGTAAGTTGTATCTGCTTCACCAGATGAGGTCCTCCTAATTGCGAGGTTGCACCAGAGTTTTTTTTTACTTTTTACTTTCTCTATACGTACTATGCTATATTACTTTCATTTTTCTTTCTTTATCTTTGAGAACCCTGCGAAATATCAGTTGCCTGGGCTACACTTTCATTCACTTTCTACAGGCTTTTGAAGAACTCGAGGAACATACATTTTCTTCCTTCATCTCTGCCTCTTGTTTCATGAAGTCAAGGATATTTGCAATTATTTATCTCCTCTAAGTAATTCCTTGCCATTTAACTTTGAATACAAACATATGCGGAACACTTTCGATACAGACTGTACAAAGTTTGCTCGCTGTGACTTTGAATAAGCAAAGTATTGTATGACAAACTGCGATAAGCAAGGCTCGGTAGCTGGGTTGGCGGTCAGGGTCAAGTTTTGCGCCGGCAATAACGTGGCAGATAACTATCGCCAACCCCAGAAACCACCACAGAGTTTATCAAGATATGCTTATTTCCAACACCGATATGCGCAATCAAGTATAGCAAGAATCTCTGCCTGGCAAATCTTCCCTGACTGAAGCTACGGCTTTCGCCAGCTGTCCCAACATAAGATTCCTGCTCCAGATTGTCCATTCACACGGGAGCCATCTACATAAAATACAAGACTGTTTATGTTTCAAGTGTTCTTCTAAGTTACATCTATCAGAGATGTTTACTTTGAAGGGGTTGGAGTAAGATATTTTTACTTTCTCTGTACGTACTATGTACATAATGTATAGAGAAGGTATTGTATTGTACTGAAAAATTCAATACCGAGATTTCACCGGAAATATGTTTTGTGTCCCCCTGAATAAAAAAAATTGTTTTTTTTGGAAAAAGGTCCGTGTGTGTCTGATCATCATAGCTCAAAAACGAAAATACAGTTAAATACCAAACTCGTATCTTTCAAGGATGCGATACGAAGATTTTAAAAAAAAATATATATCCCACCACCTACTACCCTTTACAAGGAAAAAAAAAAAATCTAAAATTGATATTCTCAAAAAATGACTAACGATTTTGATTAAAACCTCTTATATTTAAGATATTTCCATGACAAATAAAATTTATTTAATTTTCTGGAAATAGGTTCTGAAGACCTAATTCTGGATGAATTTTACGGAATTTTGCATAATTTGTAAACCGTAAGAGACAGACAAAAACTTACCACACAAAAAATGTAGAGCTCGTTAAAAAAATACAAATTATGTTACACACATACATACACACACACACGTATATATACACACATGGAAAAGGAAATGGCGTGTTATTTATGGACGCTCTTTAACTGTTGTGGTTCTCAGCGTCCCATTCTATATTGGGCGTGAAAGACCGCTTAATTTTGCTCTGAGACCTCTCTTATCAGGCTTGAGGTTCTTTTACGTGCCGTAAATCTACGACACGGGACCAACGGCTCTACTTCCCTTCCGAAGGATTTTTACACCCGAAAAAATCCATCGTCCTCCGCCGGGTTTGAACCCGCGATCTTGGGTATATGAAGCTAGCATGGTAACCATTACACCACGAGGGCGACTATATATACACACACATATATATATATATATACATACACACATACATATATACATACACACATACATACGTATATACATATACACACACATATACACACACACATATATACATATATATTCCGTTAAGTTGGCAGTCTTTGAGATATTCCTTGTTATTAGTTTCAGCTTTAAAATAATTAACTCATACGGGAATTTGTCAACTCCTGCTCATACATACAAACAAAGGTACTTCAATCACATAGCAACCAGCTAATTGACTATCACTTTAGTCAATGGCACTCCCTTATTTCCCTTCTAATAACAAGGAAGCAAGTAATAAGAACCTTTCTGCTAGTTTTTTTCTCGATTAGCATTAAGTAAATAAGCTTTTTAACTATAACTTATTGTAGAGATGTAGAGAAAGTCGTGTGAATGGAACACATCAGATGTTTCCTAACATATAGTGGGATTTCATAGTCAATACGAATCTTTAGCAGCATAATGATCAAACATGTTGCTCTCCGTGTCTGCCTGCGACCAGAAGCATATACGAAAAACGCATCTTGCAAAACCGGACTAATATTCATGAAGATATTCATTGTAAAACAAGACAGAAAATTCCGCTTCAGGGGGTACATTAAACACTTCGCATTATGCATGGGCTGTTATGTGCAAATTTCTGTTTCCTTTCTTTACCGCTGCCAAGATTGGTTGATTCATGGACTCCTCGGATACGGTTCGTGAGACCATCCATTAGTTCATTGTAACGAGAATCAACAGGTATTATATACATCGATTATTGGCATGGAAACAGCATACATATTAAATTGTAGTAACCTAAAATATTTGGCTTTGTAAGTAAGCAATTGGTCAATCACCTTACAAGTTTCAGAGGCATTTGTGTAGCTGAATTTAATATACTTACAGCATTGCTTCCTAATTTCTCAGGCACACATGGCTTTCTCTACAACTCTGGCCAAATTATTGTTAAAGTCTATTCTATTTAATTCTTGCTAATCGAACTAAACATTAGCAGAAATGGTTTTATTACTTGCTTCTTTGCAAGTGGAAGGGATTACATTATACTAAAGCGATAGCCAAATCTTTTAAGAGCTGGTTACTATGCGATTGAAGTTTGTATGACCAGGAGTTGACAAATTCCCGTATCAGAAAAATGTAAGGAGTTTAAAACTGAAACCAAAAACAAGTAATATCTAAAAAATTGTTAACCCAAGGAAAAAAATCTGGTCTGTTCTATTCACATCAGTCTCTACATCTCTATCACAAATTATTTTTAAAAAGCTTATTCTTCTATCCACATCTCGCTAATCGAGATAAGCATTATAGAAGTTGTCCTTATTACTTGGTCCCTTGTAAGTAGAAGGGAAAAAATCTAATGTGTCGCATTCACATGATGTCCTCTTGCAGTTCGGTAGACAAACTATTAATGGTTATTTACATCATTCCAATCAAGATACACATAAGCAGAACTAGTCTTATTACTAGTTTCCTTGTAAATCGAAGGGGAAAAAGGAAAATTCACAGAATAGAGCGACAGTCTCGTCCTTTTAAAGGCCGACCGCTATGTGGAACAATTGAAATTCCAATCTCTTTGTTTGTCAGGGGTAAACAAACGAGAAAAGAGAAAAAACATATCTTCCCTTTTGAGAAAAGTTTAAGTGGGTTAAAATTGAAACCAATAATCCGGAATATCTCGAAAACGGTTAACTCTTAAAAAAGAAAAAATTAAGTCATCCAGAATGAAGAAGTCTTCAAAGGCTATTCACAGAAAATTCAAGATTTACATTTCGTTTGTCATAAGACCATCTTATACACAAGGTATTTTAATCAAAATCGTTGGCCATTTTTGAGAAAATCAGAATTTTTGGAAAATGTTCCGTGCAAAGGGTAGTTTGGGAAGGGGGATTTTCTTGAAAATATTCGTATATCACTTGGAAGATACTGAACGTAAATACAAAGTTTGGTACTAAACGGTCTTCTTGTTTTTGAGCTATGCTATCCACACACACACACACACACACACACACACACACACACACACATACACACACACACACACACACCAGGGTTTAGACCATGATTGATCTATTTCGACTTCTACTAAAGTTGCTATATCCATCTTCTAGCAGTCTGTCTCGAGTCCGTCGTCCTCTTGGCCTATAATTTAATGCTCTTTGGGGAATTCTATCACATCCCATTCTCCAGACCCTTATGTTTTTTCCTGTAGTCTGCTATTTTATCAGCTAGTTTGCACATTTCCATTTGCTCCCGCATATCTACACTCTTTTGTTTGTCCATTAAGGTGTAACCGGGCACAAACCTCAAAAATTCCATTTCTGCAATTTCAATCCGTCTGAAAGCATCTTTATTCGGAGTCCAACATTCAGAGGCATATAATAGTGCACTGCTAAGGCTTTATAACATTTCAATAAAGTTTATTTGTGAACTTTCTTTGATAAAGTTCTTCTAATTGTTCCATAAACGTATTACAATAGATTTAGTTTTCTATTTAGTATATCTTTTGTTTTATCCTTGCCAATGATAACACCTAAATAATTGTAATCCATGACTCGATGCAGTATTTTTCCCCAAAAATATGTACGAGGAAATTTTCAAACATTCCCCAAATATACGGAGAAAAGTCGTTACATTAATTTAAATTATTGTATTTGGAGCACATTTTGTATCATACGTCTTTATCTGAAACAAGAGACAGACAAGCTGGCAACGCTGCAGGTTGTGTGGGTGTTACTTGCACTAGGTCAGTATAAACAAACATGCCTTACTATTGCTACCACAGCAGTGCAAACCAGTTGCATTCGTTATCTCCCAAAACATTACATCCCCCTGCGTCGAGTTAGCAAGCGAACGACGTGTTTACATCTAGAAGCCGGTTCAAAAACCTGACCAACCTCGACGCAACCTTGCCGGGTTGCTTCACATATGTAAAGCCGGCTCGGAATATCCCTTTAATGCTTTTAAACGATTAATTATTTCGAAACTATGTGTGGTGTCCCATATTCCTACCGAAACTTGTGTCAGAAATGCATTACTCTACGCATCTTACAAGTAACAAACCATCATCTTCGTACATTCTTGAGGAATACGCATCCCATTTAGAACAAAAGCATTTATTTTTTCGAAAATGGGCTGATCAAAGAACAAAATGCCATTATTACTTTCTCTACATGTACTATATACATACTGTATAGAGACGCTATTGGAGTCCACCCAAAAATTCAATATCAAGGTTTAACCGGAAATATACGTTTTAAGGTCCCCTGTATAAAAAAAATATTTTTAGAAAAAGGTCCTGTGTGTGCATCTGTCCGTGTGTCAGTGTGTCTGAACACGATAACTCAAAACCAAAGTCGGTAAAATACCAAACTTGGTATACCGTAAGGATGCGACTCTTGAGATTTTGAGAAAAATCCCCCCACCCCAAACTACCCTTTAGATGGAATAATTTTTGCAAATTCAAATTTTCTCCGAAATAGCTATAACGATTTTGATTCAAATAATGTATATTATAGACATTTACACGACAAATAAAATGTATATTTTGAATTTTCTGGGAATAGCCTCTGAAGGCTTCTTTATTCTGGGTGAATTTTGCTAGATCATGCATAACTAGTAAACCGTAAGAGATAGACAAAAACTTATTGCACAAAAAATGTAGATCTCATTGGAACACACAATTTATGATATATTTTCTTCGTGAAGTTGGCCATTTTTGAGGTATTCCTTGTTACTGTTTTCAGTTTTCAAATACTTCTTTTCTCATGCGAAATTTGTCAACTCCTGGCAATGCAAAGGTATTTCATCCACAAGGCAACCAACTTTTAAAAGATTTGACTGTCGTTTTAGATTAGTCAGTTGTTCTATTTACAAGAAAGCATAATGTTTATCTCAACTATCATGAAGCATTAAGCAATAATATCACAGATTTAGAGAAAGTCATGTGTTGTTTGTAATGTGTCTATGAATCACATTTTAGAAAAAATGTATGCCACCCGATATGTTTGAATTGTTGCACAGAGAGAGCGCGATTTATGGCGGGAAATGTCATCGGGTTGGAGCTATTAGTATCGATATCGGCACGTAGCAATGGGAATGTGCTCGTGACTTGCGGATCAGCCTGCGGGAGACTTTAACTAGACTAGCTCCGGGCTTAGCGCAATAATTGCCTTATAATCAAAACTATTAGGGAGGGTCGGGCCGTCTAATGCAATATCCGGCTCTCTTCGGAACCCCTACTCTCAAAGAGTACGCTACATAACCCTTGGATCTCATTATTTGCCTGCCCTGCGGCAGTTGTACCCCAACAAAATTGTTTTTAAATGAACAGCTTTCGCTTAATACAACACAAAAGCATATATTCGACCATGAACCGTTCCAACATTAGCCCAAAATGTATTACGTGCAGCTTTAATGCGGTTGAACTCCAAGTAAAGGGCTTTGCGTATTCACATTTTGGAGTAGAGATAGCTTTAGAAGCTCCAAATGTTCTCCATTTTTCTTTATTTATGTTTACTTTTTCTTTTCCTCTCCTCTGCTGCCGTCTTTTCTGTCCTTTTCTTCTTGCATTGCTGCTTAGCTTCTGCATAACTTAGTTCTCTACTTTGCATGATGTGAATTAGATCTCGTCGAACTGAAGTTTTTCTTGCCGAGTCCAGTTTCACCTCCAATGTTTTCCTGTAGCTCCAGTGATTTAAAGCATTTAAAATGGTGCCTGGTGGTAAATTACACCTTTTTTTACTTTCTCTATACGTACTATGTATGTAACATACTGTATAGAGAAGGTTTTGTACTGCATCCAAAAATTTGATACCGATTTCACCGGAAATATAAGTTTTAGGACCCCCTGTATAAAAATAAAATCTGATGTGTTCCATTCACATGACTCTCTACTTCTGTGTAACAAATTATTGTTAATAAGCTTATTCTTCTATTTACTTCATGCTAATCGAGAAAAAATTAGTAAAAATAGTCTTACTACTTGTTTCCTTGTAAAAACAAGCGAAATAAGGGATTACCATTGGTTAAAGTGATAGTCGAAAGCTTGTTGCTATGTGACAAACTCCTTTGTTTGTATGGACAGCAGTTGACAAATTCCTGTATGAGAAAAGTATTAAGTTTTTCATAGCTGAAAATAAAAACAAGGGACATCTTAAAAACGATCAACTCCACGAAAAAAGGTATATAACATAAATTGTGTGTTTTAATGTGCTCTACATTTCTCTTACGGTTTAGCAATTATGCAAAAATTCGTAAAATTCATCCAGAATAAAGTACTCTTCAGAGGCTATTCCCAGAAAATTCAAGATATACATTTTATTTGTCAAGTAAATACCTTAAATTTACGATATTTTAATCAAAATCGTTAGCCATTTCGTAGAAAATAAATATTTTCGATTTTTTTCCATGTAAAGAGTAGTTTAGAGTGGGGGGATTTTCTTGAAAATCTTCGTGTCGCATGCTTGGAAGATACCAAACCTAAATACCAAGTTTGGTTTTCACGGTCTTTCCATTTTTGAGCTATGCTGCCCACAGACACAGACACACACACACGGACATTTTTCTAAAAATGCTTTTTTTTGGGTTCAGAGGTTCTCAAAACATATATTTCCAGTGAAATCTGGGTGCACTATGTACATAGTACGTATAGAGAAAGTAAAAAGTAGTTTTAGGAGGATTTTCGTGTATCAGTGTTTGTGTATGTGGGTAGCATAGCTCAAAAACAAAAAGTCTGTAAAATACCAAAGTTAGCATGTAACTTCAGTGTCTTCCAAGGATGCGACACGAGGATATTGAGCAAAATCCCCCCACGGCAAAATACCCTTTACATGGAAAAATTTTTGAAATGTTTGTTCTCAAAAATGGATATAACGATTTTGATTAAAATACTGTATAATAATTATATTTACATGATCAGTGGGAATAGCCTCTGGAGACCTCTTTATTCTGGATGAATTTTGCATAATTAGTAAAATGACGAAACGGAAAAACACTTTTTACACAAAATATGTAGATCTCGTTGAATGTTATTGGTTTCAGTTTTAAAATACTTAAAACATTTCTTACACGGAAAGTTGTAAACTACTGGCCCTGCATGGCAACCAGCTTTTAAAAGATTTGACTATCGTTTTAGCCTAGTGTATTCCATTGTTTCCCTCCTACTTACAAGAAACCATTCTTGCTGTTAATCTCGATTAGCATGAAGTAGCTATAAGAATCAGCTTTTTGACAATTTTAAAAGTCATTTGATTTAGAGAAAGCCATGTGAAGGGGATACTTTTAATTTTGTCGTCCTTTAACCGGGTAGAACATTTTGGGCGGTGAATAAAGGAAATGGTGAAATGCTCAAATGAACACAGAGCAAATTAGAGTCCATTTTCTGATGAGGGGAAATATTGGGGGGGGGGGGGGTTATAGAAAATATTTCTCTTCTCAAATTTTATTCAAACTGAGGAACTCCTCGAATACTTCGGCGAAATTTTCGGTAACTGTCCAATATTGAATATTTTGGTTTGATTTTTTAATACATACGATAAATCTGGATGAGGTTCTAATAAAAGTCCCGAGCTATATCGTACTTAATAAGGAATTTTTCCGAATAAAATTATAGCTTCTTTACAGTCTGTACGCCAAATGTTATTAAAAATTCATAAACAAATGGCATTAGCTTCAATATACTGCTGCGAAAGTTTAAATACATCAAAAATAAAAATTCCTAGACTAAGGATTCAGACATAAAAGTATTTTCTTTCTCCATCTAGTAGGTAGATGAAATATTGCAATCCACCCAAAATAAGTTGAGATTTTCGACGTAAATATATTTTGAGGTCCCCTAAATGAAAGATAATATTTTAGAGGTGTGTGTGTGTGGGGGGTGGGTTTGAATACACCCAATTTGTTTAATACCAACTTGGTATTTAAGTTCATTACCATCCAAAGTTCCGAAGTACAAAAAGATTTCGAAGAAAATCCCCACTCGTGCCAAACTGCCTTTTGCACTGCATACTCCTGCTTTTTTACTTTCTCTACACGTACTATGTACATAGTGTATAGAGAAGGTATTGCACTACACCCAAAACTTCGATACCGAGATTTCACCGGAAATATATGTTCTAAGGTCCACTTTATAAAAAAAAAGCATTTTCAGAAAAAGGTCCGAGAGTGTGTGTATGTGTCCGTGTGAACACGGTAATCCAAAAACGAAAGATCTGTAAAATACCAAACTTGGTATTTAAGTTTAGTATCTTCCAGGGATGCGACACAAAAATTTTGAGAAAAATCCCCCCACCCCTAACTACCCCTTACATGGAAGTTTTTTCGAAAATTTAGATTTGCTCAAAAATAGCTCTAACGATTTTGATTAAAATATCGTATATTAAAGATGTTTACCTGACAAATAAAATGTATATCTTGAATTTTCTGGGAATAGCCTCTGAAGACTACTTTATTCTGGATCAATTTAATGGAATTTTCCGTAACTCCTAAACCGTAAGAAATGGACAAAAACTTAGCAAAAAATGTAGAGCACGTTAAAACACACACTTTATGTTATATATATTTTTTTCGTGGAGATGGTCGTTTTCGAAATATTCCTTGTTTTCGGTTTCAGCTTTCAAAAACTTATAGTTTTCTCATACAGGAATTTGTCAACTCTTGTCCAAACAAACAAAGGAACTTCAATCACATAGCAACCAGCTTTTGATTATCACTTTAACTTGTGGTACTCACTTATTTCGCTTCTACTGACAAGGAAGCAAATAATAGGATTACTTCTGCTATTATTTTCTCCATTAGCATGAAGTCAACAGAAGCATAAGCTTTTTAACAATAATTTGTTGCAGAGATTTAGAGAAAGCCATGTGAATGGAACACATCATATTTTTAAGAAATGTGTAACGAAGCTTTTTCTGAAAACGTTTATCTCAATTAACTGAAGCATATAGAAAAAAATCTAATGTGTTCCATCCACTTGACTTTCTCTTCGTCTGTGTAACAAATTATTGTGAAAAAGCTTATTCTCCTATCTACATCATGATAATCGAGATAAACATTTGCAGAAATCGTCCTTATTATTTGGTTCCTTGTAAATAGAAGACAAAAACTCTAATGTGTTCCATTCACATGGTGTCCTCTAGCTGTTCGGTAAACAAACCTTTATTCCAAACAATCTGTTATCTAAATCATGCTAATCAAGATAAACATAAGCAGAATTAGACTTATTAGTAGCTACCTTGTAAGTAAAAGGGAAATAAGAAATGCACAGGTTAAAGCGATAGTCTCGTGCTTAAATATCCAGTCGCTATGTGAAACAGTTGAAATTCCAATCTCTCTGATCGCCAGGAGTAAACAAACGAGAAACGAGAAAAATGTTTCTCTAACGGGAAGACATGAAGTGGCTAAAATTGAAACCAATAATTTGGAATATCTCGAAAACTTAACTCTACAAAACAAAAATCTGATGTGTACCATTCACATGATTTTCTCTATATCCCTACAACAAATTATTCTTAAAAAGCTAATACTTCTATTAACTTCATGCTAATCAGTAAAACATTAGCAGAAATAGCCATATTACTTGCTTCCTTGTAAGTAGAGGTGAAATAAGGGAGTACCATAGATTAAAGTGGTAATCAAAAGCTGGTTGCTATGTCACTGAAGTTCCTTTGTTTGTATGGACAGCAGTTGACAAATTCCTGTATGAGAAAACTATAAGTTTTTCAAAGCTGAAACCAAAAATAAGGAATGTCACAAAAACGACGAACTCCACGAAAAAATGTATATAACATAAATTGTGTGTTTCAACGCGCTCTACATTTTTTGTGTGGTACGTTTTTGTCTATCTCTTACGGCTTAGCAGTTATTCAAAATTTAGTAAACTTCATCCAGAATAAACTACTCTTCAGAGGCTATTCCCAGAAAATTCAAGATACACATTTCATTTGTCAGGTAAATATCTTTAATATACGAAATTTTAATCAAAATCGTTAAACCCATTTTTGAGAAAATCAAAATTTTCGAAAAAGTTTCATGTAAAGGGTAGTTGGGGGGTGGGGGGATTTTTCTCAAACTCTTCGTGTCACATCCCTGGAAGATACTAAACCTAAATACCAAGTTTGGTATTTTACCTACTTTTCGTTTTTGAGTTATCGTGTTCACAGACACACACACACACACACACACACACACACACACACACGGACCTTTTTCCGAAAATGCTTTTTTTAGATAAAGGGGACCCTAAAACATATATTTTCGGTGAAATCTCGGTATCGAATTTTTTGGTGGAGTGCAATACATTCTCTATACACTATGTACATAGTGCCTATAGAGAAAGTAAAAATGTATGTAACAATTTGTGTGTTTTAACGAACGCTACATTTTTTTTGTGCAGTAAGTTTTTGTATATCTCTTACGGTTTACTAGTTATACGAAAGTTATCCAGAAAGAAGAGGTCTTCAGAGGCTATTCGCAGAAAATCCAATATACATTTCGATTGCTATAAAAATATATTAAACGAAGTATTTTAATCAAAAAAGAGCCATTTTTAAGAAAATCAAAATTTTCGAAAACATTTCCATGTAAAGGGTAGTTGGGGTGGGGGGATTCTCTTGAAAATCTTCGTGTCGCATCCTAGGAAGATTTGTTTCATTTCGTAATCGACTTGCCCTCCCCGTATCGTAATACCGACAACCTCTAGAACGTACAAGCCAATATCTAGGAGACAAGCCTGTCGGGGACCCAAGGGCACGAAACCACCGAATGGAGAACCTGTTACGAGGGGTCGGCCTGTAGCCAGGCATGAGCATTTGGAAGTGGATGAAATGAAAGGTAAGCGAAATTGATGATTAGAAAGGTGCTGATAGAATGAGTGGCGGGGAAACCGGAGGACCCGGAGAAGATTCGCCCAGTCGCCACTTTGTCAGACACGAATCTCTCATGCTGGCGCTTGGGATCGAACCCGGGCTGTCTAGATAGGAGGATCCTTGGAATATACCAAACTTAAATACCAAGTTTGGTTTTTTAACGGCCTTTGCATTTTTGAGCTACGCTACACACACACACACACACACACACACACACACACACACACACACACACACACACACACACACACAAATGCGCGCGCGGATATTTTTCTAAAAAACGCTATTTTTCTGTATCCAGGGGGTGTCAAAACATGTATTTTGGTGAAATCTCGTTATCGAATTTTTGGGTGCAATACAATATGTACATAGCACACCGGAGGTCCCGGGTTCGATTCCAGGCTGGGACGGGGAATTTCTCTTTAGCGAGAATCATCCCCCCCCCCTCCAGAGTATTGATGTGAGAAAGAATGAGAGTGTGTTTAAGGAAAATGCGATTAAAACCTAATGTAAAGACCCTACAGACGAGTTGTTTCAAGTGCAAAGCACCCCCCCCGACATGACCTTAGATGTTAAAAAATAAAAAGAACATGGGTGTAGAGAAGGTAATAAGATGTTATAAGAAAGTTTGAATTAAAATAAACAGCGGTGGTTGGAGACATTTCTGCAAAGGAAACTATTTTTTCACAAATTTGGCAGAGATGAAAATGAGACCTTTAGTATATTTTCTGTAAAACATTTGCTGGTCTGACTTAAGAAGTGAAACATTTTAGTAAGTCAGCGGCCTAATCCGACTCGGGCTGAACCTTCCTAGGGGTTATAATTCACATTTTTACTTTCTCTATACGTATTATGTATATGGTGTATAGAGAAGGTATTGTAATGCACCCAAAAATTCGATACCGAGATTTCACCGGAAATATATGTTTTGAGACCTCCTGAATAGAAAAAAACAACACATTTTTAGGAAAACGTCCCTGAGAATGTGGGGGGGGGGGGAGCATAGCTCAAAAATGAAAAGACCGTTAAAAACCAATTTGGTATTTAAGTTTAGTATCGTCCAAGGATGCGACCCGAAGGTTTTCAAGAAAATCAAGAAAATCCCCCACCCAAAACTACCCTTTACATAGGAAAAAAATTCGAAAAATTTTATTTTCTTAAAAATGGCTTTAACGATTTTGATTAAAATACCGTATATTTAAGACATTTACTTGACAAATAAAATGTATATCTTGAATTATCTGGGAAGAGCCTCTGAAGACTACTTTATTCTGGATGAATTTTACGGATTTTTGTACAACTGCTAAACCGTAAGAGATGGACAAAAACTTAACACGCAGAAAATCTAGAGCACGATTAAAAATCACAGGTCATGTTACATACTTTTTGCGTGGAGTTAATCGTTTTTAAGATAATCTCTGTTTTTAGTCTCAGCTTTGAAAAACTTATTCGTTGCTCATACAGGAATTTGTCAACTCCTGTGTATACAAACAAAGAAACTTCAGTCACATAACAACCAGCTTTTGATTATCACTTTAACCTATGGTATTCCCTTATTTCACTTCTACTTACGAGGAAGCAAGTAATAAGACTATTTCTGCTAATGTTTTCTGCATTAGCATGAAGTAAATAAAAGCCAAAGCTTTTTAACAATACTTTTTTGCAGAGATGTAGAGATCTGCAACAAATTTGTTAATCTTATTCTTCTGTTTACTTCATGCTAATGCAGAAAACCAACAGAAATGACCTTATAACTCTCTTTCTAAGAAGTAGAAGTGAAATAAGAGAATACTCTAGGCTAAAGTGACAATTACATCTTTTAAAAGCTGTTGTATGATTGAAATTCCTTTGTATGTATGGTCAGGAACTGACAAATTTCCGAATGATAAGAGTATAAATATTTTAAAACTGAAACCAATAATAAGAGATATCTCAAAAACACCAATTCCATTAAAAATTGTATATAATAAAAATTGTGTGTTTTAACCCGCTCTACATTGTTTGCTAAGTAAGTTTTGTCTATCTCTTACGGTTTACTTGTTATGCAAAATTCCGCATTACCAGAAAATTCAAGATATGCATTTTACATGTAAATATCTTTAATATACGAGACAGTTTAATCAAAATCGTTAGCGCCATTTTTGAGAAATTCAAAACTTTCAAAACATTTTCCACTTTTTTGGTAGTGTTTAAGGCACGCTTTTACTACTTGTAGCACCGCAGGAGAAAAATTTGTCCATGTAAAGGGTAGTTGGGAGTGGGGAAGGTTTTTTGAATATCCCCACTCGCATCCTTGGAAGATACTGAACTTAAATACCAAGTTTAGTATTTAACGGACTTTTCGTTTAGTTACGCTGCCCCCTCCCCACATGCGTGTACGTACATTTTTCTACTTTTTTTTTATTCAGGGGATACCAAAACATTTTTTCCAGTGAAATCTCGGTATCGAATTTTTGGGTGTATTACAATACTCTATTTTTTTTAATTCTACGTGAAATTTCAGTCATACATACCCTTAATTGCCAATATAATGTACAAGGGCTCCCCCTCCCAGCTCCGATAGGCTATAAATAAAAGACAAGTTCATAGAAAACAATTATTTTATTACTAAAAGTTTTGTACACTTATGGTTACTTTTCAACCTAATCACCGATAAATTGAGACATTTATCGTATCTGTGCACAAGCTTTGCAATACCCGCTTCAAAAAATGTGCATTGACGTTGTTTTGAAGATCTTCGTTAGTTTGGAAGTGCTGCCCTCCTAGCCACATCTTCAATTCAGGGAAAAGGTGAAAGTCGCTAGGTGCCATATCAGGGCTGTACGGTGGATGATCGAAAATGTCCCATTGAAATTGTTAAAGGAGCCGATGGGTTGTGTCAGCAGTGTGTGAACGAGCGTTGTCATGGACCAACACAATTCCTGAAGTCAGCATTCCTCTTCGTTTGTTTTGAGTGGCTCTCCGCAAACGTCGTAAAGTACGAAGCTCTTCAAAATAACGTCAATGCTCATTTGAAATCATTGGCGCCAACATTTTTTGAAGCGGGTATTGCGAACCTTGTGAACAGGTACGATAAATGTCTTTTATCTTTTCGGCGATTGTGTTGAAGAGTAAGTGTACAAAAACTTTAATAAAACAATCGTTTTCTATGAAATTTTCTTTTATTTAAAGCCTGTCGGAGGTTGCAAAATCTGATGTGTACCATTCACATGACTTTCTCTATATCCCTGCAACAAATTATTCTTAAAAAGCTTTTACTTCTATTTACTTTATGCTAATCACAAAAAATTAGTAGAAATAGTCTTTTTACTTGCTTCCTTGTAAGTAGAAGCGAAATAAGGGACTACCATAGGTTAAAATGATAGTCAAAAGCTGGTTGCTATGTCAATGAAGTTTATTTGTTTATATGAATAGGAGTTGACAAGTTCCTGTATGAGAAAAGTATGAGTTTTTCATAGCAGAAACCAAAAATAAGGAATGTCTCAAAAACGACGAACTCCACGAAAAAAATGTATATAACATAAATTGTGTGTTTTAACGTGCTCTACATTTTTTGTGGGTTAAATTTTTGTTCATCTCTTACGGTTTAGTAGTTATGAAAAATTCATCCAGAATAAAGTAGTCTTCAGAGGCTATTCCCAGAAAATTCAAAATATACATTTTATTTGTCAGGTAAATGACTTTAATTTACGATATTTTAATCAAAATCGTTAGAGCCATTTTTGAGAAAATCAAAATTTTCGAAAAAAGTTCCATGTAAAGGGTAGTTTTGGGTGGGGGGATTTTTCTCAAAATCTTCGTGTCGCATCCCTGGAAGATACTAAACTTAAATACCAAGTTTGGTATTTTACCGACTTTTCGTTTTTGAGTTATCGTGTTCACAGACACACGGACACACACACACACACACACACACACACACGGAAGTTTTTCTGAAAAGACTTTTTATTTTTGGATACAGGGGACCCTAAAACATATATTTCCGGTGAAATCTCGGTATCGAATTTTTTGGTGGTGTGCATACATTCTCTATTCACTATGTACATAGTGCCTATAGAGAAAGTAAAAAACGGCCCTCGTAGATAGAGATTTTACTTCAAACCATAGCATGCATCATGTATGTATACATAGGCTTTTGTGTATTCTGTAATCTGCTTATACCTCATCCGTAAACACCGAATTCTCCCCTAAAGCATCAATTTGCATACTTGATACATGAAGAGGTATTATGCAGAATTTATATTTGTATCTTAAACAGGTTCCCTTCAACATGATGTACTCGTACATTTCCTATTCTGTACATGCCGACATACATTCTCGCGCGTGGTCCGCTGGGCACCTATTTAACACGCTTTTAACACTCCGTGCTGAGAACATTTTTATGAATGACAGATTACACATAATACTTAGACTAGATTTAAGGAGAAAGAAGCGATTTACACAACTTTTACACTACCCCATATAAAAGCCCCTAAGTTTAGTATGGTTTCACCTGCTGGGTCTTAACATTTCAATTCGGGACCCTTAAAAGTTTTAGCAAACCTCTATTAAAACTATTGATGCAATTTTTACTTACATACTGTGCACATAAGGTATTATATTCCATCCAAAAATTCGATACTGAGATTTCACCGAAGTAAATGTTTTGAGACCCCCTGAACACAAAAAAATATTTAGAAAAAACTGTGTGTGTGCGCGCGCGTGCGTGTGAACAGTATAGCTCAAACTGAAAGATCTTAAATACCAAATTTGACATTTAAGTTTAATATCCTCCAAAGATGCGACACGAACATTTGCAAGAAAATCCACCCACTCCAGACTACTCTATAAATGGAAAAAACATTTTTTTTTTTTAAATTCGCTCTAAAAATTTTGGTTAAAATACCGTATATGCCACACCATGTTATTCTGGGTAAATGTGGTATAACAGATTCAAACTTACAAAAAACAACTAAGTCGTTAAAACACACAATTTGTCATTCACACACTTTTGGTTTTATAGAGTTAACTGTTGCCAAGATATTCCTTGGTACTGATTTCAATTTTAAGCTACTTAAAAATTCTTATCAAACGGGAGGTCATCTTTATTTCATTTGTCGTTTGTTTCAGTCTGGCCGTGAAATTGAAATCCCAATTTCAATTGCTTCATATGGCGATCGATTTTTTTCAAGAGATTTGATATTGCTTTAGCCTGGTGTATTGCTTTATTTCCCTCCTACTTAGAAAGAATTAATACAATAATTTCTGCAAATTATGATTTCAATTTCCATCATATATAATAAGGTAACCACTTTTCTAACAGTTTGTAGAGGAAGTCATGTGAATGGAAGATATCAACTTTTTTATTTGCGTTCATTTACTTATTTTCGAAACTTTATTATATAGAATTTTCTTTCTTCGTTGTATAGTGAAATATATATGTACACTAGTCGAGGCAAGATCTCTTTACTATGTATAACATTAGCAAAATCTATACCTATAAGGATATTTTTATATATACACATATACATATATATACACATATACATATATATATATACATATATATATATAAATACATATACATACAAGTGTTTCAAAGTGACACCAAGCGAAGATGTGGACCTTGTTGGTCATACCGTACGTGATACGTGAATATAATATTTAGCTCTAAACTCGGCACATACGAAAACTGCCATAAAATCACCATGGATTAGGCAGTACATAGCCAGATGGCACGTGCATGGCCCACTCCAAGAGAAGAGAGATGCCGGTTGGTAGCGAAGGTCCCAGTCGCGTGGTGTAGGCGTGGTTTGATAAGACACGCCGGCGCGGCACAGGTCACCTTAGTAATGGAAAACGTAGCATTTGGGTGTAGCGTGTGACAGCCGTTGCTCCTTCGCTGCCTAATCCCAAAGGTGTGCGATTTTTCAACACACACAAAACTTTAAATAGAAGACTTCGAAAGTTGCGTCATCAAGTTTCGGACAAGTCAAAGTGTAAGCTAATCGACTGCTATCTTCGTTTGGTGTCGTTTTGAAACGGCCTGTATATAAAATGTTGGCATTTTATTACTTTAGCGTTCTACAACTTCATATTATTCCTAAAGTGATACCTCCAGACTCTGCGGAAGCTAATGATTTTGATTAAAGAATTCACCGCCCCAGACGGAAATCTTACTCGGGAGTTCTGGGTTGAGACGATTTGTGCAGAGTTTTAGATCCACGAGTAGTTTGTTAATTACAGCAGCTGTTGAACATTTCTTAAGACTGATCCATTAATGAACAGTTTTAAAAGCGTCCCTTTCTTTAATCTGTGCCCCTTTCTTTAATCTGTGCAAGTAATTAAAGGTGCTGAAGCATGAACTGGCTTTTCCAGTTGTGTAAACTCAAGTTATCAGTTTTTACTTTCTCTACATGTAATATGCAAGTGTATATGCACCCAAAAATTCGGTACAGAGATTTCAATGGAAATATATGTTTTAATGCCCCATGTATCCAAAAAAAAAGTATTTTCAGAAAAAGGTTTATGTGTATGTGAGAGAGAAAGAGAGAGAGAGAGAACATAATAACTCAAAAACGAAAAGTCAGTAATATATCAAACTTGCTACATAAGTTTAGTACCTTCCAAGGATGAGACAAAAAGATTTTCAAGAAAATCACCCCACCCAAACTACACTTTACATACAAAAGTTTCGAAAATGTTTCTCATAAACTGCTCTAACAATTTTGATTAAAATACCTATGTTTAAGATATTTTTATAACAAACGAAATGTATATCTTGAATTTCTTGGGAATAATCTCTGAAGACCTCTTCATTCAGGATGAGTTATGTAACTGGCAAACCGTGGTGTAATGGTTACCATGCTAACTTCATATACCCAAGGTTCAAACCCGGCGGAGGACGATGGATTTTTTCGGGCGTAAAAATCCTTAGCATGGCTTTCTTCGGAAGGGAAGTAATGCCGTTGGTCCCGTGTCATAGATTTACGGCACGTAAAAGAACATCAAGCCTGATAGGCCTCGGAGCAAAATTAAGCGGTCTTTCACGCCCAGTATAGAATGGGACGCTAGAACCCCAGCAGTTAAAGAGCGTCCATAAATTAAAAACCGCCATTTAAACCGTAAGAGATACACAAAAACTTACTACAAAAAATATAGATTTCGTTAAAACACACAACTTATGTCATACATTTTTTTCCTGGAGTTGACCTTTTCAAGATATTCCTTGTTATTGGTTTCAGTTTTAAAATACTTACAACTTTTCTCATGTGGGAACTTGTCAACCTCTAGCGAGGCAAAGAAACTGATTTCAATCCCATAGCAACCACATTTTAAAACATTTGACTGTCGGTTTAGGCTAACATATTTCCTTATTTCCCTCCTACTTATAAGGAACTAAGTAATAAGACTGTTTCTGCTAATGTTCATCTCGATTATGATTGTGTAGATAGAAGAATAAGCTTTTTAACAATAATTGGTTACAGAGCTGTAGAGAAAGTCATGTGAATGGAACACATCAGATTTTTTATACAAGTTATTGCTTACAAGCAGTTCCACAATGTAAGGTTTCTAATGGCACAGAAATACAGGAGTACACAGAGGAGCCCGCCCTCCAAACTGCGCGAGTGTTGGCCCCAGGCATTACAGCAAACTCCGGGAGAAAGGGCGAGACCAGATTGTGAGGGCAGCGCGAGAAGCCAAGGCGGATCTCCAGCAATTTCAAAGTGGGCCTGAATATTAGTGATACACTGACAGGTAGTCCTGATTCCCAGCCAACAGGCAGATAAGATATTCTAGGCCCCTTCGGTACGATTGAAAGTTTTCTTTGCCCTGTGACGTGAGACCCTCTCTGCTTTGTGGTCAAGGTTTCTGGAGTTTCGGGTAGTCGAGTGAAAGTCACTTAAGAGTGTGCGAGAAAAACAGCTGGAGGTTGGAGTCCGGATTCGTTCTTATTAGGTTATCTCGATGCGAGTATTCGTTTAGTTTTTAACAATTCCTGTGCAAGCAAAATTTGTTTGGTGCTGTTTCTACACAGAGGAATTTCTCCATCGACATTGTTATTACTGTTGTTATTGCTCTGAAATTTTATTCAGGCAAGACTTTTCTAAAATCTGTTAACTGGGCAATTTGTTATGTCCGAGAGTAGGACTTATTAATCCTTCATTTTTAATATCCTATAAGGGCACCGTTTTCCTCCGCACAAGCCTTGAGCGACGGTCCTCGTATGTGCCTTTGAGTAAAATGGGGACAGGCACGGAACAGTACAAGACCAATAGAAAACGATTTGCTTTTGATACATTCAGAAAGTATATTGTGATCCGTTGGATAGGTAGAGTCAGACTGAAAAATTCAATGCTGGGTCTAAAGTACTTACAGCATTGTAAGTCGCCATTGGGGTTTGTCATCTCAAAATAATTTGAGATCACCTTGTGGTTTACCGGGAAGCATACTAGTCAATTGAGAAATTTAATGCTGTACCGGCATGTTGCCATGGTAGCTCAGTGGTAGAGAACCGGCTAAAGACCGGGAAATCCGTGGTTCAAATCCCGGCTGTGGCATTGAATTTTTCCGTCTGACTACCTATCCAACTCCTGCCCTAAGCCTTTCAACTAACATAAAAGGTGTACTACAGGGATTTGTCTATTACAAGCAGAAGTAGCTTGATTTGGTCAGATTAATTTAGGATGCAATATGATGAAATTGATTGATTAGGAATTCGCCTTAAAGGGAACAAATGAATTTGTACAATTTTCACAGCCTCTTCACGAGTTGTCACTTCACTAGTGTAAACTGTCACTCGTGAAACAGTATTTTCCTTTCCGTTTCATCCACTGAGAGTCGAACACACGAACTTGCAGTAGCAGTACTCACTCTACGTCACAAGCCATCAAAAATTCCTTCGTAGCATAGCACTTTTTCACACCAGAAACGCACTCATTTCGCTTATTAACTTATTGATGTCTCACTCGCCGCACGCTCGCTTATATAGGTACTGGACCTTCTCGGAAAGTTCTACAATGTTCGGGAGGCAGGGATAAAGAAGGTTCCAGAACATTTTCGTCATCTCACTCTGGTGTTTACACTAGGTGAGAGCACTTACCTATTCAACAGTCGGTCAGTTGACTCTTCTATCGGCCCATAACTGCGTCACAATGTACTACGAGCTATCAATGTTTATTTTAAAACCATTTACTTCCAACAATTTGGCAATCTCGAAGAATCGTAAACTGAGTAAATCGATGTAAATTCCACATATAGGATAGAACATATCTATTAAAAGACTATGAACTATTTAGTATTCTCCACATTTTTGTTCTTGGGGTGTCAATTTACGACTCGTACTTCTATTACAGAGAAACCTAATATGTTGAAAACAAATTTCATAATTGTAAATAAAACATTCAAATACTATGAATTAAATTTCACAATACAAACACCATTTATCATATATTTTGTGAAAGTTGGACTTAAAAGAACCATAAGAGAATAATAAAATATTCAGAAATAGCATTCTTATGATCGTTTGCAGAATACTCTTTACTAGATTATAAATGAAGAAAGAAAATAAGGTAAAAAACGAGACTGTTTAAAAATCACAAAAATCTATGGTAAACAAAGAAAAATCTATATAAGAACCCAGTTGTTTTCCAGCTAGGCCGGAAAGAATGAAGATTGTTTCCCCGGAATCTTCAAAATGTCGGAAAATCAATCACTCACGACCTGGCTGGAAACTCGAGAAAGACTTCAAATTGAGCTGTCACGTAAAGCAGCATTAACAACCATTCAAGAAAAGACATGCAGAAGACAAGCTGAAAATGGGCATATTATGTACTTTGCAATATTTTTACTTTATCTACACGTACTATGTACGTATGTAGTGTATAGAAAAGGTATCTATTGTATTGCACCCAAAAATTCGATATAGAGATTTCACCGGGAATACTAGTTTTGAGACCTCCTAAATAAAAAAAAAAATTTTTAGAAAAATGTTCATGTGGGCAGAATAATTAATCAAAAACGAAAAGTCGTTAAATACCCCCTCCCATTCCGAATTACCTTTTACATGGAACATTTTTCGGAAATTTTGATTTTCTCAAAAATGTCTTAACCTATTTTAATCAAAATCGTTAAGATATTTACATGAGAAACAAAATGTATATTTTGAATTTTCTGGGAATAGTCTCTAAAGACTACTTCATTATAGATAAATTTTATATAAATGGCAAACCGTAAGAGATGTACAAAAATTTACTACACAAAAAATGTAGATATCATTAAAATACACAATCTTATATACTTTCTTTGAGTTAACCGCTTTCGAGATATTGGGGTTATTGGTTTCAATTTTAAATTACTTAAACTTTTCTCAAACGGGAAGACATATTTTTTCTCGTTTCTCGTTTCTTTACTCTGGCAAGAATAGAGATTGGAATTTAAATTGTTTCACATAGCGACCGGCTTTTAAAGGACCAGACTATCGCTTTAGTCTTTGTATTTTATTTCCCTTTTACTTACAACTTAAACATGAGGAGAATTAGTCTTATTACTATCTTGATTATAATGAAATAGATTAATCTTTTGAATTAAAGGTTTGTTTGCCGAACATCTAGAGGAAATCATGTGAAAGGAACATTTAGCTTTCTACCATTGTACTTACAAGGAACAAAATAATGACAATTTCTGCTAATGTTTATCTCGATTAGCATGAAGTGGATAAAAGAGTAAGCGTTTAAACAATAATTTGTTACAGAGATGTTTAGAAAGTCATGTGAATGGAACAAATCTGATTTTTTTTATTGTATTTTGCGGTGTTAAGATCGATTATGATTGCGGTGTTAGCGTTGGGTGCTATATACTGTGTTATCTTTTGCATCACATTTGAGACGCCTTATGCGGTGAGCGCAGATTGAAGGCGTGGGCGAGACTCACTCCACTACCTATGAGTAGACCCACTTACCTGGTGAAGTGAATCTACTACCGTTGAATTCGCCTCGTAGTTGCTCAGCCTGCACGATGATTGACTCACTCGGGGTGGGCAGCTAATGGGGGTAGTTCAGGGAGTGATCTTATATTGATTAAAACTTATATACTTTCCTGGAGTTTATTCCATACTGGGAGAAGCGAGATAAGCACTTTTGCTTTACAATAATGCTAACTTGTACACCTGTTACGAATTCTAAAACTTGGCTGATCACACGTAATTACAGTCCCCTCTTCTTCCTTAATTCTGCGTTATACTATATACATTAGTACGCGTCACTGTCTTTAAATTCGTTACACGTTACAGTGTCTAACTCAGTGTGAAGAAGTTAGGTTCAGCCCAACGACCGACAGCATAACAGCGACAGATAGATGAACTAGTAACAGACAGCTCGCAACAGATCACGATGTGCCTTCTTGGGCTCTTTATATACAAAAAATACCGTCATGGCGGCCTCTTTCTTATTGGACAGAAAGGCCGCGCGATTGACGTAAATATTTCCCAAGAGTCAATTTCCTTATCCCAGAATGCACTGCAAACCTCACGCAACATGTCTTGTACAATGAAGAATTACCGTCTTCCGAATTTTACGGTTCACCCCCGTTGTAACTTGATGGTACGTGATTGTGCAAAACAGACCTTTCTAACAAAAGCGTTTCTCATCCCCTTTGACTCTTGGCGTCAGCTTTCTTCTCCAGCTGAATTTTCTCAGTTATATACATACATTTATACTCTTTTAGCTTTACATTGATAAATAATTAATAACTAGTAATAATTTTGATAGGGAAGCTAATTAACGGTCTCAGTTTAAGAAGGTAATAATCGAAGGGATTCCAGTAGGATACATTAGGAGAAATATCCTAATACCTCACCTACTATAGGGAGTTCAAGAAAGCGTTAAATGTTTACACCAAGTATTATTTACATAATCTGCATAGAATGAACGCTTAATGTTTGACATTGTACTATTAATATTTTCTGGTTGCACAAGATCGCTAAACGCCCATCATTATTTGTTAGAGACGATAAGGATCCCGCTCACATTTCTGGATCCTAAGGATTGGCAACTTTCACCTTTCAGTTGAATGAACATTTAAAACATTCTGATGTGTTCCATTCATACGACTTTTTATTTTCTCTAGCCCCATATGTACAATGTACATAAGGATCGAGAAATATTGTATTCCACCCAAAAATTCAATGTCAAGATTTCACCGGAAATACATGTTTTAAATCCCCCTGAACCAAAAAAAAAAAAAAAAAAAAAAGCATTTTCAGAAACAGGTCCGTGTGTGCGTGTGTGTCTGTGGACAGCAAAGCTCAAAAACGAAAAGACTGTTAAATACCAAACTTGGTATTTAAGTTCGGTATCTTCCAAGGATGCGACACGAAGATTTTCAAGAAACTCCCTCCACCCCTAACTACCCTTTACGTGGAAAAGTTTTCGAAAATGTCTCTTAAAAATGGCTAACGATTTTGATTAAAATACCACATTAAAGATATTTCTATCACACATAAAATGTATATCTTGAATTTTCTGAGAATATCTTCTAAAGACCTGTATTCTGGATGAATTTTGGTTAATTTGGAATAACTAGTAAACCGTAAGAGATAGACAAAAATTACTATACAAAAAATGTAGATCTTGTTGAAATACACAAGTTATGTCATATACATTTTTTTCATGGAGCTTATAGTTTTCGAGGTATTCTTTGTTATTAGTTTCAATTGTGAAGTATTTATTCTGTTCTCAGACGGAAGTGTCCGTTTTTGTTTTGTTCTACTCCTGGCCAAGCAAAGAAGCGATTTGCAATGGCAAATAATCACTTTTGACTATCATTTTAGCCTAGTGCATTCCCTTAGTTCCATTCTACTTATAAGGAACTAAGTAATAAAATTCTGCTGATGTCTATCTCGATTAGAGTGGTGTTGAAAGGATTATCTTTCGTAAGAAGTGTGTTTGTAGAGTAGCTAGAGAAAGTCATGCGAGTGTAACACTTCAGATTTTTCTATCTGACCTGTAAAAAGTCGTCTTCCGTAGTCTGGGAGTAACATCTTGGCCTCTGCTTCCCAGGTTCGAGGGCTTTAAAATCCTTAGCATGGCTTCCTTAGGAAAAAAAGTAAATCCGTTGCTCCCGTATCGTAGATTTAAGGCACGTAAAAGAACCTCAAGCCTGATTAAGAGGCCTCCGAGCAAAATTATACGGTCTTTCGCGCCCAATCATCGAAAAAGGTTGCAGCAATTTTAAAAAATTATAGCTCCAGAACTCTTTGATACAACAAAACGAGTATTTCTTTTGTTCAGTTCACCAACTCCAAAAGTTGTTTTTTTTCTTACCTTACAATGTTTATGTGCGTTCTGTTGATTGCTCTGCAAACATCCAGCCGATAGTCGGTATCGACCAAACTGCGCTGGACCATCGGAGGTGATTGTTACAACTGCAGCGGTGATCCTTTGCCTCAAATGTTGCACATCTCTGATCGGTTCACTCTACGCAATGGTTTTTACGTATCCCCATAAAAAATGTCTAGGGGTGTCAAGTGTGGGCCTCTAGGAGGCCATTGAATAGGACCGGACCTACCATTCCACCGATCATGAACGTTTTCATGCAGAGAGTCTCGTACTTGTAGGGAAAAGTGTGGGGGCGCGCCATCTTGTTGAAATAATAACGTTACGTTAATTTCTTCTTCGATTTGGTCTACTTGCTGGACCTGATGCACACTCAGGTCATTGGCCATTTGCTTCTTATTGAGCAAACTGCACCACACGTTTACTTTTGGAGAACCTCTGTCATACTCAAAAATGTCATTGGGTTGTTAAGATCCCTGAACTCTACAATGATGCCGGTTGACAACCATTGGCATGGAATGTAGCTTCATCTGTGAAGATTACACGTTTTAAAAAACTTTCATCATAGTCAATTTTGTTAATCATGTCATTTGCGAACTGAACGCGCTTTGGTTGATCCGTAGGTTTAACGTGATGTCCGAGCTAACTTCGCAATTGACATTTTTGAACTTCGAAAACAACTCTGCCGTTTACGCTCCACTGTTTCTTCAGTCGTTCTAGGGATTCCGGTGAACTTCACGTCAACGCTGTCAATTTCCTGAAACTGTTTATACCACCGTCCAAGGCTACACATTTAAAAACCTCGACGAGTTCCCGCTTAGTTTGCAAGTCAAATTATTCATTTATCACAATTACAACGGCACATATGATTTTTACTTTCTCTACGCGTACTATGTACATAGTGTATAGAGAAGGTATTGCACTCCACCAAAAAATTCGATACTGAAATTCCACCGGAATTTTCTGGGAATAGCCTCTGAAGACTACTTTATTCTGGATGAATTTTACGGAATTTTGCATTAACTGCTAAACTGTAATAGATGGAAAAAAGCTAGATACACAAAAAATGTAGAGCACATTAAAACACACAATTTATGTTATTTACATTTTTTCGTGGAGTTGATAGTTTTTTTTAGTTATTCCTTGTTTTTGATTTCAGCTTTAAAAATCTTGACAAACTCCTGTCCTTACAAACAAAGGAACATCAGTCACACAGCAACCAGCTTTTGACTATCACTTTAACCTATGGTACTCCCTTATTTCGCTTCTACTTACAAGGGAGCAAGTAATAGGACTAGTTCTAATTTTTTCTCGATTAGCATGAAGTAAATAGAAGCCTAAGCATTTTAACAATAATCATATCAGATTTTTGGAAGTTGATGAAGCCCTTTTCGATGACCCTGTATAGAAATGGACGCTAAGAACCGCAGCAGTTAAAGAGCGTCCATAAATAAAACAAATTATTCTTTCAAAAGTTTACTCTTTAATCTACATTAAACTAATCAAGATAAACATTACCAGAAATGTTCTTATTACTTAGTTCTTAAAAGGAGAAGGGAATACGCTAGTCTAAAGCGATAGTTAAACCTTTTAGAAGCTGTGCAACAGAGAAAGAGAAAGAGAAAGAGAAAGAGAGAGAGAGAGAGAGAGAGAGAGAGAGAGAGAGAGAGAGAAGGTGTGCGTGTGCTCATGCGAACAGCATAACTTAAAAACGAAAAAATCCATTAAACACCAAACTTGGTATTTAAGTTAAACATTTTTCATAGATTGGAAACGAAGATTTTCAAGAAAATCCTGATCTCTTTACACGGACTATTTAAAAAAAAAAAAAAAAAGATTATTTTCTCAAAAATGGCTCTAACAATTTTGATTAAAATATCTTATGTTTGAGATATTTTCCGCACAGATAAAAAATGTATATATTGAATGTTCTAGTAATACTCTATTTATTCTGGATGACCTATATGCATACTGGTAAACTTTAAGAGATAGACAAAACCTTTGTGCATAAGAATGTACATCATCTTAAAACACACAATGTATGTCAGTCGCCCTCCGTGGTGTAATGGTTATCATGCTAACTTCATATACGCGGGTTCAAACCCGGCGGAGGACGATGGATTTCTTTCGGGCGTAAAAATCATTAGTGGCTTTCTTCGGAAGGGAAGTAAAGCCTCAAGCCTGATAGAGAGGCCTCTGAGCAAAATTAAGTGGTCTTTCAGGCCCAATTTAGAACGGGACGCTGAGAACCGCAGCAGTTAAAGAGCGTCCATAAATAACACATTTTTTTTTTTTTTTTACAAGGTATGTCAATGCAAGTTTTTTGTATAGTTAACCGCTCCCGAAATAATCCTTGATATTGGTTTTAATTGTGTCCACACTTAGACCTTTCTCAATTGGGAAGGGTTTTCACTTGCATCTTGGCCATGCAAAGAGAAAGGAATTTCCACTGCATTACATAGCAACCAAATTTTAAAAGCTTTGACTATCGGTTTAGCCTGACGTATTAACTTATATGCCTCCTATTCGGAAGGAATTAATGTTTCTTTTGATTATCATGGAGCAGACTTTAGTAAGAAATGTTTATTGCAATATGTCGAGAAAGTAATGGGAATGGAATACATCTTTAGCCCCGCAGGTACAATATACAGAGTGGATAGAGATGGTATTGTATTCCACCCAAAAATTCGATAGCAAGATTTCATCGGAAATACATGTTTTAGGACCCCATAAATAAAAAAAAATCACAAAAAGTCTGTGTGTGAGTGTGTGTGTGTGTGTGTGTGTGTGTGTACAAGAAAACTCAAAAAACCAAACTTGGTACTTACGTTTGGTATCTTCCAGGGATGCGACACGAAGATTTTGAGAAAAATTCCCCCAACCCAAACTACCCTTTACACAGAACTTTTTTCGAAATTTTTTATTTTCTTAAAAATGGCTCTAACGACTTTTATTAAAATGTCGTATATTAAAGATATTTACCTGACAAAATGTATATTTTGAATTTTCTGGGAATAGCCTCTGAAGACTACGTTATTCTGGATCAATTTTACGGAATTTTGCACAACTGCTAAACCGTAAGAGATGGGCAAAGACTTACCACACAAAAAATGTAGAGCACGTTAAAACACACAATTTATGTATACATTTTTTTCTTGGAGTTGGCCGTTTTCGAGATATTCCTTGTTGTTAGTTTCAGCTTAAAAGTACTTGTATTTTTCTCATGCTGCATTTGTCGATTCCTGTCCATACAAACAAAGGTACTTCAGTCACATAGCAACCACTTTTGACTATCACTTTAACCTATGGTTATCCCTTATTTCGCGTCTACTTGCATGGAAGTAAGTAATATGACTATTTCTGCTAATTTGTTCTGGATTAGCATGAAGTAAATAGAAGCATAAGCTTTTTAACAATTTCTTGCAGAAATGTAAAGAAAGTCATGTGAATTGATCGCATCATAATTTTTTGTGTGTGTTATTTCTCAAAAGATAGTCTAGTAGTTAACAATAGGAGAGTTGCATGTCGTATCCCGAGGGCTCGATGGCTGTCGGAATTTCTTTGGGGCCAACCACTCCTACATTCTCTCTCTCTCTGGGTGTTGTACCCGGTGCCCTGAAGGGACGTGTGGGCCGTCGCGATCTGGCACACGTGCACATGGTCCATAATGCCGCCTCACTGCTCGCCTCGCTGTATCTTATGGACAAGGCAGATAAGGATCGTTTCACTGGCTGACAAACGCAGCATATTTAGGTCGGTTTGTCGGCTTATGCAGCAACCGTCCCGGAGCGGTATTTCCCAAGCCCGGAGCCCTAGGGCGTCCTTTGCCAACCCGCCAATCATCTTCATAAATATTGAACTTGCTGACTGCTGGAGTATATTATCTTCTGAAGACCTTGTGGCCAGATTCTCTGTCAAACCCTCGTCACTGAGAAAGCTTCTGGACATTATCTCAAACGAGACCAAAGTTTTGCAGCTACCACACATTGCCTGGCATCAAGGTAGCCAACTTGACGGATTTTCCATCCACATTTTAAAGTTGTAAGATGGGCAAATTTTAGTTTTGACTGATGTCTGATTTTTTTCCCCTTGCTTTCGCTAAACGTACTATGTACATAGTGTATAGAGAAGGTATTGCACTCCACAAATATTCGATACCGAGATTTTAATGGAAATGTAAGTTTTAGGGTCCCCAGTATAAAAAAAAACATTTTCAGAAAGAGGCCCGTCTTTTTGTGTGTCCGTGAACACGATAACTCAAAAACGAAAAGTCGGTAAAATACCAAACTAGGAATGCGACTCGAAGATTGAGAAAAATTCCCCCACCCCATCTACCCTTTACACGGAGCTTTTTTCGGAAATTTTGATTTTCTCAAAAATGGCTCAAACGTTTTGATTAAAATATCGTATATTAAAGATATTTACCCGGCAAATAAAATGTATATCTTGAATTTTCTGGTAATAGCCTCTGAAGACTACTTTATTCTTGATGAATTTTACGGAATTTTGCATAATTGCTAAACCGTAAGTGATGCACAAAAACTTACCACACAAAAAATGCAGAGTACGTTAAAACACACAATTTATGTTATATACATTTGTTTCGTGGAGTTGATGGTTTTTTTTTTTTTTTTTTTTTTTTTTTAGATATTCCTTGTTTTTGGTTTCAGCTTTAAAAAACTTACCCTTTTCTCATACAGGAATTTGTCAGCTCGTGTCCATACAAACAAAGGAGCTTCAGTCACATAGCAACCAGCTTTCGACTATCAATTTAACCTATGGTATTTCCCTTCTACTTACAAGAAAGGTAAGTAATTAAGATAATTTCTGCTAACTTTTTTCTTGATGAGCATGAAGTAAATAGAAACATAAGCTTTTTAGCAATAATTTGTTGCAGAGATGTAGAGAAAGTTATATGAATAGAACACAGCAGATTTTTTATGCATATTATTAGAAACTATTAACTAATGTTATATTCTTTAGGAAAACTGTCACGGAGGTATACATCAACGATTTCAGGGTAAAAGATAATACGTCATTTCCATCCATTTTACAGGAGAGCCAAACAATTGAACTGAATATCCCAAAATAATCCTTTATTTTCCTACTACTTTCGGTTAATAAGACCACTTATGCTAATGTTTATATGGCTTAGCATGGCGTAGATTAAAGAATAATCTTTTGTAAAACAGCTAGAGAAAATTATGTGGTTACGATATTTACCTATATGCCTCTTGTGAACAGTAATAAAAAAAAAAGTTGCTGGTGCAAAACTGCTGTTTTTTTTTTTTTTATCTAATGCCATATGTTTTGTTGTGTATTTTATAAACCATACAATATATTATAAAGCCAATACTTTGTTTTATTATTCGTGGTTTGTTGAACATCCATGCAATTTTAAACCTCCTTCACTTTTTCTATTCCACCCAGAAATTCGGAGTCGAGATTTCATCGGAAATATGTTTTGAGGTGCCTTGAGTCCGAAAAAAGCATTTTCTGAAAAATGTCCGTGTGTGTGCGTGTGTGTGTGTGTGTGTGTGTGTGTGTGTGCGCGCGCGCGTACAGCATAGCTCAAAAACGAAAAGACCGCTAAATACCAAATTTGGGATTTTGAAAATGTTGATTTTCTCAAAAATGGCTGTTAAGGATTTTGATGAAAATACCTTACTTATATTTAAGATATTTTTCTGACAAACGAAATGTATATCCTAAGCTATCTGGGTATAATCTCTGAAGACCTCTTCATTCTGGGCGACTTTGATATAACCGTAAGAGATTGCAACAGTATATTAGTACGCTTTATATTGTATTAGTTTAATTAATAATTTACACAGGTTTAATATAAGAAATATATCTGCTTCAGTAGCCAAGACTAAGCAGATAGCAGAACACAAAACCTTAGGGTGAGAAGTTGCCATTGTATACGCCAAGGTTACCTCCCTTGTTAATATTGCAACATAAACAAGCAAAGTTTTAGCGCATTAGAGCCATAAATAACAGGAAGTTTTATATAGAAAGGTTTCTTCCCTAAAAGTTAGCAGCTCGGGACTTTTCTATTATAAAGAACGGTCACGCGAGTTTAATACAAACAACTTCCAAAATGAATCACGTGACACGTTATTTTCGCGCTTCTTTTCAACCAATCAGAGATGAGCTTTAAGATTGGATATTTTAGGTATATAAGCGATGCGCAGACAAGAAGAGACTTGTTACTCTAGTTACGACTTTTTATGCTGTACGCGGTACGCGCTGTAGGCTGTACGTTGTATGGCCGTGGATGCGGCAGTGGTAGTGTTCGAGTATGTGATGATATTGCAATTATCGCACGAGTTGATATGCTTCGTAATAGGGAAGTACGCATGAGCGTGGAGAACGAGAACTTAATAACTAGTGCTATTTTCTTCTGCTTACTAACATATATTTCTACGTCTTCAAGAACTATTATGTCGGGAGTCGCTCGTAGGATTACTGCCTCAACAAGTAACCAAGGTGAATAAAATGTCGCAATACTGAAGAATCTTAAAGTGAAGTACTTCTGATTGCAAGTCCACCCAGTGACACAACCCCGTCATTCTTTCTCACCTTAGCAAGAGTCAAACTTGTGTTCTACATGGATGAGCATAGCCGGCGCATCATAGAACTTGAAAGAGGTATGTACACGCTCGTTTAGAAAGTATTTCACTGGCGCTAATTCAGACCGACTTCAAGGTAGACGTAAGAGACAGCGACAAGATACACGAAAATTTGCTACACAATTTTTGTTATCTATTTATTTTTTGCCCCGAGTTAACCGTTTTTGAGATATAACGTATTATTGGTTTCAATTTTAAGCCACTTAAAACTTTCTCAAACGGCAAAACATTCTTTCTTCTTTGGGAAGCAGAGATGGAATTTGAATTGTTTCACATAGCGACCGGCTTTTAAAGGACGTGACTATCGCACTAATCTTGTGAATTCTTATTTCCCTTCCACTTACAAGAAAGAGCAAGTAACAAGACTAATTCTGCTAATGTTTATCTTGATTAGCGTGACGTGCATAAAAGATTAACCTTTTGAATAACAGGTTTGTTAGCAGAAGAGTTAGAGAAAGTCATATGAATGGAACACACGAGAATTCTTCATACAAATTGTAAATGGCGATCATGTGGAGGACATTTAAAAGGTGCAGCATACTTTTCAATTTTGCAAACATCGTAGAACCACGAACTTTCATAAACACGTAAAACAAGATTGACAAGACCTGATTTTGCAAAAAAAGAACTAAGTTTTTACCGAAAATGACAAATTAACACCCATTTGAAGCACGCCTATCGTAAATTGCCATTAGGCCGCAGGCGGTAATGCGAATTAACTCTTTGCAAACAGGACACGTGTTTGTTAATTGGCACAATACACTACATATTAAATGAAATTGCTCTATTTGAGTCCCAGTATTCTGTTCACGTAAGATTCACATGTTTATGCAGAACCTGCGAATGCCGCAAGAAGATTATCTCAGGACAGCTTTCTTGATATTCAAGTTCCAGGTCGAACTACGATTCGTAGATAATTCACCTAATTTCATTAATTTCTCTACACGTAATATGCACATAGTGAACAGAGAAGGTATTGCACTCCACCCAAAAAGTCGATGCCAAGATTTCACCGAATATATAGGTTTTAGGGTCCCCTGTATTAAAATACGTATTTTCAGAAAAAGGTCCGTGTGTCTATGAACATAACTCAATAACGAAAAGTCGGTAAAATACCAAACTTGGTATTTAAGTTAAGTATCTTCCAGGGATGAGACACGAAGATTTTGAGAAAATTCCCCCCAGCCCAAACTACCCTTTACATGGAAAAAATTTCGAAAATTTTGATTTTCTCAAAAATGGCTCTAAGGATTTTGATTAATATCGCTTGTATTTAACATGATTAATAAAATGTAGTAGTCTTCAGAGGCTATTCCCAGAAAATTCAAGATATACATTTTATTTGTCAGGTAAATATCTTTAATATACGATATTTTAATCCATATCGTTAGTCATTTTTGAGAAAATCAAAATTTTCGAAAAAAATTCCATGTAAAGCGTAGTTTGAGGTGGGGGGATTTTTCTCAAAATCTTCGTGTCGCATCCCTGGAAGATACTAAACTTAAATACCAACTTTGGTATTTTACCAACTTTTCGTTTTTGAATTATGTTCACGGACACACACACACTGACCTTTTTCTGAAAATTCCTTTTTTTTTTTTTTTTTTTTGATACAGGGGACCCTAAAACATATATTTCTGGTAAAATCGCGGTATTGAATTTTTTGGTGGAGTGCAATACTTTCTCTATACACTATGTACATAGTTCATGTAGAGAAAGTAAAAATTAGAGGTGAAAACAGGAGCCGAACAAAGCCCGAGCTTAACATTGTTGAAGTACAGTTCCAATGTAAGACTAGAGCTTCTTTTACTCGAAAATGATATATTTCGTTGTAAGAGAAAGTTTCCTGCCCGTGAAGAAAAAATCGCGAGCCAGCCTGGGTAGCGTGGTGGTAGCGTGTCTGCCTCATATTCAAAAGGTCGTGAGACGCGTCTCATGATTTTTTAAGTCGTCTCCGTAGGTGTCTCAACACTTGAGACGCAGCTTCTTATAACAAATTATGTGCAGATTTGGTACCACTTTTGGTGTTTTTTTGAGCGCAGAGCGAAGCTTTATTAAATCAGGGGCGATTCTGAAGAACTAAATTATAACGAACTTCAAGATTAAAGCAAAATGTGCAGTGGCTTGTACAACATTTTCTTCCCGAAGCAACAGGTGATTTTTAGCTGAACTATAAGGTTCTTAACGGCGTTTTTTTTTTTTTGTTGTACACACACATTATACACACATACACACGCGCGCGCATACTTAGAGAATCTATAAGTATAGAAGAGGTTCTAGTTAAAAGAGAATTCCCTGCCACAGCCAAAAATCGAATCCGGGACCTTTGGGTAAAAGACTAGAATGCTGACCATTCGACCGCAGATAGTACATCCTGAAGATACAGAGGCCTCTCTGCATTCAGTATCCATAACCTTTTGGAAAGTTTGCTGCAACTTCGCACATTCTGTGATGCAATTATTGGAGCTTTAGATTACACCCTATCATAATAACGAAAAACAGAAATTTCATGTAGACGAAATCATTACCAAAAAAGGTGTTGTTTACAAGTGGCATGGTTCCATTCAGGAGCAAAATTCCGATGTCTGCAGAAATATCCGTAATAATAATAATAATAATAATAATAATAATAATAATAATAATATGTATGCGCTTTTCTTAAAGATGGGGGTTACGGACATAAACGCCCTATGTAGATATCTCGCCAAGGAACGTGTTATAATACATAGATATTTTGGCCAGGAAAAGAGCTTTAAAATAATTTAATAACCAGTAACGCTATTTACAGAGCACCTTCGTTTATGTACATTTTATGGTTCTCCATAATAAACATTTGCAGGAACGTGATTACGAGATTCTTGGTAAAAGACTGTGGAGAGGAGTAACAGCAGGAAGATCAGCTTATAATGTTGATCATGAACACGAGCTTGATTATGGTTATGATGGAGAGGAAACAGGTATATTAGGACCCAAATAGCTGGAAGAAAAAAGTGCTCACACGAGTAGGTTTTTATAATAATAAATAATAGATATGTAAAACAATACTCTTAACTTTCATTGTTTTCAGAGGATTTGTTTCTCCTATCAAGTTCAAGGACCTTTTTACTTTCTCTATAGGCACTATGTACATAGTGTATAGAGAATGTATTGCACTCCACCAAAAAATTCGATACGGAGATTTCACCGGAAATATATGTTTTAGGGTCCCCTATATCTAAAAAAGGCATTTTCGGAAAAAGGTCCGTGTGTGTGTGTGTGTGTGTGTGTGTGTGAACACGATAACTCAAAAACGAAAAGTCGGTAAAATACCAAACTTTATCTTTCAGGGATGCGACACGAAGATTTTGAGAAAAATCCCCCCATCCCAACTACCCTTTACATGGAACATTTTTCGAAAATTTTGAGTTTCTCAAAAATGGCTAACGATTTTGGTTAAAATTTCTTATTTTAAAGATATTTACCTGACAAATAAAATGTATATCTTGAATCTTCTGGAAATAGCCTCTGAAGAGTAGTTTATTCTGAATGAATTTTACTAAATTTTGAATAACTGCTAAGCCGTAAGAGATGGACAAAAACTTACTACACAAAAAATGTAGAGCAAGTTAAACCACAATTTATGTTATATACATTTTTTTCGTGGAGTTCGTCGTTTTTGTGACATTCCTTATTTTTGGTTTCTGCTATGAAAAACTTATACATTTCTCATACAGGAATTTGTCAACTGCTGTCCAAACAAACAAAGGAACATCAGTGACATAGCAACCAGCCTTTGATTATCACTTTAACCTATGGTACTCCCTTATTTCACCTCTACTTAGAAGGAAGCAAGTAATATGGCTATTTCTCCTAATGTTTTACTGATTAGCATGAAGTTAATAGAAGTATAAGCTTTTTAAGAATAATTTGTTGCAGGGATATAGAGGAAGTCATGTGAATGGTACACATCAGATTTTTTCTATTCTTTCGTGTGTACAGGCTTGTTCTTTGTAAAGCATTTGCTTTTTACTTTCGCTAGCATGCATGTACATATAAAGTATATAATAAGGTGGAAAAGGTATTATATTCCACCGAAAAATTCGATGTCGAGATTTCACCAGTAATATGTTTTGAGGTACCTTGATTAAAAAAAAATAGAAATATTCGGTGTGTGGGGGGGGGGTAGGCAGAAGAGCGTAAAGGAAATTTTATTTATTGGAATGGATTTCTTCTTTATTAATTATTAAACTAAATAGATTAAAATAATAAGTGCAAATACCAAACTTTGTATTTATTTTTTGTATCCTCCAATGGTGGGAAACGGAGTTTACGAAGAAAATCCCCTCACTCCAAACTACCGTTTACATGGAAGAAGTGTGAAAACCCTGTTTTTCTCAAAAATGGCTAACAATTTTGATTAAAAATACCGTATATTAAAGGTATTTGCATCAGAAATAAAATATATATCTTGTATTTTCTGGGAACAGCCTCCAGAATTATTCTGGATGAATTTTGCATAACTAATACAGAGATAAACAAAAACTTACTACACAAAAATGTAGATCTCGTTAAAATACATGATTTATGTCACAAACGTTTTTCTTTTAAAGTTGGCCATTTTCAGATATTCATTGTTATTGGTTTCAATTTTTAAGTACGTTAACTGTTCTAAAACAGGAAAAAAATTTAAGAAATAGCGCTTACTCACTCACTACTACTGCTGCTGCTGCTGCTGCTGCTGCAGACATCGGAATTTTGCTCCTTTTTTGGTAATGATTTCGTCTACATGAAATTTCTGTTTTTTTGTTATTATGATAGGGTGTAACCTAAAGCTCCAATAATTGCATCACGGAATGTGCGAAGTTGCAGCAAACTTTCCAAAAGGTTATGGATACTGAATGCAGAGAGGCCTCTGTATCTTCAGGATGTCGCACTGAATTACAGGGTTTACTATCTGCGGTCGAATGGTCAGCATTCTAGTCTTTTACCCAAAGGTCCCGGATTCGATTTTCGGCTGTGGCAAGGAATTCTCTTTTAACTAGAACCATCTTCTATACTTATAGAGTCTCTAAGTATGCGCGCGCGTGTGTATGTGTGTATAATGTGTGTGTACAACAAAAAAACGCCGTTAAGAACCTTATAGTTCAGCTTCGGAAAGAAAATGTACAAGCAATGCACATTTTGCTTTAATCTTGAAGTTCGTTATAATTTAGTTCTTCAGAATCGCCCGATTTAATAAAGCTTTCCTTCTGCGCTCAAAAAACACCAAAACTGCTACCAAATGTGCACATAGTTTGTTATAAGAAGCTGCGTCTCAAGTGTTGAGACACCTACGGAGATGACTTAAAAAATCATGAGACGCGACTCATGAAAGTGAGACGTGGCTACTTTTTATTCATTCCAAAACCTGAGACGCGTCTCATTATGTAAGCGCGTGAGACGTTGGTCGCAATCAAGGCCACCTCTATCTTGAGTTGGGTTTTATTCATACGAAAGTGAGACGCGTCTCAAAAATTGCAAATTTTGAGACACGTCTCATCTTTATTCATACCAACCATTATGCTTTTTTGTTAGCCTGTATTAATTGTCGTTTACTGGTTCGGAAACTAAGCTGCTTTGAACACCTAAATTTATCAGGATTATGCATCTTATATTGTGGGTGATGTTTCGAATTCATATTCAGTAATCTCTTTGCTGTTCTTCTTATTCACCGAGTTTCAGGGTTTAACCCCTAACTGCATGGTGTTGCAATATATGCAACAAAGACCATTAATCAAAGCTTTTAGTATTTTAGTATATTTTTATAATTTCATATTATAGTAACTTTCAGCAATAAAATTAGTCTAGTTATAGCTTATTGTAAAAGTATAAATATTTTTTTAAAATAAAACTATAGTGTTTTTTTTAATACAAAAGAGCCCGTCAGCATCCAAGCATCCCACCACACCGATTATTTTACTTGGGCCCTCCCCATCCTTTACCACAGGTACATTTGACTGCAGTCGTTGGGACACGAACTCTTTGAATGGATAGCCAGTCCATTACGTATAGCACTAACGCTCACGGCTATTCAAATCGCTTTAGTCGTGGTACTGGGGAAAGGATATAAATACCGGCTTGCGAATTAAGAGGAAGAACGACATATGTAGCAAAATAAATGTAATTTAGGGTTAACATTTATAAATAGTTTCTTTATCCTGTAATGCGACTTATATGGTTAAAGGACACTTAACTTGCAAAAGAGAAAAGGTGCCGAAACATTATAAATAAATACCGATGTGTGCGACATAAAATAAGGAATAATGTATTAATAAGGACTTTATTAAGTGCCCTCTACAAAAAGCATGCGTTGGTGCTTTTGGTTCCCCAAATGTTTTTTCTCGTGTTTGTTTTCTTTTCTTTTTTTTTTTCAATTTAAAGTTTGCAGAAGCCCTTATCAGTAACGTATTCCACATCTATCCGCCCTCTACGAATGTGGTGGGGAACAAATATTTTACCTCAGTGGCTGGAAGACACCAACTAGATGTGTCCGTTTCCTATTGGTTCATGTCAAAAGTATGGCACTCAAACACTAACCATTGAACAGAGGTCTGTTCTCTAATCAGGAGCGAAGCAAAGAGGGTGATGCACGACAAACATTGTGTGGAGAGTTGCATGAATATTCCCTTGTAAACGTTGCCCACTTTATTATACAATGCGATCTATGTAAATCTGAACCATTTCAATAGGTCATAATTTCTCTCTGAACGCTCGTAGAAATGTGAAATCTGTTTTAATGATCTTAGTGGCTCAGGGAGAATCGACAACAATCATGTGAACAATCTACCAATGCCATCTGTTGACCATATTGATGATTTCGATGGAAATTAGGGGCATTTTCATGGCATTATATGCAATCGCAGCTCTTTGACATGTGCCATATGAATAGCCTGATTCCAGACTCAATCGACGCAACGATTTGTTTGGAGAGTTCACTAGCCTTCTTCAAATATTTCTAACAGTCTCTGTTTTCCACTCTCACTTACGAGTATACCAGTTGTCTCCAGCTTTCTTGCTAGCGATAAAATTATTACCTTTGTCGGAACATCCCGTACCTACATTAAATTCTCTTGTGATCAATTCGCTAATACAATTTAGCTCAAATATTAAAGCACCAAAGCAATGGCTGAGATTAGGCAATTTCAACTAATCGCGGTCATCTGACTGGAGCGATATTGTTGAAACATCTTATCGCAGCTGATGTTCATTTCTTTGAAATCTTGTCGCACCTGACGTTCCTTTGTTGAAACTCCGGTCTTGGTTATTGGTAACAAGGTGACAATTCAGTCAGCCAACCTTCACTTTTAATAAATCCAGTTTCACAATTGTACTTTCAATTCAATCAGTTACAATATTTATTTCAAGTTATATCCATAAATACATTCATAATGTATTTAGTTAAAAAAAAAAAAGTGAAAATCATTATTTGTATTTCTTATGTATGGGATGAGTGCGATAACTTAAAATAAAATAGCGTTTGCTTCCATTTATTAAAAGCTGAAATAAAATAATTGTTCCTTATTTCTATTGTTGCTATCGATATACGTACATTGGGTGTAGACACGGTCGGCCATATCATAATTAAGGAGGCAGCGAAGAAAGAAAAACACATTCGGTAAATAAACACGGTCGAATGCGTCTTCCATTATGTAAGTAACTGATCACTGAACGAGTTGTACCCGGTGTGAAATGTTGGGGTGGTGTACAAGGAAATAATAAAATTAACGACAACTATTTGGCACTAAAGGAATCCAGGATTACTTGCAATTATGACGTTAAGCTGGAAATCCGCTACGCCACTAGGTATGAGAGCTGTCATTAGAACTTGTACACAAAGATTAAAATTATTGCCCTTATGCAATAGAATAACCTAACCAATATTAAGAAGAACTGCAGTGTGGCGTGAAAACTCAAGGTTAAAGTTGTAATGTTACCCTTCAGGAGTTGGGAGGTAAAGTATCCTGATAGTCCATTGGCATAAAATGAATTACCCTCGAGAAAAAGAGATGTCGCTTTTATAGAGAGCAGAACGATACTAGGGGTTCCAGTTCATTATGGACCACATTTTATGCACATTAGTAAATACATTTGTGAAGTAAGAACCTAATATAACCTTATACTTGTACGTCTTTTCCAGGGTCTAAGTTGGTAGACCTTTGGTTGATAGCGCTGGGGTGGTAGGTATTTAGTGTATTTGTTCACTAATGAACAACTGGCAAAGCTAACAATAAAAATGATAAAATAAATAACGATAAATATAATAATAAATATAATGATAAATATAATGATAAATAATTATTTTGGTAATGTTTAACGTCCGCTTTAACTACTTATGACACTACAGGCGGTGACACTGATGATACATGAATGATTATGGAGCACCGGTGGAATGCGATGGCGGGGAAACCGGAGAACCCGGAGAAAGCCCTCCCCAGCGCCGCTTTGTGCACTACAAATCTCACATGCGGTCGTTTGGGATCGAACCCCGGCCGCCTAGGTGAGAGGCAAGTGCTCTAACCACTCGGCCACGGCGCGGCCAAATAATAATAATAATAATCATAATAATAATAATAATAAGATAAAACTATGTCAGTTGTGAAGTATAATTGGAAAGAAAGCTTCAAGTCTGGTGTAAGACACACACGCCCAGGTAAAGGAGCGGTCTTGCCCATGTTATGAATGGGAAGTAACGACCTTTCTCTATGCAACTTACATAAAACCTGCCCACACGTATTGCCTTCATTGTGATTTGGCAACTGTTAGTGCGCCAAAGAAAACATCTCTCACCCAAGAGTTTAATTGCTCGTTCACAACGCTAACCTGTTCCTTTGTAACTAAACTGATATCGTGACATGCTGCTGTAACTTACAAGTTTTAAAAAAAAGTAAAACAACTAAAAATATTTTAATATATATATATATATTATTCGTTATTGTCACGACAAAGTTTGTGGAAATGAAAATGTTTAAAAATAATACGGGAAAGTATTTAAAAATCTCATAATATTAATAAAAACCATGCTAAGTGAACGCATTTCAGTTAATGGCCGCCAGATGGTAGTGGTACAAATTATTTGCTGCTAAATGGTCATAGTAGTGCTATATATTTCCCTTCTCATTCAATGTTAAGGTATCGCACCAGCTTATTGACACAATGACGCAATGCAGCAGTGAAATTCAAATACATTTTTATATATATTAACTGTCCTTTCCTTACTCCTATCGTTTAAAATAAAGAATCAAAGAAACGATGACCACTTAGAGTAAGTAGTTATTTATTTTCCGACAGTTGGCTATAGTAATATTTTTCCTCCCTATCCAATGTTAAAGTAACGCAACAGTTTATCGAGATGAGATAATGCAGAAGTTAAAATCAAATATATTTTTATTTATTAACTGTCCTTTCCTTACTCCTATCGTTTAAAATAAAGAAGCTTTCCTAGCGACGAATACCTAAAATATGTACTTATTATTTGCCACCAGATGGCCGTAGTTCCTACTGCTCTATTTTTAGTCTTCAATGCTAAGGGAATGCACCCGGTTATGGATCAATGACGCAAGATAACTGTAAATCAAATATATATATATATATATATATATATATATATATATATATATATATAAATGAATCACAATTCCTCCAATGATGGAAACATGGAGATTCCACCGAATACAGGTGAACTTTGACCTTACAAACAAAACGCCCAAAACAGATGTATGCGATAGAGTTTACCAACAAATGCTCCAGGAAGTGTTGGAAAAATATCCAGATCACCGACAAATATACACTGACGGTTCAAAGACTAATAATGGCTGTGGCTGCGCCGTCATTAATGACCATGAGAACAACATACTCCACAAACTGCTAGAGCTATGTACAATTTTCACATGTGAATTGTTTGCCATCAAGGAAGCTCTATCTTACATTAACGGATTGGATAGCAAAACGCCTTTTCTCGTGCTTAATGACTCCAAAAGTGCACTTTTAGCCATTCAAGATATTTCAACAGCGCATCCGCTAATTAATGAAATTCATCACCTCCTCAATTGCATCTTCACGAAGAAGAAGACCACCAACATACATGGAAATGATTTAGCCGACAAAGTAGCCAAAGAAGCAATAAATCTTCCAAGTGCAAATCCAAGTGCAAAAATTCCATATCAAGACGTCAATGCTCATTTGAAAAGAACTCTCCGCGATACATGGAAAAGCTCTTGGGTTACCTCTCCCAAAAGTGAACTCCACGACGCAAGAGGTAATTCTACAGCACCTTTTTCAGTCAAATTCCTCAATCGCCGTGACCAGATACTCATAACCAGAATCCGAATTGGACATACAAAACTTACACACTCCTATATCCTCTCTAAAGAAGAGCCACCACAATGCACAACCTGCAATACAAGGAACAGAATCCAGCACATAGTCGAGAACTGCCCGCGCTACCAACTCTACAGGAAAAAACTCAAGATTCCAGACAACCTAAAGCTGTCAATGAAGGATTCGTCCTCATGCCTTAGACTGATAACAGTTTTTTAAATGCACCAAATTGTATGGTAAATTATTGTAAAACTGCTTCACAATGCAATTTCACTGTAAACAATGTATATGCATTTGTTAAATATTTTAGCTTTGGAAATATTGTAAAGTTAATGTACTGTATAATGTTATATGTTTATCCCATGTGTTATAGTTTGAATCATGTTTTTAAAGTCGCTATAAGACCTTGCAGTTAGGCGACTTAAAATAAATGCATTAAAAAAAAATGAATCGCTGAAATGTATGTACGCGTATCACTTCTCAACGACTACATCAAATTTAACAATTCGTTTTTGTTGTGTTCGTTAGTGTCACAAGGTTTGTGGAAATGAAAATGTTTAAAAATAGTACGGGAAAGTATTTAAAATCTCAGAATATGAATAAAAACCGTGCTAAGAAAACTCATTTCAGTTAATGGCCGCCAGATGACAGTGGTACAAGTTATTTGTTGCTAAATGGTCTGGTACTGCTATATATTTCCCTTCCCATTCAATGTTAAGGCAACGCACAGTTTATCAAGCCATTGACGCAACGCAGCAGTGAAATTCAAATACATTTTTATGTATTAACTCTCCTGTCCTGTCCTGTCCTGTCCTTTGCATTCGCAATGACGATAAATCCCAAGATCAATCGTTACAAGTGTGTGTAATATACCTTGAATTGTGTTTTTCGCATGTTGTACGTTGCGTGCTCGAGAGTCGGCAAAGTATCGGCGCTATTTTTTTTTTTCTCTCCGGAAGGAAAATTGTACATTACAAGACATTACAATAAAGTGCTGTCAAATTATTTAATTGTACTTTTTTATTTCATTGCATGGTCGCACTGTAAACGGAAGATATTGTCCTCGTTTTTATTTATTTTATTTATTTTGTTTGTTTGTTTTGTTTTGTTAGGTACACCACCCGTGCGAAGCCGGGGCGGGCAGCTAGTATGCATATAAATATTTACTGTAAAAATAATATAAAATAGGAATTTCTTCTCCACATATAGAAGCAAGATCTGATGTACAACATTTATAAAACTGTTTCTACTTATGTTATAACAAATTATTCTCATAATAGTTATTTATGATATACGCAAGTAGTAAAAATCTGATGTTTTCCATTCACATGACCTTCTCTACATCTCTGCAACAGATTATTAAGAGGCTTATGATTCTATTTACTTCATGCTAATCGAGAAAATAGCAGAAATATTCCTATTACTTGCTTCCTTGTAAGTAGAAGCGAAATAAGGGAGTACCATAGGTTAAAGTAATAGCCAAAAGCTGGTTGCTATGTGACTGAAGTTCCTTTGTATGGACAGGAGTTAACAAATTCCTGTATAAAAAGTATAAGCTTTTTTAAAGCTGAAACTAATAACAAGGAATATCTACAAAATGGAGAAACCCACGAAAAAATGTATATAACATAAATTGTATCTTTTAAGAGTCCTACATGTTTTGAGTGGCAAGTTTTTGTCAATCTCTTACGGTTTACCAGTTATGAAAACTCCAGCAAAATTCATCCAGAATAAAGTCCTCAGAGAGTATACCCAGAAAATTCAAGATATAGGTATATTTTAATTTTGTCGTGTGAATATATTTAATATACGGTATTTTAAACAAAATCGTTAGAGCAATTTTTTAGAAAATAAAAAATTTTGAAATTTTTTCCATGTAAGGGTAGTTTGGGGTGGGGGTATTTTCTTCAAAATCTTCGTGTCGCATCCTTGGAAGATACTAAACTTATATACCAAGTTCGGAAATTTACCGGCTTTTCGTTTTCGAGACACACGAACATTTTTCGATTTTTTTTTTTTTCAAATTTAGGAGGTCCCAAAACATTCCCGGTGAAATCTCGGTATCGAATTTTTTGATGTAATACAATATCTTCTCTATACAGAGTCCACATGGTTTCAATTTGCAACTGACAACTGACAGATGTTATCGTGGAAGTATATAAAAATGTTCAAGATATATATTTTTATTTGACGTGTAAATATCTTCAATATACGGTATTTTATCCCAAATCGTTAGAGCCATTTTTTATAAAATAAAAAAATTCGCAAATTTTTCCATGTAAGGGTAGTTTGGGGTGGGGGGATTTTCTTAAAATCTTCCGTGTCGCATCCTTGGAAGATGCTAAATTTATATACAAGTTCGGCATTTTACCGGCTTTTCGTTTTCGAGACATATACGAACATTTTTCGATTTTTTTTCCCCAGATTTAGGAGGTCCCAAAACATTTCCGGTGAAATCTCGGTTTCGAATTTTTGGATGTAATACAATCTCTTCTCTATACAGAGTCCATGTGGTTTGAATTTGCAACTGATAACTGAAAGAGGTCATCGTGGAGGTACATAAAAATGTTTGTTTACATCAAGTGTGGTTCTAAGACTCGGTCGACAATAGTATCGAGTACTTGGAAACTGGTAGAGCAGTAGGCTATTGGTGCCGCTGTCAGCAAGGTGTTAGCACACAGCCACTCCCAACAGCGCTTGTAACACGAGAACTAGTGACGGGTTATGCGTTCAAATGGAGTACACACAGTAAATCATGGAGTAATGATAGTATGCAATACAGCATTTGGTCAGTTGGAGGACCTGTTCTCTTTGATCATGCGCGCTCTTGCCGACAACCCTGCCCATTCACACTCACTTTAGAAAACATAACCTATCTCTGAGCTAAGCGTTTTCTTCACCCAGCGTCACTGTGGGTGGATGCTTTCCTTAATCGTGATCATATGGATACACTATTACTCTTGTTAGCAAAACGTTTCTAACCAGTGTTCATTTATGCAGATCTTTGTCTCCGTGAAACGCTCTTAAATCCGATAACCTTAAACTGATGAAATTAACAGCAAACTTGCTTCCATATTGGCTAATCCATTATTGATCAAAGAAGCTGTATTACATTATTTGTGCATTATTATTTTTTTGGAGACAATTATACAAGCTGATTCAAAAATACTTTTACAACGATTCCTAACACTGAAACATGAAAACAGATTGTTTTTCTTAAATACTTGATATGTAAGTTAATCATTCTGAACACACATTAAGTAATGTAAGCTAAATTTACAATTTCATTTATTGCCATACCAACAAGCACTAAGTATTTACGGTAAGAGTTTGAGAAGTCATTAATACTTAGGAAATGACGTAACACTCAAGACATGTGCTACTTCAAGTAAAGAATCTATTGTAAAATTAACAAAAGAGTATATACCCGCCTGGGTAGTATAGATAGTATAGAGGTAGCGTGTCTGCTTCACATTCAAAAGGTCGCGAGTTCGAATCTCGCTTAGGGCGAGTTTTTTTCGGGGGTTTCCCTTATTCTGAGAAGGCGAATGTCGAGCAATTTTAAGCTCTATGGTCCATTTGAGCATCATTTCACCAATGGCATTCATCGTCCGATATGACCAACCAGGTTAAAGGACGTTAAGCCATTAAAAAAAAAAAAAAAAAAAAAAAAAAAAGTGTGCAATAAGACTTTGTCCATATAATTTAGACGTAGCCTTTCATTTGTTCACATCGAGAATTCATTCCCAAGTATTTCAAAATATAGTTGGCTAACCACGAACTGTAAATTACTTATCAGATCTCGAATGCTCGGGAAAACTCGGCCCTGCAGACCTCTTATTCCGAACATGCATTCTGGACCTAATAAGTATAACTTACACTTGTTAGTTATACTATATACAGAATGTTTCAAAAATACGGGGCATAATTTCAGGTATGTATTTCCCACATGTAGACAATCAAATTAGTTCATTATAACATGTGTCCGGAAATGCTGCATTTCCGAGTTATGGCATTCACAACATTGAAATTCACTGGAACGTTTTTCTTTCCGTAGGTTGTTGTCATTACAGAAGATGTTCAAAATGTCCACCTCCTGCTTGAATACAGACCTCACATCGATGTCTCATTGACCTGCGAACACGATCCCAAACTCGTGGAGTATTGCGTATGTCCTCACAACTTGCCACAATTCGATTCCGAAGGGATTCCAAATCCGGCACCGGAGACGAATAAACCAATGATTTTAAATGGCCCCACAAGTAGAAATCGAGAGGGTTCAGATCAGGTGAGCGTGGAGGCCAAGCAATTGGGCCACCTCTACCTATCCATCGATCAGGAAACCTTCGATCCAAGTACCGGCGAGCTGTAAGACTGAAGTGTGCAGGAGCGCCATCATGCAAGAAGTGAATGTGTTTATGATTGATCAGTGGAGTGTCTTAGAAAACGTCAGGTATGGTGTTTTCCACGAAGTTTGTGTATGCCTGCCCCGTCTGTTTACAAGTACATGGGGTCCAACTAATCGATCACCAATGATACCGGCCCACATGTTGAGGGAGAACCGCACCTGGTGATGAGATACAACAGTTGCACGTGGGTTTTCATGCGACCATACATGCTGATTGTGGAAATTTGTTATGCCATCTCTTGTGAACTGTGCTTCATCTGCAAATAATACGACGGCAGAAAAGTTCGGATTTACAACACACTGCTGCAAGAACCACTGACAGAACCTAACTCGTGCAGGGTAATCTGCTGGTGACAGGGCCTGTACACGTTGCAAATGATAAGGATACAATTGATACTCGTTCAACAGTCTCCAGACAGTCGTATGAGGAACATTGACTTGCAACGCTAACCGTCGTGTGCTGATAGAAGGAGTCCTGTCCACAGCCTCCAGAATCTCCTCCTGCACTTCTGGAGTTGAAGATCTTGGTCGTCCCCTTCCCAAACCAGGAGAGGTGAATGTTCCATACTCGCACAGACGGGAATGGAGACGTACAAATGTCTTCCGATCTGGACATTGTCGCTGTGGGTACCTCTCCTGGTACAAACGACGAGCCAGCGCAGCATTGCTGTCCGCCTTACCGTACATGAAGTGTATCTCTGCCAGCTCTTGATTTGAATACATGTCGCACAGTCTTAACGCCTAAAGAACACCGAATGTAACCTTCCTCAGAATGAACTATCAGAGTGCCCTCCTAATGTCTCCTTTGACGGCAAAGACCTGCGGAAAGAAAAACGTTCCAGTGAATTCCAATGTTGTGAAGGCCATAACTCGGAAATGAAGTATTTCCGGACATGAACTATTTTGATTGTCTACAGGTGGGAAATACATACCTGGAATTATGCCCCGTATTTTTGAAACACCCAGTATAAACATATTCTCTAAAACTCTTGCTTTTCCAGTTATCAATTTATTAAGGAAAGTCGCCTTCGAAGTCATTTATTTATGCACTCATTCATAGAAGGCTTTGATCGATTTTATACTGCAGAGTTGGCCTTGTGTTGTCATGGCTATTTGTTAACATTTGTCATTTATCAGATATGTAATACATTTCACCCAGCACAGCTTACAAATGCTAATAACATGGACTTCATTCAGAACACTCTCCCACACTTATTAGAAAATGTGCCTGTGTAAATAAGAAGAAACATGCACAGAAAATTTTCCTTTGTTAATAGGACCATTGAAGAATGGAATGAATTGCCTGTAGCAGCCTTTCAGGACTCCCCTCTGACCTTAAAGAAGTTTAGGAATAACTTACACAGAATAAAGGTTAGTTAATTGCAGTAAATATTGTGAAGCAATTAAGGATTTCAAAATCTGTGTGCGTATATTATTATTAATGTATATATTTGTAATGTATTGTTATAATGTTGAGGCTTCATAATAACTGTTTATAAACTAGCTGGTAATAAAAGTATTGCTTCACTTAAGTAGTTAGGCATTAAAAAATAGATTATGTAATAAGTTAATTTAACTTAAGATTATTATTGTAAGTGAATTTTGTACATGCATACATACAGATTACGTGTGCGAACAGGAATCATCCTACTTTTTCAGAAGGTGGGATTATCGATACTCTATGAGAGTAATATTGACACACATTATCAGGACCATGATTAATCAATGTCAAGAATTGATAGTGCGGCAAGTTTGATTGTATAAAACAGGTTTACAGATATCCTGACATTTCACAAGGATTAACCTTCGGACTACCGAGTTCCAACATCAAGTCCCAGAGGCGTCAAATGAGACCCCACCCAATAATGATCTTCGAATGGAACTGAACACAAAATGTAACAAAATACATTAAGTGCATGACAAATATACGTGTTACTTATAAGGTAGTTGACTAACTCTACAATGCTGTGGTTGTGAAAATAAGCTTCAACATAATACCACTTTTCATAGTTTTACTTTCTCTACACGTACTATGTGCATAGTGTATAGAGAAGGTATTTTAATGCACCCAAAATTCGATACCGAGATTTAACCGGAAATGCATATTTTGAGATCCCCAGAATCCAAAAAAGCATTTTTAGAAAAATGTCCGTGTGTCTGTCTCTGGGCAGCATAGCTCAAAAGGGAAACGTCCGTTAAAACCAAACTAGCTATTTAGGTTTATATCTTCCAAGGCTGCGACGAAGATTTTCAAGAAAATCCTCCCACTCCAAACTATCCTTTACATGAAACGTTTTTCGAAAATGTTGATTTTCTCAAAAATCACTCTAACGATTTTGATTAAAATATCTTATATTAAAGATATACCTGACAAATAAAATGTATATCTTGAATTTTCTGAGAATAGCCTCTGAAGACTACTTTATTCTGGGTGAATTTTACGGAATTTTGCATAACTGCTAAACCGTAAGAGATGGTCAAAAACTTAACACACAAAAATGTAGAGCAAATTAAAATACACAATTTAAGTTATATACATTCTTTTCGTGGAGTTGATCGTTTTTGAGATATTCCTTGCTTTGAAAAACTTATACTTTTCTCATAGAGGAATTTGTCAACTCCTGTCCATACAAACAAAGGAACTTCAGTCACATAGCAACCGGCTTTTGACTATCACTTTAACCTATGGTACTCCCTTATATCTCTCCTACCTGCAAGGAAGCAAGTAATAATTATTTCTGCTAATTTTTTCTCGATTTGCATGAAGTAAATAGAAACATAAGCTTTGTAATAATTTTTGTTGCAGAGATGTAGAGAAAGTCATGTGAATGGAACACATCAGATTTGTCCTTTCTCATACACATACATAGAAATTGAATTACCTCTTTAGAAAATCCTATACTAATTAAGGTTTTCCTAATGAACAACACAAAACGTGAGAAAATGAGAACACAACTGACTAGAAAAATCTGATGTGTTCCACTCCATGACTTTCTCTACATCTCTAACAAATTATTGTTAAAAGGCGCATTCTTCTATCTACTTCATTTTAATCGATATGACTACTAGCCGAAATGGTCCTTAATTGAATCTTTGAAAGTAGAAGGGAAAAACATCTAACGTGCTCAATTCACATGACGCCTCCAGCTGTTCGGCTCATTAATCCTTTTATTCAAAACAATCTGTTACCCACATCATGTATCAAGATAAACATTAGCAGAATTAGTCTTATTACTAGCTTCCTTGTAAGTAGAAGGGAAATAAGAAAATGCACAGGCTAAAGCGATGCCGGTCGCTATGTGAAACAATTCAAATTCCAATCTCTCTACTTGCCATGAATTAAATAAACTTTTCTCAAACGGGAACACACTTTTTTTTTCTGGATTTTAAGTGGCTTAAAATTGAAACCAATAATATCTGGAAAACAGTAAACTGACAAATTGATGACAAGCGAGATCTACATTTTTTGTCGAGTAACTTTTTGTCTATCTCTTATGGTTTATCAGTTATAGAAAAGTCATCCAAAATGAAGAGGTCCTCAGAGGACATTCCCAAAAAATCTGATGTGTACCATTCACATGACTCTCTATATCCCTGCAACAAATTATTCTTAAAAATCTTATACTTCTATTAACTTCATGCTAATCAGTAAAACATTAGCAGAAATAGCCATATTACTTGCTTCCTTGTGAGTAGAGGTGAAATAAGGGAGTACCATAGGTTAAAATGATAATCAAAAGCTGGTTGCTATGTGACTGAAGTTCCTTTGTTTGTATAGACAGCAGTTGACAAATTCCTGTATGAGAAATGTATAAGTTTTTCATAGCAGATACCAAAAATAAGGAATGTCACAAAAACGACGAACTCCACGAAAAAAATGTACATAACATAAATTGTGTGTTTCAACGCGCTCTACATTTTTTGTGTAGTAAGTTTTTGTCCATCTCTTACGGCTTAGCAGTTATTCAAAATTTAGTAAAATTCATCCAGAATAAACTACTCTTCAGAGGCTATTCCCAGAAAATTCAAGATGTACATTTTATTTGCCAGGTAAATATCTTTAATATACGAAATTTTAATCAAAATCGTTAAACCCATTTTTGAGAAAATCAAAATTTTCGAAAAAAGTTCCATGTAAAGGGTAGTTGCGGGTGGGGGGGATTTTTTTCAAACTCTTCGTGTCGCATCCCTGGAAGATACTAAACCTAAATACCAAGTTTGTTATTTTACCTACTTTTCGTTTTTGAGTTATCGTGTTCACAGACACACGGACACACACACGGACCTTTTTCCGAAAATGTTTTTTTAGATAAAAGGCGACCCTAAAACATATATTTCCGGTGAAATCTCGGTATCGAATTTTTGGGTGGAGTGCAATACATTTTCTATACACTATGTACATAGTGCCTATAGAGAAAGTAAAAATTCAAGATATAATTTTATTTGTCATGGAAATATCTTGAATAGAAGAGATTTTAATGCAGGTCGCTAGAGGCATTTTTGAGAAAACCAACATTTTTTATAACTTTTTCGTAAAGGTTATTTGGGGGGGGGCGGGGTTCTTGAAAATCTTCCGTGTCACATCCTCGGAAGAACTGAACTTAAATATCAAATTTGGAATTTAATGGACCTTTCGTTTTTTAGCTATACTGCCCACAAACGCGCACGCATTCGCAGGTATTTTTCTAAAAATTATATTTTTTATTCAGGGGGTTCCAAAACTTGTATTTGCGGTGAAATCTCTTATAAGTTTTGGGTGCAATACAAAACCTTCTCCATACATTATGCATATAGTACGCGTAGAGCAAGTAAAAAAGAAATGGCATTCCATGGCACCTGTCCTATAAGGTGCAAGATTGATTAATAAGAATCTAACAGATCAAACGTCTCAGTTCTAATATTTAGGGTATTTGGTTTCTAATTTATGGACGCTGTGTAACTGCTGTGATTTACAGGGTCCTATTCCATATTGGGCGTTAAATATCGCTAAATTTTGCTCAGAGGCCATTTTATCGGCGACACGGGGACTAACGGTTTTTTCTTCCCTTCCGAAGGCAGCAATATTAGGGATTTTTAGGATCGAAAAAATATAATATGCTGGGCTTGAACCCGCGACCTTGGGCACCAGGGACTAGTGCGTTACTCTTAGACCACGGGTGTGATTTAATATATAGCGAAGATAATGATATGAATACAAAAATAAATGTATGCCAAGCTCATTTCAAATACGAGGGCCGTCCAAAAAGTGACAGCCAATTTGACATAACTAAATAATAACGAAAGTTATCAACCCAAAACTTTATTTGCAAAGTTACAGTACCTTACTATTTTTCTCAACGTAATATCCATTCTGTCAAGACATTGTCACGTGGTACCAGTTTTTCAATGCCGATGTTATACTTTCCTATCGGCAAAGAATTTATTCGTTTTTTTGAATGCACAAAATGTTCGACCAATCGAATTTAATAGGCAAATAGCGCAAGTGTATCAGTGACAACGCAATGAACGAGTCTTCAGTGAGGAAATGGCACATAATTTACGAGCAATCAAGGAAAAAACAGTGTTTACGATACAGACCGGAGTGGAAATTCATCAATTGTTATGGAGAAGTTGAAAGCAAACGTTGATAAAAGAATTCAGAAAAACTTATGTTACACTTTGGACAACATACAAGGTTTTTTGGATGGAAAAGGTTTCCCAACCATGAAGATTTTTTTTTTTTTTTTTTTTTTTTTTAAATGATTTAATGATCGATCAGCGCATGTGCGCTCTACAGATCATTTATTTTAGACATTATTTACATGCATGGTACTGAATAACATTGAAATGAGGTAAGCCCCATTGAGCCCCTCATAAGTAGGTACATTTTTTTGTTTTTATTTTACAGAAAGTCCTGCTGTGAGAGCTGGTCCAGTGGTAGGGGACTCTTGATGCGAGTTGGATAGCTAGATTTTCTGCCAAGAGAATAGTGAATGGCTCCTGAGACGTCTTTTAACTTGCTGTAAATCTGTTCGGCTTGTGAAGAAATTGACAGTTGAATGATGCTGATTCCAGTTTCTCTATGTAGTTGAATATTTCTGACAAAGTGCATTCGTTGAGATTCGCAATATTTTGTTTTGAAATGTCTGGATACGTTTTATTTCAGAAGGACTAGTTCCTCCCTAAACTGGACAAGCGTATAGTAGCAGTGGTCTTAATAGAGTCGTGTAAAGTAATGTGCAGTTTTTTAGTTTGAGTGAAGATCTTTTGTTGAGGAGGGGGGTAGAGTTTTGCCAGTTTTGCTTGGGCTAATTTAAGTTTGTTGCTTATATGTGGTTTCCATGCGAGTCGTCGATCCAGGAGTACACCGAGATATTTCACTGTTTCTGTATTAGTTTTCCAGGGTATCTGTTTCGCTGGGAGCGTTACTGGTGGTGGATAGTTCCGTTTACATAGTTGTAAAGACCATTGTTTCACATATTTGCTGGTTGAGCGAAATATGCCAGTTGTCTAGCCAGGGTATAATTAAATTTAAGGCTTCTTGAAGGTGATTTCTGGCGGTGTGGATATTGCGATGTGTGGAGAAGATTGCAGTATCGTCCGCATACATAGCGATTTGAGCTGTAGGCGTAGTAGGCATATCAGAGGTGTACAGGTTGAACAGAACTGGTCCCAGGATAGATCCTTCAGGAACTCCGGCTGTTATAGGTTTTGTAGAAGAGTGACAACTACCTATGCGGACTGAGAATGTTCGTTGTGACAGAAAGGAGGAAATTATTTTATAGAGGTAGTCTGGAATGCCATTGATGAACAGTTTGTATAGAAGACCTGATGCCAAACCCTGTCGAATGCCTGAGTGAAGTCAAGGAAAGCTGCAGTTGTGTGTTCTTTCTTCTCGAAGCCTTGTGCCTCTTGCTCTGTAATCCGGAGAATTTGATGGGTGGTAGAATGTTTGCGACGAAAACCGAATTGAAAGGGAGGTAATACTGATGCTTCATTGAGAAATTTTGTTAAACGCTTCAGTATAATCTTTTCACACACTTTGGACAGAGTTGGTAGCATACTTATAGGACGATAATTGTTTGGGTCTAAGGAGATTTTCCCAGGCTTATGAATAATAATTATAGCGTGTTTCCAGATTCTGGGGAAGTAGCCCATACGTATCAAACTATTGAAGAGTGAGGCTAGAATAGCAAGTGCTTTGCGAGTCAGATGTTTTAATACAAAATTTGGAATTAGGTCATGGCCAGGCGATTTCCTTGCTGGTAGTTGCTGGATTATGAACAAGATTTCTTTTGGCGAAGTGAAGTCAATGGGGAGTGGAACAGTGGTATAAGAACCAGGAAAACGTTCAATTTCGTGGTTGAATTCTTCGTTAATCACTGGGTTTAGACTGAAGATACATTGTAGAGTATTTGAGAATAGTTCCGACTTCTCAAAGTCGGTTATGTAGTGTTTTCCATCTTGTATTATGGGTGGAATAAGCGTCGGTTCTTTTAGTATTCTTTTGGTTTCTTTCCACAAGGATGAATCTTCTGGTGAAATGCTGGAGAGGTGCCGTTGGTAAGTCGAGTACCGGTACACATCCATTTGTTTTTTTACCTTTCTTGTGAGTTGGTTCAAGCGATGAAGTTGCCAGGTTTCTCTGTGCTTCTGCCAAAGCCGGGAAATTTTGTGTTTTTCCTTCAAGAGAGACCTGATGTTAGAGGGCAAAGTTTCGTGATAGGGTTTTCTTTGTTGCCGAGGTCTAGCTGGAGCTGTGGATTTGACTATGGCTGAAGTTATGACTTTTGTGAACTCAAGAATTGCTGCTTCTGCATCACTGGGACTTTTCAGGTTGCACGCAGGTTTTAGCTCGTTATCAATTACATGTTGGAAGGCTTCCCAGTGTATGAAACCTCTGCTGAGTCTCCTAGTGGACTGTGGACGTAAAATCAGATTGTCGTCAAATGATATCATGACTGGGGAGTGGTCGGAGTCCATTTCAGGTAGAACAACCATGGTGGGAAAGCCTAATACATTTTTGTAAAGTACTATGTCTAGTATGTCAGGTGCTACATTTTGCCTAAAGAAAGTAGGAACAGGTGGGGCTAACATGTTAACTGCATTGCGTTCAGCTGCTGTTAATAGTCGTCTTCCGTTTGGAGTTGTCACACGGCATCCCCATGTTTCATGCTTACTATTTAGATCTCCCACGAGAAGGGTTGGCACTGTGTCAGAGAATATAGTAGTAATATCCTGGTCATTGAGGCAGAGTCCTTGTGGCTTGTATGCTGAAATTATTGTCGTTTTAGTGGAGTTTTGCATGGATATTTGAAATGCGCAAGCTCCGCGACTAGTTAGTTGGGGTAGTAGGACCGAGTAGTGGTGTATTCCCTTTCGAATGAAGATGGCCACTCCACCCGAGGCGACGAGAGTGTTGCGATCGGACCTATACGGTGCATAACCAGGTACTGAAAACTTTTCCTGTGGTGCTAGGCGAGTCTCAGTGACGCAAGCTACTGCGACGTTGTGTCTTGAGATGAATTCCAGAAAGACTTCCCGCTTGGCTTTGATTCCGTTAGCGTTCCAGTTTAGTATAGTTAGTTGAGAGAATGTATATACTTTATTTTTAGTGGCAATTAGCAACCAAACTTGCAAAAAGCTGTAATAAAAAGGATTTGATTTTTGGTAGATATGGTGCTAGAAAATTAATAGCTAGCTGAATAAGGTTTCCAGTATCATCGGAGGAAGGAGACGAAGAATTTTGTGTAAATGCTTGCTGAGTGGAATGTCGGTAACTTTTTATCTTCTGGAGGAACTGAGCGTGGCCACTGAGGAGTTTCAGGAGCAGAACAGGAAGAAGTTGGTGTCAGCTTTGGAAAATTCTCCAGGTTTAGCTTTGGTGGTGTAGGTGTTTTTACGGGTTCGGTTACAGTTGCATTGGATTTATTTTTTAATTCCAAGTAAATACGACAACCTCTAAAATTTGCCGGATGAGCTTCTCCGCAGTTCACGCAGGAGGGCTGAGTATCTTTGTGTTTTGGGCATTCAGAGAAATGATGGTTAGAGGGACACTTTACACGTCGAGGTGCAAGTCGACAGAAGTTTTTAGTATGCCCATAGCGCTGGCATCGTGTGCATTGTGGGATGCTTGTGGGTTTCTTACGGTATTCAACTTTTATTAAAGCATGGTGAATGTGTTTGACTTCAAAGATCTTCTTTCCTTGTTCATTGTTTTCTAATTCAACAGCGCATAGCGGCATAGGTTGACGAGCTTTGTAAAAGAGTCTTGTAACTTTTATCACTGGTAACTTCAGAGTGGTTAATTCTGTGGTTATGTCGTCGTTTGTAAGAGAGTAGGGAACATTTCTCAAGATAACTTCAAGTCTTTTGAAATTTGGGTCACGGAAGGTGTGAAAAGGGAGCTTTGATTCTTCCAGGAATTTTGTAAGGGCTCGGAAGTCATTGACTGAAGTTGTATTTATTTTAAGGACTTTATTTTTCTGTTGTGTTGAGTAGTCATCTTTTACAATAGTACCTATGTCGCGGATAATCTGCTGGTAGTTGTTCACTTCATGGAGAAAAATGGGTGGGATCCTGGTTTTAGAGGCTGTAGTAAAATTTACTTCAGCGACTTTGTCGTTAGCTTCCTCCATTGTTTCCAAAGGGGAAAATTTATTGTGTATGGAGGTTAAGTCCACAATATATTTAGAGTTTACAGCTGAGGCTGAAGTTATATGCTTTTTGTTAGGAGTGAAAAACCCGTCACTTGACATGGAGGCATTACCTTGATTGAGATCTTCAAGCGGGCGTTTATGAACCAACTTGGGTGTTTGCAAGATTGAATGAGATGTAGTAGAAATTTCCACAGGATTAATAGAATGTGAATCTGAGAATCTTTGTTCTTGTTGATTAGATTGCATTGGCAACCAGACAAAAAACAGTCTGCTTTGCAGACAACTGACAATCTGCTTCTTTAGCAAAAGGCAATTCTGAAGAGAGCTAACCAAATGAGATTAAATATATAATAAATAATGCGTTATATACAACGCTTGGAATTCCTAACATTTACACTGCTTGTTAAAGGTTTGGGGAAAACTTCTATAAGCGAAATTACTTACAGGTTTAGCTGGTTGTGAAATATTGCACTTTTTAATAATACAGAAGTATCACTATTCACAGCCATGAAGATCTAAAGTGGCAGTGATATCTTGGCTTATATCTTTAACGGTGGAAGGGTATAACATCTGCACTGAAAAATCCGGTACCACGTGACAATAAATACCTTGATAGCAATGAAAATCTGATGTAATCCATTCACATGACTTTCTCTATATCTCTGCAACACATTTTTGTTAAGAAGTTTATGCTTCTATTTACTTCATGCTAAGTGAGAAAAAATCAGCAGAAATAGCCTTACTACTTGCTTCCCTCTAAGTAGAAGCGAAATAAGCGAGTAACATGGGTTAAAGTGATAGCAAAAGATGGTTGCTATGTGACTGAAGTTCCTTTGTTTGTATGTATGGACAGGAGTTGAAAAATTCCTGTATGAGAAAAGTAAAAGTTTTTTAAGGCTGAAATAAAAAACAAAGAATATCTAAAAAACGATCAACTCGACGAAAAAAATATATAACATAAATTATGTGTTTTAATGTGCTCTACTTTTTTGTGTGTGCTAAGTTTTTGTCTATCCCTTACGGTTTACCAGTTACAAAAAAGTCTGTAAAATTCATCTAGAATAAAGTAGTCTTCAGATGCTATTCCCAGAAAATTCAAGATATACATATTTGTCAAATATATATATTCAATATATGATAGTTAATCAAAATCATTAGAGCCATTTTTTAGAAAATCAAAATTTTCGAAAATTTTTCCATGTGAAGGGTAGTTGGGGGTGGGGGGATTTTCTTTAAAATTTTCGTGTCGCATTCTTGGAAAATACTGATCTTAAATACCAAGTTTGGTATTTAACGGTCTTTTCGTTTTTGAGCTATGCTGCCCACAGACACACACACACACACACACAGACACACACGGTCATTTTTTTGGATTCAGGTGACCTCAAAACATGTATTTCCGGTGAAATCTCGGTATCGAATTTTTTGATACAATGCAATACCGTCTCTATACACTATGTACATGGTACGTATAGAGAAAGTAAAAATAGAGTAAGGCACTGTAACTTTGTTTACAAATTTTGTGTTGCTAGTTTTCCTTGTTGTTTAGTTATGCCAAATTGTCTGTCACTTTCTGGATGACCCTCGTATTTCCATTCCTGTCACTCCGTATGATGGCGAGGCATGGCCAATTAAACAGAAATATAAAAGCAAATCACAGCAATTGAATTCAAATTCTTCTGCTCAGTTAAAGGCTGCGCAAGAGGAAATGAGAGGATGATGTTATTGTACAGTCCATCTTAAATTCTTTACCAAACAGACAGAAATGCCAGAAGAACAAACTTCTAGGCGGGTCTTCCAACCATAAAGCCTGAACGACCAAGGAAACAATGGGAAATGTGAGAACGGAACATGTTCCATCTTACCATGTCTGGAAGAATTTACATTATTATTACCATTACTATTATTACTTTCTCTACACGTACTATATTTAGTGTATAGAGAAGGTATTGCATTCCACAAAAATTTCGATACCCACATTTCATCAGAAATAGACGTTTTAGGGCCACAAGTATAATTTTTTTTTTTTTTTTAATGGTCTGTGTGCGTGTGTCCGTGAATAAGATAACTCAAAAACGAATAGTCGGTACACTACCAAACTCGGCATTTAAATTTAGTATCTTCCAAGGATGCGACACGAAGATTTTGAAGAAATTCCCCCCAGGCCCAACTACCCTATACATGGAAAAAATTTCGAAAATTTTGATTTTCTCAAAAATGACAACGATTTTGATTAAAATCTCCTACATTTAAGATATTTACATGACAAATTTGAATTTTCTGAGAATAACCAATGAAGACGTTTTTATTCTGGATGAATTGTGTATGACTGGTAAACCGTAAGAGAGACAAAAACTTGCTAAACAAAAAATATAGATCTTAAAAACACACAATTTATGGCATATGCGTGTTTTTCATAAAGTTAACCGTTTTCGAGATAGTTCTTGTTATTGCTTCAGTTTAAAAATACTTGAACTTTTCAGACACGGCAATTAGTCAACTCCTGGCAATACAAAGAAACGGATCTCAACTACATGGCAACCAGCTTTTCAAAGATTTGACTATCGTTTTAGCCTAGTTTATTCTAGATTTCCCTTCTATTTACAAGAAAGCAAGTAGTAAAGACCATTTCTGCCAATGTTTATCTCGATTAGCATGATACCGTAATAAATTATCATCATTATTATTATTATATTATTATTATTATTATTATTATTATTACATTATGACTGGCACCTGTAATGTCTAAAATAGTACCATATGTTCTAGTCTGCAATGTTCCAAAGACCACTAATCACTCGATTTGACAATCGGGTGAAGCCTCAGTCATTCCATTAGAAAAACTAATATTGACTTGTCTGCTCTACCTACTCTAAGGCCAATTTACATAACACTGCCAGAGGTAATTGCTGTTGCAATCAGAGAATCATTTACTTACGACAAATGAAAGAGGAGGAACTTCACAGCTGGAGATCATATAGGTGTCAAGATGGCCAATGAAGCAATCAAAGAAAACATTGTTAACAAATGAAGAGGGTTTCCTTTTAAAGTTCGTAGCCTAGCAGTCAATATTCCATCTGTACAGAGCAGCAGTAGCTTCTACAAACTTTATGCAAACGTTGATGTTCCAAGAAAGCGTTCGGTACGGTCCTCAGGACACGGTGCTGGGGCAAGTGTCGTACTCTAACTAAACGAAATGCAATTTCAGTTTAGAGTTTTGCAGTTGGTTGGTTATACTGCCTAGAACTATAGAAATTTCAAGATAATGAAATCAGTCTTATTAAACTCAAAACTGTAATCCCAACATTTGTTAAAATGGTTATTTTTGCTCAACTGAAACCTAGGCCGTCGAGATTTCTTCTATCGACTTTCAAACCTGTCCGAAGTGGATGTAAATAACAGATTTCACTCTCATGAATAAAGTTAACTCCTCTTTGAATCTGCTGCATGAAGATATGACAAAGATTTAAGGATCTGCTTTCTGGAAATTCCAGATTGGGTGATAAATCATTTTTCAGATATCAGTGGGAGTCTTGAAGATTTTGAGCTGAAACGAAAAGAAAGAAAATAAAATCCAAAGTTTTTGGTTGTAGAAACATCTGATGGCTCTTATGAGTGATTAACAAGCTTTTTATTACATTTGCTACTTCTTGGTACCGTGCGACCCAAATGCACCCGAACCGCTGTGTGGTGTTTTTCCACTGCGCACACGGCAACATAACACACAGCTGCTGTACACAAGGTCACGGTGCTGACTTGTTTTTCTCTGCTCCTAAACCGCAGTATTGAGCTGACAGTGATATCGTGTGGTTGAGTTATTACCAGTGTGCTTTATTATTTGGTCATATACTTAGTCACAAAATGTTAAGGCTCAATATTTGTTTTCTACTGTACAGCGCGTATCATTTATGATTCGTATGTATCAACACATTTTGTGAATGGATGGCGAAATTGACCCACATTTAACATTTTTCACTTATGAGGCTTGGTTCCACCTTCATGGATATATGTGTATACAAAATAATTGTTATTGGAGCTCTGAGAAGCCTAATATTGTTCATGAAATACCCCTTCATGACGAGAAATTGATGTATGGTGCGCCATTAGCGGAGAAAGAGTTATAGGTCCATTTTTTTCTAGTCAACAGTTGACGCCCATACATTCGTGAATACAATTTTGCCCCCCCCCTTTTAAGAGAATTGGCAGACAAAAACCACGATTTTTCCTTTTTTCGACAAGACTCTGCAACAGCTCATAGTACAGCCCATCTTTCGATGAGAACAATTGAAACTGTGTTTCAGGACAATTTATTAGCAGAGATTTTGTCTCCCTCGGTCCCCCGATGTACCACCTGCGATTTCTATCTCTGCGCTAACAAAGCATGGAGTGTACAACACAAACTTACACACCCTTGAAGAATTAAAACAAAATATCCACCAGATGTTGCCAGTATTTCTCAACGTGAACTCTGGCGAGTGATGGATAGTTTCCTAATGAGGTGCCAAAAATATATGGACAGCGACGGTGGCCAGTTTCAGCATCTCCTTTAATAGCATTGGTAAGTAAAGCCTTTAAAAGTAGTTTTAAAAATGTTGGATAGTTTCATCCGCGCCTTTTTATGATAGCGGCAGACAACAAGCGCCGGACAAGCAAAACGCCGTACAGCCGGTTCAGCCGTTTTTGGATCACCCGGTAGAACGTGGCATTAGTGTGACTAAACTGGACTTTTTATCAAAGTACGAACTAGACTTTAGATAACTCAAGTGTGGAGATTTGGGGCTCATTTTAACTGAAAATACACCAGACATCGGAAAAAAAGTTCTTTATTAATACCATCCATCACCAGAACATTTAAGGTTACTTAGAACATTTCAGTGTGAAGCTACAGTTCAGTTTGAACATGTGTATTAATTTTAAAATGTTTCTTGTTTAAAAAGAGATATTCGCAATCATTATGGGTATTAGATTCACTTTTCTGCATTTGGATTTTAAACAGTAGGTAACAAAAATCTGATGTGTTCCATTCACATGGTTTCTCTATATCTCTGTAACAAATTGTAAAAAGCTTATTCTTTTATCTACTTCATGATAATCGAGATAATCATTACCAGAAAGTGGTCTTATTACTTGGTTCCTTGCAAGTCGAAGGGAAAAAATCTAACGTGTTCCATTCACATGATGTCCTCAAGCTGTTCGGCAAACAAACCTTTTATTCAAAACATTGTTATCTACAGCATGCTAATCAAGATAAACATAAGCAGAAGTACTCTTAATACTAGCTTCCATGTAAATAGAAGGTAAATAAGAAAAGGCACAGGCGAAAGTGATATCTCGTCCTTTAAAAGCCGCTCACTATGTGAAACATGCGACAGTATATTAGCTCGCTGTGTATTTTATTAGTTTAACTATCAATTTTGTATAGGTTTAATATAGAAGATATCTGCTTCAGTAGTCGAGACCGAGCAGAGTATAGAACACACAACCTTAGGGCGAAGAAGCTTCTATTATGCTCACCAAGGTTATTTGCTTTGTTAATGTTAGTGACAATTGCCTTTGTAGAGCATGATTTTTAGAGCATCAGAGACACAAGTAACAGGGTGAATTTTAGAGAAAGGTTATTTCCCAAAAAGCCAGGAACTCGGGACGTTTTCATTATAAAGAGCGGTCACGTAGGTTGCATATAAAGAACTTACCAAGTTGGTCACGTGACAACACTATTTTTGCGCTTCTTTTTAGCCAATCAGGAAGGAGTGCAATATTGGAGATGCGTGTACAAGGAATCAGGTTATCGTGAATGCTACTCCTACTGCAATTCTGAATGTGCTGTTGCAACGCATTCTGTATGATATGACCGTCAACAACAAGAACCTAGAAACAGCAGAAAATAGCACGAAGTATTTTTATGTCAACGTTTTCAAGAATTCCTATGTCGGGAGTCGCTCGTAGGATTAGTGCCCAACAACTAGCAACAAAGAAGAATAAAAGTATTCATTTAGTGAAGTACCTCTATTTTTCTTGAGTCTACCCGGTGTTACATACCTTAAGTTATTCCCTGAGGAGAGTCAACTGGTGTTCTACAGGACAAGCCTAGCCGGCGCTGTAAAGGACTTTCAGAGGTATGTACACGTTTACTTATAGAGTATTTCACTGGTGCTAATCCTTGACCGCCTCCGAAGTAGACAAACACGCCAGCGAAATATTGGCGCACAACGAGACAACAGCGGCAAACAATTGAAATTCCAATCTCTTTCCCTGCCAAAAGTAAACAAACGAGAAACGAGAAGAAGGATGTCTGTTCGCCTGACAAAAGTTTAAGTGGCTAAAATTGAAACCAATAATTCCAATATCTTGAAAACGTTAACTTTACATATACATTGCATCCGACATAATTGTGTGTTTTAATGAGATATACATTTTTACTTTCTCCATACGCACTATGTACATAGTGTATAGAGAAAGTATTGCACTCCACCCAAAAATTCGATACCGAGATTTCACCGGAAATATATGTTTTAGGGTCCCCAATATCCAAAAAAAGCATTTTTACAAAAAGGTCCGCGCGCGCGCGCGTGTGTGTGTGTGTGTCCGTGAACACGATAACTCAAAAACGAAAAGTCGGTAAAATACCAAACTTGATATTTAAGTTTAGTATCTTACAGGGATGCGACACGAACATTTTGAGAAAAATCCCCCCACCCCCAACTACCCTTTACATGGAACTTTTTTCGAAAATTTTGATTTTCTCAAAAATGGCTAACGATTTTGATTAAAAATTTGTATATTAAACATATTTACCTGACAAATAAAATGTATATCTTGAATTTTCTGGGAATAGCCTCTGAAGAGTAGTTTATTCTGGATGAATTTTACTAAATTTTGAATAACTGCTAAACCGTAAGAGATGGACAAAAACTTACTACACAAAAAATGTAGAGCACATTAAAACACACAATTTGTTATATACATTTTTTTCGTGGAGTTCGTCGTTTTTGTGACATTCCTTATTTTTGGTTTCTGCTATGAAAAACGTATACTTTTCTCATATAGGAACTTGTCAACTCCTATTCATATAAACAAAGGAACTTCATTGACATAGCAACCAGCTTTTGACTATCACTTTAACCTATGGTTGTCCCTTATTTCGCTTCTACTTACAAGGAAGCGAGTAATTAGACTATTTCTGCTATTTTTTTCTGATTAGCATAAAGTAAATAGAAGTATAAGCTTTTTAAGAATTATTTGTTGCAGGGATATGGAGAAAGTCATGTGAATGGTACACATCAGATTTTTATGTAGTAAGTTTTTATACATGGTACACATCAGATTTTTATGTAGCAAGTTTTTATACATCTCTTACGGTTTGCCAGTTATACAAAATTCATCAACAATGAAGAGGTCTTCAGAGGCTATCCCCAGAAAATTCAAGATATACAGTTCGTTTGTCATAAATATCTTAAGGGTATTTTAATCAGAATCGTTACAGCCATTTTTGAGAAATCAAAATTTTCAAAAATGTTCCATGTAAAGGGCACTTGGGGCTGGGAATTGGATTGTTTTTTTAAATATTCGTGTCTTATCGCTGGAAGATAGTGAACTTATATATCAAGTTTGGTATTTAACGGACTTTGTGCTATGCTGCCCTCAGACACACAGACTGAAGTTTTCTTTTTCAGGGGGCTCTAAAACACGTGTTTTCGGTGAAATCTCGGTATCTAATTTTTGGGTGGAATGCAATACATTCTCTATGCACTGTATAAGTACGTGTAGAGAAAATAAAAATTGGTGGGGTGCTTATTTGATGAATAATAGTATTTTCCTTAATATATACCTAGTCCAAGAGCTGAATGAATACATATAACATTTTGAGACACCATTGGAATAAAATGTCCGTAGAATTCAGCCAGGAATAGTACATTCAGCGATGGACCGAAGAAGTTGGAGAACCACGAACCGGTTTAAAGCGTCGCCATGCCGAACAATCGTTTCCTGTGATGTTGGTGATGTTCTATCTGCAAGTACCTACTACACAAATTAGTTCTCTCTTCTGATGGCAGTAATGTACCGAGTATTAAATACCCATGATTTAGCAATATACATAAACCCCCTTTTGCAGTCTGTCCACGTAATGCAGGTTTAGGTCATAACATCGAAAAAGAAGTTTTGGAGTTATTATTAATGAGGCAGCTAATGAATACAAAAGCAATTTATGTCAAACACAACCTTCAAAATATGATAATGTTCTGCCGAGTGATCCAAAATGTCCGAACCGGCTGCGCGGCGTTTTGTCTGCCGCTATCACAGAAAGGCACGGATGAAACCATGCCACATTTTTAAAACTACTTTTAAAGGCTTTACTTACCAATGTTATTAAAGGAGATGCTGAAACTGGCCACCGTCGCTGTCCATACATTTTTGGTACCTCTTTAGAAAACTAGCCTCCACTCGGCGTAGTTCACGTTGAGAAATGCTGGCAATTTCCTGGCGGATATTTTGTTTTAATTTTTCCAGGGTGTGTGGGTTTGATTTTTACACTTTATGGTGTAAGTTACTCCAGAGGAAACTGAGGGAAACTGAGGGGATCACAAATCTCTACTAATAATTCTGTCCAGAAACTTCTATTCAATTGTTCTCATCGAAACATTGGCTGTATGAGCTGTTGCAGAGTCTTGTTGAAAAAAGGCAACATCGCGCTCCCTGTCTTAATTCCTCCTAAAAAAAAACAAAAAAAAAAAAAAAAAAAACAGGGAATGGGGGCAAAATTGTGCTCACGTATGTATGGGCCTCAACTGTTGACTCGAAAAAAAAGTGGGCTATAACTCTTTCGTCATGAAGGAGTATGTCACACAACATTAGGTTTCTAAGAGCTCCAATACCGATTATTTTGTGTACACACATATCCATGAAAGTAGAATCACGTCTCGCCCTTGAAAAATAAATGTGGGCCAATTTCGTCATTGTATACATTGAGAGTCCACTCATAAAATGTGTTAACACTTACAAATCATAAACAAATACACGCTGTGCACTAGAAAACAAATGCTGAGCCATAATACACTTTGTGACTAAGTACAATAATAAAACACTGGTAATAACTCAACCTCATGATATTACTGTCAGCTCAATACTGTACTTTAGAGCAAAGAAAACAAGTCAGCACCGTGACCTTGTGTACAGCAGCTGTGTGTTATCAAGTTTCAGTGTACGCAGTGGATGCGCAGCGGTTCGAATGTATTTGGTTCGCACGGTATTACTATAACTATTCTGCGGATTGAAAGCTTACAGAAAAAAATAATGTCGTACAAACTATTACATGCACAGATCAATATAACATGTGTGTCATCGAAAAAATGAAATGGCCTGTTATTTATGGACGCTCTTTAACTGCTTTGGTTCTCAGCGTCCCATTCCATATTGGGCGTGAAAGATCGCTTAGTTTTGCTCAGAGGCCTCTCTTATCAGGCTTGAGGTTCTTTTACGTGCCGTAAATCTACGACACGGGACCCACAGCTTTACTTCCCTTCCGAAGGAAGCCATGCTAAGGATTTTTACGCCCGAAAAAATCGATCGTCCTCCGCCGGGTTTGTGGCCTCGAGAATGTAATCCACTCGAAGGGCATTCTCCACCACATCGAGAGTATTCTTTTTAACAATAATAGCAGCCAGAGATTAAACCACAATAAAAATGTTCCAGAACTTTAAAATATTCCTTTCTGTGATGCAAAAATATAGCTAAAATCCTGCCAAAAAGCTTTAAGATATATCGTCAGAAAAATATTCCAATGAAAAAGATGTGATTTGCAGAAAATATAATTCTATCACTCACCGACCTGACTTCACGACTCACTTCCCCTTAGGTGCCCTAACATATACGAACTGAAAAAACAAAACATACACTTCAACTATTTCCGAGATTGGCAACCATTTCCTCGTTATCGGTGTAAATTTTGCAAAACTTTTCTCAAATTGGAAGCCTTCGTTCGTTTTTCTTTTCCCTTGTCGTGCAGAAAACGGCATTTCAAAACGACGACCTCTTTAAAGAGTTTAACTATCGCTTAATACTAATATATCTACTTTGTATCTACAAAGTAATATGCATCTGCAAATGCTTATCTCGGTTCATGTGAAGCAGATACAAGAATAAGCTTTTTAAACAATGATTTATAGAAGGAAGGGTAGAGCAAGCCTTGTTAATTTAACAGACTTTTTTACTATGTTGGAAACATGCAAATCTGTTTTACATTAGTCTTGGAGAGTACATTTTTGTGTTCGATTGTAGCGATATGAAATATTTCTTTTCATGGTTCACCGCTTGTATGTTTCCACGGAAGCACTTAACTCAGTCAAATACTTACGGATTAATTGCGGATTACTATTGCTTTAAATCCGCAATTTACTGCGTAATGGAATTCTGAATTTTGAATGTAACTGACTATTTTAACAGTAACGTGGTAATGAGAAATGAAAGAAAGAATTTAAATACGAGAGTCACCCAGAAAGTGATTGCTGTAATTAAATAATAACGAAAGTTATCAACAGAAAACTTTATTTTCAGTTACAGTACCTTACTCTATTTTTCATTATTATCACGTAGTACCGGGTTTTCAATGCAGATGTCATACTCTTCCACCGCTAAAGATATGATCCAAGATGTCACTGCCACGTTGAGGTCTTCATGGCTGGGAAATCTTTATCATCCAAAAAGTCTTGTTCGGTGTCCAAAGTGAAACACCGCTGTTTCTTAATTATTTTATCAACGTTTGATTTCAACTCCTCCATAACGATTGATGAGTTTCCACTCCGGTCTTTTCCGCGCGAGCGCGTGCACACACACACACACACACACACACACACACACACACACACACACACAGAGAGGTTCATCCTTGATTCCTCGAAAATTATGCACCACTTCCTAATGAAGATACGTTCATTGCATTATCACCATAAACTTGCATAATTTGCCTATAAAATTCGATTGGGCAAACATTTTGTACATTTAAAAAAAAAAAAAAAAAAGTTCTTTGGCGGTAGAAAAGTATAACATTGACATTGAAAATCTGATACCATGCGATAAATATATAGATTACGTTGAGAAATAGAGTTAGGTACAGTAATTTTGTAAATAAAGTTTTGTGATAACTTTCGTCATTATTTACCTATATATTTATACCAAATTTCTGGGTGACCCTCGTGTTTGTTGACAGTTTTAGCTGCTGCGCTCAAAGTATGGGCCGATTCGAAGCCAAGTAAACTCTGCAGAACTTAAAAACGTTCCCTTTGGATTTTTACAAGGCGAAAGTCGTTGTCGTTTAAACATATTAGCTTGGTAGAAGTCAGTAATTTAGATTTGTTGCTGCCGTTACAGACCTACAATACAAATAAGTAAGCTTAATTTAGCTGTTTTTTTCACACAACCCGTGTGTAGGACAGGAGTTGGATAAGTAGTCAGACTGAAAAATTCAGTGCCATGGTAGCTCAGTAGTAGAGCAACCGGCTAGACCCGGAATATCCGTGGTTCAAATACTGACTATGCCATAAAAATTTTCCGATCATAACATTTACTTCCTAAATTAGCTATGTACGTTAAATAGAGTAACAGGCAAAAGCAAAGGTAACACAAAAGTTACACCTAACCTTCTCTACATATTCTAAAACAAACCATTCTTGTGTCCAAGTCATGTTACTCAGCATGAACTTTAGAAGAAACAGTATAATTACTCAATTCCTTTAAAGTAGAAGGGAAATAAGGGAATACTTTATGTTAAAGCAACGGTCAAACCTCTAGCAGCTGGTTACTGTATGATTGAATGAAATTTGGTACCCTTTGTATAGCCTGGAGTAAAGAACAAGTAAAAAGTTGATAAAAGTTTAAGCATTTGTCGATTGTTTTCTTCACACAAGCAGTATGTAGGATAGGTAGAATCAGTTCCTAAGCCGGGATTTGAACCACGGATCTCCCGATTTCTAGCCGGTTGCTGTTCCACCGAGCTACCATGGCATTGAGTTTCTCAACTGACTCCCATGTTTCCCGGTAAACCACAAAGTATACTCGCAAATTATTTTGAGATGACATACCCCACTGCCGACTTGCTATATTGGATTCAAAGTATAACCAAATATTATGCCATTATCAATTGGCACTGTTAATTTTTTTTTTTTTTTTACTTTCTCTACACGTAATATGAAATACAAGTATTTCTGGGAAAAGGTCCGTGTGTGGGTGTGGGTGTGTGTGTGTGTGTGTGTGTGTGTGTGTGGACAGCATAGCTTAAAAACGAAAAGACCATTGAATACCAAACTTGGTATTTAAGTTTGGAATATTCCAAGGATACGACACAAAGATTTTCAGAAAATCCTCCCACCCCCAACTACCCTTTACATTGAACTTTTTTCGAAAATTTTGATTTTCTCAAAAATGGCTCGAACGATTTTGATTAAAATGGTCATATTAAAGATATTTACTTCACTTATAAAATGTATATCTTGAATTTTCTGGGAATAGCCTCTGAAGACTACCTTATTGTGAATAAATTTTACGGAATTTTGCATAACTGCTAATCCGTAAGAGATGGACAAAAACTTGCACAATAAATGTAGGGCACATTAAAACAAACAATTTATGTTGTATACATTTTTTCGTGGAGTTGATCGTTTTTGAGATACTCCTTGTTTTTTTGTTTCAGCTTTGAAAAACATTTTTTCTCATTCAGGAATTTGTCAACTCCTGTCCATACAAACAAAGTAACTTCAGTCACATAGTAATGAAATAATAAGGAAGGAAGTAATAAGACTATTTTTACTAATTTTTTCCTCGTTAAGCATGCAGTAAAAAGAAGCATAAGCGTTTTTAACAATAGTTTGTTGCAGAGATGTAGAGAAAGTCATGTGAATGGAACACATCAGATTTTCTTTTCCTGTCCTACACACGACTTGTGTGAAGATCATAAGATCACCGGGAAACATGGGAGTCATGCTATGTCAGCATGTTACTATGGTAGCTCAGTGGTAGAGCAACCGGCTAGAAACTGGGAGACCCGTGGTTCAATTTCCGGTTATCACATTGAATTTTTCAGTCAGACTCTAGCTATGAAAAAGTTTAAGTATTAAAATTAAAACCGATAACGAGGAATATCCCTCACATGGTTAACTTAATAAAAATCATCTCTCGAATCGTATTTTAACAAGATGTACATTTTTTGTGCAGTAGCTTTCTCTTACGTTTATCAGTTGTTTTCCAGAATGGAGAGGCATTGAGAGACTTCCCAGATTATTCAAAATAAACATTTTATTTGTTACATAAATATTCGGTGCTTTAATCACGACCGCTATTAGCCATTTTTCAGAAAATAAAAATTTTTGAAAATTTTGACATGTAAAGAATAGTTTGGGCGGCGGCCATATTCTTGAAAAATTATCGTGTCGCATCCTTAGAAGATGCGAAACTTTATTATTAAATTTGGAATTTAACCGACACACGGACGCACTCACATACGCGCGCGGACATCTTGCTATACTTTTTTTTTTCAGGGGATACAGAAACTGTATTTCCAGTGATATCCCGGTATAGAATTTTTTATGCAATGCAATACCTTCTCTATTTATGTACTAAGTAGAGGAAGTAAAAAGGCATTTTGCCAAGCTTTTGAGCATGAAACAAATGCAACATGCATGTCAGACTGCTCGGGGTCTTCTGTTGTCAGTAATGAGTAGGGATAGCATCTTGGGGACCGATAGCGGGACAGAATCGAAGCTAGCAGAGCATGGTATATAGTTGTGATGTGTTGACAATACAATGTGTAGGTAGTGATGCTAATAGAAGGAAAATGGGGCAGTGGTAGACTGTGATGTTTTACTAGCAGTGGAAGGCGTTTGAGGTTGGGTGGATTTACGGGAACTAACAATTTTAATATTTACATACTTTAATTTTTGTTGTGCAACAGTACCATTATCCGTTTCATTATCTCTCAAGATGCATAGATTACAACATTCATTCGTAGCGTCTCAAATGTGAATCGTCTCCGATTGGTACGTAAACAGGCTTTATATATTAAATAAAAGATTGGGGCAACACGGAAATAGGACATCATCGACTACTGAGTAAGATGCTCCATCAGCAATTATTTCCGTAGCAACACCTCGTAGCACATTTCGTGTTCACGCATTATTGAAAATGAGACAGTTTTTCAAACACTTCTTCACTTTCTTTTTCATACAGTCCAAAACAGGTGTCACAGGTCTTTGAATAATTGCTTGCAAAAGTTCAACGACAGCTTTCAGGGCTCGAGGCATTTCAATGTTCGATGTTTCCAAATATGTGTTATTGTCGTAGATATATCTGCAAAGTTCTTCTGTATGAATTGCAAATCTTCATGCAAATCATGCAACAAGAGATTTTACAATCTTGATTGAAGAGCATGCACCATTCTCAAAGGCATTAACTACATGTAAAACGGTATTGTAATACACAGCATACTATACTGCTGCGTCCGTTACTACAGGTTGTTTACATGCGGCGTGTGCAGGCGCCAATGCAGGTCGGTCTCTACTCTGTAGGTATGCAACTGGTATTCGTTTGTGTCCCGCTATCGATCCCCAAGATGCTATCTCTAGTAACGAGTGTCATTTCAAAATAACAGATCCTTTTTTACTTTCTCTACACGAACTATGTACATAGTGTATAGAGAAGTTATTGTATTCCACTCAAAAATTCGATACCGAGATTTCACCGCAAATATATGTTTAAAGATCCCCTGAATGAAAAAAAAAAAAAGTCCGTGTGCGTGTCTGTGGACAGTATGGTTCAAAAACGAAAATACCAAACTTGGCATCTTCCAAGGATGTTACACGAAAATTTTGAAGAAAATCCTCCCACTCCAAACTACCCTTTACATGGAAAAAATTCGAAAATTTTGACTTTGTCAAAAATGGCTAACGATTTTGATTAAAATCTTATTTTTAAGATATTTACATGCCAAATAATATTCCTGAATTTTGTAGGAATAGCCTTTAAAGACCTTTTTATTCTGGTAGATTTTTATTGAATTTTACATCACTGGTAAACCGTAAGAGATGAAAAAAAACTTGCTACACAAAAATTGTAGATCACGTTAAAAGACACAATTTATATCATATACATTTTTGTGAAGTTGATCTTTTGTTAGATATTCCTTGTCATTGGTTTCAGCTTTAAAAAAACTTATACTTTTCTCATACAAGAATTAGTCAACTCCTGTCCATACAAAGAAAGGAACTTCAGTCACATAGCAACCAACTTTTGAATATCACTTTAACCTATGGCACTCCCTTATTTCGCTTCAACTTACTAGGAAGCAAGTAATAAGACTATTTCTGCCATTTTTTCTCAATTAGAATGAAGTAAATAGAAGCATAGGCATTTTAACAACAACTTGTTGCAGAGATATAGAGAAAGTCATGTGTGTGGAACAGATTTTTTCCAGGCAGTAATGTTTATTTACTTCTAATGTCTTTGCAGCTGAACGTCTGGAAGTCGTTACGCAATTTCCTAGACGTTCCTAATCTGGAGTATATCCAATTATTTGCAACGTAATTTTGTAGAAACGCAAGTTTAACTGTGTGTCAGCGACTGCGAAACTTCAACAAGGATGTTCCTTGTAGATCCAGTCACCTGTCGCTTATCTGGATTGCTGTGTAGTTATGCAACACTCCCTCTCTCTTGCCTAGGCTTTTCCACTTACCGGATCACCGTGTGAAACCAATTTGGGTTAAGGCCGTCCGTCCAACGCCTTCCAAAATCACCGGAACAATTTAACTCTACTCAATCAAAATGCGCAACTGTGTGCAGTAATTTAACGTTGCAAGCATAGAATCCTCGTGTGCTCATTAAATATAATGAAACACTTTCTGCGGCTATGCTGTTTACACGCCCGACTTTCCAATGCAAATGCTACAGGTATTATTGTTCAAATGAACTTCAGCTCAACTGAACAACTATTGAATCTGGATGCTGAGTTTGCATAACACCTCTGTGGAATGCCAGTCATTAAAATCTACAAATTCCGCAAGAAAACAGTAACATATTTAGGTACGACTTCAAGACTCAAAATTAAATTGAAGATAATAGAAAACAAATATATGCACACACAGGCCGTTTCAAAACGACACTAAACGAAGATAGTCTATTAGCTTACACTTTGACTTGCCCGAAACTTGATGTCTAAACTTTCAAACTCTATTTAAAATTTTGTGTGTTTAAAAACCGCACACATTTGGGATTAGGCAGCGAAGGAACAACGATTGTCATACGCCACACCCACATGCTACGTTTTCCATTACTAAGGTGACCTGTGCCGCGCCGGCTAGTCTATAAAACCACACTTACACCACGCGATTGGGACCTTCGCTACCAACCGGCATCTCTCTTGGAGTGGGCCGGGCAGGTGCCATTTGGTTATGTATGACTGCCTAATTCGTGGTGATTTTATGGCAGTTTTTGTATGTGCCCAACTTAGAACTAAAAACGATATTCACGTATCACGCACGGTATGACCAACAAGGTCCACATCTTCCTTTGGTGTCGTTTTGAAACAATATATATATATATATATATATGGCCGCCCCGTGGCCGAGTCATTAGACCATTCGCCTCTCACCCAGACGGCCCGGGTACGATCCCAAGCGACCGCATGTGAGACTTGAGGTGGACAAAGCGTCGCAGGGACGGGTTTTCTCCGGGTCCTCCGGTTTCCCCCGCCATCGCATTCCACCGCTGCTCTATTTCCATTCCATGTATCACCAGTGTCATCCCCTGCGGTGCCTTGGTAGTAAAAGCATGCGTAAAACACTATAAAAATAGTGTATATATATAATTCGCCGAAATGTATGTCCGCGTATCACATTCGAACGACTGCACCAAACTGAATGTTTTTTGTTGTGTTCCTTATTGTCACAAAGTTTGTATAAAAGAAAATGTTTAAAAGAAAGTTTTTTAAAGTCTCATAATATAAATCAACATGCAGTACTAAGGGAACGCAATCGATTAGTAGCCGCCAGATTGCAGTGGTACCACGGTTAATTGATGTTAAATGGCAGTAGTAATTGTCTATTTTTCCTCCCCATTCAATGTTAAGGTAACGCAACAGCTTTTTCGAGACAATGTTGCAACGCAGCAGTGAAATTCAAATACATTTTTGTGTATTAAGTGTCCTTTCCTTACTCCTATCGTTTAAAATAAAGAAGCAAAGAAGCTGTCTTGACAACGTACACCTACAGTACGTCCTTATTTATTTGCCGCTAGATGGCCGCAGTACTGTTCTATTTTTCCTCCCCATACAATGTTAATTAACGCAACAGTTTATCGAGACATTGTCGCAACTCAGCAGTGAAACTAATACATTTTTATGTATTAACTGTCCCTTTCTTACTCCTACCGTTTAAAATAAAGAAGCTTTCTTGGCAAGGTACACCTAGAGTACGTCATTTATTTGCCGCTAGATGGCCGTAGTACTGCTCTATTTTTCCTCCCCATACAATGCTAAGGGAATGCAATGACATACGATAAGAGTGAAAATCAAATATATTTCTTATGTATTAACCATCGTTCCCTTGGTCACATCGTTTAAATGAAGTATATTTTTGTTGTAATTATTTAAAATGAACAAACTATAAACTACGCACATAACAAATAAACCTTCTTGGAATCTGAAAATGGGGGAGAAATGACGGGACCCGGATAGTAAACCATTTTAGGTTAACTTCCTATTGGAGATGGTTATTTGAGGTTATGTGGTACATGAGCTAGCTAAAGGTGATTTCATTAGATAATATCCTCGTCACCATCACACTAAATTGCGGTGCTCTTAATACATTTGATCAAGTAATACTTTAGGTTAAATGGAGAACGTTAATACACAAAGATGCCATCAAATAAAAACTTATCAATTGCCCAACCAGGTGTACTTGCTCTTTAGTTATGTCATTGTTAGTCTTAAAAATGGTTGTTTTGACATAAAAGAAAATAAAGAAATAGGTGGAAAATATTAGGAGGAAAGGAAACAAAGATATTCGGAAGAAGCACGAATGCTACTTTGTGACTTTCTCCTTAATGTACTTCATTACCTATTTCAGCGTTTACCCGCCACACTATGGAAGCGCTGTCTTCACTTTTATTATGCCAACGGTATCCTAGCTTACCCACGCTGTTAATTGCATGCGTCATCCTTTCCACACTACCTTATGGATGCGTGACTTCGTCCTTTTCATCATACCAACAATATATGCGCAGATCATTGCGCTTTTCAGATGCAAATGCATTATTAGACATTGACAATGGGAAAATCCCTGTTGACACTTATTTTGTTCCTAACAAATTTTTGTCACTTCACAATATCAAAGGAAAAATTAATATCGAAAGTGTCCTAAATATTGGCGCAAATTAGAAAAAAATAACTATGCTTGGTTGAGCGAACGAGCCATTTTAGCAGCAACTATTAAGAATTTAGACGATTTGAATATAAAAATTCAGAATAAAATTTATGGACAAATGCGTTCATTTAAGTCGATTGACCCCATTACCGAGCCAAATGAAGTCAACTATCTAACTGCATTCTTAAATTAATTCGATTTGCCAGGATTCCGTCACACAATTTACAGTTCAAGGTTAACTCAATCCGCTGAAATTGTGCAACGGAACAAGACTCGCTCTTAAAAAAATGAAGGAAATTTTGATTTAAGCTACTATAATCATAGCACAGTTCAAAGGCGAGGATGTGCTAATTCCAAGAATACCACTAATGCCAACCGACTTTCCTTTTGAATTTAGGTGTGTTCATTTTCCGGTGCGCCTTGTATTTGCAATGACAAATCCTAACGTCAATCGTTAAAAGTGTGCGGAATATACCTTGAATTGTGTTATTCGCATGGACAGAGATACGTTGCGTGCTCAAGAGTCAGCAAACCATCGGCGTTATTCGTATATTATAAGGCATTGTAATAGCAGGGGTGGGCAGCTAGTATTAAATGTAACACATTTTACTGACTCATTGGGAGAAGATCGCAACTTTATGTGCATAACTGATTTACAAGCAGGTGCTGAAACCAATTTGGACTTGCTGGATAGAGCTCTGGGGCTTTACCAGATTAACCAATATCAAACCCATACAAACACTCCAAAATAAAGTCTTGCAAACAATAGTCGATGCACCATGGTACATTCCAAATGAACACATACACAGCGACCTCAAGATTGATGCAGTCCAAGAGGAAACATCGAAAAAGAGTTTAATATAATGAAAGCTCAGAAATGTTGACAGTGCTAAATAAATGGGAAGTCCGACAACTGGAAAGAACTAAACCACTAGACTTGAGTTACTATGTGATCAAGAACTAATGCGTAAGGATTTGGGGGTCTTCATTTGAGGACCCGCCTATAATTGTGAGCCTATTTGAGAAAAATATTAATAGATAATACCATGCTTAGTTGAAATTTGTTGTAATTGAATAAAAAAAATCTACACGTAGTTCCCTCTGGTAGAGACGGTCAATTTTCATTTATAAGGAACACTTAGATTCAGGCGGTAGCATTTGTGCTAGTAATCGTGAGATCTGAGCTTTAAATTCCATGTACGGCAAATTTAAATTAAACTACATCTACAGTTCAAACAAGAGAGAGAAACCAGATCTAAAGAGAAAAAAATCCTGTAAAAGTCATCTTTACGAACGCACAATTAAATTATACCTATTGATATTATCAATGACAACATTCGTCAAAAAAAGCCATAAAAAGGCTAGAACACAAAGAGAATATCAATTAACAAGTTATCCAAGCGAATTATATAGGAAACCGCCAAGGAACTGAGAACATATCAATTAAAAAGTTATCCAAGTGAATGGTTTAGAAGACCGTCACAGAACTGAGAACATATCAATTAGCAAGTCATCCAAGCGAATGGTTTAGAAGAGAGCCACAGAGCTGAGAGCATATCAATTAGAAAGTCATCCAAGCGAATGGTTTAGAAGAGAGCCACAGAGCTGAGAGCATATCAATTAGCAAGTTATCCAAGATAATGGTTTAGATGACGGCCACAGAATTGAGAGCACATCAATTAGCAAGTTATCCAAGCGAATGGTTTAGAAGACGGCCACAGAACTGAGAGGATATCAATTAACAAGTTATCCAAGAGAATGGTTTAGAAGACGGCCACAGAACTGAGAGCATATCAACTAGCAAGTTATCCAAGTGAATGGTTTAGAAGACCGTCACAGATCTGAGAGCATATCAATTAGCAAGTTATCCAAGTGAATGGTTTAGAAGACCGTCACAGAACTGAGAGCGTATCAATTAGCAAGTTATCCAAGTGAATGGTTTAGAAGACCGTCACAGAACTGAGAGCATATCAATTAGCAAGTTATCTAAGCGAATGGTATAGGAGACGGCCAAAGAACTGAGAACATATCAATTAACAAGTTATCCAAGCGAATGGATAGGAGACGGCCACAGAACTGAGAGCATATCAATTAACAAGTTATCCAAGCGAATGGTTTAGGAAAGCAACAGAGCATATCAGCGAGTTATCCAAGCATACGGTAAAGGAAAGTGACAAGGCAATTGAAAGTATATCAGTTAACAAGATATCCAAGCATATTTGGAAAATAAAATGACTAGCAACTAGGAGCAGTTAAATTACCCAAGCATGTGAGAAGTATATTTAATATTTTAAGGCCAATTTGCATGAACGTTCCATGCGTTATGTCTAATTAACGACATTAACGGATTCCCCGAAGACCACCTGTGCTAATTAATGATAAATTATGAAAACTTAATTGGATTTAGGGGTTGGTTAACAATGGTTTTGGAAGACAAGGGGGTTTGGGATGTTATTTGTTGAATAAAAACTGTTTATATTATCTTTTCTAACCTCTCTTATATATATATATATATATATATATATATATATATATATATATATATATTATATATATATATATATATATATATATATAAACATATTTAAATTCAAGTTTAAAATGTTACAATATAATCTTAAAAATATATCAGTCAGCGGATTAATGATAGAGGCCAGAGGGACAATACCCAATTTTGGATAGATTATGGTTTGGATAAACACCTAATACATACAATAGCGATCGTGGCAATCAGAGGATCTATTCTCACCCTCAGAAATCATTTGTACTCGTTTTAATGCTGGTGCTATAAAAATTCATTAAATTTTGTTGTGTAATTTTGAAATTACTAAAGTGTTTTTTGACAAGATTTGTATGTGCTATTTGTATTAGATTTGAAGTTTATCATTTATAATTTTATATGTTACCTGTACTTAGTTATACGATTTATTTTTTGGCATTGTAAAAAAATTTTAAAAATGTTAATCGTATAGTTATACTTGTCTACATGGGAGCCCTCAACTGAGGAACGTAATAAAATAAAATAGTCTACCAAGCGAGAATTAAGTTGAGAAGTCCTGTCAAATTAAATAATATTTTCATTAATTATTTATAAATTTGCATATCATAAATAGCCTTCGAAATTACCAAAACAAGTATGAACTCCAGTCCAGCACTTCGCGATACTTTCTTTTCACCGATTCAGTGAACCAATCACAATTTACGTAACTGTAAAATTATATTTAATAATACGTAATGTTATTAATTATTTTGGGGGAATTTGAAGTGAATGAAAAAAAAATGCATTATTTATTTGCCAACGACGCTGTCCAACTACCAAGATTATATCAGTGCCGCCAGTGTGCCGGAATTTCATATCTGACTTCCTTTACGTGCGTGCCAGTAAATCTAATGACATTGGCTTGTAACTTTTATATACAAAAACTTTACTTGCGAGTATTCTTACCCCTGAAAACGGTGGTTGCTTTTAGGTATAAGCCGGGATGTTTGATAACTTACTCGTAATATTTTCTCTCTGGATGTTTCACACTTGCGCGATTTGACTTCAATTGGAGTTCAGCGAGTTGAAGTTATCTCTCTAAATATAATTCACAAATATCATCAACCCAACATGCACTCAACTTTTCAGATATTAAAATTAATTCCGGTTACTTAAAATACTAACTAAACACGTAAAATAGCAGTATTATATCTTGCTTTTATAAAGGTATTAAAAATATTAAAAATCTGATGTGTTCCATTCACATGCCTTTCTCTGCAATTATTGTTAAAAGCTTATGCTTCTGTTTAATTCATGCTAATCAAGATAAACATTAGCAAAAATTGGACTTATCACTTGGCTCCTTGCAAGTAGAAGGGAAAAAGTCTGTGTTCCATTCACACGATTTCCTCTGCTACTTAGCAAACAAGCTTTTATTCCAATATTAATCTGTTATCTATATCATGCCTAATCAAGATAAACATTAGCACAAGGTAGTATTATTACTAGCTTCCCAGTAGATAAAAGGGAAACAAGAAAATGCACAGAGTAAAGCGATATCTCGTCCTTTAAAAGTCGGTCGCTATGTGAAACAATTGAAATTGCTATCTCTTTGCTTGCCAGGAATATACAAACGAGAAAAATCTGATGTGTACCATTCACATGACTTTCTCTATATCCCTGCAACAAATTATTCTTAAAAAGCTTATACTTCTATTTACTTTATGCTAACAGAAAAAATGAGCAGAAATAGTCTTATTACTGCTTCCTTGTAAGTAGAAGCAAAATAAGGGACTACCATAGGTTAAAATGATAGTCAAAAGCTGGTTTCTATGTCAATGAAGTTCCTTTGTTTATATGAATAGGAGTTGACAAGTTCCTATATGAGAAAAGTATAAGTTTTTCATAGCAGAAACCAAAAATAAGAAATGTCTCAAAAACGACGAACTCACGAAAAAAATGTATATAACATAAATTGTTTGTTTTAACGTGCTCTACATTTTTTGTGTAGTAAGTTTTTGTCCATCTCTTACGGTTTAGCAGTTATTCAAAATTCAGTAAAATTCATCCAGAAACTACTCTTCAGAGGTATTCCCAGAAAATTCAAGATATACATTTTATTTGTCAGGTAAATATCTTTAATATACGAATTTTTAATCAAAATCGTTAGCCATTTTTGAGAAAAAAAATTTGAAAAAGGTTGCATTTAAAGGGTAGTTGAGGGTGGGGGGATTTTTCCTATTCTTTCAGGGTGTGCACGCCGCTGAAAACAGTTCGCTTCATTTCAGATCACTCGTAGTTAGCTAGAGCGCCCCGCTATATAGCACTAGTCATCGAATCCCACGATGCAAAGTCTGCATCGCTCTTCAGAGAGGGTTTCATTGTTAAGGGTTTTAATTTTGTTTTCTCGAAGAGGAACACATGTGAGCAGCACTAATACGCTTAGTTTACATTTCGGAAGCCAAGACAATAAACAGTCCAGTACAAAATACTAATTCATACCTAGGTAGTATTCAATATTACGTGCAATAGTTGTCAAACAACTTGCGTAGATTAATACAAGGAAAGAGATTTGCTGAAAACATTTATGTACCACGACTTTGGGGAAGAATATAAAAAAAAAATATTATCTGATGTTACACTCACATGACTTTCTCTAGCCGTTCTACAAACTTCTTACATAAGATTATTCTTCTTTCTGTACCTTGTTAATAGAGGTATTCAGCACAATGTTCTTATTACTTAGTTCCTTATAAGTAGGAAGAAAATAAGGGAATACACTATGCTAAATCGATAGTCAAATATTTTAAAAGCTGTCGTTATGCGATTGTCATTACAAAACGCTTCTTTTCTTGGCCAGGAGTAGAACAAAAGAAAAACGGACACTCCGTCTGAGAAAAGTGTAAGTACTTCACAACTAAAACTAATAACAATGAATACCTCGAAAACGGTAAGTTCCACGAAAAAAATGTATATGACGTAAGTTGTGTATTTTAACAAAGCCTACATTTTTTGTAGAGTAAGTTTTTGTCTATCGCTTACGGTTTACTAGTTATGCCAAATTAAGCAAAATTCGTCCAGAATAAACAGGTCTTTAGAAGCTATTCCAGACAATTCAAGATATACATTTTATTTGTCAGATAAATATCTTTAACGGTTTTGATTAAAATACCATACATTAGAGCCATTTTTAAGAAAATCACAATTTTCGAAAAAAGTTCCATGTAAAAGGTAGTTTGGGGTGGGGGGATTTTTCTTAAAATCTTCGTGTCGCATCCCTGGAAAATACTGAACTTAAATACCAAGTTTAGTATTTTAGTTACTTTTCGTTTTTGAGTTATCGTGTTCACAGAGAGACACACGGACACTCGGACACACACACACACACACACACACACACACACACACACACACACACGGACCATTTTCTGGAAATGCTTTTTTTTGGATTCAGGGGGTCCTAAAACATGTATTTCCGGTGAAATCTCAACTCAAATTTTTGGGTGGAATACAATACTTCTCTATCCCTATGTACATTGTACATCCGGGGCTAGAGAAAGTAAAAAAACCTGATTATTGCGTAGATTCAAACAGCGCTACTTTAAATTTATCCTTATGCAGGTACTATGCCATATTAACCCCTTGAGCTATTGGGGTCCTGCGAGAATGTGCTTCTGAAAGTCTTGTCTAAGCCTACACATGACTACTGTGAAAAACATGAATTGTTAAACATTGTGTTTTTTTTTTTTTTTTTTTTGGTAGTTTTAACGTCCTTTAACCTGGTTTGGTCATATCGGACGATGAATGTAATTGATGAAATGATGCTCAAATGATCTCGGGGTCCGTGGAGCTTAAAGTTACTCGACATTCGTCTTTTCAGGATAAGCGAAAACCCCGAAAAAAAAAACCTTACCCGGGTAACTCACCCTAAACGAGATTCGAACTCACGACCTTTTGAACGTGAGGCAGACATGCTACCACCACGCTACCCAGGCGGGCAAGTGTTCATATTGTAAAAGTATACACATTATATGTAAGAAAGAAATTCCTTCAACGAGATGCAAAACGAAGAGCACACAGACTAACATGCTAAGGTAATCTAAGCTGCGAACTTCAGAGCTCATTGAGGTTCACTATACTGCTGGAATTTGACAGGGTCCGAGGTTCATTCCTTCGTGGGTGCAACTGTTGCAGCTCTTGAATAGTTCCTCTGGTGACCCGTTGTATTTTGTGCTTCTGATATTGTATTTTTCTCGAAGTTTCTTTCTATTTACCTTTTAAGTAGAGATGAAATGGTTGAATGCACTTTCGTGACTAGCACATAGTTCTTAATTAGAAGGTACTTAAAATAAGAACTGAAGCTTTCCTGGCGACGTGTTAATTCAAAATCTTCTCCGGCTTCTAGCCAAGTTTTTACCTGGCTAGAAGCCCGAGAAGATTTTGAATTAGAAGGTACTTGTTTTACTTCAGAGCTAGTTCATTTGAAGTTCATTTGATACAACGATAATATTGTTTCGTAAATTGTGATCTGCGACTGACTACAATTGTTAATCCTCACTGTATTTTAGAAGGGTATGGAGAAGTACAACCCTTCAGGTGTTAAATGCAATTGATATTGAGACTTTTCCGGCGCATTTACATGCTAATCGTTCATTAAATTTGTTATTACTTTCTCTACACGTACAATGCACATAGTGTACAGAGCACGTATTGTATTGCACCCAAAAATTCAATACCGAGATTTCACCGGAAATATATGTATTGGGACCCCCTGAATAAAAAAAAAATAAATAAAAAAACCCCACAATTTTTAGAAAATATGCGTGTGTGTATGTGTGTGTGTGTCTGTGGGCAGCATAGCTCAAAAACGATGCGACACGAAGCTTTTCAAGACAATCCCCCTCCCCCAAGCTACACTTTACATGGAACTTTTTTCTAACATTTTGATTTTCTTAAAAATGGCACTTAGTGATTTTGATTAAAACATATTTAAGATATTTACTTGCCAAATAAAATGTATATCTTGAATTTTCTGAGAATAGCCTCCAAATACCTCTTTATTCTAGATGATTTTTATTAAATTTTGTAAACCGTCAGAGATAGACAAAAGCTTACTTCACAAAAAATGCAGACCACGATAAAACGCACAATTTATGTCATACATTTCTTTCGTGGAGTTGATCGGTTTTGAGATATTCCTTGTTATTGGTTTCAGTTTTAAACAACATGCTTTCCTCATCCTGGAATTTGCCAATTCCTGTCCATAAAAACAAAGGAATTTCAGTCACATAGAAACCAGCTTTTGACTATCACTTTAACCTATGGTACTCCCTTATTTCGCTTCTATTTACAAGGAAGCAAGTAATAAGACTATTTCTGCTCATTTTTCTCAATTTGCATGAATTCAATAGAGGAACAAACTTATTAGCAACAATTTGTTACATAGATGTACAGAAAGCCATGTGAATGGAACACATCAGATTTTTTTTTCAGTGGAATAAATCATATTGCGAAACACAGCAAAATTGGAACGGTTCATTATAAAACACAAAGATGAAAACAAAAATAAAGGTGTCTATGGAGGCTTGAACTTTCAACTCCCTCAACTTCTTGACCCGATGCCCACACACTTACGATAGCGCTAAATAATGCCACTATGCCTATGCACTCCAGGTGTTCATGTCAGGGTCTTCTACGGGTTGAGAAGTAGCAAAGAATTTACAACCCATAGCCTACACGTTCCCTATCTCAAAACGTATATCTTAGACCCCTCTACAATGCTGCTAATATGTGCTGTCGAATTTTGGGGCAATGTAACACATTTGCATATTAATCTGACAATTCAGCTCAACTGTTAAAGCGCCAATGCAAAGGAAGAGATTAGGTAATTTCAACCAATTGCGGTCATTTGACTCGAGCGATATTGTCAAAACATCTCATCGCAGCTGATGTTCATTTCTTTGAAATCTTGTCGCATCTGACGTTCCTTTGTTTAATCTCCTGTATTCAGGAGGCAGCAAAGATGAATAAAACCCATTTGGTAAATAAACATGGTCAAATGCGATATTTGAGAACTAATGTATTACTAATCATAGCCTGATAAAATCTACCTTCCTATATATTATAAATTATTAATAGTCTATTTTGCTGATTTGTCTTATCAAATACAACCCGTGTTTTCATCTCTTTGGACAACTGACTCCCGTCGCTTCATTCCAGTGAATTATCGACAAGATGAAAGCACTCGTGGTATTACTTATGAAAATTGACTTCTTAATTGTCCTAGGGGAATTATTATGGAAAGTAAAAATAAAATGGGAAAGAAAAAAAAACAGAAATGGATTATTAAAGGGAGATCACAGGGAAATAACAAAACGGCAGAGGTAATTTATAATTAAGCATGTATGTTAAATTAAACATGTTAAAAATAGTTGAGTGGCATACCCAGATAAGGCCTGGGCCTAAGAGGTTGCCACCATTGTATGGAACTTAGCACTTAAATAAAATATAAATAAATATGTGAAAATTGGCTGATAATGACTTTGAACTAAAAGCCATTTGAATCTTTTTCATTTAGTAATAGACAGCACGTTTTAAACCATTAGTTTAGCATTGTAAAAAAACACCCTAATAATAGGAAATGATTAACCGTAGCTAATACAAGGTGGTTCACCTGTCCCTTTTTCTCTGGTTTTATACAACCCGCAGATTACAGTCTAACCTGAAAACATCGTTCCAAGACCCAGCTAATGCATGTAGACATTACAGACTTTGGCGCTGCAAGTTATACCTAAACAGCAGCGTATTTGGTTAATGCGCAGTGTTAGGCTGAGTTCCAGAATGCTACATTCAAGTTCGAATGTAATCAAGCCAACCCTCTTTTTCTTCCTGATTTGGCACAAAGCTAGATGGGATATCAGAACATTTGTTAACTTGCTTATTTATTTCTTTTATTGCTCTTTTTATTTATGTTTATTCTATATTTATCAGTCTAGTATTATTTAAAATCTTTGTGAAGTTTCTTTTTCAAAACAATTAGAATGAAAATTAAGGATCGAAAACTGAAGAACACGTAAAACGAACTGTCGTTTTTTCTTTATTCATATTCATTTTTTGTTTATACCTAAACTTATTAGAGTGACAAACACTGGACTGACTTCGCACCTTGATGGATAATGCATAAAGAAAAAAAGTGCACGCAGACTGTGGGACTCGAACCACTGACACGCCAGAAGTGATAAGAGAATATGAAATTAACTAGTTGAGCTACAATCATTGCGCACGCTTTTACCCTTAAAACTTGTAGGTATAGTGTCACACATGTATCCCTCTCCGCTTCTGATCTCTTTATAACTGTTGTGGACTCCTTTTTGTAGCTTAAGCCGTTCGTTTAATCTTCATTCATTGTAATTTACGTTGTAGAACGTCTGACAGCGATCCTTTTGAAATAACATGTACTGTGACAGGATTTGCGCATGCTTTTGGAATGGACGTAACTATTGCTGCTAAGCTCTATTTGCCTATGAAAGGCAGGCTAGATTTGCGTGGTTACGAAATGGTCGACAAGCACGGTAATTTCGACCTTATTGCTTTCAGAGTATGAAGTGTTGCCTATCTCCAAAAATAATAAGGGATAGGTGAACCACCTGGTATATTGGTGTGTGTGTGTGTGTGTGAATTGACTCGGAGTGGACTTGATTCTACGCGTGTAACTTAGTCAGGAATTCCACAGAGTGTTAATATAACTATTGACAAGCGCTATGCTCAGTGTGTTTCTATGTTCGACAGCCAGGACGCAGCAACAATTGCAGACGGTACCTCTTCTCCTTTACTGCACGACACCCTCACCTTATTCTATCTTACCACGCTAGGTCATGGTCTGGGTTCGAAGTCAAGTTCAGGTCCCAGCCCACCGACTGTCCAAGATATTATCTTTAGGCCACGCCATTGCCAAGTGGTCAGATCACTCGCCTCTCACCAAGGCGGCCCGAGTTCGATCCCAGGCGACTGCATGTGGGATTTGTGGTGGACAAAGCGGCGCAGGGTCCGGTACTCCATCTTCATTCCATGTACCACTAGTGTCATCGACTGCGGTGCCTGAGTAGTAAAGCGGGTGTTAAGCACCATCTCCTCCTAAGGGCATCTTTATGTAGTCGTCCACAAATCTCTGGCTTAACCTTTACCTGCTTCCTGCCCATCCCCTATGCAGTAGTTCTAGTGTATGGGCCCTTCGGAGGACAAATAAAAACAAACATTCCGTTCCATGGTAGAATTCGCATATACGTATAGCAATCTAAATTATTATTATATCATTATTAGCTGGAAAACAGTGGCACCATCAGTAGGCATAATACTATTAACTATTTTATACGGGAAGTCGTTAGTAGCAATAAAAATCTGATGCGTTCTATTCACATGACTTTCTCTACATCTCTGCAACACACACACACACGTTAATTTGTCGTTTTTTTATTCAGGGGAACCCAAAACATTTCCGGTGAAATCTCGGTACCGAATTTTTGGGAGCATTACAATATCTTCTCTATAGAATACGCACATAGTACACACAGAGAAAGTGAACTTTTTGGAGGAATACTTGAGAAAGTATTACGTAAAAATGCAATAGCATTATGACAACTAAACCCAAATTGCTAAAGTACTTACTATGCATGAGCAATGGTTTAAAAAAGATAAGCGTTTTAATTTCCTTAGCAGAGTTATGGGAACAAGACTGTCAAGTTGCTTCAGTCTTTCCCAAACCAACAGCCTTTAACTGCAGGGTCATAACGGCGGCATTCACCTTAGCAACACTTTGGGTTTCTAGTTTTTACATTATATCATACACAGATTCATACTTCCAGACCCTGGGAAGGATAGGAATGTTCCGCACCTCAAGGCGAGGATCGAACCCTGGACCCCTCGCATAGCAAACAGGGGCTACGGCTTCAGTCTTGAGCACAGTAAATCAATGTGTTAGCTTTAAAGCTAAGTTTCTCTAAGCGTCCTATAAACGGTTGGATGGACGATACGCGCGATTGGCGAGAGGCAATGTCTATACGACTTAAAGTTAACATAATTGAAAAGGTTTCTGAAAGAAGAACCCATAAGACAAAATGGCGAATTGAGATATTTGAAATCGAAGATTTTTAGTACGTGTAACTTAATAAAAACTATAACAATATAACTTTCTAATTCATTTCATTTTGTAAATAGAAATATTTTATTTTGAAAATTAAAAGCAGCACAACCTCGAAAATATGACACTAGTAAACTTCCACATGGTATTTTTTCCATAAATAGACAATAACAGAGTTTAATACGAATAAGTAGGGCTTTAATATGTTTAAATTAAAAGTTGTAATAATACAATTTAAATCTCATTATGTAGGCATGTTTATAATCATTACTTTCTGTATACGTACTATGTACATAGTGTATAGAGAAAGTATTGCACTCCACCCAAAAATTCGATACCGAGATTTCACCGAAAATATATGTTTTAGGGTCGGATGCTGACACAGCCTTTACCAAACCTTACAAAATATCATTTACTAAATCTAAACTACCTAATTTAATATCAACAAAATATTGTTATATACCATTCTCTATTTATAACCAAATTATTATTAAAAATAACAACTATTCATATTCAGCCAACTAGTCTATTGAATAAATCAATTTCGTACTGTACCAAAAAAAGCATTTTCAGAAAAAGGTCCATGTGTGTCCGTGAACACAACTCAAAAACGAAAAGTCGGTAAAATACCAAACTTGGTATTTAAGTTTAGTATCTTCCAGGGATGCGACACGAAAATTTTGAGAAAAATCCCCCACCCCTAACTACCCTTTACATGGAACTTTTTTCGAAAATTTTGATTTCTCAAAAATGACTAACGATTTTGATTAAAATATCGTATATGAAATATATTTACCTGGCCAATAAAATGTATATCTTGAATTTTCTGGGAATAGCCTCTGAAGACTACTTTATTCTGGATGCATTTTACGGAATTTTGCATAACTGCTAAACCGTAAGAGATGGACAAAATCTTACCACACAAAAATGTAGAGCACATTAAAACACAATTTATGTCATATATATTTCTCTCGTGGAGTTGATCGTTTTTGAGTTATTCCTTGTTTTCTGGTTTCACCTTTAAAAGGCTTATACTTTTCTCATACAGGAATTTGTCAACTCCTGTCGTTACAAACAAAGGAACTTCAGTCACAAATCAACCAGTTTTTGACTATCAATTTAACCTATGGTATTCCCTTATTTCACTTCTACTTACAAGGAAGCAAGTAACAAGACTATTTCTGCTAATTTTTTCTCGATTAGCAAAAGAAAAAAAAAAAAAAAAAAAAGAAGTATATAAGCTATTTAAAAATAATTTGTTCCAGAGATTTAGAGAGAGTCATGTGAATGAAACTCAGATTTTTTAAAATTATTTATTACAATATCATATATTTCGCACTTTGATCAAACATACTATCCAACATAGTACAACTCCCTTCATCCATAAATTTAAACAATCTACGAACTTAAACAGATTTACTGGTGCCTGATTCACATTTCAAATTATCTTCTAGCTGTTGGGTACTAAATTTATGTTTCCACAGACGAAATGGTGTAAATGTATTGGAGTATGTTTGTGATCACAGTATAGTACCATTCGGTGTATACTCCAGTTGTTTGTATGACTATCTTTAATACACTCCCCTTTTTATAGGTCCCTTTAACTTCATGTCGGGGCTTTGACTTGCGAAACTGTAGGTTCAGAACATTAGGTTAATCAATTTTAATAAACCCACGCACATTTACTCTCACATTCATACTTCCAAACTCTATGGGGGATAGGGAGTAATTCTGGTTAAAGATAAATTCCCCGCCCCAGCCGGGAATCGAACCCGTGACCTCCGGGTGAGAAGTCAGCTCCACCACTCGACCACATTCCTTTTTGTAATGGGTTTAGGGAGAGAATATTCGTCGAGACCACTTCTCCAGTCCTTTAATAACATCCTAACCACATGAACTTCAAATGGCGAAGGACAGTTCTATACTCTACCATAGCTGAGAGAGATAGTAACGCAGATTTTCTTAGTCCCAAATTTTTGTCGCATTATCCACAAGAATGTCCCCGGACAGGAAATAAGGGTGCATCACCACTCAGCTTCTAGCTTCTTCACACTAGTGCTGCAGAAAACATCTTCCTTTTACTCCCATTGCTCCACTCTGTTTTATGTAAAACGAATTTACATAAAACTAACTAAATAGCTTCAGAGCAAAAATTGCAGACAACTGCACATCAGAAAAGTGCTGCCTTTCACTCAAATGAAGAAAGACAAAGTAAACTTGGCGGGCATATTGTATACAATCTGGCCACTCACATAAAATGACCCATAGGCCCATATTCCACAAAGCCCCTCAAACCTAAGGAAACAACCCTAAAAGCCGCGGGACCTCTTGGCAGACATGTTATCCCCACGCCACAGAGGCGAGTGCAAGGATGAGCACCATTACCATTGCAAGCAGTCAGCAAACTCTGACAAGGTGTTTAAGCACCATCGTAATACGACGAGTGCTTTCAGCTTGTCGATAGTTCAATTGTCCTAAGAGATGAAAACGCGAGTTGCATTTTGCGACAGTATATTAGTATGACGCATATGTTACTAGTTCAATCATTAGTTTGTACATATTTAATATAAGAAATATCTGCTTCAGTAGAACGCAGAACCTTAGCGTGTATAAGCTCGCATTGTATTCTTCAAGGCTACGTGCTTTGTTAAAAATAACAAGAATTTTAGAGCATTAGGGACACAAGTAACAACCCCTGGGAGGAAGGAAGGTTCAGCCCCTTATATTCTGGATAGAGGGAATTTCTCATTGTGGAAAAAGGTCACGTGGGTGGAAAATAAAGAAAAATCCCAGACAGTCACGTGACAACGATACTTTACGTGCCTTTTTTTTTTTTTTTTTTTTCAGTCAATCAAAAAGGAGGGCAATAAAACGGATGCACAATCTAAGAAATCGCGCGGCGCCCAGTGTAAGAAATCGGCGTGTTTATAAGTAATCTGACGGGCAATTGTTACCGTAAATGTTATACGGACTGTGAAACTCAAGATTACGGTGGCGATTGTAAAAATATAATAACTCAGTAAGAGTGGAACTAGCACTTATAAAGATTTTGTCATCAAGTTCGCGATCCTTTATGTCGGGAGTCGCTCGCAGGGTTAATGCCTCAAACCAGCAACAGATAATTAATAAAAGAAGTCATCAGTGAAATTTGAGTCTACCAAGTGTTACACACCTTTGTCATTCTTTACCCCCATGAGCAAGAGACAACGCATGGTCTACAGGAACAAGCTTAGCCAGTGCAACAAAGGGAACTTGCAAGGTATGTACACTCCTACTGTAGAGAGTTTCACGAGCATTAACTCTCGACCAACTCCAAGTAGACTCACACATGATAGCGCCATACTGCTACACAGCAAAACGACATATTGGCACCCTAACGCGGGATGCCAAACAAATAATCACGATAATTTTATAAAGACAATTCAGTGAAATAGATTATTAATAATGTTTTATAATATATAGGAAGGGAGATTTTCAGGTTATGGTTGTAATACTTACATTAGTTCTCAAATGGTAGATGATGTATTCGATCTTGTTTATTTGCCATTTTTATTTTCTTTCTTTCTTCACTGCCTCCTGAATTATGATATGGCCGACCGTGCCTACACACAATGTACGAATATCGATAGCAAAAAAACAATTATTTTACTTCAGCTTTCAATAACTAATACATTAAATGGAAACAACACAAATTTTATTTCTTACATATCAAATACATAATGATTATTTTCACTCCTTTTTTTTTTTTAACCAAATACATTATGAACTGGATAAAACTTCAAATAAACATTATAACTGAATTAATTGAAAGTACAATTGTGGAACTGACAGTTATTTAAAGTGAAAGCTGGCTGACTATTGCCACTAACCAAGACAAATTTAATTTGACTGCCTCCGTGCCTCCGAGGTCCCGGGTTCGATTCCGGTTGGGGCGGGGAGTTTCTCTTTAGCCAGAATTATTCCCTATCCACCACAGAGTCTGATAGAGGGAGTGTGAATGTGTGTATGCTTGAGGAAAATAAAATGATTTAAACCAAACGTAAAAGAAGCTATAGACAATGAGTTGTTTCTAATGCAAAGCCTCCGATATGACCTTAGATGTTAAAGGGGGCTATATAAATTAAACAAAAAAAATTAATTAATTCAATTAAATTAAACAAACGAACATCAGGTGCGAAAAGATTTCAATGAACATTAGCTGCCATTAAGATGTTTCGACAATATCGCTCCAGTCAGATGACCTTATCTCGGCCATTGCATTGGCGCTTTAATAGTTGAGCTGAACTGTCTATTGCAATAAACCTACCTGTGCGGTGTCGCGGGAAGCACAAAAAGAACTGTTCACAAACGGCCAGAGTATTTGAACCACATCACATGCTTTGCGCTGCACTTAAATTATTCTATTCCAACCAAAAGATTGTTATCAATATTTCACCTAAAATACACGTTTTGAAATTCCATAAACATAAAAAGTCATCATATGAAGAATTTCCGGTATATCTATGCCTTGAGGTCATAACTGAAGAGTTTAAGAAAGATAAATGTGAAACTTGATGAAATCTTTAAATGATCCGATACGATGATTATCATGGAAGCTACCAAGCTATTACAGAAAAAAGTTTGTTATTTTTATTTTCTGAAAAAAGGATTTTGATTTAGTACGTTTGTTTCAAAACTTGGCTGCCAGAAAACGGTCCGTGTAACCTTCACTACAAGTCTCTGCGCGCGCATCCTATATCCGTTGTGTCAGTCTTACACGTGCGTCCGTCTTATTTCGCATTCACATAGCCAACAAAATACACTCGCATGACTAACTGTTCTACTTCTTACAAAAGATTATTCTTCTGTCTACTATGCAAATTGAGATAAACATTAGTAGAATGTTTATTATTACTTAGTTCCTTATAAGTAGAAAGGAACTAAAGGAATGCGCTATGCTAAAGCGACAGTCAAATGTTTTAAAGGATACCGTTTTGCAATTGTCATTGGAATTGGACTTCTTTGCTAGGCCAGGAGTAGAACAAAAGAAAATCAGACACTTCCAGTCTGAGAAATATGCCTTTTAAAATTAAAACCAATAACAAGGAATATCTTGGAAACAGCCAACTCTACAATAAAAGTGCATGTGTTACGATAGTGTTTTAAAGAGATACACATTTTTTGTGTAGTTGTGTAGTAACCGTCATGCAAAATTCTGCAAAAATCAACCAGAATAAAGTGCTCTTCGGAGGCTACTCCCAGAAAATTCAAAATATACATTTTATTTGTGTTGTGAACAACTTTAGTATACGGTATTTTAATCAAAATCGTTAGAACCTTTTGTGAGAAAAACAAAAATTTCAAAGGGGATTTTCCTGAAAATCCCAGTATCGCATCCTTGGAAGATGATAAACTTAAATACTGAGTTTGGTACTTAATGGTCTTTATTTTTTGTCCGTAAACACACACACACACACACACACACACACACACAGGATATTTTTCTAAAAAGCTTTTTTTTTGTTTTATTATTCAGGAGATTTCAAAACATATTTCCGGTGAAATCTGGTTATCGAATTTTTGGTTACAATACAATACTTCTCTGTACACTATGTACATAGTACGTGTAGAGAAAGTAAAAACCCTTCAATTAGGTTGGTCTGACCCTGAGTTTTGAACTCGGGACCTGCGCACCACTTTCCGTGGCGCCACCTCGTTCAGTCTATGTTTTCTTCTTTCTCTACTTACCCTGCTCGTATGTAGAACTTGAAATTCCCAACATTTTGAGACGTTAATATATGGAAGCTAAGTGTTTTCATATCAATGGAAGGAAATTGATGCCATATTGATTTATTAATTATGTGGTAAAGAAAAAATTAATTACTGAAAGTAATTAGCTTGTAAGTGTTCTGCGAGTATCAGAATATTGAACGTAATGTGTATTTTAAGTATCATTTCATTTATGATCAGAAATAATTATTTAAAACGATTCAATAATGAAAACTGCTTTGCTACGTGCATGAAAAAGGAAGTTCTTTCTAGTATACCGCATCCCCAAGCGTTGGATACCCATATTTAAATATTCACTAAATAGCTTATGAAATACATATTATATGTACCAAAAGTAATTTATTTATAAACAAAAGGAAGACTGTATTATATACTTTCTTAAAGAATGTTTAATAAGGAGAAACGTGTAGAATAAGCTTTGAGCCTATATAAGAGTTGAATAGGCGTGTGCATTCGTTATTGGTCCAGCGCCTGATCAAAGAGACACAGAGTAGGCAGTATGTGAGGGGGTCTGGTATGAAAGTGAGGAATGCATGGCGGAGAAAGCGTCCATCACAAATTCCACATAAGGAATCATCAGTTGGTTTGTAACATGCACCTTGCGAAGCAGTTTTTCTGTTACACAAATAAAATTTACTGTACATGTTCACAGAGGTACAATGAACAAGAACTACTCTAGGTTTTACTGCCAGAAGTATTTAAGCATATGCTTTCAGTTTTCAAACACAAAAATTATAGTTTTATACATAAAAAGCACATTCATAAATTTAAAAATTATTGAAGCCTATACTAAAGGAGACAGAGAAACTCAGGGCAATTTAAAAAAGTATGTGTATTGTGAGCCTATCGTTAAAGTATTAGACCAACATTTTAATTTTTTTAAGAGACGTGAAAAAACAAACAAATTTAATCATAATTTCCAAACCATTAGAGTAAAATTGATGAAATTTGCACTGTAACTTGTTTGCATTGTATCTGTTGTATACATTTAAAAGGGCTAGTACTATCAGTTTGAAATTCCAAACTATTAATGCTAACTTTTTAAAACTTATACAACAAACGAAATATAATGCGCATAGGTTACAGTGCAAATTTCATCAATTTGATCTAATGGTTTGTAAGTTATGGTCAAATTTGTTTTTGTCAAGTCACTAAAAAAAAGTCCCCTGCAACACAAAAGAAATAAAAATGTTGGTCTAACCTAGTAATCTACTTTTTTAAAATTGCTCTAGGTTTCTCTGTGTCTCCTTTAGTATAGAATCCAATTTTTTTTAAACATTATGAATGTGTTTGTTTTTTCAAAAAAATATAGTTTTTGTGCTGAAAATTGTTAAGCATATGCTTAAATACATCCGACAATAAAACCTAGGGCAATTCTTGTTCATTGTACCTCTGTGAACATGTACAGTAAATTTTATTTGTGCAATAGAAAAACTGCTTCGCAAGGAGCATTTTACAGGAAAAAGAATGATGAAAATATCAATAGCGAGAAAACAAGGAAAAGATTTGAATGCATGGCTCATATTAAAATCCGGACCCTCAGCTTTCCTTCCCCTCACTTCTGCTGCTGTCTTGTCTGTCCGTTTTTTCTTGCATTGCTGCTTCTGCCAAACGTTGCCAAATCTTGTAGAACTGAAGATTTTGTTGCCGAGTCTAGTTGCACCTCCAAGTCTTTGTTGTAGCGCCAGTGACTTAACGGATTTCAAATTATGCCTTTTTTCCATTCAGGAATGTTGGAATTGTTTGATGCAGTTAAAATAACAGTCGATTTTTTGTTGTGATTTTTCTTGATATTTCAGTAATGCATCCTTAATCTTAATATCTGCTCGTTAAGTCTCGTGTTCATTTCGGCACAGTGCAGGTTTATATGCTCGGAAACACCGGCAAAAGGTCATAGGCCCTGGAACGCGCAGCAAATGTTGATTTATTTTCTATTGTGTGTGTTGTACCGTTTATTTATCAGGTAATTATTTATTCTGCTGTTCAGTTGCTGTACTAAAAATGTGTGGCCCTGAAGATTTATTGACCCAAGTGGAGCCGCTGTGTGTTTACTGTCGAATGGGGTAAAAGTAATTTAGGTAAATCGTTTAAAACAAACTCGGACTTGTATTATTGTTCTGAAAGCATTTCCATATTTTTCCCCGACTAATAATTCACCTTGAGGCAGCAGGACCAGCCCCGCTCGCCATATTTGGACGTGATGCAATCTGTCTAGACGGAGCCAATCCTGCGATCAGTGCGTTTCGAGATACCCGTTTGTTGCTCTCTTATTAAAACACTGCTCCTTTTATGGGCCCCTGTTTATAATCTAGTCGAGCAAAATAATTATCAATGTTTCGTATCATTTAGCAAGTCAACCTTATACCTTTATTCTTCGGTCACATGCATAATATAAAGACAATAATTCTGTCTTAATGGTGCCTATTTGGAAAAACATTCTGATGTGTTCCATTTATGCCACTTTCTCTACATTTTTTTTTTTTTTTTTTTTTAGTTTAACGTCCATGTCGAATGATGAATGAAATTGGTGAAATGATGCTCAAATGATCTCGGGGTCCATAGAGCTTAAAGTTATTCGACATTTGTCTTCTCAGGATAAGGGAAACCCCGAAAAAAAAAAACCTTATCTGGGTAACTCACCCTAAGCGAGATTCAAACTCACGACCTTCTGAATGTGAGTCAGACACTTTACCACCACAATACCCAGGCGGGTTCTAACAAATTATTGTTAAAAAGCTTTTCTTATATTAAATGCTTAACCACTAGCAGAAACGGTCTTATTACTTAGCTCCTCTATAAGCACAAAGGAAATACACTAGGCTAAAACGATAGCCAAATATTTTAAAAGCTGGTTGCCTTGTGGTTGAAAAGTTTACAACTTTCCGTGTGAGAAAAGCTCAAGTATTTTGAAGCTGAAACAACTAACAAGGAATATCTCAGAAATGGTCAATTCCACGAAAAAAAAAACTTAATGACAAATTGTGTGTCTTAACGTGAGCTACATTTTCGTGCAGTAGGTTTTTGCCTATCTCTTACGGTTTACGCAAAATTTGTTCAGAATAAAGAGATTTTCATAGGCTTATTCCAGAACTATATTTGCCATATAGATATCTTTAATATGCGGCATTTTAATCAAAATCGTTAGCCATTTTTGAGAAAATCAACATTTTTTTAATTTTTTTTTCCATGTAAAAGGTAATTTGGGGTGGGGGGATTTTTCTCAAAATCTTCCTGTCGCATACTTGGAAGACACTATACCTAAATACCAAGTTTGGTATTTTACCGACTTTTCGTTTTTGAGTGATCTTGTTCACAGATACACGGACACGCACACGCGCGTACTTTTTTCAAACAAAAATGTTTTTTTATACAGGGGGCCCTAAAACGTTTATTTCCGGTGAAATCTCGGTGTCGAATTTTTTGGTGGAGTGCAATAACTTTTCTATACAAGTAGATATTATGTACTTAGGCATAGAGAAGGTATTGCATTCCACCCAAAAATTCGACACCGAGATTTCATCGGAAATACGTTTTAGAGTCCCCTGTATCCAGTCAGTGTATCCGTTAACAGTAAGAGATATACAAAAACTTAACTACACCAAAAATAAGGTTCTTTTTTTAAAGAGTTAACCATTTCCGAGGTATTACGGATTATTGGCTTTAATTTTAGCCACTTAAAGTTTTCTCAAATGGGAAGACATCTTTCTTCGTTTCTCGTTTGTTTACTCCGGCAAACAAAGAGATTAATTTCAATTGTTTCTCATAGAGACCGCCTTTAAAGGACGAGACTAGCCTGTGCATTTTTACTTTCTCTAGCCCCGTATGTACAATGTACATCGGGATAGAGAAGGTATTGTAATGCACCGAAAAATTCGATACCGAGATTTCACAGGAAATATATGTTTTGGGGTCCCCTGAGTCCGAAAAAAGCATTTTTAAAAAAGGTCCGCGCGCGTGTGTGTGTGTGCGTGTGCGTGGACAGCATAGCCCCAAAACGAAAATACTGTTAAATACCAACTTGGTATTTAAGTTCAGCATTTTCCAAGGATGCGACACGAAGATTTAAAAAAAATGTCCGAAATAAAATGTGTATCTCGAATTTTTGGGGAAAAGCCTCTTAAGACCTCTTTATTCTGAATGAATTTTGCTTAACTGCTAAGCGTAAGAGATAGAAAAATACTCACTACACAAAAAATGTACATCACGACAAAACACACAATTTATGTCCTTTACGTTTTCGTTGTGGAGGTAACCGTTTCTGAGATATTCCTTGTTATTGGTTTTAATTGTGAAGTATTTAAACTTATCCGCTTTTCTTTTGTTCTACTCCTGGCCAAGCAAAGAAGTGATTTGCAATGACAATCGCATAACGATAGCTTTTAAAACATTTGACAATCATTTTAGCATAGCGCATTCCCTTCTCATCTTCCACTTATTAAGAACTAATTAATAAGGACATTCTGCTAATATTTATCTCGATAAGCATTGTGTACAAAGAAGAATAATCTTTTGTAGGAGGTGTATAGAACAGCTAGAGAAAGTCATGCGAGTGCAACAGACTTTTTTTTTATTTCCCTTCTATTTACAAGGAAACTAGTAATAATACTAATTCTGCTTATGTTTACCTTAATTAGTATGATATAGAAAAGAGATTAATGTTTTGAATAAAAGGTTTGTTTACCGGATGTGAATGGAACACATGAAATTATCAACTAAAACTAGTTACAAAGTAACAGTACCTTACTCTATTTTTCAACGTAATCGCTATTATTATCAGGGTACTTATTGTCACGTGGTACCGGTGTTTCAATGTCTACGTTACACTCTTCCACAGCCAAAGATCTGAGCCAAGATGTTAAGGTTTTAACCGGTTGCGAAATCTTTTCCACCCAAAAAGTCCTGTATGTTGACCAAGGTGAAATACTGGTATTTCTGAAATCTTTCATCAAAATTTGCTTTCAATTCCTTCATAAATATTGATGAACTACTCTGGTCATTAGCCTACACACTGGTTCTTCCTTGATTACTCGTAAATTATCCGTTATTTCCTCATTGAAGACTCGTTCATTGCATAATCACTATACACTTGCGTTAATAGTTATAAATGCGATTGGCCTAATATTTTGTGCATTCATAAAAACGAATAAGTTCTTTAGCGGTAGAAAAGTATAACATCTGCATTTAAAAAGCGGTACCGCGTGACAATAAATACCTCGATTGCAATGAAGATTACGTTGAGAAATAGAGTAAGGTACTGTAACTTTGTAAATAAAGTTTTATGTTGATATCTTTCGTTATTATTTAGTTATGCCAAATCTTGTCACTTTCGGGACGGACCTCGTATATGCAAAACAACGCGAAAGAAAAGAAACCAATAGAGATGGGCTGAAATGAAGCCTAGAGTAGAGACACTCCGTTCCATCGACTCCGAACACTGGTGTCGACTCTCTGGCGAAGTGTTGCTTTCGCTCTGACGTCATAGAATGCCCAGCACAGACCGTTTTAGAGATATTCCTTGTTATTGGTTTCATATTTTAAACTATTTAACTTTATCCAAACGCTTCACCTCACATGTTTTACTGCTGGCCATGCAAAACGTTTAACACAGTAACCAGCTTTTGGAAGATCCCTATCGTTTGGCCTATTGTATTCCCTTATTTCCCTTTTACTTACAAGGGAGCAAGCAATAAGACAATTTCTGTTATGTCGATTAGCGTGAAGTAGAAGGAAGAATACGTAATCACTTATAAAAATAGTTTACAAGTGGAACAGCTAGAAAAAGTCATGTGAATGGAGCACATAAGATTTTTTACTTTCTCTATGTGTACTACGTACATAGTATATAGAGAAGGTATTGCACTCCACCCAAAATTCGATACAGCGATTTCACCAGAAATATATGTTTTAGGATCCCCTTTATCTAAAAAAAAAAAAAGCATTTTGAGAAAAAGGTCCGTGTGTGTGTGTGTGTGTGTGTGTGTGTGTGTGTGACAGAACACGATAACTCAAAAACGAAAAGTCTGTAAAATACCAAACTTGGTATTTAAGTTTAGTATGCAACATGAAGATTTTGAGAAGACTTCCCCCACCCCCATCTACCCTTTACATGGAACTTTTTTTCAAAAATGTTTATTTTCTCAAAAATGGCTCTAGATTTTGATTAAAATATCATATTAAAGCCATTTCTCTGACAAATAAAATATATATTTTGAATTTTCTGGGAATAGCCTCTGAAGAGTACTTTATTCTGGATGATTTTTACGGAATTTGGAATAACTGCTAAACCGTAAGAGATGGACAAAACTTACTACACGAAAATGTAGAGCACGCTAAAACACACAATTTATATATATATATATATATATTTTTTTTTTTTTTTTTATAGATATTCCTTGTTTTTGGTTTCAGCTTTATTAAAACTTTATTTTTCTCACACAGGAATTTGTCAACTCCTTTCCATACGGTCAAAGTAACGTCAGTCACATAGCAACAGCTTTCGACTATCAATTTAACCTATGGTACTCCCTTGTTTCGCTTCTACTTACAAGGAAGCAAGTAATAAGACTATTCCTACTAATTTTTTTCTCGTTTAGAATGAAGTAAACAGAAGCATAAGCTTTGTAACAATGATATGCTGCAGAGATGTAGAGAAAGTCATTTGAATGGAACACACCAGATTTTTATATCTGTTATAACATTAGATGGCGTGCGGAAGAGGGAGTCGACTCCAGAACCGAGAGTATCGGTTCCCAAGCGTGGAAGTATTCGATTCTTCGCGTCACCATTCGCGGAACATCTTTAGAAATCAACATCAAGGTTGACTCATAAGCAAAGGGTGGGAGTGGCCTGCTAGGACTAATTAAATACTTTCTCCCCCATGTGCGTGCACTGTACTTTGGAACATGTTGCCAATTCTGTTGTAAGCGGACCAAAAGTGGTTTGCTTCAGTACAGGCAAATGGGGTTATGTGCGTGTGCAAATTAATTGCGTCATTCTTGTTATAGTTATACTAATAGTTGTAGTTGTAGTTATTGCTACAGATAACGTTACAGCGTTCACTGTTTGCATTTTACAAAGAGATAGCATATGTACACACACACACTGGCTCTCTCGGTCGCACAAAGTGTGCTTCGTGCGTTCCTAATCTCAAAATGATGTAATTAATTACTTTTTGTACACGTACTATGTACGTAATGTATAGAGGAAGTACTGTATTCCACCCAAAAATTCTATACCGAGATTTCACTAGAAATATGTTTTTTCAGGTCCCCTGAGCCCACAAAAAGTATTTCAGAGAAAGGTCCGTGTGTGATTGTGGACAGCATTGATCAAAAACCAAAACACCGTTAAATACCAAACTCTGTAGGTATTTAAGTTTGGTATCTTCCAAGGATGGACACGAAGATTTGCAAGAAAATCCTCCAACCCCAAACTACCCTTTACATGGACATTTTTACTCTCAAAAATAGCTCAATTTTGATTAAAATACCTTATGTTTAAGAAAATGTTATGACGAACGAAATGTATATCTTGAATTTTGTGGGAATAGCCTACGAAGACTTCTTCATTCTGAATGAAGTTTGCATAACTGGTAAACCATGCGAAATACACAAAAAAATCTGATTTGTTCTATTCACACGACCTCTACATCTCTGCAACAAATTGTAGTTATAAAGCTTATGCTTCTATTTACTTCATGCTAATGAGCAGAAATAGTCTTATTACTTGTTTCTTTGTAAGTAGAAGCGAAATGGAGTTCCATAGGTTAAAGTGATAGCCAAAAGCTGGTTGCTATGTAACTGAAGTTCCTTTGTCTGTATGGACAGGATTTAAGAAATTCCTGTATGAGAAATGTAGAAGTTTCTCAAAGCTAAAACGAAAAACCAAGAATATCCTACAAATGATCAACTCCACGAATAAAATGTATATGACATAAATTGTGTGTTTTATCGTGAGCTGCATTTTCTGTGCCGTAAGTTTTTCCACCATCTGCTACGGTTTAGCATTTATGCACAATTCTACTAAAATTCATCCAGAATAAAGTAGTCTTCAGGGGCTATTTCCAGAAAATTCAAGATATACATTTTATTTGTCAGGTAAATATATTTAATAAACCATATTTTAATCAAAATCGTTAGAGCCATTTTTAAGGAAATTAAAATTTTCAAAAAAATGTTCCATGTAAAGGGTAGTTTGGGGATTTTCTTGAAAATCTTCGTGTCGCATCCTTGGAAGATATAAAACTTAAATACCAAATTTGGGGTTTAACAGTCTTTTCGTTTTTGAGCTATGCTGCCCACACACACACACACACACACACACACACACACACACACGCGCGCGCGCGATTTTTCTAAAAATTCTTTTTGATTCAGGGAGTCTCAAAACATGCATTTCCGGTGAAATCTCGGTATCGAATTTTTGGATGCAATGCAATACCTTCTCTATACACTATGTACTTAGTTCGTATAGAGAAAGTAAAAATGTATATCTCGTTAAAACACACAATTTATGTCATATACATTTTTTCGTAGCGTTGACGATTTCTAGATTTTCGTTGTTATTGGTTTCAGATGTAAAATACTTGCACTTCTCATACGGAACTTGTCAACTTCTGGCCATGCATAGAAGCGGAATTCAATCCCATAGCAACCGTATTTTAAAACATTTGACTGTCGGTTTAGCCTAGAGTATTCCCTTATTTCTCTTCTACTTATAAGGAACTAAACAATAAGACCATTTCTGCTAATATTTATCACGATTATCATCAAGCAGATAGAAGAACAAGCATATCAAAATAATTTGTTACGAGATGTTACTCAAAACATGGGACAACTGAGTCTACAATCATCTGAAAATGATTTGAGATCTTTTGGTTGTTTACCGGGAAAATGCGAGTCAGTTGCGGAATTTAGTGTCCAATTAGATCAGTGGTTAGAGCAACTGGACGGAAACCAGGAGATCTGTGCTTCAAATCCTGGTTATGGCATAGTATTTTTCAGTCTGACTAACTTTCCAACTCGTGTCCTCTTCGTGGTGAAGAAACAATTGGCATTAAGGAAACCCGGAATCGAAAAAAATCATGAAAATTGACACTTTTTTCTTTTTTATTGGATAAAGATTGAAGTTTTCTCTTCAAAATGGATCAAAAATTACAAGGGCCATTTTTTTCAGCCTCCGATAGGCTATAAATAAAAGAAAAGTTCATAGAAAACTATTTTATTACTAAAATTTTTGTACGCTTATGGTTACTTTTCAACATAATTACCGAAAAGATTGAGACATTTATCGCACCTGTGCACAAGCTTTGCAAATCCCGCTTCAAAAAATGTTGCCGCCAATAATTTCAAATGAACATTGACGTTGTTTTGAAGATCTTCGTTGGTTTGAAAGGGCAGGGAAAAGGTGAAAGTCGCTGGGTGCCAGATCAGCACTGTACGGCGGATGATCGAAAATGTCCCATTGAAATTGTTCAAGGAGCCGATAGGTTGTGCCAGCAGTGTGTGGACGAGCGTTGACATGGATCAACACAATTCCTGAAGTCAGCATTCCTCTTCGTTTGTTTTGAATGGCTCTCCGCAAACACCGTAAGGTACGAAGATCTTCAAAACAACGTCAATGTTCATTTAAAATCATTGGCGGCAACATTTTTTGAAGCGGGTATTCAAAGCTTGCGAACAGGTACGATAAATGTCTCAATCTTTTCGGTGATTATGTTGAAAAATAACCATAAGTGTACAAAACTTTTAGTAATAAAATAAATGTTTTCTATGAACTTGTCTTTTATTTATAGCCTATCGGAGGCTTAAAAAAAAAACACCCTCGTACCTCAATATCTCAATTCTAACGGTTTTAAAGTTCTTTTTAAAAATGTATTTGGTCAAGTTGTGGGCGTGGCAGAATATTAGTTGAATGTTGTTTTTTTTAAAACAATTTTAAAAATTCCGTTTTTACAAACAGTATAGATATATTTGAGAGATTGTTGGCTAGCAAAGTTCACATAGGGAAATGTTATGCGTGTGTATTGGCTGACAACCCTACTTATGGCCCAGGATTCTACCTAAACTTCAACCTTCAACTCCCGCAAGTTCAATTTTCATCTACAAAAGTATTATTTTTCTTAAAAACTACAAAAGCCATAAAGTTTAAATTTCGTGGGTCTATTTATAACATACAAATGCACATTTTAACACAGAATTTTGAAAACTAGTTGTCAGATCATGATTTTATATCATATAACGTTAAACATTTTGAATTCAGAAAACAGCACTCTTGATAACAAAAATCTGATGTGTTCCATTCATATTACTTTCTCTACATCTCTGTAACAAATTATTGTTAAAAAGTTTATGCTTCTATTTACTTTATGCTAATCGAGAAACAATTAGCAGAAATAGTCTTATTACTTGAATCCTTGCAAGTAGAAGCGAAAAAGGGCGTACCATAAGTTACAGTGATAGTCAAAAGCTGGTTGCTATGTGACTGAAGTTCCTTTGTTTGTATGTATGGATACGAGTTGACAAATTTTTGTATGAGCAAAATATAAGTTTTTCCATACTGAAACCAAAAACAAGGAATATCTAAAAAAAGGATCAACTCCACGAAAAAAATGTACATAGCAAATTGTGTGTTTTAACATGCTGTACATTTTTTGAGTGGTAAGTTTTTGTCCATCTCTTACGGTTTAGCAGTTATACAAAATTCTGTAAAATTGATCCAGAATAAAGAAGTCTTCAGAGGCTATTCCTAGAAAATTCAAGATATACATTTTGTCAGTTAAATATCTTTAATGTACGATGTTTTTATCAAAATCGTTAGAGCCATCTTTAAGAAAATCAAAACTTTTGGAAAAAAGTTCTATTTAAAGGATAGTTGGGGTTGGAGGGATTTTCTTGAAAATCCCCGTGTCGCATCCTTGGAAGATACCAATCTTAAACATACACACACACATGCGCGCGCGCGTTCCTGAAAATGATTTTTTTTTTTTTTTTTTTTTATAAAGGGGCCGTAAAACATATTTCGGTGAAATCTCGGTATCGAATTTAGGGATGGAGTGCAATAGCGTAGAGAAAGTAAAAATTAATATTTAATATGAAAACTTATAAATCTTAAAACCTTGTGTTAAAATGCTGCAGATATATGTATAAAATAACAGTAAAAATGCAGGTTTGTAAAGGAAATCGCCTAGGAGAAAAGGATACCTGAAGAGTAAATTTAGCATTTTAAGTATAGGTTATCCGGGTCCCTTTAATTTCGGATTATTTCAATGAGTTGCAAGACATTTTTTCGGTATCGTTCGTAACAGCCTGGTGACGTCTGGCAAAGATGAGCTACCGGGTAACAACACCAGCACCAAAAGCTTCTCTACGAAACTGCGGGCCTAAAAATTATGGCAAGCCTGGGCACCAGGAAAGATTTTCAAGTATAATTATATGTCGAAGTTCACCCTGCTCGCCAGCTGTTTCGAAATGCTCAGTTAATTTCGCAACCAATTTATGCCAAATTTTAAATTGAATGTAGTATGTTGAAGACTGAATTATTAAATTTTGAAAAGTAATACTGTAAGTGTTTTCATCTTATCGATAATTCACGACCATAGCAAAGCGACGAGACTGAATTGTCCTAAGAAATGAAAACATGAGTTGTATTTGACAAGATAATTCAATGAAATAGACTATTAATAATTTATAACTTATAGGAAGAGTTTTTTTTTTAGGTTATGGTTTTAATAAGTGTATTTCCCGCGCTTTCTTCACTGCCTCCTGAATTATGATATGGCCGACCGTACCTACACCCAATGTTATGAATATCGATAGCAACAATAGAAATAGGCAACAATATTTCAACTTTTAATAATTACTACATGAAATGGAAACAAACGTTTTCTTTTATTTGCAGTTATTGCACTCATCTCATACATAAGAAATACAAATAATGGTTATTTTCAATCCTGTTTACTTTCTCTATACGCACTATGTACATAGTGTATAGAGAAGGTAATGCACTTCACCCAAAAATTCGATAACGAGATTTCACCGGAAATATATGTCCAAAAAAAGCATTTTCACAATAAGGTCCGTGTGTGTGTGTGTGTGTGTGTGTGTGTGTGTGTGTGTGTGTGTGTGTGTGTGTGCGCACGATAACTCAAAAACGAAAAGTCTGCAAAATACCAAACTTAGTATTTAGGTTTAGTATCTTCCTGGGATGCGACATGAAGATTTTGAGAAAAATCCCCCACCCCAACTACCCTTTGCATGGAACTTTTTTCGAAAATTTTGATTTTCTCAAAAATGGCTAACGATTTTGATTAAAATTTCGGATATTAAACATATTTACCTGAAAAATAAAATGTATATCTTGAATTTTCTGGGAATAGCCTCTGAAGAGTAGTTTATTCTGGATGAATTTTACTGAATTTTGAATAACTGCTAAACCGTAAGAGATGGACAAAAACTTTACTGCACAAAAAATATAGAGCACATTAAAACAAAGTTATGCTATACACGTTTTTTTCGTCGAGTTCGTCGTTTTTGAGACATTCCTTATTTTTGGTTTCTGCTATGAAAAACGTATACTTTCCTCATACAGGAACTTGTCAACTCCTATCCATATAAACAAAGGAACTTCATTGACATAGCAACCAGCTTTTGACTATCACTTTAACCTATGATAGTCCCTTATTTCGCTTCTACTTACAAGGAAACAAGTAATAAGACTATTTCTGATAATTTTTTCTGATTAGCATAAAGTAAATACAAGTATAAGATTTTTAAGAATAATTTGTTGCAGGGATATAGAGAAAGTCAGGGGAATGGTACACATCAGATTTTTTAATACATTATGAACTGGATAAAACTTTAAACAAACATTGTAACTGAATTAATTGAAACTACAATTATGGCTGACTGGATTGTCAACTTGTTACCAATAACCCAGGCAGGAGATTTAAACAAACGAACGTCAGATGCGACAAGAATTCAAAGAAATGAACTCGGCTACGATATGGTATTTCGACAATATCGCTCCAGTCAGATGACCGCCTAACCTGAGCTAAATTGTCAATGTTATATTTAGACTATCCAAATGTATTAACCGTACTAAATTGTGTTTTCAAAGCATATAATCTTTTATATATATGTTAATTCAAGAAATTGTTGAAAGCAGAAAACCTTTCCAAGCTGAAAGTAAGTTTTCCCTTCAAATCACACGGTAGATCTTGCTATCCCCAGTACACACAGGCGCCTAAGCATGTTTGGAATATGATCGAACTTAAATACTTATTTAAATAACACAGTTTAACTTATTACTTATAGCAGATAAACAACATAAGAACCTAGAAATCAGTAACTTCCAAGAATGCCACAGGAAGATTTAAGAAAATCCCCAAACTTAATCTCAGACTTCATGTATACGACATTCTGAATGTGTTTATTTATTACTTTCTCTAAACGTACTATGTACATAGTTATAGAGAAGGTATTGCACTCCACCCAAAAATTCCATACGGAGATTTCACCGGAAATATATGTTTTAAGGTCCCCTGTATAAAAAAAAGCATTTTCAGAAAAAGGTCCGTGTGTCTGAGCACGATAACTCAAAAACAAAAGTCGGTAAAATACCAAACTTGGTATTTAAGTTTAGTATCTGCAGGGATGCGACGCGAAGATTTTGAGAAAAATACCTCCCACCCCAAACTACCCTTTACATGGAACTTTTTCCAAATGTTTGATTTTCTTAAAAATGGCTCTCACGATTTTGATTAAAATATCGTATATTAAAGATATGTACCTGACAATTAAATGTATATTTTGAATTTTCTGGGAATAGCCTATGAAGACTACTTTATTCTGGATAAATTTTACGGAATTTTTGCTAAACCGTAAGATAGACAAAAACTTACCACACAAAAAATGAAGAGTACGTTAAAACACACAATTTAAGTTATATGCATTTTTTTCGTGGAGCTGATCGTTTTTGAGATATTCCTTGTTTTTTTGTTTCAGCTTTGAAAAACATACTTTTCTCATACAGGAATTTGTCAACTCCTGTCCATACGAAAATAGGAACTTCAGTCACATAGAAACCAGCTTTTGACTATCACTTTAACCTATGGCGCCCCCTTATTTCGCTTCCACTAACAAGGAAGCAAGGAATAAGACTGGCTGCTAATTTTTTCTCGATTAGATGAAGTAAATAGAATATGTTTGCAGAGATGTAGAGAAAGTCTTGTGAATGGAGCATCAGTTTTTTTTAGTTAATATCATATGTGAAGATATTTTCATGCAAGTGTTGTATTTCTTTAAAATTCTCTTTAACCTGAATGACTTTTGCATAAATACTAAACTGTAAAACATTAAAAACAATCTGAAGTGTCCCATTCACATGACTTTCTCTACATCTCTTAACAGGTTATCGTTAATAAGCTTATTCTTCTATGTACTTAATGATAATCGAGATAAACATTAGGAGAAACGGTCGAAAAACTTAGCCCCTTATGAGTAGAAGGGAAATAAGTTAATACACTAGGCTAAGCCGACAATCAAATGTTTTACAATGTGGTTGCTACGGGATTGAAATGAGTTTCTTTTTGTGGGCAAGAGTTGACAAGTTCCCAAATGAGAAACCAATAATAAGGAACATCTCTAAAACAGCATACTCCTCGTAGAAACGAATACGACATAAATTGTGTTTTTTAAGGTGACCTAAATTTTTATTGTAAATTTGTGTCTATGTCTTACGGTTTAGTAGTTATGCAAATTTCAGAAAAATCCACCCAGAATAAAGTAGTCTTCAGAGGCTATTCCCAGAAATTTCAAGATATACATTTTATTTGTCGGGCAAATATCTTTCATATACGATTTGAATCGTTAGTCATTTTTGAGATAGAAACATTTTCTAAAATTTTGACTATGTAAACGATGGGGATTTTCTTCAAAATCCTTGGAAGATACTGAACATAAATACCAAGTGTGTAAACTTTTCTAAAAATGTTTTTTTTTTATCCAGGGGGTCTCAAAACACACATTTGCGGCGAAATCTCGGTATCGAATTTTTGGGTGCATTACAATACCTTCTCTATAAACTATGTACATAGTACGTGTAGAGAAAGTAACAAGTCAACATTATTCATTTGGTAAATGTACTAAAGGTGAATGAGGGAGCTTCACATTAGAGGTAACACATATTTAGCAGTTGAGCTAATCTCTAGAGAACGTTTCAGTGAAAGCAAGAACACGTGTACCTCGTAAAATCAAATACTATTGTTTATAACATTTGAACTTACGTCGCAACCTATCTTGATGAAATGCAGTTCAGAAACAATGGATTAGATCAGCTGGGTGGAGGAGCTAGATTCAGATGAATACCTTGCTTCTGGCCACGTGCTACTTTTCCCCCGCGGTATTATGCTCGCCGGATATTTCCTTCTCTAAGCATCAGTTTCATTTTATTATCACTGCTACGAATATTCATTGTGGTCTAAAAAGTCTACATGTGCTATGTAGATAGTGTATAGAGAAGATTTTTATACAAAGTATTTCAATTTTGCACGAAAAAAATAGCAAAATATCCTTTGTACATGCTTTCAAGAAATTTTCACTTAACGTAGTTTGTGTTAAACTGCCGAATAAATTTTTCAAATCATCTTGGTTTATCATAACTTTATCATAAGTAATACAACAAGCGATTTCATCTTGCCGACAATTCACGACCGGAGCGAAGCGACGGGAGTCTATTGTCCTAAGAGATGAAAACACGAGCTGTATTTGATAAGACAATTCAGTGAAATAGACTATTGATAATTTACAATATATAGGAAGGGAGATTTTATCAGAATATGATTGTAATACATTAGTTCTCAAATGGTAGATGGCGCATTCGATCATATTTACCGAATGCTTTTTTTCTTCTTTCTTCACTGCCTCCTGAATTATGATATGGCTGACCATGTCCACGCCCAATGTACGAATATCGACAGCAACAATAGAAATAGGAAACAACTATTTTATTTCAGCTTTTAATAAGTAATACATGAAATGGAAACAAACATTATTTGAAGTTATTGCACTCATCTCAAACATAAGCAATACAAATAATGACTACTTTCATTCTTTTTTTTTAAATGAAATAGATTATGAACTGGACAAAACTTTAAATAAACATTGTAACTGAATTAATTGAAAGTACAATTGTAGAACTGACAGTTATTAAAAGTGAAGGTTGGCTGTCTGTTACCAATAACCAAGACAGGAGATTAAACATGCAAACGACAAGATTTCAAAGAAATGAATAATACAATATCGCACCAGTCCAATTGGTTGAAATTGACTAATTTCGGCCATTTCATTGGCGCTTTAATAGTGGAACTGAATTGTCACAGAAATGGTATTCGTTCGATAGCTGTAGTATATATGAATGCTGGTGTATCCGTGTATGGAAGTTTATATTTTCTAGCGCTTCTTATGGCATCCCTCCAGCTGTGGAAAGGGTCATTGAACCTGAAGCCAACGTGCATAAGCGTCAAGAGGTCACCAGGAATGCTGATTCACGGATTTTCCCTGAAGCTACCGGGGATGTAGGTCAAAAGGTTGCAACTAGCAGCAGTATGAAGTCCGAGCCTAGCGGTCTCGTTCCACACGCGATCGTCGACTGTTTGCAAGGTGCGTTTTTGCCTTGTCATTGATAAAACCAGAGAATTTATAGTTCGGTCGATCCGACCATACACTAAATACACCGCAACAAAAATAACATCAAATTTGTGGAAACTGATATAGCCGTAGGAGAAATTTCATTCGTATACTGACATTTTTCCCATGTCGTTTCAAATGTGGAGTAGTACTACAGTCAACACTGAACAAATTAAACGTGGTACCCAAGGCAACTATTGCTTTAACTATGTACATAGAGCATAGAGAAAGTATTATATTGCATCTAAAATTCGATACCGAGATTTCACCGGAAATACGTCTTTTGGATCTCACTGAATCCAATAAAAACATTTTTAGAAAAAGGTCTGTTGGCGTCTGTGGGCAGCATAGCTCAAAAATGAAAAGTCCGTTAAATACCAAACTTGATATTGAAGTTCAGTACCATTCAAGGATGCGACACGAAGATTTTCAAGAAAATCCCCAACCCTAACTACCCTTTACGTAGAAACAATTTCGAAAATGTTGATTTTCTAAAAAATGGCTAACTATTTTGATTAAAATCTAGTTTAAGATATGTACATAACAAATAAATCGTGTAACTTGAATTTTCTGACCCTCTAAAGACCTCTCTATTGTGGATTTTTTTTTTTTTTTTTTATTTTGTAAATCGCAAGAGATAGACAAAAATTTACCTCGCAATTATTTATTCCATATACATTTTTTCCCCTGGAGTTGACTGCTGTCGAGATATTCCTTATAGGTTTAAGTTTGGCTATGCAAAGAAATGGTTTTCAATCCCATTTTAAAATATGCGACTGTCTGTTTAGTCTAGTGTATTCCCTTATTTTCCTTCCACTTATAAGGAAGCAGTAACAATACCGTTTTGCTAATGTTTATCTTGATTAGCACGAAGTAGATAGAAGAATAAGCTTATTAAAACTAATGTTACAGATATGTCCTAGAGAAAGTCATGTGAGCGGAACAGAGTATAACGGACTATCATACTTGTGTTGCACCTGGCTCTAGTTTATCACCCTCCGCTGATTTATTTATTTGTTATAGTTTATAACGCCCGCTTTTACTACTATGACACCGACGGTACACGGAATGAAGATGGGAGCATCGGTGAAATCTGATGGCAGGGGAAACCGGAGAAAACCCGATCCATCACAAATCCCACATGCGGTTGCTTGAGATCGAACCCAGGCCGTCTAGGAGAGGCGAATGGTTTAACCACTCGGCCACGGCGCGGCCCCCTCCGCTGATGCGATTAACTACAATTCCTTCTGCATTCTGCTCACAATCGCTGATAGTGGGAAATTGCACATGTCCAAAATAGTTATATTTTACACTGTATGGTTCAGACATTGAGAAACTCAATTTACTGACATCGCAAAAAACAAACAAACCAACCCTGAAGATGAGATTTCGTTAGATCGGAGGTAAAAGTATCTTCCCAGAAAATCACAAAATTTAAAATCGCCAGCGCACAGATTTGATAAATTAGTAAGCAATGTCATTTTTTCCCAGCATGGTGCAAGATCTTGTATTTAAGCCTTTAAAATTATGAAGTAGCTGGTGGATTTTTTTAGAACTTCCAGTAGCGATATCTTCCAAGGAAAAACAATGAGTTTCCTATTAAATACTTTCGTATGGTGTATAATAAATTAAATTGATTTGCTTTCGACACATTTGAGTCCTATTCTCACATCCCATTGTACGAGGGCGGGATTTTTTTCCCCCAACCTCCGATAGGCTATAAATAAAAGACAAGTTCATAGAAAACAATTATTTTATTACTTAAAATTTTGTACGCTTATGTTTACTTTTCAACATAATCACCGAAAAGATTGAGACATTTGTCGCACCTGAGCACTAGCTTTGCAATACCCGCTTCAAAAAATGTTGCCGCCAATGATTTCAAATGAGCTTTGACGTTGTTTTGAAGATCTTCGTTGGTTTGAAAGTCACATCTTCAGATGAAGGAAAAGATGAAAGTCGCTGGGTGCCAGGTCAGGACTGTACGGCAGATGATCGAAAATGTCCCATTGAAATTGTTCAAGGAGCCGATGGGTTGTGCCAGCAGTGTGTGGACGAGCTTTGTCATGGATCCTCTTCGATTGTTTCGAATGGCTCTTTTTTTTTTTTATAGTGTTTAATGCCCGCTTTAACTACTTGTGGCACCGCAGGCGATGACACTTAAGATACATGAATGAAGATAGAGCCCCAATGGAATGCGATGGCGTGGGAAACCGGAGAAAACCCACCGCTGCGCCGCTTTGTCCACCACAAATCTCGCATGCGGTCGCTTGTAGGCGAGAGCGAGTGATCTAACCACTCGGCCACGGCGCGGCCTGAATGGCTCTCTGCAAACGTCCTACAGTACGAAGATCTTCAAGATGTGGGTGATAAAAGGAAAATATTGCTTTGGGGAGGAATGTTTGCCAGCTGAATTAGGAGTAATTCGCGGTTTTATTTGCAGCATTGCAATTTATTCTTTATTAAGCATTTAGTTGTAAAATTGCAATCGTACATGGCGGCAAATATTACAACGCTATACGTAATAAAACTAACCGCGTAATTTGTTGCTCTATGGGAGGAATTCTATCTGAAAGAGGTTTTATTAATATGTCAAATTTATACTTCGTACAGGTCACGAAAATAAAGATCTTCCAAAAAATAATAAAAAAGGTTCGTGTTACACGTGATTCGATCCACCTAGTCGCACCATAATTGTTCCTGATTAAACTTGCCTTTGGAAGCAAATCGGCCAGCACTAGGAGAGCTTTACTTCACTCCAGCTACTTGGTCGAAACACAACAACACACTTTCTGCAACACTATTCAAGTTAAATTTGCAATAATTTGCAGTCATTTTAAAATGCTTGCTGAAATATTGGTTTCCAAAGGTGCGAGGAGAGCGAATGGCTACCATGCCCACTTTAAACAAAGGGATGCAAAGCATGTAGCACATTTTATTCTCATAATCCCTATGTAAGAATACCTGAGCTCTCAATTTTCTGGGCATAGCCTCTCAGAGCGCTTCTTTCTCGGCGATTTTTTCTGAATTTTGCAAAGCTGGTAAACCGTAAGAGATAGACAAAGACTTACTACACATAAAATGTAGATCTCCTTAAAACGCACAATTTATTTCCCCCCCCCCCACGAGTTCACCGTGTTTAAGACATTCCTTTTTAGTGGTCTAAGTTTTAAAATACTTAAACGTTTCTCATACACGAACTTGTCAACTCTGACCAAGCACAGAAACTGATTTCTATCCCATAGCAACCACATTAAAACATTCAAAATATTTGACTGTCGGTTTAGGCTAGTATTTCCTTATTTCATTTCTACTTACAAGGAAGCAAGTAATAAGACCAACTCTGTTAATGTTTATCTCGATTAGCATGTCGTATGAAGATAAGAGAATAAACTTTTTAGCATAATTTGTTACAGAAAAGTAGAGAAAATCAAGCAAATGGAACACAGATTTTTTATTAACAGCGCATCACATCATTGAACCTCAAAGAAGATCCTGCTTTCCTCTTTGTTCGTTTCATAACCACGTGTTATTTTGTATAGTCTTGCTGATGTCAGATTATAGAAAATTGCAGTATATTATCTAGTAGCTGCGCAAGCGTCGTTTGGTAACGACTTATATCTTGTTTCCGAGCTCCTTTGTTCACAATGACTATAACATCTGGTCGGATGATGGCTGCTGCCTTAAGGGTGCTCTGTGATGTTTGGGGTGTGATTTCATCTTAATTATCCTGTTCGTGAACTGGGAACATATTCCCAACAACCAGCTTCTTTCATGATAGCCGATATTATACTCAATAGCCGAAGGACAGAAAAGATGTCTATGTCAAACACCCAACCAAATGCAATGCTCCACTTCATCTTTGTTATAAGGAAGTATATATCGCAAAAAACAAACCTTATGTGTTCCATTCACATGCTTTTCTCTACCTCTCTGCAAAAAATTACTGTTAAAAAGCTTACGTTTCTAAATATTTCATGCTAATCGAGAAAAAATAGCACAAATAAGTCTTATTACTTGCTTCCTTGTAAGCAGAAGCGAAATAAGGGAGTACGATAGGTTAAAGTGATAGACGAAAGCTGGTTGCTATGTGACTGACGTTCCTTTGTTTGTATGGACCGCAGTTGACAAATTCCTGTATGAGAAACGTATAAGTTTTTCATAGCAGAAACCAAAAATAAGGAATGTCTCAAAAACGACGAACTCCACGAAAAAAATATATATAACAAACTGTGTACTTTAACGTGCTCTACATTTTTTGTGTGGTAAGTTTTTATCCTCCTCTTACGGTTTAGCAGTTATGTACAATTCTGTAAAATTCATCCAAAATAAACTAGTCTTCAGAGGCTATTCATAGAAAATTCGTGATATACATTTTATTTGTCACAAATATCTTTAATATACGATATTTTAATTAAATTCGGTAGAGCCATTTTTGAGAAAATCAAAATTTTTGAAAAAAGATCCATTTAAGGGCTTTTAGGGGTGGGGAGATTTTTTTTGAAAAATCTTCGTGCCGCATCCTTGTAAGATACCAAACTTAAATACCAAGTCTGGTATTTAACGGTCTTTTCGTTTTTCAGCTATGCTGTCCACAGAGAGCAATCTCGGTATGGACTTTTTTGGATGGAATGCAATATACTCTATACACTATGTATGTAAAGGATGTTAATGAACTATACCGAAATATTTTCACAGAATATGTAGATTACTTAAATAAGTAATTTGAGATAGGAGACTTATGGCCCGTTTATTGAAATTTCGTAGTAACCGTTATAAGTTTCTGAAGTGCCAGTACGCCACGTATTACGGCACTTCGTCTGGAATAAAAAAGCATCTGATGTGTTACACTCACATGACTTTCTCTAGCTGCTCTACAAAACTCCTAAAAAAGATTATTCTTCTTTACACACAATGCTAATCGAGATAAATATTAGCAGAATATTCTTATTACTTAGTTCCTATAAGTAGAAGGGAATAAGGGAATTCGCTATGCTAAAGTGATTGTCAAATGTTTTAAAAGCTATCGTTATGCGATTGTCATTGTAAATCACTTCTTTGCTTGGCCAGGAGTAGGATAAAAGAAACACGCACACTTCCTGTCGGAGAAAAGTTTAAGTACTTCTCAATTATTGAAACCAATAACAAGGAATACCTCGGAAACGGTTACCTTCACAACAAAAACCCAAAGGACAAATTGTGTGTTTTGTCGTGATGTACATTTTTTGTGTAGTGAATTATTTTATTAACATTTACTTTCAACTTCTCCATACCGTTTGATGGACTTCCACTCCGGTCTTTGTCGTCATTTTGTTTCTCTAACTTAACTGAAGAGCCGTTCATTGCATTATCAAAATGCACTTGTGTTATCTGCCTATAACATTCGACTGACCGAACATTTTATGCATTCAAAAAGAAAAAAAATCTTATGTGTTCCATTCACATGACTTTCTCTACTTCTGTGTAACAAAGTATTGTTAGCAAGATTATTCTTCTATTTACTTCGAGCTAATCGAGAAAAAATTAGCAGAAATAGTCCTATTATTTGCTTCCTTGTAAGTAGAAGCGAAATATGGGAGTATCATAGGTTAAAGTGAAGTCAAAAGCTGGTTACTAGGTGACTGAAGTTCCTCGTTTGTGTGGACACGAGTTGACAAATTCCTACATGAGAAAAGTACAAGTTTTTTAAACCTGAAACAAAAAACAAGGAATATATCAAAAACGATAAACTTCTCGAAAAAAAAAGTATATAACAAAGTGTGTGTTTTAATGTGCTCTACATTTTTTGTGTGGTAAGTTTTTGTCCATTTCTTACGGTTTAGCAGTGATGCAAAATTTCGTAAAATTCATTCAGAATAAAGTAGTCTTCAGATGCTATTCCCAGAAAATTCAAGATATACATTTTATTTGTCAGGTAAATATCTTTAATACACGATATTTTAATCAAAATCGTTAGTCATTTTTGAGAAAATCAAAATTTTCGAAAAAAGTTCCATGTAAAGGGTAGCTGGGGTGGGGGGATTTTCTTCGTGTCGTATCCTTGGAAGATACCAAACTTAAATACCAAGTTTGGTATTTAACGGTCTTTTCGTTTTTGAGCTATGCTGTCCAGACACACACGCACACGTAAACGGGCCTTTTTCAAAAAATGCTTTTTTTGGATTCAGGGGGACCCAAAACATGTATTTGCGGTGAAATATCGGTATCGAATTTTTGGGTTCATTACAATACCTTCTCTATACACTATGTACATAACACGTGTAGAGAAAGTAAAAAAAAAATATATATATATATATATATCCTTACCTTACGTCCTTTAGTGGTAGAAGAGTTTAATATCTGCATTGAAAAACCGGTACCACGTGACAAATACCTCGATAGCAATGACGATTGCGTTCAGAAATAAAGTACTGTTGTAGAAAAAGTGCATTGATATCTATTTAGTGACGCCAAATCATGTTACTTTCTGGATACTCTCGTAGAAGGGAAATAAGGGAATACATTAGGCTAAAACGATACAAATCTTTTAAAAGCTGGTTACTATGCGATCGATTTTTTTTTTTTTTTCCTACTGCCAGAAATTGACAAATTCCTGTATGAAAAATCTGATGTGTTACACTCACACGACTTTCTCTAGATGTTCTACAAACTCCATACATAAGATTCTTCTTCTCTGTGCACCTTGCTAATCGTGGTACTCATTAGCACAATGTTATTATTTAGTTCCGTATAAGTAGGAAGAAAATAAGGGAATACACTAGGCTAAACCAATAGTCAAATGTTTTAAAAGCTGTCGTTATGCGATTGTCATTACAAATAGTTTCTTTTCTTGGCCAGGAGTAGAACAAAAGAAAAACGGACACTCCCGTCTGAGAAAAGTATAAGTACTTCACAACTGAAACTAATAACAATGAATACCTCGAAAACGGCAAGCTCCACGAGAAAAATGTATATGACCTAACTTGAGTATTTTAACAAGATTTAAATTTTTTGTATAGTAAGTTTTTAACTATTTCTTCGGTTTACTAGTTATGCCAAATTAAGCAAAATTCATCCAGAATAAATCAGATCTTCAGAAGCTATTCCCAGAAAATCCAAGATATACTTTTTATTTGTTAGGTAAATATCTTTAATATAGGATATTTTAATCAAATTCGTTAAGCCATTTTAAGAAAATCAAAATTTTCGAAAAAAGTTTCATGTAAAGGGTAATTTTTCTCAAAATCTTCGTGTCGGATCCCTGGAAGATACTAAACTTAAATACCAAGTTTGGTATTTTAGCTACTTTTCGTTTTTGAGTTATCGTGTTCACAGACACACGGACAAACACACGGGTCTTTTTCTGAAAATGTTTTTTTTTTTTTGATACAGGAGGTCCTAAAACATGTATTTCCGGTGAAATCTCTGTATCGAATTTTTGGGTGGAATACGTACAATAGTTCTCTATCCCTATGTACATAGAGTAAAAAAAGTTAAGTATTTTAAAACTGAGACCAATAAGGAATAACTTGGAATTGGTCAACTCCACGAAAAAATGTTTGCACCATAAATTGTGTGTTTTAACGAGATAAACAGTTTTGTGCATTAAGTTTCTGTGCATTTCTAATGGATTACCAGTTATGGAACAGTCATCCACAACGAAGAACTCGGAGGCTATTCCCAGAAAATTCAAGACCTGCAGTCTGTCAAGTAAATATTATAATCAAAATTGTTAGCTATTTTTGAGAAAATCAAAATGTTCGATATGTTTTCCATGTAAAGGATGACGAGATTTTCCTCAAAAGGTTCGTATCGCATCTTGCGAAGGTGCTAATCTTAAAAGCCAAGTTTAAGCATTCTCCCGACTTTTCGTTTCTTTCATATACACACATTCGGGTCTTTTTCTACATTTTTTTATTTTGGATACATGGGACCCTAAAACTTGTATTTCCGGTGAAATACAAATCTATATCTAAATGACGCTAGAGAAAGTGCAACACTTTCAACACAGAATATCTTAAAAACGACTAACTGTACGAAAAGTGTACTTGATAGAAGTTGTATATTTTAATGCCCTATTTGTTTTCTGTAGTAAGATTTTGTTTACCTGCTATGCAACATTCATTGAGAATGAAGAGGACCTCAAGGGCTATTCCCGGAAAATTCAAGATACGTTTTCCTTGTCACGAAAATATCTTCCACATATCCTTTTTATTTTCTCTACACGTACCATGTATATAGTGAAGGTATTGTAATGCACCCAAAAATTCGATAGAGATTTCACCGGAAATACACGTTTTCGGTCCCCCTGAATAAAATAAAAAAAAAAAAAGCATTATTGGAAAAATATGTGTGTGTATGTGCGTGGACAGCATAGCTCAAAAGCACCGGTCCCCATGGCCACGCTCGCTAAAGTGTCTCGCTTTGGTGCTTCGTGAGCAGGGGATCGTGGGTTCGAGTCCCGCCATGGGCATGGATGTTATATGTTTGTGCAATGTGTGTATGTTTGTAAAAGAAACAGTAAAACCAGTAATCAGTAAAACCTACGGGGGGAAAAGTAAATAGGGATACAGTACCGGAGTCCTGATCAGACTCCGTTACTGTTTAAAAAAAAAAAGAGAAAAAAAAAAGCGAAAAGTCCGTTAAATACAAACTTGGTATTTAAGTTTGGCATCTTCCAAGGATGCGAAAAAAAGATTTTCAAGAAAATCCCCTCACCTCCAACTACCCTTTACATGGAAAAAATTTCGAAAACTGATTATCTCAAAAATGGCTAACGATTTTGATTAAAATTGCGTATATTAAAGATATTTACCTGACAAAGAAAATGTATATCTTGAATTTCCTGAAGACTTCTTTATTCTGGATGAATTTTACGGAATTTTGCATAACTGGCAAACCGTAAGAAATAGACAAAACTTACTTAGCGGAAAATGTAGAGCTCGTTAAAATATCAATTTATGTTATATTCATTTATTTTTTTCGTCGAAAGGTATTTCTTGTTATTGGTTTCAGCTATGAAAAACTTATACCTTTCTCACACAGGAATTTGTCAACACCTGTCCATACAAAGGAACTTCAGTCATATTACAACTAACTTTTGATTAGTACAATAGCCTATGCTATTCACTTACTTTCCTTCTACTTGGATGGAAGCAACTAATAAGAGTATTTCTGCTAATTTTTTCTCGATTAGCACGAAGTAAAAAGAAACATAAGCTTTTTAACAATAATTTGTTTCAGAGATGTAAAGAGTCATGTGAATGGAACACACAAGATTTATTAATCAAAATCGTTAGTCATTTTAGAGAAAATCAAAGTTCTCGAAAATTGTTTTCAATATAGTGTGTTTGCGATGGGGAATTTTTCTGAAAATCTTCGTATTGCATTCTTGGAAGATGCTTAACTTAAAGTTTAATATTTAACCGACTTTTCGTTTTTGAGGTATTGTGTTCATACACACGGACACGCGCGCGCGTATCTTTTTCTAAAATGTTTTTTAGGATTTAGAGTCGTCAAAACATGTATTTCCGGTGATATTTCGGTATCGAATTTTTGGGTGAAATGCAATACTTACATTATATAAAAATGTATGTTTATATGAGGTCCGCGCGCATCCGTGAACAGCTACAATAAAGTTTTGAGGCATTAATTGCAGAATATACATTAATGATTTCTGCATAAGAAAAGTCACACCTGATAATGAGTACATAACCTACCAGTTTGGCGATACACCCTGAAGGTTTCCAAGTGGATATTGTCTACCAACCTGAAAATATAGAAAAACCAAGAAATTAAAATCTCATGTATTACCATTCAGATGACTGTTCTGCAAACAAACCGTTACTTTATCTACATAATACAATCAAGATAAACATTACCACATATGGCATTATTATTATTGTTCTTTATAAGTGGATAGGGAATAACGGATTGGACTTGACCAGTGATGGCCAATTAGTAATGCACTGAGGGCCAGAATACAACAAGGACCTTACTTGAGGGCCAGGAAAATTAATAGTAATTGCATTAACAATAAAATAACAGCAATGGAACTTGAGAGCATATTATTTTTAATACTATTACATGCACAGTGAAGGAACAAGCGTTGCTTTTTACGGGGAACAAGGAGGTTTATCAAAATCTTTTACAAAAAATTTGAAATCCACTTGCAGTTCTGATCTTACAAATTTAAGAATATTTAATAACATTGAATCAGTTAATCTGTTTCTGGACTTTGATTTCACTAGTTTCATAGCAGAGAGAGCAGTTTCACATATGCAAGTACCACCAAATATGGAAGTTTTAAAGCCCAGTTTCTAGGATGTGGAAATGAGTTTCCAAAAATCAACACCAGTTGTCTCTGTTGTTTGAAGAGATGATTCACATTGGAGCTCACATAGTTCGGATTGGTACTCCTCTTTACATCTTGAAATCTACCGTCAAATTCTAAAATGAGGAAGTTAAAAAAAGGAATAAATCATTTATTCGCGGGCCGCCAGTTTGCCATCAATGGACTAGGCTAAAGGCACAGTCAAATCTTTTAGCTGTAGCTGTGCGATTGCCATTCTCTTTCAAGTAGGAAAACAAGAGATGGAGCGGATGAGGAATTTCAGTTGAAAAACAGGGAATAGCTCTGACAAGTTTAACCCTATAAGAAAAATATATTGGTATTTAACAGGTTTTTCGTTAAAAGGTTACACCACTCGTCTCTCACCTAGGCGGGCCCAGGCAACCTCAAGTGGTGGACAAAGCGGCGCAGGGAGCGGGTTTTCTCAGGTTTACCCCGCCATCGTACTACACCGGTGATCCGTTTTCAATCCATGCATCATCATCAGTGGTATGTGTAGTAAAAGCGGGCCCTAAACACTTATCAAAAAACCGAAGTCGCACACCTTTTCTGATTCAGGGGTCCTCAAACCCGGTCAATTGTGTATCGAATTTTTGATGGAATATAATACCTTGTCTACTTTCTATGAACATTTTGAATATGTGCTAAAGAAATTAAAAACTAGATCATCATATAATTGTTCCAAGAACCTGGCTAACTATAGAGATTTGAATTTGATATTCTGTTAATATCTGCCTAAAATGATTTTGATCATTTCTATGCGGTTAAGGCTAAGACTGCACTTTTGAAATGTTTGTTGTAGATTAAGGTTTAATATTATGGTATTTACTGCATTTACTATGCAATTTATGTTTCGAAATACATAGGCTATCTTTGAAACCTAACATGAAGTATTAATGGAATCTTTATCATCTTAAAGTAATATTGTTTGTCAGAAACTGGTTGTAAAACTCTTTAAATTTACTCTACGCTAGAAAAAAAAGCACCTCCAATGTCATTTGTTCCTAGCATTTTGTTGGGAACATAATTTAAAGTGTAGTTCAATAGAAACCGCAACGTTGTGTTCCGATAGGTATCCTTAATCTTCAATTAGATAATAGGAACCTGCGTGCCCATTCACTTTCAGCTCATGGTAAAATTGCGGTTTCAGCAGTGGATACTTTAAAGTAGAGTATTTCAATATGTTCTGAAAAATGTCCAGTAGCTATTCTTCATGCGGCGGTAACGGGGTTACGGGTTTGCATCCTGGGTGCGGGTTTTGGCTATTAGGAAGGTGTGGAGATGTGGGTGCCCTAGCTCAGGTTTTTGCTAGCATGGAATCTCTCTTCAGATGTGAAACACAAGTGATTTATTCATTTAGCTCGGCCTTTATCCGCCATCGAACGAACACACACGCATTCCTCCTAAATTTTCTACTGTTAAACTATGCTTTACGCGACCGCGCCTATTATTGATGCAGTGATTTCGACTGTATTAAAATAATCATTTCCCTCACAGTTAAAGGTTCGGCTCCACCACGGACCCCAAATATCACATCTTTGCTCTGCCGATGTTCTACGCCAAGGCGACACTTAGTCGCCTGACCACCGAGAGAATTGTTCTCTCTTTTCCTGTTACGTTCCCCTCCGGCAGTGTAATCTCACCCCTTCGGTTCAATGCCCTACCAGCTCGTGACAACTCGGCTACTTAGACGTGTTTGAAATCTTTCTTCCCTGCCCATTTTCAATGTACATTTGTCCCCTCTTGGTATAATTTATATTTCCGTTTTAAATTAGTCTTAGCTCTGTGACAAGACATGTACTCACAAATTAATAGGGTTGAGAGCAAACCTGAAAATGGTAATAATTGTATTTAAGTTAACAATTATACACCTTTTATTAAAACTACTTTCCCAACCTGTATTGTGATTAATATATTATGAATTAAATCAGTTTAAGTTATTGATTTTTATCGTTTTGCGATTTTAAATTCATCGAATTAAATTATACACAATATTATGTAGGAGAAATAATAAATTATTAATCAATTGCATTACTCTACTTAAACTATCGTTGACACGAAATATTATTTAAAAGTAGTTTCGTGTAAGATTATAGATAACATGTTTATTTTAGTACAACTTCACAGATTAGAGAATGTATTGCCTATACAACTGATAATAATCTGTTAATAAATACAAGGTTTTGAATATGTCCACAGGATACTACTTAGTTCATTTATATACTATTAGACCTAGTTGCTCTCTACCTCCAAATTGTATTAGAAGAGTAAATCTGATAACCTTAAAAGTATGACTCGGTTTAACGGAATTGCAAGAAGTTCCAGGGTCACAGATGATACTTTTTACACGCAGTAGAACATTCCCTTTGCAAGACTTATTATTATTACTATTATTAGACTCAATACACATGTGCCAACCTTACCTATAAATCGGTTTCTTTACATTCTGAAGAATAAGGGCGACATTTTGTTGCACCTTAATTGCATAAATTTTCTCTGGCATTCGTCAAACACGTGTGTTACATTACTTATTTATATAGTAGATAGCTATGCTAAGTTTAATCTTACTAACATGTCAAATACTAACTTTTTTACATAAATTTATTAAATTAAACAAGAAAAGGAAACAAATTACAACAGCCCACCTGGGTGGTGAGGTGGTAGCGTGTCTGCCTCATTCAACAGGTCATAAGTTGAAATCTCGCTTAGGGCGAGTTACCCGGATAATGTTTTTTGCGGGATTTTCCCGTTATCCCGAGAAGACGAACGTCGAGTAACTTTTGAGCATCATTTCACCAATTTCATTCATCGTCCGACAAGACCAACCAGGTTAGAGGACGTTAAACTAAAAAAACTCGGCGAGGTTTTAGCCATCGATTCGAAATCGAGTAATGTTCACTGGTACGGCACGTTCCAGAACTTCATTCTAGTTCACCAAGGAAGCAATGCTGACAAACCGCGTGTATTGATAAAGATGTATGTATATAAAGGTAGCCAAAACTTAGTACTCCATTTGCAGTTTGGTTAGCCTTTCACTAAATATATCCTCGAGATATTCAAGCGGCACAATTTGGCGACTAGAGAATAGCAACCTCGCAAAAATATGCCAAGATATGATTTTTTTAGAAAAAATTCGGAGAAACAGAGGCTATGTGCATTAGTTAAAGCTTATGCTGGTTTAAATGCATGGGTAGACACTGCTGACAAATTAGTGAACCCGTTATATTACGCACGAAACGTTCATTTGTTCAAAATTATAGGCAGAAGGTACAGAACAGGCGTAGGAAAATTCTCTTTTGTTAATGGAACCATAAATAAGGAAACGAATTGCCTGCAGCAGACTTTCGGTGCTGTGCTCTGTCCTGAAGACATTTAGGAATCATTTCAATGTTGCATAATACATTTTAAATGATAGGTATATATTTTGTGATTTTATATTGTTTTGGATTATAATGGTCAACTTATTACTGACACTGATTACATAATGTAATTATATTCGTAGTTTGACTATTTTATTTATACTCTTTATTGTTCATTACATTATTTGTTTGTACTTTATTCTTTGTGACGATATCTTTTACATATATTTAACTCTGACTCTACTAATACCCGCTTACACAATCTCCTACAGACATTGTAAATTTGAAGCCGTAACGACAAATATAAAAAAAAAAAAAACTGATCTTCCATTCACATGAATTTCTCTAGATATCTGTAACAAATTATTGATCAAAAGCTTATTCTTCCGTCTACCTCATGGTAATGGAGATAAACGTCAGTAGAAATGCTTTCTTGCAAGTAGAAAGGAAATAATGAATTACAATAGGTTAAAACGATATTTTAAAAGCTCGTTGCCATGTGGTTGAAATCCGTTTCTTTACATTGCCAGGAGTGGACAAAGTGCTGTATGTGAAAAGCATAAGCATTTTGAAACAAACCAATAACAAGGAATATCTCAAAAATGGTCAAAATGACAAATTGTGTGTTTCAACAAGATCTACATATTTTGTATAGTATCTAAGCTTTGTTTACTAGTTATGCAAAATTCATAAAAATGCATCCAGAATAAAGAGCTCTTCAGATGCTATTCCCAGAAACCTCAAGACATACATTTTATTTGGCATGTAAATATCTTAATATAAGAGATTTTAATCAAAATGGTTAAGAGCCATTTTTGATAAACTCTAAACTTTCGAAAATTTTTCCATGTAAAATGTAGTTTGAGGTAGGGGGATTTTCTTGAAAATCTACGTGTCACATCCTTGAGGTGTCAAATACCAAGTTACGGCCTTTTCGTTTTTGAGCCAAGCTGTCCACAGACACGCACGTGCGCGCGCGGCCCTTTTTACCAAAAAGGCTTTTTCGGAATCTAGGGGACCCAAAAGATGTATTTCTGGTGAAATCTCGGTTTCGAATTTTAGGGTGCAATACAATACCTTCTCTATACATTATGTACATAGTACGTGTAGAGAAAGTTAAAGTCCATTGAAAATAATAAAAACTTTAATTAATCATGTTTGCTGCAGATACGCAACACCATGCAACTAAGGGTTAAGCGAGTTTGTTACTGTAACAAGAAGGAACAATTACTTCTGAGGACTAAATTACCACAATAGGAGGTCTTATCGGCACCAGGGGTTTACCACGGTACGTACGAGTTTGGCTCACCCGGAGTCCCGAACCCTCCCAACTGTCTTATATCCCCCCCCCCCGCGGAATCCTTGCACTTGACAATTCGGGTGTTTTTGCGTAAGGTTGGCTATGCTGCCATAGTAACTAGTAAACAACAGTTGATTACAAATGTCTATCGTGTGTAAAGACGAAAATAAACAGTGTACATTGTAAATGAATGCCGATGAATAATGAAACTAATTGGTTATTATTGATGTTAATTGAAAATAACAGTGATACTATAACGTATATAGCATACATTACGTATTGACAATTTAGAGCAAATTAATGCAAAATAACCTGTTATAATGAGAGAAAGGCATAACAAAGTGATTCTCACCGGTTTAGAATTTTAATGTCTCCGTCGTCGTCATTCTGGGAAGCAGCATCGTCACCAAACATATCATAGTGGTTCACATTCACTGATGATTCCGTCTAATTCCTGTGTTTTTCGTATTTTGTGAACATGATTCACTTTCTTCTTCCATGTAGCCGCGTTCACTCTCACCACACCTTTCCGCAAAAGTCTATCCACATCTATAATTGTGAAAGTCTTGTTATGTTCCCTCACGTACAAACACCAACAACATTATCAACAATAACAACAAATATCAATATTGCATAGAAAAACTCGACGAACGTGTTATTTCACAAACTGAGCACGCGGTTGTGGCATCTAGATCAGTTTCCGTTGTCAGACCGACCGACCGACCGGAATGCTAATTTGTGATTGGTTCAGAAAGTCAAACGGGTAAAGCTTTTCATCGGTTTATTGCTGGGGTACCAACTTAACTCCCAACTGTCAAGTGCAAGGATTCAGCGGCGGGGATATAGTGTGGGCTACAACTTGTGGTGAGGGAGTCAGTCCAAACGTATAGACCCGTGTCACTGGAAAGGAGTATCTTGGTGCTGAGAATTCCATATCTCAGTCTGGACGTTTCTCTTGGCAGTTGCCGGGGAAGGTGCGCAACTTGATTACACCGCTTTGTTTGGGACCTAACCCACTCCTAGCCAATCAACCGAGACTAGGTATTCATCAGAACTTCAGGATGAGCCCGTCATCCAGTGCCGTGACCCGTGGTTGGGCTCCGTGGTGGGTGGGGAGCACTACGGGAAGGATTATTTCTAAGTTGTATGGCGAAATCCAAAAATACAATTATGTGAATTGTAAAGAAGCATTAGTGGTCCTCGCTACTTAATTACTAGAAAAGGTAAGAACGTAATTTTACATCGGCGAGTGCATTTACGAAGATGCTATAAATGTCAGCGCTTTGGACACACCAGCGATTTCTGCAACGCGAGTCTACCTGCGTCGATTCTGGTGACCTTTCGTACGACAGAGCACGACGCCAGCTCCATCGTGTGTTGACTATAACGAACATCCGTCAAATTCCCATGATTGCTCCCGTTTTACAGGGGAAAGAGCGATCCAGCAGAACTAACAGAGAAAATGCCTCCTCCTCGGAAGATCGGAAACCCCTGCGCCTCCAGCAACACTTGTCCCGTAGTCCGGTACCTCACTCACAGCTAGTCCAGTACCGAGTCGGAAAATAATAAAGCCTTCGGCAACTCCACCTTCGTCTGCATCAACATCGCCAGAACAATACATTTAGACAACTGCAGTAAAATCACCAAAACTGACGATCCCAGATAAGACTGGGAAGATCGTAATGTACAGTGGATCATCGATAAGGATCGATTACATAAAGTGATTTCCTAAAAGAAAAACATAAGTCTGTTCTCATTAGCACAAAGGAGCGCAAAAGTCGAGGAACATCTCCTCAGAGATCCTCTTCTGAGGGATTATCTGGAAGGAACTCATTTCTACGATTTCATTGCCAGAATCTTTACTTCTAATTGACTCCAGGTTATCGAACCGAAATGTACTATTGGAAAAGGGATCTACCCCGTTGAGAATATGGAGCAGGAGGATTCTGCCCACACTGCCAGAAGGGAATAAGAAGTAGGATTCTCCTGCTATAAAAAGGTTGTTAATCCGACACCAAATAAGAACGGCATTTTAAACCGAACATTGCAGCCTTCAAAGTAGAAATTACCTTTAATTTATAACATATTCCATAATAAAAACATAGCTTTACAGTGAAACATATGTGGAATTGGAATAAGTCGACAGAACTTTAACTGCTCCTTTGGTCTATTTTTCCAGGAGTCTAAAGCTGTCCACAAGACAGCTTTAAAAATCTGTTGTGCACCATTCGCATGACTTTCTCTATATCCCTGCAACAAATTATTCTTAAAATGCTTGTACTTCTATTTACTTTATGCTAATCAGAAAAAATTAGCAGAAATAGTCTTATTACTTGCTTCCTTGTAAGTAGAAGCGAAATAAGGGACTACCATAGGTTAAAGTGGTAGTCAAAAGCTGGTTGCTATGTCAATGAAGTTCCTTTGTTTATATGGATCGGAGTTGGCAAATTCCTGTATGAGAAAAATATAAGTTTTTCATAGCAGATACCAAAAATAAGGAATGTCTCAAAAACGACGAACTCCACGAAAAAAAATGTATATAACATAAAGTGTGTGTTCGTGTTCTACATTTTTTGAGTAGTAAGTTTTTGTATATCTCTTACGGTTCAGCAGTTACTCAAAATTCCATAAAATTCATCCAGAATAAACTACTCTTCAGAGGCTATTCCTAGAAAATTCAAGATATACATTTGATTTGTCAGGGAAATATGTTTAATCTACGAAATTTTAATCAAAACCGTTAGAGCCATTTCTGAGAAAGTCAAAATTTTCGAAAAAAGTTCCATGTAAAGGGTAGTTGGGGGTGGGGGTATTTTTCTCAAAATATTCGTGTCGCATCCCTGGAAGATACTAAACTTAAATACCAAGTTTGGTATTTTACCGACTTTTCGTTTTTGAGTTATCGTGTTCACACACACACACACACACACACACACACACACACACATACGGACCTTTTTGTGAAAATGCTTTTTTTTGGATATTGGGGACCCTAAAACATATATTTCCGGTGAAATCTAGGTATCGAATTTTTGGGTGGAGTGCAATACTTCTCTATACACTATGTACATAGTGCGTATAGAGAAAGTAAAAATCAGTCGGTGTATATCTGTACGGTATTATCTGTATCCGGTATTCATGCACTCGAGTTGCTATGATATTCAAAGATAATATATTCGTGGAATGTATCCTTACAGACTGGCATCCGGTCGGCCACTAAAGATTTAAAATGCCATCCATCCGCTTCACTATATTTCGTAGTGTACGGTCAGTATATTATATAGTAATCCATTCGCCCCCCCCCCCCCCTCACTAGTCCCGCGCCTTCAGCCTGGACTTCGGACTGGCAATTGCCGCTCAAAAATGCATTGTCGCCATTTCTATGTTGCTGGGTCAGGTGCACATGCACTCAATCATTGTCAGTTAGGTGCTTCTGTCGCTGCAGTAAACATGGTGAGTCACTGGAAGAATGCGTGTGTTTATTTGCAAGTTTACTTTAAGCATGCTTGGATCTGCTCGCTGTGTGCGCGGGGAGTTTGCTGAAAGTTTACAAACCCTGTGCCACCTGCAAGAAAAATTATACATGCGGTCGTCAATAAATTTGAAGCTTCGGCTCGGTATTGGAAATGAACCATTCTAGGAGGAGGTTCAGTGTTAACAGAAAAACTTAAACCTGACTGTGTACCTGAATGCCAATTTGGAGCGTTCACCTCGAAAATCGCTGAACAAATTAGCGCAGCAAGCAGGTATGTCTCCATCTTCTGCTAGAAATACTACAGGTCTGTTGAAACTAAAGTCTTGTCGTTACACACGAGTGCAAGCATTAAAAGTAAGTGACCCCGGTAAACGTCTGAATTATTGCAATTGATTTTCCAATCTGTAGAAAGAGGTCTCATTGACCCGACAACTTTTTTTTTCTCTCTCTCTCTCTCTCTCTCTCTCTCTCTCTCTCTCTCTCTCTCTGACGAATCTTGGTTTCACTTAAATGTGTGAATGAAACTCAACAGTTGACTGGGCTTAAGAAAAACATGTACTATGGGATGAAACGCCCCACTGTGACCTGAAAAGTACTAGAAGAATAATGGACACCATTTTCTTTTACGAAACAATAAATGCAGCAGCAATATTAGAGGCTAATTCTCAAGCCGTTTTCAGATTGCTTGACAAAAAAAAAAATCATATGGTTGAAATAAGAACTGAAGCTTTCCTGGCGACGTGTTAATTCAAAATCTTCTCGGGCTTCTAGCCAGGTAAAAACTTGGCTTGACACCAACGTTTCGAAGAAGTGCATCTTCCTCGTCACCCTGAAGACGAGGAAGATGCACTTCTTCGAAACGTTGGTGTCAAGCCAAGTTTTTACCTGGCTAGAAGCCCGAGAAGATTTTGAATCATATGGTTGGTTCCAGCAAGTTTCTACAACAGCACATATGGCTGCCGAATCGTTAAATACAGTACGAGAGGTGTTTGATGGTAGGATTATTAGTGTTGATTTGTGGCTCCCTCGTTCTCCTGACCTAACAAGTTGCGACTTATTTATGGGGTTCTTTAAAAGACGTTCCAATCCTCGCACACTAGAGAAGGAGATGATATCATGCAAGAATTCACAATAACTATGTAGCTGAACTCCAGCGAGTGAGTGACAACGTTTTTATTGTTTGAGAGCAGGTCAACATATTCAGTATCAGGTAAGGATTTTAGTCCGCCTCTGCCAGGTAGTTTTTCCGGTAACTCCCGGATCTCTCGCGCATTGTTAGAGAGCGCGGGAGTGGGTTACCAAATAAAATAATGGCCCTGTAAATATCTGCTTCCTTCTGATGACCTCTCGCTCACTGATTTATACCCCCGCCGCTGAATCCTTGCACTTGACAGTTCTGGTGGTTTCGCGTAAGGATGGCTATGCTGCCTTTGCGGCGTTGCCAGAGTAATTAGTAAACAACAACAACCGATTACAAATGGCTCTATCGTCTGTAATGAATACGAGAAACAGTGTACATAGTAAATGGATGCCGATGAATAATGAAACTAATGTATTATTGATGTTCACTGAAAATAACAGTGATACTGTAACGCATGTAGCATACATTAGGTATTTGCGACAATATAGAACAGATTAATGCAAAATAGCCCATTACAATGAGAGAAAGGTATAACAAAAATTATTTTCAACAGTTTAGAATTTTAATGGCTCAATTCCATCAAAGTCTCCGTCGTCATCATTCTGGAAAGGATCATCGTCATTGTCATCATTAACATCGTCGCTTCTTTGTGATGGGTTCAGAAAGTCAAACGGGTAAAGCTTTTCATCTTTTTTCTGTGGATGTGCCAACTTAACGCCTGTCAAGTGCAAGACTTAAGTTTCCCAGCTAGCAAGCCTTTTCTGCTGGTAGGAGACGGAAGGCTGATGTCCTCTTTAGGGCTCACCTTGGACTTGTGCGAGATCTAAGCCAATTATAGTTTTCTTTCACAATTATAACCTAGCTCTTCTGAACACCGCAGAGCCTATGTTTATTTCCGGCTCCTTCAATAACTTTTCATAGCAGCATGTTCACCAACGTTGGCAGTTTCCGTACAATGGCTTATCTGCAATTTACACCCCAGCGATCACTTTCCGCGTCGGCAGTGGACCACTTGTGGGCGTGTGTGGAAATCATTACTAAAAAAACCACTAATTATCAAACTTGGTATTAGATTCAGTATCTCCCAAGGATGCGATACGAAGATTTAATAAAAACTCCCCACTCCCAACTATACTTTACATGGAACATTTTTCGTACATTTTTATTTTCTTAAAAATGACTTTCACAGTAACAATCCAGTAATGATTTAAATAAAAAAATGAAAGTAGATGAATTAGTTTATTAAACAGTCGAACACTTTATTGATATACTAACTATAGGTGTGCTATTTAAAACTTTTAAGTGTTGGTGGCCGAGGTTAAGGGCAATTAAGATCAGCTTTGAGCTTCCACCTCAATATTTAAGTCGATGTGCTTGTTTAACCCTTCTACTGTTATGCGGGGCTAGCTGGATCCCTGTGTTGATTTTTTTAGATATATTAGGCTAGAGTTTTTAAACGTTCTTAATGCGCTACAAATTAACCCAAATTAGAGGAATAATTCATTTCCTGAAATATTTTCTTAACTACAATAATTAAAAAATGAAATGGAATTTGGGTCCATCTGGACTCTTCCACGGTAGATGTTATGTTATTACTTCAAAGCATCCTACATCTTTAGAGTATTATGTTGGCTGCCTTGCAATGTTAGATCTAAACAATTACTTTACTGTTCATTGTTGTGGTCTGAAAGTAATTGATGTGTGGAAATGTTATGCAGATTGTAAGTACTCTGCTGTTCGCTAAAGTAAAGTGCAGACTGTTGAAACGGAAAGGTGAAATAAACAATCCCAAATACCAAGAGTTACTTAAGCGAATGATAAACGGTATTTAGAAGGTGTATCACAATCAGAGAACGAGGGTTCTTTACAAGTGGAGGTGGAAATTCCTGAAAATTCAAGTACAATATCAGGTGCAGAAAATCTGGTAGTGATAACAGTGCCAAAAATGTTCCAACTTTCATTGCTACCAATGGCATGGTTGGCTAACCCACAGAAGATCTCGTCATACTGAGTATGATATATAATTGCTGTACCTTCTGGCTCGGCCACCTCATCTCGAACTGTCCAATCGATGAGTGATGCCTTCAAATGATTTATTGATAAACCTATGGTACAAATGATTGTAGATTCCACTAATACAAAATTCCAGCGTTTTTATATGTGGAATGAAAAAAAATCTGATGTATTCCATCTCTACATCTCTGCAAAAAATGTTATTAAAAAGCTTATGCTTCTATTTGATTCATTGTAACCGAAAAAATATTAGCAGAAATAGTCTTATAACTTGCTTCCTTGTAAGTAGAAGCGAAATATGGGAGTACCACAGGTTAAAGTGATACTCAAAAGCTGGTTGCTAGGTGACTGAAGTTCCTTTGTTTGTATGTATGGACAGGAGAGGGCAAATTCCTGTATAAGAAAAGTATAGTTTTTCAAATCTGAAACCAAAAACCAGGAATATCTTAAAAACGAGCAACTCCACTAAAAATGTATTTAACATAAATTGTGTGTTTTAATGTGCTCTACATTTTTTTTTTTTTTTTTTTTTTTTTTTTTGCGTGGTAAGCTTTTGTCTATCTCTTACGGTTTAGCAGTTATGCAACATTCCACAAAATTAATCTAGAATAAAGTAGTCTTCAGAGGCTATTCCCAGAAAATTCAAGATATACATTTTATTTATCAGGTAAATACCTTTAATATCAGATATTTTAATGAAAATTCTTAGAGGCATTTTTGAGAAAATCAAAATTTTCGAAAAAAGTTCCATGTAAAGGGTAGTTGGGGATGGGGGGATTTTTTTTTTTTTTTTTAAATCTCCATGTCGTATCCTTGGAAGATATGAAACAAGTACCAAGTTTGATTTTGAACGGTCTTTTCCTTTTTGAGCTATGCTCCTCACAGATACACAAACACGGACCTTTTTCCAAAAATGCTTTCTTTTTTTTATTCAGGGGGCCCAAAACGTGTATGTTCGATGAAATTTCGGTATCGAATTTTTGGATGGAATGCAATACCTTCTCTATACACTATGTAGACAGTACGTTTAGGGAAAGTAAAAATCCCAATAAACAAAAGGAACGGCCTGTGACCAATACTAATGAAATGTACTCATTTTTAGGTATTGTTATAAATGGGTACATTGGAAGCAAAGAGGAAGTTAGCATTTTTGTGGGTTGCAGATCCTCTGTATAAGATATATTCCCTGCTACAATGTCTAGAATTAGATTTCAACAATTGTCATCCTTTAATGTATATAAATACATAAAGTGAACGTAGTCCAAACTAGCTGCAGTAACAAACATTTTTTAATTATTAGTCACTCACTGCAAGTCAAACTATAATCCCGATTCATATTTAACTGTGGATGAAAAACTTGTGTGCTTCAGAGGGAGCTCCCTTTCAGGGTTTGCATGAAGTCTAAGCCGGCAATGTACTGATTAAAAATTTGGGCCATGATAGTCAAATTGACATATGCTATGAATTTACAAGTTTATACCAGAAAAGAGGGAAATAAAAGTGAAAATCAAGGACAGAGTGTGGTACTTGACCTAACAAATTGTCTTGGAATGGCACATCGTGTTACAACTGATAACCTTTACCTCCATTCCTCTAGCGAGAGAACTTTATAAGGGGAATCTGACATTATGTTACCTTCAGACAAAATAAGGCAGATATTCCCAAAGTTATGCTCCCCAATCCATCCGAGCCAGTTGAATGTTCTATATTTGCCAGTCGCCCTCCGTGGTGTAATGGCAACCATATACCCAAGTCGCGGATTCAAACCCGGCGTAGGAACATGGATCTTTTCGGGCGTAAAAATCCTTAGCATGGCTTCCTTCGGAAGGGAAGTAAAGTTGTGGGTCCCGTGTCGTCGATTTACGGCACTAAAAGAACCTCAAACCTAATAGAGAGGCCTCTCAGCAAAATTAAGCGGTCTTTCACGCCCAATAAAAAATAGGACGCTGAGAATCACTGCAGAAGGTTTAGAAGTGGAGATGGAAATTCCTAACGTACAGGGCTGTAATGGAAATTGAAGAACACCAGGTGCAGAAAAATCTGCTAATGATAACAGCAGCAATAACGATGTTCAAACTTTCATTGCTAACAATGTATGGTATGGTTGGCTGACCCACCGTGTGTCCATAAATAACACGCCTTCATAAATTTACGCCTTCAAGGGTGAATTGACCATGGTTTCCTATGTCCCTGATAAGAAGAAAGCTGTAGTTTTGCTCAGGCTGAACACCACGACAAGAGAATTGGAAATGAAAGCGAAAACCACAAACATAAATTATTCTCCATTATAACCAAGCAAAAGGTACTGTAGATACGATGGACAAAATGGTCAATCATTATTCAGTAAATCGCACAACAAGAAGATGGCCGTATATTCTTTTTATGAACTTTATTGATGTAGGAGCTCTAAATGCATTTATAATTTGGAAGACGAAAACCCCCCATTTGCAAATTTAAGTCTTTAGAGCGTAGAAAACTTTCCTTTGGAACTGGAAAAGGAGCGTAGAAAACTTTCCTTTGGAACTGGGAAAGGAGCTGGAATCCCCTCACGTGAAGAAGAGACTGCAGACTCCAGATGGTCTACAAAAGTGATTACGGTCGCAATGAAACATCCAATCTCTGAAGAGCGGGATTCAGAAGTTCCAGAACAACAGAAACTGAAAGGCCGGTGTCAATTATATCCAAGAAAAAATGATAGAAACACAAGAACAAAGTATAAGAAATGCCATAAAATTGTGAAACTCATTGCAAGAAAACAGTAATGTGTGGTGGATGTTTCAAGAACTGAATATGAATTTCTAGAACAAAAATAGGGTATTAAGATGTTCAAAATAGATTTGCCATACCTAACTTAATGAGGAAAACCGCATAAAAAACTTTTGGACGTTGAATTGGAATTGTTAAAAAATTAATTTGTTTTCGAAATTGATAATTCTAATTTTGAACTTTATTGTTGTGTTGTACTTTCAGATTGTTATTTTAAAATGATATGGTATGCTCTACTTAAATAGGTAATAATATAAAAGCTAATTTCTGTATGGAGGCCACCCGGACCCTCCTTAGTAGTTTAAAGAGATTAGAAACCTTAGCAGTAGAAATGTTGAATTAAATTTAACTAAATTTTTTGAGTGGGAAGTTCTGAAATGAACTGTATATCTCGTTGCTCATGCAAAAGGAGTAAGGGATTTTGAAGAGATAATGAAATCTCTAAAAAGCGTACCGCTCGCTATCTGCAGACTATGAAATGCCATAACGTTTACACACATGGCGAGAAATAATAAGAGTGTGGTACTTAGTATTTCACGAAATGGAGTGACGAATTTTGGGATTTTGTAGCTGCAGCTATGAAAACGAATAATCCACAAAGAAGTTTAATTTCAGGTAAATATGTAATTAAAGATATTTTGTATTTTTTTCCTAGAGTAGGCAAGCATCTGTTGATATTTTCGGGTTCTCTATATAGCTCAGGGAGATTTCAATCAAAATTATTAAAGCGTAACAGACTTCGCAAAAATGTTACATTGGTCTAAATGGGATAATAAAATGGATGTGCAGTGGTTTTTCTTACTCGCACTATGTTCTACAATTTGCCTCGCATATTGCCCATCTTCTCTGGTGAGCTGTTTGCAACTGGGTTTGCCCTGAACTGTGTATCGAAGTGCAGAGATCAATCCTCCAATATCTTCCCAGATTCTCTAAGCGTTCTACTAGCTATGCGACATCCACACTCTTGTACAGGAAATACAAGTACTCTGTGATGCTTTTATAGCTTCTGGCAAGCGACTTGTCTTTGTTTGGATATCATTCCAATGGGAAATGAAATGGCTGATGTTGCTGCAAAGGAAGCAACAAATAGTCCTCCAACCATAAAAGACTCCTCATGATGATCACCTCATGCATCTTAGGCGCACTATTTCACACCACTGGAGAGCACATTGGGGAGCTACAGATAGAAGTAAATTCCCAACCTACAACATTGCTTCCTCTCTTCTGACACTCACCAGAAGAAACCAGGTATACTAATCACCCGCGTGTACACCGGACACACTGCCCATGCCCATTGCTACCTCCTGTCACACGAACCACGTCCTAGATGTACCCTGTGTGATACTGTTCTCACAGTTCATCACATAATTACAGCCTGCCCGAGATGCACTGCTCAAAGGATTTGCACAGTATATTAGTACGCTTTGTATGTTATTATTTTAATTATTATTTTACACAGGTTTAATATAGGAAATATATCTGCTTCAGTAGCCAAGAAAGAGCAGATTGCAGTACACAAAATATCAGGGTGAGAAGTTGCTATTGTATACGCCAAGTTTACTTCCTTTGTTAATCCAGCAACACAAATGTTATTGTAAGAGCAAGGTGTTAACGCATTAGAGGGCTAAGTAACGGAGTTTTATAGACAGGTCTTTTCCCTAAAAGTTAGCAGCTCGGGACTTTTACATTATAAAGAGCGGTCTCGTGAGCAATACAAAGAACTTCCAAAATTAATCACGTGACAACGCTATTTTCGCGCTTCTTTTCAACCAATCAAGATATAAGCTCTAAGATTGGATATGTTAGGTACATAAGCGGGCACTTACAAGAAATTCGGCTTCTTATTCTTATGTTGTACGCGGTACGCTGTAGGTTGTATGTGGTACGTGGATGCGGCAGTGTTAGTGTTCGAGTATGTGATATTATTACGCGAAACATTGCAGTCATCGCATGAGTTGAGATGTCGCGTAATAGGGAAGTACGCAGTAATTATCGATGACCATAGAAAACAAGAACTTAGTAAGCAGAAGAAAATATCACTAGTTAGTAGTCCTTGAAGACGTAGAAATATATGCTAATATGTCAGGAGTCGCTCGTAGGTTTAGTGCCTCAACAAGTAACAAAGGTGAATTAAAAGTATCAATACTGAAGAATCTTAAGTGAAGTATTTCTGTTTGCGAATCTACCCAGTGTGACCTCAGTGAGAGTCAAATTGAGTTCTACATGAATGAGCATAGCCGGCGCATCATAGAATTTTAAAGAGGTATGTACACGCTCGTTTATAAAGTATTTCACTGTATTCAGACCGACTCCAAAGTAGACGAAAGATACCGCGATAACTTAATGTGGTGTTCCTGACTGACTTTCAACTAGTCTTAGGTGATCCACAATACTGGACACATGTTTTTCAATTCCTGAACATCATTCAATTGTGCAATATGATGAAAATACTGTGACTAATTTGTATTAATATTTATTTTCGTAATTGTAGTCGCGAAATTAATCAAATTAAAAAAAAAGTTAGAACTCTCCACTTCTATTCTTTATTGTAACGAGGGCAAGTTTGTAATCTCGACATGCCATTCCTGATATATTTCATAATTTTGTTAACTCATTGTGATTGCTCTGTAAAGTGATGTTGACTCTGCCTTACCAGAAAGTGAATCAAGGGTTATCTGTTTATCGTTATCAATCTGCGCAAACAAAGGTTATTGTAGAGTGAAGTGGTCGGGAGGCCTTTGAACGTACAAAGTTCCAGGACGTCAATGTTGATTAGCTTGGCGTTACCTGTTATAATTCCATTAGCCGTGCACAGATAGCGACATCAAAAATGTGTAACACTGCGATTTATCTTAAGATATCACCGTTTTACAGGGTCTCTGGTCTTGTGACGATTTTATTGGTGCCAATCTGGGTAGGATAAGGCAAGTACAATTGGGCAGTTCATTCTTTTTTACTTTCTGTACACGTACTTTGTACATAGAGTATACAGAAGATATTGTATTGCACCCAAAAATTCCATACCGAGAAACGCACGTTTTGGGAACCCCTGAACAAAAAAAAACTTTTAGAAAATGTGCGTGTGTGTCTGTGTGCAGGATAGCTTAAAAACGAAAAGTCCGTTTAACACCAAACTTAATATCCAAGTTCAGCGTCTTTCAAGGAAGATTTTCTAGAAAATCCCCACTCCCAACTTCCCCTTAAATCGAAAATTTCGGTTTTCTCAAAAATGGCTAACGATTTTGATTAAGATAATCAAACGACAAATAAAATATATATCTTGAATTATCTCTGAAGACCTCTTTATTGTAGGTGAGTTTTTCTAACTTATATAACTGGGAAACCGCAGGAGATTGACAAAGACCTACTACACAAAAAATGTAAATCTCATTAAAACACACAATTTATGTCTCATACTTTTTTTGTAGAATTGATCGTTTTCGAGATATCTTTGTTATTGGTTTTAGTTTTAAAATACTTAAAACGTTTCTCACGAGGGTACTTGTCAACACCTGACCACGCAAAGAAACGGATTTCAATCCCATAGCAAAAGCATTTTACATTTGACTATCGGTTTAGCCTAGTGTATTCCCTTACTTCCCTTCTACTTATAAGGAGTTAAATAAGACCATTTCTGCTAATGTTTATCTCGATTAGCATGAAGAAGAAAAAGCTTATTAATAAAAATTTATTACACAGATGCAGAGAAAGTTATGTGAATGGAGTCCATTAGTCCATCTCGATGCTCTTTCAGAACAGCTTAATTTGTATATGGGGTGCACTAATGAATTTTCCATTGCGTGTGCGAATTACCTTGGGATTAAAACTTATTGCAGAGAAAATATTAAAATAGTTTTTTTTTTTTTTTTTTTTTTTTTTTTTTTTTTTTTTTTTTTTAGACAGTTGATGCTAAAAGTAGATCTTTTAACAGATGTCAGTAGTGTTAAAAGTAGAACATTCTGTCACTCTGTTATAACTGTATAACACTCCAATGTAGGCAACTTTGGTTTGTGTGTCCACGGCTTCATTCAAGTAGGCTATGACTCAAAGCTCGTATCCATCCACAAAATGGCGGATGATTTGAATGTCATGAACAAGGAATCTGCTGAACCTGACCAAATTGTGCAAGCAGGGGAGAGAGCAAAATACAACTGCTACACTGCCTCCGTAGTATAGAATGTTTTCGTGTAAATCCTCATGTTGTCAGCACTGATGCTAAGTAAGACAACTGAATATCACAGACCATTAAACATGAACTCTGTGAAATAGATAAAACAATCTATTTATAATTATAATATAAGATGTCTATAAATATTGAGAACTGTTTAAAAATACTGTATGACACAGGCGTTAAAATTGTTTTATATTGTTTCTAGGATTACGGCCTCCTTTCATAAGCTTCCTACTCGCAATATAAAACTTTTTTTTTACCATTTGTATCATAAATAACTATTGTATCACACCTTGAGAGTGCATCTTCCATACAACTGGACGAGTATAGAGCATGCATACCTTATACAGCGTGTAGAATTTACTACGCATCTGTATGAATATAGAGTATGGGCAGCTTACACAGCGTGTGCCAATCGACAAATCTGGACGCATATGTAGTCACATTCCCAACACATCCTGACGAGTATGGGGTCCATTTACTTTACAGAGCAGGCATAAAGAAAAACGGCTCTAAAGAACATTCCTTCCTTACGCCACCACACAAAAACTGCCCTTTTCCAATCGTCTAGGGGATAGAGAAGTATTGTATTCCACCCAAAAATTCGATACCGAGATTTCACCGGAAATATATGTTTTAGGGTTCCTGTATCCAAAAAAAGCATTTTCACAAAAAGGTCCGTGTGTGTGTGTGTGTGTGTGTGTGTGTGTGTGTGTGTGTGTGTGTGTGTGTGTGTGTGCGCGCGCGTGTCCGTGAACACGATGACTCAAAAACGAAAAGTCGGTAAAGCACAAACTTGGTATTTAAATTTAGTATCTTCCAGGGATGCGACACGAAGATTTTGAGAAAAAATCCCCGCACCCCAAACTACCCTTTACATGCAACATTTTTCGAAAATTTTGATTTTCTTAAAAATGGCTAACGATTTTGATTAAAATATCGTATATTAAAGATATTTAGCTGACAAATAATATGAATATCTTGAATTTTCTGGGAATAGCTTCCAAAAATCTGTTTATTCTCGATGAAATTTGCTTAATTTGGCATAACTAGTAAACCGTAACAGATAGACAAAAACTTACTCTACAAAAATTGTAGGTCTTGTTAAAATACACAAGTTATGTCATTTACATTTTTCGAGGTATTCAGTACTATTAGTTTTAGCTGTGAAGTACTTACACTTTTCTCAGACGGGAGTGTCCGTTTTTCTTTTGTTCTACTCCTGGACAAGAAAAGAAACTATTTGTAATGACAATCGCTTAACGACAGCTTTTAAAACATTTGACTATGGCTTTAGCATAGTGTATTCCCTTAATTTTTTCCTACTTATAAGGAACTAAGTAATAAGAAATTTGTGCTAATGAGTACCTCAATTAGCAAGATGCAGAAAGAAGAATAATCTTATGTAAGAAGTTTGTAGAACAGCTAGAGAAAGTCATGAGTAACACATTAGAAATTTTTAACTGCCTGCCAGAGAAGTAATTCCTTAATCTACGCACAATTGCAAGTCGTTTTGTATGCAAGTTTGGCTCCAGTTACGATTTTTAACGCTACATGGATGACCGAAAGCCTCTCGGCCACCTCGGTAGTGTGTGCCTCAAATTCGAGGTAACTAAGCTCCATGCATCCCAAGATCATTTCACCAATTTCATTCAACGTCCGATTTTAACAACCAGATTTCAGGACATTGTAACCACCACCACTACCACCAATAATAATAATAATAATAATAATAATAATGTCTTCAGGTCTAGCGTCAGAGAGGTACAATTAGTTTCAAAACGACGACTGACTTGCTCCACTTTTAGAGCCAGATATATCCCTTTTAGTATATAATAAACTAAGGAACATCATGCGATATACTCGCCCGACTTTCTCTATTTTTAAGCAAATTGTTCTTACAAGTATATTCTTTCATCTATTTCAAGCTAATCGAAATGGTCTTAATACTTATTTCCATGAAGGTACAAGGGAAACAATCTAATACATAGGCAAAGCGAAAGTCAATGTTTTAAGAGCAGGTCGGTTGTAATTGAAATTAGGTTTAATATGCATTGCCAGGAAAGTAAGGAAAAAAGGCGGACGGCTTCCCATTTGGGAAAAATATAAATGTCGGAAGATGTACTAAAGCTTAATAGAAAAAATCTGATGTGTTCCATTCACATAACTTTCTCTACATCTCTGCAACAAATTACTCTATTTACTTCATCTAATCGAGAAAAATTTAGCAGAAATAGTCTTATTACTTGCTTCCTTGTTAATAGAAGCGAAATAAGGGGGTACCATAGGTTAAAGTGATAGTAAAAAGCTGGTTGATATGTGACTGAAGTTAGTTTGTATGGACATGAGTTCACAAAGTCCTGTATGAGAAAAGTATAAGTTTTTTATAGCTGAAACCAAAATAAGGAATATCTCAAAAACAAGCAACTCCACGAAAAAAATGTATATAACAAATTGTGGGTTTTAAAGTGCTCAGTTTTTGTCCATCTCTTACGGTTTAGCAGTTATGCAAAATTCCGTAAAATTGACCCAGAATAAAGTAGTCTTCGGAGGCTATTCCCAGAAAATTTAAAATATACATTTTATTTGTCAGATAATCTTTAATATACGATATTTTAACCAAAATCGTTTGCCACTTTTTTATAATATCAAAATTTTCGAAAAAAGTTCCATTTAAAGGGTAGTTTGGGTTGGGGGGATTTTTCTCAAAATCTTCGTGTCGCATCCCTGGAAGATACTAAACTCAAATACCAAGTTTGGTATTTTATCGACTTTTCGTTTTTGAGTTGTGTTCACAGACACGTACACACTTGAAACACGGACACACACGGACCTTTTTCTGAAAATATTTTTTTTTTGATACAGGGGACCCTAAAACATATATTTCCGGTGAAATCTCGGTATCTAATTTTTGGGTGGAGTGTAATACCTTCTCTACACACTATGTACATAGTACGTATAGAGAAAGTAAAAATGGAGATATGTTACGTTTACCACTAAAACAAAAGTCATCCAGAAGGCAGAGGTCTTTGCAGGCTATTCCCAGAAAATTCAAATACCACTGTAAGTATTTTATGTGGGAGATGAGGTGCGAGATTTTCTTGATTTTCGATTTTGAGTTATGCTGTTCACTGACACATTCACAGACATGGGCCTGCTCTAAAAATATTTTTTTTTAGGATTCGGGGAACCTACAAATATATTTCTAGTGAAATCCCCACATCGAATTTTTGGATGCAATACAATAGGCACCTTCTCAAAATACTATGTACGGGAAAGAGAAAGAAAAGCTGAAAACTAGTGGCATAGGCCTATAGTAATTTTATGTATACTACATTGCTCAATGTGTTTTAAAGTTTTAACATCACAGGAGGTTGCTCATTATAGTGTGACTACATCCTGCGGCCGTAATCTCCGAACATGCATGCTTAATAAGTCAGACGATTGATGGTATCCATTGTTAAACCTGCGTGTGCCAGAGGAAAGTTGTTTTGACAGCGAAACTGCGACTGTGCGTGTGGGCACACGTGCTCTAGAAGGGTTCTTTGAAGTCGAAGTCAGCCTTAGTGAGTTTATGTTTTCCACGTGCGACTATTTCTGAAAAATTCCTGCCACGTGATCGACGGGGTAAAAGCGGGAACGAAGCCCTGCCGAGATGCATGACAAGCAGGCTGCCATGCACTAGTATTTGCATATTAGCAAGTAAGCAATTATCACATCTAAAAGATTATTAACGCACGATTTTCCAGTGATATTAAGTTCCATGGGCAATCCATGGCAAGTAACATTAACGCGCTCGCATGTAACTTAGCTTTCACATACTAACCGGGGTGCTATGCGGGATCCGACTATTACATGAAACGCACGAATTCAGAGCATGTTACGGTTACATGTTACGAGGCTTTTTAGTGGATATACCGCATTCGAGCAGGGAGTTCCACATGTCCTCCTAGCCGTTGCACTTCGCTAGGATTGCAGGAATGCATTTTTCACCTCCAGGTAAAACAAAAAATGCCCGAAGTTTAGTTTATACGGAAAATTCGTAACGAGCAGTAGAATGGAATGACAATGAACGTCGAATGGAAACCACGGCAGCATTGTTGCGAAAGCGTTGAAAAAACTTATTTGTGAGCTTAAGCTGACTAATCAATTTGTGAAAGAAAGAGTTGTTTGCTGGAGTAAAGATTTTTGAAAAAAAAAAATGAAATGGACTTTAACTGCTGTGGTTCTCAGCGTTCCATTCTATACTGGGCGTGAAAGACCGCTAAATTTTGCTCAGAGACCTCTCCATCAGGCTCGAGGTTCTTTTACGTGCCGTAAATCTACGACACGGGACCCACAGCTTTACTTTCCTTCCGAAGGAAGCCATGCTACGGATTTTTACGTCCGAAAAAATCCATCGTCCTCCGCCGGGTTTGAACCCGCGACCTTGGGTATGTGAAGGTTTTGTTACTATATTTAATTGGATATTGTTTCATTTCTATAGCCCCCTTTAACCTCTTTGGTTATATTGGAGGCTTTGCCTCAAACAATTGCTGGTACTGATTACTCACTAAACGGTAAGGTTTCTTAACTTTTTTTTTAATCATTTATATTAAACATATATTTAGTCTCACATTCATAGTTCGACTCTGGATGATAGGGAATTCTGTGGCGTTTTGCTAGAACGTAACTCCAAAAATGGCCATTTTAAACAGTTGATGCCAAAATATGTTTTTGTCAGTAGTGTTAAAAGTATACAATTCTGTCACTCAGATTTATAAAATTATAAGAACACCAACGTATCCAACTTTGATTGTTCCACGGCCTCATTCAGTAGGCAATGACTCTGAAAGCTCGTATCGAAATCATAAAATGACGACTGATTTGAATGTTATGAACATGAAATCAGCTGAACCAGACGAAATTATGCAAGCAGCGAGGAGAGCAAAATTAAACTGCTACACTGGCTACGTTGTATGGAATGTTTTCATTCTGTACGAGTAAGTTATATTCTCAGCACTCATGCTAAGCATGTAACAACTGAATATCGCAGATCATTAAGCATGAACTCCGTGAAATAAGTAACACAATCCAAATATAATTATCTTACGTCTTTAAATATAAAAAATAATGTATGACATATATGTTAAAATTGTTTTATATTGTTCGTAGGATTACGAAACTCGTCTTACGGCCTCGTTTCGTAAGCTTTCTGCTCACAATATAAAACACCATTTTTACTTTCTCTATACGCATTATGTAAATAGTGTATACAGAAGGTATTTCACTCCACCCAAAAATTCGATACCGAGATTTCACCGGAAATTAATGTTTTAGGGTCCCCAATATCCAAAAAAAAAGTATTTTCACAAAAAGGTCCCTGTGTGTGTATGTGTGTGTGAACACGATAACTCAAAAACGAAAAGTCGGTAAAATACCAAACTTGGTATTCAAGTTTAGTATCATCCAGGGATGCGACACGCAGATTTTGAGATAAATCCCCCACCCCAACTACCCTTTACATGGAACTTTTTTCGAAAATTTTAGTTTTCTCAAAAATGGCTTTAAAAGATTTTGATTAAAATTTCGTATATTAAAGATATTTACCTAACAAATAAAATGTATATGTTGAATTTTCTGGGAATAGCCTCTGAAGAGTAGTTTATTCTGGATGAATTTTACTGAATTTTGAATTAACTGATAAACCGTAAGAGATGGACAAAAACTTACTCAACAAAAAATTTAGAGCACATTAAAACACACAATTTATGTTATATACATTTTTTTTGTGGAGTTCGTCGTTTTTGAGACATTCCTTATTTTTGGTTTCTGCTATGAAAAACGTACCTATACTTTTCCCATACAGGAACTTGTCAACTCCTATCCATATAAACAAAGGAACTTCATTGACATAGCAACCAGCTTTTGACTATCACTTTAACCTATGGCACTCCCTTATTTCGCTCCTACTTACAAGGAAGCAAGTAATAATACTATTTGTTATTTTTTTCGATTAGCATGAAGTAAATAGAAGAATAATCTTTTTAACAATAATTCGTTATAGAGGTGTAGAGAAAGTATGTGAATGGAACACCAGATTTTTACCAGTTGTGTCAATAATAACTTTCTTGGTGACCCTTAAATTGCCATTCATATTTTGATTTTCCTTTTCCGGGAAGCTATATTTTTGTGCGCATACTATCGCAGGTTTTAAAGGTATCAACGTGAGGCTTCCTGAACTTGAGGTTATGGTCTAAAAGTAGTTTTCTGTAAACTGATTTACTAGCTGGTGATGATAAACCATTTTCCATTTTGTGCTTGTATAACTCGTATATCTCCTGCAAATTAAGTTCGCTGCCCAGATAAAGTTTAGACAGGTGCCGCCGAGAACAATGACTTTCATGAGCTGACGTACATAGACGATATCTGCTTCTGAGCGTATTAATAGCAGGAGGATGTTTCCCACTTAACAATTAACTATTATTCCAGATGAGACCGTTAGTTGGCCTCGTCATTATTATTACGATCATTATTATGAATTATTAGCTTTACAAATAGGATATTTCTCAATATGTGTAAAAGCGAGCTTGAAGCAAGCGCAGATTAGGGTGTTTTCGTAACTGGGTCGCTGCATAAGGGGAGATTCTTTATGAGGTAGAAAGTTGGTAAAAGTTACGTTCTCCTTTATGCATGTGCGTGCAACAGAGTAAAAAGTAAAAGCGATTTGCGGGAAGTTTAAGAAGCGAGATTTTCTTCATTGTATGGAGGCAGTCACGTGGTGTTCATAGTGCATTATGGGTAATGAGAAATGCATTATGGGACGCATAGGCGCCAAGTTCGCGGTCTTTCTGACCAATGGAATTGAAGCAGCCATGACACTATATTTTGCTATATAAGGGGCAGCTTGAAGACAGTATGACACAATGTTAAGTTCGGTTGCCACATAAGGCAATATTCGGTTGCTACACAATGTGAAGGTTGGTTGCTATAACATAATACTTGGTTGCTAGGCGTACTACGTGATATTAAGTTATTAAATCTACAAAATAAAGTTCAGTGTCGAAGATATAAAGTTGCAGGAAGTGATAGTAAATAGAATAACTTAGTATGCGAGGCAAAGTGCCTTTAGTTAAACGGTTCTAGTCACAAATAAAGTTAAGTTATTAAAGTTAAAGTGTGTTGTAATATTTAGACGTGTAACTCCTAACTACCCACATTGTCACTCCAGCCTGGGCGAGCCAACTGCCATGTTCCCCGGCCGACGTCAGCGGAGAATTGAGCAAAGCTGCGGCAGTACTATAGCAGACGTCGCTACAAACAGGTACCTGCTATAAGTGATTGGTAGGGGAATATACAGGGTGTATATAAATGAATATCGGGGTTTTAACTCTTTATAATATTTATTACATTCAACTTACAGGTATGAATGATATGTCAAATGAAAAAGCAACTCAAACAGTTTTACCAAGAAGCTTATAAATGTTCAATGTGACTACCCTTTGTCATACGGCACACATCAAGCCTATAGCCGAGTTCTTTCCAAACGTTGATAAGTGTGTATTCAGTAATTGTAGCAACAGCTCCTTCAATCCGCTTTCTTAATTCAGGGAGGTCAGCTGGTAGCGGAGGCACGTATACACGATCCTTGATGAAGCCCCAAAGGTAAAAATCGCATGGCGTTAGGTCAAGAGAACGTGAAGGTCATGCATAGCAAGCCCTGACATTGGGATCCTTGCGGTTCTATCCTGCGCTCGGGTACAGTGACGTTCAACCAATCGCGTACTTCGTTATGCCAGTGAGGTGGCGTACCATCCTGCTGGAAAATGAAGTTCTCTGGCTCATTTTCTTCCATTGCTCTAGTGTATCAAGATAAGAAATGCCAGTTACAGTAGGTTCACCAAAAAACGAAAGGCCCATAAACTTTTTGCCGGAATATGGCACAAAAAACATTCACTTTTGGGGAATCTCGTATTTGTACCATCTCGTGAGGATTTTCTGAGCCCCAGATGCGCACATTATGAGTGTTAACATGTCCACTAAGGTGAAAGGTCGATTCATCACTGAAGACAACACGATCCACAAAATAGTCATGAAACAACATGTCGTTTGCGAATTTGGCACTAATCCGTGATCTGTCGGCTTTAGAGCCTGTAATAACTGTAAACGGTAAGGACGTAGCTGTAAGCGTTTTCTTACAACTTTCCAAACAGTCGACATAGGAACTTGTAATCCACGACTAGCCTTCCAGACTGATCTTTTTGGGCTACGAGTGAACGAACGACTCTCTCACTCGCTCAACAGTCTCTTCACTTACTCCTGGTCGTCCCGTGCTCTTCCCTTTACAAAGGCAGCCGGTATCTTCAAACTGATTATACCATCTACGAATGTTTTTATCGCTAGGAGGATCACAACCGAACTTACTACGGAACGCACGTTGCACAGTAACTACAGATTCGGTCTTTGCAAACTGCAAAATTACAAAACGCTTTTTGTTTACTAGTCGCCATCTTTGCTACTACCGCTGTCTAGCGGATTGCGGCAGAAACATTGCATGCACATGCGCACTTGTGCCAACAAACAAAACTGTGAGTTGCTTTTTTATTTGACATATCATTTATAACTGTAAGCTGAACGTAATAAATATTATAAAGAGTTAAACCCCCGATATTGATTTATGTACATCCTGTACATAGACACACACATTCATTACACAATGGGGAACGACGCATACTTAACGCACAGTAGCAGTTCCCATTTCTTCTTCACCACTAGATTCAGAAATCATCCAATTTCTCCAAATACGCCAGAAAACATTTCTTGCATACCTTAATTCTGGACCCAACTGTTTCTATTTTATAAAGAACAGTAATTTCTCCATTATTTGAGTTCTTAATTGACATTCTTGATTTTGTCACCATTTCTAGAAGGCTTGCAAGATAGCGACGCCCGCCTGGATACTGTGGTAGTACCGTGTCTGCCTCACATTTAACAGGTCGCGAGTTCGAATCTAGCTTAAAGTTAACCGGTTAAGGTCCTTCCAAGGATGTGACACGAAGATTTTCAAGAAAATCCCCCCACCCCAAACTATCCTTTACATGAAAGGCTTTTCGAAAATTAATTTTCTCAAAAATAGCTCTAACGATTTTGTTTAAAATACCTTATGTACAAGATATTTTTATGACAAACGAAACGCATATCTTGAACTTTCTGGGAGTAGCCTCTGATGACCTCTTCATTCTGAATGACTTGTATAAGTGGCAAACCGTAAGAGATACACGAGGTGTGGTCAAAAAGTTTCCGGAATGGTTTTACAACAATGTTGACGCTGAGATTTCTTTAATGCTTGCTTACCCTTACTGTATATGTAGCGTTCCATTACATAAAAATGAGAGGTCACGTGACTTCCTGTGACCATGCAGTGATGACGTAGACGCTCTGAAGTGAGCACGTGTTTTGCATGTGCTGCGCTTTTTCCGCGTAGCAAAAATGTCAGATTACGAAGGACAAAGAACCAACGTCAAATTTTGCTTTAAACTCAGTAAAACTGGAACAGAAGCCTATGAAATATTAAGAACAGCTTATGGGGAGGAAGTTATGGGAAAAACTCGAGCATTTGAGTGGTTTACGAGTGGTAAGACCTCAGTTAAAGATGCATATCGTTCGGGGGTGACCCTGTTCCAGCAAAACTGATGAAAATATATTAATTAGGCGAGGGAAAGGGTCTTAAATGATCGACGCATTATAATAAGAGAACTCTCCGACTCATTAGGAGTCTTCTTTGGATGTATTCCAAGTATTTTGAAAGACAATTTGGGCATGAGAAGAATGCGCCAAGTTCGTACCTCTCCTGCTTTCAAATGATCAAAGAAAAGCTGTGTGATTGCCTGCATAGATCTTGAAGAACAGCTACAAAATGACCCACAGTTTATGGAGAAAATTATTACTGGTGATGAAACATGGATTTATGGGACGATCCAGAAATGAAGCAACAATCTTCACAATCGAAGTCCTTCATCTCCACGCCAGACAAAGTGAAGTCAATGATGATTGTGTTTTTTGACATTAAAGATACTTGTACATAAGAAATTTGTACCACAGGGTCAAACAGTGAATCAAGTGTCAAGATTGACTATCACTTTAGCACAGAGCATTTCTTTAGTTCCCTTCTACATATAAGGAATTAAGTAATAAGAACGTTTTGCTAATGCTTATCTCGATTAGTATGGTGTAGAAAGAAGAATCTTTGTGAGAAGTCCATTTGTAGAACAGTTAGAGAATGTCATACAAGTGTAACATCAATTTTTTTTCCTTTGTTTTTTACTTTCTCTAGCATATACTGAATGTATAATGCACATAGTAGATAATGTGTATATATTTATTTAATAGGTAATATATTCTACCCAAAAATTCGATACTACAAATTCACCGGAAATGCAAGTTTTCAGGACCCTTGAATAATATAATATAAAAAAATAATAAATAAAGAAGCACTTTTAGAAAAAGATCCATTTGTGTGCGTGAAAACATAATCCAAAAACGAAAACTCTGTTAAATACCAAACTTGCTATTAATGTACAGTATCTTCTAAGCATGTGACAAGAAGATTTTCAAGAAAATCCCCCACCCCAAACTACTATTTACATAGAAATTTTTTAGAAAATGTTTATCTTCGAAAAATTTGCTCTGCTTTTATTAAAAGCCCTTTGAAAGTATTTTTATATGACACATAAATGTACATATTGAACTTCCTGGGAATGACCTCTGAAGAACTCTCCATTCGGAACGATTTTCGCATAACTTGTAAACCGCAAGAGATAGCCAAAAAACACACACAATTTATGCAATTTAGGTTTTTTGTATAGTTAACGATTTCCGAGATATTCCCTGTTATTGGTTTCAATTTTAACATGTCTATATTTTTCTCAAACAGGAATTCGTCATCCCTGTTTATTTTATTTACTTATAGCCATGCAAATAGAATCAAAGTTCAAAATCAATCGCATAGCGACAGCTTTTAAAACATTTGACTATCGCTTTAGCTTAGTGTATTCCCTTATTTCCCTTTCACGCACAAGGAAATAATAAGACCATACTGCTAATATTTATCTCGCTTAGCATAAAGTAATTGAAGATGTTTTGCAAGGAATGCTTGTTTGCAGAACAGGTAGAGAAACATATCAGAATTTCTATTTCATGTTTATAGTTCCCTTCAACTTGTATGGTTATGTCGGGGCTTTGATTTTATAGACAACTACTGATGTTTTTCGCGCTGCACTGTACGATTTTTTTTTCTCCCCAGTTTTAAACTATTATATAAAAACTGATGTGCTCCATTCACATGATTTTCTCTACATATCTGCAATAAATTCTTGTTAAAAAGCTTATACTTCTATTTACTTCATGCTAATCTGAAAAAAATTAGCAGAAATAGTCTTATTACTTGCTTCCTTGAAAGCAGAAGCGAAATAAGGGACTACAATACGTTAAAGTGATGGTCATATGCTGGTTGCTATGTGACTGAAGTTCCTTTGTACGGAGAGGAGTTGGCAAATTCCTGTATGAGAAAAGTATGTGTTTCAAATCTGAAACCAAAAAGAAAGGAATATCTCAAAAACGATCAACTCCACGAAAAAAATGTATATAAGAAATTGTGTTTTTTAACGTGCTCTACATTTTTTGTATGGTAAGTTTTTGTCCATCTCTTGCGGTTTACCAGTTATGCAAATTTCTGTAAAATTCATCCAGAATAAAGTAGTCTTCAGAGGCCATTCCCAGAAAATTCAAGATATACATTTTATATGTCAGGTAAAAATCTTTAATATACGATATTTTAATGAAAATCGTTACAGGTATTTTTGAGAAAATCAAAATTTTCGAAAAAAGTTCCATGTAAAGGGTAGTTTGGGGCGGGGGGGATTTTCTTGATACAGGGGACCATAAAACATATTTCCGGTGAAATATCGGTATCGAATTTTTGGGTGGAGTGCAACACCTTCTCTATACTCAATGTACATAGTACGTGTAGAGAAAGTAAAAAGATGCACACACTCACATCCATATTCATACTTCAGACTGCGGGGGATAGGGAATGATTTTGGTTAAAGAAAAATTCTCTCCCCCAACTGGGAATCAAACCCGGAACCTTTGTGTTGAGAAGAAAACGCTAATCACTCCACTGCAGAATAAATAGTTTTTTTGCTCTGTATATGTGGACGCTAGACTGCAGGGATTCTAAAGCTAATGGCAGAAAAGAAGTTTAATTGAATAAAGATAGGTTAACATTATTTTAAGACAGTAGTTAAGAACGAACATATTTAACTTTCATTTGATACAGTCATTGCGTGTTTAGTTTACATGATCCTTTGTAATTGTTAATGGAAAGTTTAGTCGTATACAACAGGTCCTTTAAGATCCTCTGCAGAATAAAATTGATTATTCATGGGTTAGCAAGAGAAACGCTGATCAAAATACATCTCCTTAAATATATCTGCATTTTGTTTGCACCCTATATTGCTATATACATTCAAAATTACCGATTCATTTGTTAATCTATTGAGGCATATTATAATTATGGAATTGGACAGATGACCGCTACTAAAATGCACTAATGATACTTTAACAAACAAATTAGTTATTATTGACCACTTGCATAATTCAGGTTAATTTGATGCAAGATTTCGTATAGTAGTGCATTATTTTCCATTGTTAAACTCATTAACAGGAGATTATATATAATAAAGTAAGCTCCATTTTATGTGATACACTACTCTTGAAAATCCATACTATGCAATCGTTACATAGGAATTTAGTTCCAATTTCTTGTATTATTATTCACTCGTTGCACTAACCGATGCACATTACACATTCCATTGTAACACGTTATGCAATTAAAATATTTTGATCACGTATTTGTAATAATTGTTTGGGAATCGTTCACTGGTTTTGGGATGGCAAGAAGTTTATGGTGTGCCAAACAATATGCATTTATTTGATAGCATATTTCCATATCCCATGCTGTCCAGGTGATTATCTCGTAAGATGTTATCAGCGTGCTCACCCCTCCACTCTTTCACGCCAAGTACAGGTCGCGCACCAGTTCTTGACGAATGACATTTTTAAATGAGAGATTAGATGCGAGTCACTTACTCGCCGTTTCTGTGTATTGTCGACACTAATCATAAGGAAGCAAAGCTATTTCTTATTGTAAGAAACTATTGCTGACCTGTTTATCAAGGATAGGCTAGCCCAATATACAGGGTTATTCAAAAAGAAAGAACAGATTTCAAACATTTATTGCTTCCAAACTACAAAAGATAGAGGTATGATTCCAACGTCCATGGAGGAAGAGAAGTGTACAATTTTATAATATGCATTCAATATGAGCACCATGTGTTACATGACATATGTCAAAACGGTGGCTCATATCTTGCCACACACGAATCAGCTGGTCTCCAGTTATCGAATTCACAGCTTCAACAAGTCGATATCGTAGATCTTCAAGAGTTTCAGGCATAGGAGGGATAAAAACATGGTCTTTTACGTAACACCATAGATAAAAATCACACCGAGTGAAATCTGGAGTCCTGGGAGTCCACCGGCGATAAAGTTGGTCTGCTCCTCCTCCTCCTCCAATCCAACGTCCTGGAAATGTGTTATTCAAATAACGGCGGATGTGGTAAGAGAAATGAGGTTAGGCACCATCTTGCATGACGATGAAGTCATCTGAATGCTCAAGTTGGGGAAATAACCAGTTTTCAAGCATTTTTAATAATTGCCCTAGGATTTTCACTTGCCCAAATTGGAACGTTATGGCGATTAACTTTACCAGATATATGAAAAGTGCTTTCATCGGAAAAAATTAATCGTAGAGCAAAATTGTCTTCTTCCATCTCTTCTAACATGCTAATGCACAATTCGTACCTTTTGTTGTGGTCGTCAGGATGCCATGCTTGCAATAACTGCAGTTTGTATGGCTTCAGGTGCACACGATGTTTTAGAACTCGCCATACCGTTGGTTGAGGAATGTTAAGTTCCATGCTTGCTCGTGATGTGGATTTCCTTGGGCTCCTTTCGTATAGCGTATGAATGCGCTCGAGGAGGTCCTGTGTTTTTCCTTTTGCAGAGGCAATCATCTACGAATTTTCGATGCCTCTCAAATTTGCTTATGACGCGGCAATTATTAAATTGGTGGCGAAATGCTCCTTGAACTGCAATAATGGACTCTGGTTTTGCTAACTGCAGCACACAAAATGATTTCTCTTGTGTTACCGCCATTTCACTACAGACATACAACAAACAGCGCCAATGCGACCGTGATTGCAACTTCTACCACTGCACTATTTAATTTTAAACTTTTCTCTCTCCATGAACGTTTGAATCACGTTTCTATCTTTTGTAGTTTGGAAGCAATAAATATTTTAAGTCTGTTCTTTCTTTTTTGAATAACCCTATATTTTCGCTAAAGGTAAGCAGCCTATACCAAGCGTATCAATGACAGTTAAGTAAGAGCACCTAGCAGATTCAGGTAAAGCTATTCTCGAAACGAGATTTCGATTCAGTTCGGCGCACTTGCACCTATCCGAGTGCAGTGTTCGAATACATCATTCAGGGCATTCTCAAACGAGAATTCATCCAGCGGAGGATTCGAATACTACATTCAGAATTCAAGAATATCCAAGAATCGAATACATTGACATGTATTACAAGATTCTGACGATTAAACGATTAATGGCGTTTACTATGGATTTCTTTCTCACGTTTATCAAGTACAACAATTTTAAGGGTATCATATTTGCCCTTAATGCTCATTTTTCACTTTATAGCGACAAGGCCCGTCAAGGACTTCAAAAGAGACCAATTATGTGAACAGTCGTTGTCTGTTATTTGCCAGTCTCCAAGTCGTAAAACATGAAAGAATAGTGTGAAGTGTTTATGACTGGTATTAATCTTGCAAATCCTGCCGGACCGAGCGTACTTGTTAGAAAGTTCGTTTGTTCATTTGAGTTTATGGTTGAAATTCTGAGAAGACCTGGCAATTTACTTTCATCTGGCAGCAAAGATATTTTGCATCATTAGAAGATGCATTATTTGCCTAGTATACGATTCCTGTACTTTTCCGGTAACTTGCAACCTTATTTTAGCGACCTATTATATACTTTAACATCCAGCATAAGCTGGAGTAATTGATCAATGGACAAAATACAAATGTCCTTACAATCCGCATGACAGTAGCGTATATTTATTTTAAACAGTTTAAGCAATTAATAGGCCTGATCCGCAGAATCACAGTAAAGAGGTTTTCAGAGACTATTTCTAGAAAACTGAACAAACACAGTTTATTTCTTTCACTATACGTACTCTGTACAGAGTATATAGAGAAGGTATTGTATTGCACCCAAAAATTCCATACCGAGATTTCACCGGAAATATGTAAAGACCCCTGATTCCAAAAAAAATACATCTTTAGAATAATGTGTGTGTGTGTGTGTGTGTGTGTGTGTGTGTGTGTGCAGCATAGCTCAAAAATGAAAAGATCGTTAAAAACCAAACTTGGTATTTAAGCTTGGTATCTTCCAAGGATGCGACACGAAGATTTTCAATAAAATCCTTCCACCCCAAACTACCCTTTGCATGGAAAATTTTTCGAACATTTTTATTTCCTTAAAAATGGCTCTAACGATTTTGATTAAAATCTCGTAAATGTAAGATACTTACTTGACAAATAAAATCTATATGTTGAATTTTCTGAGAATATTCTCCGAAGACTACTTTATTCTGGATGAATTTTGCAGATTTTTGTATAGCTGCTAAACCGTAAGAGATGGACAAAAACTTACCACACAAAAAATGTAGAGCACTTTAAAAACACACAATTTATGTTATATGTATTTTTTCGCGTTTTTTTTTTTTAATTCCTTGTTTTTGGTTTCAGCTTTAAAAAACTTGAACTTTCTCATACAGGAATTTGCAACTTCTGTCCAAACAAACAAGGAGCTTCAGTCACATAGCAACTAGCTTTTCACTATCACTTTAACCAATGGTACTCCCTTATTTCGCTTCTGCTTACTTGGAAACAACTAATAAGACTATTTCTGCTAATTTTTTCTCGATTAGCATGAAGTAAATAGAAGTAAGAGCTTTTTAACGATACTTTGTTTCAGATATGAAGAGAAAGTCATGTGAATGGAACACAGATTTTTTTATGTGGATATCTTTAATATGCGGTATTTTAATCAACTATTTTAGCCATTTTGAGAAAATTAAAATTTTTGGAATGTTTCCATTTTAAGGCTAGTTTGGGGCGGGCGAATTTTCTTGAAAATCTTCCGTGTCGCAGCCTGACAAGATATTAAACTTAAAAACCAAGTTTGGTTTTAACGGACCTTTTTCTAAAAAGCGGCTTGGATCCTGACCATGTTTGACTTTATTCCGACCCTATCTTTCCAAAATTACTTCGGAATCTTAATAAATACTATCGGAGTTCTGCAAGAAAGCGGGTATAAGAATTGTGTGTTCCATTCACATGACTTTCTCTACAGCGCTGTAACAAATTATTAAAAAGCACATTCTTCTATCTGCTTTATGATACTCGAAATAAACATTAGCAGAAGCTGTCTTAATTACTTGCTTCCAATAAGTAGACGGAATAAAAGGGAATACACTAGGCAAAAGCGATAGTCAACATTTTTAAAAGCTGGTTGCCATGTGGTTGAAATCTGTGTCTATGCAGGGCCAGGAGTTTACAACTTTCCGTGTGAGAGAAGTTTTATTTATTTTGAATCAAACAAGTAAGGAATAACGCAGAACTGGTCAATTGCAAGAGAAAAAAAAAAGTATGTCGTAAAACGCGTGTTTTAACGTGATCTACATTTTTTTTTTTTTTTTAGCAGGTTTTTGTCTTTTTAATAGTTATGCAAAATTCAGCAAAATTTATTCGAATAAAGAGCCTTTAAAGGCTATTCCCAGAAAATTGAAAATATACATTGTATTTGCCATATAAATGTATTTAATATACCGTATTTTAATCAATATCGTTAGAGCCATTTTTGAGAAAATTCAAAATTTTCGAAATTTCTTCCATGTAAAGAGTAGCTTGGGGTGGGGTGATTTTTCTCAACATTTTCATTCCGCATCCCTTTAAGATAACTTAAATTCCAAATTTGGTGTTTTACCGACTTTTCGTTTTTGAGTTAGGTATCGTGTTCACAGACACACATGAGTTTTTTTTTAAAACAGGGGATCTTAAAACGTATATTTCCGGGAAATCTCGGTATCGAATTTTTGGGTGGAATGCAATACCTTCTGTATACACTATGCACATAGTACGTGTAGAGAAAGTTAAAAAGTAGTAAACCCTTTTCAAGTAATGCAAAAGTTCTACCTTTTTGAGATGCTTTTGTTTTACATGGTGCATTTATATATACGTCGGTTCTTTACTATGTTTTCTACTTATGTTTGCAATATCAAACTTGACCAGTGGCCCTATCAGTGGTACTTCTTCCACCCATTTGTTTGTTCTTCTTGGAGATGCTCCTAAATCAGCACCTAAGTAAACTTTGGGTTTGTTGTCCCTGTGCTTTGTTCCTTAGAAATAGCATATGTAATAAAGAGAGCAACATTTCCAAGGCAACTTCATGCAAGCACTTGTCTTTTACACTTCTTTTCTTCGCTTCTGAACAGGAATCAACATCTGTCCATTGATGTAAACACATTAGTTCCAGTTGCCTGGAAGTCGACAAAATTTCAAGCCACTCAACTATACCCCCGCCGCTGAATCCTTGCCCTTGACAGTTCGGCTCGTTTCGCGTTAGTTTGGCTATGCTGCCTTTGCTGCGTTGCCAGAGTAACTAGTAAACAACAAGCCGATTACAAAATGTCCCAATCGTGTGCAAACAGAAATATGAACAGTGTACATAGTAAATGAATGCCGATGAATAATGAAACTAATTCGCTATTATTGATGTTAATTGAAAATAACAGTGATACTATAACGTATGTAGCATGAATTACGTATTTACAATATTAAACAAATTAATGCAAAATAACTTGTTACAATGAGAGAAAGATAAGTGATTTTCACCGGTTAACATTATTTTAATTGCTCAATTCTATCCAAGTTTCAGTCGTCATCATTCTCGGAAGTATCATCATTGTTATCGTCACCAAGACACATCATTAATGGTTCACATTTACTGATGATTCCGTTCTAATTCCTGTGTTTTTCGTATTATTTGTGCGTATGATTCAATTTCTTCTTCTATGAAGCCGCGTCCACCCTCACCACACCTTCCCACAAAAGTCTATCCACCTCTGTATTTATGAAAGTCTTATGTTCCGTCACGTACAAACAGCAACACACTAACAATGAAAACAAATATAAATAGCGACGAATAATACGTAGCTTGCACAGAACAACTCAACGCACGTGTTAGGAGTTTACAAACAGAGCACGTGGTTGGGAATAGCCAGATATTGCAACGGTGCGGCATCTAGATACGTTTCCATTGTATGACCGAACGGAATGCTGCTTTGCGATTGGTTCAGAAAGTCAAACGGGTAAAGCTTTTCATCTTTTGTTTGCAAGTGTACCAACTCAACTCCTAACTGTCAAGTGCAAGGATTCAGCGTCGGGGGTATAGCTATCCTTATTCGGGTTACAGAAATTTACATTGTCAGGCATGAAGATTTGAATCAGGGGGAATTTAGATAATGTATACATCTGCCCTTCGCGCATGCAGTGGACTTCGTTAATACAACTCCTATACAAGAAAACCTGTAGAAGCTATTGGGTTTTTCGTACTCGCGTAAAATCATCTACGAGATTGGCATAAACAAAATCGCCGTAAAACCTGATATCCAGTAAACGTTCACATTTTGAGCTAAACCATCGTACCATGGCATTTAATGTCCAACTGTACCTGTAATGATAACGCTGCAAATTTGCAATTCAAGACAGAGCAGAAGAACGATGTTGCATGCCGTAATTCCACTAGCTGAGGAATGAAAATCGATTTGCGAGACAGGCCGTACCATGTCAACTTGACACGAAATGATAACTCTGCGGATATAAGCGGAGAATGACATAAAAATACGGAAATAGCAGCTGAAATGTGCGTGCTTTACAAAATGTATGCACGGGTGGCGTCGCTCGAAATCTTGCTGTGATCGGACAGTCACAGCAAATCAGATTGCGTATGCATTTTCTCGTGTACATTTAAAAGCACGCACAATAACAGAAAGGAAAAAAATATACGTTCTATTACATTTCAAGCCATTTTAACACAGTTCAACCCTATGCAAACCCGGCAGTAAAGTGGTACACACGGCGGTGTTTTTAGGGTTATGTAGTAGTGTGTGCGCGTGTATATGTGTGAATGTATTTCTTCATTTATACCATTAATGTCACCAGAAAGTGACAGTCGATTTGGCATAACTAAATGATAACCAAATATATCAACACAAAACTTTATTTACAACATTACAATACCTTATTCTATTTCTCAGCGTGATCTCCATTTATTGTCAAGTGGCACCAGTTTTTCAATGCCGATGTTATACTTTTCCACCGTCAAAGAACTTGTTCGTTTTTTGAACGCACAGAATGTTTGACCAATTGAATTTTATAGATAAAATAACGCAAGTGTATGGTGATAATGCAATGAACGAGTCTTCAGTGAGGAAATGGCGCATAATTTACAAGTAATCAAGGATGAACTAGAGTATACGAAAAAAGACCGGAAAATGTTATGGAGGAGTTGAAAGCAAATGCTTATAAAAGGATTAAGCAAAACCGGCGTTTCATTTTGGACACCGTACATAACTTTTTGGGTGAAAAAGGTTTCCCAGCCATGAAGACCTCAGTCGGTTACAGCATTGAATTTTTCAGACTGACTACCTTTCCAACTCCTGTCCTACACAACTCGTGTGGTAAAAGCAATTAAACAACATTTTGTTTTTATCCAGGCGAGTGTAATAGCAAAAAGGCTGCAAGACAACTGCAAGAAATAAAAATTTGAAGACGTTATGAAAGAGTAGGCAAGTATTTGGACATGCTGGCGAGATACCAGAACCTCCGATCATTAATTCGAAAATTTTTAGTCGCCTGAAAGAAAATTTTTGAAATATTGACAAAAGCGAAATGTAAAATTTTAACAGCGCTGCCTAAAAGCTGGAGATATAAAAAATAAAAAAGGAATTTTCCTACTTCTTAATATATGCTTAGAAAGTCTATAAAACTGGCAAATGAGAAGGGTGCTTTGCCCTCATCAGATCTAAATCCATTAAGAAGCTTACGCACAATCGTTGTAGACGAGGCTAAGAATTATTTTTTTAATTATTTGCGATACAATTGGTAAAAATGGTGTTTTATATCGTGAGTAGGAAGCTTGCAAGAATACAAAACAATTTTAACACTATACACTATTTTAGACAGTTCTCAATATTTATGGATATTATAATTATAAATAGATTGTTTTACTTATTTCACGGAGTTCATGCTTAACAGTATGCGATATTAGTTGTCGCCTTGCTAAGCATCAGTGCTGAGAACTTTATGACTTACTCGTACAGAACGAAAACATTCCATACAACTGTAATTTTCCTCTCTTCGCTGCTTGCATAATTTTGTCTGGTTCAGCAGATTCCAAGTTCATTTTATGGATCGAAAGGAGCTTTCAGAGTCATAACCTACTCGAATGAGGCCGTGGACGCATAAACCAAAGTTTGCTACATTGGAGTATTATAATTTTATAACATCTGGTGACAGAATTTTCTACTTTTAATACTACGAAACTACTTTCAGCATTTAAAAAGAAATTCTATTTACGATAAAGGAAGCTGGAAGAAAAATGGACGTGAGCAAAGAAGGTTCATTTTGGGAAAGCTTTATGAGCCATACGAAGCATTCGATTAAAAGATATAGGAAAACAGAGAAAATAAGGCACTCTATGGAAACACAAAAATCTGCCTAATTACCTCTCTTCTGAGGTTTTATAATTTCACTGAAAACTAGATGGACCGTTATGAAGAAGTTGAGTTCGTTGTTCTTGGAAGGCCGGCCACAATTCTTTGGTGGCAGTTCTAAGCGGCAATAGGGAACGTGGTTTGTCTAATCTGTATTCTGCGCCGTCTTTGTAAATAATTTGTCTCACATCATAGAATACTGCTATCAGAGAGCCATCTAATGGTCTAGGTTTATCAGAAGTGCATAATATCACGAGTGTTATCATCTTGTCAATAATTCGGGAGTGAATTGTCTTAAGAGATGAAAACACGGGTTGTATTTGATGAGACAATTCAGCGAAATTTACTATTAATAATTTATAATATATAGGAAGGGAGAAATTATCTGGTTATCATTGTAATACTTACATTAGATCTCAAATGGTAAATGACGCATTCGACCATGCTTATTTACAAAATATTTCTTTTATCTTTCTTTCTTCACGGCCTTCTGAATTATATGGCCCACCGTGCCCACACACAATGTACGAATAACGATAGTAACAATAGAAATAGGCCCGCCTGGGTAGTGTGGCATGTGCCTCACATTCAAAAGGTCGCGAGTTCGAATCTCGCTAAGGGCGAGTTACCCGGAGAAGGTTTTTTTTTCGGGGTATTCCCTTATCTTGAGAAGACGAATGTCGAGTAGCTTTAAGCTCCACCGACCCTGAGATCATACGAGCATCATTTCATCCATTTCATTCATCGTCCGATATGACCACCCAGGTTAAAAAGCAGTCGCTATGTGAAACAATTCAAATTCCATCTCTTTGCTCGCCAGGAGTAAACAAACAAGAAACGAGAAGAAAGAAAAGTTGAAATTGAAGGCAATAAAAAAAAATCTAAAACTTAACTAGACAAAAATAAAATATATATATATAATATTGTGTGTTTTAATGACATCTACATTTTTGTGTACTATGCTTTTGTCTCCCTTATGGTTGGCCAGTTAGACAAATTTCATCAACAATGAAGAGGTCTTCAGAGGCTATTCTCAGAAAATTCAAGATATACATTTCCTTTATCATAAAAATATGTTAAACATAAGGCATTTTAATCAAATTGGTTAGAGCCACTTTTGAGAAAATAAATATTTTCTAAAAGTGTTCTATGCAAAAGGTGTTTGGGGGTGAGGGGATTTTCTTGAAAATCTTAGTATCGCATCCTTGGAAGATAGTACATTTAAATATCAAGTTTGGTATTTAACCGACTTCTCATTTTTGAGCCATGCTGCCCACTGCCCACAGATACTCACAGACATGTTTATAAAAATGTCTGTTTTGGACTTAGGGGGTCTCATATTTCCGATGAAATCTCGGTATCGAATTTTTGGTGCAATACAATACCTTCTCTATACACTATACACTATACACACACACACACACACACACACACACACACACAGTACATTTAGAGAAAGTAATAACTAATGAAAATCTCATAATGTGTGATATTTGAGCATAAAATCAAGGAGAGTATGCGTATAAAACACTTGAAACCTAGATAGATTTTTACTTTCTCTATGTACATAGTGTATAGAGAAGGTATTGCACTCCACCAAAAAATTCGATACAGAGATTTCACCGGAAATATATGTTTTAGGGTCCCCTGTATCCAAAAAAAGTATTCTCAGAAAAAGTGTGTGTGTGTGTGTGTGTGTGTGTGAACACGATAACTCAAAAAGGAATAGTCGGTAAAATACCAAACTTGGTATTTAAGTTTAGTATCTTTCAGGGATGCGACACGAAGCTTTTGAGAAAAAAAAAAAAAAAAAAACCCACCCCAAATTACCCTTTACATGGAACTTTCTTCGAAAATTTTGATTTTATAAAAAATTGCTAACGATTTTGATTAAAATATCGTATATCAAAGATATTTACCTGACAAATAAAATGTATATTTTGAATTTTCTGAGAATAGCCTCTGAAGACTACTTATTTCTTAAGTCAATTTTACGGAATTTTGCATTACTGCTAAACCGTAAGAGATGGACCACAAAACAAATGTAAAGCACTTTAAAACACACAATTTATGTTGTATACATTTTTATCGTGGAGTTGATTGTTTTTGGTTTCATCTATAAAAAACTTATACTTTTCTCATACAGCAATTTGTGAACTCGTGTCCATACAAACAAAGGAACTTCAGTCACATAGCAACCAGCTTATGACTATCACTTTAACCTATGGTACTCCCTTATTTCGCTTCTACTTACAAGGAAGCAAGTAAGAAGACTATTTCTGCTAATTTCTTCTCGATTAGCAGGAAGAAAATAGAAGCATAAGCTTTTTAAAAATAATTTATTGCGGAGTTGTAGAGAAAGTCTGTGAATGGAACAATCAGATTTTTAATAATCATAATGCATGACCAATTTACTGCAAATAGTATAATTCCAAAGAATTGTTTAAGATATAAAGATTTACAGCAACGGGTGTGATCGACTCGGATGATCCATGCGTAGAAGCATGAAAGTGAGACAAGAGCATAACCGAGCAAGCGTAATAGCGTTCACGCTACAGGCTTTGCTTTCCCTTTCCTCGCCACGTCTCATCCAAAATCAAGCAGTTACAAATATACAACTCGTGGACAGTGACATTTTGCCACGTTTATTCCGTTCCATCCCGCGTGATGCCTCTGGGCGCACTCTTCTCAATGCTTTGTACAATAGGTTTACTTTCTCTAGTCCCGTAGTATGATGTACATAGGGATAGACAAGTATTGTATTCCACATATTGTTATGAGGCTGGCAGCGAAGGGTGCCGATTTCACCGTTTTGCTAAATGCTTACAAGGCTATTGTTAGGTCTAAGCTAGAATATGGAGCAGCAAGTTATACCCTACAACTCTCAAGATGCTCGACAAAATACAGTCCACCGCACTAGTTACTAGTCCAGCGGCAAGTCTCCAGATGGAAGAGCTCCTCTCTCCATACACAGAAAGGTATCAAGTCTGTCCTATGCAATTAAGATAGCTTCAATTCCATCTAGATACATCTTCCCAATGAGCTCGTCACCAAGACCTAAACAACGCCGCATACGTCCTTTCCATGCCACAATTATAGAGTACAGCAAAGAAGTAGGCTTTAAAATGACAAATATTCATCCCCAACTTCATGAAACGAACACGCCCCCCTGGCACCTTCTGTGGCCAACAATCAACATTCAACTTCATTGTTACACAAAAACTAAAACACCGAATTTCATCTGCAAACAAATGTACAACGCTCTACGAGACAGTCAGAGATGTTATGGAAATCTTCACAGATGGATCAGCAACAAATGGACGTCGTGGTTGTGCAGTTATATATCCTACACACACTATGCTCTACGCACTACCGAAATATTTTTCAATTTTCTCCTGTGAAGCTTTTGCAGTTGAAGCATTGCAGCACATCATTCAAAATGCCAATCAGACAAGAATATGTAATTTACACTGATTCACTAAGCACAATTCTTGCCACTCAGAGTCTAAGTCTTACGCATCCTTTAATGAATGACATACTTCACCTGTACTCCATCACTCAGCGCTCTGGAAAACAAGTAATCTTCACTTGGGTACCGTCACATGCAAATATCGATGGAAATGAAAGCGCCGATAAAGCCGCAAAGGAAGCCACCCGACATCCTATCAGTGACCACGGAGTAACTTGTACACCCCAAGAAGTCATTAGATACACCAAACAGCTGTTTATAGAAAACTGGAAAACGACATGGTCAACATCAAACTGCTTGATGCCCGAGCAGGACCTACCAATTTCTTCGAGCTCCTCCGAAAATTAGGACGTCGTGAGCAAACAGTAATTACCCGCCTCAGAATTGGACACTGCAAACTGACACGTTCCTTCATCATTAATAAAGACCCAGAATCAAAATGTGAGACCTGCAACACACCACTTACTGTCCTACATATCCTGCTGCAGTGTCCGAGATACGCCAAACAGACTTTAGGCCGTCTTCAGTGACTTGTCGGCCTCAGAATTGGACACTGAAAACTGACACATTCCTTCATCATTAATAAAGAACTGGCACCAAAATGTGAGATCTGCAATACACTGCTTACTGTCCAACACATCCTGCTACAGTGTCCGAAATACGCCAAACAAAGACTCCATGCCGGCTTCACTGATTTGCCAAGTGCTTTACATAACCATCAGACTATTAAAAAGACTAATATTTATAATGCAATGTAAACTTTTTGAGTTATGAAGTACAAATGCAACCATGTTGCATTTTACCAATGTGTAAATAACTATTTTATGTATAAGTTGATAAATCGCGATGACCATGCTGTTAAAGCGACCCAAATGTCCAGATTTCACAGGAAATACATGTTTTAGGATCCCCTGAATCCCCTCCCAAAAAAGCATTTTCAGAAACAGGTGTGTGTGTGTGTGTGTGTGTGTGTGTGTGTGTGTGTGTGTTGTACAGAATAGTTCAAAAACGAAAAGACTGTTAAATACCAAATTTGGTATTTAAGTTTGGTATCTTCCAAGGATGCGACACGAATCTTTTTAAGAAAATCCACCCACCCCTAACTACCCTTTACGTGGAAAAACTTTCGAAAAATTTGTTTTTCTTAAAAATGGCTCTAACGATTTTGATTAAAATACCACATATTAAAGCCATACCTATCACAAATAAAATGTCTATCTTGAATTTACAGGGAATAGCTTCTAAAGACCTGTTTATTCTGGATGGATTTTGCTTAATTTGGCCTAACTAGTAAATCGTAAGAGAGAGACAAAAACTTAGAACACAAAAAATGTAGATCTTATTAAAATACACAAATTATGTCATACTTTTTTTTTCGTGGAGCTTACCGTTTTTTGAGGTAATTCTTGTTATTAGTTTCAATTGTGAAGTACTTAAATACTTTTCTCAGACGGAAGTGTGCGTTTTTCTTTTGTTCTATTCCTGGCCAAGCAAAGAAGCGATTTGCAATGACAATCGTATAACGAGGGCTTTTAAAACATTTGAATACAATTTAGCCTTGTGCATACTCTTAGTTCAATTCTACTTATAAGGAAACGGTAATAAAATTCTGACAATGTTTATCTGGATTAGCATGGTGTTGAAAGAACGATCTTTTGTAAGAAGTTTGTAGAGTAGCTAGAGAAAGGCATGTGAGTGTAACACATAAGATTTTTCAGAACATGATGATCCAGCCACGTTTTTCTTCCAAAGATTGCAGTTAGAGAGTTTGCGGTTGGAAACCAACACTCGTTGCCAAGTCTTCCACTTACTGGTTCCTTAACTGTGGTGCGATTCTCGACTTGCAACCAGTGTCTCAGTAAACAGATTTTACTACGAGTCCTCTTGGCTCTAGTACAGGTGATAGGGGGTAGCGGTCCCGTTTGAGGGCCACCATGTTTTGTGTACCTATACTGCAATTAAACAGAATAGGCAATTCGTTCTCTATACGATCTGTAATGAAACGTTTAAAAAATCCTCGTAAACTGGCATAATTAATTTGCTGTCCTCCGGTTGCATACCAGCTATTTAGAAACCCCACAGGAAATTAACAATCTTACGTAGGAAGTTAAGTCTTGAAAAAGTTGGAAGAAAATTAAGAGGCTACATGAGAGAGTGAATCACAAGAGAACATATAGCGAAATAACAATAGATAAAACAGAAAGAGATCACAAACAAAACGTTCACTCTGGTCAACTGTGGATTTCACACTAGGTGTCAAGTACAGAAGGTATGCTACAAAATTTGGCCGACGTTCCTCTCCCGGCCAGGTACTCTACACTTGGCTGGCAGTCGCACGACCCGTCAAATAAAAATCTCAAATAACATTAACAATTAAAAAAATGAAATGGCCTGTTATTTATGGACGCTCTTTAACTACTTTGGTCCTCAGCGTCTCATTCTATATTGGGCGTGAAAGATCGCTTAATTTTGCTCAGAGGCCTCTCTTATCAGGCTTGAGGTTCTTTTACGTGCCGTAAATCTTCGACACGGGACCCACAGCTTTACTTCCCTTCCGAAGGAAGCCATGTTAAGGATTTTTACGCCCGAAAAAATCCATCGTCCTCCGCCGGGTTTGAACCCGCTAGCATGGTAACCACTACACCATGGAGGGCGACCATTAACAATTATCAGAATAAACACAATCATACCTTATTATTATAGGAGATGTTGGAAATTCCTGGACCACAGTAACTTTGTACGAGTTGTTTTAAACGTGCTGTTACTTTCCATGTTGAAGCTTTCGAAAGGTCAGTTTCTTGTGCAAGACGCCAAAGAGATTTTAGAGGTGACCGTTCTAACCTTTCTCGATTTAGTCTAATTTCTGCTTCATAAGCACATGCCTTTCTTTTCCTATCACAAATTGAACCCATCTCCCTGTATTTATTAAAAAAGGAACAGCCTCTACTGGGAATACGCATCCAGAACATTTAGTTTCGTTCCTACAAGATGATGTAAACTCATACATATCGTACATAAACCTCTTTGCGGTACTGTATACAGCATTTTGAAAGCACTTGAAGCCAAATTAAACGCTTCTAAACATTTCTTGTTATTCACGTGTGAACTGGGCTAGAACAGAAGTAAGACTAACGCACATGTAATGGATGTAGGACGTGCACACAGAGAAATGCAATGAAAGTGATACTGGCCGTGCTCCTCGCGGCCAAGTCTTGTAACAAACGAACTGTAGAAAGTGTAATGCCCAATGTTTGAAATCGCCCGTAAAGGGGTAGTTCAAACGTCAATAGCATTGGCCGAAAAGCTATGTCGAGCCCGACTATGTTACTTATTTTTTCAGCTTTAACTTTCATAAACATTACCTCTATTAGACGAAATGTGGAGAAACGCGCTAGAACCTCAAAGTAACACGAAGACTCTTAAGAGACAGGTAGCTCAGACAGCTTAACTGTACTTAAAATATGTAGAGGACAGAAATCTAAGTCGTCTCCTTAGCGGGAGACCTAAGTTCGATTCCCAGTACCGGCGCTGGGAGCCCTGGACCGGGGTGCACTCAGTCTCAGCTCCTTGATGCAGAAGTAGCGGCTCCAGGTCGTGAACACCGCATTAACTGGCCGGGGGGGGGGGGTTCGAAGCGCTGACAGAAATCTGAGCTGTTACATTCACAGAACTTTTTCCACATCTCTGTACCAAATTATCGTTAAAGAGGGTTATTATTAGGTCTACTTCATGATAATCGAAATAAACTTTAGCAGATACGGTCTTATATTACTTGCTTTCTTGAAAGTAGGAGGGAAATAAGGTAATACATTAGCCTGAAATAACAGTCAAAATATTAAAAACCTAACTGTGTGATTGAAATGTCTTCGTTAGTATGGTCAGGAAATGATAAATTCCCGTTTGAGAAAAGTAATTTAAAGCTCAAACCAATTACAAAGAATATCTCGGAAACGGGCAGCTCAAGAAAGAGAGAAATTAGTTGTTTTTTTGTTTTTTTTCCACGAGATCCAAATTTTTGTGTAGGAAGTTTTATCTATCTATTATGGGTTACTTGTTATACAAAATTCAGAAAGACTTATTCAGAATAAAGAGGTCTTCAGAGAAAATTCTCAAAAATTCACTAAATGCATTTTATTTGTCACGTAAATATTTGTAACACAAGATGTCTTAATCGTAATCTTTAAAGCAATTTTTGAGGAAATCAAAATGTTTAACATTTTTCCATGTAGTGGTAGTTGGGAGGGGGGAGGATTTTCTTGTACGATACTGAACTTAAATACCAAGTTGTCCATATATTTATATATATATATATATATATACACACACTTGGTATTTACGTTTAGTGTCAAGGATGCGACACAAAGATTTTCAAGAAAATCCCCCCATCCAACTATCGTTTACATGGAAAAACTTTAGAATATTTTCATTTTCTCAAAAATGGCGCCAATGATTTTGATTAAAATGTATATTAAAGATATTTACATGACAAAATATATATTTTTAATTTTCTGGGAATAGCCTCTAAAGACTACTTTATTCTGGACGAGTTTTACGGAATTTTGCATAATTGCTAAAGTGCATGAGATGGACAAAAACTTACCATGCAGAAAATGTAGAGCACATTAAAATATACACTTTATGTTGTATTCATTTTTTTCGTGGAGTTTATCGCTTTTTGATATATTCCTTGTTTTTGGTTTCAGCTTTGAAAAAACGGGAGTTTGTCAACTCCTGTCCATACAAACAAAGGAACTTCAGTCGCATAGCAACCAGCTTTTGACTGTCACTAACTTATGGTACTCCCCAATTTCGCTTCTACTTAGACTATTTCTGCAAATGTTTTCTCTCGATTTGCATGAAGTAAATAGAAGCATTGGCTTTTTAACAATAAGTTGTTGCAGAGATGTAGAGAAAGTCATGTGAATGGATCACATCAGATTTTTTTTTATTGTTTCATTTATATATCCCTCTTTAACATGTAAGTTCATACCGGAGGTTTTGAATTTTCTGTAGGTTTCTTACGTTGGGTTTATATCGTTTTTATCTTTCTGAAACACAGACATTCACTCGCTTACATACTTTGTGGGGGATAGGGAATAATTCTGTTTAAATAAACAATCCCCACCCGGAATCGAACCCGGAAGCTCCGGGTGAGAAGTCAGTTCGATCACGGAGGTAGTCGTCAACGCATCTTGTCCGTGCGTTTGTTAGAGTTTTCCTAACATTGTTTGAGAAAGCATGCGTGTTGCCATCAAATTTAAACACAGCTGCACTTACAAATGTCAGCTACCTGAGTTATGCAAGAAGTTTATTGTCCTGATAACTTTATCTTGTTTACTCGCTACCTGGGGATAACATTATGTGCCACATGCTAATCTCTAAACACACTACACAGGAAGAAGTCGTGTTCGAAACTGCCTCTCTCCGTGTGCGCGCGCTCACCTTGGATAAGCAACGCTCAAAACCGAAAAGTCTGTTAAATATCAAACTTGGCATTTAAGTTCAGCATTTTCCAAGGATGCGACACGAAGATTTTCAAGAAAATCCTATCATCCACAACTACCTTTTACATAGAAAACCTTTCGAAAGTTTGAGTTTCTCAAAAATGGCTAACGATTTTGACCAAAATACATACGTATATTATAGATATATCACAAATAAGATTTATATCTTGAATTTTCTGGGAATAGTTTCTGAAGATAAGTTAATTCCGATGTATTCCGCTGAATTTTGCATAACTGTTAACCGCAATAAGAAAAAAAAAATGCTATACAAAAAATGTAGATGTCATTAAAACACTATTAATGTCATATGCATTCTTGTTGTAGAGCACAGTGTCCAAGCTATTGATTTCAACTTTAAACCTATAGAAGTTTTCCCAAATAGGGTTTACCTTTCCCTCCATTTCGCTTTTGTTTACTGCTGGCCGAACTTCAATTGTTCACATAGCGACCAACTTTTATCGCTTTAGCCATATTTCTCATCTGCTTACAAGAAATCAAGTGGCAACAACATTTCTGCTTCAATAAGGTTATAGGTTGCACAGAATCCCAGAAGTACGTATAGTATCTTATTCCACAAACTGTGAATTCGCATCCCACAAATCCAGTCTAACCTCCATAATAGTGCTTGCCTTTCAACGCGTTAATTCGTAGTTTCCATAAAGCTCACCATGAAGCGCTGGAGTAGTGTGTTTATTAGTACAAGGACATGCAGTGTTTTGTTTGTTAGACATGCTTAGAGAAGAGCTGTTCTAAACACACTGATGTGTTCCATTCACATGACTTTCTCTACATATTTGTAACAAATTATTGTTAAAAAGCTAATGCTTCTATTTACTTCATGCTAATCGAGAGAAAAAAATAGCAGAAAGTCTTATTACTTGTTTCCTTGTAAATAGAAACGAAATAAGCGAGTACCATAGGTTCAAGTGACAGTCAAAAACTGGTTGCTATGTGACTATATGACTAAAGTTCGTATGGACAGCAGTTGACAAATTCCTGTATGAGAAAAGTAAGTTTTTCAAAGCTGAAACCAAAATCAAGGAATATCTATAAAAAAAAAAAAAAAAAAAAAAAAAAAAATCCACTACACAAACAAATGTATATTACATAAATTATGTGTTTTAACGTGCATTATGTCTTTTATGTGGTAAATTTTTGTCCATCTCTTATGGTTTAGCAGTTATGCAAAATTCCGTAAAATTGATCCAGAACAAAGTAGTCTTCAGAGGCTATTCCCAGAAAATTCAAGATATACATTTTATTTTTCAGGTAAATATCTTTAATATACGATATTTTAATCAAAATCATTAGAGCCATTTTTAAGAAAATCAAAATTTTCTAAAAAAGTTTCATGTAAAGGGTAATTGGGGGTGGGGAGAATTTCTTGAAAATAATCGTATCGCATCCTTGGAAGATACCAAACTTAAATACCAAGTATTCAACGGCCTTTTCGTTTTTGAGCTATGCTGTCCGCAGACACACACGACCTTTTTCTGAAGTTTTTTTTTATTCAGGGGTACCCAAAACATGCATTTTCGGTGAAATTTCGGTATCGAATTTTTGGGTGTGCAATACCTTCTCTATACGTTATGTACAGAAAGTAAAAATAATTTAAATTTGCTCACAGGCCTAAGTATTATGTTAATAGCGTTGATTAATCATAGCGCAGAAATTACTTAACTTTTTTAGTGCCAATCAGATCTAATCGTGCCGCTATTTTCATATGTTTCAACTCTTCCCTCTGTACTTTCTACGTATAGCCATGGAAAAACGTTTACTGAGGCGTTTCAGGGCATGTGCTTTACACTCCAACGTGCTAAATCAGCTCCACATTTAATTTCTCTAGTGGAGTTTGCTTATACCGGTTGAAAAATGGCGTCGTCTGGCGAATGGTTACGAACCGAGGAGGAAGTAACAGTTGCAGTTAGCGATGTATTTTTCAGACCTTGATGAAAGCGTTTCTGACATCGACGCAAGAGAAGAGGGTAGGTATGTTCGGCAATGAAAGTACATCAGATAAGAGCAGCCCTCGTACGTATGCGGAATGCAACCAGCCGAGCAGACGATGTGAATCAACCGTTTAGCTAAGCAACACAAGTGTTAAATTGTACAGTAATCTACATTACATCTGTATGCTGTTGCTTTATGTCATTTCCATTACGCATATGTGTACATGTATGTGCGTGTGTGTTGCGATTTTTTCAGTTGCACGTTACATGAATTCATTTTTTGTATTTTAAAAAATAAAAACACCATATCAAGATTGCTATTTTGGTAATGAAACTTCCGTATTTTCATTTAATTAGCCTGAACCTTCTGGGATGACTAATTATTGATTATTTTAGGATTTTTATTTTAATTTTTTTTTTAAACATTGAAGAGACTTCTCATTCATATAATCCATATTATTAAGAGGAAAAACGGGCTTACTAAAAATAAAAAAGGGTTCAGCTCCCTATATCATTTAGTACTTATTTTATTACTAATAATTTAAAACCCTACATTTTGCTCTAAAATTGCTTAGCACTAAAAGGGTTAATATTCATGTGTAAACACGATCTTGAATTTTAAGTAGGAAATAGTTGAAATATTAAATTTAAATTGATTTTTTATTTTCTCTACACGCATTATGTGCATAGCGTATGGAGAAGGTATTGCACTCCACCAAAAAATTAATACCGAGATTTCACCGGAAATATATGTTTTAGGGTCCCCTGTATCAAAAAAAAAGTATTTTCAGAAAAAGGTCCGTGTGTCCGTGAACACGATAACTCAAAAACGAAAAGTCGGTAAAATACCAAACTTGGTATTTAAGTTTAGTATCTTCCAGGGATGCGACACGAAGATTTTGAGAAAAATCCCCCCCCACCCCAAACTACCCTTTACATAGAACTTTTTTTGAAAATGTTGATTTTCTAAAAAATGGCTACGATTTTGATTAAAATACCGTATATTTCAGATGTTTACCTGAGAAATAAAATGTATATCTTAAGTTTTCTTGGAATAGCCTCTGAAGACTACTTTATTTTGAGTGAAGTTTACGGAATTTTGCATAACTGCTAAACCGTAAGAGAGACAAAAACTTACAGCACAAAAAATGTAGAGCATATTAAAACACACAATTTATATTGTATACATTTTTTTCGTGTAGTTGATCGGTTTTTTTTTTTTTTAAGATATTCCTTGTTTTTGTCCACTTAATTTTTCTCATACAGGAATTTGTCAACTCCTGTCCATACAAACAAAGGAACTTCAGTAACATAGCAACCAGCTTTTAACTATCGCTTTAACCTGTGCTACTCCCTTATTTCCCTTCTACTTACAAGGAAGCAAGTAATAAGACTATTTCTGCTAATTTTTTGTCAATTAGCATGAAGTAAATAGAAGTATAAGCTTTTTAAAACTCATTTGTTGCAGAAATGTAGAGAAAGTCACATGAATGGAATACATCAGATTTTTATTTATGGAATATGTTTCACTGCTATTTGTTCTTTATTTCCCATTCTATTTTGAGTGTGAAACACACTCAATTTTGCTCACAAGCCTGTATCAGGTATGAGGTTCTTTTTACGTGCCTTAAATCTACAAAACGGGACCACTGGCTTTGCTTCCCATAAGGATCTTTACGCCGGAATAAATCCATCGCCCCAAGCCAGATTTGAAACCTCGAACTTGGGCACAAGAGGCTAACATGGTAACCATTGCACCATGGAGGGCGACTGCTAATAAGGCAGCACAAACTTTATAATTTCTGAATTGCCATACTCTCTCCTCCTTGTGACCGCATAATTATGGCAACTTAAATCTTACGACTGTTAAAACACGCTATTCTTAGATCTATAAACAAGACACAAAAAGTAAAGGTTCAAACAACTGTAATTCAGAAATAGTCTAATAATACAGTAAAAAAACTGATGTGTTCCATTCACATGACTTTCTCTACATCTCTATAACAAATTGCTGTTAAAAAGCTAATCCTTCAACCTGCATCATGGTTATCGGGATAAACATTTACGGTCTGATTACTTGGTTCCCCATAAGTAGAAGGGAATACAACCGACAATCTAATGTTTTAAAATGTGGTTGCAATGGGAATGAATCCCTTTCTTTACGTGGCCATGTGTTGACAAGTTCCTGTAGCAGAAAAGTATAAGTATTTTAAAACTGTAGCCAATAACAAGGAATATCTCGAAAACGGTAAACTCCACAAAAAATAAAAAAAATGGTGCTTTTTAACAAGATCTACATTTTTTAGTAAGTTTTTGTCTATCTCTTAAGCTTTGCTACTTACTTAAATTTCAGATAAAGTCATCCAGAATAAACAGGTCTTCAGAGCTATTCTCAGAAAGTTAATATATACATTTTATTTGTCATGTAAATATCTTAAATCTATAATTTTAATCAAAACCGTTAGCCATCTTTGAGAAAACCAAAATTTTCGGATTTTTTTTTCGATGTAAAGGGTAGTTGAGGTAAGGGAAGTTCTTGAAAATCTTCGTGTCGCATCTTTGGAATACATTCAAACACCAAGTTTGGTATTTAACCAAGTTTTTATTTTTTGGGCTTTGCTGCCCAAATTAACACACACACACATGGACCTTTATCTAAAAAGGCCTTTTTTTTTTTCTTTTTTTTTTTTTTTGGAATCAGGAGACCTCAAAACATATATTTCCGGTGAAATCGCGGTATCGAATTTTTGGGTGGAATACAATACCGTCTATACACTGTGTTCCTTTCTTCAGAGTACAGTTGGAGGGATGGAGAGAGGCAGTGCGCGCTCCTTTTACAAATAAATGTAATCAAGAAGCTCAATTGCTATTGGAATGACATAGCTTTGTATTTTCCTTAGGCAATGACTAAACGGGAGACCTGGGTTCGATCCCCAGTACCGGCGTGGGGATTTTTCCTCCGCTGGGAGACGTGGCCAGGGGTGCAATCAGCCTCGTAAGATTCCTGGGGGTCCCATTGAGTAACTACTTGATGGAGAAGTAGCGGCTCCAGGTCACGAGAACCGCATTAACCGGCCGGGGGGGCTCGAGGCGCTGACCACGTCTCACCCTCCAATTCTGCACCCCATCCATGACGTCTGTAATGGACCGAGATGGGGGACGCAGCGGCCGGGCGGTAGGCCAAGGTTCCCTGTGAGCAGTCGTGCCATGGAGTTGCTAATGACCAAACACAAACTGTCACTTTTAGATGATGCTGCATAGCGAAATTATTACTACTATTGGCTAATATTGTCAATGTAGAAACGCAATCATTATATGGACCGGAGCACGAGTGACGCCGATCCCGGTGAATAAAGTGTTCGCTTTGGCGCTTCGTGGTGCACAGTATCGTGGGTTCGAGTCCCGCCATGGGCATGGGTGTTTCTGTGTTTGTAAATGTGTCTATGTTTGTGTATGTATATGTAACAGGAAAATGTTAAGAATAATAAGGTCTACTAAGGAAATATAGGAAACTGTAAAAAATAGAGAAAAAAGGAATACAGCGCCGGAGCCCTGACAAGCCTCCGGAACTGTATTAAAAAAGTGAGAAATTATTGCTGCTGTATATTTTAGTGTACAACGGTTTCAATGATGCCCAAAACGGAAATAGCATGAAGAGAGATTGGTCGCCCAGAAATTTTACTTTTCGGGACAAATGTTGCCAAAAAGCGATAGTCGTATTTAAGAATATGTATGACAAACTTCATATAACAAAAATCACAAAACTTAACTCTTTTCAATCCCATAAAATAATCTAACATTCCTGAATATAAAAAAGGTATAATTGACCACTAGATTATCGCCCTCCGTCGTGTAATGGTTACCATGCTAACTTCATATACCCAAGGTCAGCGGAGGACGATGGATTTTTTCGGGCGTAAAAATCCTTAGCATGGCTTCCTTCGGAAAGGAAGGAAAGACGTGGGTCCATGTCGTAGATTTACGGCACATAAAAGAACCTCAAGGCGGATAGAGAGGCCTCTGAGCAAAATTAAGCGGTCTTTCACGTCCAGTATAGAATGGGACGCAGCAGTTAAAGAGCGTCCATAAATAAAAAAAAGAAAAAAAAAAGAAAAGGCCACCGGGTGCAATTTTTAAATGCTTTAACTGGAGCTACAACAAAGCATTTGAGGTGAAAGTTCAGTTCGACGCGATCCATTCGCATCATGCGAAGTCAAAACCGAAGTTATACAGAAGAAAAACATCAATGGAAGAAGAAAAGGACAAAAAAGACAGCAACAGAAGAGAGGGTAAGGAAAGCTGAGGGTCCAACCTACCAAGCTGGTGGATTTTAATAACGAGCCATGCATTCCAATCTTTCCTTGTTTCTCGCTATTGATATGTTCAACATTTTTCTTCCTGTAAAATGCTCCTTGCGAAGCAGTTTTTGTTACTCGTACACTCGTTCACTGAGGTAGAATGAATTGCACTAGGTTTTACTGTCATATTTTTAAGCATAAGTTCAATTTCCAAACACAAAAATTATTCTTTATGATAAAAAAAATCATTCATAAATTTAAACTTTTTGGAGCCTATCCAAAGGAGACAGAGAAACCTAGGGAAATCCAAAAAAAAAAAAAAAAAAAAAAATAGATGAATTGTGAACCTACGGTTAAAATGTTGGACCCATATTCTATTTATTTTTAGTGCGTCTTTTTTAATGACGTGACAAAAACAAAAACATAACCATAACCGCCAAACAATTAGAGCAAAATGGATGTTATGTGAACTGTAGTTTATTTGCATTATATTACATCTGTGGTATAAATTTTAAAAAAACTAGCTTTATTAGTTTGGAATTTCAAAATTTTGTCATATACGTCCTTAAGTAGCCTAAAAGGGCTATATCATCCCCCAATCTGGCTAAATTTGCCCAAGATGTCATCCAAACACCACGAGAAATGTTTCTAAAGCGTGAATTCCACTGCCACAACACACCAACCGCCGTCGCCTAAAAAAGATTAAGTAAAGAGAAATGAAGGGTACAGAAAGTTTGTGGTAAAAGAGGAAGCAGCCCAACGTTTCCTATGGACCCGGGTACCCATCTACAACTGAATTCAACACTACCGATGTGTTTTCTTAACGGCATGCAAGACGAACTTCATATAAACGTGTTCCATTCACATGACTTTCTCTACATCTCTGCAACAAATTATTGTTAAAAAGCTTATTCTTCTGTTTACTTCATGCTAATCGAGAAAAAATTAGCAGAAATAGTCTTATTACTTGCTTCCTTGTAAGTAGGAGCTAAATAAGGGAGTGCCATAGATTAAAGTGATAGTCAAAAGCTGGTTGCTATATGACAAGTTCCTTTGTTTGTATGTATGTATGGACAGGAGTTGACAAATTCCGTATGAGAATTGTATAGAATTTTTAAAGCTGAAACCAGAAACAAGGAATATCTTAAAAACGATCAACCCCACGAAAAAAAATGTATATAACATAAATTATGTGTTTTAATGTGCTCTACTTTTTTGTGTAAGTTTTTGTCTATCTCTTACAGTTCAGCAGTTGTGCAAAATTCCGTAAAATTAATCGAAAATAAACTAGTCTTCAGAGGCTATTCCCAGACAATTCAAGATATACATTTAATTTGCGAGGTAAATATCTTTAATATACAATATTTTAATCAAAATCGTTAGAGCCATTAGAAAATCAAAATTTACGAATAAAGTGCCTGTAAAGGGCAGTTGGGGGGTGGAGGGATTTTCTTGAAAATTTTCGTGTCGCATCCTTGGAAGATACCAAACTTAAATACCAAGTTTGGTATTTAACGGTCCTTTCGTTTTTGAGCTATGCTGCCCACGGACACACACACACACACACACACACACACACACACACACACACACACACATTTTTCTAAAAATGTTTTTTTTTCTGGATTCAGGGGGACCCAAAACATGTATTTCCGGTGAAATCTCGGTTTTGAATTTTTGGGTTCATTACAATAGCTTTTCTATACACTGTACATAGTACGTACAGAGAAAGTAAAAGAAAAAAAATCAAAAACATTCTACTTTTGTAATTTTAATTGCATAAATAATTTAAACATTCCTGAATACAGAAAAGATGTAATTGACCACCAGGCGTCAGTTTTAATCCCTCAAGTCACTGGAGCTACAGTAAAGCATTAGAGATGAAGATGTACTGGACTGTGCAAGAAAAACTTCAGTTCGACGAGATCTTACTCGCACCATGCGAAGTAAAGAACGAAGTTGTGCAGAAGTAAATGGCATAAAATGCAGCATAGGAGAGGAAAAGGAAAGCCTAGGGTCCAACCTACCAACTTGGTGGATTTTAATGCATTCTATTCTTTCCTTGTTTTCTCACTATTGATATATTCTTTTTCCTGTAAAATACGAGGCAGTTTTTCTTTTACACAAATAAAATTTACTGTACATGTTAACACAATACAGTGAGCAATAACTGCCCTAGGTTTTACCGTCAGATCTATTAAAGCATATGTTCTAAATTTCCAAACCCCAAAATTGTATTTTTATGACAAAAAAAAAAAAAAAAAAAGGAAAAGGGGAAAAAAAAAGAAAGCAAATTCATAACTTAAAAAACTTTTGGAGGCTCAACTAAAGGAGAGACAGAGAAACCTATGGTAATTTCAAAGCAGGAATTATTGTGAACGTAGGGTTAAAATATTAGCCATTTTTTTTAAGTAAAGGACTTTTTCACTGACTTGATAAAAATAAAGAAATTTTACCGTAACTTCCAAACCATTAGAGAAAATTTATGAATTTGACACTGCAACTTGTTTGCATTATATTATATCTATGGTATACATTTAAGAAGGCTAGCATTATTAGTTTGCACTTTGAAAGTTTCAAGTCATGTCCTTAATTTCACAGGTTCACTTTACATATTTTTTACTTTCTCTACACGTACTATGTACGTAGTGTACAGATAGAAACTTTATTTCACTGCTTAGGGCGTGGCCCGGTGGCAGCGCTGTCAATGTAATAATACAATGGACAATACAATTGAGTTAAATAAACAATAATGTGAGTAATACCCTGTTAAAATGACAATGACATCATAGTATACTAATATAGATATACATAATGGTAACAACAGTAAAAATAACGCAATATTTTTATTTACTATCCTGACTATAAATCACTCTTCTTTAGTCTCTTTTTAAAACTATTTACACTTTGAGGCAAAGTCTCCAGTAAATCTGCAGGTATTTTGTTCCATTCATTTATTGTTCTATTTGTGAAGGAAATTTACCTATGTCTGTTTTCTGTTCCCTATTTCTTATTTTTTCCGAGTGATCATTCCTCCCACAGTATAATGGCTTTAATAATCGTTTGGACATGTCTTTCCATGCAGGTTCCCCCTTATAGGCTCTAAAAATTGCACATAGCCTTGCTCGTCTCCTACGTTTTTCTAGTGTTTCCCAGGAAGTAGCAGCGCTGTATGATTTTCTAATCGTTTACTTCTGTCTAAAAATTTAGCTGCTCTTTTTTGAACTCTCTCTGGTGCCAGTTTTTGCCCCACCCGATACGGATCCCAGCACTCAGCACTACATTCTAATATTGGTCGAACTAAAGAAGTGTATGCCAAATTTCGCGACTTTCCATTGCTGCGTTTTAAAATCCTCATTACGAAATGCAACGCTTTCCACGCCTTCCCATTGATCGAGTTTACATGTTCCCCCCACTCCAATTTTTGATTTAGTATTACCCCTAAATATCTGGTGCTATTTACTCTGAGTATTTTCTTATTGTCTAATTTATATATTACGTTTTCTACTATTCTTGCCCTTGAAAATATAATTGTTTTACATTTGTTTGGATTTATCTCCATTTTATTATATTTTGCCCAGAGTTGAATTTTGTTTAAATCTTCTTGTAGATCTATTGTGTCGCATTTAGCGCTAATATTTCTATAGATTATACAATCGTCTGCAAATAGGCGAATCTGAGATGTTATCGCTTCCCGTAAATCATTTATATATGCTAAGAAAAGCAACGACCCGATCACGCTTCCCTGGGGCACACCAGAATTTACATTTGTAGGAGACGATAATTTATTTCCCACCCGCACTCTTTGGGTTCGTTCGCTCAAGAATTCCCGAATCCAAGTTATCACTCTCTTGTCTATTTGCAGATTACAAAGTTTTTCTATTAGTCGTCCATGAGGTACAAGGTCAAACGCTTTAGAAAAATCAATTATTGCATGTACCTTTCCACCCGCGTCAAGTGTATCGGCTCCATGCTGACAAACAGCTACTAGTTGACTCTCACAAGAATGTCCGTTCCGGAAACCATGTTGGCCTTCGAAGAGCCAATGCGTTTTATCCCATTCGCGTCTTAAATATTGTGCTATAAGATGCTCAACTTGTTTGCTTAATACTGATGTCAAACTAACTGGTCTATAGTTTGCTGCATTTGTTCGATCCCCTGCTTTATAAACGGGCACAACTATAGCCTGCTTCCAATCTTGCGGTATACTTCAGTTATTCACTGGTACTTCGAATAGCCTCAGTATGTATGCCACGATTGCCTCCCCCCCAATCTTAAGAAAGTCGCCCGAAATGCCATCCGGCCCGACTGGTTTATGTTTTTCTAATTTAGCTAACCGTCTTCTAATGTCGCTTGGCTTCACTGTCATAGGGGGCCCTTCCGTTCTTTTAATATTGGCATTGCTCTTTACTCGAAAAATTGAAGCGAAATGTTGATTCAACACTTCGGCTTTTAACAAATGAATCGGCCATTAGTATATTTCCATTCTTGATTTCTGGAATGATTTCTGCGTTTCCCCTGCGCCTTCTCACAAATTTAAAAATTTGCTCCCAGCCATTCCTGTCAGAAGAGAGAATACTTTTTAAGAAATGTTCTTCCGCGGTAATCTTTTCTAATAGAAGTTTGTTCGACAAAACTCTGAATTTATTTGCGTGATAACTACTATAGAGAAGGTATTCCACTCGATGACTTTTGCGGAATTTTGCATAACTGCTACACCGTAAGAGATGGACTAAAACTTGCTACACAAAAAATGTAGAGCACTTTAAAAAACACAATTTATGTTATGTTGATCGTTTTTTTAGATATTCCTTGTTTTAGGTTTCAGCTTTAAAAAACTTAAAACTTTTCTCATACGGGAATTTGTCAAGTCCTGTCCATACAAACAAAGGAACTTCAGTCACATAGCAACCAGCTTTTGACTGTCACTTTAACCTATGGAACTGCCTTATTCCGCTTCTACTTACAAGGAAGCAAGTAATAAGACTATTTTTGCTAATTTTTTCTCGATTAGCATGAAATAGAATGCTTTTTAACATTAATTTGTTGTAGAGAAAGTCATGTGAATGGAACACATCAGATTTTTTAACTTTCTTTTAACACGTTGAATTTGCATATTGTCGGTTATGTAATAAGGAAACTGCAAGAAAAACTATTTTTGTTTGCGATTTAATCTCCAAAGTTTCCTACATAATCGCAGGAAGTGAGCCAAGGAGATCTACTCTTAATAATCTCATCCCACTGAACCTTATGTAACTTGTTTACATCAATTCTCTCTCTATCCCTCCCTCTCACCCTTCTGCATTAGCCCGGGGCAATGCTTGTCAATATTAAGTCTTCTTGGTTTGAAGTACTTACTCCCGCCGCCCATAGAAGCACACTTTTGTATGGATAATTCCCAGAACACGTGACCGCTGTGATTACTTTCCTTGGTTTGATAACGCAGCATTATATTCCAGGGCAGAAAAAATAGATCCATCTTTACTTAGTATTATTGCTTGTAAAATATGGTAATCGATACATTTAATTGAAGGGCTGAGAACCATGCGAGGTCAAAATTGGGCTGTTGCCATCTGTCGGTATAGTTTATGGTTATACATCCTATATTGCAGTGGGCCATTTCCCGTTTACAAAATGTCGGTCTAAACGAAACTACAGCTTGTGTTAGAGTCAGAGTGGTCCAAATCCTTGCAGCAAATCACGCTACCGCCTTATGTCCATGCTACCATTTATTCCTCCAGTGAATCATGATTTTTACAAGAGTTTGCGTGTGCAAGTCAATGATGATCAGCAGGACATTGATTAGATGTATGGAAATGGCCCAGTTACATTTCTTTAGGCTGGGCCAAATCTTAGCAAAGAAAAATAGCTCCCAATAAATAACTGGAAAACCTAATTTTGCATGAAGCCACATTAATGTTGTACTAATATAAGATAGAAAATATATTCTAGATCGCTGTGGTATTTCGTTATTATGTGTAACTTGGCTCAATAAATTATGATATTGAAAACACGTTGACCTATTTCTCAATTTTTAAAAAATGGTGCTAGACCCTCTATGGTTCTCAACCCTTCAATTGTAGTATTACAATGCGCTAAGGTCGTCTCTTTAGCGCGGTGGTAGGTTGCTGCTTACCAAGCGGGAGACCCGAGTTCGATTTCCAGTACCGGCGTGGAGATTTTCCCCCTACTGGCGATCTGGACCGCGGTGCACACAGCCTCGTGAGATTCCTGGGGGGTGGGAGGCCAACTGAGGAGCTACTTGATGGAGAAGTAGCGGCTTCAGGTCATGAGGATCGCATTAACCGGCAGGGGGGTTCGAGGCTCTGACCACGTCTCACCCTTCAATTTTACACCCCATTCATGACGTTTATCATGGACCGAGACGGGGGACGGGCGGTAAGCCAAGGTTCCTTGTGAGCTGTCGTGCAATGGAGTTATTATATTACAATGCGGTATATTTTACTCTCTCTACACGTACTATTTACTATCTTTCACAAAAGTAAATACCCACAGCGCGACGGGTATATGAACCAAACAACTAATCTGCAATAGTAAATGGTGTTTCAATATATTCAAATAGTTGTAGAGAAGTAAAATAGATACCTAATAAAATAGTAAATTCTAATCCTTGAATGGCTTTACAATTATTATTATTATTATTATTTTCTAGTAGTCCATGACGACTTCGTGTGATAGTAATTCCGAAAGCTGCGTTCTTGCATAGGTGGTATGAGAAAATTTGCTATGTGCTCACCTCGCAGTTTTGAAAGTCAATATTTCAACAATCATTCTAAACTAATGGGAAATTATTGCAAATTCAAAAAACTTGCAGAAAATGTGTTATTGTATTACAATGATGTAGTGGGCGTGAAGTAAAACTCTCTTAGTGTTGGGTGCTTTGCTTACAAAGGTAAGTTTAATCAGCAGTAATTATGTCTGCGACTAGAACAGCCGAAGTGGTTAAAGTGTGCTTCTGCTGGATGATAGAAGTCGGGAGAAGGGTCGAATTTATTTATTTTTAAATGCTTATTTCCGTGACCTGTGCGAAATAGAAATTTCGACAAAACTGCTCACATACAGCAGTAAACTACATTTTAGTTTTATTTCGCACAAAGATGCTATATTTGCCGCCGTGTTAAGAACGCTCCGATTAAAGGATCTCGGTCATACATTGTTAACGATTATATTAGATTACAAAATATATAAGGAAACATTTATATTTCCTTCAGGTTGGAACGTCTCGCTAAATAGAAAGTGAATTAGAATGTTACAGGCACAAAAACGAAAATATATTCTTTAGAAATGTTGAACTCGGTATGATTACATTTCCTTATAGTTAATTATGCAGTAATGCGTCACAAATACAATGGTATGTAAGAATAGGACCCAAGAGTATCGAAAGTAAATGAATTTAATACCATAATCGTACACTTCAAGTTTTACTCTCTCTACACGTGCTATGCACATAGTGTATAGAGAAGGTATTGTATTGCACCCAAACATTCTATACCGAGATTTCACCGGAAACATACGTTTTAAGACCTCCTAAATAAAAAAAAAAAAAACATTTCTGGAAAAAGGTCTTTACATGTGTGTGTGGACCGTACAGCTCAAAAACTTAAGTCCGTTAAATACCAAACTTGGTATTCAAGTTCAGTATCTTCCAAGGATGAGACACGAAGATTTTCGAGACAATCCCCCCACCCGCAACTACTCTTTACATGGAAAAAATTTCGAAAATGTTGACTTTTTCAAAATGGCTTTAACGATTTTAATTAAAATATCGTATTTTAAAGATGACAAATAAAACGTCTATCTTGAATTTTCTGGGAATAGCCTCTGAAGACATCTTTATTCTCAATAAATGTCGCCCTCCGTGGTGTAATGGTTACCATGCTGACTTCATATACCCAAGGTCGCGGGTTCAAACCCGGCGGAGCACGATGGATTTTTTCGGGCGTAAAAATCCTTAGCATGGCTTCCTTCGGAAGGGAAGTAAAGCCGTGGGTCCCGTGTCGTAGACTTACGGCACGTAAAAGAACCTCAAGCCTAATAAGAGAGGCCTCTGAGCAAAGTTAAGCGTTCTTTCACGCCCAATTTAGAATGGGACGCTGAGAACCAAAGCAGTTAAACAGCGTCCATAAATAACAGACCATTTCATTTTTTTCCGTGGTGTAATGGTTACCATGCTAACTTCATATACCCAAGGTCGCGGGTTCAAACTCCGAGGACGATGTATTTTTTCGGACGTAAAAATCCTTAGCATTGGAAGAGAAGTAAAGCCGTTGGTCTTGTGTCGTAGTTTTGCTGCACGTAAAAGAACTTCAAGCATGATAGAAGAGACCTCTGAGCAAAATTAAGCGGTCTTTCACGTCTAGTATAGAATGGGACGCTGAGAACCACTGCAGTTAAAGAGCGTCTATAAATAACACGCCATTTTTTTTTCTGAATGAATTTTGCATAAAGGTAAACCGTAAGAGACGGACAAAAACTTATTGCACAAAAAAAGTGGAGTTCGTTAAAACACACAAATATGTTAGGAGTTTTTTCCTGGAGTTGGCCGTTTTTAAGACTCCTTGTTATCGATTTAAATTTTAAAATACTTGTATACCGGAACTTGTCAATATCTGACCTCACAAAGAATCCGATTTCGATCCAATAGCAACCACGTTTTAAAATATTTGACTGTTGGTATAGCCTAGTGTATTCCCTTATTTCTCTTCTAGTTATAAAGGAACTAAACAATAAGACGTTTCTGCTAATGTTTATCTCGATTATTATGAAGTAGAAGAATAAGCTTATTAACAAGAATTTGTTACAGAGAGGAACACATCAGATTTTTTATATTTACTTTCCTATTGAATATAATAATACCAATAATTATGTTATTTTACAATGGTCTGACAACATGATTGACTCATTTTTGAGTACTTTAAATAAATGAACTAAGACCTGATGGCAACCCGAAAAAAGAAAGTTACTTATTCGTTACAGACAAAATTTCCAAGCATCACTCAGCAGCTAAATCATGCCGGAGTGTTTGATTGTGAAGTTAATATTATTGAACTTTAATACATATTAGATACACATTCTTAAGATTAAAATATCAATGATGCCTGTAAATTACCATCCATTCAACATTCAATCTTCCGTCATTTTTGAACATGAATCTGAAGGACATATTAGCAAATTGTTTTGTTTTTAGCAGACATTTTAATTATTTACATCCTTGTAAGTATAAGGAAAATAAAGTAATATGCCAGGCTAAACGGTAGTCAAATCGTTTAAAAGCAGGTAGCCATGTGGATGAAATTAATTTCTTTGCAGGGCCAGGAGTTTACAACTTTCCATGGGAGAAAAGTTTTAAGTACTTTACACTTGAAACAAATAACAAGATGTCAGAAATTATCAATTCCACGAGAAAAACCTTTATGACATAAATTGTTTGTTTTAACGTGATCTACATTTTTTGTGCAGTAAATTTTTGTCTACCTCTTACGGTTTACCAGTTACGCAAAATTCAACAAAATTCATTCAGAATAAAGAGGTCTTTAGAGGCTATTCCCAGTAAATTCAAGATATGCATTTTATTTGCCATATGAATATCTTTAATATACGGTATTTTAATCGAAATCATTAGAGCCATTTTTGAGAAAATCAAAATTTTCGAAATTTGTTCTATTTAAAGGTTAGTTTGGGGTAGGAGGATTTTTCTCAAAATCTTCGTGTAGCATTCTTGGAAAATGCTATACTTAAATAACCAAGTTTGGTATTTTACCGACTTTTCGTTTGAGTTATCGTGTTCACACACACACACACACACACACACACACACACACACACACACACACACACACACACACATTTTCTGAAAATACATTTTTTTTTTATACATGGGACCCTAAAACATTATTTCCGGCGAATCTAGGTATCGAATTTTTGGGTGCAATACAATAGCTTCTCTATACACTATGTTCATAGTACGTGTAGAGAAAGTAAAAATCAATTCCATAGTTTGCATTTTAATTGGAAGATCCGTGGTTCTGGCATTGAATTTATCAGTCTGGATCCTCTTGAACACAAAGCAAAGTTTTGTATTTATTGACGTTATAACTTAAGAAAGATGTCTCTGTCACCTCACCTCTAACTACATGCGGTTACGTCACGACTTTCGTGAGCATATTTCAGATTCGCTAGAGCGGAATAGATTTAAGACTTAATCCAGCGACAAGCTTAGTCAAGCGTGGCGCGTTCTCAAGTAATTAAATTAGTACTTAATCTAATGCTCGCATAAAGCCAATAAATTAGGCATCGTGACTTGATCCAAGCAGAGAAGAGTCCTGGGAAAGTGAATCGGTAGCGTAAACAACTTGTAGCGGCTCAATGGATATCAGCTTTTATAATGTGATTGAACAGCCGCCTATGGGCTAAACATTAGGTGAACGTTACTATCGCCTCTTACTTTACTATTCTCTCTTACATTCGTACATTTCAACATTCAGATTCCCTGTTAATCGTATTAGGAACGTTTGTATAATAATCGCGCTGAAAGAGAAAGCCTTGGCTGCTGTCCGTTTAGGAGACATTTAATGTTTAATCTGATAAAGAACTGCAAGTGAAGCATTATGCCCTGTGGACTTGATTCAGGAACATTTATCAGTACTCCGATGTTTTGAAAGAAAATCTCAATTGACGATGTACCCTAATTAGCAGAGCTAGGAAGTACGTACAGTTTGCCTTTCCGTATATAGGTTGCGACCGACCATCTCACCTCATCAAAACAGTCATTGATAAGAACTCTGGGGGAGACGTAAACAAACCTGTTAAGTAAACAATACTGTTTCCAGAGAACAAAAATGCCTTATTCAGTAATCCTGCCAAAGATCTCTTTGCTTCACCAGAAATACCACAAACATTACAAAGCGTACCTCGATGGATCTAAACGAGACTCAAAATCTGGATGCTCCATAGTCCTTCGAAACTATTATCGTTTACCAGATTACTTCTCCATTTTTTCATGTGAAACCTTGACCGTCCTCAAAGCAATTGAAATATGCCACCACTTGTGATCTTCTCTGACTCCATGTCAACACTTCCTGCTGTTGCTAACAGATTCTCCAAGAATCCACTCATTCAAAGTATACAAGAACGGTTATATTATCAATACAGTAACGGCTACCAAATTTATTGGTTTGGCTGCCATCACATAAAGACATTACCGAAATGAAAAGGCAGATGTGGCTGCTAAATATGCCACGAGTCGCAACAAATTGAAGCTGGATTAAGTGGTACACTACAGGATGTTAACAAATGTTGAAAAGCCATATCGTGGACCACTGGGACAAACGGTGGAAATATATGCCCTCAAAACTACAACTGATTAGGAAATCTATTACAGAACTGGGGATATCACACTTTAAATTCCGAAGAAAACAAAAAGCCCTACTCGCCAGGTTACGCATCGGCCACTTCAACCTCAGCCATGTTATCTGAACAAAGATCCTTGCCCAAAATGTTCAGCCCGAGAAGTCGTATCAACATCTCACCTTATCCTCGAGTGCTTTACTGAACGACATAAGGAACTTAAACCTCAAGAGTAATCTGTATTCCATTTTAACACCACCGAAGGATATCAAGTTAACGGAAATATCACAAATGTTGTCTTTTATATAATTTAATTGTTATAACCACAGTTTGATACTATTATAATTGTTTGCCAACTTAGATGTACTATGTTTTACTGTTACCAAAGTTCAAATGGGCCGCGCCGTGGCCGAGTGGTTAGACCACTAGCCTCTCACCTAGACGGCCGGAGTTCGATCCCAAGCGACCGCATGCGAGATTTGTGGCGGATAAAGCGGCGCTGGGGCGGGTTTTCTCCGGGTACTCCGGTTTCCCCCGCCATCGCATTCCACCGGTGCTCCATCATTCATGTATCATCAGTCACCGCCTGCGGTGCCATTAGTAGTTAAAGCGGGCGTTAAACACTACCAAAGTTCAAATAGTTAAGTTTATGACCGCAGTTGTAATATATTTGTATTACATTTTGTATAAGCATTGATCTTGTAAGAATATTGTGATATTTGTTATAAAGTGACCTTAAATAAATACATTTAAAAAATGACTTGCGAGACATTCGTAAAAAATGAAATCAAATGGCGTTTTATTTGTGTACGCTCTTTAGCTGATGTGGTTCTCAGCGTCCTATCCTATACTGGGCGTGAAATACCGCTTAATTTTGCTCAGAGGCCTCTTATCAGGATTGAGGTTCTTTTACGTGCCGTAAATCTATGACACGGGACCCACGGCTTTACTTCCCTTCCGAAGGTAGCCATGCTAAGGATTTTTACGCCCGAAAAAAATCCATCGTCCTTCGCCGAGTTTGAACCCGCCACCTTGGGTATATGAAGCATTCGTAAAAGCAGATCTTTGTTTACAACGTACAAATTGTTACATATAATAGGCTGACTGATGTCCTTTACATATGTACATTATGAAAAGCCCCAAACAATTATAACACGAATTGTAATGTTTCTTGATAGAATGTAAATATCCAAATAATAAAATAAATTTCTTATATTTCTTCAGACTTTCCAGGTAAAAACGAAACAGGAATCAAAATAATCTTTACTCATCTGCAGCCGTATTACTGAAAACTATTTAATTCTGAAGCCTTTCAAATGAAAACCTCATTCTACGTTCGGACAAACAAGATTTCTAATACGAAAAAGTTCGTTCCACTTCGCGTGATGTATCAGTATCACCAAGCAAATAGCATTTGTTGGGATCAAAAAGTGCAGCTTGTATGCGATAGTTCACACTGAACCCTGCATTCTTTTCATGTTCATCTTAATTTCAGGAAGGATGTTCGTGGATTGATAGACCAGTCTTTACAGTTCTTCTACATGCCGCAGAGATTCAGCTCCATACCTCTAGACCAGTGTTTCCCAACCTTTTGAAGTTCACGGCACCCTTGGGAATGACATTAAACACCAGGGGCACCCTTCCTTGAATTAAAAGAAAATTAACTTAATATGTTAATTTATTGAAATATTATATAATAACGTACACCATAACACAATACAGTAAACTTTACTACAATCACTAAGTAAAAATACATCAATAAATTTTGTTCGAATAATGATTAATGTGAAACTTGTGATTGATGCTTAGAGCACAGCTATGTGATGTCGGGTCTTACAGTTGACAGTGAAACACGCAAATCATCCTCAAGGTTATTCAGTCTATTTCTTGCTTTGCATTTTATTGTCACCATAGCAGAGAAGGCTTGCTCGCATATATAGGGTGTTGAAAAGGGCAAAAGTGCGTTAATTGCTTTCTTCATTAGGTTAGGGTACTCCTCCCTCCGTTGAAGCCAAAAACTAGCCACCGACGCCTCACTCTTGGTGAACTTACCTTTCAGTGTGGAATCAGCGCAAAGATCAATAAATTCATCTCGTTCGCAAGCAGTGAAATCTATTTCCTCTGCACTATCTACGAAATCAAATGGTGAGACAACCCAGTCGAGATTCGTAGTGGAAATAGTTGGAAAGTACGCATCTATTGCATTTTGCAATCTTGATAAGTGATCACAAATGCGGTCTTTCAGCTTACCCAGATCTTTATCTCCTGCCACATTAAGAAGAGATGGAAAGTTCGCCAAATCTCCTTTTTGAACTGCAGACTTCCAAGAACTAAGTTTTCTTTTAAAACCTTTCATTTTATTGGTTGAGGAGATTGTTTCATGTCGACCCTGCATCGAAACATTCAGTTCATTCAGCTTATGAAAACTATCTGCCAGATACGGCAGTTCAAAACACCAAGAATCACTTAGTAAGAGCTCATGAAATGTGTCTTGATTTTCATCCTTAAAAAGTTTTTAACTGTTCTTTAAGTTCGAGAAACCGGTTCAATTCACGACCCCGCGACAACCACCTTACTTCTGTGTGAAGCAACAAAGAGGTATGAGCTGCATCCGTTGCGCGACATAACTGTTCAAAAATTCTGCACTTTAAAGGTCGAGACTTCATATAGTTCACCATTTTCACAACTTGGTTAAACACTTCAGCAAAATCTTCAATACACGCTTTCACGACTAATGCCTCTCTATGCAGAAAACAGTGAGTTATAATAATGGATGGATTTTCATTGAGAGCTCTGGCAGTAAAACCTTTAATTTTCCCAGACATAAATGGTGCACCAACTGTACAAATACCACAACAGTCTTTCCATGAAAGATCATGGTCATTGAGATAGAAATTAATAGAAACGAAAATATCATGGCCTGTGGTTGTAGTCTCCAGCGGTCTACAGAACAGAAACTGTTCACTAATATCTTTTTCATCAATATATCTGATAAAACCAAGGAGTTGCGGTTTGTCACCAATATCGAGACTCATGTACTTGCAAAGCAAATGTTCTATAAGTTTTTATTTTCTCCGTGACTTGTTCGTTGATATTGCATGACATTTCAGATATCCTGCGGCTGATTGTGTTGTTGGACAGAGGAACCTTCGAAATTTGATTAGCTGCTCCTTCGCCAAGTATTGTTGAAACTATAACTTGACATGCAGGGCCAATGATTTTCTCTCCAAGCGTATGAGGTTTCTTTTTTTTTTTAGCTATCAGTTCTGCTACTTTAAATGAGGCTTCAAGAGCAGTATCACCTATGGTCATTCTCTTTACCATTCGCACAGCTGTTTCTTCTCCCCTTCTAATATATGTGAAAAATACATTACACTTTTCTGTGACAAGTTTGGAAACTTGAAATAATCCGAGGGGGATAAATTTGGCGAATAGGGTGCATAAGGAATCAATTCGAACTTTAACTCATTGGTTTTGGACATAGTGATAATGGAGGTGTGAACTAGTGCATTGTCTTGATAAAACAAACCTTTATTTTTCACTAAACGCGGCAGTTTTTGCTTGATCTCATTACTCAAACGTTGTAACAAGTTCGCATAATATTCGCCATGGATTACTTTTTTTTTTTTTTTTTTTTTTTTTCTTGTTTTTGAGGTAACCAATGAAAATTATCCCGCGTGCCATGACCTTGCCTACAGACGGAACCGTCTTCGCCTTCTTTGGATCCGATTCTCCCCTTCCAATAACTGTTTTGATTGTTGCTTCGTCTCGGGTGTGAAGTGACGGGCCCAGGTTTCATCCATTGTTATGAATCGACGCAAAAACTCAGCTTTATTGCAGCTAAACATTTCCAAACACTGGACTGACACATCCTCACTACACTGTTTTTGTTGTGAGCAAATGCGACACCCACCTTGCACACAACTTTCTCATGTCCAAAGTTTGTCAGTACGCTATATACAGAACTTTTTGAAATGCCTACAATGTCTGCTAGCTCGTACACTTTCAATCGAAGGTCATCCAATACCATTTTGTGGATTTTATTTTACAATTTCTGGACTGGTAGCCTCCATTTGGTCCACCACTGCGATCTTCGTCTTGGCAGCTTGTGCAGCCGCGTTTAAACTCTGTCACCCAATATTTCACTGTAGTAAACGAAAAATATAATTGAAATGGCGTGTTATTTATGGACGCTATTTAACTACTGAGGTTCTCAGCGTCCCATTCTATATTGGGCGTGAAAGACCGCTTAATTTTGCTCAGAGGCCTCTCTATCAGGTTGAGGTTCTTTTACGTGCCGTAAATCTACGACACGGGACCAACGGCTTTACTTCCCTTCCGAAGGAAGCCATGCTAAGGATTTTTACGCCCGAAAAAATCCATCGTCCTCCGCCGGGTTTGAACCCGCGACCTTGGGTATATGAAGTCAGCATGGTAACCATTACACCACGGAGGCCGACTTAGCAGACTCCCCCAAAGTAGAATCTAGCTCAGCTTTAATATTAGTTGGACTAAGACGTTTTAATTGAAAGTATTGTATCGCATTACGATGGCCGGTTTTAACCATATTTACGAAAATCGTACAAATTCGCTGAGAGCATTCACTAATGACGGCTGGCAAACAAATGCTAAACAATGTTAAATCGTCAAACTTCAAACTTAACTTTTCTAAGGTTGGTACTTTTTACCACTGTTTTAAACAAAAAACGCTACCTATATTTCTGGAACAGCCCTCGTAATGCATTGTGGCACGTCTTCGTCAAGCCGCCATACTTGGATCCACACTTCTAAATGAGTGTGGGTTAAATGTGTACCCAAAAATAACTTTTTGGGATGTTAAATGTCTTAAGCAGTACATTTGGACCGTAGGTTTTAAACCAGTATAATAGTGAATAAGTGTGTGGTGCTCGGTTGTGGTTTCTCGAATAGCAGAAGACAAACAAGGAAAAGAAAATGTTTCAATACATAGGTTAGGGTACTTATTTGAGACGTTAATATATGAAAGCCAAGCGTTTTCATATCAAGTGTTCATTTTATGTTAATGGAAGGAAATTGATGCCATATAAATTTGCTGATTATGTGGTCAAGAAAAAATTAATTACTGGAATTGATTAGCCTGTAAGTGTTTTGTGAATATCAGAATATTGAATGTAATGTATTTTAAGTATTATTTCATTTGTGTTAAAAATAATTCTTTTAAAAAATTCAACAATGATAATTGCATTGCTACGTCCTTTCCTTTTTGGTCAGTCTCTGTGTGCGCATCATTTCTCGGCACCAGTGTAGCGTCCTATGGGAACGCATGCTATGGGTAGGTAGGGATTTACCCTTGGCTGCTTCAGGGATTTCCCTCTTCAGCCAGGCTGCCCCCCCCCCTTTTTCATATTAAAGTATATATAATTGGTTGCAAATATGAGTTCGCAATAATTACATTTTTCTTACTTTTTGCAATTGGCTTAAAGATAGTATGGTTACAATTTAGGTATACAATATAGTTATTTATGTTAGTGTGGTATAAATATTAATCTTAACTTAATTCTAAGATACTTATACTACAGGTGATATTCCTTTGTTTATGCCTGTAGTGTTTGTTGTAAATGCTGTCTAATTTCTTCGTCTTCTATTTGTTTTTCTCTTTTGTGTTGTTCTATAATTGCTTTTAGTGGATGGTCTTTTGATTGTCTTTCGGACTGAAGCTGGGTCTGTTTTAGTTCCTTTCCTCTTGACAGTAGTTTCTGGCGATGTGGTCTGTGCTCTGCATTCGTGATGTATTTCATTTTGGTAATGGCTTCGCCTATGGGTTACGTTTTGGAGATTGTGTATATTTCATCTGATTTGGTGCAAGGGGGTAGTTTCTGGCATACTCGCAGACTTTTCTCTCGAATTTATGAATTCTTTTCTTGGTGGATTCAACTGTGATGGGTATGAGTGTTATAGCGATCTTGTACAGTTGAGTTAGTATTTGCGTATCTAGTCCTTCTTGGTCTGCTTTGGATAGAAAATACATTGTGGATAGTCCTGCTTTCACTTGGCGTATTTTTGTGATGTAGTGTCTTCTGGTGTTCAGTTTGTTGCTTAAGGTTATACCTAGGTATTTTATGTGCGTTTTAATTGGAATATTGTGTTTGTCGCATTTTATGGTTATTTTTTTATATTTAATCTTGTGGCTTCTCCGAAATATGATTGCCTGCGTTTTTTCTGGGTTTATAGTGACCCTCCATTTGTTAGACCATTTATTAAATTCTTGAGAGCTGTTTTTGTATTTTTGCTTTGGCCTCTTCAAGCTTCTGTTGAGCACCTGTAGGCGGTGTCATCAGCGTACTGGGCGAGGTGTATTCAAGGGTAAATTGGCTGTGGCGTGTCGTTTGTGTAGGATATACAATAGGCGCTGCCTTGTGGTGTTCCGGCTTTAAGGTGGATAGGTGACGAGAGGGTGTTGTCGATTTTTATATATGCTGTTCGAGCTTGTAAAAAACTGGCTGTCCATCGGATGATTATGGTTGGGAGTTGCATTGTCGCCATTTTGTATAACAGTCCTTCAGTCCAGCAGCGATCGAAGGCGGAAGGTTGCGACAGTCTGGTTTTCTCTTTGATTTCAATATGACTCTCGTGAGTGGGTCTTGTATTGTGATGGTGCGTCTAAACCCTGCTTGCGTTTTGGGTAGGAGGTTATTGTCCTCTGCGTATTGGCTCAGCCTTAGTACTATTATTTTTTCTAGGACTTTTGAAAGAGTTGCTGTTAGTGATATTGGACGGTAGTTTTCTGGGTTGTTGTTTGGCTTTCCGGGTTTTTCTAGTAGTATCATATGAACTGTTTTCCAGATTTTAGGGTGGTAACCATATTGCAGTATTAGGTTCTATATGTGTACTATTTTTCGCATCATGTTACTAGGAATGTTTTTGAGCATTTTGTACGTTATGGAGTCTGGACCTGGTGCGGTGTTCCCCTGTTGTTGAATGGTTCGAATGAAAGCTTCGTTGGTGATTAGCTGGTCTATTTGTTCCTGTGATGCTAGGCTTGGTGCTCTGGTTGCAGGTGAGAGTAAGTGTTGATTCGTCTTTATATATTTGGCGACAGTCTTGTAATGAGTTTTATTGAAGCTTGAATTTTCTGGAGTGATGAATATTTGGTTGAAATGCGTGTGGAAGATTTCCAGTTTTTCTTCTGTAGTGCTTATTAGTTCATTTTTTGTTTTGTTTTAGTGGGTAGACGAATTGATTTTTTGTCTCTGATTTTATAAGTTTGCTGATTCGTGTTTTGTATTTCCTTAATCACTATCTGCCATTTTGTTTTATTGTGCTCTTCAATCTTTTGTTTTACTTGCTGCCTGAGGTGATTTAGGATAGTTTTATCGTTCGTTTACCTGTGCAATCCTGCAGTTTTAATAATTATTGTATCAAGTAATATCCAAGAATATACAAGAACATCTTACCAGTGAAACCAGTGTATTATTTATAAATATTATATTACCTGGAATGAATTATCTCCCTCGAGGCCACGACCTGAGAAGTAATAATACTACGTATTACCGTGAGTAATACTAAAGAAGAAAGAGTCAACTAGCTCGCCGACTGGATATTGTTATACATTGAATAATGTATATGCGTAAAAAATTGCCGCACAACTTACCGTGAGTAACTAACAAATAATTTGTTACAAATCGGCTCCCAATAGAGGGGCAAATAATAATTTGAAACATATTTAAGTGATCTTGTATTAAATGTTCAATTAAGCAGTAAAATTAGACTAAGTTTTAAACCAATATTGTGTTCAATACGTATGTAGTGTTTGGTTGTAGTTTCTCGAATAGCAGAAGCAAAAACAAGGAAAATGAAATTCGTAGACAAATTTGGCAGCCAACTCCGGTTGATAAAAGACATTTTGCTAATTCGCTCATTTAGCAGCTAACGCGAGAAATAATTACTATCAAATTATGTGCTCATGATACCAAAACAGTCAGAATAGGGGGCGTTTCCTCGGAATGCAATCTTTGGGATAATCCGATACTTCTCACCCTTTCTAGTGTGCATTTAAAAATGACTCCAAACAGTGTGTGTGTGTGTGTGTGTTTGTGTTTTTTACATACACGCATTTTATATATGACTACCTCGTACATATATTCGTTTTAGACCAAGAAATTAGAACAAAATTAAATTATGACCTTGCCGCGATGTTTAATGCAATATCAATTTATTAATAACAGCTTCTGACAGGCCAAAGCATTTAATTTTATTTAATATATATATACACATTTTTTTTTTTTTTTTTTTTGTAGTTTAACGTCCTTTAAACTGGTTGGTTATATCGGACGATGAATGAAATTGGTGAAATGATGCTCAAATGATCTCGGGGTCCATGGAGCTTAAAGTTACTGGACATTCGTCTTCTCAGGATAAGGGAAAACCCCGAAAAAAACCTTATCCGGGTAACTCACCCTAAGCGAGATTCGAAGTCACGACCTTTTGAATGTGAGGCAGACACGCTACCACTACACTACCCAGGCGGGCTCTTTGTCCTTTGTTCTTTACTTAAAAATTTGGAAAAACAATTGACAGATGTGTATGGTAGTGTATAGAATCACAAAATGGCGGCTGGACACAAAACATGCTTCAGCAAAACGTGCTTCATTTCCACCCTGTGGGAAGTCCCTATACTTACAATGCTAAATTTACTTAAATTCAGTTATCTTTTTTCTCCTCGTCTATATACTCCAAGAACCTGAATATTTTACTGTTATTTTATACATACGTGGTTAATACTTTAATACAAGGGTTTTAAGTTTCATAAGTTTTTATATTAAGTACTAATTTTTATCAAGAGGACTGGTTTTTCAATTCAAAATGTTTAACTTGTGTGATGTAAAATCATAATCTGACAACTATTTTTCAAAATTCTGTGTTAAAATGTGCATTTGCATGTTATAAATAGACCCACGAAATTTCAGCTTTATAGCTTTTATAGTTTTTAAGAAAAATAATACTGTTGTAGATGAAAATTAAACTTGCGGGAATTGAAGGTTGAATCCTGGGCCATAAGAAGGGTTGTCAGTTCAAACAAGTAAGCCAATACACACACATATTTCCCTATGTGAACTTTGTTAGCCAACAAGCTCATAAACATAAATATGCTGTTTGTAAACCCGGGATTTTTAAAATTGTTTTTAAGAAACAAAATTCAGCCAATATTCTGCCACGCCCACAACTTGACCAAATACATTTTTAAAAAGAACTTTAAAACCCTTAGAATTGAGATATTGAGGTAATTTTTGCACCATTTTGAAGAAATAACTTCAAATATTTTTATTAAAAAAAGCAAAAACTAACAATTTTCAATACTTTTGTAATTCCGGGGCCCCTTAATGCAGTGAATGGGTTACTACAATACCGCAGATAAGTTTGCATACTCCTCTTTTCTTCCGCTCACCGCAAGACAAACATAAACCGCGTGGAAGGGAAATTATTTCATTAATTAAAACCCTATTATGTATCTATTTATTCAGTACATATTCCGCATCTTTTATTTATAGTTTTTCTACACGTACTATGTACATAGTGTGCAGAGAAGGTATTGCAAGTATTGCACCCAAAAATACGATACCGTGATTTCACCGGAAATACCCCTGAATTATTATTCTGGATGAATTTTGCTGCATTTTATATAACTAGTAAACCGTAAGAGATAGGCAAAAACTTATTACACAGCGATGTAGATCTCGTTAAAACATACAATTTATGTCATATACATTATTTTTGTGGAGTTGACTGTTATTATTAGCTTCAGTTTTAAATTTACTTGAACATTTCTCATGCGGGAACTTGCCAACTTCTGGTCACGCAAAGAATCTGATTTCAATGCCATATCGATCACATTTTAAAACGTTTTACTGTCGCTTTAGGCTAGGGTATTCACTTATTTCCCTTCTAGTTACAGGAACAAAGTAATAAGACAAGTTTCTGCTAATGTTTATATCGATTAGTATGAAGATATAGAAGAATAAGCTTACTAATAATAATTTGCTACAAAGATGTAGAGAAAGGCATATGAATGGAAACATTTTTCCTATGTTTTCTGCACCGATATTTTAGGATTTTTGAAACCATGCAACGCACAAGATACACACTGTAGCGGTAAACGACTAGGAGAGGGGGTGGCGTATTCTCTTTTAGAACCAGATAAAGATCAGCACACGTCGCTTGTCGTGCGTGTTTGGATTAAGGGTGATGTGGAAAACAAAACCATTACTGCCCCAGTTCACTTGTTTTGTAAACGCACGCCAGTCTGTTCTGTCAATGACCTACTGTGACCTAACGATCTAAGTAACCTTCTGTGTTTAATGTTTAATTATACGTATATCGTACTATTATACGCACGAGTTGTGTATATTATTTGTTTTATTAATGACCAGACAAAGGATAAAAAAAGCAACACTACTTGTCATTCAGGTTAAAGAATTTTATGTAGTATATCATCTCCACGGGTAGTGTCCTTAGCGCGGTGGTAGCGCAGCGGGAGACCTGGGTTCGATTCCCGGTACCCCGCTGGAAGACCTGGACCAGGGCACACTCAGCCTCGTGAAGACCCTGGGGAGAAGTAGCGGCTCCAGGTTAATCGGCCGGGAGGGATTGAGGCCTTGACCTCCAATACTGTCCTGGACCGAAATGGGGGACGCAGCGGCCGGGCGGTAGGCCAAGGTTCCTTGTGAACTGTCGTGTCATGGAGTTATATATCATTTCCAAGTGAAGTTAAGATATGTCATTCACATGACGGACACTATCTACTCCACAATCAAAAGATACTTTTAGTTACATCATGCTAACCGAGATAAACATTATTCTTTGTGTCCCTGTAAATAGATGGGAGGAATAAAAGAAATTCCTCTTGGCTAAAGGACACTCAAATCTTTTAAAAGCTGATCCCTACGTGAAACAATTGAAATTCAACCGAATTTCTTTGAATGGCTAGAAGTAAAAGAAAGATGTGAAAAGAACGACTTCCCGTTTGAGAAAACCTTAAATAGTTTAAAATTGAATCAATAAATAATACTCCTGAAACGGTTAACTCTACAAAAAGAAAGAAAAAGTGTATTTTAACGAGATCTACATTTTAACAAGCTTTTGTCTTCTCTTACGGTTCACCAGTTATACAGAAATAAACAGAACAAATACGTCTTCACAGATTATTCCCAGCAAAATCAAGATATTAGATTTCGTTTGTCATAAAAAATCTTTAACACACGGTATTTCAAAGTGTTCAATGTAAAGGATAGTTGTGATGGGGGGGGGGGGGTTCCTTAAAATCTTCGTATCACATCATCTGAAGATGTTTGGTATTTAACGGACGTTTCAGTTTTGATTATGCTGCCTACAGACAGACACATGCTTTTATTATTCAGGGGACCATAAAACATTATTTCCGGTCATTTCTCGGCATCCAAATTTTGGGCGAAATAATACCTTCTCTAGCTACTATGTTCATTATACATATATGTTGGAGAAAGTAAAAACGAATGTTTAAACAGGTACATCCCTGCGAGTATTAAGTGGACCTTTCCCCTAGGTTAGAACAGCGTTTTTCTCACCACCAGGTTTCCACCTTTAGGCAACCAAATTTTAGGTTCAAATCAACACTGGTAAAATCGTCGTGAAATGAAGCGATAGTTCGCCTATCTACCACTGCATTTGTTTCACTACATTTGGTAGACAAGAAAAGGCTAAACCAATGCGACTAAATTCGTCGTTTAGAAACGGGATGAACTATTTGCACGTGTGGTTAAAATGAACTACGCCACGACACTTGCGTAATTGGCATTTATTTAGAGACATGGGGAAGAGGGCTAAGGCTATTTCCGCTATAGAACGGGAATACCTAAACCGATATTAAGAAAATAATAGTGTAGCGTGAAAATACAATGCTCAAGTTATAATGCTATACTTTTTCGGCATTTTAACTACACTTTCGGGAGGTAAAGAGCACTGCCAATCCAATGGCTAGAATTAGGATAGGGAAGAAAGAGATGGTAACGTTTTTAGAGCGTGGGGCGAGTTTTCGTTAGCATTAACAAACAGCTCCGTTCTACTATGGGCGTTTTGTGCATGTAAGGAATTTCCAAGCATTTAAGCCAGGACGAAACGACATTAAGGTTACCGGACTCTGCGCTGCCAGGTCACATAAATCACCCACCATTTCTTAAGTTTGTTGGTATGTGCAGATTAATTATGAGACCGCGTTTTACCCGCCGTCAGTGACTCGCGGTCGCTCTTGTTTACATAGTTCTAAGTGTTGACCATTTGAGTATCTATAGCTAACTTGAAGCTAACTGTTTAGAAGTATTCCTCAGTCTGTTCCTTACATAACTTGTTATAGACACAAAAGAGACACACAAGACCAAATCAACAGTCAAAGTTTTAAAAGCGGCTCGTTATCTTCTGACCTATAGTTTCCGTATAACGAGAACAATTCAAGAAATGATAATCAGAGTTTGCAATTCCTGCATTGTTTTTCAGATTACGTTGGGACTACGCCCTGCGGCCGTGATCGCCGCACCTGTGTAAATTGCTTGCTTTTTAAGTTATAGCTGATTGTTGCCACCCATTGTTACACGTGCCATCAGCGATTTCTTTTGTCATTGAAGCTGCGATTGTTAGGCTTATATTACACTATTTACAGTATATGAGAATACATTTTACAGTGTATTATAGCACCTTTGACAACATCTAGCTGTAACATACTTCTGTGATCACATCTGCGATTTAAAAAATATGTTCCATTCACATGACTTTCTCTACATCTCTGCATCAAATCATTGTTTATGCGGTTATACTTCTATTTACTTCATGCTAAACGAGAAAAAAATTAGCAGAAATAGTCTTATTACTTGCTTCCTTGCAAGTAGAAGCGAAATAAGGGAGCACCATAGGTTAAAGTGATAGTCAAAACCTGGTTGCTATGTGACTGAAAAACTGCTCATATAGGAATTTATCAACTCCTGTCCATTCAAAGGAACTTCAAAGCTGAAACCAAAAACAAGGAATATCACAAAAACGATCAACTCCGAAAAAAATGTATTAACATAAATTGTGTGTTTTAATGTGCTCTACATTTTTTGTGAAGTAAGTTTTTGTCCATCTCTTACGGTTTAGCAGTTATGCAAAATTCCGTAAAATTCATCCAATATAGACTTCAGAGGCTATACCCAGAAAATTCAAGATATACATGTTATTTGTCAAGTAAATATATTTAATATACGATATATTAATCAAAATCTTTTGAGCCATATTTGAGAAAATCAAAATTTTCCAAAAAAAAGTCCCATGTAAAGGGTAGTTGGGGTGGGGGGGATTTTTTTGAAAATCTTCGTGTCTTATCCTTGGAAGATACCAAACTTAAACACTAAGTTTGGTATTTAATGGTCTCTTCGTTTTTGAGCTATGCGGTCCAGATACACACGCACACACGGACCTTTTCACAGAAATGCTTTTTTTTTTTTCTTTTTGATTCAAGGGGACCCAAAACATGTATTTCTGGTGAAATATCGGTATCGAATTTTGGGTGGAATACAATATCTTCTCTATACACTATGTACAAGTTACGTGTAGAGAAAGTAATAAAATGGCAGACATTACACATGTTCAGTGGCTACAGCCAAACCGCTCATTTCCTATTATGAATTTCATGCTTTTAATAGTGAAGCGATTCATTATTATTATAAAGCATAAACAAAAGACTGGAAAAGAATATACAAAAGCATGGCAGAATCCATTATGAAGTGCATGAAGGATATACGGATAATGATGCGAGGAAAAACAAAGCAATATTTAGAAGAACAAAGTGAAAGTTATTATGACAGCCATTAATTACCATTTTTACTGCTGTCTTCGTTATTCATATCTACTCATAAATGTATTAATTAACGTACTTTAAGAAATGGACTTTTTGAGGTTATGCTTAAGGTTAGGTTATACGAAAATGTTGCAGAAGAATGTAATAAAAACTTTAAGTAAATTTATTTATAAATATTAAATATAACAACATTCTCAACAGAACAAAATAGGAATCGTTATTACAGCTCATGTGAATGCTTTTTAAATTTGTTATAAAAATATAATAAAAGGTTTGACGTAGTGTAATATGCTCGACAACTTTAATCCAATCACAATGTGTGATCAAAAAGTTTTATCATATAACATGACAAAGAAATGCGATAGTGGAAACTTAAGCTGTCTGCAAGTTATGTGACGTCGAAGCCGCGCATTGCTACACCTGAGTGTGACATCTGTGGTGGTTTGCAAGTACGACTGCTTCTGGACGTTTTCTGCCATGTCATCGAGAGGTATAAAAATCTGATGTGCTCCATTCACATGACTTTCTCTGAATCTCTGGAAAAAAAAAATCTTAAAAATCTTAAATGGAAATGGCGTGTTATTTATGGACGCTCTTTAATTGCTGTAGTTCTCAGCGTCCCATTCTATTCTGGGCGTGAAAGACTGCTTAATTTTGCTCAGAGGCCTCTGTATCAGGCTCGAGGTTCTTTTACGTGCCGTAAATCTACGATACGGGACCAACGGCTTTACTTCCCTTCCGAAGAAAGGTATGCTAAGGATTTTTACGCCCGAAAAAAGTCCATCGTCCTCCGCCGGATTTGAACCCGCGACCTTAGGTATATGAAGCTATGATGGTAACCATTACACCACGGAGGAAGACATTAAAAATCTTATGCTTCTATTTACTTCATTCTAATCGAGAAAAAATTAGAAGAAGTATTCTTATTACTTGCTTCCTTGTAAGTAGAAGCGAAATAAGGGAGTACCATAGGCTAAAGTGATGGTCAAAAGTTGGTTGCTATGTGACTGAACTTCCTTTGTTTTGTATGTATGTATGGACAGGAGTTGACAAATTCCTGTATGAGAAACGTATACGTTTTCTACGCTGAAACTGAAAACAAGGAATATCTCAAAACGGTCAACTAAAAGAAAAAAAAATGTCTATAACATAAATTGTGTGTTTTAACGAGCTCTTTAGTTTTTGTGTGGTAAGTTTTCTCCATCTCTTACGGTTTAGCAGCTATGCAAAATTCCGTAAAATTCATCCAGAATAAAGTGATCTTCAGAGGCTATTCCCAGAAAATTCAAGGTATGCATTTTATCTGCCAGGTATGTATCTTTAATATACATATTTTAATCAAAATCGTTAGAGCCACTTTGGAGAAAATAGATAGATCGTTTATTAGTCTATTGAATACAATTATTCATGACTTCCGTCAGTAAACTACATACATCAATCACACAATCTATCGTCACATATTTATATTATAAAACTCGTCAACAGTATACAGAGGATTAACCGTCAATATTGATATGAGCCTTCTCTTGAAGCTCTGAAACGAAAGATGTTTCCAAAAAAAAAAAAAAAAATTCAATGTAAACGGTAGTTGGGGGTGGGGGGATTTTCTTAAAAAATCTTCGTGTCGTATCCTCGGAAGATACCAAACTTGAAAACCAAGTTTATTTTTAATGGACTTTTCGTTTTTGAGCTATACTGCACACACACACGCACACGCGCGCGCGCACGCACGCACACGCACACACACCACTTTTTCTAAAAATGTGTTTTTGGATTCAGGTGTTCTCAAAACATGTATTTCCTATGAAATGTCGGTATTGAATTTTTGGGTGCATCACAATAGCTTCTCTATACACTATATACATAGTACGTGTAGAGAAAGTAAAAAGAAGATCGAAGCCTGTAGAGAGTTTCAATTTCAATGCATAGTGTGCAACAGTTGAAAGAGTTTCGACAGGAAATTAGGAGCGTGCAGCAGTAGCCACAGCAGAACTGTTGCGAAAACTTTGAAGAAAATAGTTAATTGTGAACAGATTTTCATTTGTAATCATTGCAACAAATAAAGGGTATTGCTTTCTCATCACGTACTATGCACATAGTGCATAGATATTCCACCAAATATTCGATACAGGGATTTCACCGGAAATATACATGTTTTGAGACCCCCCGATTCCAAAAAAAGGCATTTTTACTTTCTCTATACGTACTATGTACATAGTGTATAGAAATGAAATGGCGTTTTATCTATGGACGCTCTTTAACTGCTGTGGTTCTCAGCGTCCCATTCTATACTGGGCGTGAAAGATCGCTTAATTTTGCTCAGAAGCCTCTCTATCAGGCTTGAGGTTCTTTTACATGCCGTAAATTTACGACACGGGACCCACGGCTTTACTTTCCTTCCGAAGGAAGCCATGCTAAGGATTTTTACGCCCAAAAAAATCCATCGTCCTCCACCGGTTTGAACCCACGACCTTGGGTATAAGAAGTCAGCATGGTAATAGTGTATAGAGAAGGAATAGTAATGCAACAAAAAATTCGACACCGAGGTGTCACCGGAAATACACGTTTTGGGTCCCCCTGAAATAAAAAAAAAAAGCATTTTTTTCGAAAAAGGCCCGCGCGTGTGTAGACAACATAGCTCAAATAAAACAACAAACAAACGAAAAGACCGTTAAATACCAAACTTGGTATGTAAGTTTGGTATCTTCCAAGGATGCGACATTAAAACTTTCAAGAAACTCTTCCGCAGCCCCAACTATCCTTTACATGGACCTTTTTCGAAAATTGTTATTTTCTTAAAAATTGCTCAATAAAATATCGTATATTAAAAATATTTACCTGACAAATAAAATGTATATTTTGAATATTCTGGGAATAGCCTCTGAAGACTACTCTATATTGAATGAATTTTAAGGAACCGTAAGAGATCGACAAAAACTTGCCACACAAAATGTAGAGCACGGTGAAACACAATTTATGTTATTGACATTTTTTCGTGGAGCTTTTGAGATATTCCTTATTTTTGGTTTCAGCTTTAAAAAACGTATACTTTTCTCATACAGGAATTTGCCAACTCCTGTACAGACAAAGGAACTTCAGTCATATAGCAACCAGCTTTTGACTATCACTTTAACGTATGGTACTCCCCTATACTTACAAGGAAGCAAGTAATATGACTATTTCTGGTAATTTTTTCTCGATTAGCATGAATTAAATAGAAGGATAATCTTTTTTAACAATAATTTGTTGCAGAGATGTAGAGAAAGTCATGTGAATCGAACACTTTTTTAATTGTTTCATTTATATACCCCCTTTAATATCTAAGGTGAAATCGGGGGCTTTGAATGAGAAACAACTCGTTCTTTACGTTTGGTTTAAATCTTTTTATTTTTCTCAAACACACACATTCACTCTCACATGCATACTTCCAGACATTGTGGAGGATAGGGAATAATTCTGGTTGAAGAAAAATTCCCCACCCCAGCCGGGAATCGAACCCGGGACCTCCGGATAAGAAGTCAGATCGCTGGCCATTCGACCACGGAGTTTGTAGTTAACTCCTTGATCATATTTCAGATCTAACCAAGAATGTTTTCCAAAGTGATGGGCTCGAGTTTTAATTCTATTTTTTGAAAGAAAGTACGGAAATTGTTAATTCTGACGGGTGTTGGTCTGATAGAAAAAAGAATCGTTTGTTGGCAGCACTGTCAATAAAAGGAGTTACCGATAGTAGATTAGTATATCGGGAAAGGGTTCTCATACTTCCGTTAGGATTTTGCAATAACATGAGAATTAACAAACTCAAAATATACATTTCTAAATGTTTGCCTCTAATTCGTTAACAGAATCTTTTGAGAATAAATCTGCAATTTTAGGGGCTCTTCAGAAATGTGGCCTATCTTAAATCCTCATCTTAAGGGAATGTATGACAAAGTTTATGAAAAATCATAAAAACAGACTTTTTATTCCATAAAATAGTGTAAACATTAAAAAAGTTTTAATTGGCCACCAGGGACCATTTTTAAACGCCTTCATAATAAGCATTAGAGCCAAAAGTGTACTGGACATGGCAAGAAAAAGTTCAGTACAACGAGATCTCAATTGCAGCATGCAAGGTAAAAAACGATACAAGAAGAGGATAGAAAAGACAACAGCAGAGAAGAAAAGGAAAGCTCGGGGTCCGACCCACCAACCTGGTGGATTTTAACGTGAGTCATGCTCAAGTCTTTCCTTGTTTTCTCGCTGTTGAGATTTTCAACATTTTTCTTTCTGTAAAATGCTCCTTGTGGAGTAGTTTCTTCGTTACAAAAATAAAATTTGCTGAACATGTTCACAGAGGTACAATGAATAAGAATTGTACTAGGTTTTACTGTCAGATTATTTAAGCATACGTTTTCAAGTTTCAAAAAAGTGCACTCATAAGTTTAAACATTTTTGGAGCCTAAACCCACAAAAGATTTAAAAAACACCTAGGGTAATTTTATAAGGTAAGATATATTGTGAATATAGGGTTAAAATATTAAAGAAACATTTTAACTTTTTTTTGTCGCAAGGAGCTTTTTAGCGACGTAATAAATGCAAACAAATTTGAGCATATCTTCCAAACTGTGTGTTTAAAGCAAAATGCATAAAATTTATACTATCACTTATTTGCGTTGTATTACACCTGTGGTATTAATTCATTAGTTTGGGGTTTCAAACTTCCAATCGTATATGTCCTTAAATTGTCGTTACTTTTTATTTATTTATTTTTTTGTGGTGTTCAACACACTGGTGATGCATGGAATGAAGATGGAGCACCGGTGGAATGCGATGACGGAGGAATCCGGAGAAAACCCGCCCCTGCGCAGTTTTGTCCACCACAAATCTTACATGCGGTCGCTTGGGATCGAACCTAGGCGAGAGGCGAGTATCTGCTAATAGAATGTCTAAGATACCGGACGCCATGGCAATGCTTTAGAATATCAAAAACCGCGATGATGAATGTTAGAATACGAGATTAAATTAGGTAAAGCAAATCTAGTCTTGAGAGCAGCGGGTGGGCGTGGCGAGTTGAATGAATGATCCACATTCAGAGCACGCCTCGGGCACAACACACGCATGCGCTCTTGTCTGCTTTCATTACAAGATGCAACATGTACTAGCAAGAGGTACAATGTTTCCCAAGGGATACGCGGAGTCAGCTTCTAGCAGAGCCGTTACTTCAAATACGATTGGTTATTTAAAATATGTTTACTTGCCCAATGTCCTAAAATGAGCATAAAGGATGACAATTTCATACAAAAAAAAAAAAATTCTGATGTGTTCCATTTATATGACTTCCTTTACATCTACTTAAATTGTTAAAAAGCACATTCTTCTATCTACTTTATGATAATCGATATAACCATTAGCAGAAATTGTCTTAATTACTTGCTTCCTTGTAATTAGAAGGGAAATAAGGGAATACACTAGGCTAAAGTGAGAGTCAAATCTTTTAAAAGCTGGTTGCCATGTGGTTGAAATTCGTTTCTATGCAGGGCCAGGAGTTTACAACTTTCCGCGTGAGAAAAGTTAAAAGTATTTTAAATCTGAAACAAATAACAAGGAATATCTGAATTCCACGAAAAAAAAAGAAGAAAAAAAGTATACAATCTAACATGATCTACATTTTTTGTGTAGTAAGCTTTTGTCTATCTTTTACGGTTTACCAGCTACGCAAAATTCATTCAAATAAAGAGGTCTTTAGAGCCTACTCCCAGAAAACTCCACGATATAAGTTTTATTTGCCATATAAAAAGATTTAATATATGATATTTTAATCAAAATCGTTGGAAATATTTAAGAAAATCTATATTTTCAAAATTTTTTCCAAGTAAAGGGTAGCTTGGGGTGGGAGATTTATCTCAAAATCTTCGCGTCGCACCCCTGGAAGGTGTAAACTTAAATACCAAGTCTTATATTTTATATACTTTTTGTTTTGGGGTTATCGTGTTCACAGACACACAAACCTTTTATAAAAATGTTTTTTTTTTTAATACAGGGGACCCTAAAATATATACCGTATTAACGGTGAAATCCTGGTATCGAATTTTTGGGTAGAGTGCAATATCTTTCCTATACACCATGTACATAGTATGTGTAGAGAAATTAAAAATAACAAAATAATCGACTTTTTTTAGTTCCATAAAATGATTTAAACATGCCTGAATACGAAAATGTATAATTGGGCAAAATATGCCATTTTCAAATGCATCAGGTTAAAGCTTTAGAGATAAAACTGTACTAGACTCGGCAAGAACAACTTCAGTTCGACGGTATCTCATTCGCATCATGCGAAGTAAATAAACGAAGTGTGCAGGGAAAAAAGAAAAAAAGAAAAAAAAAAAAAAAAAAAAAAGAACAAAAAAAAAAAAAAGAAAAGGCAGCAGCAGATGAGAGGAAAAGGAAAGCTGAAGGTTCAACCAATCAACCTGGTGAATTTTAATGTGAGCCATGCATTCAAATCTTTCCTTGTTTTGGCTATTGATATTTTCAGCATATTTCTTCATGTAAAATGCTCCTTGCGGAACAGTTTTTCTGTTACACAAACAACATTTGATGTACATGCTCACAGAGGTACAATAAATAAGAATTGCTACTGTCAGATGTATTTAAGAACGCGTTTTCCATTTTCAAACATAAAAAGTATATTTTTTATTTATATTTTTCTGAGAAAAAAGCAGATTCATTAACTTTAAACAATTTAAACCAAAGAAGACGCTGTAAAACCTAGGGCAATTTAAAAAAGGAGATATATGTGAACCTAGAGTTGAAATATTAGATCAACATTTTAATTTTTTTGTCGCAAGGGTCTTTTGTGACGTGACAAAATCAAATAAATTTGATCATAACCTCCAAACCATTAGAGCAAAATGGACGACATCTGTACTGTAAGTTATTTGCATTATATTACACATGTGGTACACTTCAAAAAGCTAGCATCATTAGGGAGGAATTTCAAACTTGAAGTCATACATGTCATACAGGCGAACGCAGAAAATCTCTGCATATAAAACTGAAAATAATTGTTGAATAAAATTCTCAATCACGCAATACGTCAATAACAACGTTTCTATGCATCAATGTTTCCCTAAAACGCACTGAGCAGGATATAAGAAATGTATTTTATAAAAGCATACGGAAACTAGACAGAGTAAAGATCCCTCGAAACACACTGAAAAGTTGCAGGTAATTCATTTAACAGCAGTCTCAAATATACGGTATACGCTTGTCCAGTTTGGGGAGGAACTAGTCCTTCTGAAATCAAACGTATCCAGACATTTCAAAACAAAATATTGCGAATCTCAACGAATGCACCATGGTTTGTCAGAAATAGTCAACTACATAGAGAAACTGGAATCAGCATCATTCAACAGTCAATTTCTTCACAAGCCGAACAGTTTTACAGCAAGCTAAAAGACGTCTCAGAGGCCATTCACTATTCTCTTGGCAGAAAATCTAGCTATCCAACTCGCATCAAGAGTCGCCTACCACTGGACCAGCTCTCACAGCAAGACTTTCTGTAAAATAAAAAAAAAATGTACCTACTTATGAGGGGCCCAATTGGGCTTACCTCATTTCAATGTTATTCAGTATCATGCATGTAAATAATGTCTAAAATCAATGATCTGTAGAGCGCACATGCGCTGATCGATCAATAAATCATTAAAAAAAAAAAAAAAAAAAAAAAAAAAAAAAAAAAAAAATTATATATATATATATATATATATATATATATATATATACGGAGAATGTGTAGACATTTTCTCACAATTTTTGTTGCATCACAAATAATTCAGACCTAAAAAATAAAAATAAATAAATAAAAAAAAGCACAATAGTCGAGATTTAGTTCGTGATAAAAGTTCTAGTGTGGACCAAGCGCTGTGTCGCATAGAAAAGGATGAAGGTTGTTTTTAAACAGTTGGTGCTAAAAGTGGGTATTTTACCAGATGTCGGTAGTATTAAAAGTAGAGAATTCTGTCACTCAGTGTTGTAAAGTCATAACACTCCAATTTAGCCAACTTGGTTTATGCGTCCACTGCCTCATACAAATCTCGTATCGATTCCTAAAATGGCGGATGATTTGAATGTTATGAACAAGTAATCTGTTGAACCAGACGAAATTATGCAAGCAGCGGAGAGAGTAAAATTAAAACTGCTACACTGCCTCCAGTGTGTATAATGTTTTTGTTCTGTACGAGTAAGTCAGTTGAGTGGTTAGACCGTTCGCCTTCCATCTAAGCGCCCGCATGTGGGATTCGTTGTGGACGAAGCGGCGTCTGGGCGGGTTTCTCCCGCCACTCATTCCACCAATTGCTCCATCTACCTTTCCAATGATGAATTTCGCTTACATTTCATAACTACTTCATGTCCATGCCAACCTCTCGTAACACGTTCCCCAATCTGTGGTTTCGTGCCGTAGGCTCCCCGAAAGGCTTCGGGCTCCTAGCCATTGGCTTTTAAGTCCTAGGGGGGGGGGGTTCAGTTCTATACATACGGGGAGGGTAGGCCGATTACGAAATGAAAAAAGTAAATCATAATGTCAGCACTGATGCATGGAAACAACTGAATATCCAACACCATTAAGCATGAAATCCGTGGAATAGGTCAAACAATCTATTTATAATTATATGTATATAAATACTGTCTAAAAATCTGATGTAATCCATTGCATGACTTTCTCTATATCTCTGCAACAAATTTTTGTTAAAAAGTTTATGCTTCTATTTACTTCATGCTATGTGAGAAAAAAAATAGCAGAAATAGTCTTATTACTTGCTTCCCTGTAAGTAGAAGTGAAATAAGAGAGTAACATAGGTTAAAGTGATAGTCAAAAGCTGGTTACTCTGTAACTGAAGTTCCTTTGTTTGTATGGACAGGAGTTGACAAATTCCTGTATGAGAAAAGTATAAGTTTTTTAAGGCTGAAACAAAAAACAAGGAATATCAAAAAACTATAAACTTCACGAAAAAATATATAACATTAATTGTGTGTTTTAGTGTGCTCTACATTTTTTGTGTGGTAAATTTTTGTCTATCTCTTACGGTTTACCAGTTACACAAAATTCCGTAAAATTCATCCAAAATAAAGTAGTCTTCAGAGGCTATTCCCAGAAAATTGAAGATATACATATTATTTGTCAAGTATATATCTTTAATATATGATATTTTTATCAAAATCGTTGGTCATTTTTTAGAAAATCAAAATTTTCGAAAAAAGTTCCATGTAAAGGGTATTTAACGGTCTTTTCGTTTTTGAGCTATGCTGCCCACAGACACACACACATAGACAGACACACACGAACATTTTTCTAAAAATGCTTATTTTGGATTCAGGTGCTCTCAGAACAAGTATTTCTGGTGAAATTTTGGTATCGAATTTTTGGGTACAATGCAATATCTTCTTTATACACTATGTACATAGTAAGTATAGAGAAAGTAATAGTGTATGACACGTGTTAAAATTGTTTTATCACTTGTATCATAAATAACTTAAGTGGTAGCACTAACTTAGGCCCCTAAAGGTTGGTTTCAAGGCACAGAACCTAGCCCATTGTTCCACTGTTGGAAAGTTGTATTACTTTTAATTATCTTTATTTTAACGTCCATTAACCTAGTAAGTATAATGTATATCAGACGATAGATTAATGACACTCAAATTAGCCCGGAGTCCCTAGAGCTTGGAGAGCTTGTCCTCTCAGAATAAGGGAAACCCCGGAAAATCCCTTATAACTCACCCTAACAGATTCGAACTCGGGACATCTTGATCGTGAGGGAGCTACAGTACCACCACACTAAAGAGGTGGGCTATATTCCTAATAGGTTTTAAGTTTTAAACTGAACAACCAAGTCGAGACGATTATCTGGTTTATCTCAGCTATTAACACGATGGCAAGCGTTATCGAGAATACGTACAAGTCATGCGAAAACCCCAATAAAGCTTACAGGCAGATTTCTGTCCCGTTTTGAAATGTGCCACCGTAAGCGATGATACATGGAATGAAGGAGCACCGGGGGAATGCGAGCATACCCCTGCGCCGCGAGTTGGTGAGAGGCAAGTGGACTAACCACTCTGCCATGGCGCGGCTATTAATTACCAAGATGCCTCTTCGTATTCACATCCATAAATGTGAAAGTTTTTCCGTTACAAATTAATTCTCATACTTTTGGCGATACAATTCGATCACTATAGTATCGATTCAAGTTGAAACTTCGTTTTATTTTGTTCACATTTTAATAAATCTTTTTGCAGCTACGTTACGACTACAAATTACGATCTATCCTATGAAAATATATGTTCATATCCCATTTCTAAATATTAATGCAAGAGTCATATTAAAAATTGTTCTTTCAATCATGAATCTACAATAGGTGTATTAACCTATGAAAGGTAGTTTATGTATCCAAAATCAAAATGTTGCATACCGACACAGCACCGAAGGAATTTTCTGTTCTTGTTTTTCGCACAGTTGGTCGCGCAGTGCAGAGTAGGAGATTCCAGGAGCAACGGACACATTTGCTCTTTGCTTCACTCGAAGAATAACCAGTTAGTGGACCCTGGAAGACGTTTTAATGTTGTTGACGAAAAGGAATTTCTGAAAATCTTCGCTTTGTATCCTAGCTTTAAAATTAACTTTGGCAATTATTTATCTATGTTAATTTATGCACTTTTAACTACGAGGCTCATCCAGAAAGTAACAGACGATTTGGCATAACTAAATAATAACGAAAATTATCAACACAAAACTTTATTTACATTACCTTACTCTATTTCTCAACGTAATCGTCAAGGTATTTATTGTCACGTGGTACCAGTTTTTCAACGCAGATGTTATACTCTTTCACCGTTGAAGATCTGAGCCAAGGTGTCACTGCCATTTTGAGGTCTTCGTGGCTGGGAAATCTTTTCCATTAAAAAAATCACATACGGTGTCCAAAGTGAAACACTGTTTTATCAGCATTTGCTTTCAACTCCTCCATAATGATTGATGAACTTCCACTCCAATCTCTTTCGTACACACTGGTTCATCCTTGATTTCTCGTAAATTATGAGTCTTTTTACTTTCTCTATACGTGCTTTTTACATAGTGTATAGAGAAGGTATTGTAATTCACCTAAAGATTCGATACCGAGATTTCACCGGGAATACATGTTTTGAGACCTCCTGAATGCAAAAAAAAAAAAGCATTTTTAGAAAAATGTCCGTGTGTGTGTGTGTGTGTGTGTGTGTGTGTATGTGCGTGTGCGTGCGTGCGTGCGCGCGCAGCATAGCTCAAAAACGAAAAGTCCGTTAAAAGCCAAACTTGGTATTTAGGTTTGGTATCTTCCAAGAATGCGCCACGAAGATTTTCAAGAAAATCCCTCCACTCCCAACTACCCTTTACAAGGAGCTCTTTTCGAAAATTTTGATTTTACTAAAAATGGCTAACGATTTTGATTAAAATGGTATATTAAAGATATTTACCTGACAAATAAAATGTATATCTTGAATTTTCTGGGAATAGCCTCTGAAGACTACTTTATTCTGGATGAACTTTGCATAACTACTAAACCGTAAGAGATGGACAAAAACTTAACACAAAAAATGTAGAGCACGTTAAAACACACAAATGTTATATACATTTTTTTCGTGGAGCTGATCGTTTTTGAGATATTCCTTGTTTTTGGTTTCAGCTTTGAAAAACGTATACTTTTCTCATACAGGAATTTGCCAACTCGTGTCCATACAAACAAACGAACTTCAGTCACATAGTAGCCAGCTTTTGGCTTTCACTTTAAGCTATGGTACTCCCTTATTTTGCTTCTACTTACAATAAAGCAAGAAATAATACCATTTCTGCTAATTTTTCTCGATTAGCATGAAATAAAAGAATAAGCTTATTAACAATAATTTGTTACAAAGATATAAAGAAAGTCATGTGAATGGAACACAGATTTTTTTCACAGTAGATTTGTTCATTGCATTATGCATACATAGTGCATTATTTGCTTACAAAATTCGACTGGCCGAACATTTTTGCATTCAAAAAAACGTATAAGTTCTTTGGCGGTAGAAAAGTATAACATCTGCATTGAAAAACTGGTACATGACAATGAATAGCTTGACAAAATGGAGATTGCGTTGAGAAATGGAGCAAGGTATTGTAAAGTTGTAAATAAAGTTACGTGTTGATAACTTTTATCATCATTTTGTTATGCCAAATCGTCTGACACTTTCTGGGTGGCCCTCGTATTTTCACTTTCACATTTTCTAAAATACATTTATTCCAGCGACCTCTAACGTTGCAGTTCCGGTGAAATATCGATATCGAATTGTTACCTACGGCAATACTTCCTCTACCTTAGAAACTGGAAGGAGAGGAATATAAATAAGAATGAAGAGCGCGTGTTCGCATGCAGGGCGTGGTTTAATCTGCTGCTTGCAGTTGGGAAAATTTTATACAGTTGCATCACTGTCTTTTCCCTTAAGGTCATAGTTTAACAATGGTTGTATTCAATAAGTTTTATAACGACCAAAGACCTTTTTATTTATGATTCAGCATTCACAGACTCCGCCCAATAGGGAGTGCAAGGCACGGATGTAATAGTTTGCACAAAACCAGCACACACATATCGCTCATCCGTTCAAAAAAAGTACCAGTCTTGATTATAAATTGTCGAAGTGGAAGATGGGAGCCAAAATTTGCAACACTTCAAAGTATTACTCCCTTTGAAACATGCCCTCAAACAGGTTTAATGGGTTAGAGTCCCGGAAATTGCCTAGAAAAGAATCTGATGTGTAGGTTTAATTGTTTTTTCGTACAAGCCGTGTGTAGGACAGGAGTTGGATAGGTAGAGTCAGACTGAAAAATTCAATGCCATAGCCGTGATTTGAACCACGGATCTCCCGATCTCTAGGCGGTTGCTCTACCACTGAGCTACAATGGCAACATGCCGGTATAGCATTGAATTCTTTAACTGACTCGCTTGTTTCCTGGTAAACCACAAGGTGATCAAATTGTTTTTGACATGACAACCCCAATGGAAACTTACAATGTTCTAAGTACTTTAAGTCCCAGGATTCATAGTATAGCCAACTCTTACGGTCAATATTCTTCAACTGACTCGCATGACCATAATAGTTGGCTATACTATGAATCCTGGGACTTAAAGTACTTAGAACATTGTAAGTCGCCATTGGAGTTGTCATCTCAAAATAATTTGAGATCGCCTTGTGGTTTACATGGAAACAAGCGAGTCAGTTGAATTCAATGCTATGCCGGCATGTTGCCATGGTAGTTCAGTGGCAGAGCAACCGCCTACAGATCGGGAGATCCGTGGTTCAAATCCCGGTTATGGCATTGATTTTTTCAGTCTGACTCTACCAATCCAATCTGACGTGCTCCATTCACACGACTTTCTCTACATCTCTCTCTAACAAAGCTTATTCTTCTTTCACTTCATGGTAATCGAGATAAACGTTAGCAGAAATGATTTTATTGCTTAGTTCCTTACCAGAAGGGAAATAGGGGGATACACTAGGCTAAACCGAAGGTCAACATTTTTAAAATGTGGTTGCTATGCGATTGAAGTACCTTTGTTTGTATGTATGGACAGGAGTTGACAAATTTCTGTATGAGAAAAATGTAAGTTTTTACTTTCTCTACACGCACTATGTGCATAGTGTATAGAGAAGGTATTGCACTCCACCCAAAAATTCGATACAGAGATTTCACAAATATGTTTTAGGGTCCCTTATATATATAAAAGTGTGTGTGTGTGTGTGTGTGTGTGTGAACACGATAACATAAAAACGAAAAGTCGGTAAACTACTAAACTTGGTATTTAAGTTTAGCATCTTCCAGGTATGCGACACAAAGATTTTGAGAAAAATCCCCCCGCCCCAAACTACCCTTTACATGGAACTTTTTTCGAAACTTTTGATTTTCTTAAAAATGGCTCTAACGATTTTGATTAAAATATCGTATATTAAAGATATTTACCTGACAATTATGTATATACATTTTTTTTCATGGACTTGATCGTATCCAGGATATTTCTTGTTTTTAGTTTCAGCTTTGAAAATTATACTGGAATTTGTCAATTCCTGTCCATACAAACAAAGGAACTTCAATAACATAGCAACCAGCTTTTGCCTATCACTTTAACCTATGGTACTCCATTATTTCGCTTCTACTTACAACGAAACAAGTAATAAGACTGTTTCGGCCAAATTTTTCTCGATTGGCATGAAGTAAATAGAAGCATATGCTTTTTAACAATCATTTGTTGCAGAGATGTAGAGAAAGTCATATGAATGGAACACAGATTTTTAAAGCTGAAGCCAAAAACAAGGAATATCTCTAAAACGATCAACACCACGAAAAAAATGTACATAAAATAAATTTTATGTTTTAACGTGCTCTACATTTTTTGTTAAGTTCTTGTCTATCTCTTACGGTTTACCAGTTATGCAAAGTTCCGCAAAATTTATCGAGGATAAAGTTGTCTGCAGTATCATTATATTTGTCATGTAAATATCTTTAATATGCCATATTTTAATCAAAATCGTTCAACATTTTTCAAAAAATCTAAATTTTCGAAATTTTATGCATGTACAGTGTTTTTGGGGGATTTTCTTAAAAATCTTCGTGTCACATCCTTGGATGATACTGAACTTAAATACCAAGTTTAGTATTTTACAAACTTTGTTTTTGAGTTATGGTGTTCATAGACACACGGACACACACTGACCTTTTTCCAAAAATGCTTTTTTGGATATAGTGGACCCTAAAACATATATTTCCGGTGAAATCTCGGTATCGAATTTTTGGGTGGAATGCAATACCTTTTCTATACAGTGTACATAGTACGTGTAGAGAAAGTAAAAATGTTAAGCATGTATGTGTAGCATTGTTGATGCGCGCAAAGCTTCATGGAAGTATGAAGCAAGCAACGCACTTCTTAGCGTCCTTCCGGGCGAAAAAGACGCGAGCCGTATGTGAAGTACGCGAGGTTTGGAAATGTTGTAGTCTTCGGCTTTCTTTTCAATGGTTAATGCTTACTAAAAACATTATTCCAGTAATACAGATCTAGTTTCCTTTTATTGTAATTTAAGGATAATACACCAAGTCGCCTGAGAACCGAAGCATCGAGAATCTCAAACACTCCCGATTCAGCTAGACTAAGGCAAATAAAACAACGAGATGTCGTGAAAGAAAAAAATAACAACAACAAATTATAAACACCTCGCATCTCCAGGCAAATACGCACGATATTGCACGATCTCACTTTTTAACAATGTATTACCAAGATGTAGAGAAAGTCATGCGAATGGAACACAAGATTTTTCTTCGATGCTTCGTAACAGTTCTGCCCTATGTTTTCTTTCGACGTTCGCTGCTGCGGGGCTACTCCGCACGCTACAAACTTCCAGTTGAAACTGCTGCTCGTTATGCACTCCCAGTTAAAAACTAGCCCTGGGCAAGCCTTTATTCTCTTTATTCGATCATGTAGCACAAATCTCCCAGAAAAACTTTCCGACAGCACATGTATTCTTACATATGTGAAAATCACAGCTTCGGTATAAAAAGAACTCGCCGGCGGGACACGGGTCCAATAATGCAGGTGTAACAATTGACGCCAAGAATCAGCTATGACTTAGGAAGCAAGCTGTTCTCATTCTTTCGGTGCCCACGTCCATACGGCGTATGAAATTTGAGAAGAAACGTTTAAAACTTCGTATGTTTACGTGTGTTTAACTATTAAAGAGTAATATTCGCATAAAGCTTTCGGACATTTCATTAGCAAATTCGTAAGCATACAGGAACTGTGAAGATGCTTTAATCTCAAGAACTAAATTCACTCTTAAAAAGCTAAAAGCTTAATTATTTAAATAATTACAGGAATAGTTTGTTTCCGAAATCCGATATCTACTATTTTTACTTTCTCCATACGCACTATGTACATAGTGTATAGAGAAAGTATACACTCCACCAAAAATTCGATACCGAGATTTCACCGGAAATATATGTTTTAGGGTCCCCAATATCCAAAAAAAGCATTTTCACAAAAAGGTCCGTGTGTGTGTGTGTGTGTGTGTGTGTGTGTGTGTGTGTGTGTGTGTGTGTGTGAACACGATAACTCAAAAACGAAAAGTCGGTAAAATACCGAACTTGGTATTTAAGTTTAGTATCTTCCAGGGATGCGACACGAAGATCTTGAGAAAAATACTCCCACCCCCAACTACCCTTTACATGGAACTTTTTTCGAAAATTTTGATTGTCAAAAATGGCTCTAACGATTTTGATTAAAATTTCGGATATTAAACATATTTACCTGACAAATAAAATGTATATCTTGAATTTTCTGGGAATAGCCTCTGAAGAGTAGTTTATTCTGAATGAATTTTACTAAATTTTGAATAACTGCTAAACCGTAAGAGATGGACAAAAACTTACTACACAAAAAATGTAGAGCACATTAAAACACACAATTTATGTTATATACATTTTTTTTCGTGGAGTTCGTCGTTTTTGTCACATTCCTTATTTTTGGTTTCTGCTTTGAAAAACGTATACTTTTCTCATACAGGAACTTGTCAACTCCCATCCATATAGACAAAGGAACTTCATTGACATAGCAACCAGCTTTTGACTATAAGTTTAACCTATGGTAGTCCCTTATTTCGCTTCTACTTATAAGGAAGCAAGTAATAAAGACTATTTCTGCTATTTTTTTCTGATTAGCATAAAGTAAATAAAAGTATAAGTTTTCTAAGAATAATTTGTTGCAGGGATATGGAGAAAGTCATGTGAATGGTACACATCAGATTTTTAGAAATTGTGGACTGTTGATTGTTTCTCTACGCTTTTCCACCTCAGTGAGAACAGTTGTAAATTCTTATTATAATACAATGTTAAACTACTCTCAAAAGTTAGGTATCGTTTCCAAAATAGCGGTCTGAAATGTCATAGGTATTATTTACATATCTTGATTGCTATTTTTATGTTCTGTGTCAAAATCAACTGTTTTGCTATACTAAAGCTAAGGTAACACAAAGATTGATTAATCTGTTATCTACATTATGCTAATCTTGATAGACCAAAGCAGAATTAGTCTTATTCCTAGCTTTAAGTAGAACGGAAATAAGGGAATGCGAAAGCTAAAGTGATAGTCTCGTCTTTTAAAAGCCGGTCGCTATGTGAAACAGCTGAAATTACACTCTTTGCTTGCCAGGAAGAAACAAACGAGAAGAAAGATGTGTGAGCGGCTTAAAATTGAGGGGTCAACGCAACAGTGGTCTAACCCAGAAAAAGATTTGCACCACACTAACAAAAATTGTTAGGTATATCTCAACATTATGTTAACAATACTCAATGTGTTGTTGTGTAATAATCTGGAAGTGTGTCAGCGAACAATCAGTTCGATTAAAATAAGGCTTTTGTTATCCTCAAAGAAACCAGCTGTGTTTAACTGAGTTATGCTCAATTTTTTAAAAAAAGATGGGTTAGACCGCTGTTGCACTGACTCCCCTCAATTGAAACCAACAATCCAAAATGTTTCGAAAACGGCTAAATTCACAAATATAACAAATTGTGTGTTTTAATGAGATCTACATTTTTTGTGTAGGTACTACGTTTTTGTACATCTTACGGGTTGCCAGTTATAAGTCATCCCGAAAGAGGACTTAGAGACCATTCCCAGAAAATTCAAGATATACGTTTAGTTTGTCATAAAAATATATTATATGCAAGGCATTTTATTCAAAATCTTTAGTCATTTTTGAGAAAATCAAAATTGACGGAAAATGTTCCAAGTCAAGGGTAGTTTGTGGTGGAAGCATTTTCTTGAAAATCCTCTTGCCGCATCCTTGGAAGATACTAAATTTAAATACCAATAGACACACACGGACCTTTTTCTAAAAATGCTGTTTTTGTACTAGGTGGAGTCTCAAAGCATGTATTTCCGGTGAAATCTCGGTATCGTATTTTTGGGTGCAATACAATACCTGCTCTGTACACTATGTACATAGTACGTGTAGAGGCAGTAAAAATAAATTAGAAAATGTTCATTCTACGAAACATACTTATGTATACCTATAGGGAAAAAATGGAAATGGCGTGTTGTTTATGGACGCTCTTTAACTGCTGTGGTTCTCAGCGTCGCATTCTAAATTGGGCGTGAAAGACCGCTTAATTTTGCTCAGATCTCCGACACGGGACCACCAGCTTTATTTCCCTTCCGAAGGAAGCCATGCTAAGGATTTTTACACCCGAAAAAAAGTCGTCCCCCACTGGGTTTGAATCCGCGACCTTGGGTATAAAGTGAGCATGGTAACCATTACACCTCGGAGGGCGATATATCCTATAGGTAGTTTAAAGATGTTGATGGGGAAAACCTGTAATCATTGTTGAAAATGTCACAATGTAGCACAAGGCTGTAATAACATTATTGCATTTCTGTTGTAAAGAGGATTCTGCTGTGACTATCGCTTTTTAAAGGTTTATTGAAACTGTGTGATCTTGAAGTAGAAACAATGCTATTTGCTTGGCTTTTTTTCTAACACTCCATGAACTGAATTAGGCATTTCCTTAACATCTTCACATATGCTCTTCCAACATCTACTTTTTACTTTCTCTACACGTACTATGTACATAGTGTATAGCTTTTTCAGAAAAAGGTCCGTGTGTGTCCATGATACGATAACTCAAAAACGAAATGTCGGTAAAATACCAAACTTGGTATTTAAGTTCAGTATCTTCCGGGGATGCGACACGAAGATTTTGAGAAATACCCCCGTCCCCACAACAAACTACCCTTTACATGGAAATTTTTTCGAAACTTTTCATTTTCTTAAAAATGGCTCTAACGATTTTGATTAAAATGTCGTACATAAATATATTTAAGTGACAAATAAAATGTATATCCAGAAATTTCTGGGAATAGCCTCTGAAAAGTACTTTATTCTGGATGAATTTTACGGAATTTTGCGTAACTGCTAAACCGTAAGAGAAACACAAAAAATATAGATCATGTTAAAACACACAATTTATGTTACATACATTATTTTCGTGGAGCTGATCGTTTGTGATATTCTTTGTTTTTGGTTTCAACTTTAAAAAAAAAAAATAATATATTTTTCTCATACGGGAATTTGTCCACTCCTGACCATACAAACAAAGAAACTTCAGTCACATAGCAACCAGCTTTTGAGTATCACTAACCTATGGTACTCCCTTATTTCGCTTCTACTTACAAGGAAGCAAGTAATAAGACTATTTCTGCTGATTTTTTCTCGATTAGCATGAAGTAAATAGAAGCAAAAGCTTTTTAACAATTTGTTGCCAAGATGTAGAGAAAATCGTGTGAACGGAAAACATATTTTTGTTATCCTTATTTCTTTGTATCGGAAACGGTTAATGCTACATAACATTTTTGAAAAATTGCGTGCTTTAATGAGATCTAGGGGCATCCCGCCCCCCTCTCTCTCAAATCTGTTTAACCGATATATATATATATATATATATATATATATATATATATATATATATATATATAACAGTGTACATTCATTTCCAAGGAAGAGGATTTCACAAGCGCTTCGCATAAAATTCAAGATACAAATACTGGCATAAAAATATGCTTCCTTGGACCCCGAGAAACTTTGAGCCTCATTTCAGCGATTTCATTCATGGTCTGATATGACCAACAAGGTGAAAAACTTTAAATAATAATTGAAAATTCACACACGTTTAATTAAAATTAAAATAGTTATAAAGCAATTTAAAAAATCCTTATCTTAATTATTAACTTTGGAATTTATCCGACGTTCAGTTTCAGACGTGTGCAGTTCACACACACGCACACGCAGACGCACACACACACTCAAAATGATGGATTGTGTCAAATGATAATCCGTAGCTTTTAAGTTCCATGTCACACAATTATCTGTGACAAGCCTAAGTTATCAATAACGTTGAAAGATACACACAAACGCTCCTCTTTATCTTCATTCGAGAACCGCAGTGTAAATAATGAATTCACAATAAGTGTCACACATGAGATTTCTTTTCACAAAATACACAAATATAGCGATAAAATTATTTCCAGATCAACAGAATACTCCTATTAGATAGCAGGGATTTGACATGTCTTGATTACTTTAGACAAAAACTTTGTTCATTCGGTGTTAAGTCTCTAAATTGCTGCTTACGTTTAAATATTTATAATTATGTTATTTAGGATAATATGTCTATTTTTACTTTCTCGGGAAATTTTGAGAGCCTCCGAGTCCAAAAAAGCATTTTAGAAAAAGGTCCGTGTGGACAGCATAGCTCAAACGAAAAATCCATTCAATACCAAACTTGATATCTAAATTCAGTATCTTCCCAGGATGCGACACGATACATTTTCAGGACAATCTCCCCATACTCAACCACCCAAAAAAATTTTCGAAAAGTTGGTTTTTCTCAAAAATGGCTAACGATTTTGATTAAAATGTCTTATATTTAAGATATTTTCCTGACAAATAAATTGTGTATCTTAAAGTTTCTTGGAATAACCTCTGAAGACCTCTTTATTCTGGAGTAATTTTTATGAATTTTACATAACGAATTTGCAAGAGATAGACAAAAACCTACTACTACTTTCATCTTGTTGAAACATACAATTTATGTCATATTTATATTTTTCGTAGAATTGGCCGTTTTTGAGATAGTCATTATTATTTGTTTCAGTTTTAAAATAAGTACTTACCTTCTCATTCGGGAACTTGTCAACTCCTGACCACGCAAAGTAACGGAATTTAATCTCATTGCAACCTCATTTTAAATCACTTAATTGTCGATTTAGCCTAGTGTATTCCCGTATTTGCCTTCTACTTAAAATGAACCAAGTAATAAGGACAACTTCTACTAATTATTATGACGTGAATGGAAGAATAAGCTTAGCAACAATTTGTTACGGAGATGTAGAGCAAGTCATGCCAATGGAACACATCAGACACTTCTATTCACCCTCAACGTATATACAAGGTGTTATAATGAACTACACCGAATTAAATTGCGAGATTGTGCACGTGACTGATATAAGCAATTTGAGATCGGCGATGCATGGTCCCCGGATAAACATAACGCAGCTACATAGCGTTAAACGTGTGGATATCAGGTGTTGATAAGTCGGTGTTAAACCAAAGTAGGTTGAAAAAATCTGATTGTTCCATTCACATGACTTTCTCTACATCTCAGCAACAAATTATTCTTTAAAAGCTTTTTGTTCTATTTACCTAATGCTAATCGAAAAAATAGCAGAAATAGTCTTATTAATGGCTTCCTTGTAAGTAGAAGCGAAATAAGGCAATACCATAGATTAAAGTGATAGTCAAAAAGCTGGTTGCTTTGTGACAAGTTCCTTTCTTTGTATGGACAGGAGTTGACAAAGTCCTGTGTGAGAAAAAAAGTATAATTTTTTAAAGCTGAAACCAAAAACAAGGAATGCCTCAAAAACGATCAACTCCACGAAAAAATGTAAACAACATAAATTGTGTGTTTTAACGCGCTCTACATTTTTTGTGTAGTAAGTTTTTGTCCATCTCTTACGGTTTAGCAGTTATTCAAAATGCAGTAAAATTCATCCAGAATAAAGCAGTCTTCAGAGGCTATTCCCAGAAAATTCAAAATACATTTTATTACTCGGGTAAATATCTTTAATATACGATATCTTAACAAAGTCCTTAGAGCCATTTTTCAGAAGATCAAAATTTTCGAAAAAACTTCCATGTAAAAGGTAGTTTGGGGTGGGAGGATTTTTCTCAAAATATTCGTGTCGCATCCCTGGAAGATAAACTTAAATACCAAGTTTGGTATTTTACAGACTTTTCGTTTTTGAGTTACCATGTTCACAGGCACACGGACACACACACGGGCCTTTTTGTGAAAAGGCATTTTTTGGATACAGGGGACCCTAAAACATGTACTTCCGGCGAAATCTCGACACCGAATTTTTTGGTGGAGTGCAATCAATACCTCTATACACTATGTACATAGTTCGTATAGAGAAAGTAAAAAAACACATACTAATAAACAGAGTGGGCTGCCCACAGAAACTAAATTCTAGGGAGCAAAGGAAGGTGATGAAAATGGCGAAGTAAAACCCACATACTATCTCTTTTAAAATTGCCTCATATGTAGAAGAACAGTTTGACAAGCACGTTAACACCCAAAACAATAAGACGATTCGTCAATCGTTCAGGATTCCATTCCAGAGTACCCAGAAAATGCCATGCATCAGCAAGAAAAATCAAAAGAGCAGGTCAGTGTTTCCTAAAGAATATGCAGGAAAGGATAATGCATTCTGGGACAGAGTTTTATTTTCAGACGGAAGTAAATATAGTGATGGTCGAATGCGAGTGTGGAGAAAGTTTGCAAGCAACTGTTCAACATGGCGATGCATGGCTGCTTCTAGTGTAGGTAAATTAGTATTTATTGAGGGAATTATGGACAGATATGCACACCTTGACGTATGGAAAGGAAATTTAGGTGACAACTACTACTTCCAGCAGGAAATTGTCCGTTTGTAGTTGCTAAATAATACTCCACACACCTGCACAATCTCCAACTCTCAATCCCATTGAGCACATATCCAGCAAAGTATAACAGCTACTTGTGACAGAATGGCATAATATTGGTGCAGAAATAATTACAAATCTTGAGCATTCAATGCCCAATCAGCTGAGAGAAGCAATTCATAGAAGAAATGCCTGTTAGTTTTCTTTATGCAAATACAGACAAAAACTAAGTTTATGTTGCTGTACGAATATTTACGTCCTCCTTAAAATACACTCTGTGAAAATAAACATTTTATTTATGTAGATCAATGTAAATGTAATTCAATTATATCTATACGTTAGTGGGGTGCGTGAAGATCATATTGAGAATTTTGTATTAAATTTTGTAACTGTCAAATACTCAGAATAACATATTTTTGATTGAATTTGCAAGTGTATACTTAACTCTGACATCGGCAGTGCCCACTTGCAGTGGAATACACAACATTAGATAAATCCTAAATTTAGCTTTGTTATGCGCAGGTTTTTCTAAACTGGACTGCCTTGGTGCTTGCTTCCCCATGATAATTTGCTGCTTCACGCTAGACTTTTCCTTGCTAGAGTAAGCGCCATAATTGCTGTTAGATTACACATTTGATGGCTTCAGCACATCCAAGCCAGACAACCGGAAGATGTTATTAACGAGCAATCGTCGGCAAACATTTTTCAATTTGTTATCACTTCACATCCTGCAATTACAGGGTCTGTCATTGAGGTTTAAGTTTTGGGAACAAATTGCAATACATCTTTTAAATTATAACAATAAACCATTTAACCAACACTTTTTGTGTGTTTTGTTGTACTTTCAAAAGCTGGTTGCAGATAAATCAAACCAGGTGGTAGTTCTCTCGCTGAAATTCTAATTTAAGAATACTAAAAGTATCAATTTGTCTGTAGCTTTTACAATTTTAAACAGTGCTCTGTTACATATAAATGAAAACATGTTAAAATATTTATCTCCAGAAATCAGCTTTAACTACTAGGTCGTGTAAACATCGCGGTATTGATCTGTGATCAAGCCGGTAGGCTAATACATTATTCTTAATAGAACAAAATTTGATGTCATCCATTCGCATGACTTTCTGGAACTCTTTGCAACAAATTGTTAAAAATCTTATGTTTCTATATACTTCATGCTAATCAAAAACAAAAAAAAAAAAAAAAACAAAAAAAAAAATAGCAGAACCAGTCTTATTACTTGCTTACTTGTAAGTAGAAGCGAAATAAGGGAGTATCACAGGTTAAAGTGATAGTCAAAAGCTGGTTTATATGTGACTGAAGTTCCTTTGTTTGTATGGACACGAGTTGACAAATTCCTGTATGAGAAAAGTATAAGTTTTTCAAAGCTGAAACTAAAAAGAAGGAATATCTCAAAAAGGATCAATTCCACGAAAAAAAATTCTATAATGTAATTTGTGTGTCTTAATGTGCTCTACATGTTTTGTGTGGTAAGTATTTGTCCATCTCTTACGGCTTAACAGGCAAAATTCCGTAAAATTCATCCAGAATAGTCTTCCGAGGCCATTTCCAGAAAATTCATTTCATTTTATTTGGCAAGTAAATATCTTAAATATTGCAACTGCTATTGGTGACTGTCCTGAATATTATCTTAAATAGTAAATGACAAAGTTGCGTCGGCGTTATTGTGTGGGTCAGTTGGTCCGGTTAGGGTGGAACCTAGTGACATTTCCCTACCTTTTGATGTCTGCACTGCTCCGGTTTTAGTTCAGGTGGTTGCTCTTCATCGGCGAACATGAATAATTCGGTACAGGGCGTGGTACAGATGGAAATACAAAAAAAAAGGTAGTGAAGTAAAATAACAATCACTGGTTCGTAAATATTATTGAAGAAAATTATACATGTTATAATATTCCACGGTATAAATCCAGGACCTGTAGGAGATGAAAGATGTGGAAGCTGCAACAAAGCACTGAGGACCGGACTTCTTTGTATTTCATGCGCGAGATGGTAACATTTTGGCTGTCAAAAAATTAAGAGAGAACAGAACATAGAAGAAAACTGGAAGTAAGGACTGCAGGAGAGATGTGACCGTCACCGCAAATGATAAAAATTTGGAGCAGCTGCAGGAGGAACTACAAGGCTTACGCGATAAGCTGAAAACAGCGGAAGATATTATTCGGAAGCTTAAAGAAGAAAACCGCTTACTGAGGGAGACACGGGAAGATGACCTAAAGAAAGATGAGAAAATATGTTTGATCATCGGCGACACTATCGTTAGACACGCGGGAACTACAAATGCAAAGGTAGCTTGCTATCTGGCATAAAGACTGGCGGCCTTCTGAGGGAAATTGAGAAAAGCGAGAGGAGGAAGAAAGAAACTACCGGACCATCGTATTACACGTTGGAAGTAATGACCTACGAAGGAGTTCTGACTATGTGATGGGAGACATGTATGATTTAGTTAAGAAGACAAAGGCACTGTTTCCCTCAGCAAACATTGTCATCAGTGGAGTTTTGAGGCGACGCGATATCAACTGGAGGAAGGTAATGCAGGTAAACGACGCGTTTTCGTGGGTGGCTGAACGACTGGATGTGCAGTTTGTGGACTCAAATTCGTGAATTGACGACTGGGACTATGGACGGGATGGTGTTCACCTAAACAGAAGAGGAACTTCAAGGTTGGCAGCATTGTTCGCGAGGGTATGCGAGTGGAGCGGTGTTACCGGGCAGCACTGACAACGGCTTCGGGGAAGCGACGATTCTCAGGTAGGGGCACATTCCTTAAGGCTGTTACAGGTAAATTGCCGAAGCATCATAAACAAAACATTAGAATTTTAGAATTTAATGAAAATTAGTAACCCAAGTGTGATTATAGGTACGCAGTCATGGCTCAGTGCTGATATTAATGACGCGGAGATATTTAGATCAGATTACAGGGTGTTTAGGAGGGACAGGGAAGGAAGGGGAGGGGGAATTTTTATTTGTACCAAGTTAGAGTTAAGCAGTAAGATGTTGTGGGTGGAAGAAGACGTAGAAATGATGGCCATTGAAATTATCGATCACGAAAACGAAGCAAATAACATTACATTAATAGCGTGTTACAGACCACCTGGCGAAACTAACTTTAAAACTCTTCATAAACTAGTGGAAAAAATTTCTTCGGAAACGGGAAAAAATGTTATTTTAGCAGGAGATCTAAATTTTCCAAATGTAAACTGGAATGGGCAGTTATTAGGAGGCGAAGCTCAATGTGTTGTTAACCTTCTGGTTTGGGATCATGGGTTTTCGCAGGTAGTCAAAACAGATTCCCGGATATCGGCTGTACTGGACGTGTTTCTATGCAGACCTGAGTCATTGTTTAGCGCATGTGAGGTTTTTCCAGGTATAAGTGACCACAGCTGTGTACAATTAGACAAACTGGAAGGTGCGAAACCGGTTTGAAGGAGAGGAAATTATTATTTTTAACTTCTGCAGAGCAGACGTAGATGGAATTCAGACTTTTCTCAAAAAGCAATGTTGCCTGTTTGTAAAATCTGCAACAAATGTAGATGCAGCATGGGATAGTTCAAAATACTTATTTCGGAATGAATAAAGAAATACGTTCCATACAAAGCTATCAAACAAAATAATGATCCAGAATATTATACAAGATCCATCAGAATACTTAAACGAAAGTCTAGGCGCGCGTTTCATAAACGGAAGAAGTCAGATTAGCTAATTCTTTATATCTGTTAAAATGCCAAACAATTGAAAGACGAAACGTTGCAAGCCCAGGAGCGGTTCTTAGAACAAATTCTTAGCGGGACCAATAATAGTTTGAAATCTTTTTACAATTATGTAAGTAGACGCAGGGGAAATAAACTTGGCATAACAGAACTCAAGGAAAATGGAATTGCCATATTGAACGATAAGGAAAAAGCGAACGCATTAAATTCACATGTGTGATTTTAACAAAACGGATTATAATTATAAATTGGAAATTGAGGATAGTGGAAATTCCGTTTTTCAAATAATGGCATCCAAATTGCGCAGAAGGATCAGAATGTTGCAAAATCGAAAGTCGAAGGGGCCTGATAATATACCGACCGAAATACTAAAAATTGGAGGGGAATCCATGATTCCGTACCTAATGCTTTTATTTAATATGTCAATAAATAACTGTGCCTTACCGGAAGACTGGAAAACCGCGATTGTAGTTCCAATTCATAAAGGGGGAAATAAAACAGAATTAAATAATTATCGACCAGTCAGCCTAACTTCAGTAGTGTGAATGATGGAACATTTAATTGTGGAATATATACGGGAGGAATTAGAAAACAAACAGTGGTTCAATAAAGCGCAACATGGGTTTAGACCGGGATACTCGTGTGAAAGCCAGATAACGTCATTATTTCAAGATTTAGCACAGGAGGTGGATGCAGGGGCAAGAACAGATGCAGTGATGATAGATTTTTCCAAAGCTTTTGATGTTGTATCATGTAATTTACTTATCCAGAAGCTAACTGCTACAGGAATTGATAAACGCGTAGTTCTATGGGTTAAAATTTTTTTGAAAGGAAGATCGCAAAGGGTAAAAGTAGGCAAGGAGCTATCTGAAAGGGGTATGGTAGTCTCGGGAGTACCCCAAGGCTCAGTACTGGGGCCGTTACTTTTTCTTATTTTTGTAAATGACATAACTGTTAATATAAAATGCCAGATAAGGTTGTTTGCAGACGATTGTATTATTTACAATAAAATTAGAAATGTTGAAGATGAGACTGCTCTTCAGGGTGATTTAAATGAAATTAGTGATTGGGCTGCTGCAAATAAAATGAAAATTAACGCTGGCAAAAGTAAGTCAATTGCATTTAATAGATCTAGGGAGAAAATTCTGCAGAACTATCACATGGGTGGGGAAAAAATTCCACAGGTGGACAGCAGCAAATACTTAGGAGTTTACTTGGCGAGTAACGCTGGATGGGACGAGCAGGTAAATTCTGTATCTAAGAAAGCGTGGAAAACACTCCACTTCCTAATGAGGATTTTAAAAAAGGGGAGTGCAAAGTCCAGGAAAATCGCGTACAAGTCCTTAGTGCGGACGGTCATGGAATTTGGAGTAACTTGTTGGGACCAGTATAGAGTAAATCAAATTGATTCGTTAGAAAAGATCCAGAAAAGGGCTATAAAATTCATAAAAAGGGGTAAATATTTTGGGCCTACAAACGCTGAGATAAAATGGGAGCCGTTGAAAGTTAGGCGTGAGAAACAGAGGTTGTGCGCTTTATTTAAAGCTTACGTTGGCTTAAACGCATGGGAGGACGTTACTGACAAACTGGAAAACCCAACTTGCTATGCACGAAACGATCATCCGTTCAAAATTAAGGGTAGAAGATACAGAACTGACGTGGGAAAGTTCTCCTTTGTAAATAGAACCATAAAAGACTGGAATGAATTGCCTGGAGCAGCCTTTCGGTGTTGTCCCCTGTCTCTGAAGAAATTTAGGAAAAATCTTGATTTTAATGTTGGATAATTTTTGTAAATATTCCTTAAATGAAATGCTTGTGATTTTATATTGTTGTAAATACAAATGTTAAACTGGTTGGTGATTCTAATTATGAATTTAATTAATCTGAATTGAGAGAAAAATTAATGTTTTCATATTTGTGTAAATAACTATTATATCTAACTTACAAAGCCATAAACTGGCAGCTGTGATTTATTGTTTATATATCTTGTATACATATATAACTCTGCCACCGGGTGATACCCACTTGCAGAGAAATAAATACATACAATAAATACATACCTACATACAAACTAACCATTGACAACCAAGTGACACCTGAAAACATGCGAGTAATGGTTACAATACTAGGGAAAGCAAAACTACGAGTTCTTTGTTTCAAATGCGGTGAGCAATTTGCCGCGATTTTGCTTCAGCGACCAACATAGTGTCGCCCATGGAATCTGGCGTATAACTGTCCAAAACGGTTGTGATTTTAAACTTAGCTTTCTTTCTGTATACATAGCGTCCCTTCTTGCTATTGGTTGCATGTACTTATGCCTCTATTCCTTAAGTCACTCAACGTTATACAAAAGACAGGGCAATAACATTTTAGAATGTTTCCTTTTGAAAGCTCAACTCACAATACATCAAGGTGTCTTGCTAACGGAAAACTGAGCATTTACAGTTAAAACCACGTTTCAAACCTTGTCACCTCAGGGTGTAAAATATTACAAAAATAAATATCCACAAGTAAAAATATTGGTTAAGCAAAGTTTATAACCCTTGCTATGATTAATAATATATTACTATGTACAAAAGCTATCTATTTAAGTATAATGATCAATATCGGTAATACAGATTGTTGCGCAATATAGATTATTTCTACATCTTATTGTTAGTTACATAATTATGCGGATATAGAAGAGTTACCGTCTCAATATACAAGAATTTAATAAAAATCATTAGAGCCATTTTTAAGAAAATAAAAATTTTAGATTTTTTTCCATATAAATGGTATTTGGGGGGGGGGGGGAATTCTCTTGAAAATCTTCGTGTCGCATCCTTGGAAGATATCAAATTTAAATATCAAGTTTGGTTTTAACGCTCTTTTCTTTTTTGAGCTATGCTACCCATAGACACACACGCGCGGACATTTTTCTAAAATGTTTTTTTTTTTTTATTCAGGGGGTCTCAGAACAAATATTTCCGGTGAAATCTCGGAATTTTTGGGTGCATTATAATATTTTCTTTATACACTACGTACATAGTACGAATAAAGAAAGTAAAAATACTAAAAGTATCAATTTTTTCTACAGCTTTTAAAATCTTGACCAGTGCTCCGTTAAATATAAATAAAACATGTTAAAAGTGAGATCTCGAGCTAAATATTTTAACTACCAGGTCGAGTAAACATCGCGGTATTGATCTCTGATCAAACCGGTAGGCTAATACATTATTTTTAATAGAAAAACATTACTTAAGCTTTATCATATAGAGGAAAATATTACCATATTTTTCGGATCATAAGCCACAGTCATGAATTTTTGACGATAATTTTAAAATAAAAATGATAAAGGTTTTATTCTCTATTATTTACATAATGAAGGTATACCACACATTTCACTCTGTTTTAAAGCACAACAAAAATTATCCTTTAGACTTCATTTTCACTCGCATCTGAATTTGCACTTTCCGCGGATCTTTTTCTCAGTTGGTGGGGGCACAAAATGCCTTTCTGCTCTTTTGCATATTTCACAACTTCTAATTTGAATGCAACACTGTATGAGAATCTTCTGTTTAGGTGACATTGTGTACAGACACGAGAGCTTAGAAAAACTCACAACTGAATGTCACTTTCACAACGGTACACTTGCTACTGGCAACTGAACATAAAAGAAAGGGGCTCTGAGAGAAAAGTTTCCTTGCTCGCATTCTTAACCCGTTATAGGGCGAAACTGCTGTTTAGCATGTCTGCCATTAAGGATCATATTCTTCTAATGGTGCTTTATGATATGTTGAACCTTGAACCTCAATTAGGAGCAAGTATACAGCAAAGAAAAACGAAACTTGCTGAAGTATTAGTACCAAGTTATGGAATTCAGAACTTTAACAGTTTCTTTAGATATTTGGAAACCAATGGTTGAGTAAACCATAGCAAATAAAGGAAGCGCTATTTTATTGGAATATTATTCAACATTTACCAAAGCTATTTGGAAGGACCTAAAACCAGATAAAATAGCATAATCCTGAACACAAAGCAAAGAGAAACAATAGCACCTTCTGCTCACAAATAAATCTAGATTGTTTGCAATTATCGATGGAATCAGGAAGATATTATCTCGGTGCAAATTAAATGTGGGGCATTTGTCGTGAGGAAGAGATAAGATCGAGATTTTTGTCTTTGCAACTGAGATCACCATAAAGTATTCGAAAGTTTCCTTGTGTCGTTCAGCATTCGGAATTTCGGCAGCTGTAGGCGGCCTTAACCTACAGCTCCAGGCAGTACAGTGATCAGAGAATCTATAAAATGGAGGTCACTTAAACCTTATCGCGCGTATGAATTCATTAAAAAAACATCTACATGTCGCATCACTTACAGAGCACTGAGAAATAGCATTAAGTTGCGTTATTAACAATCCTATTCAGTATCCTCTTAAACCTCAAAAATCTGATGTGTACCATTCACATGACTTTCTCCATATCCCTGCAACAAATAATTCTTAAAAAGCTTATACTTCTATTTACCTTATGCTAATGAGAAAAAATTAGCAGAAATAGTCTTATTACTTGCATCCTTGTAAGTAGAAGCGAAATAAGGGACAACCGTAGGTTAAAATGATAGTCAAAAGCTGGTTGCTATGTCAATGAAGTTCCTTTGTTTATATGGATAGGAGTTGACAAGTTCCAGTATGAGAAAAGTATACGTTTTTATAGCAGAAACCAAAAATAAGGAATGTCACAAAAACGACGAACTCCACGAAAAAAAATGTATATAACATAAATTGTGTGTTTTAATGTGCTCTACACTTTTTGTGTAGTAAGTTTTTGTCCATCTCTTACGGTTTAGCAGTTATTCAAAATTTAGTAAAATTCATCCAGAATAAACCACTCTTCAGAGGCTATTCCCAGAAAATTCAAGATATACATTTCATTTGTCAGGTAAATATGTTTAATATCCGAAATTTTAATCAAAATCGTTAGAGCCATTTTTGAAAAAATCAAAATTTTCGAAAGAAGTTCCATGTAAAGGGTAGTATGGAGTGGGGGGATTTTTCTCAAAATCTTCGTGTCGCATCCCTGGAAGATACTAAACCTAAATACCAAGTTCGGTATTTTACCGACTTTTCGTTTTTATTATCGTATTCACAGACAGACAGACAGACAGACAGACAGACAGACAGACAGACAGACAGACACACACACACACACCTTTTTGTGAAAATGCTTTTTTTTTGATATTGGGGACCCTAAAACATATATTTCCGGTGAAATCTCGGTATCGAATTTTTGGTGGAGTTCCATACTTTCTCTATACACTATGTACATAGTGCGTATGGAGAAAGTAATAAAAAATCTGTCGCGCTCCGTCAGATTGCTCTAACCACACGTCGTTACAGCTAATTTTGTTTAAAAAATCTGTTGTACCCCATTCACATTACTTTCTCCATATCTAGCAAATTATTGTTAATAGACATTCTCCCATCTACTTCATGCTAATCGCGATAAACACGAGCAGAAATTGTCTTATTTAATTCCTTATAAAGCAGAAGTGAAATAAGCAATACACTAGGTTAAACCGACAGTCAAATGTTTTAAAAATGTGGTTGCTATGGGATCGAAATCAGTTTCTTTGCGTGGTCAGGGTTGCCAGTTCCCGTGAGAGAAAAGTAGAAGTATTTTAAAACTGAACCCAATAACAGGGAACATCTGAAAAACTGTCAACTCCATAAAACAAATGTTAAGTACAATATAAATTGTGTGTTTAAATGAAGTCTACATTTTTTTGTTCAGTAAGTTCTTGTCTATCTCTTACGCTTTACCAGTTACCTATGCAAATTTCACTCAGAATAAAGAGGTCTTCAGAGGCTATTCCCAAAAATTCAAGACATACATTTAGTTTGACATAAAAATATCTTATACACAAGGTATTTTAATCAAAATCGTTAGAACCATTTTTGAGAAAACACAATCGAAAATATGTTCCATGTAAAGGGTAGTTTGGGGTGGGGAAATGTTCTTGAAAATCTTGGTGTCACATCCTTGGAAGATGCCAAAATAAATAAGTTTGGTCTTTTCGTTTTTAGCTATGCTGACCATACACACACGAGCGGACATTTTTCTAAAAAGTGTCTTTTTTATTGAGAGTCTCAAAACACTTATTTCCGGTGAACTATCAGTATCTAATTTAGGGTACAATACAATATTTTCTTTATACACCATATAGGTACATAGTACGTGCAGAGAAAGGAAAAAAGTTGGCCAACCAGTCTGTGTGAACAGTTTATATGGATACAGGCAAAGATGATTTCTTAGAATTCTCCAAACTGTGGTATTGCCTCATCTCAAGTTGCCTGTGCAACACTACCAATTTCAAAATTATTTCTATTTACTTTATTATTTGCCTGAAGCACCTAAGCAATTCTGACATCGCTGGCTCTCCAATTTCTCATCAGCAACAGAAGTAGTTGTGGAAACTTCCTGATTAAATCCCCAGAACTGAACATGGACCTGCTCTTAAATTGTCAAGACTTCTAAATTACCTCAGACCTTTAGAAAAAGTCCTTTTGCTTTCATAACAACGTTCAATCAGCTAGTGATAGAGCCAGGATTTTAATTTACAATTTCTTATAGCACTATGAATAAAATCACTAATGTTTCATTCTATATAACTGTGTCCATTATAACAGTCAGTTCAAAAAAAAAAAAAAATTAATGTATTCAACTCGCATGACTTTCTCTAGCTGCTTTACAAGAACACTGCTTATAAAAGAGTATTCATCTTTCTACACAATGCTAAATGACAAACAGTAGAATGTTCTTATTACTTAGTTCCTTATAAGTAGAAGGGAACTAAAGGAATGCACTAGGCAAGACAGATAGTCAAATGTTTTAAAAGCTATCGTTATGCGACTATCATTGCAGATCGCTTCTTTGCTTGGCCAGGAGAAGAACAAAAGAAAAAAACACACTTACTGTTGAGAAAAGTACAATTTAAACCAATAACAAGGAATATCTCGGAAACGGTTACCTCCCCAACAAAATCGTAAAGGACATACCTTGTGTGTGTTTTAACGAGAACTACATTTTGAGTGTGGTAAGTTTTTGTCTATCTCTGAATTTTGCCGAATTTTGTATAACTGGTAAATTGTAAGAGGCTATTTCCAGAAAATTCAAGATATAGATTTATTTTGGACGTAAATAGCTTTAATATACGGAATTTTAATCAAAATCGATAGCCATTTTTGAGAAAATCTAAATTTCGAAAATGTTTCCATGTAAAGAGTAATTTGTGTCGCATCTTAGATAAGTTTAGTATTTAACGGTCTTTTCGTTTTTAGTATGCTCTCCACCCATCCACACACACACACACACACACACACACACACACACACACACACACACACACACACACACACACACACACACACACACACACTCCACACCCGCGTGCGCGGACATGTTTATGAACATTATTTTTTTGGACTCGGGGAGTCTCAAAACGCGTATTTCCGGTGACTTTTTTGGGTGCATTACACTATGTACATAGTAATTACGTGTAGAGAAAGTAAAAACAGGAACAAAAAACATTGCTTGCGCAATATGTTTTATCCTTATTAAATGTTATAATATTTATAACGTTTAAAGTTTGTAGTGGCTTTTGAAAAGACCCTATACTTTTGGTGACATTGCGAGAACTATCGAGTAGTAACAGAACTGTGCTCAATTCACAACACTGTATCTGTTCTGCAAACAAAATATTCTTATAAAACATTCGTTTATCTATATCGTGCTAATCCAGTTAAATATAAGCAGAAATTGATTTCTTGTATGTGGAAGGGAAATAAGGGAATACACTACGAGTGTCAGATCCTTAAAATAATTGTATATGACAAATTGTGTATTTTAACGAGATCTATGCTTTTTGTGTTGGAAGTTTTTGCCTATTTTTTATGATTTACAAGTGATTCAAAAGGCATTCAGAATAAGAGGTCTTCCAGAAAATTCGATAGAATACATTTCGCTCGTCATGAAAATGCCTTAAATAAGCATTTTAATAAACACTCAGCTATATTTAAGAATTCAAAAGTTTCGAAAACTGTTTCATGTAAACGAGTAGGGGTGGGGAGATTTTAGTGATAATCTTCGTATCGCAGAATTGGAAGCTTTTTTGTTTTTTCGGTTATGGGTCCATGGATATACAGGAAGGGATCGTCTCCTAAAAAGGTTCTTTCTTGCGTAATTTAGGCGTTATCAAAAGATAACCGATGAAATCCAAGTATCGAATTTTTGGGTGAAATACAATGTCTTCTCTACTTGCTACGTTCATTGTATATACATGGTCTAGAAAGTAAACGTTATAAACCTGATGAGTTCCATTCATATTACTTTCTCTGCCTGTTCCAGCAACTATTCTTACACAATGTTAGTCCTTTATCTACATTAATCGAGATAACAGAATTGGTATATATCTATAGCTAGCATAACAAAAGACCATTTTTAGGATAATTAAAAAACAGTTCCTATATAACCTCGTGTAGACCCCTATTTATTGAGCTAGGCATTTTAACTATTTATAATCTTTACATTTTAGATAATTTAGTATTTAAACATGCCTCTCGTAATAGGCATATTTTGAGGATGGATATTCATAGTTATAGTATTAGATTCAGGTCCAACGTAAACATTCCTATTGTCCATTAACAACATCTCGGAATAGTTATATGTACTTGGGTATTAAGTTGTATAATAAATTGGCTGCTAGTGTTAAACGTTTAAATATGCAGAATTTTAAGTCAAGGATACATACTACTGTGTCAAGAAAGTTTCGAGAATTTTCCAATAAAACAAAAAAAATAATTATTCATCCAATTTTATTTTATCGCCTTCAAAGTAGGCCCCTTCTGAAATTATACAAATATGCCAAAGAATAATCCAATCATCAAAACATTTATTGTAGGCACTTTTAGGAATCTATGAAAATTGTCGCCGCGAATTTTCCTTTATGTCTTCTATCGACTGAAAACGGGGGCCTCAAAGTGGCAACTTGAGTTTGGAAAGAAAGAAATCAGCAGAAGCCAGTTCAGGAGAATACGGTGGTTGTTCGATGAAATTTGTTGAGTTTTGGCCAGAAATTCGTTCACAATAATAGCCTTATGAGCTGGTGCCTTATGGTGCAGAATCCATGAGTTGTCGTTCCACAAATCTGGCCTTTTTCGCCGTATTTGTTCTCTCAAACGCCGCATAACGTTCAGATAGTATTTATTTACCATCTGACCTTCTGGCAAGAACTCTTAGTGCACGACACCGCGATAATTGAGGAAAAAAAAACTGTCAACATGACCTTCAGTTTTGATCGAGTTTGACATGCCCTTTTAGGTTTCGGTTCAATTGGAAGGCGCCCTTCAGAAGCTTGTTGACTGGTTTGAGTGTCAAACTCGTAAACCCACGTCTCATCACCAGTTAAAATGCGTTTCATGAATGTGGGGTTGGAACTGGCTCGTTCTAGCATGTCTTCAGCAATCCTTGCGCGATTGAGTTTCTGTAGAAAATTCAAGTCTTTCGGAACTAACCGAGTTGCAACGCATGTCTGCCCAAACAATCGTTTAAAATGGTACGAATCGATTCATGAGACACAAAGTTCAGCGGCAATCTCTCTCAGACCTAAATGACGATTTTCAGACACCATTTTCCTTCACTTTAGCGATGTTCAGTTCAGTTGAAACGTTGATGGCCGACCAGAGCGAGGCAAATCTTCCACCACATCTCGACCACTTTTGAATGCACTGTACCACTCATATGCACATGTTTTTGATAAAGTCCATTCACCGTAAGCTCTCTAACATTTTCAACGATTCGGCACACATATCGCCTCAAACAAGTCGCTTACTCGCTTTACGCCTGAGTTTTGATGATTGCATATGCAGCAAGACTCGCGTTACTCCTTTAGGTTTCCCGACTGAAGTTTGAAACATTGCACGACACAGTTGGTACTTGCCGACTTAAATGTGAAGTTGGCATTTTCCCAACGTTCCGAGTTATTCTATACCTTCTCCCCCCCCCACACACACACACACACTTCTTTCTCAAAGTATTCATATGAATTTCTCCACTAACCGTTTCTTACTTTCTCTACACGTACTATATTCATAGTGTATAGAGAAGGTAGTGTATTGATAAATTCTATAGCGAGATTTCACAGGAAATATACGTTTTAGTGTTCCCTGTATACCAAAAAAGTATTGTCAGAAATAGGTCCGTGTGTGCGTCGGTAAAATGCCAAACTTGGTATTTAAGTGTAGTATCCTCCAAGGATGAGACACGAAGATTTTGAGAAAAATCCGCCCACTCCAAACTACCCTTTACAAGGAAATGTTTTCAAAAATGTGTAACACTTTTGATTAAAATACCATATATTAAAGTTATTTATACGGAAAATAAATTTTACATCTTGAATTTTCTGGGAATAGCCTCTGAAGACCTCTCAATGAATTTTGCTGAATTTTGTGTAACTGATAAATCATAACAGATAGAAACTTGCTACACAAAAACTGTAGATCACGTTAAAAAACAATTTATATCACACGTTTTGAAGTGGAATTGACCATTTCTGAGAAAGTCCTTGTTGTTTGTTTCAGATTTAAAATACTTAAAGCTTTCCTCACACGGAAAGCTGTAAAACTCCTGTCCATATAAACAAAGTAACACAGTCACATTGCAACCAGATTTGGACTATTACTTGAACGTACTGTATTCCCTTATTTCGCTTCTACTTACAAGGAAGCAAATAATAAAACTATGTCTGCTAATTTGTTCTCGAGTAGAACGAAGTAAATACAAGCATAAGCTTTTTAACAATAATTTGTTGCAGAGATGTAGAGAAAGTCGCGTGAATGAAAATCAGTTTTTTTAAATATGTTTCTACGATCTATTCTGACAAAAAATATTTTTCTACATTTCACGTTAATGGAGACCCTTCCAGAAATATAGGGTGTCCGGGAAGTAAGGCTGAATGTTAAAGTGCTATACAACAGACAAAATGTATTGAAAATGTATCTTTTTTATAAACACTAAGCAACTTCTCCCATTTATGTATGAAAAATTATAACCTCAATATGACCATCCAAGGCTTTGCGGCAACGAGCAATGCGTTCATTGAAGTTTTCGATGGCGCGTTTACAAACATCTGGTGGTATGCTGTTAATAACACTTTGAATTTCATCCTTCAATTGGTGTATTGTTTATGGTTTGTTCATGTATAATTTTGATTTCACAAATCCTACAAAAAACACGTCACAAGGTGTAAGATTGCATGATCTGGCAGATTTCAACTCTTAAGTGAATCTTGTACGCACGCATTTTCAGATCTTTTGAAAGGATTGCATGCATTGAACTTGGTGATAAATTCAATTGTTGGGCTCTCGACGAACCCATGTTTTCTTAACATTTACAACAGAACATGAAACAACAATGCTAACCAAACAAAAGCTATCAGACTACTAATGGCAATGATAGACAACCACGACTGCCAGCCATTTGACAAAATGGCGTCAAATTCAAATTCGTCCTTATTTCCCGGCTAACATTTCCTTCTGGCTACCAAGAGGATACAGCAAACCTAAGCTATAGTGAGATTTTAAAAGTGAATAGTTTTGGCGTTTCAAGGTTTGTTTGCATAAAATCACCAGAAACAAAGCGACTTGTACGAAGAGCAACAAACTATTAAATCATTCAATAGAATAATGAATATTTCAGAAATAGTTTAATCACAAAAAGTTATTTATAATTGTTTTGCAGATTGCCTATACAAAATTATACATTACTTCCCAAAAAGGACACCTCAAAAGGCCATTTCCAAAAAGTTAAATAATTATATAAGCACGTTAAATGCATTAAATGAGTATATGTTAATATAAGTAATCAAGATGCTTGGTCAATTTTCAGAAAATAACTAAACATTTGCCATAAACTACAGTTTCATTGGTGAACGTTTATATCTTCATTCAGCATCTTTGGAGTAAATTGAACTTCAATACCGGGATTTATAATTTCTCTTTTTATTTTATACTTTTTACATAGTGTATAGAGAAGATATTTTATTGCACCCTAAAATCCGAGGAGAGCAGAGCCTGAAATAACTTAATTATAAATCCCCTTTTAGTAAAACTTGCCTGTGCACCGAGGTTTTACGGGAAACATGTTTGGAGACCCCCTGAATCAAATAAAAAGCATTTTAAGAAAAATGTCCGTGTGTGGTGTGTCTGTGGGGGCGGGTAGCATAACTCAAAAACGAAAATTCCGTTAATGTCAAACTTGGTATTAATATTCAGTATCTTCCAAGGATGAGACACGAAAATTTTCAAGAAGATCCTCCCCCCCCCCCCCCAGCTACTTTTTGCATGGAAACATGTTCGAAAATTTTTATTTTCTCAAAAATGGCCCTAAAGAATTTAATTAAAATATCTTGCATTAAAGATATTTGCATGGCAAATCAAATACACAACTTGAATTTTCTGGAATAGCCTCTGAATTCACCTTTATTCTGGACGAATTTTGCATAACTGGTAAACCGTAAGAGGTAGACAAAAACTTAATTCATAAAATATGTATATCTTGTTAAAGCACACAATTTGTGTTATATACATTTTTTTTCGTGGAGTTGACCGTTTTCGAAATGTTCCTTGTTATTGGTTTGTTTTAAAATACTTATACTTTTCTCATACGGGAATTTGTCAACTCCTTGCCAAGCCAAAAAAAAAAAAAAATTTTTTTTTAATGATTTATTGATCGATCAGCGCATGTGCGTTCTACAGATCATTGATTTTAGACATTACATGCATAGTACTGAATAACATTGAAACGAGGTAAGCCCCATTGGGCCCCTCATAAGTAGATACACTTGTTTTTATTTTACAGAAAGTCATGTTACGAGAGGAAAAAAAAAAAAAAAAAAGAAAGGAACTTCAATCACATAGTAACCATGATTTAAAATATTTGACTATCGCTTTAGCCTATGGTACATTATCCATCTACTTACAAGGAAGCAAGTAGTAACACCATTTCTGATAATTTTTTTTCGATCAACATCAAGCAAATAGAAGAATAAGCGTTTGAACAATAATTTATTGCAGAGATGTAGAGAAAGGCATGTGAATGGAACACATCAAAATTTGTATTTGCTGTACACACACACACACACACACACACAACCTTTTCTGAAACTAAAGGTCCCAGAACAATTTGTTTATCTCTTATAGTTCATAGCATGATGAAAATGATTCTGCCATGGTACATAGTTATACCAAAAATATTTTGAAAGACGCTACTCGCAGAAAGTCGACATTTTTTACATACAAATATCTTGCACATCTTAGTTTAATCAAAGCCGTGTCATTTTTTAAAAAATGTACATTTAAAACTAGTTTGATGAACCAGATATCCATCCGCAGAAGATGCTGAACTTAAAAGCAGCAAATGTAATAAGTTTCGATTCTTATTTAAGGAGAGTGTGCACGCACACTGTTACTAAAATGTTTAATTAATTATTATTAATAATACTATTTTAGCTATTTAACTACGAACACATTAGATTTTTCCAATGTTGGGAAGTAGTTACCATTTGATTTTGGCGATTTTGGTATATAAATTTTGGTGAAGCGATTTGTTTACGGTAATTAGGTTTCAGTTTTTTCCCCCCCAGATTTCACGTATTTGGAAAATATTTGATGGAAGAAACGTGCGTTCATTATAGATCGTTCAATAAAGCCCTCATTTATTATTTGTCCCAGTGAGATATGAGCTGCGACTTTACACCTGCTAAACTGCTAACATACCTACATTGTTGAATGATTTAGAGCCCCAGCCGCAAGGCATTTCCCAGTGTTGAGGGCGTTAGGCTTGTGAACCTAAACCCCAATGATCCTTTTGTTTGGAATAAATAAGTGTAGTTTCCAACAAAACAAAAAACTGATGTGTTCCATTCACATGACTTTCTCTACATCTCTGTAACAAATTATTGTTAAAAACATTAGCAGAAATTGTCGTAATTATTTGCTTCCTTGTAGGTAGAAGGAAAATAAGGGAATAAACCATGCTAAAACGACTGTCAAATCTTTTACAAGCTCGTTGCCATGTGGTCAAAATCAGTTTCTATGCAGATCCAGGAATTTACAGTTTTCTGTTTGAGAAAAGTTAAAGCATTTCAAATCTGAAACAAACAATGAATATCTCAGAAATCATCAATTCCACGGAAAAAAATGTATGACAAATTCTGTGTGTGTGGTTTTTTTTTTTTTTTTTTTTTACTTGACCTACATTTTCTGTGAAGTAAGTTTTTGTGTATCTCTTGCGATTTACCAGTTAAGCAAAATTCTGTGCTGAATATAGAGGTATTTACAGTCTATTCCCAGAAAATTCAAGATATACATTTTATTTGTCAGGTAAATATCTTTAATATACGATATTTTAATCAAACTCGTTGGTCATTTTTGAGGAAATAGAATTTTTAGAAAATTTTTCCATGTAAAGGATAGTTTGGGGTGAGGGGATTTCCTTAAAAATCTTCTTGTCGCAACCTTGGAAGATAGAAACTTAAATACCAAGTTTGGTATTTTACAGATTTTCGTTTTTGAGCTATCGTGTTCACGGACACATACACGGACCTTTTTCTGATTTTTTTTACAAGAGACCCTAAAATATATATTTCCAGTGAAATCTCGATATCGAATTTTTGGGTGGAGTGCAATACCTTTTCTATACATTATGTACATAGTACGTATAGAGAAAGTAAAAAATTATAATTGTTTTGAATAAACAAGAAGTGTAGGGTTTGTTGCGGAAAACATAACCGAAACCTCTCTATAGCGAAATTATATTATATTTATTATTATTATTCAGGAACTTCATTTCCAGTGAAATCTGGATAGTAAATACCTGTAGGGATTGTAAAAACTGTACAGATACACCCAGAGTTGTGTAGTCGCTGCTATTATCTGTCCATCCTTACTTTACCGGCGATGAAAACAAATCAGAATGTATCCTTCCGCGAACGCACGTGGTGCTAAGCTGGTTCTTCTGTCGTATAACTGTAAAACATACTACCTACGTTTGGCAGGAAAAGAACTAGCTACCTACTTTCACTCTTCACAGGTAATGATTAACTTTATTAAATAAATAACACACATCAAAACTTGTGGGCAAGTCTTATATATTCAGTACGAAATGTAAAATTCTCCCGTAAAATTTCAAAGTGCAGACATGTTTTGAACGTTTGCCGAAATACTGCATACGTAATTACTTCAACTGCGTCGGCAATGGTGCGCGGTGCGGCGTGGCAGGCGAAAATGATGCTCTGAGTTAACATCTCTGTACCAGGTTTCGGCTGGTTGACAGGGTGCCGCTCCTGTCGGGGGCGTTTGACACAACGTGGGACGGAATCTACCTGACTATTGTCGGGGTGCTACAATCTGGAAACCCTGTCATTGCTGTGGCGCTGCTCCTGGTTCCGGTCGCCCGGTGTATCTTCTCACCTCATTCCTACCTCAGGTTTGGTGCCGACAGTGTCCTGACCTATCACATTGCGGCTTTTGCAGAAGGCAGAATATATCTGCTCATCTATACCAAGGGTTCCACTTCATTTACCCATTGTACTTCAGGGAATACCACCTCTTTAACAAGTATTCTGGTAAAAGTGAAATGTGTCTACTGAAAATAAATGTTAGATTTGCTGCAAATACTCCAGCTCAGAATTAAAAGTTTTAGTTATCAGAGTGTACTTTTATTGGCGTCATATTTGGGGGTTACTAGCGACGGCATCTTCAATTTTCGTAACACTCGTAACTGGACATTTGAAAATCCTAATCAAGTACGACAGGACAACGTCAACAGTACGCCAGAGCATGGAACGGACTTGCTGCATGCATCAAAGCAAGAGGAAGCCACCTCCAGCAATTATTGTAACTTCGATTATGTGTTCTAACTCTGAAATATATGATTTTCAGACACATGAATATCAACGTTTTTACTTTCTCTACACGTGCTATGCACATAGTGTATAGAGAAGGTATTGCACTACACCCAAAAATTCGATACAGAGATTTCACAAGAAATATATGTTTTAGGGTCCCCTGTAACCAAAAAAGCATTTTCAGAAAAAGGTCCGTGTATGTGTCCGTGTGTCTGTGAACACGATAACTCAAAAACGAAAAGGCGGTAAAATACCAAACTTGGTATTTAGATTTAGTATCTTTCAGGGATGAGACGAAGATTTTGAGAAAAATCCCCCCACCCCAAACTACCCTTTATATGAAACTTTTTTCGAAAAAATTGATTCTCAAAAATGGCTCTAACGATTTTGATTAAAATATCGTATATTAAAGATATTTAATTGATAACTAATAAAATGTATATCTTGAATTTTCTGCGAAGAGCCCCTGAAGACTATGTACTTTATTCTAGGTGAATTTTACGGAATTTTGCATAACTGCTAAACTGTAAGAGATAGACTAAAACTTACGGAATAGAAAATGTAGAGCACACTAAAACACACAATTTATGTTATATACATTTTTTTTCGTGGAGCTGATCGTTTTTAAGATATTCCTTGTTTTTAATTTCAGCTTTAAGAAACATACTTTTCTTATACAGAATTTGTCAACTCCTGTCCATACAAACAAAGGAACTTCACTCACATAGCAACCAGCTTTTCACTATCACTTTAACCTATGATACTCCCTTATTTCGCTCCTACTTACAAGGAAGCAAGTAATAGACTATTTCTGCAATTTTTTTCTCGATTAGCATGAAATAAAAAGCATTAGCTTTTTAACAATAATTTGTCACAGAGATATAGAGAAAGTCATGTGAATGGAACATCAGATATTTTTTTTTTTTTTACTGTTTTGACGTCAGAAAATCGCCCCCAAATAGATGTCACATGTCGAGATACATTTTGTATGCTGCATTTATGATAGTGCAGAACATATACTATGTAATATCAAAAGACCACAGTCATTTATGCTTTAGTATTTGGTGCTCGCTTCCTTTCATTCCAAAAGATTAAGTAAAGTTAAATGACATCGAAGTGCTTGCTTCAGTTTCAATCTCCTTTACATTCATATCGTAAAATCTTGAAAAGTTGTCTATTATTACCTGCCTATTAATATAAGAGGCATCCAGAAAGTTGACGAACGACTTGGCATAACTAAACAATAATGAAAGTCATCAACACAAAACTTTTAAATAAAGTTACAGTACCTAACTATTTTTCACTGTAACCGTTATTGCTACCAAGGTATTTATTGTTACGTGGTACCGGGTTTTCAATTCTTTCCCCGCTAAAGATGTCGCTACCACTTTGACGTCTTTATGCCTGGGAAATCTTCCCCATCCAAAATGTCGTGTACGGTGTCCTGAATAACTTGCCACTCCGGTCTTTTTCGTCCACAAGGTTCATCCTTGATTATGAGTCATTTCCTCGCTGAAAATTGGTTAGTTGCAATATCACTATATACTTGTTGTCATTTGCCTACAAAATTCGATCGGCCGAACATTTTATACATTAAAAAAAAAAACGAATAAGTTTTTTGCCTGTAGAAAAGTATAACATCGGTATGAAAAACCGGTACTACGTGATAAATATCTTGACAGAGTGGAGATTGCGTTGAGAAGGAGGGTAAGGTATTGCAACTTTGTAATTAAAGTTGTGTGTTGATATCTTTCGTTATTATTTAGTTATGTCAAATCGTGCGACACTTTCTGGATGACACACACACACACACACATATATATATGATATGTCAAAGCTACAAGTAATCGTGTGGAAATATTGGAAATCAATTTTATGTAGCAGCATTTTTACTTTCTCTTCACGCACTATATGCATAGTGTATAGAGAAGATATATTCCAACCAAAAATCCGACATCGAGATTTCACCCGAAATTCACGTTTTAGGGAGTCCTGTATAAAAAAAAGAAAAAAAAAAAAAAACACACATTTTAGAATAAGGTAGTTGTGTGTAAATACGAAAACTCAATAAGTCGGTAAAATACCAAATTTGGTATTTAAGTTTAGTACCTTCCTGGGATGCGACACGAAGATTTTGATAAAAAAAATCCTTCACCCCAAGCTATCCTTTACATGGAACATTTTTTTAAAAATTTTTGATTTTCTCAAAAATGTCTTAACGATTTTAATTAAAATGTCGTATCTTAAAGATATTTATATAGCGAATAAAATGTGTATCTGGGAACAGCCTCTTATTCTGAATGAATTTTGCTAAATTTTGGGAACTGGTAAACTGCAAGAGATAGACAAAAACTTACTACACAAAAAAAATGCAAATCTTGCTAAAACACACAATTTATATCATATACGTTTTTTTTCGTGGAATCTACCACTTCTGAGATATGCCTTTTCATTTGTTTCAGAATTAGATAAACTTTTCTCACACGGAAAATTGTAAACTCCTGACCGTGTGATTTCATTTACACGGCAACCAGTTTTTAAAAGATTTCATTATCATTTTAGTCTAATGTAATCCTTTATTTCCCATCCACTTATAAAAAAGCAAGTAAAAAGGACAATTTCTACTAATGTTTATCTCGATTAGCATGAAGTAGACAGAAACAAAATCTTATGTGTTCCATTCACGTAACTATCTCTACAACAAGGTATTGTTAAAAAACTTGTGATTCTATTTATTTCATGCTAATTGACAAAAAAATTAGCAGAAATAGTCTTATTACTTGCTTCCTTGTAAGTGGAAGAGAAATAAGGGAGTAGCATAGGTTAAGGTGATGCTCAAAAGCTGGTTGCTATGTGTCTGAAGTTCCTTTGTATGTATGGACAGGAGTTGAAAATTCCTGTATGAGAAAAGTTAAGTTTCTTAAAGCTGAAACCAAAAACAAGGTATATCTCAAAAACGATCAACTCCACGAAAAAGTGTATACAACAAAATTGTGTGTTTTAATGTGCTCTGTATTTTTTGTGCAGTAAGTTTTTGTCCATTTCTTACGGTTTAGAAAACTTCCGTAAAATTCACCCAGAATAAAGTAGTCTTTAGAGGCTATTCCCAGAAAATTCAAGATATGCATTTTACGAGGTACGTCCGGAAAGTAAGTTCCGTTTCAATTTATCTCCGCTGCAGCGCTGTGATCGCAGTTCCGCACATGCGCGGTAGACGCTCTGTATCAAGGAAAAGAAACGTGCGCCATTTTGAGATAGCTGTCAGCCACATACGCTTTGTTGTGCTTGTTTACAATGCCGGAGTTGATTGAAAATCCCGCCGCTTGTGAAATCAGATCTGTGATTCGTCTTCTGAATGCTAATTGAAATTTATCAGCAAATTTGCGAAGTTTACGGACAAAATGCGATGAGTGATTCAATGGTGAGAAGATGGGTACGACAATTCAATGAAGGATGTAGTGAAGTGCACGATGAAGAACGAAGTGGGCGTCCATCTTTGGTTACAGAAGAACTGGTTCACGCGATTGATGACAAGATCCAGGAAAACCGCAAGTTTACAATTAGTGCTCTCGCTATGGAATTTCCCCAAAGCTCACGATCACTAATTTATGAAATTGTTACCGAAAAACTGAAATTTCGTCAACTTTGCTCACGTTGGGTACCAAAGATTCTTACTGAGCAACACAAAACAAAACGGATGGGTAGTGCACTTCAGTTTTTAACCCGTTATGATGAAGACGGCGAAGAATTTCTGACACAGATAGTCACAGGAGATGAGACTTGGGTTTCTTACGACACCCCTGAAAGTAAGCGGCAATCAACGGAATGGAGGCACACTTGATCCCCAGCAAAGATTAAGCCGAAACAAATCTTGACACCTCGAAAAATGATGTGCACAGTGTTCTGGGACTGGAAAGGCATCTTACTCATTGATTTCTTACAGCGTGGTCAAACAATCAAAGCAGATGTTTATTGCGAGACACTTAAGAAATTGCGCCGCGCAATACAGAATAAGCGCAGAGGATTGCTGTCAAAAGGTGTTTTTCTTTACGACAACGCACGACCACACAGTGTAAATATGACGAAAAACCTCCGACAGGGATTTGGCTGGGTCGTGTTTTACCATCCTCCGTACAGCCCTGACCTCGCTCCTAGCGACTTTCATCTGTTCTTACATCTCAAGTCTTTCCTTGGCGGTCAACACTTCAACAATGACGAAGAGCTGAAAGAAAATGTTTCCAACTTTTTGAAGACACAGGCGGCAAACTTCTATGAAGAAGGTATACAAAAACTTGTGCCACGCTATGACAAATGCCGGCAAAATTTCGGCAGTTATGTGGAAAAGTAGTTTAAGAGTTGTAGAATTTTGTGCAATAAATATTCAGTATCTATACACAATTTAATTTTATTACCAAACGGAACTTACTTTCTGGACGTACCTCGTATTTTTTCAGGTAAATATCTTTAACATACGACATTTTAATTAAAATCGTTGGAGCCATTTTTTAGAATATCAACATTTTCGAAAAAAGTTCCATGTAAAGGGTAATTTGGGGTGGGGCGAGTTTTCTCGAAATCTTCGTGTCACATCCCTGGAAGATACTAAACTTAAATACCAAGTTTACTATTTTACCGACTATTCGTTTTTGAGTTATCGTGTTCACAGACACGAGTTTGTTAGAAATGTAGAAGGTTATATGAATGTAACACTTCAGATTTTTCTCTATTAATATTACCGCTGCACATTATCTGCGTGAAAAAATTGACGCAATATTTCTGTGGTCCAGTGCTAAGCCCGACTGACACGTTGCTTATGTAAAGATGGCATGAAATGATGTGGGAAAACGTGTACGCGTTACCACCTTCATAAACGTAAAACCTGTGATTTGTGGCACGATACCTGAGCTGACCCTAATCCACAATCCCCTCCCCTGCCTTTAGTAGTCCAACATGTACTGACGTCATATCACGTGTCAGTAATATTTTATGCCGTCAAGTTTTCTGTAGCGGTTCCTCATACTATTAGCTGTGATTAAACGACAGCACTTGAGAATGCGTGGCAGTCATGTGCTGTGCGTTTGAGGAGAGGACCACGCCTTCTACCCTAATCCCAGTTGATATACTGCTTGTCAAGCCATGCACGAGAAATATAAATATTCTCCACTGATTGTATAAGGCAACTTTGGGATTCCAAGCCATCATCTACTTAAAAATCTGATGTGTTACACTCACTTGCCTTTTTGTAGCTCCTCTACAAACTTCTGACAAAAGATTATTCTTCTTTCTACACCATGGTTCCCTTTAAGGGCACTAAAGGAATGTGCTATGCTAAACATAGTCAAATGTTTAAAAATTTGTCGTTATGCGATTGTCATTGCAAATCGCTTCTTTGCTTGTCCAGGAGTAGAACAGGAGAAAAACGGACACTTCTTGCCTGAGAAAAGTATAAGTACTTTACTAACTGAAACCAATAACAAGGAATATCTCGGAAGCGGTTACCTCCACAACAAAAACGCGCGTGTTTTGATGAAATCTACATTTTTGTGTAGTAAGCTTTTATCTATCTCTTACGGTTTAGCAGTTAAGTAAACTTCGGCAAAACTCATCCAGAATAAAGAGCTCTTCAGAGGCCATCCCAGAAAATTCAAGATACATTTAAGATATTTATGTGCCAAATAAAGTGTATAACAGATTTTAGTCATTTTTGATAAAATCAAATTTTTTCCATGTAAAGGGTAGTTTGGAGTGGTGGGATTTTCTTGAAAATAATCGTGTCGCATCCTTGGAAGATACCAAACTTGAATACCAAGTTTGGTATATAACGGTATTTTCGTTTTGGAGCTATGCTGTCCACGGACACAAACAAGAACACGCACATCTTTTGCAAAAAATTTTTTTTGGATTCAGGGGGACTCGAAACATGTATTTCCGGCGAAATCTAGGTATCGAATGTTTTGAAGCAATACAATACTTTCTCTATACGCTATGTACATAGTACGTGTAGAGAAAGTAAAAAAGCATGTGTGTGTGTGTGTGTGTGTGTGTGTGTGTCTGTCTGGACAGTATAGCTCAAAAACGAAAAGACCCTTAAAAACCAAACTTGGTATTTACGCTTGGTATCTTCCAAGGATGCGACACGAAAATTTTCAAGAAAATTCTCCTACCCCAAACTACACTTTTCAAGAAGCATTAAGAAGTTTTATTACATCGTTTGTTTTTTCGAAGATTATCATATTCCTCCTAGCCTGTATGTCCATAGTATCCAAGATGCTTTTGAAATTTGTTTCTTTGGTTTAATCACATCTACTGCTGCACCACATCCTGTGTATACATTAATAACTCGAGCCCTCTCATCTTGAAAGGAAGTTTGGCTCTCGGTATTCGCTGTGCAGACGTCTTGTAATCGTAGATGTACTTTGCCGTGTAATCCTAGAATATCAGGAAGGAGAAGAGTTTCATTGTTTCTGATTCTGCCAAAAGATCCTCTCTGCTGGCATGTAACTATGGCCATCATTTTTTTCTTATCCGATATTTTACTGTCATCCAGATCAATAACTCCACGCCGAGGACTTTAAATGTGCATTTAATTGAGAAGAAGTTTATCTTGGATTTGTTTTGTAACAAAGTAAGCAAACCTATCTAAAACTATTTTTATTTTAGTATTGCAGACCAAGAATTAACAATAATTATATTTCATAGTGTAAATAAATGATTCGCTCACTTGTCATATCGTCAAGACCTACATTTTGTTTCTGATTTGGGGGACTCGTGATGACTGCAGGCAATGTCTTTTTCTTTCCGTTTTAATTATTTATTTTGACCGACCAGTTAGAAGCTATACAGGTCATTTATAATAATTTAACAGAAAATAACATTGATATGGGTCACATGACACCATTAACATATGTACATTGTCTGAAAAGTATAGAGGTTAAAAGAAATTACAATGACTAGATGAAGTTTATAACATTCTTAGAAATACTAATTTCAAAATTAAAATAAAGATAATATCAACAAGTTTGTAAAGTAGCAGTTGAAATATGAATCTATATTATTAACAATATTAACATGAAGAAAGAAGGTATAATTATTACAAATTAGGCAGAATCAGTCTTGTTCAATTTCGGTGTCCGATAAGATGTCCGGTTTGAATACGCCATAATTGATTTTTCTTCCTTTCTTGTCGTTGCTTCTCCTGTGCTTGCTGCCACGAGACTATATTGACAGAATCAGTGTAATCTGGATTCTCTTTTGACATTATATATTTGTACTTTCCCTCATGTATCACAATTCACAAGGCATGCTTCTGAATACGTAACATTGCATTGTATCAGTGCGGGCAACCTTGGGACCTTAAAACTCATTGTTTAAAAATAGCGGTGCCAGGAAACATTGTAAAGACACCAAATTTTCTTTATTTTATAATGCTGTATATTAAATAGTGTGCATCATCGGCATAGCACTTATGTGGGTTTACAGAATTTTGACAAAATGAACTGGAATGGAAAGGTGGCTTTCAAACTGTGCAGTAAACAAGTGCAACTCTTTTTAGTCCAAAAGTGCAGATGTCTACTTTTGAAAAAATCTGATGTGTTCCATTCAAATGACTTTCTCTATATCTCTGCAACAAATTATTGTTAAAAAGCTTATGCTTTTATTTACTTCGTGCTAATCGAGAAAAAATTAGCAGAAATGGTATTATTACTTGCTTCCTTGTAAGTAGAAGCAAAATAAGGGAGTACCATAGGTTAAAGTGATGGGCAGAAGCTGATTACTATGCGTCTGAAGTTCCTTTGTATGGACAGCAGTTGACAAATTCCTGTAAGATTTTCGAAGCTGAAACTAAAAAAAAGAAATATGTTAAAAACGATCAACTCCACGAAAAATGTATATAACAAATTGTGTGTTTTAACGTGCTCTACATTTTTTGTATGGCACGTTTTTCTCCATCTCTTACGGTTTAGCAGTCATGCAAAATTCCGTAAAATTCATCCAGAATAATGTAGTCTTCAGAGGCTATTCCCAGAAAATTCAAGATATACATTTTATTTGTCAGGTAAATACCTTTAATACACGAAATTTTAATCAAAATCGTTAGCCATTTTTGAGAAATTCAAAATTTTCGAAAAAAAGTTCCATGTAAAGGGTAGTTTGTGGTGGAAGGATATTTCCTAAAATCTTCTTGTCGCATCCCTGGAAGATATTAAACTTAAATACCAAGTTTAGTATTTTCCCGACTTTTCGTTTTTGAGTTATCGTGTTCACACACACACGGACACACTGACAACCACGTACCTTTTTCTGAAAATACTTTTTTTGGATATAGGGGACCCTAAAACTTATATTTCCGGTGAAATCTCGGTATCGATACCTTCTCTATACACTATATACATAGTATGTACAGAGAAAGTAAAAACGCTCCTCAATTGTACACATCAATGTATGATACACTGCATTTTAGAAATTCCTTTGAGGGGTATGGAGAAGTGTGCCCCTTCGGATACTAAATGCAATTCTTATTGACATGCCATTCGTACATTACATTTATTTTATTTATCAGAACGAACAAGTCTTATTGCGTAACGCAGCAAAATATGAACGACTCGCTGTAAAATGCAAACTAAGGAGACCACATAATCTCTGGATGCTTGAGCATTCAACTCGCTATCCTCTCCGAAATCCGGATGTTCACGTTACGGTCTACAGCCGTTTGATCAGTATGTGCTAACTCTTAATATGTTTCATGCTGTAGCAAACAATTATACAAATGCAATAACATTAATATTTCCAGTGATATTCCAATACTATTAAACTTCATAACAAACAAACGACTGGTGCACATTCAGAACAACACATTTGGAAATGCGTTATTGTATAGCTACTTCAACTGAAATGTTAGGAACAAATCAGATATTTTACTTTGTCTTTTTTGACAAAAATACTGCATTTCTTATGATTTGCGAAATAAGGATAAGTATCTGAACGTATTTGAATATTCCACTGCAAAACATGAACTCACAAGGCCACTGCCACTGCGAACGAACTTTGTGAATGGCAATATGTTACGACACCGGCAGCTAGTAAACTAGCATGACCTTTCTCCTCACGTCAAGGAGCTGGAGTGTTCAGAGTTCAAAGATCACTAACATGCGGGTTACGGTTGGGTCTAGATCCTTGTTTGTATTGCGACTGGAGTACACTCCCGTGCATAGTGGACCATTCCCCTAGACTGTTTTCTTTCTGCGAGATTTCCACTTTCAGCTAACCAAACTTTGATTTCTGCCAGATTATCGTCTGCGCCTGGCCTCAGAGGCAAATAGGAATATAAATAACTAGGGGTAGCATCTTAGGGACCGATAGAGGAACACATACGCACAACAGTTGCATACCTACAGAGCAGAGACCGAGCTGCATTGGCGACTGCACGCAAATAATCTGTAGTAACGCGTTGGGGAACGTGGCTCGACGCAGCAATATAGTACGCTATATATTACAATACTGGTTTACAGATAATTAATGCCTTTGATGATAGTGCATGCTCTTCAATAAAAATTGTAAAATCTTGCTTCAAATGAATTGAATGAAGAGTTGCCATTCATACACAAGAACTCTGCAGATATATCTACGACAATAACACATATTTGGAAACATCGAACATTGAAATGCCTCGAGCCTGAAACTTGTGCAAGCAATTAATCACACCCGTGACACCTGTTTTAGACCATTTAAAAAAGAAAGTAAAGACATGGTTTGGAAAAAAAAAGTCAATAATGCGTGAAATGTGCTACAAGGGGTTGCTATAGAAATAATTGATGATGGAGTATCTTACCCAATAGTCGATGATGATGTCCTATTTCCGTTTGGCTCAATCACGTCTTGTGATGTGGAGCAAAGTTTTTCACTATAAAAAGCCTGTTTACATGTCAATCGGAGACGATTCACATTTGAGACGTTACGAATGTATCTATGTTGTGCATTATAATCTATGCACTTGAGAAAATTAAACGTATAATGATGCTGATGACTTGTTGAACAGCAGCAATTGAATATATGTAAACATTAAAATTGTTAGTTCCCGTAAATCAGTGGTAATTATATTTACCACCCACCCATCCTCAATCGCCTTCCACTTGTAGTAAGTGGCTTTTTACACCACGTATGGGTAATACTTTAAGATTACACTTCCCGTACCGCGTGGTTTGACTGCAAGTGTCGGTTTCCACGATCAAAACAATAGATTTTAGTGAGAAAACTTACCTTTGGCTACTCTGCGGTTTGCACTTTAAGACTCTTTTAGAGTTCAAATTAATATAAGCTCGTTCTAACGGTGGTCTCCTCCTAGTATCTCAGGTCGATTAATCACGGAGCATGCGCTGAAATGAAAATAGCTATTCCTACTGAAATAATACTTCCAGCACTTCTGTAAGAAATGCTGCCAGATGGGCAAGATTACAAATACTTTTACAATGAATTTCAATTTCTGGTCGCAGGAGCGTAGGTACCGCACCAACACGTAGAAGCAACTCAAGCATTACTTACCTCGCGACATGCAACTCGCTATGAAAAACAAAAGAACATTTCTTTTGCCTTTCAATTAATTATGAACATTATACTTTACATAATATTTTCAAAGTTACATAAAATATTAAACCATGCACTTTGCATCATGTTGATACACTTTACTTTCACATGCTATTCGCATATGAGCATTTACTATTAATTTTATTTCTCTATAGTACTATTTACATGGTGTATAGAGAAGGTATTGCACTCCACCCAATAATTCCATACAGAGATTTAACCGGAAATATATGTTTTAGGGTCCCCTGTATAAAAAAAAATTTTCAGAAAAAGGTCCGTGTGTGTTTGGTGTGTGTGTGTGTGTGTGTGTGTGTGTGTGTGCGCGTATGTGAACACGATAGATCAAAAACGAAAAGTCGGTAAAATACCAAAGTTGACATTTAAGTTTAGTATCTTCCAGGGATGCGACACGGAGATTTTGAAAAAAAAATCCTACCACCCCAAACTACTCTTTATATGGAACGTTTCTGAAAATTGATTTTCTCAAAAATGGCTCAAACGATTTTTATTAAAATTTCGTATATTAAAGATATTTACCTAACAAATAAAATGTATATCTTGAATTTTATGGGAGTAGTCTCTGAAGACTATTCTGAATGAATTTTACTGAATTTTGCATAACTGCTAAACAGTAAGAGATGAACAAGAACTTGCCACAGGCTAAAACACACAATTTATATTATATACATTTTTTCGTGGAGTTGGTTGTTTTTGAGTTATTCCTTGTTTTATTTCACCTTTAAAAAACTTATACTTTTCTCGTACAGGAATTTGTCAACTCCTATCCATACAAAGGCACTTCAGTCACATAGCAACCGGCTTTTGACCATCACTTTAACCTATGGTACTGCTTTATTTTGCTTCTACTTATAAGGAAGCAAGTAATAATACCATTTCTGCTAATTTTTTCTCGATTAGCATGAAATAAATAAAAGCACAAGCTTTTTAACAATAATTTGTTGCAGAGATGTAGAGAAAGTCATGTGAATGGAACACACGAGAATTTTTACACATATTTCGCATTTCTGACGTTGTCCGAAAGTTGAGGCAAATCATTTTCATGAGCTGGCTCTTAGTGCATGCGTACCTAAGAGGCACTTTCATGCGTGCATTTCTTTACCATAAAGTTAATGTGTATATTTATTTTATTCAGAGATAATAGATATTATATCACACTGCTAGTGAAAACATAACACACCTGCCCCATTTCCCTTCTACTAGTACCAGTATGTACACACTGCATTGTCAACACATCACAACTATATACCATGCTGCGCTAACCTAGATTCTGTCCCGCTATCGGTCCCAAACTAGGTTTTTTTTTTTTTTTTTGCAATATAATTTATTTTGGGTCGCTTTAACAGCATAGTCATGTCGCGAACTTTCAAATTGTACTTAAAATAGTTATTCGCACATTGGTAAAATACAAAATGGTCACATTTTACTTCACAGTAAATCAAAAAGTTTACATTGCCTTATAAATGTTATAGTCTTTTTATGATTATTGTGAAGAACACTTGGTATGTCACTGAAGTCTGTTTGGCGTATCTCGGACACTGCAGCAGGATATGTTGGACAGTAAGCAGTGTGTTGCAGGTCTCGCATTTTGGTGCCAGTTCTTTATTAATGATGAAGGAATGTTATCAGTTTTCAGTGTCCAATTCTGAGGCCGACAAGTCACTGAAGCCGGCCTGCGGCAGAAGCGGTGTGTTGCAGGTCTCACATTTTGGTTCTGGGTCTTTATTAATGATGAAGGAGTGTGTCAGTTTGAGTGTCCAATTCTTAGGCGGTAATTACTGTTTGCTCACGACGTCCTAATTTTTGGAGGAACTCGAAGAAATTGGTAGGTCCTGCTCGGGCATCAAGCAGTTTGCTGTGGGATGTTGACCGTGTCGTTATCCAGTTTTCTATTAACAGTTGTTTGTGTATCTAATGAGTGTTGGTATGTACAAGTTACTCCGTGGTCACTGATAGGATGTTGGGTGGCTTCCTTTGCGTTTTCATTTTCATGTTTACATGTGCTTTACTGGTTATTACCATTATCGAACGGGAATAACCGAACTATTATTATAACCTAAAGCTTTGTACTTTCATGCTGCACTACAATGTTCTCAATATCGGGCATATTTTAGGGAACGTAAAGTGCTCTGCTAATCCAGTGGCTAAAATTCTGCTCGGCAAAAAGAGGTGGGAGACAACATTTTAATAATACCAATATAAGTAGCTCCGTTCCATTCTCAGCTACATTGCTATGCAAGTACACAAGACTTAAATGAAATTAATAAAATATCATTTGAAAGTCCACTCATAATATGCAAGGAAACAATGAACGAAAGAAACGCCTGTCAAGTAGCCAATTACTTTCACTTTCTCTACACGTACTATGCACATAGTGTAGAGAAAAGTTATTATAATGCACCTAAAAATTCGATGTCGAGATTTCACAAAATATATGTTTTGACACCCTCCGAGTAAAAAAAAAACATTTTTAGAAAAAGGTCCGCATAGCTCCAAAGCTTGGTATTCAAGTTTGGCATCTTCAAAGGATGCCAGACGAAGCATTTCAAGAAAATCGCCCCACCCCAAACTGCCCTTTAAATGGATATTTTTTGAAATTTTTTACTATCAAAATGACAACGATTTTGATTAAAATACCTTATGTTTAAAACATATTTATGACAAACTGAACGTATATCTAATTTTCTAGGAGCAGCCTCTCAAGACCTTCATTCTGGATGACATAACTTGCAAACCGTAAAAGATGTACAAAAACTCGCTGCACAAAAAATGTGGATCTCGGTATAACACAATTTCTTGTCGAGTTAACCGTTTTCGAGATATTCCGGATTATTGGTTTCAATTTTAAGCCACTTAAACTTTTCTCAAACGGGAAGAGATCTTTCTTCTAGTATCTCGTTTGTTTACTCCTGGCAAGCAAGGGGATTGGAATTTCAATTGTTTGGCACAGCAACCGGCTTTTACAGGATGAGACTATCGCCTTAGTCTGTGCATTTTCGTATTTCCCTTCTATTTACAAGGAAGCTAATAATAAGGTTTGTTTTTTCACACAAGCCGTGAGTAGGGCAGGAGTTGGATAGATAGACTGAAAAATTCAATGCCAAAGCCGGGATTTGAACCACGGATCTCCCGGTCTCTAGCCGGTTGCTCTGCCACTGAGCTACCATGGGAATGTGCCGGCATAGCATTGAACCTTTCAACTGACTCAAGGTGATCAAATTATTTTGAGATGACAACCCCAATGGCGACTTACAATGCTGTAAGTACTTTAGACCCAGGATTCATAGTGTAGCCAACTATCCAATTGGTATTGGATTGTTTTTTCATTCAAGCCGTGTGTAGAACAGGAGTTAGATAGGTAGAGTCAGACTGAAAAATTCAATACCACAGCCAGGATTTGAACCACGGATCTCTCGGTCTCTAGCTGGTTGCTCTGCCATTGAGCAAGTTTGTTTACCGAACAGCTAGAGGACACGATGTGAATGGAACACATTAGATTTTCCCCCCTTCTACTTACAAGGGATCAAGTAATAAGGACAATTTCTGCTAATGAAGTGGATAGAAGAATACGCTATTTAACAATAGTTTGTTACAGAGATGTACAGAAAGTCATGTGAATTGAAAACATCAGATTTTTCTAATAGTTTATCCTTATAAGCAAGTTGTGAAAGGAGGTGATGAACTACATCTTGGATCCTTGCAGCACGTGCAGTGTCGTGTCGTGTCCAGAACTCGTGACAAGATACCTGCTGGATCGTGAATATGTGTAGTGTTAGCCGAAGACAAATGTGCGCATATCAGGTAAATGAAACAAACGCTTGTTGCAATTCCAATTTACCACGAATGTGACCGCTCACTTACACAAATGTATAACATGTAATTACAAGCCGTTTAGATATAATGTAACTTGCAAACAATTGGTGTAAATTAACTTCTTGCTTTCTCTACACGCACTATATACATAATGGATATATACAAGCTATTTCATTCCACCCAAAAATTCGATACCGAGATTTTACCAGAAATAGACGTTTTAGGTTCCCCTGTATCAAAAAAGAAAAATTAAAAAACTTCCGCGTGTGTGTGGTATCCATGAACACGATAACTCAAAAACGAAAAATCTGTAAAACACAAACTTGATATTTAAGTTTAGTTATCTTCCAAGGATGCGAAACTAAGATTTCGAGAAAAATACCTCCACCCCAAACTATCCTTTATATGGAAAAGTTTTTGAAAATATTTATTTTCTCAAAAATAGCCTTCACGCTTTCGAATAGAATACCGTATATTAAAGGCATTTACACTACAAATAAAATGTATATCTTGAATTTTCTAAATCCTCTTTATTCTGGATGAATTTTTCTGAATTTTGCATAACTAAAAAACCGGAAGAGAGACAAAAATTACTACACAAAATGTTTAGATTTCGTTGAAACACACAATTTATATAATATATATATTTATTTATATTTTGTTTTCGTGGAGTTGACCATTTTTTAGATATACCTTTATATTAGTTCCAGTATTTAAGTATAGGGGAATTTGTAAACTCCTGGCAATGCATACAAACGGAATTCAACCACATGGCAACCAGCTTTTAAGATTTGACTATCGTTTTAGCCTAGCGTATTCCCTTAATTCTCTTCTACTCAGAAGAAAACATTTCTGCTAATTTTTTTCTCGATTAGCATGAAGTAGATAGAAGAATAAGCTTTTTAACAATAATTTGGTACAAAGATGTAAAGAAAGTCAAGTGAATGGAACACAAGCTTTTTCTGCTTTATTTCCATTCCAACTTAACACTATACAATGGAAACAAATATCAATACTTTTTTTTTTTTTTTTTTTTTTTTTTTTTCCATTTATATAGCCTCCTTTAACATCTAATGTCATATCGGGGGCTTTGCATCGGAAACAACTCGTTGTCTGTAGCTTCTTAACGGGTTTAAATAGTTTTTTATTTTCCTCAAACACACATACATTCACTCTCATATACATACTTCCAGACTCTGTGGGGGATAGGGAATAATTCTGTTAAAGAAAACTTCCCCGCCTCAGCCGGGAATCAAACTCGGGACCTCCGGGACGTAACAATGCATGTTTTTCTTGGTTTATTTTCTAATAATTACAATTCTAACATTTATATTGTTGGTGAAAGATGCAGACTAATAATATACGAGGGTGATCCAGAAAGTAACGAACGTTTTGTCATAACCAAATAATAACGAAACATATCAACACAAAACTATTTACAAAGTTACACTACCTTATTCTATTTCTCAACGTAATCGCTATTACTATCAAGGTGTTTACTGTCACGTGGTACCGGTGTTTCAATGTATGTTATACTCTTTCGCCACTAAACATCAGAGTCAAGTTGTTGAGGTTTTCACCGATTGAAATCTTTTCCACCCAAAAGGTCATGTATGTAAAATACTGAATTCTTTCAATAACATTTGCTTTCAATTCTTACATAACGATTGATGAACTTCCACTCTGGCGTTTGTCGGGCAAACTGGTTCTTCCTTGATTATGCAACATTTCCTCACTACTGACTTGTTCATTGCATTATCACCATACACTTGCGTTATTTGCCTACAAAATTCGATTGGCCCAACTTTTTGTGCATTCATGAAAATGATAATGATTAAGTTCTTTGGCGGTAGAAAAGTATACAATCATTAAAATCCACAGTGTACAAAATATCTTATTAAATGTTGCACAACAGTGATGTTTCTATCATGTATCAAACGTCTAGCTTACATGGCTATTTAAGTAAATTTTAATGTATAAATTCATTGTTCCAATAACAATGAGCCACGTGATATACTTATAAGATTATTCACATAAAACATTCAAATTTTACAGTAAATGACTTTAGAAACATATCTGTCAAAACATGTTTTATGTTTATCTTCACATTAGATAAAAAAATTCACTTTTAGTATTCTCCAAAACAACACATTTTTCAAAATTGGAGCATTATGTTTACTTTTCTGTACTATACTTTTGAGTGCAGTGCAAAACTTTTGAAATAAATTAGTAAAAAATTGCATTGTGTGGGACATTTTCACTACGGAAAATTGTTGGAAAGAACTTTGAGAAAACAAGGTTTGAAGTTTGGAGTGCTTAATAACTATGCGCATGTCCATTTATAGTTTCAGTTAATAGATAGCTCAAATATACCAAAGGGAAAAAGGGAATTTTTCTTAAATTTTAGAATTCACATTATTTCATTATAAAAGGAAGTATACTACTGTGTCAAGAAAGTTCCGGGAATTTGCCAATAAAACACAAAAAAGTATTATTCATCCAATTTTATTTCATCGCCTTCAAAGTAGGCCTCTTCTGAAATTATACATTTATGCCAACGAATAATCCAATCAAAACATTTTTTGTAGGCACTTTTAGGAATCGATGTCAATCGTCGCCGCGAATTTTCCTTTATGTCTTCTATCGACTGAAAACGGGTGCCTCGAAGTAGTAACTTGAGTTTTCGAAAGAGAAAGAAATCAGCAGGAGCCAGATCAGGTGAATACGGCGGTTGTTCGATGAAATTTGTTGAGATTTTGGCCAGAAATTCGTTCACAATTATAGCCTTGTGAGCTGGTGCGTTATCGTGGTGCAGAATCTATGAGATTTCGTTCCACAAATCTGGCGTTTTTCGCCGTATTTGTTCTCTCAAACGCCGCATAACGCTTAGAAAATAGTCTGTATTCACCATCTGACCTGGCAAGAACTCTGAGTGCACGACACCGCGATAATCGGAAAAAAAAAAAAAAAAAAAAACTGTCAACATGACCTTCAGTTTTGATCGAGTTTGACGTGCCCATTTAGGTGTCGGTTTAGTTGGAAGGCGCCATTCGGAAGCTTGTTGACTGGTTTGAGTGTCAAACTCGTAAACCCACGTCTCATCACCATTTACAATGCGTTTCATGAATGTGGGATCGGAACTGGCTCGTTGTATCATTGTCTTCAGCAATCCTTACGCGATTGAGTTTTTGTAGAAAATTCAAGTATTTCAGAACTGACCGAGCTGCAACGCGCGTCATACCCAAACAATCGTTTAAAATGGTACGAATCGATTCGTGAGAGACAGAAATCTCTCTCAGACCTAAATGACTATTTTCAGACACAATTTTCTTCACTTTAACGATGTTCAGTTCAGTTGAAACCGATGGCCGACCAGAGCGAGGTAAATCTTCCACCACATCTCGATCACTTTTGAATGCACTGTACCACTCATATTCACATGTTTTTGATGAAGTCGATTCACCGTAAGCCCTCTTAACATTTTCAGCGATTCGACATACGAAATACAGTTTGCAATGCAAAATTTGAGACAGATTCTTTGTTCAATATTTGTATCCATCGTAAAATCGCAAATCACATTTGATATGAACTAACAAACTAGATGACAGATGACGATCCAACTCCGCGTGTGCATAGACGAAAGTTGTACCAACTTAGGGACAACAATAATTTCGACTCCCCCTTTAAACAGGATTTTAAATGATCAATTCCCGCTACTTTCTTGACTGAATGTATATTTTTTTAATTTTGCACAACTTTTAGTCAAATTTAATAGATGCGTCAGCTTAATCTAAACTCCAGTTTCCGAATAGACATGAGAGCCCTTTTCATTCTTCTCTTTTTAACTAAATAGAGGAAGCATTGTGTTCAATAAATGGAATGTCTCATGAAATACCCGTTTTGAGGCTCCCTGAACAAGAAAAAAAATTAGAAAGAGGTTACAGAAGCGTGGACGCGCGTGCGCGTGCTATGTGTTCAGCGTCTTCGAGATGCGACACTAGATTTTTCAGAAAATACAACCCTAAAGGACAAAAACTGAATCAATTTTTCATTGTCTACGGATGTTATGGTTTTGATTAAACGCTGTTAATATGAGATATTTTCCTTGACGTATAAAACTACTCGTATATACTCTATTTTCTAGGAGTAGCCTGTGAAGCATTTGGAATGAACTTGCGTAGAACTGATAAACCGTAAAATGTACGCACCATATTGCTTCACGAAAAAGCGAATGTCTCTTAATGACATAATATTTGTGAAATAAAAAGTTACGACTTCGACCATTAGCTAGATATTCTTTCTCTATACGCATTATGTACATAGCTTATAGAGAGGAAAGTCTTTTATTGTACCCAAAAATTCGCTACCGAGATTTCACCGGAAATACATGTTTTAGGACTCTGAATAAAAAAAAAATTTTTAGAAATACGTCCGCGCGCGCGCGCGCGCGTGTGTGTGTGTGTGTGTGTGTGTGTGTGTAAAATAGCTCAAAAACAAAAAGTTCAGCATCTTCCAAGGATGCAACACTAACATTTTCAATAAAATGGGGGTGGGGGACCCCCAACTACCCTTTACATGGAAAAAAATCGAAAGTTTTGATTTTCTCAAAAATGGTTCTAATTCTTTTTATTAAAATCTCGCAAATTTAAGTTATTTACATGTCAAATAAAATGTATATCTTGAATTGTCATCTTCTGAAGGCCCCTTTGTTCTGAATTAATTTTTCTGAGTTTTACAAAACTAATAAACCGTAAGGGATAGAAAAAAAATAGATCGCCTTAAAAAACACAATTTATGTCATACTTTTTTGTGGAATTGGTCGTTTTCGAGATATTCCTTGTTATTGGTTTCTGTTTGAAAATATTTAAAACTTCTCAAACTTGTCAGCCCCTGACCACACAAAGAAACAGATTTCAATCCCATAGTAACCACATTTTAAAACATTTGACTGTCGGTTTAGTCTAGTGTGAGTCATATCCATTGTAGAATCCTCTTCTCCACAAAGTACACAATTTGAAGTTGGAAGGATGTTTAGTTTATGTAGATGGGCAGCCAAGCAATCAGGTCCTGTATGTAATCGAAACAGAGCAACAGCTTTTGATCGTCAACATTATTGTTGCATTGTTCAACAAGGTTTTCCATTGTTTACTTATACTCTCTTGGTTTAAACTATCATATGTTTTTGGTGGATGGTTTTCTGTACAATTAGTTTGGATGAGTGAAACGATAATGCCTAGTTTTTATTTTCGTGGATCGTTGTGCCTTTTGAACTTTCTCTACACGTACTATGTACATAGTGTATAGAGAAGGTATTGCACTCCATCCAAAACTTCGATACCGAGATATCACCGGAAATATGTTTTAGGGTCCCCTGTATACACAAAAAAGCATTTTCACAAGAAGGTCCCTGTGTCTGAACACAACTCAAAAACCAAAAGTTGGTAAAATACCAAACTTGGTATTTAAGTTTAGTATCTTCCAGGGATGCGACACTAAGATTTTGAGAAAAATCCCATCCCAAACTACCCTTTACATGAACTTTTTTTGAAAATTTTTATTTTCTCAAAAATGGCTAACGATTTTTATTGAAACATCGTATATTAAAGACATTTACTTGACAAATAAAAGCTATATCTTAAATTTTCTGAAAAAAAAAAACCTAACACAAAAAATGTAGAACACATTAAAACACTCAACTTATATACATTTTTTTCTGGAGTTGATCGTTTTTTTTTTGTTTTTTTTTTTTTTTTTAGATATTCCTTGTTATTGATTTCAGCTTTGAAAAACTTAACTTTTCTCATGTAGAAATTTGTCAACTCCTGTCCATACAAAGGAACTTCAGTCAGCAACCATCTTTTGACTATCACTATAACCTATGGTACCCCCTTATTTCTCTTCTACTTACAAGGAAGCAAGTAATAAGGCTATTTCTGTTAATTTTTTCACGATTACATGAAATAAATAGAAGTATAAGCTTTTTAACAATTATTTGTTGCAGAAATATAGAGAAAGTCTGAATGTTTCACATTTTTTGCTAAGGCATCTATCTGCCTTTTCATTAGATACCAAGAACTGCATAGTGCGAGGGGATCCACTGTAAAACTATCAATTTGTGAAGAGATTCTAAGTATTTAATACTTTGGTACATTTCAGCTGTTTTTTTAGTTGCACATTCACTGGTACAAATGGCTTGTAATGCAGATTTTGAATCACTAAAGATGACTGCTTTACTGAAGGCATTAATGTGGTAGAACGGCTATTTCAATGCAGAATTGATTGGCTCAAGTTCACCGTCAAAATGGGTCGAGTTTGGACCAAGAGATATTTAAGAGCAAAATAATTTGCTGCATATTCCAGCACCTACTGTATCATTAAAGTTATGTCCAATTTTGGATCCACCAGTATAAATATACGTCCACTCATTTTCTGGGCATTTTGTGTAGATAGTTTCTAAGGCAACTTGTTTTAGTTCAACTGGGTTTGCATCTTGTTTGCTAATTTATTTCATTAATTCTATGTTACAATCTATTTTAATTTCATTCATAGGATAAGCTTATTAACAATAGTTTGTTACACAGATGAAGAGAAAGCCATAAGAATGGAACACATTAGAATTTTTTTCTGCCCCTAGATTGTCTTTCACGACAATCATATAGAGAACTGATATCGATTAGGTGAAACAAGGGTTAATTACCTGAAGATTAAAACCTTTCGGAGGGAAAACACTTCCAATTTAAAGGAATGGGCCACTTTTTAAGTAGGTTATTATATGCCTATCGTTTTACAGGTTACATAAATTCATAAAATCCTAGAGACGCAATTCACCATTCCTGGGTCTCAACTTTCAGTTCTGTCCGCGTGCTACACATTCGCGAATTTACTCGACAATCGCGAAACTTCGTTATATTACCGATTTTAACAGCTGTAGCGTTAAAAAATCTGATTTGTTACATTCACATGACTCTTCTTACTACAGCATTCTAATCGAGATAAGCATTAGTTATTACTTAGTTCCTTGTAAGTAGAAGTTTCATTCACATGACTCTCTAGCTGTTCGCCAAACAATTTTTTTATTCAAAAGATTCAAATTTTAATTGCATCATGCTAATCAAAATTAACACAAGCAAATTCATTTCCTTGTTTCCTTGTAAGTAGGAGGGAAAGGGAATGCACAGGCTAAAGGGATTGTGAAGTCCTTCAAAAGCCGGTCACTATGTGAAACAATTTAAATTCCGCTTTTTTTTTTTTTTGCCAGGAGTAGAGAAACAAAAGAAAAATGTCTATTTTCGAGAAAATTGAGCCTTAAAATTGATACCAATAATAATCCGAAGTAAACGGTTAACTCAAAAAACAAAAAATAATAGAATCCATCCATCCATCCATCCATCATGTGGTATCAATTGTGTGTACTAATGAGATCTATAGTTTTTGTCTATCTCTTATGGTTTGCCAATTGGATAAGTCATCCAGAATGAAGAGGTCTTCAGAGGCTATTACCAAAAAATTCAAGATATGTATTTCATTGGTTATAAAAATATCTTAAACATAATGTATTTTAATCAAAATCGTTAGAGGAATTTTAGAGAAAATAAAAATTTTCAAAAAAGTTTCCACGTAAAGGGTAATTTGTGGTTGAGGGATTTTCTTTAAAGTCTTCGTGCCGCATCCTTGGAAGATACCAAACTTAAATACCATGTTTGGTATTTAAACGACTTTTCATTCGAGTTATGCTGCCCCCCCCCCCACACACACACACACACACACACACACACACACACACACACACACACACACTTGTTTCTAAAAATGCTTTTTTCAGACTCTTGAGACCCCAAAACATATATTTTCGGTGAAATCTGCACATCGAAATTTTGGGTGGAATACAATATTTTCTCTATCCACAATTTACATTGTACACATGGGGCTAGAGAAAGTAAAAAGATATCTTTCATTTCCTATAGTGTTTCTGTTAAATGCTAGCGGAATCCTTTTATCGTGTCAAGCCTACGCGTGCGTCTCCTAGTGTCCTTTTGGTTTGATGTTTAAAGTCTGGCGCTCGGATCCCAACCAAAGAACAGAGGTCCATTTCCGGCTCACGCGGGGAGCTTAAGACAAACATTGGAGCGGATGGGCTGAGATTGCTTTGCATTTTTTTTTTTTAGTTTAACGTCGTTTAACCTGTTTGATCATACCGGACGATGAATGAAATTGGTGAAATGATGCTCAAATGATCTCGGGGTCCATGGAACTAAAGGTTACTCGACATTGGTCTTCTCAGGATAAGGGAAAACCCCGAACTAAACCTTATCCGGGTAAGACCCTAAACTAGATTCGAACTCACGACCTCTTGAATGTGAGGCAGGCACGCTGCCTTCACACTACCTTGTAAACATTGTCCTTTTCATTAGATAGTAACAAAGAATATGACAAACAAACCGGAAAGAAATACCACGAACATCGTTAGCTACAATTTGGACTGCAAACAAACCTAAAAACATCATGGCAAGGAACAGATTTTTACGCGAATAAACATAAAATGCAACAGCATTGGAAAAAATCGCATTTCATATTACTTAAAAAGAATTAACAACCTTATTTATATTCATCTTACAAAACTCTGCTAATAAAGTAAGTTAATTTTAATTCGCAATAATTGTGAAAAAGTAGAATCCGAAAAAAAATTTCAGTCCTACCATAGTCGGAATTCCAATCCCTAATCTTCGTTATCCCGTGCCGCTGCTCTGTCAACGACGGTGTTCACACATTATGTGCTGGAAATCTTCCGCTAAAACACGAGGCGTTCTCAGTTTCTCGAGATAATACCCCAATACCAACTTACACACTTTTTATATTTCTCTACACGTACTATGTACATGGTGTATAGAGAAGGTGCTGTATCGCACCCAAAAATTAGATACCGAGATTTCACCGGAAATACATGTTTGGAGACCCCTGAATAAAATAAAGCATTTTTAGAAAAATGTCTGTGTGTGTGTGCGTGCGTGTGTGGGTGGGTGGGTGGGTGGGGGCAGCATAGCTCAAAAACGAAAAGTCCGTTAAAAACCAAACGTAATATTTAGGTTTGGTATCTTCCAAGGATGAGACACGAAGATTTTCAAGAAAATCCCCCCACCCTAACTACCCTTTACATGGAACTTTTTTTTCGAAAATTTTGATTTTCTCAAAAATGGCTAACGATTATGATTAAAATATCTTATATTAAACATATTTAACTGACAAATAATATGTATATCTTGAATTTTCTGGGAATAGCCTATGAAGACTTATTTATTCTAGATGAATTTTGCATAATTTTGCATAACTGCTAAACCGTAAGTGATGAACAAAAATTTCCTACACCAAAAAAAAGAAAGAAAAAAAAAAAATATGTAGAGCACATTAAAACACACAATTTATGTTATATACATTTTTTTCGTAGAGCTGATAGTTTTTAAAATACCTCTTGTTTTTAGTTTCAGTTTTGAAAAACATACTTTTCTCTACTGGAATTTGTCAACTCCTGTCCATACAAACAAAGGAACTGCAGTCACATAGCAACCAGCTTTTGACTACCACTTTAACCTGTGGTACTCACTTATTTCGCTTCTACTTACAAGATAGCAACTAATAAAACTATTTCTGCTATTTTTACTTTCTCTATAGGCACTATGTACATAGTGTATAGAGAAAGTATTGCACTCCACCAAAACATTCGATACCGAGATTTCTCCGGAAATATATGTTTTAGGGTCCCCTTTATCTAAAAAAAGTATTTTCGGAAAAAGGTCCGTGTGTGTGTGTGTGTGTGTGTGTGTGTGTGTGTGTGTGTGTGTGTGCGTGTGCGCGCGCGCGCCTGTGAACACGATAACTCAAAAACGAAAAGTCTGTAAAATACCAGACTTGGTATTTAAGTTAAGTATCTTCCAGGGATGAGACACCAAGATTTTGAGAAAAATCCCCCCACCCCAAACTACCCTTTACATGGAACTTTTTTCGAAAATTTTGATTTTCTCAAAAATGGCTAACGATTTTGATTAAAATTTCGTATATCAAAGATATTTACCTGACAAATAAAATGTATATCTTGAATTTTCTGGGAATAGCCTATGAAGAGTAGTTTATTCTGGAAGAATTTTACTAAATTTTGAATAACTGCTAAACCGTAAGAGATGGACAAAAACTTACTACGCAAAAAATGTAGAGTACGTTAAAACACACACTTTATGCTATATACATTTTTTTCATGGAGTTGATCGTTTTTATGACGTTCCTTATTTTTGATTTCTGCTATGAAAAACTTATACATTTCTCATACAGCAATTTGTCAACTGCTGTCCATAGAAACAAAGGAACTTCAGCGACATAGCAACCAGCTTTTGATTAACACTTTAACCTGTGGTACTGCCTTATTTCACCTCTACTTACAAGGAAGCAAGTAATATGGCTATTTCTGCTAATGTTTTATTGATTAGCATGAAGTTAATAGAATTATAAGCTTTTTAAGAATACTTTATTGCAGGAATATAGAGAAGGTCATGTGAATGGTACACATCAGATTTTTTTTTTCTCGGCTGGCATGAAGTAAATAAAAGCATAAGCTTTTTAACAATAGTTTTTGCAGAGATGCAGAGAAAGTCATGTGAATGGAACACATCAGATTTTTACATTATGATTCTACCTTACTTAACTACACAAGAACAATTCACAAAGCTGAATCGATCACGACTTCTCAAAAATGTTCTCTTGGATGCTAGCCTCTGGTGCACATCCGCCATCACAAATAAAGGATGTTTCTTGCTAGAACCAGGTGGAGCTACGAGGAGTTGCTTTATTAATTCCTTTGCGTCTGGATGATTTTCAATCGAGATTCTTGCAGCAGAAGAATAGCCGTTTTTAAAGTGAACGCGAATTTTTACTTTCTCTACACATACAATCTACAAATTGTATGGAGAAGGTATTGTATTGCAGCCAAAACTTCCATTCCGAGATTTCATCGAAAATATATGTTTTGGGTTCCCCTGAATCCAAAAAAAAAGCATTTTTGGAAAAAGATCCGTGTGTGTTTGTCTTTGTACAGCATAGCTCAAAAACGAAAAGACCGTTAAATACCACTCGACATTTAACTTTGGCATCCTCCAAGGATGCGATTTCAAGAAAATCCCAACCCCCAACTACCCTAACGCCTGCTATTTCCATCTCTGGGCTAACTTAAAACAAAGTGTACAAGACAAACCCACATATCCGGGAAGAATTTAAACAAAATATCCGCCAGGAAATTGCCAGCATTTCTCAACGAGATTTACGGCGAGTGATGGATAGTTTCCTAAAGAGATACCAAAAATGTATGGACAGCGACGGCGGCCAGTTTCAGCATCTCCTTTAATGACATTGGTAAGTAAAGCCTTTAAAAGTAGTTTTAAAAATCTGATGTGTTCCATTCACATGACATTCTCTATATCTCTACATAAATTTTTAAAAAGCTTATGCCTCTATATACTTCATGCTAATCGAGAAAAAATTAGTAGAATTAGTCTTATTACTTGCTTCCTTGTATGTAGAAGCGAAATAAGGGAGTATCGTAGGTTAAAGTGATAGTCAAAAGCTGGCTGCTATGTGACTGAAGTTCCTTAGTTTGTTTGGACATGGGTTGACAAATTCCTGTAAGAGAAAAGTATGTTTTTTTAAAGTTGAAACTATAAACAAGGAATATCACAAAAACGACTAACTCCACGAAAAAACATGTGTATAACAAATTGTGTGTTTTAAAGTGCTCTACATTATTTGTGCGGTAAATTTTTGTTCATCTCTTGCCGTTTAGCAGTTATGCAGAATTCCGTAAAATTCATCCAGAATAAAGTACTCTTCAGAGGCTATACCCAGAAAATTCAAGATATACATTCTATTTGTCATTTAAATATCTTTAATATACGGTATTTTAATCAAAATCGTTAGAGCCATTTTTAAGAAAATAAATTTCGAAAAAAATTCCATGTAAAGGGTAATTTGGTGTAGGGGAATTTTTCTCAAAATCTTCGTGTCAGGAAGATAGTAAACTTAAATACCAAGTTTGGTATTTTACCGACTTTTCGTTTTTGAGTTATCGTGTTCAAAGACACACACACACACACCTTTTTCTGAAAATGCTTTTTTTTTTTTTTACAGGGGACCCTAAAACATATATTTCCGGTGAAATCTCGGTATCCAATTTTTGGGTGGAGTGCAATACCTTCTCTATACACTATGTACATAGTGGGTATAGAGAAAGTAAAAATGTTGCAAGGTTTCAACTGCGCCTTTCTATGATAGCGGCAGACGGCAACGAGTGCCGAGGGCACGGACAGGCAGAACACCGTGGAGCTGGTTCGGACGTTTTTGGACGAGCCGGTAGAATGGCATTAGGAATCTGTACTTCCGAACAGAATATAAAGTGTCTTCTGCCAGGCGTGTGGACCATAGTAGGCAGCTGGATGAAAGGGAAAACCTAGGAGAGTCGCTATGAAGAGCGGAGGAGATTGGGAGATATCTGAGAATGTAATTTAGCAGTCGTGAGGAAGTTTGACCTTGTCTGTTTAAAAATATAAGATGGCAGAAGCAGTGATAATCATATTTGTACAAATAAATGTGCGAGTATACTTCTACAGAATTTCTGCTTCAGACAGCTTCAGCATTATTCCAAGCAAGACTCTACAGTGCCCATTAATATATTTACTTTTTCTACACGTGCTATGTACATAATGTAGAGAAGGTATTGCACTCCACCTAAAATTCAATACAGAGATTTCGTCGGAAATAGACGTTTTAGGGTCTCCTGGATTAAAAAACAAAAGAAGCATTTTTAGAAAAAGGTCCGTGGCTTTGAATGCGATAACCAAAAAGGATAAGTCGGCAAAATACCAAACTTGGTATGCAAATTGTGTATCCTCCAAGGATGCGACATAAGATTTTCAAGAAAATCCTCCTACCCTAAACTGCACTTTACATGACTTTTTTTCCCAAAATTTATTTTCTCAAAAATGGCTCAAAATATTTTTATTAAAATACAGTATATTAAATATATTTAAATGCCAAATAAAATATATACATATATCTTGAATTTTCTGGAAGTAATCTCTGAAGACCTCTTTATTCTGGATGAATTCTGCTGGATTTTGGATAACTAGTGAACCTTGAGAGATATACAAAAACTTACTACACAAAAATGTAGATCTCGTTAAAAAATGCAATTTATATCATTTATATTTACTTTCTGTATACGTACTGTGTACATAGTGTATAGAGAAGGTATTGTATTGCACCCAAAATTCGATACCGAGATTTTACCGGAAATATATGTTTTGAGACCCCCTGAATAAAAAAAAGCATTTTTAGAAAAATGTCCGCGTGTGTGTGTGTGTATGTGTGTATGGGGGGGGGGCAGAACAGCCCAAAAACGAAAAGACCGTTTAAAACAAACTTGGAATTTAAGTTTGGTATCTTCAAGGATGCGACACGAAGATTATCAAGAGACACCCCCCCACCCCAAATACCGTTTACAAGCAAAACATTTCGAAAATTTTGATTTTCTTAAAAATGGCTAACAATTTTGATTAAAATCTCTTATATTTAAGATATTTACTTGCCAAATAAATTGTATATCTTGAATTTTTTGGGAATATCCCCAAAAGACTTCTTTATTCTGAATGATTTTTACTGAATTTTGCATAACTGGTAAACCGTAAGAGATAGACAAAAAATTTTTGCACAGGAAATGTAAATCACGATAAAACACACAATTTATGCTATATACATTTTTCGTGGAGTTGATCGTTTGAGATATTCATTGTTCATGATTTCAGCTTTGAAAAACTTTTACTTTTCTCATACAGGAATTTGTCAACTCCTGTCCATTAGAACAAAGGAACTTCAGTCACATAGCAACCAGCTTTTGACTATCATTTTAATCTATGGTGCTCCCTTATTTCCATTCTACTCACAAGGAAGCAAGTAATAACACTATTTCTGCTAATTTTTTCTCGATTAGCATGAAGTAAATAGAAGCATAAGCTCTCTAGCAATAATTTGTTACAAAGATGTAGAGAAAGTCTTGTGAATGGAACGCATCAGATTTTGTTGTTGTGGAGTTGACCATTTTTTAGATATTCATTAAGATTTGTTACAGGTTTAAAAGACTTTAAACTTTCCATATACGGTAACTTTTCAACCGCTGGAAATACAAAGATATGGGTTTCAACCACATGGCAACCAGCTTTTAAGAGATTTGACAATCGTTTTAGCCTGTGCATTCGCTTATTTCCCTTCATGCAGAAGGTAATTTACAGAAGTTAAGAATTTCTGCTTCAGCCAACTTCAGCATTATTCCGAGTACGGCTCTGCAGTGAAGACACGCCCATTAATATTTTGGTTTGCAGGAATAGTACGTCAGTTTCATGTAGCGATAGCATGCGAGCTAGATTTCTTTTTTGCAGCATTCACCTAGACAACAGTTCCATTCTATGCGATTTTTGCTTTCCTCATAAAAATCAACGGATAACTTAACACGCCCAAGCAATACAGCCTCCTTCTGAGTATGATTCGTTAAATTTCACTCATGGTTCGACAGTGGACGAGAAATTAAACTACTAACATATGCGAACAAAATTTTGAAACTTAATATATTACTTTCTCTATACGTACTAAGTACATAGTATATACAGATGGTATTGGAGTCCACTCAAAAATTCGATACCGAGATTTCATCGGAAAAACATGTTTTAGGATACTCTGTAGTCAAAAAAGCATGTTTAGAGAAAAGTCCGTGTGTATTTGAACACGCTAACTCAAAAACGAAAAGTCGGTAAAATACTAAACTTGGTATTTAAGTTTAGTATCTTCCAGGGATGTGACATGAAGTTTTTGAGGAAAAAGAAAAACCACTCCAAACTACCCTTTTGATGGGAAAAATTTCGTAAATTTTGATTTCCCCATAAATGGCTAACGATTGTGCTTAAAATACCGCATATTAAAGATATTTACATGGAAACTAAAATATATATCTTTAATTTTCTGGGAATAGCCGCTAAAGACCGCTGAATGAATTTTGCGTAGCTAATAAACCGTGAGACATGCACAAATTATGTAGATCTCGTTAAAACCCACAGCTTATGTAATACGTTTGTTTCGTGGAATTTGCCATTTCTGAGACATGTTATTTTTATCAGATTTAAAATACTTAAATTTTTCTCACACGGCAAGTTGTAAGCTACTGGCAAACAAACTTATTTCCATTCACACGGCAACCAGCTTTTAAAAGATTTGACTATCGTTTTAACTTAGTGTATTCCCTTATTTACCTTTCACTTATAAGGAAGCAAGTAATAAAACAATTAATTCTAATGTTTATCTAGATTATTATAAAATAGAAGAGCACGCTTTTTAACAATACTAATTTGTTACAGCTATGCAGAGAAAAGCCATGTGAATGGAACAAGATTTGTTTAGCAGTTTTATGCAGCAGTAGACTGATTACGAATTTAATAGAAGGTTGTCAAGGAGATTTCGAAATACTCAACACAAAATGAAGACAAATTGTAGTAGCCTGAACAATAGCGTTTACAGATCGCGACTATATTACGATTAGTTATTCACGTTCATATTCTGTATATAATAGCCATTAATTTAAGTCCGGGTATGACCAAGTTCACCACATCAGCAGTTGGTTTGGAAATAATTTCTCATATGTGCCTGCGACAGTCATTTCAAAGTTATCCTGTGTAGACACTCTCCAATATGTTGTTGGATTCCGACTAACATCAGAAACTATTGCCTGCTAAGTTCACTACATCAGCAGCTGGTTTGGAAATAACTTCTCATATGTGCCTGCGACAGTTATTTCAAAGTTACCCTGTGCAGACACTCTCCAATATGCTGCTTAATTCCGACTAACATCATTGCCTACTCAAACAACTTGGTTTGATTGTTTTAAACTAGTCAATGTACTATTATAGCTACAGTTAACATTTTCGATGCTTAGTGCTTACTTATAAAACCTCGTTAGGAATTTCCAAGGAAGCCAGTTGAAAACAGAAACCTGCCGGCGCGGTTTCAAAACACGTTGCATCAAAACTTCGACTTTACGGTTGTTAATAATAATATTAAATATATTATTTTTATTTGAAAATACAGTCTCTTAGTCTTGTGGGGACTCCGGCCGCTGTATTACTTTCTTTTTCCTTTTTTTCCCTTTTTCCAATATCTATCACACACCCATACCCAAGGCGGGACTCGAACCCACGATCCCCTGCACCAAAGCGAGGCACTGTATCGAGTCCGGCCTCGGGGACCGGCATTTACAGTGGCCGATGCCAATGGCACGTGGTGTTCCCAAGCGGTCACCAATCCAAGTACTGACCACGCCCAATTCTGCTTAGCTTCGGTGGTCGGGCGAGAGCCGGTGTTTTCAGCATGGTATGGCCGTTGGCATACTCCAGGACTCTCCCTCCCTCAGTCCTTTTACGTTTTTCTTTCATATTTCCATTCATTGTCCGATATGTTGTAGGACTTACATTAAGTTGAACCGCCCCCCAATAGAAAAACCGAAGCCGATTTCACAAAAACTTCAAATTTAGCATAACGATGCTTTAGTCAAATAACCCTCAAACTTCAAGGCAGAATTGGAAATCATTTAGGTATTCCACCAGAACATTCTTTGTTACCTTAAAATAAAAACGTTTTAAAGAAATGAGTCGATATAGGAATCGCTAATAACCTCAATTGGAAACTCTGTTATTGACTGAATTACTCAAAATTAAGACACGACAATTTCATACACTGTCCAACAGAATATGCACGGTCAAGTAAAAATAAAAGTTTCATTTCTGCCTATTTTTATTATTTTATAGCAGTGTATGAAGCAGTTACGACATGCTGGCCGATTTTAAACTCTTTAGAACATTTTACCTCAAATTTTAATAGACCTTAGGCTTACCAAGACACGATTAAAATTGCTATAATTTAATTATTTTGAAGCCCTTCGTAATGTGCTACGAACAATTGCCGTAGAAAATATTCAGAAAAGAGCTGCAATACCTATTTACTGCAACAATCACAGAAACAACATCCCAAGCAGTTATAATAGTGATTTATGATACAAATGTTTTTTATATTGTGAGTAGGGTTACGAAACTGCCTAAACGTCGTGCCATGGTAGATAAGCGTGACGCACACCAGTTTAACATCAAGCGCTCAGAGAGTGGTTATCCGTTACGATATTTGGTGAAATATGCTAAATGTGACAACGAATCTGCAGCCAAGTTCGGTGAAACATAACATAGTTACCAAATTTAAAAGTTTATATTATATAAATATATACACACATATAGGCTGATTAAAAAATAATTTTACAACGTTTAGGGATGGATTCCTGACATCGAAACAAGAGCTTCGTTTTCGCACTATCAATTTATTAAGGAAAGTCACCTTCAAAGGCTTTCCCGGTCCTAAGTAATAACTTTGACCCATTTCACTCTGTAGAGTTGCCCTTGTGTTGCCATAGCTACTTGTCATTTATCAGTTGTGTAATCCATTCCCCCAGCACGCCTTACAATGCAGTCTACAGGGACTTCATTCAGAGCACTCTCCCAGACTTATTAGAAAATGTTATCTGTAAATATAAAGAAACTTCTGGTTTATGCATGATGCTCTGGAACATTTTACTCTCATCGTTCGAGATGCACTGGCTGGTATCTAGCATGACGGATAGGTAGAGGAGGACCAGTTCCATGGCCTGCACATTCCCAATCTTTTGGATTTTTATGTTTTGAGGACACCTTAAACCATAGATTTATGTAGAAGACATCTTAGATGAAGAAACTCAATCTACGTGTCATGTAAGCTTGAAATCATACGACACCGACTGGGAGTAATTGGCATTCCATGTTTCGACGAGGGCATTTGTGTCTTGACGCAAGAGGAGGGCATCATTTTCTGTAAGTGGTGTTGGTTTGGAACACCTCCTAAGCTGACAACTTCAAAAATAGAATAAGTTATGATTAATAGCATTTTGAACCTCAGTAAATGGGTCCATGTTATTTTTTCTTGTTTTGATGATAGGAACCTGTCCCCAAACTTTGCAAAAGTAATTTTGAATCACTCTGTATATGCAGCAGCAGAAACGAAAGCGTGCATTGTTACAATAAAGAGGAATACATTTGTGTGTGTGTTGACATCACTCGGAGGTAGCAACCAGTTTGGATTGGGAGGGCCGGGTTTTGTGCCCCAAGGCAAGCTATTGTACGACTTGAAACAAGCAAACTTTTACCACTTACAGCGATCTCCGCCCTTCTTCTCACTTCATTAGAGATACAATCGTGTCAAAAATGAAGGTGATTCGAATGCACTTTTCCTTGATCTGCATTAACTCTAATACTACATGCATAAGACTCATTCGCTTATCAGAAAACTCTAGAGATGGAGAGAGAGGTTATGTTGGTTATGTTGTTCCAACTTGCAAATATTTTTCACAAAACCTCCAGGCCTTTAAACAAATGTTTTACGACCATGTTCTAACATGGAAACACCAGTCTGTCTCCTTAGCAAGGATGACTTCTGCTGCTGCAAGTAATGTCTTCAAGATTTATTATCCAAACGTTTTCATTCATTTGCGTATGAATTAAAACTAACCCTCAGAAAAAAAAAAATCTGATGTGTTACACTCGCATGACTTTCTCTAGCTATTCTATAAACATTTCTTACAAAATATTCTTCTTTTTAAACCATGCTAATCGAGATAAACATTAGCAGAGTGCACTTATTACTCAGTTCTTTTTAAGTAGAAGAGAACTAAAGGAACGCGCTAGGCTAAAGATATATGCAAATGTATAAAAGCTATCGATATGCGATTGTCATAGCAATTAGCTTCTTTGCTTGACCAGGAGAAGGACAAAAGAAAAACGGACACTTCCTGTCTGAAAAAGTAAATGTATTTTAAAATTGATAACAAGGAATATCTTGGAAACGGTCAGATCTAGGGGAAAAAACAAAACAAAACAATTGTTGTTAAGGAGCTCTTCATTCTTGTGTAAGAAGTTTTAGTCTATCTCTTACAGTTTACTAGCGAAACAAAATTAAAAAAAAAATCATCCAGAATAAGTAGAAAGTATTAAGACCATTTCTCCTAATTATATCCCGATTATTATAAACTAAATAGTACAAAGCTTTTTAACTATAATTTGTTACATAGATGTGGAGAAACTCATGTGAATGGTGCATATCAGATTTTTACTTTCTCTATAGGTACTATGTGCATAGTGTATAGAGGAAGTATTACATTCCATCCAAAAATTCGATGCCGAGATTTCACCGGAAATACATGTTTTAGGGCCCCCTGAATAATAATAATAAAAAAAGCATTTTCAGAAAAAGGTCCGTGTGTGTGCGTATGCGTGGACAGCATACCTCAAATACGAAAAGACCGTTAAATACCGAATTTGCTAATTAAGTTTGGTATCTTCCAAGGATACGACAGGAAGATTTTCAGGAAAATCCGCCCACCCTCATCTACCCTTTACATGGAACTTTTTTCGAAATTTTTGATTTTTTGAAAAATGGCTCTAACAACTTTGATTAAAATATCGTATATAAAAGATATTTACCTCACAAATAAAATATATATTTTGAATTTTCTGGGATTAGCCTCCATAGACTGCTTTATTCTGGGTTGAATTTTACGGAATTTTGCGTAACTGCAAAACCGTAAGAGAGAGACAAAAACTTACCACACAAAAAATGTAAAGCACCGTAAAACACACAATTTATATGATATACATTTTTTTCGTGGAGTTGATCGTTTTTGAGATATTCCTTGTTTTTGGTTTCAGCTTAGAAAAACTTGCTTTTCTCATACACGGATGTGTCAACTCTTGTCCATACAAACAAAGTACTTCAGTCACATAGCAACCAGCTTTTGACTATCACTTTAACTTATGGTACTCCTTTATTTCACTTCTACTAACAAGGAAGCAATTAATAATACCATTTCTGCTAATTTTTTCTTCTCGATTAGAGGTAGTAAACAGAATAATTTGTTGCAGAGATGTAGAGAAAGTAATGTGAATGGATTTTTTTTTTTTTAGATAAAGGGGACCCTAAAACATATTTCCGGTGAAACCTCGGTATCGAATTTTTGGGGTGGAGTGGAATGCCTTCTCTATACATATGCAATTAGTATGTGTAGAGAAAGTAAAAAGCAAAATGCACACAACTGAAGTCAACTAAGCTCGTGGGTTTCCAAACATGTAATTATGCTGGTTATTTTACCCGAGCCCTACTCGCCCTTTACCACAGGCACATTTGACTGCAGTAACAGGGCACTTTGGTTGTGGTGCTCTCGGAAAGGATATGAAAGCCGGTTTAGGTAGCAGGGAACAGTGGCATACGTGGCAAAATAATTCCGGCAATAAAAGATTTAATGACTTCTATATGGTAAATAATTCCTAGGAATTGCACTCAAATCGCGTAATAAAGTACTATTGTGTTCCATTCACATGACTTTCGCTACATCTCTGCAACAAATTATTGTTAAAAAGCTTAAGCTTCTATTTACATCATGCTAATTGAGAAAAAATTAGCAGAAATACCTTGTTCCTTGTAAGTAGAAACAAAATAAGGGAGTATCATAAGTTAAAGTGACAGTCAAAAGCCGATTGCTATGTGATTGAAGTTCCTTTATTTGTATGGACACGAGTTGACAAATTCCTGTATGAGAAAAGTATGTTTTTCAAAGCTGAAACTAAAAACAAGGAATATATTTAAAACGATCGCCTACACACAAAAAATATATAGTCATGGAAATAAGTATTCATACAGTACTGTAATTGAAACTGACCACTGATATTTCCATATTAAATTAAATGACAGCGCTACGATTCTGTTTAGGAAGCCACCCCATTAAATAAACAATGTCATGATAACAAAGATTTGAGTATTAAACAAACGTACCTCAAGGAAATAAACGAAACCCCAATGCTGGCTGTATTTGACAGTGAAAAAAGTATTCATACACCACTAGAGATGTAAACACAGAAACCACCAACGAACCGCTTACAGCAAGCAAGGCCTTCAGTGGCAAGCCACACCTATTGCTTGTTGGTTCTGTTACGTAGTGAATGCCATTCGACAGAAATATGGGCCGCATAGGTAAAGAAACAACTGTACAGGAAAGACAGATAGTTATCTCTTAATATCAAAAGGGGAAAATCATTTGCAAACATTGCTGGTGTTATGGGAAGAAGTCGGGCAACTGTGCAGTTCATAATAACACGATATATAGAGAGAAATTCTATCATTAACAGCGAAAGAAGAGGACGACCACAGAAGCTAACGCAAAGGGAAAAGAACATGTTAATAAGAATGATAAAAAAAAAGATTCTAAATTGACAGCCTCTACACTGTCTGCCTATGTAAACGATCAGTTCGGAAAGGAAAGAACACCAAGGGCTGTTCGCTATGTTCTAAGTAGTGCAGGCTATGGAGCTAGGGTACCTAGAAATAAACCATACATCAGCAAGAAGACAAGTCAGACTTGAATTTGCTCGATAGCATCTAAGCAAGAACGAGTTTCTGGGACAGGGTACTGTTCACAGATGAAAGTAAATTTAACGTATTTGTAAATGATGGCAGCATTTTGGTGTGGAGAAAACCAAATACTGAGCTTGAACCCAAGCACCTTTAAGTCACAGTGAAGCATGGTGGAGGAGGAATTATGGTATGGGGATGTATGGCTACATCTGGTGTTGGGGAACTTGTTTTTGTTGAAGGTAACATGGATAGATTTCAATATTTAAATATCCTAAAGAATAATCTGCAAAAGAGTGTTGATAAATTGAGTTTAGGCACAGATTGCTACTTTCAACAAGACAATGATCCTAAGCATACGGCGGAAATTGTTCTTTATGGTTGTTGTACCATGCTCCCCACGTTCTCAAGTTTTCAGCACAGAGTGCAGACCATAATCCAATTGAACATCTTTGGGAAACCCTTGAAAGAATGGTCCGAAAGCATGACATACGAAGTAAGGCAGCTCTGAAACAATGTCTTCAGCAAGAGACTTCAAAACATCTGGTTCATTCCATGCCAAAGAGGTTAACAGAAGTATTACGTAGAACAGGAATGCCTACAAAGTATTAATTTTGTTATTGTATTTAAACTACCATTTTCTTTGAGTGTATGAATTCTTTTTCCTTGTTGTGAGAAGCCAGGTGGTACAAATTGTTTACTTACTTTTTGAAGAGGAGTAATTTAGGTCATGCGTTTATATGCATAGATTCAGGAGAAAATATGTTAGTTTACCATATAATCTCTCTGGATTTTAACTTTAGTTATAATAAAGTTTTTCTACATAAACACTGGTGTATGAGTACTTTTTTCCAAGACTGTATACAAGATAAATTATGTGTTTTAATGTGTTCTACATTTTCTGTGCGGTAAAGTTTTGTCTATCTCCTACGGTTTAGCAGCTATGCAAAATTCCGTAAAATCCATGCAGAATAAAGTAAACTTCAGAGGCTGTTCCCAGAAAATTTCAAGATATAAATTTTATTTGTGTGAATATCTTTAATATACGATATTTTAATCAAAATGGTTAGAGCCATTTTTCAGAAAATCAAAATATTCGAGAAAAGTTGCATGTAAAGGGTAGTTGCGGATGGAGGGATTTTCTTGAAAATCTTCGTTTCGCATCCTTGTAAGATATCAAACTTAAATACCAAGTTTGGTATTTAACGGCATTTTCGTTTTTGAGCTATGCTGTCCAAACACACACACACACACGCACACACACACGCACGCACGCAAGCACGGACCTTTTTCCAGAATTTGTTTTTGATTCAGGGGGACTCAAAACAAGTATTTCCGGTGAAATTACGGTATGGAATTTTTGGGCGATTACAATACCTTCTCTATACACATGTACATAGTACGTGTAGAGAAAGTAAAACGGTATAATTGGCCATCATTTGATATTTTTGAATGCCTCAACTGCAACTACAGCAAATCATTAGTGATTAAAATGTACTTTACTCGACAAGAAAAACTTATTCGACGAGATCTCGTTCGCATCACGTAAAGTAAAAAACGAAATTGTGCAGAAGAAAAGCAGCAATGCAAGTTAAAAAGGAATCCGTGTGGATTTTAATATGAGTCATGCATTCAGAGCTTTCCTTGTTTTGTCCCTGTTAATATTTTCAACGTTTTTCTTCCTGTAAAGTGCTCCTTGCAGAGCATTTTTCCTTTACACAAATAAAATTTGCTGTAAATGTTCAGAGATACAATGAATAAGAATTGCCCTAGGTTTACTGTCAGATGTATTAACGTATATGTTTTCAATCTTCAAATACAAAAGCTATATTTTTTATGACAAGAAAAACACTTCATAATTTTAAAAATTTTAGAGTCTAAACCAAACGAGACACAGAAACCTAAAGAAATTCCAAAAATTAGATGTATTGTGAACCTAATTGAGGTTTTATCGCAAAAGACGTGATAAAAACAAGCAAATTTGAACATAACCTCCAAACTATTAGAGAAAGTAGATGAAATTTGCTCTTTAACTTATTTCAGTTATATTACATCTGTGGTATACATTTTCAAAAGTTAGCATTACTCTGGAATTTCAAACTTTCAGTCATACATGTCCTTAATATCGGTGCATTTTTGTTTTCAAATAAACCAGTCATTAAAGAATTGACTACGTTCTTCCTGAGGAACCAGAAACCACGTTTTTATAATGGTCCGCTGATTCACTTCATCAAAAATTGAATCCACGCATTTTATCCTTAATTTTTGGAAATAATAATCAAATAAGATGCTAGTTCAGGACCATATAATAGAGGGTTCATGGTGCTGACCTTCAGGTCACAATTACTGGGTTGCTAATTACTTTCTCTACGCATACTATGCACATAGTGAATAGAAAAGGTGTTGTATTGCACCGAAATTTTCGATACTGAGATTTCAACGATTTAGGGCCCACTGTATCCCCCCAAAAAGCATTTTAGAACAAGGTCCTTGTAACCGTGTGTCTGTGTGTCCGGGTGTCTGAACACGAACACTAAAAAACGTAAAGTCTGTAAAATACAAAACTTGGTATTTAACTTTTTTCCAGGATGCGACTCGAAAATTTTCAAGCACATTCCCCCAACTACCCTTAACATGGAAAATGTTTCAGAAATTTTCATTTTCTTAAAAATTGCAAATGGTTTTGATTAAAATATTGTATATTAAAAACATTTACATGATAAAATGTAAATCTTAAATGTTCTAGGAATAACCTCCGAAGTCATCTTTATTCTGGATGAATTTTAACTGGTAAAGCATAAGAGACCAAAAACTTACGACGCAAAAAATGTAGATCCTCAAAACACAAAATTTGTTACACACGTTTTTTTCGTGGAGTTGGCCATTTGAGATACTCCTTGTTATTGGTTTCAGTTTTGAAATACTTACTTTTCTCATACAGGAACTTGTCAACTCCTGGACACAAATAATCGGATTTCAATCCCATAGCAACCCATTTTATAACATTTGAGTGTCGGTTTTAGCATAGTGTATTCCCTTATTTGCCTTCTACTTATAAGGAACTAAGTAATAAGACCATTTCTACTAATGTTTATCTTGATTAGCTTGAAATAGAAGAATAGGGCTTTTACCAATAATTTGTTAGAGATGTAGAGAAAGTCCTGTGAATGGAACACATCAAATTTTTGGAAATAAGGAAATCATAAGAAAACATTGTGATATTCTTGTTCTCCACACTCCAAACTGCCGTTTATACCATTTGCAGCGAATTTGGAGCAACTTTTGTTCTGAGCATATTTGGTCGTCAGGAGCTTAGAAATATCAAAAAATCGACTTTCTATGCTCGACCAGGTGCTGTATGAGACGATGTGTGTTCTCTTGCTCTCAGCTTCTTTTATTTTCTCTATACGTAATGTGTGTATATAGAAGGTATTACATTGCACCAAAAAATTCGATACCGAGATTTCATCGGAAATATGTATCGAGACCCCCTGAATAAAAAAGCATTTATACAAAAATGTCCGCGCGGGAGTGTTAGTGTGCGCGTGTGCGTGTGGACATCATAGCTCAAAAATACAGAGCGTTAAAAACCAAACTTGGTATATAAGTTTGGTATCTTCCAAGGATGCAACAGGAAGACAACTTTCTCTACATCTCTGCAATAAATTGTTGTTAAAAAGCTTATGCTTCCATTTACTTCATGCTAATCTAGAAAAAAATTAGCCGAAATAGTCTTATTACTTGCTTCCTTGTAAGTAGAAGGGAAATAAGGTAGCACGATAGGTTAAAATCTATAGTCAAAAGTCGGTTGCTATGTGACTGAAGTTCCTTTGTATTGATAGGGGTTGACAAATTCCTGTATGAGAAAAAGTACAAGTTTTTCAAAGCTGAAACCAAAAACAAGGAATATCTCAAAAAACGATCAACCTAAGAAAAAATTGCATATAACATAAATTGCGTTTTAATGTGCTCTACATTTTTGGGTGGTAAGATTTTGTCCATCTCTTACGGTTTAGCAGTTATACAAAATTCCGTAAAATTCATCCAGAATAAAGTAGTCTTCAGAGGCTATTCCCAGAAAATTCAAGATATGCATTTTATTTGTCAGCTAAGTATCTTTAATATACGATATTTTAGTCAAAATTGTTAGCCATTTTTCAGAAAATCAAAAATTTGGAAAAAAGTTCCATGTAAAGGGTAGTTTGGGGTGGGGGTTTTCTCTCAAAATCCCCTTGCCGCATCCCTGAAAGATGCTAAACTTAAATACCAAGTTTGGTATTTTACCAATTTTTCGTTTTTGAATTATCGTGTTCATAGACACACGGTCACAAACACGGACGTTTTTCTGAAAATGCTTTTTTTTTTTTTTTTTTTTTTTTTTTGGGTTACAGGGGACCCTAAAACTTATTTCCGGTGAAATCTTGGTATCGAATTTTTGGGTGGACTGCAATACCTTCTCTATACACTATGTACATAGTACGTGCAGAGAAAGTAAAAACTATATGCAAATCATTTATTTCAATTTCGTTTGATACATGTAGTTAACATTTTAGAAACGTGCATTAATTTTACCTATATAAATATTAGTAGCAAGTATCTTATATTACATTTCTGAATGCATTCACTTATCAAGCTACCCACCCTCCCCCCATCACACACAACCCCTTGATGTAAGTTAGTTTATCCCGGATAGCAGAGATGCCAAAAGGTTTGCCTAAGCAGAACACTAAAGGAGATTCCATACTGGCAGGGAGGTGATCTTGCTAAATATGATCAACGCTTGGAACTAACATGTCAAGAGACTGCCTCCATGGTCGAGTGTTCAGCGAGCTGACTTCTCACCCGTATGTCCTGGGTTTGACCCCCGGCTGGGGCCCGGAATTTTCATTTAATCAGAATTATTCCTTATCCCCCTCATAGTCCGGAAGTATATGTGTATTTGAGAAAAATAAAAAACTATTTAAACTCAACGTACTACCCAACCTGCAGGCCGATTTGTTTCTAATACAAGGCCTCCGACATGACCATAAAAAATCGTTAAGATTGGTGTTGTAGCTCCTGCGGTAGAGTATCTTCCTGCTGTTCGGATTAGATTTCTGGGGGCTCAAGAAATGTTTGTTTAATCAAGAACGCTTCACAGTGTACCCTTAAGTGTGTGTAAACTATTTAATAACCAATTCGCTCAAAATATAGAATTCAGTATTGCCGCTGTGCAAAAACTTTAATTATTACGTAATAGGCCACAATTAGTTAATCTACAATCGGTTCGGTTCGTTTCGTTTCTTAGTCGACTTATTTAGGACTGACATACCCCTAGGACTTGCAAGCCAATGCCTAGGGTCAGAAGCCAAGGTACGAGACCACAGAATGGAGAAGCTGAAACGCTCAGCCCGTAGCAGGCATGAGCGTGAGGAAATGGACGACAGGAAAGGTAATGGAGCAATTAATGGAATGATTGTCGGGGGAAACCGGAGGACCCGGAGAAAACCCGCCCAGACACCGCTTTGTCCACCACAAATCCCACATACGGGCGTTGCGGACGAGATGCGATGCGAGCGGACTAACCATCCGGCCCCAGTAAAACTAGAGTAGCACTTGGTGCTGCTACCAAGATTAAACAAATCGATATATGTCGTTTTATTATGCGTACAAGTGTTCCTTTAAAGCCACGCTAGAATTATGTTCTATTCCATCAGTGCATATATCAACAGTTTTAAATGTATCAGCATGCACACGCATTAACATTTTTGCTCATACTGAAGCACAGACATTTTTTTAAGCTTCCCCCTTTTCTGGTTCTGTTTCTAAACACTAGCTTTGATATATAATCACAAGAAAAACGATTGGAGCGCACGCTCTATGTTTAGTTCATGTATGTCGAGTGTGGCCACTACCGAAGTTTTCTTCTCAGGAGAGAGGCAACTTACGCCAATTCGATCTTGCTGCCTATTTATTGGATTGACTATCTCTTGCACACAACCCCTTTATGCGAAAATTCAGCCACAGAAGTTCATAAGACTTTCGGAGAAATGGGTAATCAACGCATATTTTTAGTAATTTACAGTCCCTATGTTCAGAGAATACAAACTATAAGGTTATCTCCTCACATCATCTAAGAGAAGTAGCAGGAAGCCAGTGGAACAGTTTGCGAACTCCTGGAGAGAAGCCGTAAAAATAATAATAATACTAATAGATGTGTCCCATTCACATGACTTTCTCTACATCGCTGTAACAAATTGTTTCTATCTGCTTTAAGATAATCGGCATAAACGTTAGCAAACTTTTTCTTAATTCCTTCCTTGTAAGTAGAAGGAAAATAAGGGAATATACTACGCTAAAACGATAGTCAAGTCTCTTAAAGGCCGGTTGCCATGTGGCTGAAGTCAGTTTCTATGCATGGCCAGGAACTTACAACTTTCCACGTGAGAAAAGTAAGCATTTTAAATCAAATAACCAGGAATATCTAAGAAATGGTCAATTCTACGAAAAAAAACAGTTTATGACAAACTGTGCGTGTTAACGTGATCTGTATTTTTTGTGTAGCAAGTTTCTATCCATCTCTTACGGTTTACCAGTTACGCAAAATTCAGCAAATTTCATTCAGAATTAAGGTTTTTAGAGGCATTCCCAGAAAATTCAAGATATACGTTTTATTTTCCATTTAACATTTTAATTAAAAGCATTAGAAGCCGTAGAAAAATCAAAATTTTCGAATTTTTTTCCACGTAAAGGATAGTTTGGGGTAGGGGTATTTTTCTTAAAATCTTTGTGTCGCATCCCAGGAGTTCCCTTTGAGTTATCGTGTTCATCGACACAAGGACCTTTTTCTGAAAATGCTTTTTATGGATACAGGGGACCGTAAAGCGTCTATTTCCAGTGAAACCTCTGAATCGAATTTTGAATGGAATACAATGCTTTCTCTACGTGTAGAGAAAATAAAACATCTTAGATTCGTTTACCTACATTTGCAGTTATAACAGGAACTATATAACTATACAAGGAGCACTTTACATCAAATTTAAGTGATATCCTTTCTTTAATGGAAGCAATGCATTTCTCGGAATTTAGTTAGGTTTGCGCCAAATGCAGTGCGGCTGTTTTATGGTGAGGATCACGGGTATGTTGTGGGAGGAGAGGGTTTCTTATTTTAACTCCCGCGTTACTTACGAGTTATAGTAAAATGGACTACAAAAACGTTCTCCATTTGACATTTCCATTCATATGATATGTTTGCGTAATGTTTCATAATTTCAGTTTTTATATTGTCCTCAAGGTTATTTGTAGTCCGGAGATTGTTTTATTTTTTGTGACACCTCATTTGAAATAAAACTAAAAGTCAACAGTACTGTTAAATTTTATTTGAATGGAAATTTCATCTGAAGAAGCCAGAAACGTTTTCATACAGATGAATATCCCTTCAAACATCACCTATTATAAAGTTAGTACTCATAGTATATAATACTAACACTCGCAGCAATGGAAAACCGCGATTGTAATATACAGTATGCAGAGCACCCAATACGTGCTATTCGCGGCCTCCTCATAAAACGAACGCACTGTACCACAATACCTGAAATGTAATTAGCTGGATAATAATTAAGGTCCAAAATATTTAATAGAAGGATATGGCGTTGTATTCTAAGGAAACTGAGGAACCTAGGTTCCACTGGTCATTCTGTAATTTTAGGTGAAACTTTAATATAAATCACATCAAGTTTAAGTTGTGGATGTGTGTGGGAGCGTTTTAATATTCCCCTCAAAATGTTCAAAAGAACAACAATTTATTATTATTTATGTTGCCTTTTCAGATAATTTGTTCCTGGAGCTCCTAAACTACCAAATTGCCAAATGCCGTGAGATTTTCGTAAAGAAATGCATGCTTTTTTATTCGTTTACGCAGTAATTTGTTCCTAATATTTCCAATAGCAGTGATAACGGAACTTATTCAAAAGAAGTAAACAAAACCAAAAGATCCCTCATCCAGGAAATCTGTTATGCAGGCGTGACGAGAAAAAAAAAATTATGGCCCTTGCTCAACAAAAACTATGAAAGGATAAAAATGAACAAAGACAATGTCAAAACATATGAAACAAAACAGCTATAGTCATGTCATAGTACGGCTGCCATCATAATTCAATTGTACTATTGCGGGTGTAAATTAAATGGAGTTCCGACAAATACAATATAATTTATGAATTTTTTGTCGTTGAAAATGCAGGTCAGAATGTTGTTTTAAAAATCACTACTGAAATGTTATTAAGTCCCGAAAGATGGAAATACATTGAGATAAATATGGCTTCGTTGACAAAGATTCTGAAACGATTTGTTGAACGCAATGTTGAGATGAAGCTATTAGTTCGAAGGGTCCAGAAGTATGCGCACCTCAAGAAGTACTGCTTCTCTCAATCCAGAAACACTCAACGAAGCCACATTTCTTTCAATAACGCATTACTATCTTTCTGCACAATCGCTGGGATTTAACACATTTTCAGTACTGATTTTTAAAAGAGCATTCTGAAATGCATTTTCAACGACAAAAAATTCAGAAGTTATGTTCTATTTTTCAAAACTCCATTTAATTTCAACACTGCGCGATTGCTTCAACGGGTACAGAATATATGCCTCCGGCCATCTATTCTGTCTCTGTGCTTTCCTACGAGACTCCTACATGAAGCCTCTGGTCTGCCATACCTGAGGACGAGATTAGGCGTCGGGCAGTAAAATTCAACGACGTTTTGTCATTTCATCGGAGCGCTCTCGTTAGGTCTCTAGGGGTTTACAATCGCAGAAACCGCCGCTTCCCTACACGAGTTACAGGCATCCCCGGTAACTAAGGAACAGCTCCTTTACAATCCTTCAAGAGTTGCTTGGACTTCAAAATAAATATAAATATCTGTAAAACTAATTACACCATCGATGCACAAGGCCCGTTGCACCAAGACTGGCAGCGAGGTTGCAGATTCTAGTTAGAGTCTTTCCTATTGGTTACGGAGACAGTAGGACTACGTGACAGGTGAACGACAAGTTTCGAGATCTCGTCGAGGTTGGGTTAGGTGTATGTAAATGAACTGGATCGAAATAAAGGGTAAAAATGGACTTTCTGAAAATTGGTTCTTCTTTCCAATGCGAAATGTAGTCCTCCGTTCGTTCTGTCTGCTTGCGCATGGGCAGTCATGTTGGTCAATCGACCAATGGCAAAGTCAAAACTGAAGTAGAATCTGCAATGTCGCAACCCTTAAGCAGCAATCTTCACTCCCCAACTTCATTTACACCCGCCATCCTGCAAACCTCTCATTTCCGTCAATACGTGGTTAAATTCTAGCAAGAATGGGAACACGTCTGCCCCCAGCCTGCCAACTGCTCGTGAATGCGCAGGCGCGAGAGAACGAATTATTACTTTACCTTTCTTACGCTGGCTGCCAATTAAAATCAAACTGGCTTTAACTTGAGTAGTCTGCACCGGATGTTGGCAGATTTAGAGTGCTGCAAGTCCATTTCGTTTTGACAGCGCCACTGATGAATCCACAGGCAGAAAAAATGCTGTCTAATACCGCCAATTATATCCCACGATTCATTCCCCGTTTAATTTAAAATTACAGTTAAGAAACGTAGGGAAATGTTCTTTAAAATCTGATTTGTTCCATTCACATGACTTTCTCTACACCATAATTATTGTTATTCTTCTATCTACTTCATGATAATCGAGATTAACATTAGAAATTGTCTTATTACTTGGTTTCTTGTAAGTAGAAGGCAAAAGTCTAACGTGTTCTATTGACATGTCCTCTAGCTGTTCGGCAAACAAGCATTTTATTCAAAACAATCTGTTATCTCTATCATGCTAATCAAGATAATCATAAGTAGAATTAGTCTTATTAGTCATAAGTTCCTTGTAAGTAGAAGAGAAATAAGAAAATGCACAGGCTAAAGTGATAATCTCGTGCTTTAAAAGCCGGTCAATATGTGAACCAATTGAAATTTCAATTTCTTTGCTTTCCAGAAGTAAAACGAGAAACGAGAAGAAAGAAACCTTCCCGTTTGAGAAACGTTTAAGTGGCTACGATTGAAACCAATAATCCGGAGTATCTCGAAAACCGTGAACTCTACAAAAAAGTGTATGTTATTAATTGTGAGTTTTAATGAGACGTGCATCTTTTATGTAGTAAGTTTTGGTATATCTCTTATGGTTTGTCAGTTATACAAAAGTCAGCCAGAATGAAGAGGTCTTCAGAGGCTATTCCCAGAAAATTCAAGATGTACATTCGTTTATCATAAAAAATGTTAAACCATGAGGTATTTTAATCAAAATCGTTAAGTCATTTTGTAGAAAATCAAAATTTTTTAAAAATGTTCCTTGTAAAGGGTAGTTTGGGGAAGGGAGATTTTCTTTAAAATTTTCGTGACGCATCCTTGGAAGATACCAAACTTAAATACCAGGTTTGGTATTTAACAGTATTTTCGTTTTTGGAAAACAAAAAACAAAAACAAACACACACACACACACACACACACACACACACACACACAGAGATTCTATTTTTTTTTTACTCAGGGGGACCCAAAACATGTATTTCGGGCGATATCTCGGTATCGAATTTTTGGGTACATTACAATACCTTCTCTGTACATTATGTACAGGGTACGCGTAGAGAAAGTAAAAAATGTGCAGTTATGAGCATAATTCAACAGCATTGGCTAAAGAGGTTATTCACAGGACAAACAGACTGGATGAAGGAAAATAAATTTTCTGATGTCATGTATGTGGTATCCAAAGAGAGAGTATAGTTCAGATAGAAAATAAACTGCTTCGGAAAAATAAACAATTATATAAACCATTCTTGCCCCAAACCAACATCTCCTTGTCTTCATTTTTGTAAACTTCTGCAATGTTTAGTCAAATTGAAAGCTTTTGTAACAGCCATGATTTGGTTTTCAATTTTCCTACTACTAATTACTTCAATCCCTTCCTGTAAGATTGTCTTACTTAACTCTATTTGCAATGAAACCGGAATCAGAGTCCACGAAGTTTGTAGCCATATACTAGCCTCATTTTGTAGCATACTTCGACATTCATGGCATTTTACTCAATTCATTATCCGCCGTTACTATTTTTTCTCATTTATCTCGGAAGGAAAATTAACCTTTAAAATGCAGCATTCTTAACAGCTTGCCTTTCTGATTTACGACGCAGCTCAAGCAGGTCATCAGCCAGCAAGCAGCCAACTCCGTAGAGGTGTTCCGATCCCGGAGCCAGCCACCCTCACGCAAGGCCCACTACCTAAGGCAGGAAGTGGGTTCCTACGGAGACATACCTCGCCCTAGCGGCAAAATGCACGAGACTCCGACAGGACATGGAAAGACAGACACAATTACATCCTCACCTACTATCTCCTTCAACTTCCTACACAATTTCACCTTTATTTCCCTAGGCTGGAGTCGGGTTCCGTGGCTGTAGCCTAGCAAGCAACCTTTACCTTGCTTCCTACCTTTCTCTTACTAACGCGGGTGCACATGCGGGACCGCGCAAAGACTTAATGCACGAATATCTCAGCAATCTACGCGTTAAAACGTGGAGTTTTTTTTTTTTTTTAGTGGGTATGTCGCATGAGGAACGGAGAGTCCCACACTCCTCCTAGCAATAAATAAAAAAATAAATAAATAAAACTCTAAATTTCACTTAGCACTTTCCAAAAAAAAAAAAAAAAAAAACTTGCACATTCCGAGTCAGTTATCTTCGTTATTTGAAAGCACTAAACAGTCGAAGAGTGACTTGATATCTACGAGACGAATCCTGAAGTTCAGTCTGACTAAAGCTTTGATGACCCGCGGTTTAAAATTTGCATTCATTTGCTTCACTGTAGGAAGAAAATATTAGTACTTTGCAAAACTCCGTGGTATCACACAAATAAATAACAAAAAAAATCTGATGTGTTCCATTCACATGACTTTTTGTACATCTCTGCAACAAATTATTGTTAAAAAGCTTATACTTCTATTTACTTCATGTTATTGAGAAACATTAACAATTACTTGCTCCCTTACAAGTTGAAGGGAAATAAGGGAGTACCATAGGTTAAAGTGATAGTCAAAAGCTGGTTGCTATGTGTCTGAAGTTCCTTTGTTTGTATGGACAAAAGTTTACAAATTCCCGTATGAAAAATGTATAAGCATTTTAAAACAAACCAACAATAAGGAATACCTCAAAAACGATCAACTGCACGAAAAAAAAATGTATATAACAAATTGTGTGTTTCAACGCGCTCTACATTTTCTGTTAAGTTAGCTTTTGTCTATCTCTTACGGTTTACCAGTTATGCAAAATTGTGTAAAATTCATCCAGAATAAAGTAGATGTACATTTTATTTGTCATGTAAATTTCTTCGAAATCGTTAGAACAATTTTTGAGAAAATAAAATTTATTGAAAAATGTTCTATGTAAAAGGGTAGTAAGGGGTGGAGGGATTTTCTTGAAAATCTTCGTGTAGCATCCTTAGAAGACAACGAACTTAAATACCAAGTTTTCGGTTTTAGGATATCCTGTACATACACACACACACCTTTTTATATATATATATATATATATATATATATATATATATATTTTTTTTTTTTTTTATTCAGTGGCATCCAAAACCTGTATTTCCGGTGAAATCTCGGTATTGAATTTTTGTGCACAGTACGTATAGAGAAAGTAATAATATTTTCGATATCCATCATGGTATCGCACACATTTCACACAGCACTAGCAAGTCCTAACGTGACTGAACAGCTGTTGATTCTACGCTGACTGGCCTGGAGGTCACACGCTGCCCTGAGGCACTCCCATCAAGTGGGTCAACAGTTCAGCACTCACTTTAAAAGCCTTCCAGATATCCATCCTTTCCGAACCCGTTTTGAATGTTTTCATTCATCCATAGAACTCCAACTATAGGGTTAAGAGTGAGAATTGTTTTCCCTTCTAAGAAGTCGTCCATATAAACCATTTCTGGTCACAGTTCTCAAGCTAAAGCGGTATCCGGCTTTGCTATTACTAGCGTAGTGCAGTAGGGGAAACGATAAAAACTTTAAGGGCAAATATTATTGAACATACAACTACTGCTTGTTGTATCCAGGAAAGAATAAAGAGGGTGTTTTTTACTTTCTCTACACGTACTATGCACATAGTTATAGAGAAGGTATTGCACTCCACCCAAAAATTCGATACAGAGATTTCACCGGAAATACATGTTTTGGGTTCCCTGAATCCAAAAAAACATTTATTTGGTATTTAAGTTTGGTATCTTCCAAGGATGCGACACAAAGATTTTCAAGGAAATCCCCCCACCCCCAACAATCCTTTACGTGGAACTTTTTTCGAAAAGTGAGTTTCTTAAAAATGCATCTAACCATTGTGATTAAAATATCGTAAATTTTAGACATTTACCTGACAAACAAAATGTATATCTTGAATTTTCTGGGAAGAGCCTCTGAAGACTATTTTATTCTGGATCAGTTTTACGGAATTTTGCATTTACATTTTTTTCATGGAGTTGGTCACATAGCAACCAGCTTTTGAGTACCACTTTAACCCATGGTACTCCCTTATTTCGCTTATATTTGCAAGGAAGCAAGCAATAAGACTATTTCTGCTAATTTTTTCTCGATTAGCATATAGTAAATAGAAGCATAATCTTTTTAACAATAATTTGTTTCAGCAATGTAGAGAAAGTCATGTGAATGGAACACATTTTTTAATGATGAAGCTTTATAATAAATCATGGTATTTTTGGACGGAAACATGTCTTCTTAGAAATATTTGAGAGGACGGTTTCCATAATTAGATCTAAACTTAAGGGTACAAGGTAGTATGGTTGTAAGGCTTTAACAATTTGTCAAAATTAACCCCTCACATATCACGAAATTCTAAATGAATTTTCATGAAAATGTTGTGGCATGTATAACAACATTCTGCATTTATCTAAGTGAAAAGTTTGATTTTATCTGCAAAACTCGATTTTTAAAAAATTATATTTGGGGGGGGGGGGTGCATGAAAAAACATGGTTGATTTCATATACCTCTTATTCATAAACCTTTCAAAGCAGAATATTCAATTTTTTTACACATGTTCTGATTATAATTATCTAATCTAATGCCAGAATCAGAAGTATATAGCTCAAGATTAATATTTTAAAAAATACCACATTTGAGGAAAAAAAAAAAAAGTAAAATATCTCAATTTTCATATTAAAAATTTATAATTTCCATAATTTGTAAGCTAGGCTTATAGATTAGTCAATTCAGAAATCATTAATGTGTGTTAGATAAGTGTACAATATTTCAACGTTCTAACATCAATGGTTCCTGAGTAAAAGGTACATGTGTAACAGAAAATGTAATATCGAGAAAATGGAACTGCTAATCTGACCGACTTCAATATATTCCAGGGCCATAATCATCTGAATCAGCATTCCTCCTATTGGTCATGGCTTCCTTTGTGGGCTGTTGGGCAGCTCGTTCAGCTTGAATGAAAATGTCTCACGTTTCTATCATCTTAGAAAGCAGAAAAGTTGAAGATGCAGAAAAGGGGGTGTGGCGCTATATCCGGGAGCATTTAAAAAATTGCGCTCCATGTTTAAAAGGGTCATTTAAATGCTAAAAAAATGGACGCATCATATTAAAAGTATATGTTTTTCAATCAGAAAACTTCAGAGAATTTGTTATGCCAAAAACGAAAATTGCCATTTTTGACCCCTTCATAGTACCTTGCACCCTTAACAAAAGTTACCATGTATCTTTTCCTTATAAATATGCTACCAACAGTATACCTACTGTTCCCTAAAACGCTTCCTAATGATTTGATGCAAATTTAAATAAATACAACATGTGAGAAGTAACCCCACCTGCTTTAAGGTGCCAAAGTTTTCAAACAAATTTTTGGCTCTAAATAATATTATTTACTTATTTTATTGTATTTTTTATGTTTATAGATGGAGTTAAAAAGCGATCAGATGACCTCCTTACCCAAATATGGTCTTTTCGGTTACTACGAGTAAAACAAAATCCGAAATGTTCCATTCAAATGACTTTCTCTGCGTCTGTGTAACTAATTTTTGTCAAAGTTTATTCTTCTATCCACACCATGCTAATCGAGATAAACATAGCAGAAATTTCCCTTCTAATTACAAGAAGGACAAAAATTTAATGTGCTCCACTCACATAATGTCCTTTAGCTGTACGGCAACAAACCATTTATTCAAAAGATTAATCTGTTATTACTTCGTGCTAATGAACAAAAGTATAAGCAGAATTAGTCTTGTTACTAGCTTCCTTGTAAGCAGAAGGGAAATAAGAAAATGCAGACTAAAGCGTCCTTTAAAAGCCGGTCGCTATGTGAAACATTTGATATTCCAATCTCTTTGGTTGAGAGGAGTAAAAGAACGAGAAAAGAAATATCTTCCCGTTTGAGAAAACTTTAAATGGCTTAAATTGAAAGAATAATCCGTAATATCCCGAAAACGGTTAACTATAAAAAATGCATATGACAATAAGTTGTGTTATAATACTATCTACATTTTTTGTATCTCTCAAGGTTTGTCAGTTATACAAAAGTCATCCAGAATGAACAGATCTTCAGAGGCTATTCCCAGAAAATTCAAAATATACATTTCGTTTGTCATAAAAAATATCTTACACATAAGGTATTTTAATCAAAATCGTTAGAGCCATTTTTGAGAAAATCAAATTTTTAGAAAAATGTTCCATGTAAAGGGTAGTTTTTTTTTTTTTTAAATCTTCGTATCGCATCCTTGGAAGATACGGAACTTGAATATCAAGTTTGGTATTTAACGGACTTTTCGTTTTTGAACTATGCACACACACATGCAGACACACACGGACATTTTCTAAATATGTTTTTTTTTATTCAGGGGTTTCAAAACATGTATTTTCGGTGTAATACAACACATTATGTATATAGTACGTGAAGAGAAAAGAAGAACCTGGGAGGTGGCGAGACTGGAGTTGGAATATGCAGGACTCGTTGCTTCCTTCGACTTTCACGACATTAGAGCATTTCAATGCTCCAATCTCATTTGCTCGCGGACGTGCAGCCTCTCCCGCCTCCCCTATTGGCTTAATTACTACTTTTTGAATGTTGGCATCTATTACCAACTATGAAAAATTGAAGTATTTCTCTCTCCAAGTTTCAGTCCTTGTTACATGGCAACCAAGCGAATGTTAAAAAAAATCTGATGTGATCCATTCACATGAGTTTCTCTACATCTCTTCAACAAATTATTGTTAAAAACTTATGCTTCTATTTACTTCCTGCTAATCGAGAAAAATCAGCAGAAATAGTCTTATTACTTGCTTCATTGTAAGTAGAAGCGAAATAAGGGAGTACCATAGGTTAAAGTGATACTCAAAAGTTGATTGCTATGTGACTGAAGTTCCTTTGTTTGTATGTATGGACAGCAGTTGACAAATTCCTGTATGAGAAAAGTAAGTTTTGCAAAGCTGAAACCAAAAACAAGGAATATCTAAAAAACGATCAACTTCATGAAAAAATGTATGTAACATAGGTTATGTGTTAACATGCTCTAGATTTTTGTGTGTTAAGTTTTTGTCTATCTCTTACGATTTAGCAAAATTCCATAAAATTCCTCCACAATAAAAGTAGTCTTCAGAAAATATCCCCAGCAAATCCAAGATATACATATCTTTAAAATATCGTATATTAATCAAAATCGTTAGAGCCATTTTCAAAAAACGTTCCTGTAGAGGGTAGTTGTGGTTGGGGGATTTTCTCGAAAATCTTCGTGCGCATTTAATGGTCTTTTCGTTTTTGAGCTTTGCTGTCCACACACACACACACACACACACACACACACACACACACACACACACACACACACACACACACACACACACACAGCCTTTTTCAGATTATTTTTTATTCAGGGGAACCCAAAACATGTATTTCCGGTGAAATCGCGGGATCGAATTTATGGGTGCATTACAATACCTTCTCTATACACTATGTACATATTACGTGTAGAGAAAATAAAAATTCGGTTGTCCAGAGGTAAATTTGAGCTTATCTCCATTTCACCGTATTTTGGGATCTCTACAGAACACAACGAGAGAGAGAGAGAGAGAGAGAGAGAAAGAGAGAGAGAGAGAGAAAACACTTCACCTGTGACTAATGTGCTAAGAACGGAAAACATCACCCGCATAAAAAGAAAAAAATCTGATGTGTACCATTCACATGACTTTCTCTATATATCTGCAACAAATTATTCTTTAAAAGCTTATACTTCTATTAACTTCATGCTAATCAGTAAAACATCAGCAGAAATAGCCATATTACTTGCTTCCTTGTAAGTAGAGGTGAAATAAGGGAGTACCATAGGTTAAAGTGATAATCAAAAGCTGGTTGCTATGTGACTGAAGTTCCTTTGTTTGTATAGACAGCAGTTGACAAATTCCAGTATGAGAAATGTATGTTTTTCAGAGCAGAAACCAAAAATAAGGAATGTCACAAAAACGACGAACTCCACGAAAAAATGTATATAACATAAATTGTGTGTTTTAACGTGCTCTACATTTTTTTGTGTAGTAAGTTTTTGTCCAACTCTTACGGTTTAGCAGTTATCCAAAATTTAGTAAAATTCATCCAGAATAAACTACTCTTCAGAGGCTATTCCCAAAAAATTCAAGATATACATTTTATTTGTCAGGTAAATATCTTTAATATACGAAATTTTAATCAAAATCGTTAGAGCCATTTTTGAGAAAATCAAAATTTTCGAAAAAAGTTCCATGTAAAGGGTAGTTGGGGGTGGGGGGATTTTACTCAAAATCTTCGTGTCGCATCCCTGTAAGATAGTAAACTTAAATACCAAGTTTGATATTTTACAGACTTTTTGTTTTTGAGTTATCGTGTTCACAGACACACGGACACACACACGGACCTTTTTCCGAAAATGCTTTTTTTTAGATAAAGGGGACCCTAAAACATATTTCCGGTGAACTCTTGGTATCAAATTTTTTGGTGGAGTGCAATACATTCTCTATCCACTATGTACATAGTGCGTATAGAGAAAGTAAAAACGAAACAATAATGTAGGTTTAAAATATCTGGGTGATAAAACAGAGTGACTATTTAAGGTAGATGAATTTATTCAAGATTTTCATAAAGGCGAAGCTGAAAAAGATGATAGAAATAAATAAAGAAATGAAAACTATATCTACAGATAACGGCATTAAAAAATAGATTTAAAAATGTTAGCTATCACATGAAGTTACGAAGCATCGAGAGCTCCGCATATCAACGATCACACAGTGAAAGACAGTACGATGTTTCAGAAGTGGAAATTATGGCAGAAATGAGATGGTCCACACCATGGTCACCATCTTCGAAAATATGTTCTTCGAAGACGTTTAGGTAAAGGCTTATTCACATGCCAGTTTGGCTCAGGTGATGAAGGACGCAATCAAGCCGATAATGCAAGGGAATTGATTGCTGTAGTCTGTGTCCGAGATGACATTCCGCTGAAAGCATGTGGAGCCTGATAAATCCAAATACGAGACAGTGCCGGGGAAATCTGAAATACTCGGTTTATCGGTGTTTAACACAAACCTGGAAGTGTTTCTCCTTCCCCTCCTGGTTTAATATTTCCAAACAGAAGTTAGGGAACAGCGAGCTGTGACATTTATATTCAGTGCCCACGACGACGAAAGGGGACAATGCATTTTTACTTTCTCTATAGGCACTATGTACATAGGGTATAGAGAAGGTATTGCACTCCACCCAAAAATTCCATACCGAGATTTCACCGGAAATATATGTTTTAGGGTCCCCTTTATCTAAAAAAAGGATTTTCGGAAAAAGGTCCTTGTGTGTGTGTGTGTGTGTGTGTGTGTGTGTGTGTGTGTGTGTGTGTCCGTGAACACGATAACTCAAAAACGAAAAGTAGGTAAAATACCAAACTTGGTATTTAAGTTTAGTATCTTCCAGGGATGCGACACGAAGATTTTGAGAAAAATCCACCCTCCCCCAACTACCCTTTACATGGAACTTTTTTCGAAAATTTTGATTTTCTCAAAAATGGCTAACGATTTTGATTAAAATTTCGTATATTAAAGATATTTACCTGACAAATAAAATGTATATCTTGAATTTTCTGGGAATAGCCTCTGAAGAGTAGTTTATTCTGGATGAATTTTACTACATTTTGAATAACTGCTAAACCGTAAAAGATGGACAAAAACTTACTACACAAAAATGTAGAGCACGCTAAAACACACAATTTATGTTATATACATTTTTTTCGTGGAGTTCGTCGTTTTTGTCACATTCCTTATTTTTGGTTTCTGCAATGAAAAACTTATACATTTCTAATACAGAAATTTGTCAACTGCTGTCCATACAAACAAAGGAACTTCAGTGACATAGCAACCAGCTTTTGATTATCACTTTAACCTATGGTACTCCCTTACTTCACCTCTACTTACAAGAAAGTGGCTATTATATGGCTATTTCTGCTAATGTTTTACTGAAGTTAATAGAAGTATAAGCTTTTTAAGAATAATTTGTTGCAGGGATATAGAGAAAGTCATGTGAATGGCACACATCAGATTTTTAAGATACATGGTACACATGGAAAATAAAAGAAAGACATTTTTAAGGTACTCGTTATAGCGTGGTAGTAGTAATCGTCATAGGCTGGTAACACACATCGGTCAAATATCAGCGCACTGGGATGTGGTAATGTATATCAAAGGCAGCCAGAGCTTAGTCTCCTGTAAGCACAGAAAGTAAGAACACAAGAGTTGAAGTCCATTCTTATGCATGCGTAAAGGAGTAATTGCCGTGAATGTCTATTTTAAAATACAACCTCTTCAAAGTCACAATCTTCTGCGAGGGGCTCAGCGATATCGGTTGAATCTACTCCTGACCCGCAGACACTTCCGTTTTCAGGTGATGAAAACAGTTAGAGCGAGAATAGATTTTCTTTAGTAATTGGCGGGAAAACATTCTTAGGGTGATTGTTTTTTTTTTTTTTTTTTTTTTTGCCGGAATTTATAAGCCATCCACCCAGGAGTACTGGACTTCATACGTCTCAGCGAGGCCGGAACAAGTTTAATTTGATAACGATTAACTGTCTGGCTTTAACGGCTTAGTGCTGCAGTTGGATGCCGACTATGTGATACTTGTCCGAAGCAGTACTATGGTACATATCTACGTGACGACATGCCTTCTGCGTACTGATACAAAAGCAGCAGCAACAGTACTAAACATGGCGAATTTCAGGACTTCACGGGGGAAATTGCATTTCTGAGTTGCCGCGAAGAAGGGTTTCTCTTTAGCCTCTTCAAATACAGTGGCCAATTCGAGAATGAGGCTGCAAGAACTGCCTACAATTGACAGGTTTGTGGGTACAATCTTCAGGACCGCAAATAGCACAGTTTCCTTACAAGAGACCACAGTGTGGCCGAAAAATGCTACCTAAAACGTTTCAATGGACGTGGTGTATGTGGTCATGCATAAACACAATCTAACTCTGCCCTGATCCTAGACAGGTGGACGCCCTCAAATATGAGGGACAGAAAACGTCACATTCTTTCTGGACTTCCTGTACGGAAGTAGCCCCTTGGTCGGCAAGATAACCGAGAAGCTCTTCATTCCATATGTCATCAAAGAGTAGATGGTGGCCACGCCTTTGAAAGGTCCATGCGTTGACATTTCTCCAGATGCACAGACAGCGGTGGAGAACTTGAGCCTGCAGAAGATCTTGGTATTGCATTTTAGCGAGACTAACAAACTCGCTGTAAGGATCTACGATTATGTCAACGGCCTCTTGTATAACAATTCACCATGAGAAAAGATTGGCCCTCTTCCATGCATTTGATTGCCTAGTAATAGGCAGTTGATGTCAGCGTTACATCTCTTTCCAAAACTATGTCCCTTAATTAGGTGTTGGCTTAAGAAGTCTCCATAGGGGAGTCCCGCCTTCGGCATGGATGTTTTATGTTGTGTGCAAAAGAAAAAACAAACAGCAATTCAGTAATCATACAGCAAAGTAAAAAAATATATAGGTAAATAAAAGTAGGGTATACGGCGCCGGAGTCCCGACCAGACTCCGGAACTGTATTTAAAAGAAAAATATCCCGGTACAATGACAGAGGGGACCCAATCGGAGAGGGAGTAACTCCCCAACTCCCTCTTAACTGTTAGCAAACAGCTCGTGCAATGGCTTCACCCCGGGAAATTTGAAGAGCGGAGATATTATACACACACACACCTCTATCTGAAGACCCGGACACCTTCACCAAGTCACCGGTGCACACTAAGGTGTGAAGGGTCCGTCTTACTGCGTACAACGGAATTGGAGAAGAGAGAAGAGAGAGAGAGAAAAAAAAAACAGGATTAAACTAAAATGATCAAACATAAGGATTACACATATAATATAGACATTTTGGGAGAGAGTTTCTAATGCAAGGAACGTCGTCAAGAGAAGAAAAATAGGGTGTCTATAAATGCCTTGGTCAAGGAAGGAGCATAAAAGAAAAAATTATGACGGCGAGAGGCGGAAAATGAAAAGGAATGCTATAAAGCGCCCTTGCGTCTCTGGTCACTACTAGAAGCATCCACTGAGACCGGCAACCCAAGTGGATAGAAGCATCGCTAATATTTATCTGAAGTATGTGTATTAAAAAAATCGTATAAAAGTCACATAAACGTTTCATTAAACAAACAAAAATATACATATAATTCTAAATATTAATTAGGTAGGCACAAATGCCAGTTTCAACCCGCAAGTAAATAGAATGATGGTAATCGCCACTCTTATTCTTACACTGACCTGAGCGATAGTGGCGACAGCGATGCCGAAGGTGAAGGCAATCTGAACAATGCTGGGCGGAGTACCATCGTTCCAGTTGGTGATGCTTCCACAGCCAACGAACACCAGCAAGAAGGTTCCCAGAAACTCTGCTAACAGCATCCTCCAAATGTTTCTGTTGTCTGTGATGTCGTGCAGACCGATCAAGTCCTTTGCCCCTGCCACATACAAATAGTTCACAATCCACTTTAAAACATGTGAAAAAATCAGATGTGTTGCATTCACATGACTTTCTCTACATCACTAACACGTTTTTAAAAAGCAATTCTTCTATCTACTTTATGATACTCGATATAAACATTAGCAGAAATTTTTCTTAATTACTTGCTTCCTTGTAAGTAGAAGGAAAATAAGGGAGTACACTAGACTAAAACATTAGTCAAATTTTTTAAAAGCTGGTTGCCATGTAGTTGAAATCCATTTCTATGTATCGCCAGCAGTTTACAAATTTCCGTGTGAGAAAAGTTCAAGTATTTTAAATCTTAAACAAATAACAATGAATATCTCAGAAATGATCAATTTTAGGAAAAAAACATTTGACATAAATTGTGTTTTGTCGAGATCTACAATTTTTTATGTGGAAAGTTTCCGTCTATCTCTTACGGTTAAATAGCTATGCAAAACCCAGCAAAATTCATTCAGAATAAAAAGGTCTTCAAAGGCTATTTCCAGAAAATTTAAGGAATCATTTTATTTCAAGTGTAAATATCTAATATACGGTAGTTCAATTAAAATCGCTAGAGCCATTTTAGAGTAAATCAAAATTTTCTAAATTTTCTAAAGATTTTCCTTGTAAAGGGTAGTTTGGGTGGGGGGCGGAGGGATTTTCCTCAATCTTCGTGTCGCATCCTTGGAAGATACCAAAGATACCGACTTTTCGTTTTCGAGTTATCGTGTTCACAGACACACTGACACAAACACCCACGGACCTTTTTCTAAAAGTGGTTTTTTTATACAGGGGACCCTAAAACATCTATTTCCGATGAAATCTCTGAATCGAACGTTTGGTTGCCATGCAATACCTTCTCTACACACTATGTGTCGCCCTCCGTGGTGTAATGGTTACCATGCTAACTTCATATACCCAAGGTCGCGGGTTCAAACCCGGCGGAGGACGATGGATTTTTTCGGGCGTAAAAATCCTTAGAATGGCTTCCTTCGGAGGGGAAGTAAAGCCGTTGGTCCCGTGTCGTAAATTACGGCACGTAAAAGAACCTCAAGCCTGATAAGAGAGGCCTCTGAGCAAAATTAAGAGGTGTTTCACGCATAATTTAGAATATGACGCTGAGAACCACAGTAGTTAAAGAGCGTCCATAAATAACACGCCATTTACATTTACACACTATGTACATGGCACATATAGAGAAAGAAGAAAGGAAACAGCTTATACGTTATTGTAAATTTACATATCACACACGCAATTAGATTTCAAAATCTGAAATACGAATATGTTACGTCCTTTCAGTGGGGGGATCCTTTACACAAAGGAGTAAAGCATTTAATATTGAAAAAGAATTTAGTTCCACGAACTTTAACTTCAATTGTGCAAATGTCAATTGCCTTACTTAGTCTCGCAAAGGTGGCAAGAAAACATTTCCAGTTTTATGTTATCTTTATGCCATTCGGACATCATTTTTACTTTTTCTAGCACGTACATACAATGTACATAGTGTATAGAGAAGGTATTGTACTCCACTCAAAAATACGACACCGAGATTTCACCGGAAATATGTTTTGAAACTCCCTGAGTAAGAACATTTTAGAAACATGAGCGTGCTTGCGCGTGCGTGCGTGAGCGTAATATAGCTCAAAAACGAAAAGCTGGACAAATGCCAAACATAGTATTTTAAGTTCAACATCTTCCAAGGATACGACCGAAGATTTAAGAAAATCTCCCCATCTCCAACTGCATTTTATAAGGTACATTTTTCGAAAATGATTTTCTCAAAAATGGGTCTAACAATTTTGATAAAAATGCCATATATTAAAGATGTTTACATCAAAAATAAAATGCATTTTTTTGGGAATAGCACCTGAAGACTTCTTTATTCTGGACGAGTTTTGCATAACGGTTAAACTGTAAGGGATAGAGAAAACTCGTAGAAAAATTAGAACTCATTAAAACACACAATTTATACCACATGTTTTTCTTGTAGAGTTGACCGTTTTTTGAGATGTTCCTTGTTATTGGTTTCAGTTTTAAACTACCTAACTTTTCTCAAACAGGACCAAGAAAAACGAATCGAACGTCAATTATTTCACATAACTACCAGCATTTAAAAGATTTGACTATCGCGTTACCCTAATGTATCCCCTTATTTCCCTTCTACTTACAGGAAGCAAATAAGAACAATTCTGCTAATTCTTCGATTAGTATAAAGTAGATAAAATAATATTTTGTAAGATTAGTTAGTATATGGAACAGCTAGAGAATGTTATGTGATTGGAACACATTAGATTTTAATATTACATTATCTTATTTAAACAAGTATTAGCCTAGACTGATGAGGAAGAATGTTCTCAATTGTCATTTATGTTAGAAGTTGTAAAAATGGAGTTTTATATTGTGAGTAGGAAGCTTGCGAAACGAGGCCTTAGGTAATCCTACGAATAATGTAAAACAATTTTCACACGTGTGTCATACATTATTTTTAGACAGTTCTCAATATTTATATACATATTATAATTAAAAATAGATTATTTTACCTATTTCGCGGGAGTTCATGCTTAATGTTCTGCGATATTCAGTTGTTGCCTTGCTTAGCATCAGTGCTGACAACATGATTACTTCTATACAATGCAGGTAGTCAGCAGTTGTAATTTTGCTCTCACCGCTGCTTGCATAATTTCGTCTGGTTCAGCAGATTTCTTGTTCACAACATTCAAGTCATCCGCCATTTTATGGACCGATACGAGCTTTCAGAGTCAAATCTACTTGAATGCGGCCGTGGACGCATAAACCAAAATTGGCTACATTGGAGTGTTCTAATTTTATAACACTGAGTGACAGAATTTTCTACTTTTAACACTTCTGACAGCTGGTAAAATATCTACTTTTAGCATGAACTATTCTGTTTACAAACGTCAGAATTCGGATTATTACTTTGTTTCAAATCTACATTCCCTTTAACTTATGCAAACATAGGTTAAATCAAGGTTAAACGTGTTTGCATTTGAATCAGAATTTTCTACGAGTTTTAGGATCCTTGAAGAAAATGACATTCATCCAAGTGACCGTGACTGCTGAAGCCAACCAGAGTTATCTCTTACGTAACGGTTATGGAGAACCACGCTTCCTTAATACCTGAAGGTTAACCGCTGGAATATAAAAGAGAAACACCATCAGCTGATATGAATGATGCATGATTCACTGCCCTCGAGAGGAAGTGTCCGCGTTGCGTGGCAGCCTTGACCTTCATTTGTAAAACGCCGGGCTCAGTGAACCTGCTACGAGATCCACTGCATTCTTTGGCTCTACCAGGTAACCACATTCCAGCTATTTCTACCGTCGAAGACTCCTTTGGACTTTGTTACTCAGTGATACAAATGCGCATAATACCAGTACCACAGTTTCAATTGGGTTAAATAGGATTATAAACTTTAAATACTGTAAAAACATTGGAATAGTTTTCAGTTTTGATCTGCAGACGAAAAGGGGAAGCAATTGGAGACAAGATTTTAGTTCACAACAGCCCGATAACGAGAACGGAATGCATATTTCGATCCCAAAGTGAAAGGTCGATTTTGCATACTGACATTTCCTTTGTTTTTAATTGACCAGTGTATTTTTCACCGTCTCCAATTCAGCCAATGTAACGGGATTTGTCAATGTCAAGTTCGAAAGAGCTCTCTCTATACAGAGGATTTCATTCAATCAAAAAATACTGGTAATGGTGCAACATTGTAAATATAATAAACATGAATATTCTAAGAATACAAGTGTACGACTAGGTTTTTGGAAACAGACATGTAATAGCAAATTATGCAAAACTGACACCTCTTAAAATTCATTGTCAAGAGTTATTTGTAAATAAATGCATAAGTTTGAATAAATATAATTCTTGACATGATCTACATTTAGAGTTTGGGCATAGAGTCTAATCTCAAAATAGATCTACAGATTGCAATGTGTGTGTGTGTGTGTCACGGCCACTTAGAATAATCTTCACAGGGAAGAGTTGAATATGTACAATATGAATCTAATATGCCTACGAGAAAAGAGTTGAGGGAAAGTGGGGGATGAACTGACTTAAAACTTTTTTTTACTTTCTCTACACGTACTATGTACATAGTGCATAGAGAAGGTATTGTATTGCACCAAAAATTCGATACGAGATTTCACCGGAAATGCACGTTTTAGTGTCCCCGATATCCAAAAAAGCATTTTTAGAAAACGGCCCGTGTATCTAAACACGATAACTCAAAAACGAAGAGCCTGTAAGATACCGAACTTGGTATTTAAGTTTAGCATCTTCCAAGGATGCGACAGGAAGATTTTGAGGCTAATCCCACAAAATTCAAAACATACATTTGTAATGTAAATATCTCCAATATACGGCATTTTAATCAAAATTGTTAAGACATTTTTGAGAAAAACAGAATTTTCAAAAACATTGTCATGTATAAGGGTAGTTTAGGGTTGGAGAATTTTCTTACAAATCTTTTTTCGCACCCTTGGAAGATACTAAACAAATATCAAGTTTGTTCTTTTTGTTTTTTAGCTAAAGTTCAACAATCAACATACGCGGACCTTTTTGAGTTTTGTTTTCGGAGTTGGGGGACCTCAAAACATATTTTCGGAAAAATCTTGACATCGAATATTTGGCTGGAATACATTATCTTCACTAGCTCACAGTATAGTCTTTTTACTTCTGTTTTGGTAAGTAGACGGGAGATCGGGGAATGCATCAGCGTAAAACGATAGTCAAATGTTAACAGCCAATCGCTATGTGAAACAATTGAAATTCGGTTCTCTTTGCCTGCCTGGAGTCAAAAGAGACTCAAAGAATTAGGATTTCCCTTTTGAGAGGAATTTAGGTATCTTAAAATTAAACAATTAAGAGGGAACATTTCAGAAAGGGTAAACTCTATAAGGCAAATTGTGTGTTTTTAGGAGATATACATTTATGTAGTAGGCTTTTGTTTCTCTTAGAGTTTACCGATATTACATATCTTTCAAAGTTAAGTTATTTAGTTTTTTTTTCAGAAGTTATTCTCAGAAAGTTTAGAATATACATTTCGTTTATCATATCTTAAACATATGGTATTTTAATCAATATCTTAGAGCCAGTTTTGAGAAAATCAAAATTTTCGAATTTTTTTTAATGTAAAGGGTAGTTTGTGCTAGGGGGGTTTTCCACAAAAGCGTGTCGCATTCTTGGAAGATACTAAACTTAAATTCCAAGTTAAGTATTTTACAGACATTTCGTTTGAGTTATTGTGTTCTCTCTCTCTCTCTCTCTCTCTCTCTCTCTCTCTCTCCCCCTTTCAAGAAGAACCCATAACAAAAATCCGACGTGTTCCATTTACATGACTTTCTCTACAATTATGTAACAAATTTTGTTAAAACCTTATTCTTCCTTCTACTTCATGACATTAACAGAAATGGTATTATTGCTTGGTTCCTTGCAAATAGAAAGGAAAAAATCTAATTCACAGATGTCTTCCACCAGTTCGGTAAACAAACCTTTTATTCAAAACGTTTATCTGTTATCTACATCATGCTAATCAAGATAAGCAGAATTAGTCTTATTACTAGCTTCCTTTTAAGTATAGAAATAAATGCACAGACTAAAGCTGCTCGCTGTGTGCAATAATTGAAATTCCAATCTCTTACCAGGAATAAACAAACAAGAAACTAGGAGAAAGATGTAAACTTAAATTCTAAGTTTGGTATTTTACAGACTTTTTGTTTCATAGTTCTCCCTCTCCCCCTCCCCCCTCCCCCTCTCTCCCTCTCCCCCTCCCTCTCTGACCATTGTCTAAAATTGCTTTATTTGGGTACAGTGGACCCTAAAACGTGTATTTCCGGTGAAATATCGGTATCGAATTTTTGGGTGGAAATCAATGCCTTCTCAACCCAAAAGACTATATACCAAAAAGGAAACTGAGTTTTATTTATGGACGCTCTTTAACTACTGTGTTTCTCAGCATCCCATTCTAAATTGGACGTGAAAGACCGCTTAATTTTGCTCAGAGGCCTCTTATTAGGCCCGAGTTTCTTTAACGTGCCATAAATCTACGACACAGGACCAACTTCCCGAGAAAAAAAATCCATCGTCCACGAAGTAACCATAATACCATGGAGGGCGACTCTGTTGAGATGGTAAAAAACAAGTTCCTCCAAAGTTATGACCATTTATTCGCTGCATGAGGCTTTAAGATCATTAACACCTTTAATAATTTGCCCCGCACTGTTAACCATGTCACTCGCCTCCCATCTAGGTGGCCCGGGTTCGAACCCAAGCGCCCGCATGTGATTTGTGGTGAACGGAGCAGCGTCTGGGCGGATTTTCTCCGGGAACTCCGGTTTACCCCGCCACTCATTCCACCACACCTTTCCAATCCGCAATTTCGCTTACATTTCATATCGCTTCATGTTCCTGCCTGGCAACGGGCCGACCCCTCGTAACAGATTCTCCATTCTATGGCTTCGTGCAATTGGCTCCCCGACAGGCATTGGCGCGTAAGTCCTAGGGGGTGTCAGTCCTACAAATACGGGGAGGATAAGCCGATTACGAAACGAAGCTGTTCACCATATGGCACGACAAAGTCAGAAGCTTTACCAATGGCCCATATGTCAACTTTAAACACTTACCTGTGACTTAACCTCACAAAAGCAGTTTGACAACTTTATACTATTTTGATCACGAGCCAGTGGGAATATTTAATAACGTGTTATACTTAAATGCCATAATACGACAGCTGACGTGAAATTTAAATAACTATGTGTCACTCAAATTAACGTAGCTCTCTTTCCTAGCCAGGTGAAATGTTGGCGAAACACGCAATAATTCCAACGTCTAGCAACTGAACTAAGGATCCCGGGCAAATCGGGCATCATTTCCATTGAATTAATCGTCTGACTAGGCCACCCAGGTTAAAGGACATTTAAACTTGTAAACAAAAAAAATCTGCTGTGATCCATTCACATAACTTTCTCTACATTACTGTAAGTTATTGTTAAAGAGCTTATTCAGAAGAATAAGCTGTTAGAAGAAGTGCATACAAATACAATTTATGATAATCAAGATAAACATTAGCAGAAATTACTTAATTACTTGCTTCCTTGTAATTAGAAAGAAAATATGGCAATACACTAGGCTAAAACGATAGTGAAATCTTAAAAGCTGGTTGCTATGTGGTTGAAATCAGTTTCTATGCAGGGCCAGGAGTTCACTATTTTCCGTGTGAGAGAAATTAAATCTGAAACAAATAACAAGGAATATCTCAGAAATGGTCAATTCCACGGCAAAAACGTGTGTAACAAATTGGGTCTTTTAAGGTGATCCACATTTTTTGTGTAGTAAGGTTTTGTCTATCTCTTACATTTTACTAATTACGCAAAATTCCCTAAAACTCATTCAGAATAAAGAGGTGTTCCCAGAAAATTCAAAATATACATTTTATTTGCTACATAAATATCTAACATATGGTATTTTAATCAAAATCTTAGAAATTTTTGAGACGGTCAAAATTTTCGAATTGTTTTTCCATATAAAGAGTAGTTGGGGGGTAGCAAACAAACACTAAGTATGGTATTTTACCGATTTTTCGTTTTTGAGTTATCGTGTTCTCTCTCTCTCTCTCTCTCTCTCTCTCTCCCTCTCACACACACACAAACTCTCACACTCACACACTCTCACACACTCTCACACATTTTGTCTACTTTTTTTTTTTGACACAAGTGACCCTAAAACATATATTTCCGGTGAAATCTGGGTATCAAATTTCTGGGTGGAGTGCAATACCTTCTCTATACACTATGTACACAGTACGTGAAGAGAAAGTAAAAATCTGATGCGTTCCATTCACACGAATTTCCTTACAAACTGCAGTGCAAATCACATAAAACCTGAACCATTTTAACAGGCCACGATTGCTCTTTGAAAACTCTTAGATATGTGACGTTTGTTTTAATGAACTCAGTAGCTCAGTAACAATCGATCAGTGCAATCTGTTGACTATATTGATTTCGATGGAAATTGCGAACATTTTCATGTCTTTAGCTTGCAGTCCTGATAGCAACATGCAGTACTCACTTCGAGAGTGCGTTTTCATTGTGAAAACATATTCGAAGACTCTTCAAAATGCCAGTTGTGTTATTACCAAATTATGTGCGGGAGTTTCCGACAAAGGCAATAATTTTATTGCTAGCCAGAGACAACCGGTATACTCGTTAGCGAGAGTGGAAAACATAGACCACCATCGAGTGCAGAGACTGTTGTAGATGGTCGAAGAAGGCTAGTGAACTCTCCAAACAAATCGTTGCGTCGATTGAGTCTGGAATCAGACTATTCATATAGTACTTGTCAAAGGGCCATGAAAATGCTCGCAATTTCCATCGAAATAATCAATATTGTCAACAGACAGCATTAATTGTCACGACTATTGTCGATTCTCCCTGAGCCATTGAGGTCATTAGAACAAATTTAACATTTCTACGAGATTTCAGAGAGCATTCATGGGCAATGGAGCTAAATATTATTAGAAATGGTTATATTGGATCCTTCTAAATAGAAGTGAAATAAGGCAGTCACTTAGACTGAAGAGAGAGTGAAATCATTTAAAAACCGACCGATATGTGAAACAATTGAAATCGGTTTGATTAACATTGGTCATGAGTAAAACAAAAGTAGCGAAAGATAACCTTCCGTTTGAGAAAATTTAAGTAGCTTAAAATTGAAACCGATAACTACGAATATCTCGGAAATAGTCAACAATATAAAAAAGTGTGTTTTAGCGATAACTTGCTCTCTCTCTCTCTCCCTCCCTCCCTCTCTTACCCCTTCTTTAGAGGCTATTCCCAGAAAATTCAAGATGAACATTTTATATGTCATGTAAATATCTTTAATATACCGTATTTTGATCAAAATTGTTAGCGAAAAACGAAAATTTCAAAAAAAAATTTCATACAAAGTTTGGTTTGGAGGATTTTCGAGAAAAGCATCCTGTCCTTGGAAGATACTAGATTTAACATAAAATGTGGCATTTAAAGGTCTTTCATTTTTAGCAATACTGTCCACACACACACACACACACACACACACACACACACACACGGGAGCTCAAAACATATTTCCGGTGAAATCTCAACATTACTTTCTCTACACATACAATGTACACAGTGTATAAGAAGGTATTGCATTACACCCAAAAATTAGATACCGAGATTTCACCGGAAATACCTGCCCTGATTTAAAAAAAGCATTTTTTTAGAAAAATGTCCGTGTGTGCGTGGGGGGAGGGGTAGCATAGCTCAAACGAAAGGTCGGTTAAACACCAAACTTGGTAATTAAGTTATCTCCCAAGGATGCGACAGGAAGATTTTCAAAACACTCCCACCACCCCAAACTACCCTTTACATGGAACAGTTTTCGAAAAATTTTATTTTCTCAAAAATGACTACGATTTTGATTAAAATACCTTATGTTTAAGATATTTTTATGACATATGAAATGTATTTCTTGAATTTTCTGGGAGCCTTTGAAGACTTTCATTCTGGATGACTTTTGTATAAATGGCAAACCGTAAGATATAGACAAAAGCTTACAACACAAAATACGTAGATCTCATTAAAGCACACTATTTATGTCATTTTTTGTTGATATTATTGGTTTCAATTTTAAGCCATTTAAGCTTTTCTCAAACGGAAGACAATTTTCTTCTCGTTTGTTTACCGGTGGCAAGCAAAGAGAATGAAATTTCATCTTTCACATAGCGACTGCAACTGGCTTTTAAAGGACTAGACTATCGCTTAAGTCTGTGCATTTTCTCATTTTCCTTCTACTTACAAGGAAGCTAGTAATAATACTAATTCTGTTTATGTTTATTTTGATTAGCATGATGTAGATAAAGAATGTTTTGAATAAAAGGTGCGTTTACTGAACAGCTACAGGACATCGTGCGAATGATTTTTTTTTTTTTTTCCTTGTACTTGCAAGGAACCAAGTAATAAGGATAATTTCTGTTAAATGTTTTTCTCGATTAACATGCAGTAGATAGAAGAACAAGCTTTTTAACAATAATTTGTTACAGAGATGTAGAGAATAGAACTTTTTTTTTTTTGGCGGGGGGTGGAATGCCTTAGCCCTCTCTACCCAATGTATGCACAGTAGGTTTAGAGAATGTAAAAAATTCACCTAGCTTGAAACCCGAGAACATCTCTATGCTCTATACAGAATCATAAACATAACATTTAACCTCATCCACACGAGTACGTGCGATTCGTAGTGGAAACACAGTAGCTCATGTTTTGCTACCGCGGCAGCTGAACCAATCTTTTGTTTTCAAGCACGTGTTCGAAATACGCTGACAATCTTAGTGTACAATTATAAAATACAACAATTTGAACTTTGCGATATTTGAAGGGACAAGGTACTCTGAAATACTTAATTAAACCTCTTTCTAGTTTCAGAAAATGTATATTTTGGGGGTTAAGCAGATTTTAATCAATGTAAATATAATTTAAATGATAGTCTGCATTTCTTTAAAGCTGTTATACAATGCCCCTTTTAATCTCTAAATTCAGTTTTCTCAAAATAACATTTTTGGATATTTATATACCTACCCTTCTCAGAAACTATGAGCAGGAAAGCTGAAATTTTTAGCACGTATGAACAACACATAGTTGAACTTTCTGAACCACAATCATGATGTGTATATATTGATCATATTAGGAAAGCAACAACATTCCAAATTTTCTACATTTGTACTTTTTTGAATTTGAAAAAATATTTTTTTTTTTTTAATTTCTACTGAAATTTTATCACAGCTAAATGACATGTATGCAAAAGTGCGATTATGTATTGTAAACACTATCAGAGAAAAGGGTACATGGATTTACATGTTTTAAGACCAAGTGTTATTCCTTTTCTGCTGAAAGAAGTACTTTTTATAGACTCAACCGCATAAGCTATTAATGCAAACAACCACTTGAAATAATTGTCATAATTTATGTAATAATTCATACAAATTACTGGAAAAACAATTGAATACTCTTAAGAGTAGTGGTAATTTAACTCACTTAAGGTGTAATTTTGGTATGTTCAGTCAGTCTTGTCCCCTTAAATGTACAAAAATGCAAATAATTTCATTTACTCACATTTAATTCGAAGATTTTTGACATAATGACTCATAGTTGCCATATATTTACGCCCCGACATATTTCTTCCACGTCTATTACCACATTAACTAACCTCCTTTTTATGTTCACGAAACCTACTTCTAACGGCAGGTTGTATTATCTGCTGTTGGTTCGTTATCAAAACAGAATGCATGAAACTTTGGCACACTTTATAACATCGTCCATGTTGTCAACAGTTCTTGCTTATTTCAATCTTTCTCTAAACGTTTTGCAAAATTCCATCACAGGACCACCGAGATATGCCTGAAAATTTAGCTGCAAGTAGCACATTGACACTGACTTTTCTCTGCATTAAAAAATTTAACACATTCGTCGCTCTTTAAATGTTTTAATATCAACCACATTCATGTTATTGTCAGTGCTTATAACTCCTCAATTTTATTTTTACTCAACTGAATTGTAATACAACCAGGAGTGCAGGTAATGAAAATGGAGTTTGCTGTGGTCCTCAGCGTCCCATGCTATATTGGCCTTGAAAGACTAGTAGCGCGCTAGTTCTTGACGAATGGCATTTTTAAATGAAAGGTTAGATCACGTCCGAGAGCACTACCACTCAGAAGACGAAATAGCAGTCAGATGTAAGTTATTCTCATGTTTCTGCGCTGAAGTAGTACAGTAACAACAAAAAATCGGACTTCCAATCACATGATTCTCTCTACTTCATTATAACAAATAATAGTTAAAAAGCGTATGCTTCTATTTAATTCGTGCTATTCGAGAGAAAAAAAATAGTCTTATTACTTGCTTATTGTAAGTAGTACCAAAATAAGAGAGTACCATAGGTTAAAGTGACGGTCAAAAGCTGCTTGCTATGTGACTGATGTTCCTTTGTTTGTATGGACAGGAGTTGACAAATTCCTGTGTGAGAAAAAAAGTTTTTAATGCTGAAACCAATGACGAGGAATATCTAAAAAAAACTGATCAACTTCAAAACAAAAAACAAGAAGAAAAAAAAAAAAAAAGCCGCACAAATATTGTGTGTCTTAACGAGTTCTACATTTTCTAAGTTAGCTTTGGTCCATTTCTTACGGTTTACCAGCTATGCTAAAGTTTACACTTGTTTTATTTCCGATGTAGCACCCCCTCTTCTACGTCGCTATGTCAACAACTTAAAACAACTTACCTAAAACAACTTAAAACAACAACTTAAAACAATAATTGATGCTTTTTCAGAATGACCCTTTTATCCTGAATCCTTATCCTGTAATCTCCAGTAATCTTCTCGTTGGCATACCTTTTGTCATTCTGTTTATCCAATTTCCTTGCATAGTTTACTTGCATAGTATTTCATCATGTTGTAATTTAAAAGTTATTTTTCAGTTGCCCAGCAGCTATCATTTGCTTTAAGGGAAGTCGACATTTTTTTCATTTTTTTCGTGTTCAGCACTTAAATGGATATGTGGAATAACTTTCATAGAGGTACGTTTAATTATAAATAGTTATAAAATACTGTTGAAAGTAATCCTGCGGTATAATTTTTAGAACATTTTAGTACACTCGCTTGGTAAAGCATTAATAACTTGATAAATATTAGTGTGAGAAGAGATCTTTTTATTATTTCGATCGGAAAGTTCTACTTTACCTATTCGCAGTATTGGCATCCTGATCATATTTTCCTTATGTACGAGTATCCAAGTACCGCGAAGTCGTCTTTGGAAAGTTAGGCTACCTTTTTAATGTTTGAAGACGATTTCTGAAGAAGTAAAATTTTCTATTAAAAAGTCCCATTATTTCAGAAACTAATTGACACGAAGGGCTGAAAATGTTACCACACATTTGCATCTAAATAAGCTTTCTTCTTAAGTAAAAATGTGTGTGTATAGATTAGTTTTTAGTTAAAACAATCATAGCTTCTCAATAAAATTTTAAGAGCTTTATTTTAAAAGTACCTTTCCTTCTAATAAATAGAAGCGTTCTCTTTTTCATCAATCAACAGTATTGTTGAATATACCTTGAACAATTTAGCTCATTATCTTTAATAGTTGCCGAGATAACGGGTCAAACTTTAACATTGGCAAGAGAGGGCATTTCGACTCCCCTTAAACCAACACATTAACTCAATGGCATATCATATGGTGGAAGTCTTAAAAGTTTTGTAGCGTGTTTACCCAATATTTTATCAACCTAATATTTTTTTCCGAGCTGAAATATTGCTCAAAATTAAATCGTGAAAATGAGTGTTGTGCTCAAAGGTCATGTCGCGATTTTGTAGCCAGAATTGCATCTCTCTCTTTGGTGTCTCTACACATACCATGTACATAATGTATTGCACTCCACCCAAAAACTCTATACCCAGATTTCACCGGAAATATGTTTTAGGGTCCCCTGTATCCCAAAATAGCATTTTCAGAAAAAGCTGCGTGTGTGTGTGTGTGTGTGTGTGTGTGTGTGTGTGTGTGTGTGTGTCCGTGAACACGATAACTCAAAGACGAAAAGTCCGTAAAATGCCAAACTTGGTATTGAAGGTTAGCATCTTCCAGGGATGAGACACGAGATTTTGAGAAAAAAAACTACCTTTTACATGGAAAAATTTTCGAAAATTTTGATTTTCTGAAAAAGGACTACAACGATTTTGACTAAAATATCATATTAAAGGTATTTACCTGAAAAATAAAATTTATATCTTTCATTTTCTGGAAATGGTCTCGTGAAGACTATTCTGGATGAATTTAACGGAATTTTGCATAACTGCTAAACCGTAAGAGATGGACAAAAACGTTACACAAAAAATGTAGAGAGAATGTGGAGTTGATCGTTTTGATATATTCCTTATTATTGGTTTCACTTTTAAAAAACTTTACTTTTCTCATACAGGAATTTGTGAACTCCTGTCCATACAAACAAAGGAACTTCAGTCACATAGCAACCAGCTTTTGACTGTCACTTTTTATCTATGGCACACTTATTTCGCTTCTACAAGAAAACAAGTAAGACTATTTCTGCTAATTTTTTATCGATTAGCATCAGACTTTACTTTCTCTACACATACTATGTACATAATGTATAGAGAAGGTATTTTAATACACCCAAAATTCTATACCGCGATTTCACAGGAAATGTGTTTTAGGGTCCCCTGTACCAAAATAAGCATTTTTTAAAAAAGATCCCGGTATGTCCGTGAACACGATAACTCAAAAACCAAAAGTCTGTAAAATACCAAACTTGTTATTTAGGTTTAGTATCATCCAGAGCTGCGACACGAAGAGTTAGAGAAAAATCCCCGCACCCCAAACTTCCCTTTACATAGAAAAGCTTTCGAAAAATATAATTTTCTCAAAAATGGCTAACGATTTTGATTAAAACGTCGTATATCGAAAATATTTACATGAAAAATGAAATGTATATCTTGAATTTATGGGAGTAGCCTTTAAAGACATCTTTATTCTGGATGAATTTTGCGGAAGTTTGCATAACTAGTAAACCGTAAGAGATAGATAAAAACTTGCATAATAGAAAATGTAGAGCTTGTTAAAACACACAATTTATGTTATATACATTTTTTTCGTTGAGTTGATCGGTTTTGAGATATTCCTTGTTTTTGGTTTCAGCTTTAAAAAACTTATACTTTTCTCATATAGGAGTTTCTCAGCTAGTGTCTATGCAAACGAAGTAACTACTATCACTTTAGCCTATGTTGCTCCCTTATTTCCCTTCTACTTGCATGGAAGCAAGTAAATAGAAGAATAAGCTTTTTACAATAATTTGCTGTAGAGATGTAGAGAAAGTCATGTAAATGAACCACATCAGATTTTTAAAACATTTGATTTCGGAAGTTGTCTAACTGTGCATTGCGATAGGAAGCATTGTCTGTTACTAGAATAGAGTTAGAAGTGGTGGGTGCCGCAAGGCATGCTGATATGATATAATGAAGTTCTACAAATACTTTATTATTCTTGCAGTAGCCTCTATCTATTACGTAATTTTGTGAGCTAATATATATATATATATATATATATATATATATATATATATATATATATCTAATGTGTTTTATTAATAACATTACTAGATTGGTAAACAGAAAATACAACATTGCTTTTATATTCCAGCTGTAAGCCAAAGAACAGAGCGAGCCTATGCCTAGTAATTCCTGGAGAGCATTATAGGAGGCGGTTGTGTACGACGCTCAAAAAATGTCTGATGTTTTACATTCGCATGACTTTCTCTAGCTGCTCTACAAACCTCCTACAAAAGATTATTATTCTTTGTACACACTGATAATCGAGATAAATATTAGCAGAATGTTCTTATTAGTTCCTTATAATTAGAAGGGAATAAGGGAATGCGCTATGCTAAAGTGATTTGTCAAATGTTTTAAAAGATATCGTCATGCGATTGTCATTGCAAATCACTTCTTTGCTTGGCCAAGGGTACAACAAAAGAATACCGGACACTTCCTGTCTGAGAAAAGTAAGTAATTCACAATTGAAACTAATAACTAGGAATATCTCGGAAACGGTTACCTCTACAACAAAAACGTAAAGGACAAACTGTGTGTACATTTTTTGTGTAGTGTGTGTTTTGTATCTCTTACGGTTTAACAGTTAAGCAAAATTCATCCAGAATAAAGAGGTCTTCAGAGGCTATTCCCAAAAAAAAAAAAATCGAGATATACATTCAATTTCGGACATAAATAGTTTTAATATACGGGATTTTAATCAAAATCGTTGGAGCCATTTTTAAGAAAATAAAAATTTGCGTAATTTTTTCGATGTAAAGGGTAGTTTGTGGTGGAGGGGATTTTTTTTTTAAAATCGCAGTGTCGCAGCATCCTTGGAAGATGCTAAACCTAAATACCAAGTTTGGTATTTAACGGTCTTTTCATTTTGGGGCTATGCTGTCCACAGACAGACACAGACAGATATCTTATATATTACATTCACATGACATTCTCTGCATGTTGTAACAAATTGTTGACTCTTCTGTCTACTATATGATAATCGAGATAAAACATTAGAAGGAATTGTCTTAATTACTTACTTCCTTGTAAGTAGAAGGAAAATAAGGGAATACACTAGGTTGAAACGATTGTCACATCTTTTAAAACCCGGTTGCCATGAGATTGAAATAAGTTTCTACGCAGGGCCAGTAGTTTAGAACTTTCCGTGTGAAAAAAGTCGTTTTAAAACTGAAACCAATAACAAGGAATATATAAAAAAAATTGTCAAATATATGAAAATAATATGTATGAAAAATTGTTTTAACAAGATCTACATTTCTTACAGTTTACTAGTTATGCAAAATCCAACAAAATTCATCCAGAAAAATGAGGTCTTCAGAGGCTATTCTCAGAAAATACAAGATATACATGTAAGAATCTGAAATATAAGAGATTTTAATCAAAATCGTTAGAGCCATTTTACAGAAAATTTTCTAAATTTTTTCCATGTAAGGGCAGTTTGGGGTGGGGGGATTTTCTTGAAAATCTTGGTGTTGTATCTTTGGAATATATCAAGCTTAAATACCAAGTTTGGTATTTAACAGTCTTTTCGTTTTTGAGCTATGTTGCGTGCGCGGACCTTTTTTTGGTTTCGGAAGACCCAAAACATGCATTTTATGTGAAATCTCGGTATCGAAATTTTGGGTGCAATACACTACCTTCCCTATACACTATGTACAAAGTACGTGCAAAGAAAGTAAAAATCTGGTGTGTTACATCTCTGTAACAAATTGTTAAAAATCTTAAGCTTCTATCTACTTCATGCTAGTAGAGATAAATATTAGCAGAAAGGAATACACTAGGCTAAAACGACATAAAAAGTTGGTTGCCATGTGGATTAAATCCGTTTCTGTGCATTGCCGGAGTTCACAAATCCCCCTATGCGAAAAGTTTCAAGCATTTTAAAACAAACCAATATCAAGCAACATCTCAAAAATGGTCAGCTCTACGAAAAAAAATTTAACAAATTTTGTTTTTAACGAGATCTACATTTTTTATGTAGTAAGTTTATCTCTTACGGTTTACTAGATATGCAAAATCCATCCAGAATAAAGGTATCTTCAGAAGCTATTCGCTGAAATATCTTAAATATAAGATGTTTTGAAGATAATTGTTTAGCCATTTTTGAGAAAATAAACATTTTTGAATTTTTTTCCAAGGGAACGATAGTTAGGGCTGGGGGATTTTCTTCAAAATCTTGTGTCCCATCCTTGGGAGATGCTTAAATGCCAAGTTCAAGCTTCACGTTTTTGAGCTATGCTGCTTTTTTGGATTCAAGGGGTCCCAAAACATATTTGCAGTGAAATTTCTATGGAATTTTTGGGTACAGTTATACTCTATGACATATCACATGTAGAGAAAGTAAAAATTGCTTGTGTAAGAGTAATTTCTATATCGGTTAATAAATATAGGGGTAGAGAAATCGTGGCAGTAACAAGATTGTTATTCTTGCGTTCCTGTTGCCGTTTAACTAGCGTTTTAATCAGTTAAACCTTAACATTTACCTTGCTGCTATATTTACAACTCAAAGAGCTTAACTTCATCTCAATGTGTCTATCCAGGACGCCTTCACAATGCCTGAAATGTGTTTAGTTATGTTCTGTCTATTGCGAGAGACAGCATGTTGAAATATAGTATACTAAATACAGAGAGAAAATGTGTATCGAGTGTGTTTATTAGGCAATATTTGACCCCTTAAACTCATTTTGATTCTTCTTTCTCCACTGAAAGCACTAATCTTTCCGAAGGACATAGGCTACAACACATTTTAATTACTGAATGATTAAAATACTAAAGGGTCTACACGGCCGGATGCATGAATACAAACGTTGAAGCTACAAATACTGATTTTTAGCAGAGAATATTTGTTTTTACTTTCTCTACACGTACTATGTACATAGTGTATAGAGAAGGTATTGCATTCCACCCAAAAATTCAATATAGAGACTTAAAAAATAAAGCATTTTTACACAAAGATCCGTGTGTGTGTGTGTGTGTGTGTGTGTGTGTGTGTGTGTGTGGACAGCAGACTCAAAAACGAAAAGACCGTTAAATACCAAATTTGGTATTTAAGTTTCGTATCTTCCAAGGCTGCGACATCAAGATTTTCAAGAAAATCCCCCTACCCCCAACTACCGTTTACACGGAACTTTTTTCGAAAATTTCGATTTCCTCAAAAATGGCTCTAACGATTTTGATTAAAATGTCAAATATTAAATATATTTACCCGACAAACAAAAGGTATATCTTGAATTTTCTGGGAATAGCCTCTGAAAACTACTTTATTCTGGATGAAATTTACGGAATTTTGTATAACTGCTAAACAGTAAGAGTTAGATAAACACTTACTACACCAAAAATGTAGAGCACCTTAAAACACACAATTTATGTTATATACATTTTTTTCGTGGAGTTGGTCGTTTTTTACATTTTCCTTGTTTTTGATTTCAGCTTTGAAAAACTTATATTTTTCTCATTTAGAAATTTGTCAACTCCTGTCCATACAAACAAAGGAGCTTCAGTTACATAGCAACCAGCTTTTAATTTTCAATTTAGCCTATAGTACTCCCTTATTTCGCTTCTACTTACAAGGAAGCAAGTAATAAGACTATTTCTGCTATTTTTTTCTCGATTAAATTGAAGTAAATAGAAGCATACACTTTTTAACAATAATTTGTTGCAGATACGTAGAGATAGTCATGTGAATGGAATACATCAGGTTTTTTTTTCAGACAGATGATGCTAAAAGTAGGTTTTTTACCAGATGTCAGTAGTGTTAAAAGTAGAAAATTCTGTAAGTTATAAGATTACAACACTCCAATATAGCCAACTTTGGTTTATGCGTCCATGTCCTCATTCAAGTAAGCCATGACTCAAAAGTTCGTTATCTAACCATAAAATGGCCGATGATTTCAATATCATGAACATGGAATCTACTGAACCAGATTGAAATGAAAGCAGCGGAAAGAGCAAAATTACAACTGCTACACTGCGCCGTTGTACGTTGTAATGTTTTCCTGCTGTACGAGTAAGTCATGTCAGCACTGACGCTAAGCAAGGCAACAACTGAATATCGCAGACCATTAAGCATGAACTCCGTGAAATATATAAAACAATATATTTATAATTATGTCTATAAATATTGAGAACTGTCTAAACAAAATTGTTGTGATCCATGCATATGACTCTCTACATCTCTGCTATATAAAAGCTTATTCTTCTATTTACTTCATGCTAATCGAGAAAAAAAAAAAATAGCATGAATGGTCTTATTTCTTGCTTCCATGTAAGTAGAAAGAAAAAAAATCTGATGTGTACCATTCACATGACTCTCTATATTCCTGCACCAAATTATTCTTAAAAAAACTTATACTTCTGTTAACTTCCTGCTAATCAGTAAAACATTAGCAGAAATAGCCATATTACTTGCTTCCTTGTAAGTAGAGGTGAAATAAGGGAGTACCATAGGTTAAAGTGATAATCAAAAGCTGGTTGCTATGTCACTGAAGTTCCTTTGTTTGTATGTATGGACAGCAGTTTACAAATTCCTGTATGAGAAATGTTTTCATAGCAGAAACAAAAAATAAGGAATGTCACAAAAACTACGAGCTCGACGAAAAAAATGTATATAACATAAATTGTGTGTTTTATCGTGCCCTACATTTTTTGTGTAGTAAGCTTTTGTCCATCTCTTACGGTTTAGCAGTTATTCAACATTTAGTAAAATTCATCCAGAATAAACTACTCTTCAGAGGCTTCCTAGAAAATTCAAGATATACATTTTATTGGTCAGGTAAATATCTTTAATATACGAAATTTTAATCAAAATCGTTAGAACCATTTTTGAGAAAATCAAAATTTTCGAAAAAAGTTCCATGTAAAGGGTAGTTTGGGGTGGGGGGATTTTTCTCAAAATCTTCGTGGCGCATCCCTGGAAGATACTAAACTTAAATACCAAGTTTGGCATTTTACCTACTTTTCCTTTTTGAGTTATAGTGTTCACACACACACACACACACACACACACACACCTTTTTCCGAAAATGCCTTTTTTTTTTTTTAGATAAAGGGGGCCCTAAAACATATTTCCGGTGAAATCTCAGTATCGAATTTTTTGGTGGAGTGCAATACATTTTCTATACACTATGTACATAGTGCCTATAGAGAAAGTAAAAAGGGTGTACTATAGGGTAAAGGATAGTCAAAAGCTGGTTGCTTTGTGACTGAAGTTCCTTTGTTTCTATGGACAGGAGTTAAATTCTCGTGTAAGAAAAGCAAGTATTTTAAAGCTGAAACCAATAACAAGCGATATCTCAAAATTTTCACGAAAAAATCTTCTATTAGGCAAGTTTTTACCTGTCTCTTACGGTTTACCAGTTATCCAAAATTCCACAAAATTCATCCAGAATAAAGATATATTTAGAGGCTATTCACAGAAAATTCAAGATAAACATTTTGTCATGTAAATATCTTTAATATACGATATTTTAATCAAAATCGTTAGAGCTATTTTTGAGAAAACCACAATTTTAGAACATTTTTCCATATAAAGAGTAGTTTGTGGGTGGGGGGGATTTTCTTGAAAATCTTTGTCTCGCATCCTTGGATGATATCAAATTTAAATGCCAAGTTATGTAGGTCGTTTTGTTTTTGAGCTCTGCTTTCTACACACGCACACGCATACTTTTCTAAAAATGCCTTTTCTTGGATTCAGGGTGTCCTAAAACACGTATTTCCGGTGAAATCTGGTATCGAATGTTTGGTTGCAATACAATACAATGTCCGTGTGTCTGGGCAGCATAGTTCAAAATCGAAAAATCCGTTAAATACCAAACTTCAAGTTCAGTATCTTCAAGAAAATCGCCCCTCCCCGCCCCAAACTGCCTTTTACATGGAAAAACCTTCGAACATTTTTAGTTTCTCAAAAATTGCTGTTAAGATTTTGATTAAATTCTCTCACATTTAAGATATTTACACGACAAATATAATGTTGAATTTTCTGGGAATAGTCTATAGACCTCTATTCTGGATGATTTTATTGAATTTTGCGTAACTGGTAAACTGTAAGAGATGCACAAAAACTTGCTGCACAAAAAATGTAGATCTCGATGAAACGCACAATTTATGTTATATACATTTTTTTTGGCGAGTTGGTCGTTTTCGAGAAATTCTTTGTTATTGATTTCAGTTTTAAAATGCTTACTTTCTCATACGGGAACTTGCCAAAGCTTGGTCCCGCAAAGAAACGGATCTCCACCCCATATGTTAAAACATTTGACTGTCTGTTTAATCTAGTCTATTCCCCTATTTCCCTTCTACTTACAAGGGAGTAAGTAATAAGACCATTTCTGCTGATGTTTATCTCGTTAGCATGAAATAGATATACAAATAAGCGCATTAGTAATAATAACCTGTTACAGAGATGTAGATAAAATCATATGAATGAAACATTTCTTTTCTGGTAAGTTGAACATGATTTGAACTTTCTAATTGTATCTTAAAAGTTCCACAATGATTCTGATCCTATTTAGCATCTCAAATGCCATTTCATTAGCAATTGCAACTTACTTTGTGACGATATTGACTTCTTTAAATTACATACGTGTTCGGATAATGCAGAATTACAAGGGCCTTCCAGAAAGTGATAGACGATTTGGAATAACCAAACAATAACGAAAGATAACACAAAACCTTATTTACAAAGTTACAGTACCTTACTCTTTTTACTTGCTCTACACGTACTATGTATATATGTATAGAGAACGTATTGCATTTCACCCAAAAATTCGATACCAAGATTTCACCGGAAATACATGTTTTGCTGAATCCAAAACAAAGCATTTTTACAAAAGGGTCCGTGTGTGTGTGTGTGTGTGTGTGTGTGTGTGTGTGTGTGTAGCATACCTCAAAAACGAAAAGACCGTTCAATACCAAACTTGGTATTTAAGTTTAGTATCTTCCAAGGATGCGACACGAAGATTTTCAAGCAAACCCCCCCACCCACAACTACCCTTTACATGGAAGTTTTTTCGAAATGTTTTATTTCCTCAAAAATGGCTAACGATTTTGACTAAAATGTCAAATATTAAAGATCTTTATCTGAGAAATAAAATGTATATCTTGAATTTTCTGGGAATAGCCTCTGAAGACTACTTTATTCTGGATGAATTTTACGGAATTTTGTATAACTGCCAAACCGTAAGAGATGGAGAAAAAGTTATAGCACAAAATTTAGAGCACATTAAAACACCCAATTTATGTCTTATACATGTTTTTCGTGGAGCTGATTGTTTTTGACACATTCCTTGTTTTTGGTTTCAGTTTTGAAAAACATACTTTTCTCATACAGTAAATTATCAACTCCTGTCCATACAAACAAAGGAACTTCAGTCACATAGCAACAAGCTTTTGAATATCAGTTTAGCCTATGGTACTCCCTTATTTCCCTTCTACTTAAAAGGAAGCAAGTAATAAGACTATTTCTGCTACTTTTTCTCGATTAAAATGAAGTAAATAGAAGCATAATCTTTTGAACAATAATTTGTTGCAGAGATATAGAGAAAGTCATGTGAATGGAACATTTTTTTTAAACGTAATCATTGCTATCAAGATATTTGTTGTCACGTGGCATTACCGGTTTTTCGGTGCAGATATTGTACTCTTCCACCGCTACAGATTTGAGCGAAGATGTCGCTGACCTTTGAAGTCTTCATCGATTGAGAAATCGATTCCATCCAAAAATTCATGTACAGTGTCCAAAGTGAAACACCGGTTTGCTTAATTCTTTTATCACCATTTGCTTTCAACTCTTCCATAACGATTCATGAATTTCCACTCCTTGATTGCTAATTATGCACCATTTCTTCACTGAAGATTCGTTCATTGCATTATTACCAAATAGCCATATATCAGTACTTCTAAATATAAGGAGTTTGTCAAAATTAATGTAACTTCTGTTTAGAGGATGTATTCTAACACTTTATTTTTACTTTCTCTACACGTACTATGTATATAGTGGAAAGAGAAGGTATTGTAATGCACCCAAAAATTCGATGCCGATATTTCACCGGAAATACATGCTTTGGGACCCGCCGAATCAAAAAAAAACAAAAAAGTTTAGAATAAGGTTTTGTGTGTGTGTGTGTGGGGGGGGGATAGCTAAAAAATGAAAAGACTTAAATACCACACATTTTATATTATATTCAAGTTTGGTATCTTCTAAGGATGCAACACGAAGATTTTCAATAAAATTCCCCCACCCCAAACTACTCTTTACATTGAAAAATTTCCTCAAATATGGCTCTAGCGATTTGATTAAAATACTCCATATTACAGCCATTTCCGTCACAAAATGACTATTTTTAGTTTTCTAGGATTAACCTCTGAGACCTCTTTATTCTGGAAGAATTTTTCTGAATTGTACATAACTGATAAATCGTAAGGAATAGACAAACACTTACTACACAAAGGATTTAGATGTGTCATTTTTTTCGTGGAGTTGACCGTTTTCGAGATATTCCTTGTTATTGGGTTGTTTTAAAATCCCTTTAACTTTTTTCATACGGAAACTTTGTCAACTCCTGGCACGCAAAGACACGTATTTCAATCCCATAGCAACAATATTTTAAAACATCTGTTTGACGATTTGGCCTGGAGTTACTTTCTCATTTCCCTTCGATTTATAAGGAACTAAGCAATAAGACCGTTTCTGCTAATGTTTCTTTCGATTAGGATGAAGTAGATAGAAGAATAAGTTGTGTTTTTTCCCCTTTGGTTTTCTTTATCATGATAGCTTTATTGTACAAGAATAAGCGTATTAACTAGTGTGTTACAGATATGTAGAGAAAGTCATGTGAATGGAGCACATCATATTTATAGAAAAAGGGCCGTGTGTGCGTGCACAGCATAGCTCAAAAACGAAAAGAATGTTAAACACCATACTTGATATTTACGTTTAGTATCTTCCAATGATGCGACACGAAGGTTTAAGAAAATCTCCCCCACCCACCACAAACTATCTCTTACATGGAAATATTTTAAAATATTTTGATTTTCTCAAAAACGGCTCTAACGATTTTGATTAAAATATTGTACATTCAAGATATTTACATCTCAATTAAAATATTTATGTTGAACTTTCTCGGAATAGCCTCTAAAGACTTTTTAGCTCTGGGTGAATTTTGTGGAATTTTGCTCAACTTTTAAGCCGTAACAGATAGACAAAAAACTTACTGCACCAAAAATGTAGATGTCGTCAAAACACGCAATTTTTGGCATTTATATTTTTGTTGTGGAGGCAACCGTTCCCAAGATATTCTTTGTTATTGGTTTCAATTGTAAAGTATCTACACTTTTCTCAGACAGGAAGTGTCGTTTTTCTTTTTTTCTACTCCTGGCCAAGCGAACTGCAATGACAATCGCATAACGACAGCTTTTAAAACATTTGACTATCTCTTTGGCCAGGTGTATTCCTTTAGTTCCCTTATACTTACAAGAAACTAAGAAATAAGAACATTCTGCTAATGTTTACCTCGATTAGCATGGAGAAGGAAGAATAATCTTTTGTAAGAAGTTTGTAGAGCAAGTAGAGAAAGTCATGTGAGAAACATTGGTTTTAAAATCACTTTTCAAGCAGTTTTGATCTCGAAAACAGATCAAGGACATCGGTGAATATGGAAAAGACTTACTTCGAGTTGATACCAGCATAGCGGAAACCTTCGTTTTTAAAAACCGCTGAGAGAAGCAGGGTTTGTTTATAGTAAAAGAACGCATACTTCGTTCGCACAAATATAGCCTACATACACAAGGACAAACCCCATTAGCGAGTTCTTATGTTTCTCGCAACTTTACTCGTTGCTTTCACCCCTTGAAAATGTTGAAACATTAGATAGAAGTAGTGACGAGACAAAAATAACGGTTATTTTGAAACAGTTTCACCACTAAAACTGTTTCATAAAACACTTTTGGAAATTGTGTTATTCTTTCATGGATCACTTCCCCGCAACAGACCCATGCAACAATAACAACGCCTGAATAGTTGTTTCACTTATTGCAACAGTTATTGCCCACGCAAAATTTCTGGAATCGTGACCTTGACCACCAAGCCTAGCTTATCAGACTTTGTGTATATGATGATACTTTGCTTACTCAGTCACAGCGAGCAAACTTTGTACAGACTGTATAGCAAGTGTTCCGGATGTGTTTGTATTCAAGTGGGCAGTAAATAGGGTTCATTTTATTTATTTTATTTTTTTAGCCATGGCTCCTACGTTTTAAAGTTAAGTGGCAAGATATTATTACTTTGCTCAGAGAAATAATTGCAAATATCCTTGACTTCATGAAACAAGAGGCAGAGATGAAAATGTATGTTCCCCGAGTTCTTCGAAAGCGAATGAAAGAATAGCTAAGGCAACTGATATTTCACCGAGTTCCGTTTCCAGGGTTCTCAAAGATAAGAAAGAAAGAAAAATAAAAGTTAATATATCACTTTTAAATTAAAAGATGTGGAACAGTTGTGTCGCCAGCGAACTGCAGAAATTGGTAGGCCAGAATGGGAAAATGTATGTCGACATGTTGAGAAAGAATTGTAGAAAATTAAAAAGAAAGACTCCTGATCCAGGATAATTGTGTTGCAAGTAGCGATAGCGTTGATGACAATGACGTGAGCGAAGATGGAGTACTGTCAGGTCTGGAAGAATTAGAGGCAGACGATTGACATTGTTTATACAATAGGCCATTTGTATAGATGTTTTGTAGATATGAATATACATATGAAAACGCATATTTATCAGTGCAGCACCATATAGTGGAGGTGCACAAGAGGTGACAAGATATTTTGACATTGACTGTGACAGGCACTCTTCCAGCATACATGAATCGACTGGTGAACTGCTTAACTGAAAGTACAATTCGCTTCCTAGATCTCATTAGATTTTCACATGTCCAGATCTGTTACGCTGCGGTTGTGTTCCATAACGTAAATATTTTGTCATTGCTTTCAAAGTTTAACGCAAGGCCTTGTAGCGTGTGGTCTGATATTATAGCGAAATTCGAATATACTAAACAAAATCATTCCCTCTCGTTAGCACGCAAAATGCTTCCACTTTTTGATAATTTCCTCTTCAGTGCACCTAGTGAACGGTTGCATTTGGCACATTATGATTTCATCGATGGGCTGCATTTATCTCAATAGTATTTGGTGGTACACAACATGGGTGCAACAGTTTTGCAGCTGAACAATGCGGCGAAACAGTTAGGGAACTTCTGTTGCAGGAAACTTATTTCGAAACTGTTTCGTGGCTGCAACAGAAACAGATTAAACTGTTTCGCAAAATGAACAACTTTTGCCACCACTAGATAAAAGTGACCACATCTTTTTCCTAGCCAGGCGCAGAAGAAATAGAACACGCATGATTATAAATTAGACCAATTCAAATACGAGTGTCATCCAGAAAGTGACAGACTATTTGGCATAACTAAATAACGAAAGTTATCAACACAAAACTGTATATACAAAGTTATAGTTTTTAAAAGATTTTATTATCGTTTTAGCCTAGTGCATTCCATTATTTCCCTTCTACTAATGTTTATCTGGATTACCATGAAGTAGACAGAAGAATAAACCTTTTAACAATACAGTAGAGAAAGTCATATGAGCAGAACACATTATTTTTTGTGGTAATTGTAATTGTTTCATTTGTATAACCTGTTAACTTCTATGGCCAGAACGAGTTTTAGGACTTGATTAATGACATTAGATTAATTTTATATCATTAAATACACGCTCATTCACACTTCTAGTTTGTGTGGGATAGGAAATAATTCTGGTTGAAGAAAATTGCCTCGCCCTGGCCGGGATTCGAACGTGGGACGTCCGGGTGAGAAGTCAGCTCGCTGATCAACCTACCATGGATGTAGTCACTTGTAAGTATTCTAATACGAGGAAATACAGTGAAACCGAACCACGTGAATGCACGAAAAACGGAGTATTACATTAGGAGAGCTGTTTTTTTTTTTTTTATTTATTTATGTTGCTTAACGTCCTTTAACTTTGTTGATCATATCGGACGATGAATATTGGGATGATTTTTTTTTTATAATGATTACCGCCCACATTTACTACCGTGGCACCGCAGGCGATGGATTGTTGACGCATGGAATGAAGATGGAGCACCGATGGAATGTGATGGCGAGGAAACCCGGAGAAAACCCGCCACTGCGCCGCTTTGTCCACCACAAGTGTCGCATGCGGTCGCTTGGAATCGAACCCTAGGTGGAATGATGCTCAAACGATCTCGGGGTCCATGAAGCTTCTAGTTCTCAGGATAAGGGTAAACCCCGGAGAGAGAGAGAGAGAGAGAGAGAGAGGGGGGGAAAAAAAAAAAAAAAAAAAAAAAAAACTTGTCTGGGTAACTCACCCTAAGCAAGATTCGAACTCACGACCTGCTGAATGTGAGGTAAACACGCTACCAGCACACTACCCAGGTGAGCTAGGAAAATTTTCTCTCAATCCTCCCAGAATCCTATCTAGGAAATAAGATTAATATAGGAAATACAACCTAAGCCAATTAATGAATAATACATTAATCAAAACAAATATTCGACTATCTTATCTCAGGACTTGAGTGTGTCCTTGAGTGTCCAGAGACGCGTATGTCAGGAATGTCAGTGCTGTCTGGTCACGAGAACGCGAGCAAGAGGAATGTGCTGCATAACATTTTCTGCCATGGGAATAAGCTCTTGCACGCTCACACCGTGAAACATAAACATCATTGTCAGATAACTTGCGGGCTAGCAATGAGAACCTGGAAATAATTACTTACACCTATCCTAGCAATTAAATGTCTCAGCACAGGTTTGACTTCATACATAATACATTTCGTAGTCAAATTCACTGAGGAGCTCGCGCCCCTTTCATACCTCATGCCCTTCTCGGCCTCTTGTAGTGATCCAACAGGACAATGCAGGAGAAGCTACTTTAGAAACAGAAAATTTGTTGCTTCAGGAAGAAGTCCTTCCTGCAATTTTTACTTTCTCTATACGTACTATGTGCATAGAGTATAGAGAAGGTATTGCACTCCACCAAAAAAATCCATACCGAGATTTCACCGGAAATATATGTTTTAGGGTCCCCTGTATCCAAAAAACGTACTTTCAGAAAAAGGTCCGTGTGTGTCCATGTGTCCGTGAACACGATAACTCAAAAACGAAAAGTCGCTAAAATACCAAACTTAATTTAAGTTTAGTATCTTCCAGGGATGCGACACGAAGATTTTTAGAAAAATCCCCACACCCCAAACTACCCTTTACATGGAACCTTTTTCGAAAATTTTGGTTTTCTAAAAAATGACTTAACAATTTTGATTAAAATATCATATTAAATATATTTACCTGACAAATAAAATGTATATTTTGAATTTTCTGGGAATAGCCTCTGAAGATTACTTTATTCTGGATGAATTTTGCATAACTACTAAACCGTAAGAGATGGACAAAAACTTTAAAAAAAAAAAATGTAGAACACGTTAAAACACACAATTTATGTTATATACATTTTTTTTCCTGGAATTGATCGTTTTTGAGATATTCCTTTTTCTTAGTTACAGCTTTGAAAAACTTATACTTTTCTCATATAGGAATTTGTCAACTCCTGTCCATACAAACAAAGCAACCAGTTTTTAGCTTTAACCTACGGTACTCCCTTATTTCGCTTCTACTTACAATAAAGCAAGAAATAAAGACTATTTGTGCTAATTTTTCTCTATTAGCATGAAATAAATAAAAGATAAGCTTATTAACAATTTTTTAGAGATATAGAGAAAGTCATGTGCATGGAACACATCAGATTTTTCATCTTAGCTTGTGTAATATCATGAACGAAAATCAACTACAAGAATAATTATGGTACAAGAGGTAAAAATCTGATGTGTTCCATTCACAAGACTTTCTCTACATCTCATACTAATCGAGAAAAATTAGCAGGTCTTATTAGTTGCTTCCTTTTAAGTAGAAGCGAAATAAGGGACTACCATAGGTTAAAGTGACAGTGAAAAACTGGTTGCTGTGTGACTGAAGTCCCTTTGTGTGTGTGTGTGTGTGTGTGTGTGTGTGTGTGTGTGTGTGTGTGTGTGTGTGTGTGTGTGTGTGTGTGTGTGTACAGGAGTTTACAAATTCCTGTATGAGAAAAGCATGTTTTTCAAAGCTGAAACCAAAAAACAGGAATATCTCAAAAACGATCAGCTCCACGAAAAAAAATCCAACCGACATAAATTGTGTGTTTTATCCTGATCTACATTTTTAGTGCAGCGAGTTTTTGTCTATCTGTTACGGTTTACCAATTATACAAAATTCAATAAAAATCATCCAGAATAAAGAGATCTTTAGAGGCTATTCCCAGAAAATTCAAGATATACATTTTATTTATCAAGTAAATATCTTAAATATAAGGGACTTTAATCAAAATCGTTAAGAGCCATTTTTAAGAGAATCAAAACCTTCGAAATTATTTCCATGGATAGTTGGAGGTGGGATTTTCTTGCAAATGTTCGTGTTGCATCCTTGGAAAATACAAAGTCTGGTTTTTAACGGTATTTTCGTCTTTGAGCAATGCTGCCCACAGACAAACGCATACATACACACACAGATACACGGACATTTTGTTTTAAAAACCATTTTTTTTGGATTCAGGGAGTCTCAAAACATATTTTCGGTGAAATCTCGGTTTCTAATTTTTGGGTGCATTACAACACACTATGTACACAGTACGTGTAGAGAAAATAAAAATGGTATTTTATATTGTGAGTATAAATATAATATAAAACAATTTTAACACATGTGTCGTACACAAGTTTTGGATAGTTGTCAATATTTATTGACATACTATAATTATACATAGATTGTTTACCTATTTCACGGAGTTCTTGCTTAACGGTCTGCGATATTCAGTTGTTGCCTTGTTTAGCATCAGTGCCGACAACATAACCTACTCGTACAGAACGACAACATTCTATACAACGGAGACAGTGTAGCAGTTGTAATTTTGCTCTCTCCGCTGCTTGCATAATTTCGTCTGGTTCAGCCGATTCCATGTTCAAATCATCCGCCATTTTATGGATCGATACGAGCTTTCAGAGTCATGGCCTACTTGAATGAGGCCGTGGACGCATAAACCAAAGTTGGCTACACTGGAGTGTGATAATTTTATAACACTGAATGACAGAACTTTCTGTTTTTTTTTTTTTTTTTTTTTTTTTTTTAAGCTGTTATGGAAAAGAGTTGTCTATGAAGGTGCTAATAGTGAAGAAAATTCAAGATGCCATGAAAAAGTTTCCAAGATGATTGAGGAATTTTTTCTATGGTACAAAAGAAGTCAAGTTCATTATAATACACTCGGTTTTCGAATTAGAAATATGCTCATACAACCGTACTATCCTTCCCACAGATAGTGCTCCCGCAACATCGTCTAGGTTTGACACTTATGCACTTATGAGGAGTAACTAAAATAAACACAGGACAAATATTTGCAATTTTCATTAGGTTTTACGAAAACTACTGATTTGGGCTGTTATTTTTGTGTTAAGGATTCTTTCTGATGTTTTGTTCATTAAATTTAATCCATTCCTATAATTTTATGTGTATGTTTAAAAGTATTCAGAGGTGTAGAATAGCATAAGCAACATAACTCCATGACACGACAGTCCACAAGGGACCATGACCTACAGCCCGGCCGCTACATCCCCCAGCTCGGCCCGAAGACGTCATGAATGCGGTATAGCGCTGGAGAGAGAGAGGTGATCAGCGCCTCGAGTCCCTCCCGGCTGGTTAATGCGGTCTTCTCGATCTGAGCCGCTACTTCTCAAACAAGTAGCTCAATTGGCCCCTCAGGGACCTCACGAGGCTGAGTGCACCCCGAACCAGGTTTTCCAGCATTGGAATAATTTCCCAAGCCGGTACCGGGAATCGAATCAGGTCTCCCGCTTGGTAAGCAGCTGCGCTAAAGAGACGACCGAATAGCATAAGCAAATATAAAATATAATTCTGGTTGAATATGAACCGCGCAGTGTTTAGGAATCTGCAATTATAGTTTACGAAAGAAATTTCGAAAATAAACTTTTCTTTGGATAAGTAGATAAGTAATTCAATGTCATAGCCGGGATTTGAACCACGGATTTTCCGGTTTCTAGCCGGTTGCTCTGCCTCTGAGTTACCATGAACATTGCCAGCACGGCACTAAATTTGTCGTCTGACTCGCATGTTTCTCGCTAAACCACAAGGTGATCTCGAGTACTTACGACATTGAGAAGTTGCCATTGGGGTATTACATCTCAAAATAACTTGAGATCACCTTGTGGTATACCGGGAAACATGCGAGTCAGTTGAGAAATGTAATGCCGCGCTTGCATGTTGTCTTGGTAGCTCAATGGTAGAGGCAACCGGCTAGAGACAGTGGTGCTTCAAATCCCGGCCATGACATTGAATTTTTCAAATTAATCAAAACTTTCTCTCTTTTTTTACCCTCCTCGTATGTAGGGCTTATGCCCCCCCCCCCAGGGGCCTGGGATCATAAGCAGAGGCCCGGGTCAGACAGAGGCCAGCGTAATCAGCCCAATGCTGATGAAAGTGAGGAAGTGAACGAGATGAAGTGACGGTGAAATGGATGGCAGGCAAGATTAAAGCGATTGGTGGAATGAATGGCGGGGAAACCCGCCTGGCACCGCTTCACCACCATAATTCCCAAATATGGTCTCCTGGGATCGAACCCGGTTCGCAAAAGTGAGACTAGGATCGAACCACTCGGCTACGGCGCCGCCAAAAAAAAAAATCATAAAAGTAAGCATATCATGTAAACAAATGATATTTTGTTTGCAATACATTGTATCTCTGAACTAATCAAAATCAACTTGACCAGACAGTGTCTTGTCTGACTGGTAAACGCAATGCCTTAGCCGAGATTTGAACCACGGATCTCCCGGTTTCAGTGCGGCTGCTCTACCCACTAATCTACCATCGCAATATGCCGACATGGCATTAAATTCCCCTACCGTTTGTTTCCCGGTAAACCACAGCAACTTCCATTATCTTTTGCGCAGTCGATGAAATGACTGCAACAGAACGCTATTTTTCCAGCATTTTCTTGCTAATTTATTCTTGTTTGTGGAAATTTTTAATTTGTTTTTATTTTGTATATTAAAATGTTGAATTCCATTTAAAAGTGCTTATTCAGCCATGCCATGCATCCAATATGGTCATTTGCTGCAATAAAGCCAGAAAACCATATAGTACTTCACTGCTTGATCTTAGCAATGATCTATGTTACGAGTACATTAACGAGTATTTACATCGTCAACAACTTGTTTTTCTAATATAATCAATTGAGATTTGAGGCATCTTCCCAAGAGCGATCACAGACAATCGTAATTAAGCAAGATCTCCCAGAAATTATGGGAACAGGACTAACTTCCCAAATTCTACCAGACAACACCAGTGTATAACACCTCTAAACATACGAGGGTCATCCAAAAATGACAGAAGTTTTGGCATAACAAAATGATAACGAAAGTTATCATCACAAAACTGTATTTACAAAGTTACAATACTTTATTCTAGTTTCCAAGTAATCGTCATTGTTATCAAGGTATATATAGTCATGTGGTAACGGTCTTTCAACGCAGATGTACCGTTTCAACACCAAACTTCTGAGCCAAGATGTCACTGCCACTTTTGAGGTCTTCATGGTTGGCAAATCTTTGCCATCCAAAAAGTCATGTACGGTGTCCAAAGTGAAACACCGGCTTATCAAAATTTGCTTTCAATTCCTCCATAACGATTGATGAACTTCCACTCCGGTCTTTATCGTTCACACTGGTTCATCCTTGATTACTCGTAAATCATGTGCCATTTCCTCACTGAAGACTTTTCATTGCATTATCACTATACTTCCGTTTTTACCTATAAAATTCGATTGGACAAACATTTTGTGCATTCAAAAAAACGAGTATGTTCTTTGGCGATAGTAAGGCATAACATCGCATTGGTACCACGACATTGACAGAATGGAGATTACGTTGAGAAATACAGTAAGGTGCTGTAACTTTTTAAATAAAGTTTTATGTTAATATCTTTGGTTATTATTACTTTCTGTATACGCACTATGTACATAGTGTATAGAGAAGGTATTTCACTCCACCCAAAAATTCGATACGGAGATTTCACCGGAAATGTGTGTTTTAGGGTCCCCTTTAGCTAAAAAAAAAAAAGCATTTTCGGAAAAAGGTGTGCGTGTCCGTGTGTCCGTGAACACGATAACTCAAAAACGAAAAGTAGGTAAAATACCAAACTTGGTATTTAAGTTTAGTATCTTCCAGGGATGCGACGCGGAAGATTTTGAGAAAAATCCTCCACCCCCAACTACCCTTTATATGGAACTTTTTTCGAAAATTTTGATTTTCTCAAAAATTGCTTTAACGATTTTGATTAAAATTTCGTATATTAAAGATATTTACCTGACAAATAAAATGTATATCTTGAATTTTCTGGAATATCCTCTGAAGAGTAGTTTATTCTGGATGAATTTTACCGAATTTTGAATAACTGCTAAACCGTAAGAGATGGACAAAAACTTGCTATAAAAATGTAGAGCACGTTAAAACACACAATTTATGTTATGTACATTTTTTTCGTGGAGTTCGTCGTTTTTGTGACATTCCTTATTTTTGGTTTCTGCTATGAAAAACTTATACATTTTTCATACAGGAATTTGTCAACTGCTGTGCATACAAACAAAGGAACTTCAGTAACATAGCAACCAGCTTTTGATTATCACTTTAACCTATGGTAGTCCCTTATTTCACCCCTACTTACAAGGAAGCAAGTAATATGGCTATTTCTGCTAATGTTTTACTGATTAGCATGAAGTAAATAGAAGTATAAGCTTTTTAAGAATAATTTGTTGCAGGGATATAGAGAAAGTCATGTGAATGGTACACATCAGATTTTTTTTTAGTTATGCCAAATCGTCCGACACTTTCAGGATGACCCTCGTATTCATGGAACCTCAAAACCTGCATCTCTGATAAGATGCGTAACTTTATGATCCAATACATCACTACCCGAGCTGTGAGCAGTAGCGTATCTGGTATAGAGAAACTGAAGCATTCATCATGCGAATCGTTAAAGCGAATCGTCTGGATTCCTAATGGAGCATCTTAATGTGCTATGGGTGTTCAAGGTAATTTCCTGCGTCAAAGGGCACGCTACTTCCTAAATTAGGAAACAATAGACTGTTTCGAGTTCCTCAAAGCCTGCAGCAGTAAACAAATGACGGGCAAAACAGGCATACTAAATAGGTACCTACTGTGGAGGGTTCGGGTTCTGTTATGTTTTCATTTAAGTTGTCTGTAGTAAGGAATTCTGGACTAAAATGTTCTAACTTTTTAAACTTTAAAGCTACTTACTTGATAATTGACATTTAATATAGATAAGCAAATAACAAAATGGATGTACAATCGCTCAAAGCTCTAACTAAAATATTTCTCAGATAATTATTTTTTAAACAGTTGATGCTAAAAGTATGTTTAAGAGATGTCAGAAGTATTAAAAGTAGGAAATTCTGTCAGTCAGTATTATAAAACTTGCCAACTATGGCTTTTTTTCCCCCTTTCTCTCTCTCTCTCTCTCTCTCTCTCTCTCTCTCTCTCTCAACTTTTACTACCTGTGACACTGCAGGCGATGACACTGGTGATACATTAAATGAAGATGGAGCACCGGAAGAATACGATGGTGGGGGAAACCGGAGAACCCGGCGAAAGCCCGCCACAAATCTCACATGCGGTCGCTTGGGATCGAGCCCGGACCATCTAGGTCTGTCAACTGTGGTTTGTGTCCACGGTCTCATTCAAGTAGACTATGACTCAAGTTCGTAATGGCGGATGATTTGAATATTATGAACATGGAATCACCTGAACCAGACGAAATTATCTAAGAAGCAGAAGGAGTAAAATTACAACCGCTACTAAAAATAAACAAATCAGTGTGCATAGGTTTATTGTCTTCATTGCCTCCATTATATAGAATGTTTTAGTTCTGTACGAGTAAGTCCCGTTGTCAGCACTGATGCTAAGCAAGGCAACACCTGAATATTGCAGACCGTTAAGCATGAACTCTGTGAAATAGGTAAAACAATCTATTAATAATTATAATGTGTCCATAAATATTGAGAACTGTCTAAAAATAGTGTATTACACACGTGTTAAAATGTTTATATTGTTCGTAACATTACGAAACGAGGCCTAGCAAGCTTGCTACTCACCATATAAAACATTTTTATCGCTTGTATCATAAATAACTTAATTAGCGAAAATTTGCAACATTCTTAAAACTACTTTGCACAATCTCATTTTTTCAGAGAAATGTGATAGTAATATTATATGATATTTTAGTTCCCTGAAAGTAAATGCGAGCATTTTATTTAAGTTTGTTATTGATGTAGAGAAATTGTTTAAGAATTTGATTTTTTTTTTTTTTCAAATAACTTACTTCGAGCTAGTGAATAACACAATCATAAAATGCACCGTTTAATCATTAGATAGCACATTTGAGATGTTTGCACATTTTCTTACAAATCAAGGAAAATTGAACTAGTAAAAATACTGAAATCTAAGGGATATTATTCGTGCTCAAAATAGCCATAACATTGAGAAAGAAGCACATACAGAAAAACGAAGTATAGTTAAAAGGTTGCTGGGCTTTTCTAAATGACGAATGGCAGAACAATAGGTGTCTAAACAATACACGATGCAATTAAAGATTCTGATTTGTTGCACTCACATGGCTTTCTCTAGCTGCTGTACAAGCTTCTTACAAAAGATTATCCTTCTTTCTACACAATGCTAATCGAATAACCATTAGCAGAATGTCCCTATTACTTAGTTCCTTATAAGTAGAAGGGAACTAAAGGAATGCACTATGCTAAAGTGATAGTCATTATGAGACTGTCATTGCAAATCGCTGTTTTGCTTGGCCAGGAGTAGAACAAAAGAAAAACGGATACTTCCTGACTGAGAAAATTATAAATACTTTACAATTGAAACTAATATCAAGGAATATCTCTAAAACTGTAAACTCCACGAAAAAAAAAAAAATGTACATCACAAACTGTGTATTTTAACATCTACAGTTTTTGTGAAGTAAGCTTTTGTCTAGCTTCCCGCCAACTGGAGCTGTAGAGAAGAGGCTACGGAACAAGCCAGTACCTGCCGCATACCAATGCTGCCATTTGTTGAAGAGTTACGAAGGTGGAGGCATAATTTTCAATCAACCCTCGTAATTTATATCTTGAAAAATATTAATTCAATTTGAATGAAATTTGGTATAGTCACATCATAACAATGCAATCACAGTAAAACTTCAGAAAAATATATAGGTACAGAAATAAATAAAGTCATTTGAAATTTCACTCCCAGCGTCCCTTAATAAATAATCTTGGATTATGGATATGGTTGTAGATGTACAGAGCAACGAAGGGTTCATTTTTCTGGGTTAAGCCCAGGCTCTGCTTCTCGGAATAAATTAAAAAATCTGATGTGTTACACTCGCATGACTTTCTCTAGCCGTTCTACAAACTTCTTACATAAGATTATTCTTCTTTCTGCACCTTGTTAATCGAGGGATTCAGCACAATGTTCTTATTGCTAAGTTCCTTATAAGTAGGAAGAAAATAAGGGAATACACTAGGCTAAATCGATAGTCAAATGTTTTAAAAGCTGTCGTTATGCGAATGTCATTACAAATCGCTTCTTTTCTTGGCCAGGAGTAGAACAAAAGAAAAACGGACACTCCCCTCTGAGAAAAGTATTAGACTTTACAGCTAAAACTAATAACAATGAATACTTCGAAAACGGTAAGCTCCACGAAAAAAATGAATATGACGTAAGTTGCGTAATTTAACAAGGCCTGCATTTTTTGTATAGTAAGTTTTTGTCTATCTCTTACGGTTTACTGGTTATGCCAAATTAAGCAAAATTCATCCAGAATAAACAGGTCTTTAGAAGCTATTCGCAGAAAATTCAAGATATACATTTTATTTGTCAGGTAAATATCTTTAATATGCGATATTTTAATCAAAATCGTTAGAGCCATTTTTAAGAAAATCAAAATTTTCGAAAAAAGTTCGATGTAAAGGGTAGTTAAGGGTGGGGGGATTTTTCTCAAAATCTTAGTATCGAATTCCTGGAAGATACTGAACTTAAATACCAAGTTTGGTATTTTAGCTACTTTTCGTTTTTGAGTTATCGTGTTTACACACACACACACACACACACACAACACGGACCTTTTTCTGGAAATGCCTTTTTTGGATTCAGGGGGTCCTAAAACATGTATTTCCGGTGAAATCTCGACGTCGAATTTTTGGGTGGAATACAATACTTCTCTATCCCTATGTACATCGTACATAAGGGGCTAGAGAAAGTAAAAAAATCTGATGTGTACCATTCACATGACTTTCTCCATATCCCTGCAACAAATAATTCTTAAAAAGCTTATACGTTTATTTACTTTATGCTAATCAGAAAAAAATAGCAGAAATAGTCTAATTACTCGCTTCCTTGTAAGTAGAAGCGAAATAAGGGACAACTGTAGGTTAAAGTGATAGTCAAAAGCTGGTTGCTATGTCAATGAAGTTCCTTTGTCTATATGGATAGGAGTTGACAAGTTCCTGTATTAGAAAAGTATACGTTTTTCATAGCAGAAACCAAAAATAAGGAATGTCACACAAACGATCAACTCCATGAAAAAAAAATGTATATAACAAATTATGTGTTTTAATGTGCTCTACATTTTTTGTGTAGTAAGTTTTTGTCCATCTCTTACGGTTTAGCAGTTTTTCAAAATTTAATAAAATTCATTCAGAATAAACTACTCTTCAGAGGCTATTCCCAGAAAATTCAAGATATACATTTTATTAGTCAGGTAAATATGTTTAATATACGAAATTTTAATCAAAATCGTTAGAGCCATTTTTGAGAAAATCAAAATTTTCGAAAAAAGTTCCATGTAAAGGGTAGTTGGGGATGGGGGAATTTTTCTCAAAATCTTGGTGTCGCATCCCTGGAAGATCACACACACACACACACGCGGACCTTTTTGTGAAAATGCTTTTTTTGGATATTGGGGACCCTAAAACATATATTTCCGGTGAAATCTCGGTATAGAATATTTTGGTGGAGTGCAATACTTTCTCTATACACTATGTACATAGTGCGTATGGAGAAAGTAAAAAATCTGATGTGCTTCATTTACGTCGCATCCTTGGAAGATACCAAACTTAAATATCAAGTTTGATATTTAATGGGCCTTTCGTTTTGAACTATGCTGTCCACAGAATCACACGCGCGCGCGCCTTTTTAAAAAATGCAATTTTTTTAATTCAAGGATCCCAAAATATGTACTTCCGGTGAAATCTTGGTATCAAATTTTTGGGTGCAATACAATACCTTCTCTATTTACTATGTACATAGCACGTGTAGAGAAAGTAAAAAAATCTGGTAAGCTTTATAAGTAAACGAAGCTCTGCTTAAAATCTGAATGTGTTTAAACTGCTGAAAAACGCTAAAAAGCCGCCATCGATCACAGCTCCACGATATCTGCAGCTCAGCCCCTTTCGTCAGTAGCGCGTCCGAGATTTAAGTTGGCAATGAATTCCTTGTTATCTTGGCGGTGTCTTGATTGTGTAGGCAGGGTTACATAACCTGTTGCTTCTCCCCAACGGTTTACAGAACTCTTTTTGTGGTGCAATAGTGTAGGTATCGTTTTCCACCTGAAAAGTCGAAACCAAGATTTCGCTGGAAATAGACGTTTTCAGGCATCGTGAATAAAAAGAGCATCTTTCCTATGCTGTGCCTGAACTGCACAATTCAAAAACGAAATGTCGCATGTATACGAAAATTATTCCAAAGATGCGACACGATAAACAAAATTTAGATCTCAGCGCCCCAGATTATCTTTTATATGGAACATATTACTAAGTCTTATTTTCTAAAAAATTGCAAATGATCCTTATGTAAGGATATTACTTTCTCTACACATACTATATACATAGTATATAGAGAAGGCATTTTATTGCACCCAGAAATTCGATATAGAGATTCCACCGGAAATATGTTTTGAGACCCATTTTATAAAAAAATATTTTTTAGAAAAATGTCCGTATGTGTGTCTGTACGTGTAGGGGGAGACAGCATAGCTCAAAAACGAAAAATCCGTTAAATACCAAACTTGGCATTGAGGTTCATTATCTTCCAAGGACACAACACTACCATTTACATGCAAAAAAGTTCGAAAAATTTTATGTTAAAAATAGCTACGATTTTGATTAAAATATCGGGTATTATATCTTGAATTTTCTGGCAACACCTCTGAAGACATCTTTATTCTGGACTAATTTTTCCGAATTTTACACAACTGCTAAACCGTAAGAGATAGACAAAAACTTAACACACAAAAAATGTAGAACACATTAAAACACACAATTTATGTTATATACATTTGGAAGGATAAGCTTATAAACATTGGAAGAATAAGCTTATAAACAATAATTTGTTATAGAAATGTAGAGAAAGTCATGTGAATGGAACATCAGACTTTTAATAAGTAAAATGTATATCTTGAATTTTCTAGGAATACTTTGAGAAGTCCTCTTCATTCGGAAGGAATTTTTTCCTAATTTTATAAATTGATGATGGTTGTGCTATTGACGAAAATGACTTCACAAGAAATTCAGATATGTTTAAAACTACTATTTCAGGTGAACTATTAGTGGCATAAATCATGTCCGATATATCTATTAATGAGTTTATTTTTTACCCGCTTGTTCTCTTGTAGTTTGGAGTTCTTGAACTGTTAGGTATGTCCGCCTGGGTAGTGTGGTGGTAGCGTGTTATATTCAACAGGTCGTGAGTTCGAATCCCGCTTAGGGTGAGTTACCCGGATAAGGTTTTTATCGGAGTTTTCCCTTATCCTGAGAAGACGAATGTCTAGTAACTTTCAGCTCCATGGACCCCGAGATCATTTCAGCATCATTTCACAAAATCCATCCATCCTCCGATATGACCAAGCAGGTTAAAGGACGTTAAGCAAAAAAAAAAAAAAAAAAAAAAAAAACTGTTAGGTCATATCGGATATGAATGAAATGTTTAAGTGAAATGATGCTCAAACAATGCTCAAATGAGCTCATGAGCTTAAAGTCACTAGACATTCGCCTTTTCAGGATAAGGGATATCCCCGGAAAAACTATCCAGGCAACTCACAAAAACGGAGATTCGGACTCGGGACTTCTCGACAAACACGCTACCAGCACACTACACAGGCGGGAGTAATTGAGGTTCGAATTGTTCAACACGTTCGTTAAAAATCATCACAGTTTTCAATTGTTTCTCGTGATGTCACGGAAAGAGAAATGCAATTTTAAGGCCAGCGTATAGCACACAGTTCTTATCATTATTCCATCTGTATCTATAATGAAATGTGTAATGCAGCTATTTTCAGGCAGGTTTATCTCGATTAAATTGAACTAGAGGAGGATAAACGTCCGTAACAATAATGTTATACTCAGTAAAGTGATAAAGAGCATGTGAATGTAGCACATCAGATTTTTCTGTGTAGTGCGCTTTTTGGGTTCTCCTATGGTTTGCGTTATGCTAAATTACAGAATTCCTTCCAAATGAGGAATGTTTCCTAGGTTATTCTAAAAAAGAATTGAAAATGCATATTTTATTTGTGATCTATGTCATATAGGTATTTTAATGACAATTTAGCTCAACTATTAAAGTCCAAAGCAATGACCAAGATTAGGAAATTTCAACCAATCGCGGCCACCTGACGGACCGATATTGTCGAAACAACTTATAGCAGATAATTTCCATTTCTTTGTAATCTTGTCGCACTCGAGGTTCGTTTGTTTAATCTACTGTTTTGTTATTGGTAACAAGGTGACAATCCAGTCAGCCAACCTTCACTTTTAATAACAGCCAGTTCTACAATTGTACTTTCAAATAATTCAGTTACAATGTTTATTTAGTCTCATCCGATTCCGAATGTATTTAATTTAAAAAATCTGATGTGTACCATTCACAATACTTTCTCTATACCCCTACAACAAATTATTCTTAAAAAGCTTATACTTCTATTCACTTTATGCTAATCGGAAAAAATGAGCATAAATAGTCTTATTACTCGTTTCCTTGTAAGTAGAAGTGAAATAAAGGACTACCATAGGTTAAAATAATAGTCAAAAGCTGGTTTCTATATCAATGAAGTTCCTTTGTTTATATGGATAGGAGTTGACAAGTTCCTATGAGAAAATAACTTTTTCATAGCAGAAACCAAAAATAAGGAATGTCTCAAAATAGACGAACTCACGAAAAAAAATGTATATAACATAAATAGTGTGTTTTAACGTGCTCTACATGTTTTGCGTAGTAAATTTTTGTCCATCTCTTACCGTTTAGCAGTTATTCAAAATTCAGTAAAATTCATCCAGAATAAACTACTGTTCAGAGGCAATTCCCAGAAAATTCAAGATATACATTTTATTTGTCAGGTAAATATCTTTAATATACGAAATTTTAATCAAAATCGCTAGAGCCATTTTTGAGAAAATCATAATTTTTGGAAAAAGTTCCATGTAAAGGGTAGTTGGGGATGGGGGAATTTTTCTCAAAATCTTGGTGTCGCATTCCTAGAAGATACTAAACTTAAATACCAAGTTTGGTATTTTACCGACTTTTCGTTTTTGAGTTATCGTGTTCACAGACACACTGACCTTTTTGTGAAAATGTTTTTTTTTTATATTGGGGACCCTAAAACCATATATCTCCGGTGAAATCTCGGTATGTAATTTTTGGGTGGAGTGCAATACCTTTTCTATACCCTATGTACATGGTGCGTATAGACAAAGTAAAAAGTGGAAATAAACATTATTTGTATTTCTTATGCATGAGACGAGTGCGATAACCTCAAATAAAATAACGATTGTTTCCATGTCGTATTAATTATTAAAAGCTGAAATAAAATAATTGTTCCCTATCTATATTGTTGTTATCGATATTCGCACACTGGGTATAGACACGGTCGACCTTATCATAATTCAGGAGGCAGTGAAGAAAGAAAAAAAATCTGATGTGTTCCATTCCAACTATCCTTTACATGGACAAATTTTCGAAAATTTTGAGTTTCTTAAAAATGGCTAAGCTTTTCATTAAAATACAATATATTATAGGCATTTACATCACAAATAAAATGTATGTCTTGAATTTTCTGGGAATAGCTTCTGTTAATCCTGGATGAATTTCCTCAAGTTTGTTTAACTATTAAACCGTAATAAGACAAAAAGGCTTACTATGCAAAAAAATGTAGATCTCGTTAAAACACACAATTTGTGGCATATGCATTCCTGTTGTAGAGTCCAGTGTCCAAGATATTGGTTGTTATTGGTTTTAACTTATAACTACAGAACTTTTCCCAAATGGGGTAAACTTTCCTTTTATTTCGCTTTTGTTTACTGTTGGCTTTCAAAGCGAACCGAACTTCAATTGCTCACATAGCGACCAACTTATCGCTTTAGCTATATTTCTCATCTGCTTACAAGGAATCGAGTGGCAAAACCATTTCTGCTAATGGTCTTCTGCTAATTAGAAATATAATCCTTAAAAAAGATACTTAAACACCAATTTTGGTATTTAATGGTATTTTACTTTTTGAGCTATGCTGTTCACAGAGACTGTTTTTGAAAAGTGTTTTTTTTTCTGGATCAGGATACTTTAAAACATATTTCCATTGAAATCTCTGTATCGAATTTTTGGGTGCAATATAATACCATCTCTATACACTATGTACATGAACGTGCAGAGAAAGAAAACAAAAATTGCATGAGAACTGGTTCAGATTCTAAGTCAGTATAACATCTGCCTGCTGTGTGTAGGGTCCCGGGTTCGATCCCCGGCTGGGGGTTGGGAATACATTCAATTACAATGGGTATAAATCTGTGGTTGGCCCCACAGATTTCTGAACATTCTTCATAAAATACTCCAGGACGATTAAATCAAAAGGTTTTCTGTACCCAAAATTATTCCCTACCCTCCTCAAAGACGCGCGCACAAAAATTACACCTAGTGACGCCGCTAAGTACAATTCCTCAACCCTTCAGGGATATGAAATTATAATTAATATAACGAGAGTTCCAACTTTATGGATACATATGTCTAGAGAAAAGTGTTAGCTCGAGTTGTATATAACAAGATTATTTTGTGAATAAAATAATGATTAGCCTATATGGACACGAAGAATAATATTCCTAAAATGCCATTTGTCTTGACGTATATTTGCACCGAAATCACTGCAACTTGATGTCCATATCAAAAGTTCAGATCTCTTTGGTTGTAATGAATGTATGTATTGGAGCTTTGCCATTATGTACGGGAATATCACTGCACACCGGTATTCAGAGAGAAAACAAATGCACGTGGGTGCGATAAATTTAGAAAAACAATTGTACGTGGATGTAATAAAATAAAAACAAAATGCAGACATGAGTTCCGATTGGTTGGAATTTTACGCGCCAATGTACAGGATCGGTCAATTCCTACGATCACCTGTCATGAACGAAATAGTCACAAGTACATTATGGCTATTGTAGCTGTTTAAAAAAAATCTGATGTGTACCATTCACATGACTTTCTCTAAATCCCTGCAACAAATTATTGTTAAAAAGCTTATACCTCTATTTACTTTATGCTAAACAGAAAAAATGAGCAGAAATAGTCTTATTACTTGCTTCCTTGTAAGTAGAAGCGAAATAAGGGACTATCATAGGTTAAAGTGATAGTCAAAAGCTGGTTGCTATGTCAATAAAGTTCCTTTGTTTATATGGATAGGAGTTGACAAGTTCCTGTATGAGAAAAGTAAGTTTTTCATAGCAGAAACCAAAAATAAGGAATGTCTCAAAAACGACGAACTCAGGAAAAAAATGTATATAACATAAATTGTGTGTTTTAACGTGCTCTACATTTGTTGTGTAGTAAGTTTTTGTCCATCTCTTACCGTTTAGCAGTTATTCAAAATTCAGTAAAATTCATCCAGAATAAACTACTCTTCAGAGGCTATTCCCAGAAAATTCAAGATATACCTTTTATTTGTCAGGTAAATAGCTTTAATATATGAAATTTTAATCAAAATCGTTAGCCATTTTTGAGTAAATCAAAATTTTCGAAAAAAGTTCCATGTAAAGGGTAGTTGGGGGTGGGGGGATTTTTCTCAAAATGTTCGTGTCGCATCCCTGTAAGATACTAAATTTAAATACCAAGTTTGGTATTTTACAGACTTTTCGTTTTTGAGTTATCATGTTCACGGACACGCGCACCTTTTTGTGAAAATGCTTTTTTTGGATATTGGGGACTCTAAAACATATATTTCCGGTGAAATCTCGGTATCGAATTTTTGGGTGGAGTGCAATACCTTCTCTATACACTATGTACATAGTGCGTATAGAAAAAGTAAAAAGTACATAAAATATCTATATCCAAATAAATAATAATAGTAATGATATTTCTGCACATATGCCTACTATTGAACAACATACCTCTACCAACAATGCTTGTCGATTTCTTTCCTAAGCTATCTGTTAATGTACGGTGCATATTGCACCCACGCTGATGAAAATACTAGAATGTTAATAAACAGTCAAGGACAGGGTGGTTGTAAATAAAATGATTTACCGCTGTTTAGGAGCCGACTTTTGACTAAGTTTCTCTAAAATATTTGACATAATAAAATGAAACTAATGTTTTGTTATCGGTTTCTGTAGGCGAAACCACTGGGTCCTGTGGTTTTCAAAGTTAGCGCGAGGTTATGTTCGAGTCGGTTAGGTTAGCGTGTGTATAATAATTTGGATTTCCAATTTTCTATTGTGGTAATACTTTGCGGAGAAAACATATTTCTGAACATTATAAAAACCATTTATGATTTATATAATACTCGTTTATATATAATTATTTGGTAAACGCAAAATACCAACCGTTCCGGCATGCGCACGAATTTGTCTATAATAAAAAAAACAAGCTTGGCCACCAAATAATATTCGAAATCGTCACCACAAAAGGGCTCTAAGTCGCAAAGCGTATCCAAAGAATATTTGTATTTTCTCTACACGTACTATGTACATAGTGTATATGGAAGGTATTGTATTCCACCCAAAAATTCGATACAGAGATTTCACGGGAAATACACGCTTTAGGGCCACCTATATCCAAAGAAAAAGCATTTTCAGGTAAAGCTCCGTGTGTCTCCGTGATAACTCAAAAAAGAAAATTCGGCAAAATAAACTTTGTATTTAAGTTAAATATCTTCCAGGTATGCGACACAAAGATTTGAGAAAAATCTCCCACTACTCCTTACATGAGAAAAATTTCGAACATTTTTATTTTATTAAAAATGACTAACGATTTTGATTAAAATACCGTATATTAGAGACATTTACACAGCAAATAACACATATCTTGAATTTTTTGGGAATAGCCTCTGAAGACCTCTTTTCTGAATGAATTTTGCGAAACTGGTAAACCCTAAGAGATAGACAAAAACTTGCTACACAAAAAATTTAGATCACGTTAAGAGAGACAATTTATGTCATACTTTTTTTTTTTTTTTTTTTTCGTGTAATTGACCATTTCTGAGGTATTCCTTATTATTTGTTTCAGATTTAAATGCTCTCATATGGAAAGTTGTGAACTCCTGCCCTTCATTGAAACGTATTTCAACCACAGAACAACCAGCTTTTAAAAGATTTGACCATCGTTTTAGTCTAGTGTATTCCTTTATTTACTTTCTACTTACAAGGAATCAAATAATTAAAACGATTTCTGCTAATCTTTATCTCAACATTGTTCTTAACAATAATTTGTTACAGCGATGTAGAGAAAGTCATGTGAGTGGAACACAGATTCGTTTTAAGTAGATCGCAACTGCGGAATGACGACAGGGCGTAGCCGAGGGAAAAAAAAAAATATGGATCGCTAGTGGAAGTTTTACCCACTACTTACAAAATTTCTTAAGCGCGTTGTGTGTGTGTGTGTGTGTGTGTGTGTGTGTGTGTGTGTGAAATCATTGATAAGAACCATGTTCTTCTATCTACTTTAAGATAATCGAGGTAAAGTTTAGCAGAAATCGTTTTAATTATTTGCTTCCTTGTAAGTAGAAAGTAAATAAAGGAACATACCAGGCTAAAATGAGTCAAATCTTTTGAAAGTTGGTTGCTCTGGTTGAAAAGCGTTTCAATGAAGGGCAAGAGTTTACAACTTTCCGTGTGCGAGCATTTTAAGTCTGAAACAAGTAATAAGGAATACCTCAGAGAAATGGTCAATTACACGAAAAAAAAAAAAAAAAAAAAAAAAGTATGACAAATTGTGTATCTTAACGTGATCTACATTTTTATGCAGTAAGATTTTGTCTATCTCTTACGGTTTACCAGTTACGCAAAATTCATTCAGAATAAAAGGGGCCTTCAGAGGCTATTACCAAAAAATTCAAAATATACATGGAATTGTCTGTGTAAATGCCTTTAATATAGGTAGATATTTTAATCAAAATCGTTACAGGCATTTTTAATAGAATCAAAATTTTCGAAATGTTTGTCATATAAATGGTAGCTTGGAAGAAATTCAACTTAAATACAAAGTTTATCATTTTACCGACTTTTCGTTTTTGAGTTATCATGGACACACACGGACCTTTTTCTGAAAATTCTTTTTTTATATAAAAGGTGTATTTCCCGTGAAATCTCGATACCGAATTTTTGGGTGGAATACAATACCTTCCCTATACAATATGTACACAATACGTGTAGAGAAAGTAAAAATATTTTCGGATACGCCTTGCGACTTAGAGCCCTTTTGTGGTGACTATTTCGAAGATATTTGGCAGCCAAGCTTTGTTTGTTTTTATTATAGACAAATTCGAGCGCATGCCAGAACGGTTGGTATTTTGCATATATGACGGAAATTTGCCAAATAATTATATATAAACGTGTATTATATAAATAATAAATGGTTTTTATAATGTTCAGAAACATGTTTTCTCCGCCCAGCATTACCACAATAGAAAATTGGAAACCTAAATTTATATACACACGCTGATTTAACCGACTCGAATTTGAAAACCACAGCCCCCAGTGGTTTCGCCTACAGAAACCGGGGAAAAAAAAAAAAACACCCTCGCAGAAACCTACTCCTCCACCACACTAACCACTGAATTATTCCTACGGGTTCTCACGACGCCAAGAGCGACATATAACGTTCTTCCACTAGCAAGGAAACCAAGCTTTTTCGTTATAAATCCAGTTTTTATGCAAGCATTTCAACATATGCACCGTATAAAACCATCCATATAATACTCTGTGTATAATTATTTGGTAAATATTCATCACAGACGCAGAATACCAACCGTTCCAGCATGCACACGAATTAGTCTATAATAAAAAACCAAGCTTTTCCGACAAATAAAACATTTTAAATCGTCATCAGAAATGCAAAGTCAATCAATCACACTTAGTTCGATTTTTTAGAGCGGCCAAGTTCTGCATGATAACCAAAACTTAAATATTTTACCGGGCCTTCGTTTTTGAGTTATGTTCACATACACACGGACTTTTTGTAATTTTTTATACAGGGGACCTTAAAACAAGTATTTCTGGTGCAATGTCGGTATCGACTTTTTGGGGTGGAATGCAATACCTTCTGTATACACTATGCACAAAGTACGTGTAGAGAAAGTAAAAACCATTGGAAAGAAAAGGAGATTACCTTCAGATATAAAAAAGAATTTAGCTGGAAATTGTCAAGTAGGGCACGTATTAAAATATACAAAAAGCTCACTAAGAAATGAGTATAATTTTAAGGAAAATTATACCTGAATATACTCCTGGTATTGATAGTTAAAAAACTAACTACATAATTTATATGTGCGCAACGTTAACTTTTAGCATTCATCTGCAATTTTAAATGGGTTAGTATTTGGAAAAAAACATTTTTGTTTTTGTAGTCAGAGAGTATAAGTATCATTTCACTATGCTACATAGTTTTTGAGAAATTCAAAATCAAAGTTGGCGCTCAAACAGCAGAATCAAGCTCGATTTAAAACTATCCAGCATCTTGAAAACATTCGCGTAAAGCTATACGATGGTTGCAGCACACACACAGACAGGGACGCGCGCGCACACGCACATACAACTGTCTTAAGAAGTGGTTTAAGCGACTTCTACCGGCGATCCTTAAAGTGTTGAAAACTTTAAGTTCTTCAGATGTGAAAGTCGCCAGATTACAGAATGTTTTACTTCTTGGTATGATTGGGGGTTTAGCTTCACATATTCCTCGGCTACGCTTTGTGGCTTAGGGTCCTAAACGTTTATAACAGACCAGTAACTACAAAACGGCTCTAATGACAGAATAGCACAAGTACACGCGTATTGAAGTAATGCCAAGTGGTGTAACCATCGTATTAATAATAAAATAATTTTGCAGTCACCCAAGAATTGGAGACGAATGCAGCTATCGGATTAATAGAAAGAAAGAAAAAACTCTTCCTTACCAGTTGTTTTTCCCATTTCAACTGTAGTGTGATTATTTCCAAATGAAAAACACTTGAAACGAAAAACAAGAGCACTTATTAATCACACGAAGCAGTGCAGATCGCGACACACACCGTATAACACACCGAAATTATAACAACAGAATAGCGCGCGTAGTGGCAGTGAACAAACCGGCAGAGTAGCATGCATACCTCCTTTATACACCAACCTGACACCATGCGCCAATCGTGGATTTGCCTCCTTCCAGTGCAACCATTCTTCCACCAATCCCGAGTCCGTCTGTCTCTCTCAATCGAAGCTTAGGAAGGAGTTCGAGTTTGACCTCCGATGGGGCAATTCAATTCATGAAAAGATGTACCTCATAGCTATTAACTAAATAAATTCTTCATTTTATAATATATATAATACAGATACAGAAATCAAGGTTAATTATTGAATATTATCGTAATGAAAATACTAATTGTAATATAATAATAAGAATAGGAGTACCCTCATTTGGACAGAAAATAATTAGCACCAATGATAACAAAAAAGTTATTACTTTATTTAAAAACATATTTGTTTCTTTCTCTACTGCTCACACTAAGTAGAGAAAGTATTGTATTCCATCCGAAAATTGATCTCCAGATTTCACTGCAAATCTCGCTTTAACACGAAGTCATATCGCGACTACAATTACAGAAAATAAGTAATATTAATACAAATTAGTCAAAGTAGTTACAAGTTATTGTACAATTGAGTGATATTTGTAAAATATGTGTCCCGTATTGTGGATCACCTAACACCAGTATAAAGTCATAAGAACACCACATTAAGTCTATATATATATTTTGAACATCACCTTAATGTCCAAATAAAAGCATAAAGCTGTTTTAGAAAAACCACAGTGTGTGTGTGTGTGTGTGTGTGTGTGTGTGTATGTTTTACTTTTTCTACACGTACTATGTACATAGTGTATAGAGAAGGTATTGTAAAGCACCCAAAAATTCCATACGAAGATTTCACCGGAAATACATGTTTTGGGTCCCCCTGAATCCAGAAAAAGCATTTTTGAAAAAAGGTGCGTGTGCGTGTGTGTGTTTGTCTGTCTGTGTGTGTGTGTATGTGTGTGTTTGTCTGTGGACAGCATAGCGCAAAAACGAAAAGACCATTCAATACCAAGCTAGGCATTTATGTTTGGTATCTTGCAGGGATGCGACACAAAGATTTTCAAGAAAATCCTCCCACCCCCAACTGACCTTTACATGGAACTATTTTAGAAAATTTTAATTTTCTAAACAATGGCTCTAACGATTTTTATTCAAATATTGTATATGTAACATATTTACCTGATAAATAAAATGTATATCTTAAATTTTCCGGAAATAGCCTTTGAAGACTACATTATTCTGGATGAATTTTACGGAATTAACATAACTGCTAAACCGTAAGAGATAGACAAAAACTTACCATACAAAAAATGTAGAGCACATTAAAACACAATTTATGTTATGTACATTTTTTCGTGATGTTGATCGTTTTTGAGATATTCCTTATTATTGGTTTCAGCTTTGAGAAACTTACTTTTCTCATACAGGAATTTGTCAATCCTATCCATACAAACAAAGGAACTTCAGTCACATAGCAACCAGCTTTTGACTATCACTTTAACCTATGGTACTGCCTTATTTCGCTTGTACTTACAAGGAAGCGAGTAATAAGACTTTTTCTGTTTTTTCTCGATTAGCATGAAGTAAATATAAGCATTAGCTTTTAACAGTAATTTGTTACAGAGATGTAGAGAAAGTCGTGTGAATGAAACACATCAGATTTTTTTTTATTGGATACTTCTACATGCCCAGTTACTATAGTAACAATGCTTGTATTCATTAGTACATTAATTGATCATCTTTTACATTATTTCTATATTATTAATAGCTGAATAGATACATAGTTGGATTTTCCTTGGAATATATTTAAGCACAGTTTAGCCGACTTGTAATATATTACATCATGTACAATATTAATAACATATATCGGTGTGTTTTGTTTTTTTTTTCTAGTCTAAATGTTTATGGATTTAATATATTTCCCGAAAGTTGGTAGGTATTTAGAGGTTAGTTCTTGATTATTGACTGGCCAGTTACCTCCATTTTGTGTTACTTCTTTTATGACTTTTGATGTTCTGTGTTTATGCATTCGTAAATGAGATGGTTGACTGTCTGTTGTCCTCTGTTTTATGTGCAGGTCGGATCGTTTATAATGTAGAGTCAATGTAAATATGATTTTTGTGTATGTGTGTGTGTGTGTGTGTAAACATCATACCTCAACATAAAAAATCTGCTGTGTTCCATTCACATGACTTTCTCTACATCTCTGCAACAAATATTATTAAAAAGCTTTTGCTTCTATTTACTTCATGCTGTACGAGAAACGTATACGTTTTTAAAGCTGAAACCAATAACAAGGAATATCTCAAAAACGATCAACTCCATGAAAAAAATGTATACAACATAGATTGAGTGCTATAACGTGGTCTACATTTTTTGTGTGGTAAGTTTTTGTCCATCTCTTACGGCTTAGCAGTTATGCAAATTTCCGTAAAAGTCATTCAGAATAAAGAAGTCTTTAGAGGCCATTCCCAGTAAATTCAAGATATACCTACATTTTTTTTTTGTCAGGTTAATATCTTTAATATACGATATTTTAATCAAGATCGTTAGAGCCATTTTTTTTTAGAAAATAAACATTTTGGAAAAAAGTTCCATGTAAAGGGTAGTTAGGGGTGGGGGATTTTCTTGAAAATCTTCGTGTCGCATCCTTGGAAGATACCAAACCTAAATACCAAGTTTGGTTTTTAACGGTCTTTTCGTTTTTGAGCTATGCTGCCCAAACACAGACAGACACACACACACGGACATTTTTCTAAAAATGTTTTTTTTTGGATTCAGGGCGTCTCAAAACATGTATTTCTTGTGAAATCTCGGTATCGAATTTTGGGTGCATTACAACACCTTCTCTATACACTATGTAGATAGTACGTGTAGAAAAAGTAAAACATTTTCAGGAATATCCTACCACCTCAAATTATACTTAACTTGGAACAATAATATTTTGTAAACATCATCTCCAGCGATTTTGTTTAAGATATTTTAATAAAATTATTTATTTATTTATATATATATATATATATATATATATATATATATCCATATGAAATTATTAAAATAGATGATATGTGTAAATTTAAAAGATCATTACGTTCATTTTTACATGACAAAACTTTTTATTGTTTAAGTGAATTGTTTAATTAATGTACATTTTATGACGAGTCTATCTGTACAGTGTATGGCAACAGACAATCTATCTATCTATCTATCTATCTATCTATCCATCCATCCATCCATCCATCCATCCATCCATCCATCCATCCATCCATCCATCCATCCATCCATCCATCCATCCATCCATCCATCCATCCATCCATCCATCCATCCATCCATCCATCCATCCATCCATCCATCCATCCATCCATCCATCCATCCATCCATCCATCCATCCATCCATCCATCCATCCATCCATCCATCCATCCATCCATCCATCCATCCATCCATCCATCCATCCATCCATCCATCCATCCATCCATCCATCCATCCATCCATCCATCTATCCATCTATCTATCTATCTATCTATCTATCTATCTGTCTATCTGTCGATCTGTCGATCTGTCGATCCGTCGGTCCGTCGGTCCGTCGGTCCGTCGGTCCGTCGGTCCGTCCGTCTGTCTGTCTGTCCGTCTGTCTGTCTGTCTGTCTGTCTGTCTATCTGTCTATCTATCTATCTGTCTATCTATCTATCTATCTATCTATCTATCTATCTATCTATCTATCTATCTATCTATCTATCTATCTATCTATCTATCTATCTATCCTATCTATCTATCTATCTATCTAATCTATCCATCTAATCTAATCTATCTATCTATCTAATCTATCTATCTTCATTCTCGATGTAAATGGAAATGGCGTGTTATTTATGGACGCTCTTTAACTACTGTGGTTCTCAGCATCCCATTCTAAATTGGGCGTAAAAGACCGCTTAATTTTGCTCAGAGGCCTCTCTTTCAGGCTCGAGGTTCTTTTACGTGGCGTAAATCCAGACACGGGACCAACGGCTTTACTTCCCTTCCGAAGGAAGCCACGCTAAGGATTTTTACGCCCGAAAAAATCCATCGTGCTCCGCCAAGTTTGAACCCGCGACCATGGGTATGTGAAGTTAGCATGGTAATCATTACACCACGGAGAGCGACATTCTGGATGTGTTTTGTATAATTGGTAAACCTTACGAGAGAAATGTAGATCTCGTTACAGATAACAATGTATGGCAACATGCCGACTTGTCATGTTTCCCGGTAAACCACAAGGTGATCTCAAACTAGTTTTAGATGACAACCCCAATGGTGACTTAAAATGTTGCAAGTACTTTTAAGTCAATTAGTGTTGATTTAGTTGTTTTTTTTTTTTTGTTTTTTTTTCACACAAGCCGTCTGTTGGACAAGAATTGCACAAGTAGAGTCAGACTGAACAATTCAATGCCATAGCTGGGATTTGAATCCCGGATCTCCCAGGCTCTAGTCGGTTGCTTTACCACTGAGCCACCATGGCAACATGTGAGTCAGTTGAGGAATTTAATGCTCTGCCGGTATGTGCCATGGTAGTTCAGTGGTAGAGCTACCGGCTACAGACTGGGATATCCGTGGTTCAAATCCCGGCTATGGCATTGAATTGTTCAGTCCGACTCTACTTATCCAACTCCGGTCCTACATACGGTTTGTGTGCGGGAAGAAAAAAAAAAAAAAAAACTAAATTAACAATTTATTTAATTAACCATTTCCGAGATATTTCTTGATGTGCATTTAAATTTTCCAACAGTAATACTTTCCTCAAATGCGAAGTCATTTTTTTTCCTCTCATCTTTGCCATGCAAGGCAAGGAGAACGGAGTTTCAATAGTACCTATCACATAGCTTAAGTTTTGATTATCGCTTGAGTTAGTCTATTCCCTTATTCCCCTTTTACCTTAAGATAATAGGTAATAAAACAATTTCTACTAACGTTTTTCTCGATTAGCATGAATTATATAGGATAATAAGCTATTATCTCAATGCTTTTTTAAGTGTTACATTTATATTGGTCCCATTAACTTCCACGGTTATATCGTCTTTGATATAAAAAACAACCTATTGATTGTAGGTTCGTTTACGTTTCTTTCTTTCTCTCTCTTGCTTTTTTTTTTTTTGTTTCTTTCTCTCTCTCTCTCTCTCTCTCTCTTGCTTTTCTCTCTCTTTATTTCTTTATTTATATTTCTCTCTTTATTTCTTTCTCTCCTTTTCTCTTTCTTTCTCTCTCTTGCTTTTTTCTCTCTTTGTTTCTATTTCTCTATTTATTTCCCTCTCTCTTTCTTTATTTTCTTTCTTGGTTTTTCTCTATCAATTCCTCTTTCTTTCTCTTACTTTCTTGCTTTTCTCTTTTTTCTTTCTTTCTCTCTTGCTTTTTTCTTTCTCTATCTCTTCCTTTCTTTCTCTCTTTCTTTCTTTATTTCTCTCTCTTTATCTGTCTTTTTCTTTCTTGATTTATCACTTTCTTTCTTGCTTTTTCTGTTTCTCTTTCTTTCTTTCTTTCTTTCTTTCTTCCCTCCTTCCTTTCTTTCTCTCTCTTTCTTTCATTCTTTTTCAATTCTCTTCTTTTGTTCCTACTTTCCTACCTTCTTTCTTGTTTCCTTCCTTTCCTTCTTTCTTAATACATTTTAACCAGAAATACTCTCCCATTCATTCCTATTCGCAAACCTCCAGACTCTGGGCAAGGTAGGAAGAGAAACTAATTAAAGAAACATTTCCTCGCCTCGCGTTAGGAATTCGATGACGTTTAATGAAAAGGTCGTCATGCAATCACCACTTTGCAGAATGATAAAAGAAATGGCATATTACATTCTTGTGACTTTCTTTATCCTCTATCGATAATTAGTGTCTATACAAATTTCTTATGAAAGCGTTTTACTTTCTCTACACGTACTATATACATAGCATAGAGAAGGTATTGTATTGTGCCCAAAAATTCGATACCGAGATTTCACCGGGAATGAATGTTTTGAGACCTGTGAATCTAGAAAAAACATTTTTAGGAAAATGTCCATGAGTGTCTTTGTGTGTGTGTGTGTGTGTGTGTGTGTGTATGTGTGTGTGTGAATCTGTCGGATGAATAGCTCAAAAACAAAAGAGTCCGTTAAATACCGTTAAAAACCAAACTTGGTATTTAATTTCAGTATCTTACAAGGATGCGACACGAAAATTTCAAGCAAATCCCCCCACTCCCAGCTGTCCTTTACATGGAAAAAATTTCGTTTAAGACACTTAGATGACAAATAAAATGTACATCTTGAATTTTCTGCGAATAGCCTGTGAAGACTTTTCATTCTGGATGAGTTTTTCTGAATTTTGCATAATGGTAAACCGTAACTGACAAAATCTTACTACACAAAAAAGTAGATTTTCTTAAAGCACACAATTTTTGTCAAACAGTTTTTCTTGGAGTTAACCTTTTCGATATATTCCTTGACATGGGTCTCAGTTTTAAAACTTTTCTCATATAGGAACTTGTCAACTCTTGCTCACGCAAAGAAACGGATTTCAATTCCATAGCAACCACATTTTAAAACATTTGACTGTCGGTTTAGCCTAATGTATTCCCTTATTTCCCTCCTACTTATAAGGAACCAAGTAATGACAGTTTTTGCCCATGTTTATCTCGATTAGCATGAAGTAGATAGAAGAACAAGCTTATTAATAATAGTTTGTTACAGAGATGCAGAGAAAGTTATGTGAATGGAACATCTCAGATTTCTCAATCTATATCACTGTTATCGAAATACACCTTATAACATTTTATACACACACACACACACACACACACACACACACACACACACACACACACAAAGGGGTTACAGAGATGCAGAGAAAGTTATGTGAATGGAACATCTCAGATTTCTCAATCTATATCACTCTTATCGAAATACACCTTATAACATTTTATACACACACACACACACACACAAAGGGGTTACAGAGATGCAGAGAAAGTTATGTGAATGGAACATCTCAGATTTCTCAATCTATATCACTCTTATCGAAATACACCTTATAACATTTTATACACACACACACACACACACACACACACACACACACACACAAAGGGAATAGGGATTGTCAAATATTTAAGAACTAAGCACTGTAATATGCCGGCCTTAAATTTCCACGCTCTTTACATACAATCACAAGAAATAACTGAAAATTGACAGGAGCTTAAAAGAATACATTGATCTAGCCATTGATCAATGGCTTAGGTCACAAGAAACATTTTTTGAAGTAAATTGTATGTTTAAAGACATTTTCTGTACAGCATATTTTCGTCTATTTTTCACTCACATGACTTTCTCTAACTGTTCTACAAACAGACAAAAGATTACTCTCTTTTTTACACCATGATAATCGAGATAAGCATTAGCAGAATGTTGTTATTATTTAGTTCCTTATAAGTATAAGGAAACTTAAGTAATTTGCGTTGCTAAAACGACAGTGAAATGTTTCAAAAGTCATCGTTATGCGATTGGCATTGAAATTGGCTTCTTTACTTGGCCAGGAGTAGAACAAAAGAAAAACGCACACTTCCTGTCTGAGAACTGTATTTAGTATTTTAAAATTCAAACCAATAACAAAGAATATCTTGAAAACGGTTAACTTTACAAAAAAAAAAAAAATGTATATGACATAAAGTGTGTGTTTTAACGAGATCTACATTTTTTGTGTAGTAAGTTTTTGTCTCTCTTACGGTTTCACCGTTATGCAAAAAAAGTGCTCTTCAAGGGCTTATCCCAGAAAAATCAAAATATAAATTTAATGTTTTATTGTTTCATTTATATGGCTCGCTGTAACTGCTATAATCATATCGGGGGCTTTTGCTTTAAAAACAACAGCTAATGTTTTCGCGCTGAACTGTAGGACGTAGGTATTACTTTCTCTACATAGTACGTGGTATATAGGTAAAGAATATATTGCATTCTACCCAAAAGATTCGATACGAGACTTCACCGGAAATAGAACCTTTGGGGTCTCCTCTATCCAGAAAAAGCGTTTTTAGAAAAAGATCTCTGTGTGTGCCCGTGAACACGATAACTCAAAAACGATACGCCGGTAAAATGTGAAACTTCGTTTTATGTTTAGTTTCTTCCAAGAATGCGACACGAAGATTTTAAGAAAAATCCCTGACCCCAAACTATATGGAAAAAATTTCGAAAGCGTTGATTTTCCTAAAGCTGGCGCTAACGATTTTGTTAAAATACATATATTTTATGACACATAAAATGCATATTTTGAATTTTCTGGGAATACCCTCTGAAGACCTGTTTATTCTGGATCAATTTTGCTGAATTTTGCATAATATTGAGTCATTTCTGAAATATTCCTTGTTCTTGGTTTCAGTTTTAAAATACTTAACATTTTTCTCATTGCATGGGAATTTATAAAATCGTGGGCATATAAAGAAACGGATTTCAATCACATGCAACCAGCTTTTAAAAGATTTGACCATCGCTTTAGTCTAGTGTATCCCCTTATTTCCCTGCTATTTAAGAGGAATCACGCAATTAACACAATTTTCGATAATGTTTACCTCGAATATCAATGAAGTATAAAGAAGAATAATTCGATATTTAAGTTTAGTTTTTTTTTTTTTTTCAAGGCAACACAAAGATTTTTAGGAAAATTCCCCTAACCCAAACTACCCTTTACATTGAAAAAATGTCGAAAATGTTGATTCTCTTAAAAATGGTTTTAACGATTTTGATTAAGATATCGTAAATTAAAAATATTAACATGGCAAATAAAATGTAGATGTTGAATTTTCTGGAAATAACCTCTGAAGACCTTTTAATTCTGGATGACTGTTGCATAACCGGTAAACAGTAAGAGATAGACAAAAACATATTACACAAAACATGCAGGTCTCATTGGCATGTGCATTTTTTCGTGGAGTTGACCATTTTCGAGATACTCTTTATTATCGGTTACAGTTTTAAAATAGTAAATATTTCTCGTACGGGAATTTGTCAACTCTTGGCTATACAAAGCAACGAGTTTCAATCACCTAGGAACAGATTTTAAAATATTTGATTATCGCTTTAGCCTAGTGTATTCGCTTATTTCCCTTCTTCCTATAAGGAAGTAATTATTACGACCGTTTTTGCTATCTTCAGTTTATTTTGAGAAGGATCATCTGTTGTAACAAAATCTATTGCAGAAAAGCTAAAGAAAGTCATGTGAATGGAACACGTGACATTTTTTTGTTCAGTATTACACTATTAACCACACACACATACTTCCGGACTCTTGAGGAATAGGTAAATGAGAAGCCAGAACGCTGGGGCAGTACAGTTCTTACGTGGGCAATCCAGAAAGTAACGAACGTTTTGTCATAACTAAATAATAACGAAAGATATCAACACAAAACTTTATTTACAACGTTACTCTATTTCTCAACGTAATCACTACTACTATCAAGGTATTTATTGTCACGTGGTACTGGTATTTAAACGCCATGTTATACTCCTCTACCGCTAAAGATCTGAGCTAAGATGTTGAGGTTTTCACCGGTTGCGAAATAATTTCCCCCCAAAAAGTCATATATGCAGATCAAAGTGAAACACCGGTTTTTCTGAATTCTTTCATCAACATTTACTTTCAACTCCTCCATAACGATTCATGAACTTCCACTCTGGTCTTTGTCGGGCACACTAGTTCTTCCTTGATTACTCGTAAATTATGCGTCATTTCCTCACTGAATATTCGTTCATTGCATTATCACAATACACTTGCGTTACTTGCCGATAAAATTCGATTGTCCGGACATTTTGTGCATTCATAAAAACGAATAAATTCTTTGGCAGTGGAAAAGTATAACATCGGCATTGAAAAACTGGTACCACGTGACAATAAATGTCTTGACAGAATGGAGATAACGTTGAGAAATAGAGTAAAGTACTGTGAGTTGTAAATGAAGTTTTGTGTTTATATATTTTGTTATTATTTAATTATGGCAAATCGTCCGTTACTTTCTGCCTGGCTCTCGTAATCTGAAAAGTTTAACTCTTATATTTTGTTTGATAATGGCTTTCTCTTCTACATATAATAACTAGGGAAACTATTGCATTCCTACCAAAATTTCGGTGTCAAGATTTCATCGGAAATATATTGTGGCTGTGCGCCAAATGCACATGCCCAAAGCTAACCACCTGTGTGTGAACGGCTTGCTTTACATCGTTTATAGCTGATTGTTGCAGGTACATATGCGAAAAAATAATGCGGCGCGAGCTAGTGGTTTACATCAAAGCGAAAGTGTCACACCAGTGTATAATGTACACGTGCCAGTAATGACCTCTACTTCTGGATATTTCTAGCCACGTCATCGAGTGGTATATAAAGGGCCTGGCAGGCTCCCAGAATTGAGCGCGGAGAATACTCTTCGATTAAAGGGAGCCGAAGCAGTAGAGGGAGCGTCGAACTGACAGGGAAAACTCATAGAGAAGTCCTAGTCTTCTATAAGACTTGCCTTCAGTAGAAAGAGATAACTAAGTTTCTATTTCTACTTTCTCTATTACAGTGCGTTTGTTACAAAACTTGGCCGCATGATGACCTTCACTGCATTTCTCTACGCGCGCGTCCTTCATCCGTTCTGTCGTCACGTGCGTCAGTCTTACTTCTATTCTAGTCCGGTTCACTCGTGAATAACATTAGGAGTGTTTAGAAGCGTTCAGTTTTGCTTCAAGTGCCTTCAAAACGCAGTATAGAGTACCGCAAAGAGTGTTTATGTACGACATGTATGAGCTTACATCATCTTCTAGGGAAGTTGTAGGTCAATTGGAAACTAAATTTCCTTGTCGTGCGTGTTCGTTTACTTGAAAATAAATGCAGGAAGGCGGGTTCAACTTGTGATAGAAAAACAAAGGTGTGTCATAAGGTATGTTTTGTGTTTATTCTGATAATGTTTAATGTAAGTTGAGGTTTTATTTGACGTCCAGGCCTGTGTGACTGCCAGCCAAGTGTACAATACGTGACCGGGAGACGGACCGGTGTGAACGGCTTGCCTAGTAAGTCATAGCTGATTGTTGGCATCCATTGTTACACCTGCTTAATGGACACGTGTGTCCGCGGATAGTTAACATCGAACCTGTGATTATTAATACCGTACGGGTGGACAGGTATGCTGTCGGAATGATCTTTAAACGGCGAAGCCGAGCATTGTAACACGTTTGTGACACTTGCAGTGGTTTGCATGTGCGGTTGTTTGTGGAAGATTCCTGCCACGTGACCGATAGGTACAACAATGGGGACGAAGCCCTGCTGAGTTCATTTTCGACGGGAAATTCGTAGTGAGCAGTAGTAGTCACCGCAGCGCACGTCGAAAGGGAACTATATGGCAGAACTGTTGCGAAACCATTGTAATCAGTTTGTGGAAGAAATAAAAAGAGTTGATTGTCTCATTAAAAAGAGAGCTTTTGTTACACTGGTGTCAGAAGTGGTATTTAACGCTACGATGGAGAACATAATAAAAACTTTACTTGCCGAAATTAAATAAATCAAGCCGGAAATGAAATCCGGAACGGAAATCAATTAAAAAAAACGCAACTAATAATGGATTAAATAAAAACGGAAATGAAATCCAGAACGGAAAAAATGGAAAAAAAAAAATGGATGGGGAAATAAAATCAGGAATGGAAAAGATGAACATGAAGATGGAATCCGTGATGGGGAAGATGAATGAAATGACATTAGGAATGGAGAAGATGTGGAATCCGGAATGGAGAAAATGAGAACCGAGTTTACGACTATAAATTAAAGTAAATTAAATTGAGTGTTATTTATAGACGCTCTTTTACTGCCTTGGTTCTCAGCGTCCCATTCTATATTGGATATAAAAGACCGCTTAATTTTGCCCAGAGGCCTCTGTAGTAGGCTTGAGGTTCTTTAATGTGCCGTAAATCAACAATCTACGACACGACAACAAAGGTCTTACTTCCCTTCTGAAGGAAGACATGCTAAGGATTTTAAGCCCATAAAAAATCTAAGCCGGCCTCTGTCGGGTTTGAACCCACGACCTCGTAGTTGGCTGTGTGCAAGAGAAGCTGTGCCGGATACTAGTGGACACAGGTGATGACGTGATCGTAATCAGACCTCGTGTGGCAAAGGGCTTTCAGACACGAACACGCAGTTGGCCCTCCTACCAACTAGTGATGTCGCCAGGCGACATCTTACCAGTGCAGGAGGTCCTGCTAGAGTTGACATTGGGACGGAGCATTGTGAGCCTGCGGATACTTGTCACGATGGTGGGAACAAGAGGGTAGCATGTTACCCCAAGAACACGGATTACAGTATGACTATGAACTGCACGATGGAGGAAAAAGGAAGAGAAGACACAGGCGGAAATGAAGATGCGGAATGGAGAACTTGATGGGAGATACCGAACAATCGACGAACAACTGGCCGGCGTAAAAAAAGAAGTAGAAGATATGGGGGGGGGGAAGCTGGAAGAGCTTGGTGGAACGATAAAACACCTTAGCTACGACCTAATCACCTGGAGGAAAGATTCGGTGGAAGCGGCAAAGAATTAAACACGATGATGGAAAATACGCTAGGCGGAAGACTGGAAGACTTGAAGGTCGAAACTACAGCACGCGTCAAGTCGTCCAAGTTCGACGGAACATCCACCTTCGAACTATTCTACCGACAGTTCGCCCCCATCACCACCCACAACATATGGTCAGCAAAAGCGGAAGTTGCCCAACGAATAACAAGCCTTCAGATCGGGCGGCAGAAGCACTGAATGCGAATCCAACTTTGGCGATGTGCGGAGAGATCTGGGAGCCCTCAAGAACCGCTTCGGGAACCATTGCCAGGCTGCAGCTTAGCATAGTCAGTTTAAATCGAGGTTGCGACAGCCAGGGAAGACGATGCAGGAGTTCCCCCTGGCGATTGAACAGTTTGTGAATAAAGCCCCCACCTAGTTATTTGTTGCAGGTAGCCACCTACTCTTTGTCGACGAGCGCGAGACGCTGACATAAGGAAGCGGCCAAGACAACAGCTGCGCCAACCTCGAAGATAGGAGAATTCATTATGACAGAGATAGACAGACACCCAGAGACGACTACTTTTCAGTGGTGTGTGCTGGGGCGTAGCGAGCTGGATCACCTAGTGCAGGACTGCCCATATCAAGCCGACAATCAGGCGGGAAACGAGTAAGGACCAGCGTGGCGAGGGGCACGTCGGGGCCGTCTTCACCACCCCATCGAGTTAAGAGTGGGCAGAAGAGTGGACGACAGCCTCATCGTAGACGTCTGTGTACAAGGGAAGCTGTACCGGATACTAATTGACACAGGTGCAGCCGTGATCGTAATCAGACCTCATGTGCAAACGGCTTGCAGACACGAACACCCAGATGGCCCTCCTACCAACTAGTGACGTCGTCGGGCGACATTTTAGGAGAAGGAGGTCCTACTAGAGTTGACATTGGGACGGAGCATTGTGAGCCTGTGGATATTTGTCGAGATGGTGGCTGAAGATGTGACACTGGGACTGGATGCACTCAGGAGACAAGTGGCGACGGTCGTCCTCGACCTTATCATGCGACTCAGCCGAGATGAGGTGCTGCTCCGGATCCCACACAAACATCTTTGATCAACAAGGTGATCATGAGGAATGATGTAGTTGTGACCGCAAGAAGAGAGGTGGTAGCGAAGTCGCACCTGGAGCGTTAATGGTCAGGGAACCCCTACTGGAACACTAAACACCATTGGACTGATTATGGTTGCCCGGGCATTATTGCCTTATCGGAGGAAGTGTCCCTGAGGCTGCTGAACACATTGCACACCTCACAGGATATACAGGAAGAGTCAGTGTTTGGGAAAATCGAACCAGCAGCGAGCATATCCTCGTGAGAGCGACGAATCCAACCAGCCAGCACCGCCATAGGATCTGGGGTTCCGGTTCAAAGTCTTGCTGAAGAGGGTGGCCGACAATCTGACCGCTTCAAAATTGGAGAGTGTCTGTCATCGGTACTAAGTAGATGCTAGTCTGTCTTCAACGAAGGGCACAGCGATTCTGCCGCACTGACTGCGTACTCCGTAGCGAAGGACATCGGAGATGTCCGGCCATTCGGCAACCACCAAGATGTGTTCCTCTAGCAAAACAGGCGAAGGTACGAGACATGCTGGAGAACATGAGGCCTTAGGGAATCATTGCGATTCCAATAGACCTTGATGCTCCCCTGTAGATTTGATGAAGAAAAAAAAAAGGCGAGCTATGGTTCTGCGTACAGGAAGTCTTTGCCGGCACCAGAAAGGGATGTTTCCCCTTACCCGGGATTGACGACACCCTGGACACACTTGCTGATGCCCAGAGGTTGCCGACTTTAGACTTGAAAGCAGAATCCTGGCATGCTGCCCTAAATCTCAGAGATAAGGGAAAGATAGCATTCTCGACCGCCTAAGGGCTTTGGCAATTTACGGCTATTATCTTTGGCCTCTGCAATACGCCAGCCAACTTGCAACGACTCATGGCATCAGTGACGAGAGTGTTGACTTATGACGCCTGCCTGCTATTTCTAGATGATATCATCGTCGCAGATCACAACCCTCGAGAACCTGATTAAGATACACAAAGGCTGAGGCATCTAGCCTAAAGTTAAACGCAAAGAAGTGCCAACGTTTCTGCAAGAAGATGAACTACTTTTGCCTAATAATCTGACCATGGTGTGGCCACTGGCCCGGAGAAGCCTCGAGCAATGAGAGATTGGTATCTTCCGAAAGACAAACGAGAGCTGTGAAGTTTCCTGAGCCTATGAAGCTACTACTATCAGTTCCTCAGGGGTTTCACCAACATCGCCAAACCCCTCACTCGTCTGAGGGAAGAGCACCGACTCTAGAGTAACTATAAGAGGCATAGAGAGTCTTTCAGAACTCTGCAGTGTGCCTATTTTAGAATTGCCACAACCTGTTAGTGATTTTATTGTGGACACTATGTCAGCGACACCGGCATTGGAGATATTCTATTCCAGGTCCAGGATGGCCAGAAGTGGGTAATGGCCTACTGCAGCAAGTCGATATCTAAGGCAGAAAGGAACTGCTGTGTTATCCGGTGAGCGCTCCTGTTTGTAGTAAAGGCGCTGGAGCACTTACACAAGTATCTGTACGAAAGCCATTCCACCTTAGGACTGACCATTCCGGCGTCACCTGGATGTTGAGCTGGAGTGCTAGTCAGCTCGCTGGGTCCAGAGGCTCCAAGAATACAACTTCACACCAGAACATCGGAAAGGAAGGAATTACAACAATGCTGAGACCATAATCAGACTCATCTGTTCAGAGGAGTGCGGCCACTGCACCAAGATTGAGGAGAAAGGCCGTGCCGCAGTTGTCCGTGTAATTTCAGCGGTGCTTGCAGCTGGATGGAATAGCGCAGGTTTGAGGAGGGAGCAGTTGGCGGACTCTGACTAGGGGCCACTCCTGAGAGAAGTGAAGGCAGGAACTAAGACCGTGCTGTGAGGACATGACACCCAGGAATAGCGTGTGTAAGTCCTACTAGACCCATTAGAACTAATTGAACACCAAGGAAGGAGTAATGTTCAGAGCTTGGGAGGCACCTGATGGGAAAAGCCAGAAGAGCTGCTCCTCCCTCGGAGTAAGGTCATAAAAGTCCTGGAAGAAGTACATGCGGGGACTTCGGAAAGACATTTGGAAACCAAACGAACCATTGAAAAGCTCCAACAACGGTGCTACTGTGTGAGACTATGGGCAGGAGATGAGAGGTGGTGCCACCAATATCATGAGAGTGCGGCAAGGAGCCGGAGTCATATGCAGCAATCGATTATAACATGGGGGCAACTTCAGGACACATAACCATCGAAGCAGCTGGGTCATTCCTTATGTCAGACAAGCACAACAGGTATCTGGTCGTCATGGATTACTTCACTAAGTGGCCGGAAATATACGCCATCCCTAACCAGGGAGCCAAAAACAAAGCGAACTGCCTCGTAGAAGAACTTTTTGGTCGCAATGGGATACCCTTGAAGCTGCGTAGTGATCAGGACACCAACTTTGAGCCTAACCTGATGAGTGTCACCTGGAATGCACAAGATGCGCAGAACACCTCTCCACCTACAGTCAGTCGACAAGGTTGAGCGGTACATCAAGCCTCTAGATGAACATTTGAGGAAGGTTGTGGCCAATCACCAGAGAGACTGGGATGTGAGGGTGCCACTTTCCTTGGTGGCCTTCTGCTCTTCAACCCACGACACCACCGGGTTGACACCAGTCAGTTTGGTATTTGGCAGGGAGCTGTGTCTACCGTGGCCTAATGTTTGGAAATCCTGGGGCAAAAATGTAAATAGAGTTTTATTTATGGGCGTTCTTTAACTGCTGTGGTTTTCAGCGTCCCATTCTATACTGAGCGTGAAAGACCGCTAAGATTTGCTCAGAGACCTCTGTTATCAGGTTTGAGGTGCTTTTACGTGCCGTAACTTTACGACACAGGTCCCACGGCTTTACTTCCCTTCCAAAGGAAGCCATGCTAAGGATTTTAGCCCGAAAAATCCATCATCCTCCGCCGCGTTTGAACCCCGACCTTGGGTATATGAAGTTAGCATGGTAACTTCATATACCCAAGGTCGGGGGTTCAAAGAATGACTAGCAATAGACTACATGGAGAATCTCGTAGACCGATTTCACGACATGCATGATATGGCACGTGAACACATCCAGATAGCGAGTGATCGGATAAAACCCTATTATAACTGAAAGCCGAGGTTTCCAGAAAGGTGATTTGGTGTGCATATATCGCCCTACCCGGACCAAAAGACGACCAGCACTAGAGAGGGAGTAGTGTGAACTCACCCTGTCTTAGTTAATTTCTGGCACCCATTGTCACACCTGGGCTAGTAAACACGTCTGCAGAGGCAAATTCTTTTGATATTGAAGTTATTTGTTACACCCGTGTGAGTGGAACGTGGACTGTAGAAGATTCTTTGACGTCGAAGCCGGACATTGTTACACGTGAGTTTTTGACACCGGCGACGGTTTACACGTGCAACTGCTCCTGGAATCTTCCTGCCACAAGACCAACAAGTATAAAAAGAAGATCGAAGCCCTGCCCAGAGTTCAGTTTCGACGAGAAATTCATAGCGAGCAGCAATATCGTCGCCGCAAAGAACGTCGAAAGGAAACTATATGCCGTTTTGTTGAGGAAATATTAAAGAAAGGTAGCCACTCATGATCAGATTCTGATTTTAATCATTTTTGGAGCAATAAAGAGTGGTTTGTTGGAGAGTGAGAGAGAGAGAGAGAGAGAGAGAGAGAGAGAGCAAGATAGCCTAGCCTAAAACCAAATGTCTGTTAAATATGAAACTTGATATTTAATTCAGCTTCTTCCAATGATGCTACGCGAAGATTTTCTTGAAAATTCTCCCATTCCAAACTATCCTTTACATGCAACATTAAAAAAAAATCTCAAAATTGGCTCTAATGCTTTTGATTTAATACACCATATTGTAAGATATTTTAGTGACAATCAAACACATATCTTGGCGTTGTTTAAGATATGTTCATGACAATCAAATGTATATCTTGAAGTTTCTGGGAATAGCATCTGAAGATCTCTTCATTCTGGATGACTTTTGCATAACTGATAAACCGCAAGAGATAGTTAAACTCTTACAAAACAAAAAAAAGCAGGTTTCATTAAAACACACCATTTTTGTCGAATACATATTTAATCAGTTATTGGTTTCAATGTTTCAATACCTATATTTTCAGAAATAGGACATCGTTATTCGTTTCTGTTTCTCTTGGTCAAGCAGTGGGAACAGAATTCCAATGCATCAGATAGCAACAAGCTTTTTAAAAATTGTGGCTAACGCTTTTGCTTAGTGTATTCTCCTAATTCCGTAATACCAGCAAGGAAACGCGTACAAATATTTATCTCAATTAATCCAAAGGGGATAAAAGAATAAACCTTTTGAGAGTAGTGTATTGAAGAATGGCTGGCTAAATTCGTGAGAGCTTAAAACATCAGATTTTAGAAAAAGCTCTGTGTGTGTTTTTGTGTGTGTATGTGTATACATTCTGTCAAGAAGGTACCGGGAATTGGTCATTTAAAAATCCTGTTTAAAAGGGGATTCGAATTATTGTTGTTGCTAAGTTGGTACAACTTTCCTCTATACCCACGCGGAGTTTGATCTTCATCTGTCATCTAGTTTGTTTACAGTACGTAATTTTGTTAGTTCATCTCAAAGGTGATTTGCGATTTTACGATGGATACAAATATTGAACAAAGAATCTGTCTCAAATTTTGCATTGCAAATGGTATTTCGTGTGCCGAATCGCTGAAAATGTTACAGAAGGCTTACGGTGAATCGACTTTATCAAAAAAAAACGTGCATATGAGTGGTACAGTGCATTCAAAGGTGGTCGAGATGTGGTGGAAGATTTACCTCGCTCTGGTCGGCCATCAACGGTTTCAACTGAACTGAACATCGCTAAAGTGAAGAAAATGATGTCTGAAAATCGTCATTTAGGTCTGAGAGAGATTGCCGCTGAACTTTCTGTATCTTGCAAATCGATTCGTACCATTTTAAATTATTGTTTGGGCATGACACGCGTTGCAGGTCGGTTAGTTCCGAAAGACTTGAATTTTCTACAAAAACTCAATCGCGTAAGGATTGCTGCAGACATGCTAGAACGAGACAATTCCGACCCCACAATCATGAAACGCATTGTAACTGGTGATGAGACGTGGGTTTACGAGTTTGACACTCAAACCAGTCAACAAGCTTCCGAATGGCGCCTTCCAACTGAACCGAAACCTAAAACGGCACGTCAAACTCGATCACAACTGAAGGTCATGTTGACAGTTTTTTTTCTCTCGATTATCTCGGTGTCGTGCACTCAGAGCTCTTACCAGAAGGTCAGATGGTAAATAAAGACTATTATCTGAGCGTTATGCGGCGTTTGAGAGAAGAAATACGGCGAAAAAGGCCAGATTTGTGGAACAACTCATGGGTTCTGCACCAGCTCACAAGGCTATTATTGTGAACGAATTTCTGGCCAAAAAGTCAACAAATTTCATCGAACAACCACCGTATTCACCTGATCTCGCTGCTGCTGATTTCTTTCTCTTTTCAAAACTCAAGTTACCACTTCGAGGCACCCGTTTTCAGTCAATAGAAGACATCAAGGAAATTTCGCGGCGACAATTGACATCAATTCCTAAAAGTGCCTACAAAAAATGTTTTGATGATTGGATTATTCGTTGGCATAAATGTATAATTTCAGAAGAGGCCTACTTTGAAGGCGATAAAATAAAATTGGATGAATAAATCATTTTTTGTGTTTTATTGGCAAATTCCCGGAACTTTCTGGACACAGTAGTATGTGTCTGTAAATTGGATGACTAAAAACGTAAAGTAGGTTAAGTACCACACTTGGTATTCAAGTTCACTATCTTCTAAGGATGCGACGCGAAGATTTTCAGGAAAATGTCCCCTACCCCAGATTACCCTTTACATGGAAGATTTTTCGAAGGTTTCTATTTCCTCAAAATGGCTCTAACAATTTTGATTAAAATACTGAATATTAATAGATGTATGTATTATAAGTGCAGTAAATAGACCATTGTTTTTAGTGGGATGTTAGGTACACAATCGCGTAAGCACGAGTCTTCTAATTTCTCATGAGCAAATAATAGTCTAATAAGCCACGTGTAATATACGTTTTATTCTATGCTAATATTAATCGAGATATTGTTATATTTATTAATATTAATGTTATTAGGAGTTGTCATTACGAGGAATTGATTTTAGTGGTGACGTAAGTAGTGCTTTGTTCGTTGCTGCGTAACCCCGCCGGAATAAACAGTTTCAATTCTGGATGTTTAAACTGCACCAAATAAATCAATAAATGAATGATATTCCCGAAGAAGTTTTGGATAATACTAAAAAAGCTGTACTTAGTTTGTTAGCCAGCAAGTCGAAGGACTTGTTTCACGATGAAATAAACATTCATTTTGGTTGTTTCCTAGGATACATGAAATGTATAGGTACATGAGGTCTATATGATGGGATAAAAATATTTACAATACAAATAAAATGTTTATCTTGAATTACCTGGGAATAGTCTCTGAAGTTCTGTTCATTCTGAATGACTTTTGCGTACCTGGAAAACCGTAAGATAAAGAAAAAATCTTCCATACACAAATATAAATCTCGTCAAAACACAATTTATGTGAAATACATTTTTATTTATTTTATATATTTATTGTGGACTTAACCATTTCTGAGATTTAAACTTTCCCATACTTATACTTTTCTTAAATGGAAGTCGTTATTCAGATGTTTTTCATGCTCGTAAACCAAAGAGAACGGAATTTCAATAACATCATAGCGAGTAAATTTTAAAGGATTTGAGTATCGGTTTTATGTATTTCCATGTTCCCTTGTACAAGAAAATAATATGTAATAAAACCGCTTCTGCTTATGTTTATTTGATAAGCGTGAAAAGAAGAAGAAACAGATTTTGTAAAAATAGTTTGCTGCAATATAGGTAGGAAAAGCTATGTGAATGTAGCAGAGTTTTATCATTTTAAAGCATTTTTCACTATTCAAGTGTTTTAATCAAAATCGAAAATGTTGAGTGTTCCACATAAAGGGTATATATAAGGGTATATAAAAATATTCTTCTTGGATTTTTATGATCTTAAATATCATGTTTGGTATTCACCGATTTTCGTTTTTGAGTCATGGTGTCCACACACATATACGCGCGCGCGCTTGTCAGTTGTTTGATGCGTTCCATTTACATGATTTCCTCTACCTTTTCTGCGCACAACTGTTCTTGTAAAATAAGTTAATCCCTTATAAGTAGAAAGAAATAAGGGAATGGACTGGGCTAAAGCGACATTCAAATCTTTTAAAACCTGTCGTTATGCGAATCCCATGAACTTCGGTTCTCTTTTCTGGCTAGGGGGAAAACAAAAAATACAAGACGGATGAGGGCTTCATGTTTAAGTGTATATGACCTAAATTGTGTATTTTAACAAGATCCACATTTTTACATTCTCTTCACGAACTATGCACATAATGTATACAGAAGGTATTGCATTCGGACCAAAATTGACGTCGAATTTTTACTGGAAATATGTTTTGAAGTACCTGAATCCAAAACAAAATCATTTTTGGAAAAAGGTCCCCGCGCGCGTGTGTGAGTCCATGGACACAATAACTCAAAAACGCAAAGCCCGTTAAACATCAAACTTGATATTTAAGTTCAGTATCTTCCGAGGTTGCGATACGAAGATTTTCAAGAAAATCCCTGCGCCCCAAACTACCCTTTTAAATGGAAAATATTTCGAAAATATATTTGCTCAAAAATGGTTCTACCCTTCTTAATTAAAATACTATATGTTGAAGATATTTTCAGGACAAATAAAATGTATATCTTGAATTTTCTGGGAACAGACTGAAGATCTCTTTATTCTGGGTGAATTTTGCATAACTGAAGAGCCGTAAGAGGTATACAAAAACTTACTACCAAAAAATATAAATTTCGTTAAAATAAACAATTTATGTCATATATGGCAGTTTTAAAATGCTTAAATTTTTCTTATACAGGAATTTTTCAACTTCTGGCCATGCAAAGAGACGGATTTCAAGCACATGGCAACCAGTTTTTAAAAGATTTCACTATCGCTTTAGCCTAGTATACTCCGGTATGTCCCTTTTACTTACAAGGAAGCTAGCAATAAGACAATTCCTGCTAGTTTTTATCCTGATTAGCAGGTCGTACATTAAAGAATAATTTTTTGTAAGGAAAACTGTTTGTGTAACAGCTAGAGGAAAGTCATGTGAATGGAACACATCAGATATTTGTTTTCTCTACACGTATTATGTGTATAGAGGGGTATTGTAATGCGCCCAAAAATTCAATACCGAGATTTCATCGAAAATGTATGTTTTAAGACCCCTTAAAAAAATCTGATGTGTATCATTCACATGACTTTCTCTACATCTCTGCAACAAATTATTCTTAAAAATGTTATAATTCTATTAATTTCATGCTAATCATAAAAAGTAGCAGAAATAGTTTTATTATTTGCTTCCTTGTAAGTAGAAGCGAAATAATGGAGTACCAAAGGCTAAAGTGACAGTCAAAAGCTGGTTGCTATGTCAATGAAGTTCCTTTGTTTGTATAGACAGCAGTTGACAAATTCCTGTATGAGAAAACTTAAGTTTTTCATAGCAGAAACCAAAAACAAGGAATGTCTGAAATGTTGATGAACCCCATGAAAAAAATGTATATAACATAAATTGTGTGTTTTAACGCTCTACATTTTTTGTGTAGTAAGTTTTTGTCCATCTCTTACGGTTTAGCAGTTATTCAAAATTACGTAAAATTTATCCAGAATAAAATACTCTTCAGAGGCTATTCCCAGAAAATTCAAGATATACATTTTATTTGTCAGGTAAGTAGCTTTAATATAACATATTTTAATCAAAATCGTTAGAGCCATTTTTTCAGAAAACAAACATTTTCGAAAAAAGTTCCATGTAAAGGGTAGTTGGGGTGGGGGGATTTTTCTCAAAATCTTCGTATCGCATTCCTGGAAGATACTAAACCTAAATACCAAGTATGACATTTTACCGACTTTTCGTCTTTGAGTTATCGTGTTCACAGACACACAGACACTCGGACACACGGACGGACACACACACATGGAAAGCATTTTTCCTAAAATTGATTTTCTTTTAGATAAAGGGGACCCTAAAACATATATCTCCGGGGAAATCTCGATATCGAATTTTTGGGTGGAGTGCAATAACTTCTCTATACACTATGTACATAGTACGTATAGAGAAAGTAAAAATTGAAAAATATCCGCATGTGTCTATCAGTGTGTGTGTATGTGTATTTGTGCGCTCGCGTGCCTGTCGGCCGCATAACTCAAAAACGAAAAGTCCTTTAAATATCAAAATTGGTATTTAAATACAGTAATTGAGGCATTGAGATCAAAAAAGGGGCATGTCAGCGAATAGTAGTTTTAAGATATATATCAATTTTTATATATTCTAAATAATAACATTTCTACAGGTTGTGGTTAGCCTTACATTCTCATTATATACGATTTAAGTCATATACCAAACCCTGTAAATGAAGACACATACTAGTAAATGGATGTAGAAAATGACTGACATGTCCCGTTTTTGATTTAAGCAACAGCATGTTACCAAAATGAAAGTATATCTGAAAGATGTGTACAGTTCTATTGTAAAATGTGTTTTTAATCCTTTAAACATAGGCTAATAATGCACATTCCAAATATTGTAGATGTATAAAAATACATCATATAACAAACGATAAATAGAGCGATACATATCAAAATCGACAAGTCAATAGCCTATTAGTGTTTGATTAGAAAACTCCGCTCATATTTGGGTTCCAAACCAGAATTCCCTGTTGATCACTGTCGGACTCAATGTTTTGCTCTACACTAGTCATCTCATGAGTGGCACATTTCCTCAGTATAGTGTCGAGGTGTTCACCAAACTTCAATGGGATAACATCAATCACACGCGAGATGTCTTTCACTTTTTCAGGTTTCAGAGAATGATGTCCATGTAGACCCCTGGCACGCTATACTCAAATATGTTACTTTGTAATACCCCATAGTTACAGACTTCTTTTAAAGAAATCTGATTTGATCATATGCCTTTCTCTACATCTCTGCAACAAATTATTGTTAAAAAGCTTATCCTTCTATTTACTTCATGCCAAACGAGAAAAAAATAGCTGAAATAGTCTTATTATTTGCTTCCTTGTAATTAGAAGCGAAATAAAGGAGTACCATAAGTTAAAGTGATAGTCAAAAGCTGGTTGCTATGTGACTGAAGTTCCTTTGTTTGTGTGGACAGGAGTTGACCAATTTCAGTATGAGAAAAGAATAAGTTTTTCAAAGCTGAAACCAAAAACAAGGAATATCTAAAAAAACGATCAACTCCACGAAAAAAAGTATATAACATAAATTGTGTGTTTTAATATGCTCTACATTTTTTGTGTCGTAAGTGTTTGTCCATCTCTTACGGTTTAGCAGTTACGCAAAATTCGTAAAATTCATCCAGAATAAAGTGGTATTCAGAGCATATTCCCAGAAAATTCAAGATAAACATTTTATTTGGCAGGTAAATATCTTTTAATATACGATATTTTAATCAAACTCGTTAGAGCCATTTTTGAGAAGATCAAAAATTTTGAAAAAAGTTCCATGTAAAGGGTAGTTTGGGGTGGGGGATTTTCTTGAAAATCTTCGTGTCGCATCCTTGGAAGATAACAAACTTCAATACCAAGTTTGGTATTTTATCGACTTTTCACGGACACACGGACACACAGGCACACACACGGACCTTTTTCTGAAAATTCCTTTTTTGGGGGGATACAGGGGACCCTAAAACATATATTTCCGGTGAAATCTCGGTGTTGAATTTTTGGGTGGAGTGCAATACCTTCTGTATACACTATGTACGTAGTACGTATAGAGAAAGTAAAAATCTGATGTGTTCCATTCACATGACTTTCTCTATATCTCTGCAACAAATTATTGTTAAAAAGCTTATGCTTCTATTTACTTCATGCTAATCGAGAAAAAAAAACCAGCAGAAATAGTCTTATTTTCTTCCTTGTAATTAGAAGCGAAATAAAGGAGTACCACAGGTTAAAGTGATAGTCAAAAGCTGGTTGCTATGTGACTGAAGTTCCTTTGTTTGTGTGGACAGGAGTTGACCAACCCCTGTATGAAATAACTTCACGAGAAAAATGTATATAACATAAATTATGTATTTTAACGTGCTCTACATTTTCTGTGTGATAAGTTTTTGTCCATCTCTTACGGTTTAGCAGTTATGCAAAAATCTGTAAAATTCATCCAGAATAAAGAGGTCTTCAGAGGCTATTCCCAGAAAATTTAAGATAAACATTTTATTTATCAAGTAAATATCTTAAATATACGAGATTTTAATCAAAATTGTTAGGGACATTTTTAAGAAAATCAAAATTTTCGAATATTTTCCATGTAAAGGGTAGTTGGGGGTGGGTGGATTTTCTTGAAAATCATCGTGTCGCATCCTTGGAAGATAGCAAACTTAAATACCAAGTTTGATATTGAACGGTCTTTTCGTTTTTGAGCTATGCCGCCCACAGACACACACACACATACACACAGACAGACAGACTGACACACACACGGATATTTTTCTAAAAATGTATTGTGTTTTTGTATTCAGGGGGACCAAAACATGTATTTCCGGTGAAATCTCGGTATCGAATTTTAGTGTGCACTACAATACCTTCTCTATACACTATGTACATGTACGAAATGCTGGTAGTCAAGAAATGCATCCTGTGTGCATAGTTCAACATGCATGTGTTTCCTTGGCGACGAAGTATTGAGAACCACTAATTGGCAGAGTATACTGTGTCCTGTTTCCTTTTGTGTAATTCCAAACTTGTAAAATCCGTATCACAAGCATTGAAGGAATGTTCACAGGTTGATAAATGGGACAAACGTTGGTAAATGTACCACTATGAACTATACCATATTGTCCGTGAAAAGTCCTATTTTTGCACGAGACAAAATTTCAACACTGATTTAGACGGAAAGAGTTGCTGGACAGGTTCCATTTTAGCATCAAGATGCGGGATTATATAAAGAAAAGAACTACATTAATAGCTCGTATACCGCCAAAATAATTAGTAGTTCTGTTTTTGATCTCAGGGCCTCAATTTCCAAGGATACGATACGAAATTTTTCAAGAAATGGAAAAATGTTCGAACATTTGGATTTTCTCAAAAAATGGCTCTAACGATTTTGATTAACGTATATTAAAGATATTTACATTATAAATCAAATATATATTTCGAATTTTCTGGGAATAGCCAATGAAGAAATCTTCATTATATAGTTTTTGCGGAATTAGGTATAACTGGTAACCGTAAGAAATAGGCAAAAACTTACTTAACAAACCATGTAGAGCTCGTTAAAGCACATAATTTATTTCATACACAATTTTTCGCGGAGTTGACCGTTTTTAAGATATTCCTTGTTATTGGCTTCAGTTTTAAAATAGTTTTACTTTTCTCATGCGGGAATTTGTCAACTCTTGGCCATTCAAGCAAAGGAACTTCAATCACATAGCAACCAGCTTTTAAAAGATTTGACTTTCGCTTTAGCTTATTATACTCCCTTATTTCCCTTCTACTTAAAAGGAAGCAAGTAATTAAGACCGTTTCTGCTAACTTTTTCTCGCATAGCATGAAGTAAATAGAAGAGTAAGTTTTTTATTAATAATTTGTTGCAGAGATTAGAAGTCATGCGAATGGAACACATCAGATATTATATAACCCGCCCCCCTTGCTCCCGCAAGGAAGAAAATATATACGCCACTAAGCGCGTCAACCCCATAGGGAGATGACCACCGAATACCTCGTGCGGGCGACATTTACCACTTGTGCAGGTGAGTGCTGGAGGACATTGAGGCGTCTCACAGCGCCGCCCATGTGTGGTCAATCCACCATGGGTTTCGGGGCCACTGTCATGTCGAGTCCAACCCAATCCGATCTGCTTCCATACGGGAGGGGCTCAGACATTCGATCCGGCTTCTTCCAGTAACGTCAGAAGTACTACTTGTGCTTTGCTCGCACCGGGGCAGCTGAAGGGATCGGAACCCCACTCACGGCTACTGTTGAAACGCCTCCGATGCCGCCCTAGTTCATGGGCACCGTGCCTCTAAAGGGGGGGCTCACTGCCGAGTGTTCCGGACATCGATGCCAGGATAACCTTTACATTGCGCAATTCACTATCCAACCGCATCCCGCCAAACATCAACAGGTCCTTTAAGCTTGAAAGAGAAATTGTGGGAATAGCAAATGGGGACCGAAAAAATCGGGAGATGTAATGTACGAGGGCCATCCAGAAAGAAACAGACCATTTGTTATCAACACAAAACTTTGTACAAAGTTACAGTATCTTACTCTATTTCTCAACGTAATCTCCATTCTGTCAAGACATTTATTGTCATGTGTACTATTTTCACTTCTCTGCAGGTACTATGTACATAGTGTATAGAGAAGGTATTGTAATGCACCCAAAAATTCGATACCGAGATTTCACCGGAAATATGTTTTGAGACCCCCTGAATCCAAAAATAATTTCGAAACATGACCTGTGTGTGTGTCTGTTCGTCTTTCAGTGTGTCTGTGTGTGTATGTGTGTGTGTGTTTGTGTGTGTGTCTGTGGGCAGCATAGGACAAAATGAAAATCCCGTTAAATACCAAACTTCGTATTTAAGTTCAGTATCTTCCAAGGATGCGACACGAAAATTTTAAACAAAATCCCCCCATCCCCAACTACCCTTTACAGGAAAAAAAAAATCGGAAATTTTGATTTTCTAAAAAATTACTCTAACGATTTTGATTAAAATATCGTATATTAAAGATATTTACATGACAGATATAATGTATATTTAGAATATTCTGGGAATAGCCTCTGAAGAGATCGTTATTCTGAATGAATTTTGCGAAATTTTGCATAACTGGTAAACCATAACAGATAGACAAAAATTAGTTAACAAAAACTGTAGGGCTCATTAAAATACATAATTTTTATTATATACATTTTTTCATGGAGTTGACCGTTTTTTTTATATATTCCTTGTTATTGATTTCAGTTTTTGAATACTTAACTTTTCTCAGTGGGAACTTGTCAACTCCTGGGCATGCAAAGAAACGTATTTCAGTCGCATAGCGACCACATTTTAAAACATTTGACTGTCGGTTTAGCCTAGCGCATTCCTTTATTTCCCTTTCGCTTATAAGGAACTAAGTAATAAAACTGTTTCTGGAATGTTTATCTCGACTAGTATGAAGTGGATAGAAGAATAAGCTTATTAACAACAATTTGTTACACAGATATAGAGAAGGTCATGTGAATTGCACACATTAGATTTTTTCAATGCCGATGTTATATTTTTCTACCGCCAAAGAAGATATTCGTTTTTTTTTAAATGTTTATTTTTTATTTAGTTACTTGAAATGCAGAAAATGTTTGGTCAAACGAATTTTATAGGCAACGGAAGTTTATAGCGATAATTCAATGAAAGTCTTCAGTGAGCAAATGGCGCATAATTTACGAGTAATCAAGGAGGAACCAAAGTGTACGGCAAAGATCAGAGTGGAAGTTCAACCTTATGAAGGAACTGAAAGCAAATGTTGATGAAAGAAGTCAGAAAACCAGTATTTCACTTAGGTCACCTTACATGACTTTATGGGTGGAAAATATTTCGCAATCGGTGAAAACTTCAACATCTTGGCTCAAATCTTAGCGGTGAAAGAGTAGGTATAACATAGGCATTGAAACACCGCTGCCACGTGACAATAAACACCTTGATAGTAATAGCGATTACGTTGAGAAATAGAGTAAGGTAGTGTAACTTTGTAAATAAAGTGATATCTTTCGTTATTATTTAGTTATGCCAAAACGTTCGTTACTTTCTGGATCGCCCTCGTACTATCTAGCGGGGATCGAACCTGCGATCTGCTGAATACAGACCACAGATGCAATCGCCCGAGCCTTCCCGCTTGGTGTAAGTTGTAGAAACACAAAATGGAAGCGAGCAAAAATTCGTAATGAAAACTACGATTACATATATACTACGATACCTATTTTTGGAGACGAAGATGGCGAGCGATCTGAAGGGAGGCCGATATATGTTATGTCATAGGTTTAGAACTCATCATAACATATCGTAAATCCAAATTCATTGCAGTTGGGCGACAGAGTATGTACCGCAAATGGTGAAAGAGGCAGGGATAACGCAACTCCTGCGGTCGCGTCTGCGACCTAGACCTCCAACTGACTGACCTTTGAGTGTCGTGATGCAATAATGATCACCATGTGCCCTTATAGCATTCCTCGATTGCAGTTTAATCATTCATACGCACACGCGTGTGGAGCTTTTTTCTGGAAGTTTCACGTGTTGCATCCACCTGACCTTCTATACCTATTTCGCAAAAAACTATTACAAAAGCTTTTTCTTCTATATACCTGCATGCATGCATATACGAGTACATACATACATACTTACACATACATACATACACACACATACATACATACATACATACATATATACATACATACATACATACATACGTACATACGTACGTACGTACGTAAGTACCTACCTACCCACCTATCTACCTGCCTACATACGTACGTACGTACCTACCTACCCACCTATCTACCTGCCTACATACGTACGTACGTACCTACCTACCCACATACGTACGTACCTACCTATCTATTGCATACGTACGTACCTACTTACCCACCCACCTACATACGTACGTGTGTACGTACCTACCCACCTATCTACCTACCCACCTATCTACCTACCCACATACGTACGTACCTACCTATCTATTTGCATACGTATTACCTACCAACCCACCCACCTATCTACCCACCTACATACGTACGTGTGTACGTACCTACCCACCTATCTACCTACCCACATACGTACGTACCTACCTATCTATTTGCATACGTATTACCTACCAACCCACCCACCTATCTACCCACCTACATACGTACGTGTGTACGTACCTACCCACCTACCTATCTACAACGTACCTGCTTACCCAGCCACCTACCTACATACGTGCGTACCAACCCATCCACCTATCTACCTACCTATATACTACGTACCCAACTACCCACCTATCTACCTACCTAAATACGTACCCACCCGCCCATTTACTTTCATACATGTGTACCTGCCTACCCACACACCTATCTACATATATACGTATGCACCTGCCTAACCATCCACCTACCCAGCTACCCACCTATCTGCCTACCTACATATATATACGCGTGTGTGTATGTGTGTGCTCAACATAACGTAAAACGCAAAGTCGGTTAAATACCATGCTTGGTATTTAAGTTTAGTGTCTTTTAAGGGTGTCTCACTAAGATATAGAGTAACCCCCCCCCCCAGGTTACACTACTCTTTACATGGAACATTCTTAAAAAATTTCGATTCTCTAAAAAATGGCTCTAACGATTTTGATTAAAAATATTTACATAGAAATAAAATATATGTTCTGAATTACTCGAGAATAGCTTCTGAAGACATCTTCATTTGCATAATTGGTAAACCGTAAGGAATAGCCAAAACTTGCTGCACAAAAAAGTGTTGCCTATCTCGTTAAAACACACAACTATATCAATATACATTATTTGTAGAGCTAACCGTCCCGCATTGATTTCAAGTTTAAATTACTTAAATTCCCTCAAACGGGAGGCTCTCGTCCGTTTTATATCTCCTGGCCATGGGAAGAGAACCCAAGTTAATGACAACATAGCGACAGATTTTAAAACACTTGAGAGTCTCCAGTGTATTTCTTTAAACAAAATCTGATGTGTTCCACTCAAATGACTTTCTCTACATCTCTGCAACAAATTAGTTCTAAAAAGCTTATGCTTCTATTTACTTCATGCTATTCGACAAAAAATTAGCAGAAATAGTCTTATTACTTGTTTCCTTGTAAGTAGAAGAGAAATAAGGGAGTAGCAGAGGTTAAAGTGATAGTCAAAAGCTGGTTGCTATGTGTCTGAAGTTCCTTTGTATGGACAGTTCCTTTGTTTCCTGTATGAGAAAAATTAAGTTTTTCAAACCTGAAAACCAAAACAAGGAATATCTCAAAAACGATCAACTCCACGAGAAAAATGAATACACCATAAATTGTGTTTTAATATGCTCTACATTTTCTGTCAGGTAAGTTTTTGTCTATCTCTTACGGTTTAGCAGTTATGCAAAATTCCGTAAAATTCACTCAGAATAAAGTAGTCTTCAGAGGCTATTCCCGGAAAATTCAAAATATACATGTTATTTGTCAGGTAAATATCTGTACGATATTTTAATCAAAATCGTTAGAGCAATTTTTCAGAAAATCAAAATTTTCGAAAAAAATTCCATGTAAAGGGTAGTTTGGGGTGGGAGATTTTTCACAAAATCTTCGTGTCGCATCCCTGGAAGATACTAAACTTAAATACCAAGTTTGGTATTTTACCAACTTTTCGTTTTTGAGTTATTGTGTTCACAGACACACGGACACACTGACAGACGGACACACTGACAGACGGACACACGGACGCACACATACACGGACCTTTTTCTGAAAATACTTTTTTTGGATACAGGGGACCCTAAAACATCGAATTTTTTGGTGGAGTGCAATACCTTCTTTATACACGATGTACATAGTACGTGTAGAGAAAGTAAAAACTAAGTATTAACACCATTTCTTGTAATTTTTATCTTGATTATCATTACGTAGATAAAAATAATATTTTGTAAGAATAGTTTGTTTGCAGGACAGATAGGGAAAGCCATGAGAATGGAACACATCAGATTTTTCTATTATATGTTCGAGATGAATGTTTTAGAAATGATTTCATTATACGCTTTGTTAATATACAAAGCGAATTTAGAACTAAAGCGATTGTCAACTGTTCAAAAGTCGATCACTATGATAGTGTTACCGAATTCTCATCTTCTTCTTGAAGGTACGATGGCCATTCAGAAACTGATTTGGCATAACTAAATAATAACAAAAGTTATCAACACAAAACTTTATTTACAAAGTTACAGTGCCTTACTCTGTTTCTCGACGTGATCGTCATTGCTAACAAGGCATTTGTTATCACGTGGTACCAGTTTTTCAACGCAGATGTTATACTCTTTCACCGTTAAAGATCTGAGTCAAGATGTCACTGCCACTTTGAGGTCTTCATGGCTGGGAAATGTTTTCCATTCAAAAAGTCGTGTGCGGTGTCCAAAGTGAAACACCAGTTTTTCTTAATTCTTTTAACAACATTTGCTTTCGACTCCTCCATAACGATTGATGAATTTCCACTCCGGTCTTTATCGTACACACTGGTTCATCCTTGATTACTCGTAAATTATGCTCCATTTCCTCGCTGATTCGTTCATTGCATTATCACTATACATTTCTGTTATTTGCCTATAAAATTCGATTAGCCGAACATTTTGTGCATTCAAAAAACCGAATAAGTTCTTTGGCGGTAGAAAAGTAACATCGGCATTGAAAAAACTGGTACCACCTGACAATAAATAGCTTGACATAATGGAGATTAGGGTGTTAATGAACTACACCGAAATATTTTCACAGAATATGTAGATTACTTAAATAAGTAATATGAGATAGGAGACTTATGGCCTGTTTATTGAAATTTCGAAGTAACGGCTATTAGTTTCTGAAGTGCCAGTACACCACGTATCGCGGCACTTGATCTGGAATAAACAAAATAATAATAATAATAATAATAATAATAATAATAATAATAATAATAATAATAATAAACATATACTCAGAACAGTAATCGAATTCATCAACTTTGGCTTAGCAGCTTCCCACGTTACGCATTAAGCCACCAGAGCAGTTGAAAAAACGCCTCCAGAGTAGGCTACATAACGTAGTTAATGAATGCTCAGTGTCGCACTGTCAAGTGATTAGTTCGAAATTTTACAGATGTTTGCGAGATTAAATCTTGAGAACGTTAGTAACGAGCTGCTAAAATCGATATCTCTATACTCGGGCAGCAGTTTTAAAGACATTCTAAGTCATTTTTTCAACCTACTTTGCTTTAACACAGACTTATCAGCACCTGATACCCACACGTTTAACGCTATGCAGCTGGGTTATGTTTATCCGGGGACCATGCATCGCCGATCTCAAATTACTTATACCAGTCACGTGCACAATCTCGCAAATTATTTCAGTGTAGTTCATTAACACCCTGCGTGTGTGTGTTCACACAACTACGAAATATATAATGCTATATATCTCGTAGTTGTGAACGGTGCGACGATATTCTGGGGTGGAACTAATTTCATATAGTTACGGGTTGTAGCTTTGCACATACATGCATACGTATAGTACACTTTCTTTCAAATAAAACTCTCTACATCAAAGACAATTCAGCTCAACTATTAAAGCGCCAACACAATGGCCGAGATAAGGTAATTTCAACCAATCGCGGTCATCTGACTGGAGTGATATTGTCGAAACATCTTATCGCAGCTGATGTTCATTTCTTTGAAATCTTGACGTTCATTTCTTTGAAATCCTAACGTTCGCCTTGGTTATGGTAACCAGGTAACAACCCAGTGAGGCAACCTTCACTTTTAATAGCTGTCAGTTCTACAATTCTTCTTTCAAATAATTCAGTTACACTGTTTATTTAGAGTTTTATCCAGTTCATAATCTACTTAGTTAAAAAAAGGAATGAAAGTAATCATTATTTGTATTTCTTATATATGGAAGTTATTAAAAACTGAAATAAAATAATTGTTCCCTACTTCTATTGTTGCTTCGACATTCGTACATTGGGTGTAGGCACGGTCGGCCATAAGATAATTCAGGAAGCAGTGAAGAAAGAAAGGGGGAAAAAAAAGTTCCGTAAATAAAAATGGATGAATATGTCATCTGCTATTTGAGATCTAATGTAAGTATTACAATCATAACCTGATAAAATCTCCCTTCCTATATATTATACATTATCAATAGTCTATTTCGCTGAATTCTCTTATTAAAACTCATGTTTTCATATCTTAAGACAATTAACTCCTGCGCTTCGCTCCAGTCGTGAATTATCGACAAGATAAAAACACTCGTGGCATTACTTATGATAATATAAGTTTAACTATCTTTCCTATCTCCATGGAACTACCCGCCGGACTTAAGCAATGATGGGTGCTCACTAAATTTGCATATTCGGTAGCGATGGGCAGAAAATAACGTAGAGATAACGGTTACAGAAGTAACGGCGACAGAGAGTAACTAGTTAACCAGTGATGGTTACAACGCAATGATTACAAAGTAACTAGTTAGCCAATAAAGGTTACCAAAGCAATGAAGGCAATCTTCTCAACGGTTACCGAATCTGGGTGACATCATCCACTGTATGTGTGTGTATTAGTATCGCAACCACGTGGTTATCTCGTTACACAGTATTAATATCCTCCGCAAGAGATCGTGACTGACATTGTCCATCTAATGTACCATCTGATGAGAAGAAAGCCTACTAGCCATCAGCTTTGCTCCATACTTAAATGAACTGATGTTTTCCTATATAATGATGATAGATAATGATGTTTTATCTAACACCTTTCGAGAATATTTAAGTTATTATATTCTGCATCAAAGTAGATGTGCAAATTAATGCAAAAAAGACAACCTCTGATGACAAATGACAGAGAATAAGACATCTCAATAATGCCAAATGATGGAATATGTACAAGAAATGGTCTACCCCAGAAAAACAATATCCTTCTAGAAAAGTATGTGCAAGGAAATCACGAGAAGAATACCTACCGTATGATCAAAATTCTGGGAATTAAAATTCATACTGCCAGAAAAGTCCTTTAATCTGAGCATCAAGAGGCAAATCCTAGAACATGCATCTTACCCGTCTTGATCTACGGCTCACAAACTTGAAGCACAACAAAAAAGACAGAAAAGGAATACAAACATGCCAAAGGAAAATGGAACGGAGCGGCAGAATTAGGAACGACATAATTCTGTGGCGTTTGGTCAGCACATGATAAGTCCAAAACGGTCCTTTTTGTGCTAAGACAGTAGTAATACAAAAGAAACAATCCTCTATAGTTTGGTGAAGTTCTGGAGACATCAGAGCCTCATCAAATGATATAGAAATTAGGGCTTCACCAAACGATAGACGATTGCTCTTTTATGTCACTACTGTCTTAGCTGATGTGTTCCATTCACATGGCTTTCTCTACATCTCTACAACAAATTACTGTTACAGATTATACTTCTATTTACTTCATGCTAATCGAGAAAAAATTAGCAGAAATAGTCTTATTACTTGCTTCCTTGTATGTAGAAGCGAAATAAGGGAGTACCATAGGCTAAAGTGATAAAGCTGGTTGCTAGGTGACTGAAGTTCCTTTATTTGTATGGACACGAGTTGACAAATTCCTGTATGAGAAAAGTACAAGTTTTTCAAAGCTAAAACCAAAAAGGAGGAATATCTCAAAAACGACCAACTCCACGAAAAAAAAAAGTATATAACATAAATTGTGTGTTTTAATGTGCTCTACATTTTTTGTGTGATAGGTTTTTGTCAATCTCTTACGGTTTAGCAATTATAATAATTTCGTAAAATTCATCCAGAATAAAGTAGGTTTCAGAGGCTTTTCCCAGAAAATTCAAAATATACATATTATTTGTTAGGTAAATATCTTTAATATACGATATTTTAATCAAAACCGTTAGAGCCATTTTTAAGAAAATCAAAATCTTCGGAAAAAGTTGCATGTAAAGGGTAGTTTGGGGGGGGGATGTTTATCAAAATCTTCGTGTCGAATCCCTGAAAGATACTAAACTTAAATACCAAGTTGGTATTTTATCGACTTTTCGTTTTTGAGTTGTGTTCACAGACACACTGATACACGGACACACGGACACTCACAAGGACTTTTTTCTGAAAAAGGTTTTTTGGATACCGGGGACCCTAAAACATATATTTCCGGTGAAATCTTGGTATCGAATTTTTTGATGGAGTGCAATACCTTCTCTATACACTATGTACATAGTACGTGTAGAGAAAGCAAAAAGGGCCAATTTTGGAGCTATAATATACTGGCCAAACGCCACAGAAGTAGAGGACAAACACAAATTACAGACGCAGCACAGACCAGCAACTACCAAATAATGGAGATGGGCGGGATACATCATGAGACAAGACCCCAACCGATGGATCCACAGGCTAACGATATGAGATCCGAGGACAGGACGAAGAAGAGTGGGGCGTCAACGAACAAGATGATCAGACCATCTCAAGAATACATTCGGCAGCAGATGGACCACCACAGCGAGAGATGGCAGCATCAGATCAAAACAGGTACAGGGAACACAAGTACACAAGTACATTAGACAAGATAACCAGTGTTAGTAGAAAAATAAGTAATTTTTGAAGTCCAAGTGTTTAAGTGGATACAATGGACCAAAAAATGTGCTAAATTGACTATTAAAACAATGCTGCTTTATAATAGGAAATATGTTCTTTACAACAAATTACCTGAGCAGTTAGGATCAAAAGGAGGATTCTTACTGGCACGGGTGACCAGGACTGCCAAAGCAAGAGATGTTATGGGCTAATGGCCATGTTGATGTTGACAAAAGTGGTGTGTTTTGCGTGAGATTTATATTTAAGTTCTCACATACTTCAGTTCGCTGCCCAATCTAGATGCTTAGTGCTAGAACTGCAAAATGAAGACCAGTTTCATGTGGGGTTGCATCAACTTTACGGAAACATATTGAACAGGTTGTTCTCTCTCTCACACCCTCCATACACACATTTATTTCCAAGAATCAGATGAGTTGCATTTACATGACTTGCCCTTAGGAGATATCAACGATTTTTTTCGTAGTCCGTCTACCCTTCCATATTTAGGACTGACACTCCCCCTAGGACTAGAAGTGAATGCCTAGAGCTCAGAAGCATGTCGGGGAGCCAATGGCACGAAACCATAAAATGGAGAACCTGGAACAAGTGGAAAGAGCGTGGATGATAGTAAAGACGATAATGGAGAATTGTGGGTTGAGTGGTGTGAGAAACCGGAGGACCCGGAGAAAATCCGCCCAGACGCCGCTACGTCCACCACAAATCCCACATGCGGGCACTTGGGATCGAGCCCGGGCCACCTAGGTGAGAAGTGGCAGCCTAACCACTCGTTTTAGGGTCCCTTGTATAAAGAAAGCCTTTTTAGAAAAAGGTCCATGTTTGTTTGTCCGTGTGAACACGATAACTCAAAAACGAAAAGTCGGTAGAATACCAAACTTGGTATTTAAGTTAAATATCTTCCAGGGATGCAACACGAAGATTTTGAGGAAAACCCCGACACCCCAAACTATGGAAAAAAATTCGAAAACTTTAATTTTCTCAAAATGGCTCTGACGATTTTGATTAAAATACCGTATATTAAAGACAGATGATCAATAACATGTATATTTTGAACTTTCTGAAAATAGCCTCTCAAGTCCTCTTTATTCCGGATCAATTTTTCTGAATTTTACATACCTAACTGTTAAACCGCAAGAGGCAGTAAAAAAGTTACCTCACAAAAATGTAGATCTCATTAAAACACACAATTCATGTTTTATATATGTTTTTTAAAGTTAACGTTTTCGAGATATTCCGGATTATTAGTTTCAATTTTAGTACTTAAACTATTCTCAAACGGGAAGACATCTTTGTTCTATATTCTCGTTCGTTTACCCCTGGCAAGCAAAGAGATTGGAATTTCAGTTGTTTCATATAGCGACCGGTTTTAAAGGACGGGACTATCGCTTAAGTCTGTACATTTTCTTATTTCCTTTCTATTTACAAGGAAGCTAGTAATAAGAATAATTATATTTATGTTTATCTTGATTAGCATGATGTAGATAACAAATTAATTTTGTCGAAAAGCTAGAGGACATCATGTGAATGGAACAGATTAGATTCTTTCTCTTCCACTTACAACGGACCAAGTAATGAGGACAATTTCTGCTAATGTTTATCTCGATTAGCATGATGTAGATAGAAGAATAAGCTTTTTAACACTAATTTGTTACACAGATATACAGAGAGTCATGTGAATGAAACACATTAGATTTTTTTCGTAGAGTTGCCCATATTTTAGATATTGTTGTTATTGGTTTCAGTATTTTAAAAATGGAATGAAGTGTGCCGTTTGACTAGAATGGTGAAATCAGCTAGACTGTAGACATCAGTGTCTGGCTGCATGCCGTCATCTGACTACGCACGTGAAAGCATCTAGACTGGCATCCTGTTTGACATGACATGATAAGGAGATGAGTCCAAGTCTACTGTCCATCATATACCGTTAATGAAGTGTCTTGCTGCAATTTAAATTGAGACGTTCTTTAACTCCTTAGTTGTAGTTTAAAGATCGAATACACAATAAATTATTACTTTCTCTATACGTACTATGTACATAGTGTATAGAGAAGGTATTGTATTGCGCCCAAAAATTCGATACTGAGATTTCTCAGGAAATATATGTTATGAGACCCCCTGAATCCAAAAAAAGCATTTTTAGAAAAATGTCCATGTGTGTGTCTGTCTGTCAGTCTGTGTGTGTGTGTGTGTGTGTGTGTGTGTCTGTCCGTCGACAGCGTAGCCCAAAAATGAAAAGACCGTTAAAAACCAAACTTAGTATTTAAGTTTGGTATCTTCCAAGGATGCAACACGAAGATTTTGAGAAAAATCCCATCCCCCCCCACACCAAACTACACTTTACATGGAACTTTTTTCGAAATGTTTAATTTTCTCAAACATGGCTCTAACGATTTTGATTAAATTATCGTATATTAAAGATATTTACCTGACAACTAAAATGTATATCTTGAATTTTCTGGGAATAGCTTCTGAAGACTACTTTATTCTGGACAAATTTTACGACATTTTGCACAACTGCTAAACCGTAAGAGATGGGGAAAAAAAAAACTTACTGCACAAAAAATGTAGCGCGCTTTAAAACACACAATTTATGTCATATGATTTTTTTTCACGGAGTTGATCGCTTTTGAGATATTCCTTGTTTTTTGGTTTCAGCTTTAAAAACTTATACTTTTCCCACACAGGATTTTGACAACTCCTGTCCATACAAACAAAGGAACTCAGTCACATAGCAACCAGCTTTTGACTGTCACTTTAACCTATGGTACTCCCTTATTTCGCTTCTACTTACAAGGAAGCAAGTAATAAGACTATTTCTGCTAATCTGTGGGCAGCATAACTCAAAAACGAAAAGTCCTTTAAATATCAAAAATGTTATTTAAGTTATCTTCCAAGGTTGCGAGACGAAGATTTTCAAGAAAATTCCCTCACCCCTAACTAACCTTTACTTGGAAAAATTTTAGATATGTTTTATTTTCTCAAAAATGGTTATAACGACTTTGATTAAATTATCGTATATTAAAGATATTTACACGACAAATAAAATGTATATCTTGAATTTGCTGGGAATAGCATATGAAGACATCTTCATTCTGGATGAGATTTTCTGAATTTTGCAATACTGGTAAAACGAAACTTACTTCACAAAAAATGTAGATCTCAATTAAATATACCATACACTTTTTCTCGTGGTGTTGACCGTTTCCGAGATATTCCTTTGTTATTGGTTTCACTTTTAAAATAGTTATCTCATACGGGAACTTGTCAACTCCTGGCCACGTAAAGAAACGGCTTTCAATCCCATAGCAACCATGTTTTTGACTGTCGGTTTATCCTAGTGTAGTCCCTTATTTCCCTTCTACTTACAAGGAACTAAGTAATAAGGCTGTTTCTGCTAGTGTTTATCTCGATTGGCATGAGTGGATAGAAGAATAAGCTTCTAACAATAATTTCTTACAGAGATGTAGAGAAATTCATGTGAATGGAACACATCAGATTTTTGTAATTATTTCTTGCAGTCATGTTAAGGAGCGCTTACGCTTGTGATTACAGATTACCTGGTGCTCCTGCTCGAAACTGGAAGTAAACTTGGTGATTACACTGGCCAACAATGAAAATGTTTCGGGCTCAAAAATAATTAATTCTTATATATTTCCATCTGCTGAATTAAGAAATCAGCATAAAAATGCTCTTGTTGTGAAGATAAAGTGACATTACATTTTATATCAATATTTTTAGTTTGGGCAACATTTTGTTTTGGGACCTGTCCAATAACAAAACACAAATGCTCTTAAGCTGGTTGTAAGGCATAAACATAGATACCGTTGCTGTGACTGTGAGTTTCATATAGTTTCTGCTGTAATTAATGCAGAATTTTTGGTTTGAGGGTGCTTTTGTAGTGTAAAACTCATAAAAACACCCAGAAAATGTGTAAATATGGTGAATAATTTTGTCATATTTGTGGTGAAATAAAATTTTCCTCGCAGAAACGCAATGTGATGCTTCTTGTGAAGACTGTCTATCAGCATTATTTCAGAATGAAAGTAGAGGATCAGGATAAGTCTTGGGCTCCACATATATGTTGCGACGCATGTTCAGTTACACTGCGAGAATGGCTGAAAACGATTTATGGCTTTTACTGTACCTATGGAAAATGTTGTCACAGGTATGAAGCAAGAAGCAAGGGCCTTTAAGAGAGAAATTTGCGAAATTAAGTAATGCAAAAGTTAAGGAAGATATTTTTGCTGGACCACAAGTTCGAGGACTTATAAAGGATTCTGCATTTGACCAAGTTTTGGAGGGGAAAGAAAAGGCAGCGTGGGAAGCCTTCGTGGATTTTTAGGCAACAAAAGGGAGATAAATACTCTCGATTGGTGACAGAGCTCCTGCAAAAATACTATCTTGGATGCAACATGTTCCTTTAAATATATTTTCTCTACTCCCACCCGGATTTCTTCTCTCCTAGTTGTGGAGCTGTCAGTGATGAACTTGGAGAAAGATTCCATTAGGACATTTCTGTTCTGGAGCAAAGCTATCAGGGCCATTGGGATGAAGCAATGTTTTCGGTTTACTGTTGGTCTTTGTGTAGAACTCTCTTACAAGAGGTAAGCTAAAAGACGAGGATCTCATGAATCCACCATTTGATTTTCTTCAGACCCAACCATCTGCGAGGTATTCTTCCAGCAATTTAGAGCTCTTAGAATGTAACTACTATTTAAAAAAAGTTCAAATGCACTTTCAGTGTTATTAGCATATGTAATTTAAATGTATCTTTTTCTCGTAATCGTTAATATGAAATACTTTCACCTAGTGTGTATCACAGAAACTAAAGATAAGAAAAATAGTTCATTATATTCGTTTTTCTCGACCCAAAATTAGTGGGAATTGACTCATGAAGTGCAGGAAACATTCAAACATTGCTTTTTTTTTTCTTTTTTTTAAATACTCTAAAGTGTAGCAGTAGTAGTATTTATTAAGTTTACAATAATACAGTATTTGCGTCGCTCAGCCGCATGGATCGCGTGACCATACATGCTGTTCTAAAATACTTGGATTTAAAATATTATCTACATAACTATTTTGAGTACTTTCACAACACTGGAAATACTCTCTCTCTCTCTCTCTCTCTCTCTCTCTCTCTCTCTCTCTCTCTCTCTCTCTCACATACACACACACACACGCGCGCGCGCTGCAACAACAGAATAACAGATCAATAAAAGAAAGAACATACTGGTATCACACACACTCACGCACTCACAACTACATCCACGTATTCACATCGTAGATTACTCAAACATCAAATAAGTCTGTACAATATTATACAAATATTTTTATCTCTTAGTGCACGTACTTCCATTAGGTGTGTGCCCAGGCTTGGCCAGTTTTGGCTGTTTGGGATCAAGTACCAGATTACTGTCCTCCGTCTGTTTGAAGCTAAAAATACTTCCGGCAATAATTTTTCATATCATCCTCCATCTGCACGCAATCTGCCAAAATATGCAAATCCTCCTACCAGCTTCATTAACTACCTTACGAGTTTTCCGAACCTGAGCCACACTATTCCCGTCGTGTGTTTCATAACTATTCTAAAATATATGTTTTTTTTACCCCACCCAATTTTTATTTCGTTTTGTAATTCCAATGACGATTCTTTTCTACATTTAGATTCTATTTCCTGCCTATTTATATCGCATAGTCGTCGTTTTACTTTTTACACGATGTTATATCCTTTTTCGTTACCGCTTTGCCAAATATCGTTTAAACCAATTTTTGATAATCCCCGTTGTAGCCCTGCCGCTCACCATTTTGGGTGTTGTATGTTATTAATCTGATGCTGATAACATATTGGTCACCTTTAATTATTTGCGGCCAGTATCTAACCACAATTTAGCACATACAGCATCTTCCCAGCATCCTATCTCTCGAAGCACCCCTCCCCAATCCTATAATACGTTTCCAGAAACTACATTGCAATTATTTAGGTTATCTACCCTGTCCCATCCCCACACCTCACTTCCATAGAGTAATAAAGACCTCACCATAGTCCAACGTTATTCTGTATACATAGAAGAAAACGTAATGAATTACTTGTTTACACTTTGCTCACTTTAAAGTCAGTTTACAAAATCAAATTGAAGATTTAAGTAGAAATATTATAATTATGTAGCTGTTACACATAACTTGAAGAAGCAAAGTATTTTCTTAAATGCATTACGTCACTTATTTATGCAACGCGACAGAGGTGCAGTATGAGGATTTTATTGCATAACCACATAGTAAACAAAGGTTGGTTATAAATCAAGATGGTACGTGTGCTGCATTCTCGAAGGATCTGATCTTGAACATCACAAGGTTAAAATTATTACAGTGGCATCGCAGAGGCTCTCCCACGCCACCTGCGTGTTAATCTCATACATTAGACCTCATAAACAAGTACATGACCCTGATTTAAAAAGGACCAACAATGAAGGACGTGACCTCTGTCGTTTAGTTGTTCATGAATTTTTCTGGTTATCTTTATGAGGAATCATTCTTTTTCTTTCTCTACACGTACTATGTACCTAATGTATAAGGTATTGTATTGCACCAAAAAATTCGATACCGAGATTTCACCGGAAACACATTTTTCGGGACCCCCGAATCCAAAAACAGCATTTTTAGGAAAATGTGTGTGTGTGTGTGTGTGTGTGTGTGTGTGTGTGTGTGTGTGTGTGTGTGTGTGTGTGTGTTGGCAGCATATCTCAAAAAGAAAAGTCTGTTAAACACCAAACTTTGTATTTAAGTTCATTATCTTCCAAATATACGACACCTCTATCTAACCTTTATATGAAAAAATTTTCATTTTCTCAAAAATGGCTACAAGATTATGATTAAAGTACCGTATATTAAAGATATGTACATGTCAAATAAAATGTATACCTATCTTTAATTTTCTGGAAATAGCCTCTGAACACCTCTTTATTCTAGATGAATTTATATGAATTTTGTATAACTGGTAAACCGTAAGAGATAGACAACAATTTACTACACAAAAAAATGTATATACATGTTACATGCATTTTTGTTGTAGAGTTTCTCAGACAGGAAGTATCCATCTTTCTTTTGTTCTACTCCTGGCCAAGCAAAGAAGCCAACTTCAATGAGAATCGTGTACGGTATAACGCTAACCTTTTTAAATATTTGACTATCGCTTTAGCATTGCACATTCTTTTAGTTACTTATAAGGAACTAAGTAATAAGAACATTCTGCTAATGGTTTTCTCTATTAGCATGGCATAAAAAGAAGAAGAATCTTTTGTAAGAGGTATGTTTGTAGAGCAGTTAGAAAAAGGCGTGTGAGTGTAACACATATTTTTACTTTCTCTACACGTACTATGTACATAGTGTATAGAGAAGGTATTGTATTGCACCCAAAAATTTGATACCGAGATTTCCCCAGAAATACATGTTTTCGGTCCTCCTGAATAAAAAAAAACAAAAAAACATTCTTACTTTCTCTAGCCCGCATGTACAATGTACATAGTGGATAGAGAAGGTATTGTATTGCACCCAAAAATTCGATGTGGAGATTCCACCAGAAATATATGTTTTGGGGTCTCCTTAGTCCGAAAAAAGCATTTTAGAAAAAGGTCCGTGTAAGTGGAACAGCATAGCTCAAAAACGAAAAGACCGTTAAATACCAAACTTCGTATTTGAGTTTAGTATCTTCAGAGGATGTGACACGAAGATTTTGAAGAAAATCCCACCACCACAAACTATCCTTTACGTGGAAAAGTTGTCCAAAATATTGATTTTCTCAAAAATGGCTAACGATTTTGATTAAAATGCCGCATTTTTAAGATATTTTTATGACAACCGAGATGCATATCTTGGTTTTTCTGGGAATAACCCCTAAAGACCTTTTCATTCCGGATGACTTTTCTACAACTGGAAAACCGTAAGAGATGTACAAAAAAACACACTATACAAAAGATGTAGATCCCATTAAAACATACAACTATGTTTTATATACATTTGTAGAGTTAACCTTTTACGGTTATTTCGTATTATTGGTTTCAATTTTATGCCACTTAAACTTTTATCGAACTTCTCGTGTTTCGTTTGCTTACTCCTGACAAGCAAAGAGATTAGAATTCCAAGTGTTTCACATACGACCGGCTTTTAAACGATACGACTATCGCTTTAGCTTGTGCATTTTCTTATTTCTCTTCTATTTACAAGGAAGCTAGAAATACGATTAATTCTGCTTATGTTTATCTTGATTAGCATGATGTATATAACAGATTAATGTTTTTAATAAAAGGTTTGTTTACCGAAGAGCTAGTTAATTGAACACGTTCAAATTGTTTTCCCTTCAACTTACAAGGAACCAAGTAATGAGGGCAATTGCTGCTAATGTTTGTCTCGATTAGCATGAAGTAGATAGAAGAATAAGTTTTTAAACACTAATTTGTTACAGAGAGGTAGAGAAAGTCGTGTGACTGTAACTCGTCAGATTTTTTAATTTTAAATCTTTAGGTCTGCAACACATGAATTGTTTAGTTTTACATACCTGAGAGTTCAGGATCTGTCTCCCACGCTTTTCTATATTTCCTTTCATGAGTTTTTGCCATTTTGCACAGCACCAAGCAGTATACACTAACGTTGCCAGCCTAGACATCTCACGCATACGCACTGCAATATAAATTCTGATACGCAGCTACGGCCACATTGTTGCTGAGTTGCCATAAAAACAGATTAAATCTCGCAGCAGACACATGCGCGCCACCTTGATAGAAGCGATTGTTGTTTGTTGATAGTTTCATACAGAGCAGAGACGTTGTCGGTGTCGACTTTATCGATAAACATGCAACTCTTTTGTCACGGTTTTTGTTTGTTTATGTTGCGAAAAATATTTTACCTCCCAAAGCATCACATATAGAGAGAATAGAGACGAAATACTCTATCCTTATGCATTGTGGATAGTGAAGCACGTTTTTGTCGAGTCGCCATATTTTGATTTTACACTTATGAAAGGAATACGGTTTTTGCGAGTTAAATGTGCAAACATTTTGTGGTGTTAAAAGTCAATTAAGCAGTATATTTGGACTGTAGATAATGGTGAATATGTGTATGGTGTTTGGTTGTGGTTTCTCCTAAAGCAATAGAAAAAAACAAGGACAAGGAAATGTTTCAATATATAGTTTAGGGTACTTATTTAAGTGATTTTGGGTGTTAACTGTTCAATTAAACAGTAAATGTGTAGCGTAAGCTTTAAACCAGTATAATGGTCAATACCTGTGTGGTGTTTGGTTGTAGTTTCTCGAATAGCAGAAGCAAAAACAAGGAAAGGGAAATTCGCAGAGAATTCGCAATGACAACCTACTCCGGTTTATAAGAAACCTCTTGCTAATACACCCATTTAGCAGCTGTCGCCAGAAATAATTACTATCAAATTAAGTGCTTATATTCTCAGACTAAGAATCAAACACATGTATCCACAGTGAAAGTGGTTATAATTTTTGGGATAATCTCTGGTACTTGTCACCCATTTTGGTATACATTTAAAATGATTCCAAGTCTTTTTCAAACATATGTGTGTGATTACGTACATGTATCCTATATATGACTACCTTATGCATATATTCAGTTTTAGACGAAGAAATTGGAACAAAATTAAGTTATGACCTTGCCGCGATGTGTATTGCAATGGTGCCAGTTTATCAATAATTACTTCTGACAGGTCAAAATATTTTATTGTACTAAATATTCCTTCAACTATAGATCTCTCCCCTTCCATTGTCCTTCGTTCTTTACGTCATGAACTTGGAAAAACAATTAATATAACAGATGTTGCGTTTGGTGTATATGGTAGAGCGTAGATCACAAGATGGCGGCTGGACACAAAACATACTTCATTTCCGCCCTGCAATTTCCCCCACTAGTACACTTCCCCCAAAACTTCCCACGCAGAGAATAAATTATCCCCATTTTGGGGGAAAAGCCCGATAACTGGTAACCTTGGAAGTGTACAAAAGTGTTTGAATAAAATGATGTTAGGAATTCATTCCATATAATTTTAGAACGTACACAAAACAAATATGTTGCAGTCACACGAGTTCTCAGCCCATCTTTCAACGAAATATTATTATAATAGTTATTTATGATACAAGTGATAAAAATCTGATATGTTCCATTCACATGACTTTCTCTACATCGCTGTAACAAATTAAAAATAATATTCTTCTACTTTAAATAATCGAGATAAACATTAGCAGACATTTTCCTAATTACTTGTTCCTTAAGGGAATAAACCAGGATAAATCTCTTAAAAGCTGGTTGCCACGTGGTTGAAATCCGTTTCAATGCAGAGCCAGGAATTTACAGCTTTCCGTGTGAGAAAAATTTCAAGTTTTTTAAAACTAAAACAAATAACAAGGAATATCTCAGAAATGGTCTATTCCACGAAATAAACGTATATGACATAAATTGTGTGTTTTAACGTGATCTACGTTTTTTGTAGAGTAAGTTTCTATCTAACTCTTACGGTTTACTAGTTATGCAAAATTCATTCAGAATAAAGAGGTCTTTAGAGGCTATTCCCAGAAAATTCTAGATATACATTTTATTTGTCGTGTAAATATAATTAATATACAATATTTTAATCAAAATCGTTAGCCATTTTTGAGAAAATCAAAATTTTCTAATTTTTTTCCATGTAAAAGGTAGTTTGGGCTGGAGGGATTTTTCTCAAAATCTTTGTGTCGCATCTCTGGAAGATACTAAACTTAAATACCAAATTAGGTATTTTACCGACATTTCGTTTTAAATTATCGTGTTCAGACGCACGGGCACACACACGGACCTTTTTCCAATTCTTTATAAAGGGGGACCATAAAACGTGTATTTCCGGCGAAATCTTGGTATCGAATTTCTGGTTGGAATGCAATACCTTCTCTATACACTGTACATAGTACGTGTAGAGAAAGTAAAAATGGTGTTTTATACTGTGAGTAGGAAGCTTGCTTAACGAGGCCGAAGACCGGGATTCTTAATCCTACGAACAATAAAACAATTTTCACACGTGTGTCATCTTTAGACAGTTCTCAATATTTATAGACATATTATAATTATAAATAGATTGTATTACCTATTTCACGGAGTTCATGCTTAATGGTCTGCGATATTCAGTTGTTGCCTTGCTGAACACTGCTGATAAATGATGACTTACTCGTACACAACGAAAACATTCTATACAAGAAGGCAATATAGCAATTGTTATTTTGCTCTCTCCGCTGCTTGTATAATTTCGTCTGGTTCAGCAGATTCCATGTTCATAACATTCAAATCATCCGCCATTTTATGGATCCATGCGAGCTTTCAGAGTCATAGCCTACATGGACGCATAAACCAAAGTTGGCTACATTGAAGTGTTATAATTTTATTACAATGACAGAATTTTCTACTTTTAACACTACTGACATCTAGTAGAAGACCTAATTTTAGCATCAAATGTCTAAAAAAATTAATCATGTAATTTTCTGCTCTAAAGGAGGAGTTTTATCAGAAAGAGGTTCCATTAATCTTCAAATTTGTATTTCGCACAGGTCACACAAATGAAGATCCCCCCCCCCAAAAAAAAACTGGCGTATTGCGGGATTTGATACACCTTTCGACTTCTCTGGTATTCGGCAGAACCTCTTCAGACACAACTATTGCTGATTAAACTTACCTTTGTAAGCAAATCACCCAATACTAGGAGTGTTTTACTTCAGGTCCACTACTTAATCGAAATACAAAAATATCACATTTTCTGCAGGTGTATTGAAGTCGAATTTGCAATATTTTCTGTTAGTTTACAATGATTGTTTAAATATTGGTTTCCAAAACTGCGAGCTGAGCGGATGGCTACCATGCCCTCTTGAACACGAAACATTATGGCAAATTTCATTCTCGAATTAAATTAATTTAACGGATTAATTTTGCTCAGAGGCCTGTCTGTTAGGCCTGAAATTCTTTTACGCACTGTAAATCTACGACAGGGGACCAACGGCTTTACTTCCCTTCCGAAGGAAACAAAGCTAAGGATTTTTACGCCCGAAAAATGCGTGGCTTTTGTTGCGGTATCTCAATGTTTTGATTTGCCCTTTAGTTGATCTAGGCTAATATTAAATAAGAATAGTATATACACAATTACAAATTTGAACTATTGGTAAACAAAAATAGATGAATTTATTCTCTAAAAATAAAGGCTCTGTGACTGAAGTGGAAAGCAGTTAACAGCGTGTTCGGTCTCTTACATGTCATCACGGGCCCCAGTACAAGTCTGGAAACTGCGAGAGCGCGATTCTCTCAGCGTTTTCGCTGATATGCAAGAGGTGTGCAATGAAGGACTCTAGCGCTACTTGCTCACCTGAGACTGACCTGTGATTGCTTACAATTGCTCCCGTTGGTCCCGTGTCGTAGATTTACGGCACGTAAAAGAACCTCAAGCCTGATAAAAGAGGCCTCTGAGCAAAATTAGCGGTATTTCACGCCCAGTATAGAATGGGATGCTGAGAACCACAGCAATTAAATAAAACTTCATTTCCAACAGCGCCGTTGAATTCTGCAACTTCTTTATTGCACGAAGTGAATTACGACGTTGTTGGGCCAACGTGTATTATCTACAGAGAATATGAATTGATTCAGTTCAGAAATTTAATTAACATAAAACCTCATTAACGGATAATAAGAAGTTTCACTAGATTGTATTAGATGATGAAAACCGAGAATTTCTATTCGCATAATCATTCTTATTCCATTATGAAAAATCTATATTTTTAGATTACGAAGATATATTTGTACATGATTCATGATTTCTAGATTGAACGATATACCTCAAATCAGTTATAAAATAGGTTAATCTAATAAACTCTTACCACTACTAGCATTTTAAAGTACTTTCTCTAGCACGTGTGTATATGTAAACAGTGGATAGAGAAGGTATTGTATTCCACCCAAAGATTTGACACCGAGATTTCATCAAAAGTACCTACATGTTTTACCCCCCCTAAATCCAAAAAGGGATTTTTTTTAGAAACATGTCCCTGTGTGTGTGTGTATGTGGGGGGGGGGGGTTGCCCTCTATGTACAAACTTGGTATTTAAGTTTAGTGTCTTCCAAGCATGCGACACAGAGATTTCCAAGAAAACCCCCACCCCAACTAATCTTTACATGGAACATTTTTCGAACATTTTGATTTTGTCAAATATCTCTGGCGGTTTTGATTAAAATGCCATATTTTTATGACAAACGAAATGTAGACCTTGAATTTTCTGGGACTAGCCCTGAAGATCTCTTCATTGTGGAAGACTTTTGTATAACTGGTGAACCTAAAAGATAGACAAAAGCTTAATGCAATAAAAATGTAGATCTCGTTAAAACACACAATGTATGTCATATATACTCTTTTGTAGGGTTAACCGTTTTCGAGATATTCCAGTGGTTTCAGTTATAACCTAGTTTTAACTTTTCCCAAACGGGAAGACATCGTTCTTTCTTCTCTCTTCTGTTTATTCCTAGCAAACAAATAGAACCGAATTTCAATTGGTTCATATTGCGACCAGCTTTTAAAATGTTTGAGTATTCTACTTGCAAAGAAGCAAGCAATTAGACCAATTCTGGTAATGTGCATCTTGATTAGCATGATGTAGATAAAAGTAATCTTTCGTAAGAAAATGTTTGTGGAATAGCCAGAGAAAGTCATGTGAATGAAACACGTCAGGTTTTCATAAAATATGAGCCTTTGTTTAGCAGACTAACTCAGATATGGTTCGTTAAGAATCATAATAATAATTTGTACTGCTTTATGTAAGTATTGTTTGCTTTCACATGTGCTGGAACCTCTCTTGCTCACCTGTTTCAATTAAAATACTATGTTGTGCAATAATTGGTCTTTTAATGACAAGATGACCTTCATAGCAGTTGTTTTCCAAGGTGGAGAAGTTTCCTAGGAACTAGACTTTTTTTTTAACTTTACTGGAAACAATAACAAAAGCTTATATCTTAATTTTACATATACGAGGGCCTTTTTTTTTTTTTTTTTTTTTTTTTCAGCTCCGAGAGGCTATAAATGAAAGACAAGTTCATAGAAAACAATTATTTTAATATTAAAAGTTTTGTACACTTATGGTTACTTTTCAACATAATCACCGAAAAGATTGAGACATTTATCGTACCTGTTCACAAGGTTCGCAATACCTGCCTCAGAAAATGTTGCCGCCAATGATTTCAAATGAGCATTGACGTTGTTTTGAAGATTTTTGTACTTTACGACACTCGTCCACACACTGCTGGCACAACCCATCGGCTCCTTGAACCATTTCAATGGGACATTTTCGATCATCCGCCGTACAGTCCTGACCTGACACCCAGCGACTTTCACCTTTTCCCTGAACTGAAGACGTGGCTAGGAGGGCAGCACTTTCAAACCAACGAAGATCTTCCAAGCAACGTCATTGTTCATTTGAAATCATTGGCGGCAAATTTTTTTGAAGCGGGTATTGCAAAGCTTGTACACAGGTACGATAAATGTCTCAATCTTTTCGGTGATTATGTTGGAAAGTAACCATAAGCGTACAAAACTTTTAGTAATAAAATAATTGTTTTCTATGAACTTGTCTTTTATTTATAGCCATCGGAGGTTAAAAAAAATGGCTCTCGTATATCCCCATACTTTCTGTGTCACATAAATGTGATCAAACAGATAAGATAAACCATTTTACAGTGTAATGGAGCATCTTTGATCACACCTGTAGAAAATGGCAGACATTACACAAGTTTAGTGGCTACAGTCAAATTGCTCATTTCCTATTACGAATCACATGAAATGCTGTACAATTCAAAACATAATTCTTATAAATTCAGAAACAAAGCACTGAAAATATATAAAAGTATAGCAGAAACCATTGATGAAGTACATACATAAAGGACATACGGCAATTGATGTGAGGAAGTAATTAAATGGATTTGGGAAGCCAATATTTAGCAGAACAAAATGAAAGTCATGAGAACCATTAATTACTATTTTTGCTGCTGTATTTATTATTAATACTCATGAATGTAGCATTCGTTAACATTCGCTAAGTAATTCTTATTTAGATTAATATTTAGGTTAGGTTATACGGAAATGTTGCAGATAAATGTAATAGAATCTTAAAATATATTTATTTATAAATATTTATTATAATAACTCAACTCTCACCCAAAACAGAACAAAATAGGAACCATTGCTTCATGCTACTAACTTTAGGTTATGAGTTTTACTTTCTCTACACGTACTATGTACGTAGTGTATAGAAAAGGTATTGTAATGCACCCAAAAATTCGATACCGAGATTTCACCGGAAATATATGTTTTATATCCTGTATCCAAAAAAAAAATCAGAAAAGGTGTGTGTGTGTATGTGTGTGTGCGTACGTGTGCGTGTGTGTCTGTCTGTCCGTGTGTCCACGTTAAAATACACCATTTATGTAATATATATATATATATATATATTTTCATGGAGTTGATCGTTTTTGAGATATTCCTTGTTACGGGTTTCAGCTTTAAAATACTTATATTTTTCTCGTACAGTAATTTGTTAACTCCTGTCCATACAAACAAAGAAACGTCACTTAACAACCAGCTTTTGACTATCACTTTAACTTATGGTACTCCCTTATTTCGCTTCTACTTACAAGGAAGCAAGTAAAAAGACTATTTCTGCTAGTTTTTTCTCCATTAGCATGAATTAAATAGAAGCATAAGTTTTTGACAATAATTTGTTGCACAGATGTAGAGAAAGTCATGTGAATGGATCACATAACATTTTTAGAGAAAGGTTTTGCTGTGTGTCTGTGGACAGCAACATTTCTGTGCCAGGGCCTAATGCGCATACAAGGAGTGATGCTAGGAGGAGGGAACTTCACCTAGGCTCAGAGCAGTAATGTACTTTTCAGCCCTTTAGCGTCTTTTTCAGGTTCATGTACTGTCATTTTATAGTTTATTATTATTATTATTATTATTATTATTATTATTATTATTATTTTCAGTTTTTTAGTGCTTTCAGATCATTTATAACCCCTTTTGAAGGTTTTTGAGCGCTAGCACAGTTGTTTCGAATGATTTTAATGGCATTGCATGCCATTTGAGGGTGTTTAGATCTCTAGGATAGTGGTTTCAGGGTATGCATTAGGCATTTTAGCCCATTTTCAGCTCCTTGCGCCGCATTTTGAGAGCATTTTGGGTTCTAAAGGAGGTATTTTAAGATTTTTCAGACGTTTTTTGCTCATATGTTATATTATTTTGCAGTGTCTTCTAATGTTTTCAACACTTATATAGGAAGTTTAGCATATTTTGGGGACTATTTTTCAGTGTTTGTAGCACTTTCCCCACTAATTTCGTGACATTTTAAGTGATGCAATACGCTCTTTCGAGCACTTTCAAGGACATCATTTTTGGAGAGTATTTGGACAGGTCGTTTCAGGGTATGCACCAGACATTTTAGCTCTTCTCCAGTCACTTCGAGCCATTTTGAGGACTTTAAGGTTCCGAAACTGATATTTGGCTCTTTTTAAACCTTTTACTCATATTTACATTATTTTTTTAGGGTTTTCTAATGATGTTAACACTTTTGCAGGCATTTTAGCACGTTTGGGTCTATTTTTACTTTCTCCATACGCACTATATACATAGTACATAGAGAAAGTATTGCACTCCACCAAAAAATTCGATACCGAGATTTCACCGGAAATATATGTTTTAGGGTCCCGAATATCCAAAAAAAGCATTTTCACAAAAAGGTCCGTGTGTGTGTGTGTCCGTGTGTCTGTGAACACGATAACTCAAAAACGAAAAGTCGGTAAAATACCAAACTTGGTATTTAAGTTAAGTATCTTCCAGGGATGCGACCCTTTACATGGAACTTTTTTCGAAAATTTTGATTTTCTCAAAAATGGCTCTAACGATTTTGATTAAAATTTCGGATATTAAACATATTTACCTGACAAATGAAATGTATATATTGAATTTTCTGGGAATAGCCTCTGAAGAGTAGTTTATTCTGGATGAATTTTACTACATTTTGAATGACTGCTAAACTGTAAGAGATGGACAAAAACTTACTGCACAAAAAATGTAGAGCACTTTAAAACACACAATTTATGTTATATACATTTTTTTCGTGGAGTTCGTCGTTTTTGTGAAATTCCTTATTTTTAGTTTCTGCTATGAAAAACGTATACTTTTCTCATACAGGAACTTGTCAACTCCTATCCATATAGACAAAGGAACTTCGTTGACATAGCAACCAGCTTTTGACTATTACTTTAACCTACAGTTGTCCCTTATTTCTCTTCTACTTACAAGGAAGCGAGTAATTAGACTATTTCTGCTATTTTTTTCTGATTAGCATAAAGTAAATAAAAGTATAAGCTTTTTAAGAATAATTTGTTGCAGGGATATGGAGAAAGTCATGTGAATGGTACACATCAGATTTTTTCAGTTTTATAGTGACTTTCTATGTTTCCCATGAAGACACGTCGAATGGTAGAGCCGGTAAATCGAAATACTTAAATTACATTTTACACCATTTTGAGGATTTTCAGGACACTGAATACATTTTTTGCCTCTTAAGAAACTATTAAGTATTTTACGCTATTTTCTAATAGATTTTAACTTTTAAAATGCATTTTTGCACCTTTTAGGACTATCTTTTCAGTTTTTTTTTAGTGTTTTTCCAAGCACTTTGGACGCACTTTGAAGACACACAGCGTTGGAACAGCACCGTCTCGGCGTGCTTTAATGGCATTTCATACCTTTTCCAGTATATATAGGACTCTAAACTAGATATGTCAGGCTTTTTCAGACTTTTACTAATATTCTACAGTATTTTGCAGTATTTTATAAAGCTTCATAAAAACTTTACAAGCATTTTATCACATTTTAAAACTATTTTTCTCTGTTTTGTAGTGCTTTCTGCTCCTTACAGATCATTTATGACCTTTAAAGTATTCAGAACTAGAGGACAGTGTTAAACACTCATGCAATAAGTGTTTCAACCCAATTTAAATGTTTTGGGATCTCTTTAAGGACTTTAAGCAGCATGTATAGGACATCGCCTCAAATATGCTTAAAGGTTCCTAAACGTATTTAAAAATATCGTCAGTATGACTTTGCCGTATACTGACGATATTTTTAAGTATGTTTAGGAACATTTAAGCATATTTGAGGCGATGTCCTTTGCGCTGACTTGTAGCCCTTTTCTTATGTTTGATAGTAACTGGTGATATTTTATGCTAATTTATGTCGTTTCTGCAACCATTTTCTGCAGTAATTTCTGTCATCGTTTCAGTATTTCTGATGTTTTTCACGCTATTTGTTACGTTTTATAGCATTTCCAGTATTTTAAAGTTTTATCATATTTTTTTTCTAGTTTGGATCCTTTGTGAACTTTTCTGTATTCTGTTTCAGTATTTTTGCAGTACTTTAAGAGTCATGTTGTATCCCTTTTACAAGCTTCTGCATATTCAGATGCTAACTTGTGGAGCGAGGTGATATGTTTGCATGGTTTCCAGTCTTTCTTAGGTTGTAAATTTAACATAACCTAACTTTGCGTTTCTTCATCTTTTTTGTTTGTCTTTTTGTTTAATGTCTCTCTTTTCGAGGCTAACGCTATAAGAATAATCTAAGCTTTTGCTGTCGAGGTGTTTTTATCTAGTTTACCGAGCATTATGTTTCTTCGTGTTTTATTCGTCTTTTGTTGTTTTCAAAATGTTTTTCTCTAGGCTAACCTTAGAATAATGATCTCGACCTTTGTTTTTGTTGTTGAAGTGATCGTCTTAGTTATCGAGTTATTGTTAATATTTTAAGCGTATTATTTTCATTTCTATTTGATTTATATAAAGATAATAATAGTATTAAGGGTTAGGCGTCTCTCCTCTTTTATTCAGGCTTGAGACTGGCATTAGAAATTAATTCTAAGGCCGTCCTTCATTATTATTATTCTATCTTTGTATATCTTTTGCTAGGTGCATTGGAGTGTTTCATTAGAGAATGTTCTTTTTTTACACATACAATACCCTACTCTTGGTCCAGATAGGTATGATCTTTTTCAAGGTATTCTCCGTTGAGTTGAATGCACTTTGCCCAGTTTCTAGTGTTGGAAGTCATCTTTTGATATCTTCTTTATAACTGTCTCAGCCTTCTTCACGACGGCCTCCGAAGTAGCAAAACGCTCCCCCCTTAGTTCCTTTTTCATAAGGAAAAGAGATAAAAGTCAAAGACCGTCACGTTTGAAGAGTATGCAGGGTGGGGAAACATTCGATGTTTCTGCGAGTCAAATGTTGGGTAATAATATTGCATGCATAAGAGCAAGCATTGTTACGGTGCAGGCCAACCAGAAGGATGTTCTGGTCGTTTTTGTTGGATATGTTTAGCAGGAGCATCCAAAACTGACTTGTAACTGACCTTAAATGTTGGAATTCAAGTATGCGTCCCCAGGTATCTCAACAAGACGTTGCAGACTTCCACTCGCAATATCTTCCATTCGCAGTCAATAATCTTGGCATCCACCTCGCACAAACACATCTCATGCTCAAGTGGTTATGCAGAATTAAAACATAATAATAAAGAAAACTGCCTTGGGAAATATGTAACATGTCTACAAGTCTGTCAATTTTTATTCGTTTGTCTTCACAATGACAATTATAACTCTGCCACCGGATGATACCCACTTGCAGAGAAATAAATACATACATACACACAACAGCTCTGTTAATCGTGGTTTTGTTTATTGTTCTTGCTGGAGCACCTGGCTCACCTTGCTTACTGAAACTTGCACCTCCTTAAATTACATCGAAGTACTGTGGACTATGGGAGAGAATACCCAGTCTTATCATAAATTCTGTCACCGCATTTTACCTTGACTTGTGAACAAGTGAAGCGCGTGTTGTGCTTGGCTGTGTGGTGAGTTGGTGAGGGGAGTATTACAGGGAACATTGCAGCACAGGTAGTCAGTCTGCATATAACATTAGAATGGAGTGGTAGGCGAACGAGAACAGGGTCGCAGTCATTGCCCTGCATAAATGCAACAATTCAGCAACTATTTAAGCTGCTGAAACAGCTAGGAATTACCCGAAGGAATTTGGACGTGTGGAGGGTAGAGAGAGAGAGAGAGAGAGAGAGAGAGAGAGAGAGAGAGAGAGATCTAGTCGGCCTCGTTCTGTTCAAACAGCAGTTAAAGCCATTCTGAAAGAATTCGCAGAAATCCCGTCCGAAAACAGAAAATCATCGCACGCAAGATGAACATTTTAAGAATCAGTATTTCAAGAGTGTTCAACAAAGACCTTGAACTCCGAGCCATGTCGCCGGACTGGTCAACTGCTTACATCAAGACTGAAGACAATTACGTAGGAGAGATCAAAGAACCTCCTTCGCTGGAATGCTCAAAACGGCCAAACTCATTCTCTTTTCATATGAGAAAATGTTTTATATTGAACAGAAACTGAACAAAAAAAATGATAGAGTGTATGCCAGCAGCAGTAAAAAAGCACGTAAAGTTGCTCCTGTTCAGCGAGGTCCTCACCCAGCATCTGATGGTATGGTTGGAGGTGTCTTATGAGAGTGCAACAGAGGTTTATTTTAACAAGAAAGGTTTGAAGACAAATGCTGAAGTCTACAAAAATACCATCTTAGAGTCGTCTGTGAAGGCCCTGAATCAGACCATGATCAAGAATAAACACTGGGTCTTTCAATAAGACTCTGCACCATCCCATATGGCTAAACACGTGCAACAGGGGCTTAAGGAGAATGTTCCTGAATTTATAGTGCACCAAGATTAGCCACCGGGAAGTCAAGTTCCGAATCCGCTGGATTAACAATTATTGGACACCATCGAAAGTAAAGCCTGCTCAACACTATATAGAAATCTGGAGGCCCTAAAACGAGATTTGAAGCGAATAGTGCGGAATTTTGACATAAATGTCATACGTGTTGTTTTAGATGACTGGCGGCGCTGTTTGAAAGCCTGTGTGGCCTCAAAAGGAGGAAACTTTGAGTTCTTTATGTTCACTATAGTATAGGTAATAAATGGTATGAATATGTTTTGAATATTAGCATTCTTTGTTATGTTACCCATGTTCATAGCTGTGACAGAATTTATAATAAGACTTGGTATACCATCACTATATGCCTCCTGCAACATTCTGCAAGCTTTCATGCAAAACTTCAACACTACGTATTATTCTTCACGGAACACCTCCATTTTCTCTGTAGGTGGCTAGCGAACTGACCTACTTCAGTCGTCCCTATATACAGACACATGTGCAAGTGAGCGTGTACTTTGTCCACCAATCATGGCTGATCCATTGGAAAACAAATTGTGCGCGGTAAAAACAAATAAATCTCTGTCTCTATTGACTCGCCCTCGTATATTCTCGTTTTAATAGATTACGTATTGAAATACAAGCTTAATTAATTTTTCCGTACCTTGACTGGAACGCAAGACAGTTTGCAGGTTTTAAATTTCCCCGAAGGAATTATTCCTTGTTAGATTAGCTGGAACTTGCTGGGATACCTTGAATCTGCTCTGCGGTAAAACCATTATACCATGATGGCAGGAAAACGTGGACTTCAGCTGTGCAACAGCGTATCTTGTCTCTACTTACTTTAAAGGTTTTATTTCATGTGGAATCCCCACATCCATATCCTGATAGTTGGAGTGAACGCTTTCGTTTCCTTCGCTTTTTTCAGTTTGTTAAACAAAACAGAATTTTTTAAAACTGAGTTATTCAAGCTTTTATTATTATTATTTTATTATCGTCATCGTCTTCGTTGTCATCGTCTACATCCTCATCATCATTATTACTATTTTTGTTGCTAGCACATCAGAATTTTTTGTAAAAGTGAACTGATTTTACAGCAGCATACATTGCATCGTGATATAAGCATAGTATTCTTCCCCAAATTCGATTTCGCAGTTTCACCAGAGAATATATGTTTGAGATCCCTGTATCCGAAATCATCTTTTTTCAGAAGCACCACATTAGCTTTAGTATGTAGAGCGAGTATTGTATTCCACACGCAATATTCGACACTAAGATTTCACTATATAACATGTTTGAGGCCACTTGAAAGAAAATATTAAAAAATTGCTTACTGTCCACGACTGAAGATTCTCCTTAACTTCTCTAGGTTTATATCTGCAATGAAGCACTCCTTAGACACAATTGTCATGAGCTGCTCCCGCGAGGTTTTTATAGCAGCAATCAGCTTCTTTCTGTTTTCAATTACGACGCTATAAGTTTCTAGTGTGTTCGCTATACAGCTGATGGATTTTATTTTAATCGCTGTTCTCTTTTATTGCGTGAGAACGGGAATCCGTAGATACGCTGCTCTTAATACCGTGCGACTCAAAAGCATCCGAACCGCTGCGCGATGCTTTTCCACTGCGAATACGGAAACATGATAGCACACAGCTGCTGTACACATGGGCACGGTGCTGACTTGTTTTTCTCTGCTCTGAAATGCAGTATTGAGCTGACGGTGATATTGTGTGGTTGAGTTATTGCCACTGTACTTTATTATTTAGTTAAAAAGTGTATTATGACCCTACATCTGTTTTCTACTGCATATCGTGTATTTGTTTATGATTCGTATGTATTAACACATTTTGTGCATGGAGTCTCAATAGTGCATATATGGCCAAATTGATCACACTTAATATTTTTCACGGACAAGGCTTGACTCCACTTTAATTGATATATGTGTACACAAAATAATCGTTATTGGAGCTCTTAGAAACCTAATATTATTCATGAAATACCCCTTCATGACGAAAAAATTTGTGTAAGGTGCGCCATTAGTGGAGAAAAAGTTATAGGGCCATTTTTTCGAATCAACAGTTGACACCCGTGCTTGTGTGAATACAACTTTACCCCCCGCCCCGTTTTTTTTTTTTTTTTTTTTTTTTTTTTGAGAATTAACAGACAGTGCGCATAATTTTGCCTTTTTTCAATAAGACTCTGCAACAGCTCATACATCCAATCTTTCGATGACAACAATTGAAAATATGTTTCAGGACAGAATTATTAGTAGAGATTTTTGGCACCCACAGTCCCCGACCTAACACCCCTACGATTTCTATCTCTAGAATAATTTAAAGCATAAAGTGTACAAGACAAACCCATACATTCTGGAAGAATTAAAAAAAAAATATCCGCACCCTATGCATTGCATTATGCTTGGGGTAGCTTGCAAGCTTGCCTGGCGCTTAATATTAAAAACATGTCTAGACTTGTCTAAGGATGCACTGCTTATCTGGTGACATAACCACTCGAGAGTCATTAAAACCTCAAACATGTGTCTCTATCCCAACACTTGCTGCTTCGTTTACATCTCTGACCTGTCGCACATTCCCCATACTCTCTGGCGTCAGAAGCACTTGAGATCCTTAGCATTTATTCTACACGTGTGGAGGGTGTCATACTAGCACCACATACATAGGCAGGGAACATGGCAACCCACACATACATGAGGCGGGGGCATGCAATACCTTGGATCCGCCTCCCATCATCATATATCAACCAATCACAATACAAAACAGGGAATACACACACACACACAGAAGCAACGATACTTGGGCTAGGTGGTACACCCAAATGGGATCGAACAGGACTCTGGGCTAGAACCTGCATCCCTCATCAATGGCTACTATATCACCTCCCACAAACATATATCAACCAATCACCCCGGGCTACACGCATCAGACCAACGATACTTGGGCTAGACATTTCCTCCTTCTGGGATCGATTCGAGGACAATGAGCTAGAAGGAACATCCAATTACTACTGGTGTTAATTTTTTTTCCCCTGCACAAGCCGTGTTTAGGACAGGAGTTGGATAACATTCACCTTTGGTCAGCTCAGATTCATTGAACAGAAATAAGCCACTCGGCTAGTTCAAAATTCAAGACTACGTTATAGTAGGGTGACTAGGAGAACGTGATTGAAGATGTTGAGCAGTTGGCGAATTTGAATTGTCATGCAAAAGCTGTACAAGCACCATTTCGTCCACAATAATTCCGGCCGAAGGAGGCTGGGATCAAACCTATGCTATCTTGACGAGGAGCCAGCGGTTTAAGCCTTCGTATTAACTTCATATATCCGTAATGTAGTTTTAATTTCTCTACCAAGTACTATTTACGTACATAGTAGGTAGAGAAGGTATTGTATTCCACTCAAATTCGATACCAAGATATCATCGGAATTATCTACGTTTTGAGAACTGTGGGGGCGGGACAGCGTAACTCAAAACCGAAAAGTCCGTTCATTCTGAATGACTTTTGTGTAATTGGTAAACCATAAGAAATAAACAAAAACTAAACAAAAACAAACAATTTGGATCTCATTAAAACACAAAATTTATGTTATACATATTTTCGTAGTACTAATCATTTCCAAGATATTTCTTGTAATTGATTTTAACATTTCCAATACTTACAGTATTCCTAAATGGGAAGTCGTTACTCACTATTTTTCATCCTGGTCATGCACGCAGAAGGCAATTTCATATGTATCACATAGTGGCCAGCTTTTAAAATATTTGATTATTGTTTTAACCTAGTGTATTCCCTCATTCGTTTCTACTTACCAGGTACTAAGTAATAAGATCATTTCTTCTAGTGAATAAATCTTTATTAGCATGAAGTAGATAGAAGACTAGTTGATACGGACTAGGTAAAGAGATTCATGGAATGGAAGACATCAGATCTGTTACTTTAGATCCCGATGCTATGCTTACTTCTCATAACACCCAGCATCCAATCAAGTCGCCGACGTTAGGCAGCTTGTCACTTGTCAACATCGAAATCTTGCTATAAGGACGCCTTATGCATTACCAATGTTGGACTTACACATCTTTGAGTGCCAGCTTCATCCTCGCATAACTTGAAGTCTCTGCCAAACTCCCAAGGTCTTACAACGCTGGTACGAATCATCGAATAACACAATGTCACATTTAAACACCAAGCTTTAATATGACAGGTTGTTCCACCAAACGTATTTTAACATCGTCAAATGACCCTTAAAATTGATGCGGATCCCGGCCATGGCATTTAAGTTTTCGACAGCGGCAGTTCATGAACTCTAAAGCTGTAGTAGAATGGATATCTCAAAATGTTGCATTAAAATAGTAATTACTATTAAGCGTAGTACAAAAATAAACGCAATATGTACAGCCACCTTATTTTAGTAGTCTACATGGGGATCGGTTACGTCTTTGAGCGTGGATGCCTCTTCCTATGTTTACACTTATATATAGGAATATATAATACAAAATATTTTCTTCCCTCAATTAAAGAAATACTAAACATAAAACTACCAGTAAATCCAGAATGCACAGCCATAGTAACAGGTCACGGGAAAACAAAATCATATTTACATCGACTCCACATTATAAACGATCCGACCTGCACATAAAACAAAGAACAACAGGCAGTCAACCATCTCATTTACGAATGCATAAACACAGAGCATGAAAGATCCATTCTCATAAGAGAAGTAACACAAAATGGAGGTAACTGACCAGTCAACAATCAAGAACTAATCTCTAAACACCTACGAACTTTCCACGAATATATTAAATCCAGAGACATTTAGACTAGAAAAAACACATCAATATATGTTATTAATAAATTGTACATGATGTAATACACATATATTACAAGTCGGCTAAACTGTGCCTAATTTATTCTAAGGAAAATCAAAATATGTATCTATTCAGCTATTAAACAATATTGAAATAATGTAAAAAATCTGATGTGTTCCATTCAAATGACTTTCTCTACATCTCTGCAACAAATTATTGTTAAACAGCTTGTGCTTCCATTTATTTCATGCTAATCGACAAAACATTAGCAGAAATAGTTTTATTACTTGCTTCCTTGTAAGTAGAAACGAAATAAGGGAGTACTATAGGTTAAAGTGATAGTCAAAAGCTGGTTGATACGTGACTGAAGTCCCTTTGTATGGACAGGAGTTGACAAATTCCAGTATGAGAAAAGTTAAGTTTTTCAAAGCTGAAACCAAAGACAAGGAATATCTCAAAAACGATCAACATCACGAAAAAACTGTATACAACATAAATTGTATGTTTTAATTTGCTCTGCATATTTTGTGTGGTAAGTTTTTGTCCATCTCTGACGGTTTAGCAGTTATGCAAAATTCCGTAAAATTCACCCAGAATAAAGTAGTTTTCAGAGGCTATTCCCAGACAATTCAAAATATAGTTTGGTGTTTTACTGACTTTTCGTTTTTGAGTTATCGTGTTCACAGACACACGGGCCTTTTTCTGAAAATACTTTTTTTTTTGATACAGGGGACCCTAAAACATATTTCCGGTGAAATCTCGGTATCGAATTTTTGAGTGGAGTGCAATACCTTCTTTATACTCTGTGTACATAGTACGTGTAGGGAAAGTAAAAATGATCAATTAATGTAATAAATACATAAAATGTCACTATGGTAACGGGGCAGGTGGATTCCAGTAAAAATATTTATTTATGTGTGTATATGTATATAGCTTAACATCCTTTAACCTAGTTGGTCATATCGGACGATGAATGAAATTGGTGAAATTATGCTTAATGATCTCGGGGTACGTGGAGCTTAAAGTTACTCGAGCTACGTCTTCTCAGGATAAGGGAAAAAACCGAAAAAAAACCTAACACACCCTAAGCGAGATTCAAACTCGCGACCTGTTGCATGCGAAGCAGACACGCTACCACCACAGCACCAAGGCGGGCTACACTTCTATTGTAGCTTGTAGTAGGCAATGAAAAGGAAGAGAATAAATTGCTCCTTTCTGTAACATGTTATTTAGAATCCAGGCTTGTACGAAAGTCGTAGTTTTTAGGTACATTTATTTATTTGAAATACCCTAAATTATTAAAAAACTCTGACGGATTCCATTCACATTACTTTCTCTACATCTCTCCAACAAATTATTGTTAAAAAGCTGATGCTTCTATTTACTTCATTCTAATCGAGAAAAAATTAGCAGAAATAGTCTCATTACTTGTTTCTTTGTAAGTAGAAGCGGAATAAGGGAGTACTATAGGTTAAAGTGATAGTCAAAAGCTGGTTGCTATGTGACTGAAGTTCCTTTGTTTGTATGGAAAGTAGTTCACAAACTCCTGTATGAGAAAAGTATGTTTTTCGAAGCTGAAAAAAAAAAAAAAACAAACAAGGAATATTTTAAAAACAATCAAATCCACGGAAAAAAACCTGATGTGTTCCATTCACATAACTTTCACTACATCTCTGCAACAAATTATTGTTAAAAAGCTCTTACTTCTATTTACTTCATGCTAATCGAAAAAAATTAGCAGAAATAGTCTTATTACTTGCTTCCCTGTAAGTAGAAGCGAAATAAGGGAATACCATTGGTTAAAGTGAAAGCCAAAAGCTGGTTGCTATGTGACTGAAGTTCCTTTGTTTGTATGGACAGGAGATGACAAATTCCCTTATGAGAAAAGTATAAGTTTTTCATAGCGGAAAAAAACAAACAAAGGATACCTTAAAAACGATCAACTCCACGAAAAAAATGTATGTAACATAAATTGTGTGTTTTAATGTGCTCTACATTTTCTGTGTGACAAGTTTTTGTCCATCTCTTACGGTTTAGCAGTTATGCAGAAATCCGTAAAATTCATCCAGAACAAAGAAGTCTTCAGAAAATTCCCAGAAAATTCAAGATATACATTTTATTTGCCAAGTAAATATCTAGAATTTACGAGATTTTAATCAAAATCGTTAGAGCCATTTTTAAGAAAATCAAAATTTTCGAATTTCTTCCCATGTAAAGGATAGTTGGGGGTGGGGGGATTTTCTTGAAAAATCTTCCTGTCTCATCCTTGGAAGATACTAAACTTATATACCAAGTTTGGTTTTTAACGGTCTTTTCATTTTTGAGCTATGCTGCCCACAGTCACACACACAGACAGACATACACACAGACAGTTTTCTAAAATGCTTTTTTTTTTTTATTCAGGGGATCTCAAAACATATTTCCGGTGAAATCTTGGTATCAAATTTTTGGGTGCAATACAATACGTTCTCTATACACTATGTACATAATACGTATAAAGAAAGTAAAAATGTATATAACATAAATTGTGTGTTTTAATGTGCTCTACATTTTTTATGTGGTAAGTTTTTGTCTATCTCTTATGGTTTAGCAGTTATGCAAAATTCCATAAAATTCATCCAGAATAAGGTAGTATTCAGAGGATATTCCCAGAAAATTCAAAATATACATAATATTTGTCAGGTAAATATCTTTAATATACGAAATTTTAATCAAAATCGTTAGAGCCATTTTTGAGAAAATCAACATTTTCGAAATTTTTTCCATGTAAAGAGTAGTTTGAGGAGGGAAGATACTAAACTTAAATACTAAGTTTGGTAATTTACCGATTTTTTGTTTTTGAGTTATAGTGTTCACAAACACACGGACACACACACACACACACACGGACCTTTTTGTGAAAATGCTTTTTTTTTTTTTTTGGATGCAGGGGACCCTAAATCATTTATTTCCGGTGAAATCTCGGTATCGAATTTTTGGGTGGAGTGCAATACCTTCTCTATACACTATGTACATTCCACCCAAAGATTATACCGAGATTTCACTGGAAATAGACGTTTTAGGGTCCCCTGTATCCAAAAAAGTGGTTTAAGAAACAATTTTGTGTGTGTGTTGAGACAGTACATGCCTTGTCCCGGGGGGGGGGGGGGGAGAATTATTAAATCATAACCAAGAATATAAATTATATCCCGAAGATAAAATATAAATGTAGAGTGAAAATGGGAAGGGTAGAAAGACTTTTAACACGTATAAGTCACGAGCTCGGGGTACAAGATCCGTTACCTGCCGTGCATTGACCCGAGGGAGAGGGGTGAGAATGTCCTGTCCGAGGAAAAGTAACGGGGCAGCAAGATGTGAAATTTAGAATTCGTGATGGAGCCGAACCTTTTAATTGTGAGGCACTTGACGAAGAACATCCGCACGACCAAGATGTGATATTTGAACGCGTGGGGTAACCCTTAGTTGTGACGAAAGTAAGTGATTTTAAGACCGATCATAGTACGAGACATATCACTGCATCAAACGAATAAATAGTAATAGTCGCGTGCGGATAAAGTGTAACGTCACAGTAGAAAATTAAGAAGCATACGCGTGTGTTCTACGGGGAAAAAGGCCGGACTCAGTTAATAAAGCACTTGAGTCTCACCTGAAAGAGTTTCCATGCTAACAAAAACCCTGAGCTAAGCCACCTATACCGCCTGTGGTGCCATAATTAGTTAAAGCGGGCGTTAAACACTACAAAAAAAAAAGTCACCCACAAATCCACATCATTCTTATAACCATAGTCTGCACTCCGAGATGCGAACCAGTGATGTGAACACGATAACTCAAAAACGAAAAGTCGGTAAAATATCAAACTTAGTATTTGAGTTTAGTATCTTCCAGGGATGCGACACGAAGATTTTGAGAAAAATCCCCCCACCCCAAACTACCCTTTACATGGAAAAAATTACGAAAATGTTGGATTTTTCTTAAAAATGGCTCCGATTGAAATATCGCATATTAAATATATTTACACGACAAATAAAGTGTATATTTTGAATTTTCTGGGAATACTCTCTAGAGACCTTTTTATTCTGAATGAAATTTGCTGAATTTTGCATAACTGGTAAACCGTAAGTGAATGACAAAAACTTACAAAAAAAAAAATGTAGATCACGTTAACATACATATAAGTTCTTTTCGTTGAATTGACCATTTCTGAGATATTCCTTTTTATTTGTTTTAGATCTAAAATGACTAACCCTTTTTTCACATGGAAAACTGTAAACTCCTGACCCTGAATAGAACGGATTTCATCCACGATTTGACTATCGTTTCAGCCTAGTGTATTCCCTTATTTATCTTCTAATTATAAGGAAGCAAGTAATTAAGACAATTTCTGCTAATGTTTATCTCGATTATCAAGTAGATAGAAGAATGTTGTTTAATAATAATTTGTTATAGCGATGTAGAGAAAGTCATGTGAATAGAACATATAAGATTTTTAGAAAAGGGCCCGCACCCTATGTGTGCGAACAGCATAACTCAAAAAATCTGACGTGTTCCATTCACATGACTTTCTCTAAATCTCTTTAAAAAATTACTGTTAATAAGCTTATTCTTCTGCTTTGTGGTAGTCGAGATAAACATTAACAGAAACGGTCTTATTACTTACTTCCTTATAAGTCGAAGGGAAATAAGGGAATACACTAGGCTAAACCGACAGCCAAATGTTTTAAAATGTGGTTGCTATGGGACTGAAATCCGTTTCTTTGCGTGGCCAGCAGTTGACAAGTTCCCGTATGAGAAAAGTATAAGTATTTTAAAACTGAAGGAATATCTAAAAAAATGGCCAGCTCTTTAAAAAAAAAAAAAAAAAAAAAAAAAAAAATATGGCATAAGTTATGTTTTTTAACGAGATCTACATTTTTGTACCTCTTACGGTTTACCAGTTATGCAAAATTCAGCAACATTCATCCAGAATAAATAGATCTTCAGAGGCTACTCCCAGAAAATTCAAAATATACATTTTATTGTTTATGTAAATATCTTTAGTATGCGATATTTTAATCAAAATTGTTAGAAATATATTTGAGAAAATCAAACATTTCGACATTTTTTCCATGTAAAGGTTAGTTTAGGGTAGGGACATTTTTTTGAAAATCTTTGAGGGATCTTCGGGAGATATTAAGCTTATAGGTATACGTTTGATATTTAATGGACTTTTCGTTTTTGATCTATGCTGTCCACAGACAGACACAGATATTTTTCTACTTTTTTTATTCAGGAGGTCTCAAAACCTGTATTTCCGATGAAATCTCGGTATCGAATTTTTGGGTGGAATACAATACTTTCTCTATACACTATACACATCGTACATGTGGAGAAAGTAAAACGAAAAGTCGGCGATTAAATACATTTGTGTTTAAATTCAGTATTTTCCAAGGATCCAAGGATATTTTCAAGATATCCTCCGGCTCCACACTTCCCTTTATATGGAAACTTTTTCAAAAACTGATTTTCTTATAAATTCTCTAACGATTTTCATTAAAATACCACACGAGTGCGGTTCAATATGATCAGTGTTACCAGCGTGTACTGTCAAGGTATTGTAATGCACCCAAAAAGTCGATATCAAACGTTCACTGAAAATATGTTTTGAAACCCCCTCAATCCAAAAATTTTTTTTTATAAAAATGTCTGTATGTGTGTGTCTGTTTGTGGGCAGCATGGCTCAAAAATGAGATATCCGTTAAATGCTGAACTTGGTATTTAAGCTTAGTATTTTCCCCCCACACTCCCCAACTATCCTTTACATGGAAAATTTTGATTCTCAAAAAATGGCTCTAACGATTTTGATTGAAATATCGTACATTAAAGACATTTACATGAAAAATAAAACGTATACCTTGAATTTTCTGGGAATAGTCTCTGAAGACACCTTTATTCTGGATGAAATTTCGGAATTTTGCATAACTGGTAAACCGTAAGAGATAGATAAAACTTCCTGAACAATGTATATACATTTTTTCGTCATTTTGGAGATATTTCTTGTTATTGGTTTCAGTTTTAAAATACTAAACTTTTCACGTACGGGAATTTGTTAACTCCTGGCAATTCAAAGAAATTGATATCATCCAGCCAGCAGGCTTTTAAAAGATTTTGACCACCGTTTTAGCTTAGTGTATTCAATTATTTCCCCTTCTACTTACAAGAAAGATTTCTGTTAATGTCCATCTCGTTTAGCATGAAGTAGATAGAAGTATGATTTTTAAAAATAATTTGTAGAGAAAGTCACGTGAATGGAACACATCAGATTTTTTTTTTTTTTTTTACTTTTAGATGGGAAAGCTTGTGAGGAGATAAAGGTGATATTGGATGCTAGTTATGCGGACCTTTCGCCATTTATAACAGAAGATATTGGTTCAGTAACTTTAAACGTGTTCGAACATCCGTTTTGACGAGGAGCGCCCAGGATGCCCGGTGGATGGATTACCGCGGGAATAATTGAGTAGGTCCACGATATGACGAAAGTTCGTGAAATGGCAGAGGCCATAGGTGTGTCGACGGGAAAGGCACATATTTTGCAAAATAATTTTGAGATGAAAGGCTGTTGGCCCGATGGATTTCGCGATTTCTCACAGTGAACAAGCGTGTTTCCACTTTGGAGCTACTTAAGCGAAGTCCGAAGAACTTTTTACGTCGACTTGTCACCGTCGATGAGACCAGGATTTGTCATGATACTCCGAAAGCAAACAAAGTCAAAACAATGGGTTGCTTCTGATGAATATGCTCCAAAGATGTTAAAGACGGTTCATGGGCAGGAAACGTAATGGCGACGACATTTTTGGGATGTCAATAGTCATTCTTATTGAATTTGTAGAAAAAGAAGAAGAAAAAAAAAACAACTGGACAACACTACAGTGAGTTATTGGCCTGATTCGACAAGTTGAAGGAAACATAGCCCTATTTGGCGAAGAAAGTGCTGTTTCACCACGATAATGCACCAACACGTTCATCTGGCTGCCAAACTGCATATTCGCCCGAGCACGGATTTTTCCGCTCCGCATAGAGACATGATAGCACACAGCTGGTACACTAAATCACGGTGCTCACTTGTTTTTCTCTGCTCTGAAAGTGCAGTATTGAGCTGACGGTGATATCGAGTAGTTGAGTTGTTACCAGAGTGCTTTATTATTTTGTTTTGCACTTAGTCACAAAGTGTATTATGGCTCAGCATTTGTTTTCTGCTGCACAGCGTGTATTTATTTATGATATACATAACATTTATGGGTGAAATACAATACCTTCTCTGGCTACTGTGTACTTGTATGTACATATGTGCTAGAGAAATTACAACTAGATATCGTTAAAGCACACAATTTATGTCAAATTCTTTATTATGTAACTATTTCTGAGATAGTTCTTATTATTAGTTTAAATTTTCCAATACTTATACTTTTCTCAAACGGGAAGTCGTCATTTCCTTTTTTCGGAGGGGGGGCAAGCAAAGAGAATGAAATTTCAATACCATCACATATTATTTATTTCCCTTATACCTAGACGCAAGTAAGTAATAAGATCACATCTGTGAGTGTTTATCTTGATTAGCATGGCATAGATAGAGGGATAAACTTTTGTAAGAATAGTTTGTTTCAGAGTAGGTAGAGAAAGTCATGTGAATGGACCACATCTCATTTTTTATGATGTTCATGAACCATTTAATTTGAATAAATGAATAACATAACTCCATGGCATGACAGCTCACTAGGAACCTTGGCCTTCCACCCAGACACTGCGTCTGGGTGGTAGACGTCATGGATGGGGTGCAGTGAGATGTGGTCAGCGCCTCGAACCCCTCTCGGCCAGTAAAGGCAGTCCTCATGACCTGGAGCCACCTCTTATCCATCAAGTAGCTCCTCAATTGGCCCCCCAGGGACCTCACGAGGCTGAGTGCATCCCGATCCAGGTTTTCCAGAGGGGGAAAAGTTCCCATGCCGTTACTGTGAATCAAACCCAGGTCTTCTGCTTGGCAAGCAGCAATGCTACCACTGCGCTAAGGAGATGACCTGCATAAATGAATGCATGGTTTACAAATAATCAAATAGTAGTATGCTTATCCAGTTCCATATTAAACTATTTGAATAACAATAATGAACTACTACAAATTGTTTATGTCATTAGTCACGTTAATGTATAACAAATGCAATTTCTTTTGCCAAAATGTTGTTCTAATATTTCCTTAATATGCATTAACAAAAACAAAATATGTTAAAAGATTGTCACAAATACAAAATACATTGAAATAGGAAGGGGAAAAGTAAAAAAAGTAGGGTTAGCCATGCCTTTAATTCCAACCAGAAATAAACACTTGATTTAAAATACACAATTTATTTTTCTAACCCATTACAAAAAAGATAACAATGATTAACAACTTCATAAAATCATTAACAACTAAAAATGGCTAACATGATCCATTTTCAAATACCTAAAACCCGTACTAATGAGATTTGAAATGGCCTCTGGAAACCTTTTTATCATAGGAACATGAAGTTCATCATTTAAAAATGTTAAACCTTAAGACATTTTGTGTCTCAAAAAATCATGCAGTCATATTACTAAATGCACATGTACCATGTTTCCATGGGGAATTGAATTCAATTTGAGTACTTACCATATTCAATACTGCATGCAAACATGGTTTCAAATTGTAGTGAATTTTGGATCTGATCCTCTTAAAAAGTGGAATCGGAATGAGATCAGATCAAAATATGTTGCAAAATATGTATATATACTCTGTTTTCAAACCATTTTGAATATGGTAAATAAACTCTTCTTCTGCTATACTCGTTGCAAGTGGTGGTCATATGTTAATGCATTTTATTTATTGCTCTGTGGTAGACTATACCAGAACCACTTATATGGTTTCTATAGTTTCAATGTATTCTCAAATATAATCATTTAACTTAAAACTGCTTATAATACACAGATAACAAATACATATACGTTTTAACAGGATTGTCAACGCAATTTCAAGTTGACCAACATAAACGGATGAATAACATTATTTTTTAAGCTTGCATATTCAAAATTTGTATTGAATTTAACATGTGAAATGCGGAACACATTGAATTGGACTCAATTAATTTCAATTCTGCATGGAAACGTAAGGAATGGAATTCTAATTTCATAAAGCTGAAAATCATTTTCTTGCTTACTTTTTTCACTATCTCAAGTCTTTTACCAGCTGCATATAAAGAAAGCAATATTTTAAATCTAATTAGTTTGGGCAGTTTGTAAAAGTTCTCCATTTCTAAGGAAAAATGTTCTGACATGCAAAAAAGGAAGAGAATTCTCGTCTCTTTCCTACCATAGAGCGCTTACATAATAGTATATTATGCTACAAAGTAGTGGTAAAAATCAAGTTTAAAATCCCTTATAATAAACTGCATTAATGCTACTCCCTTTGACTTCACTTAAGCATTCTAGTTAAACGTGCATAGTTATGGATGACTCCACTCCATTAGTTCATGTTACCTATGCTTATTGAACAGAATGGTTCTAACCAGCTTCATGTGGGGTTAAGATGTATTTAACTATAATATAAATGCAGCAATCTTTTAACATGTTTGTATATATACTGTTTTGCGCTATTATTAAAACATTTTTTTCCTGTTCACTTTTTGCCCACAGAACCCTAGTATTGGTTCTTTATGAATCAGTAAAAGCTTGATAAAGATTGCTCAATAATTGAAGATTTTGCAATTAAAGGATCATGAATACCTTAAAGACATATTGTAATTGTTGACGTAATTTCACCCTTCCCAGGCTTAATATTTTTAATTTAAAAAGTAATTTATACATCAAACATTTCTCCTTGCGCTTATTAAGTTGAATTATACTGGTTTAATCCCCACGCTGCTTCTAAATGATTTGTTATGGATGATATAACTCATGATAACAGTGGCTTATGGATAAGGCCTGTGCAATCTGGGGATGGAGGTCCTACTGGGTGAGAACAAAAATGCAGTGCACACATCAAATTATTTTCTTTGTTTAAACTATTACCAGGAAACATTTACATTGCACATGTTGGTCTTAAACCAAGGACTTAAGCATTCACTCTGAAATCAGTATTAAATTATCTGTTATAATAGCCGAGCTTTAATTTACATTTATCTCTGTATAATGCACTGTGTAAAGAAATATAGCACCTAATTGACTTTTTTTATTTATGTTATATACTTAAATGCTAATATTCTGGGGGGGGGGGGAATGAAGACCCATATATTCTCTGTCCGCCTCACTTCGCCGATAATGTGAACAAAAGCAACACAATTGCTCTTAATGGTTGCTAAATGTTTTATGCTTTTCTGCATCACAAAATAGTTCTTCATAAATTGCTTAGTGATTACACTATGCAATGTTATCTAAATAATATAGTATGAATGATTAAGGAACACAATTTACTGATCATTCAATTTAATCATATTTCTTTATATAACAATGCATATCCATTGTGCAGTTCAACAGCTGCTCCTAGTGAGCAAGTAGTGAAGCATAAGCAAGGAAAGAATCATTCCTAGTGTACACATCTATAATAAGTTTTGGGAAAAGTACCTTACCTTTTACATTAAACAATGTTCTTGTTCTTAGCTTAACCGTAGAATTTATTGCTGTTTCCAAAAGCAGCATGAAGTCTGCGAAACTTTTAAATTAGCTGAGTGCGACATCCTGTGTAAGCAGCTTTTCAACAAGTGACAGCCAAAAATGCTCTGAATGTATATCACGCATTGTTTGGGAAAAATAAACAAAGTAATATTTGGAGGGAAATGTGGACATTATCGTTGGCCCACTAATTATAAATTTCTGCTATGATTCAGATAGTTCGATTGCAACTGCAATAAATGACTCCTATCTTGGAAGGAGCGGGATCAGCTCCATCGTCAGATTATCTCTTCTGCATTATGGCGGCATATTAAAGAAATGTGCAGTGCATGGTTGTGCATATGTGAATGCTAAAATTTGTAAAAAGCTGTTGGAGTGATGTACATATGCAATACTTTAGCAAACTTTTAAAACAACACGTTTGCATTTTATAATTATACAGGAGACTTTTATATTTCGTACTGAATATATAACTCGCCTACTGTTTTATTGTTTTATTTATTATACATTCAATGGAGTTAATCATTACCTGTGAACAGTGAAAGTAGGTAGTTATTTCTTTTCCTGCCAAACATAGGTATACAGTTTTACAATTGAATGGCAGACGAACAAGCTTAGCACCACATGGTGTGTACATGTGCAGTCATGGAAGAATATGTTCTGATTTGTTTAATTTGCCAGTGATATAAGGATGGATAGATAATAATATAAAATTAAAACAAAATAGTAACTTACTTAGATTACATACATCCTAACATATTACAGTGTCGGAAATCTGTATATTCCTATGCCTTACTATAGCTTGCCTCAACCTTAAAAGGCAATATGGAGTTAAATGACATAACTCAGTCTCTGTTTCATACATACATGTTGCCATTGACTTAGTCCTTTTCTACCCTTGCGCTGTCGCCAGGTTGCTAATGTGGTGTACCTATTTTGTTAAAATTTTCAGTTTTCAACACATCCTATGCATAATGTTTTACAGTATTAGATTTCATCACTTTATGATTATTTTGAATTTCTCTGGGTTCAAATTTATAAAGAAAATGTGTTTTTTAGTAAAATCTGATATCTGCTGTTTCTACGCTTATCACACAGAAATTAAAGGTCAGAATGCAACAACATTATTTTCTTAGCTAGAGTAAACTAGAATGCCAATACCTGGCTAGTTTGAATTCTCCATCTTCAATAAGATGAGCATTATGATTTTTTATATCAAAGATTTTTAAAAAATTCTATACCTCAGCAGCAGAAAAGTCAAACAGTGCATAACTTTTTTGTTATTGAGTTTACGAAGGGGACCAAGCACGAGAAAATTTCAACAAATATTTGAAAACAAATTTTAAAACAAGCCAAAATCCTGTAACTTTCATCCAGCAATTCGGCTCAAGGCAGGAGGCATTAGGCAGATAGCGTGTTTTTGGTAAAGGTTAATATAAGTTTATAAAGAAGTGTTTATAGCATGTGCAACACTGTGACCTGTTAATGTGTTATTTATTTTGTATTTTACTAAATAGTTGCAGTTAAGGCATCTATTTTTATATAGTGTTTAATGCCTCCTTTTACTACTTTTGGCACTGCAGGCGATTACACTGATGATACATGGAATGAAGATGGAGCACTGGTGGAATGCACTGGTGGAATGCAATGGTGAGAGAAACTGGAGAACCCGGAAAAAACCCACCCCTGCACCACTTTGTCCACCACAAATCTCACATGTGGTCGCCTAGCATCGAACCCAGGCTGTCTAAGTGAGAGGCGAGTGGTTAAACTACTCAAGCTCGGTGCGACCATTTATGGCATCTATTCAAGTATAATGAATATATGGGAGTATATGAAACAGCAAATATTTCCAGATGTTCAAAAACAGTGCTATATAAGATAAATGCTTTTATCACTTTATATCTCCATATTTGATATATTTTTATGCCTATAAAAGTACAAAAATATAAAAGAGGAGAGAGATTAAAGTATAGGTGACAAATAAATGCCTTACACGAGCCTTAAATAGCAAAGCACATATTTCATTTTTGTAATCTGTAATTCACAAGAGGACATTGAATCTGTAGACCAATTGTAGCTGAGCACTAAAGTTCTAACATAAGAGTACATGTGGCAACAGAGCACTCCATTTAACCTGTGGCGTCTTTTCAGCATGATACTTGCTTTAGTTTATTATTAGCATTATATTATTATATTGCAATTATTAATATTATTGCTTAATTACTGTTGGTGTATTTGTTGACATAACCTTAGCCTCGTTCAATTATTGTTTTGTGACTTAAAATGGGAGACACAGGTAATTGAAGAGAGGTTAGTTGCATGTATGAATTTTTGAACATCTTACACATAAGACAATTAACATCAAATAAGTAGAGTCTATTAGGGAAAGGTTTAATAAGGCTCCGACAAAATAGTCAATTTCCTGGGAAGGAAATGTGTGTAAGAAAGAAGAGTGAAAGACAAGACCGGACATGGCCCCGAATGTTTCTAGCATCACTCCCATAACTGCCCACATAACCTTGATCTGACAATACATCATAACATGCTATGGAATATTATGAAAAGGAAGGTTGTCATTCATTGCTACAGAACCAATGCCAAACTTGAACAGAACTACAGGATGCCTTTAGCAACATCATACTCCCAGTTTAGGAAAATAATATCACAAAGATATTGATTTAATTGTTTTTTCACACAAAAAATGTAAATGGCGTGTTATTTATGGACGCTCTTTAACTATTGTGGTTCTCAGTGTCCCATTCTAAATTGGGCATGAAAGACTACTTAATTTTGCTCAGAGGCTTCTCTATCAGGCATGAGGTTCTTTTACGTGCCGTAAATATACAACACAGGACCAACGGCTTTACTTCCCTTCCAAAGGAAGCCATGCTAAGATTTTTACACCCAAAAAAATCCATCGTCCTCTGCCAGGTTTGAACCCACGACCTTGGGTATATGAAGTATATATGGTAACCACTACACCATGGAGGGCATTCTTCACACAAGCCGTGTGTAGGACAGAAGTTGGATAGGTAGAGTCAGAATGAAAAATTCAATGCCATAGCCAGAATTTTAACCATGGATCTGCTGGTCTCTAGCCGGTTGCTCTGCAGAGATTGGGGGATCCCTGGTTCAAATCCCGGCTAAGGCTTTGAATTTTTCAGTCTGACTCTACCTATCCAATGTCACAAATAACTTGGATGTGGTAGTTTTATGTATTGAATATAATGAGGTACAGTGCCTCATTTTTGACTCATGGCCGGCCAGTGGGAGGTTGTTGCTGCTGGCCGAGTTGAATATTCACAAATGCTGAACTCAAATGCATAGATTTACATGCACACAATAACCACATACCTTTATCACAGGTGTTGGAAATTAGGTCCTTGTGCTGCTAAGCATCTCTCACACCTTCAAACAGAATTTCCATTAACATTCTTCTTCTGAAATTGCAGTGATTTCTCTTCTGATATTGTCTTTCAGTTCTTCCAATGTATGTGGGTTTTTCCGATACACTAAGCTCCCCCATAAATAAAAGTTGCACACTGTAAGGTTTGAGTAGTGCGGGGGCTAATGACCCTATCTTCAAAAATTTCCTCAATTAATTTCAACGAGAGATCAGCTGTATGTGCTGTAGCAGAGTCTTGTTGAAAATATACTTGTGTGCTCTCAATGTCACACAAATATTGCAGGAATGGTTTGATTATTGTATTCCTGTCCATTAACTGTATCCTCAAGGAATATAGGTCCTGTAATTCAGTACACATTCACAGCACAGCAAACACCAATTTTCTGGTCATGCAGTGGCATTACATGTACAATATCAGGTTTTTCTGCACTCCAATATCTGTTGATTTGTGTCGATACATGGCCATTTAAATAAACCATGTTTCATCTGTGAAAAAAATTAATAATGGGTCCATTGAGCCATCATTATCTTTAGCCTTACACCCAAATGCAGAAATTTACTCTACTCACAGTATAACGTGGTTGCAGTTCCTGAACTACGGTTGTCTTATGAGGTTTTAATTTCAAAAGTTTAGTGGCTTTCCAAGCCGAGAATTGTGTAACTCCCATTTCCTGTGATAACCTTGGATAACTTTTCTTGGGCTATGTTCTAACTTTTATCCTATCTCATCGAGTTTTTCCTCTGTAAGCAGACTGATGCAGAAAAAAGCAGGAGCCAGGATTGGTTAGAAGCACTGGGCGCATGGAGCTACCTCCTATCGGCCGACTGCCTGGCCACGAGTCCAAAAATAAGGCACTGTATTTACAAATTCTTGGACATAACTCATCCTCATCCAACACATTAAATCAATGAATAGGGGTATATAGACTTCCCGGACACACTGTATAATTTGAATTGCGATATGGTTTTTGTTTCACTTAAAACACTTTGAAAAACAAATCAGTAAACTAGGTTTTCATGGGAACCTACAGATTAAATCACAGACTAATGAACAGCAATTTAGTGCTGTTATTGTATAGCATTCAGGGTTGTTCTGCAACATTTTATTACAGCTTAACAAATTGTTAAAGCCGCTATACAATTGTTACACACTATTCAGCATTCTGCAACTTCCTAACAAAAGGAAATTTTGTTAAGAATAAAGATTTGTTTGTTGAAGCAAAAAACACTAGACTCTGCTGCTAATACATTTGTTACATAACTGACTTGCATAGACAATTTAATGCAGCTGTAAGAGGAAAAGCATTATAAACAGATAACATTTTAACAATTAAATGTTTATTTATGCATTGTAGTGTAAAATATGTTATAGATTACAATTAGATAAATAATGTTATACACAGCAATATTGGTAAATGATGCTTCCAATATTGCTTTTAAGAGATGAATTTTAAAATAAATGTTGTGTAACAGCTTATTACTTTGACAAACTTAAGTTTATACCATAAAATGTAGATTCCAGGCTTGTAGGTTGTAGTCCAATAGATAAAACTTTCCCTTGAAGATGTCCAACAATGTTATGCATGAAACATCAGGTGAACTTTCATCTGTTGGACCATGAATCTACATTTTATGGTATGAACACTGGCTATGAAAGCCTTAAGTTTAACTTTAGATTAAGATTAAGAACTGAGCACTTTTGAAACTAAGATATTACAGCACTACATTTTGTTTCCAGAATCATGTTAAGACAGTTTACAATCTTTTGAAAGAAGTGGCTAGCAGTAACTTATTGACAGCTTCTCATAACCACATAAATTAAATGTGTACTTGCTGCTGGGAAGAGCATAACAGAACGCAGTGTTTGGTTTTAAAGTGAATTAAATTATTTAAAATAAATTTGTACATGAAAAATAATCCAAAAACAGCAACATTCCCACAGATAATAAAACAATTGAAACTAACCTTTTTTTTCACTATGATCTTCTACTTAAAAAATAAGTAAAATAATGAGTAATTATCAGATATGAACTATGATTTTTATTCAAAAATTAAGATGCAAGAACATATCTACAACATCTAAAACCAATATTGCCAAATCATTAATAAAAAATAAGTGCCTGCTTAATTATGCTTTATAGTATGCATTAAAACTGCATAAAAATCTGCAATACAATTGGTATATTCAGAAAGAATTGCTAAAAGCAAAAGTCATAAAAAAATTGAGCAATAATTATGGAATAACATATATTAGTGAAACCTGCATCAAAATAATATGAACATCCAATTCTGTGCTGTTAACTATTCTGTAGGTCTCTGCTAACCTAAACTTGAAGCTCATTTTACAGCGCCATGCTCAGCTATTCAGTAGCTATGCAAATTTTCCCCATAAAATACTTAACTCTTAGGAGTCACTTTCTGTTTTAAGCAATAGGTGTGTATTTAAGACATGCACATAATAATATTTTGTATTTTTCTTGTGAAATCTTCACATCATGGTTTCTCTCTATCTTGACAAAGAAAAATAACAAAAATATTCAGTAGTCGTTTTCTAGCGCTGTTATCAGGGAGAAAACAAAATGCTATCACAGAGTACATATAGTTTCTATAAGTCACTCCAGTTGGTTAACAAACTGCAGTTAGCAAATGAGTTACAGAATGCAAAACAGTGGCATTTTTATTAAGAGCAGTTATTTAGGTGCCACAAACAATTGTAACTGCCTTCTTAACAACAAAATTACAGAACAGCCCTGGACAAATTACTAACAACAAAGTTAATTTGGGTTTTAATTTTGTGTTAAGAGTTTTCACAAAAAACATTTACATCATTAATGCTGAAGGATATTGAGGTGAAGTATCTGGTACTCAAAACATATTAAGAAGCAATGTAAATTAACTACAAATAAAATACAAATGAATTTAAATCAGAAACAAGAAAAATTACACTTATTAATATTTTTATATATAAAATTCTGGAATATTCACTTAAAAAATATGTAAATGGTGGATTTGTTCTACAATCACTGGCAGCACTTCCTTAAGACAGAACATATATTGGTATCAATAACTGTGGGTCTCTACAAACGTCATTACAAATTATTTAGTAAAGTATGTAATGCAAATTGAAAAATTAACTTTCAAAATAACCTTCACCTTCACTCCCAAAATAGTTTTAGAACCTACAGATGCAGTTAATTAAAAAGTGCTACTAGTTGCTGGATACTGAACAGCTTATCTCATATTATAATCACATTCAGTAAATTGGATCACATTGGAATTCAGAGAAACCGCTCTGAATGGACTATAATTCTTGACCCATGCGAAAGTCTATAACATCTATTTATAATTTAACTCTCTAAAATGGACACCTTTATTATGGAAGCAGACATGCAAAAACCTTTAATAATTCAAAGAAAACCTCGCTTAGCGAACACTTATACAGTGAGTATCGTTGAATCATTACCACAAAGAAACCTTAATATCTCCTAAACTTATACACTTAAAATAGCTGGAATTAGATTGTATGTTAGACAAACTTACCAAGTTTCAATAAATCTCCTCATGTGTCCAAAGAATATCAAGATGGAACTCTAGCGTCTATTATCCGCCAGATTTTGTACTGAAGTTCAATATTTGTGGTGCTGCTTATTTCTCCAGCATATCTAGATATGTTGTACCTATCACTAAGCTTTCAGCAAAGAAAAAATCCATGTGTTATAATGGTGAAAGATTACTTTGTCTGAGAATGTGATGTGGTTGAGGAATTCATTGTCATTAATAGAGATAAAAGTGCAGTAGCGAACTCGGCCCCTTTGGGTTTATCATTCTGCTGCAACTTTAGCATAAGTTGGATTTTTTATGCTCAAGTCGCAGTCTTTTATGAACAATGGTGTGAACAGTTGTCTTCAGAATACCTAGCTCTAAACTGGCTGGTTGAATTGACTTCCCCGAGCTACCTGAAATGCTTGCTTTACATCTTCAACTGTAGCTGTGGACATTGGTTTTTTGTTGCTTCCCTTCTTCCTCAGCACAGATTCTGTTTCCAACAGCTGATTATGCCATTTTACATTGGTATGACAATCTGGAACATTTGCACCATATTTCTGTCTATATCTTCTTTGTACTGCAATTGGGAACTTCAATTCGGCTAACCAATAACAACATCTCACTTTCTGCTGTGCCGTGAATTCAGTCATTTTAACTCTGTGCATTGTCATACCATGTGCAGGTGCCATAGTCATAATTTTCACTGTCACAAAACTGAAGAATTTCTACACAAGACAAGCTGAAAAACATATTAGTGTACCTTTTGTGTTCAACACACTAATGTGAACTTACTTTTGATGCAGTCTATACTTTCTAGAAAGCGGGACTGCCAATACTCTCACCCCTCCAATGTCTGAAAAGCATAACAGTACCGCTCGCATTATTGAGTGCTAAACTCAATTATTTCAAATTCAGGTCAGTTTTATCATTTTCTTGGACCTATGCATTTAATGAGCACATGTGTTAAAAATTTTAGGAAGTGAGTATATATGCAATGGCTCTTAATTTTAATAGCTTTGCAGTGTACTCAAGAAACTTAACAGTATTTAATTGTTCTCTTCAATAAACTTTATCAGCTGCAGACCTGTATGTTTTTCTGTAATTACAAAGTGCATGTACTGTATTGTACTGAAATATATTGTTGTTTTTTTCATGCATTTATGTCATACTCAGTGGACAGTAATTTGAAGTACATTGATTTCATAGTTAATTTTATTGCAATTTATCGAAACCTCTCTTTGGAGGACACCTTTCTTAAACACACATTTTTTTCGGTCCCAGCAGTGTCCATTTCAGAGAGGTTTTATTGTAATTTGTTGCACAACAAAATTTATAAGTTACTCAAACATTGAGCACTTGTCATTTGCATTGCTGTACAATTCTCTAAAATTAAGAATAAACTTTGTTGTCCCATGGTCAATAAATGTTAAAACAGGTAAAGGTATTATGCTTATAATGGCATAGACTACATCCCTTTGCATAACACTAATTACTTCATCAATGTAACAAACAATGCATAGACAAGAAAATACCAAAGCCTTGGTAGCATAATTACTTCATCAGATCTACTTGATGTTAAGAGGCATTTCAGAAAGAGGATTAGAAAAATAGGGAAACTGCAATGCTTAGTATGTACTACAATGAAATAAAATGACTAGGAAAATAGATAAAGAAGAAAATAATAAGCTAAATATAATACTCAGCATTAAAAATATTTGTGCATTTTTAAAATCTCAAGTCTTATTCACTTTTAAAATGCTTTCCATGGTCCTATGATTAACAGAAACAGAGTTCCATTATCAATATTTACTTTTAAGTTGAAGCCAATCCAAAATAAGTGGGGTAAAATATGTAATAATGCAATCAGCACCTGAAAAAAACGAAGTATTATATTAGTATTTTACAATAAATTACAAACAATATTACTTTTAATTTGAATTCTCCATTTGTTACATTAAAAATAGTTAGTATAAAAATCTGATGTGTTCCGTTCACATGACTTTCTCTATATCTCTGCAACAAATTATTGTTAAAAAGCTTATGCTTCTATTTACTTCATGCTAATCGACAAAAAAATGGCAGAAATAATCTTATTACTTGCTTCCTTTTAAGTAGAAGCAAAATAAAGGGAGTACCATAGGTTAAAGTGATAGTCAAAGGCTGGTTGCTATGTGACTGAAGTTCCTTTGTTTGTATGGACAGGAGTTGACAAATTCCTGTATGAGAAAATATAAGTTTTTGAAAGGTGAAATCAAAAACAATGAATAACTCAAAAACGATCAACTCCACGAATAAATTTTATATAACATAAATTGTGTGTTTTAACATGCTCTACATTTTCTGTGTAGTAAGCTTTTGTCTATCTCTTACAGTTTAGCACTTAAGCAAAATTCGGCAAAATTCATTCAGAATAAAGAGGTTTTCTCAGGCTATTCCCTAAAAATTCAAGTTATACATTTTATTTGGTGTGTAAATGTCAGTAGTATATGGGATTTTAATCAAAATCGTTAGAGCTAATTTATAGAAAATCAAAATTTTCGAAAAAAGTTCCAAGTAAAGGGTAGTTTGTGTTGCATCCTTGGAAGATACCAAACTTAAATACCAAGTTTGGTTTTAAACAGTCTTTTTCTTTTTGACACACCCTCACACACACCCACCCACCCACGCACGCACACACACACACACGCACATGCTTCTAAAATTGCTTTTTTTGGATTCAGGGGGTCTGGAAACATATATCTCCAGTGAAATCTCTGTATCAAATTTTTGGGTGCACCTTCTCTATACACTATGTATATAGTACATATAGAGAAAGTAAAAATTCAATTTCGGAGATGTAATATGCAGTTTCACCAAAATAGCTATACTGAAGTTCTCAAAAAGAGAAAAAAAATCTTATGCATTCCATTCACATGACTTTCTCTACATCTCTGCAACAAATTATTGTTAAAAAGCTTATGCTTCTATTTACTTCATGCTAATCGACAAAAAAATGGCAGAAATAATCTTATTACTTGCTTCCTTTTAAGTAGAAGCAAAATAAAGGGAGTACCATAGGTTAAAGTGATAGTCAAAGGCTGGTTGCTATGTGACTGAAGTTCCTTTGTTTGTATGGACAGGAGTTGACAAATTCCTGTATGAGAAAATATAAGTTTTTGAAAGGTGAAATCAAAAACAATGAATAACTCAAAAACGATCAACTCCACGAATAAATTTTATATAACATAAATTGTGTGTTTTAACATGCTCTACATTTTCTGTGTAGTAAGCTTTTGTCTATCTCTTACAGTTTAGCACTTAAGCAAAATTCGGCAAAATTCATTCAGAATAAAGAGGTTTTCTCAGGCTATTCCCTAAAAATTCAAGTTATACATTTTATTTGGTGTGTAAATGTCAGTAGTATATGGGATTTTAATCAAAATCGTTAGAGCTAATTTATAGAAAATCAAAATTTTCGAAAAAAGTTCCAAGTAAAGGGTAGTTTGTGTTGCATCCTTGGAAGATACCAAACTTAAATACCAAGTTTGGTTTTAAACAGTCTTTTTCTTTTTGACACACCCTCACACACACCCACCCACCCACGCACGCACACACACACACACGCACATGCTTCTAAAATTGCTTTTTTTGGATTCAGGGGGTCTGGAAACATATATCTCCAGTGAAATCTCTGTATCAAATTTTTGGGTGCACCTTCTCTATACACTATGTATATAGTACATATAGAGAAAGTAAAAATTCAATTTCGGAGATGTAATATGCAGTTTCACCAAAATAGCTATACTGAAGTTCTCAAAAAGAGAAAAAAAATCTTATGCATTCCATTCACATGACTTTCTCTACATCTCTGCAACAAATTTTTGTTAGAAAGCTTATGCTTCTATTTACTTCATGCTAATCGAGTAAAAAATTAGCAGAAATAGTCTTGGAATAATTGTTTTTTCACACAAGCTGTGTGTAGGATAGGAGTTGGTTAGGTAGAGTCAGACTGGAAAATTCAATGCCATAGCCGGGATTTGAACCACAGATCTCCTGATCTCTAGTCGGTTCCTCTGTCACTAAGCAACCATGGCAAACATGCTGGCATAGCGCTGAACTTCTCAACTGACTCACACACACACACACAGACCTTTTTACAAAAATGCTTTTTCAGGGGGACCCAAAACATGTATTTCTGGTGAATTCTCTGTATCATATTTTTGGGTGCATTACAATACCTTCTCTATACACAATGTACATAGTACATGCAGAGAAAGTAAAAATAATGGTAATTCCATCAAAACTAGCTTTTAAAATATAATCTACTCTTAAATATTAAGATTGATAATCAATTAAATTAAATGTAGCTAACACATACTCCTTAACCCTTGACTGCTGGAATTATATTTCTATATTTGCTGCTCTTCCTCTAATTCCTAAACTGGCATTTATAGTCTTCTCCAAAACATGATGGCCCTCAAATGGGACCACTCCCCCTATCACTGAGCAATAACCATTAACAAACAAAAGGCAAACCTGTACTAGGGGGTGAGAGGCAATGTAGTAAAATCTGTTCCCTAGAGATACTGCTTGCAAGCCAAGAATCACACCTCAGTTAAGGGTCTCATAAGTGGAAGGCTTGGCAACAGTAAGGGTTGGTTTCCAACCAAAAACCCCCTAACCGCAAACTTTAAAGTGAAGATGGCAGGGTCATCATGTTCTGAAAAATAATATATATCCTTTCAGAAGGTATTTCAGCCAGAGGTTCAAACAGCCATGAGTATTGCGGGCAATAAATAATGCCAGTCCATCCATTCGAAGTTCAAATTCCAGCAATTGCCATCAAATGTGCCTGTGGTAAAGAAAGGAAGGGCCCAAATAAAATACATGACGTACTGGCAGGACGTACTGGTACATTTGACTGCAATTGCGTGCATTTTGCATTTTATTCTAAATAAAAAATGTAAAAAACACTACAGTTTAATTGCTTAAATTTGATTTGTACAAAATAAAACATCTATAAATACTTGTTTTGTCCACTTTTGCATTCTGTTTATCCTTAAAATCACAGACGTTTAACCCTTTGTCACTCGCATTTAAAGCATTAGTGCATGGCCAGGAAAACTATATTTTCTAAATAAATTACATCCTTCCTTGGAGGGGGGGGGGGTTATACAAAATAAACTAAAAGCTGCAAATGATATGCTTTCGGAATTTTAATTCTAAATCTTAAAAGCATACATTGACCACTCTCTAAGCTTCACGCGTGCACATTTTGTTGCTGAGTGTGCCACAGAACAGACCCCAAACAACAATGGGAAATCATAATGAAAATATCTAAAAATGACAAGGAACCACGGTCTAAATTTCTATGGTAAACTGAATTTTTGGTCGGAGACTATTTATATGATATAGAAAATTTTGTTGCAACCACCATGCAACCATATAAATGATGTGTCATCTACTTACCTGAAGAAATATTTAGGCTTCAGGGGTGTTGTAGCAAGAATTAAGTACATAGGCAGACCAGAAAATTCAAAAGAATACCTAGAATTGCAGACTTTATACTACCATTGGACATACTGCACTGTAGTCAACCTCCTTGACTGCATCTGGACAAGGCTATTTCCTCTGTCCTTGCCTAAGGACTTAACTTTACTCCAACTCCAAGAGAAATAACAGTTGCAGATGTTATTAGTGGCACTGAGGCTGTCGTCAACATGCTTGCAGAAGAAATTCACTATGAGGCATCCACAGTTCTAACCAAGGCCAAACTATAAAAGGCTAACATCAGCCAAAAGGAAAGAATAGCTATAAATAATCTCTGAAAAAGCAATGATTTAGTTGTGTTTTCTGCAGACAAAGCTACCTCCTGATAGCGTGGTTGCTTGCCAAGCAGGATACCTGGGTTCGAATGCTGTACCAGCATGGGGAATTTTCACCCATTGGGAGACCTGGTCCAGTGTGCACTCAGACATGTGAGGTCTCTGGGGGGGGGGGGGCAGTTGATGAGCTACTTGACTGAGAAGTAGCGACTCCAGACCTTATTCAACTGACCAGGAGAGACTCGAGGTGCTGATCACGTCTCACCCTCCAACACTGCAACCCATTCATTGGCCTTCAGGCTGAGATTGGGATGCAGTGACCGGGCGGTAAGCCTTGTTGTGCCTTGGAGTTATGTTACCTATACAAGGGAAATGCCACCATTCTCCTTTCCTAGGCACAATGTCAAGAAAAGATGCAGCAGCTGTTAAGATGATACATCTTTAAAAGGACCTAACCTCTACAATCAAAATGCACACAATTCAGCTAATAAAGAAATCCAGTTTTCCACCAGAGATTTACAGATCCATGCCACCAAGACTATATGGCTTCCCAAAGATTCATACAACAGGAGGTACATCTGCGCATCATAGTTGATGCCACTGGAAGTACTACTTATACGAGGTACATCCAGAAAGTAAGTTCCGTTTGGTAATAAAATTAAATTGTGTACAGATACAGAATAATTATTTATTGCACAAAATTCTAAAACTCTTAAACTACTTTTCCACATAACTGCCGAAATTTTGCAGGCATTTGTCATAGCGTGGCATAAGTTTTTGTATACCTTCTTCATAGAAGTTTGCCGCCTGTGTCTTCAAAATGTTGGAAACATTTTCTTTCAGCTCTTCGTCATTGTTGAAGTGTTGACCACTAAGGAAAGACTTGAGATGTAAGAACAGATGAAAGTCGCTAGGAGCGAGGTCAAGGCTGTACGGAGGATGGTCAAACACGTCTCAGCCAAATCTCTGTAGGAGGTTTTTCGTCACATTTGCAGTGTGTGCATTGTTGTGAAGAAAAACACCTTTTGACAGCAATCCTTGGCGCTTATTCTGTATTGCGCTGCGCAATTTCCTAAGTGTCTCGCAATTGGTTTCACTTTCCTAGCATTCAGAAAACGAATCACAGATCTGATTTCACAAGCGGCGGGATTTTCAATCAACACCAACACTGTAAACAAGCACAACAAAGCGTATGTGGCTGACAGCGATCTCAAAATGGCGCACATTTCTTCTCCTTGATACAGAGCATCTACCGCGCATGTGCGGAACTGCGGAGATAAATTGAAACGGAACTTACTTTCTGGATGCACCTCGTAATTTGGTATACTATCTCACAAACCTACTGCAACTTCTATGAACACACTACAAAAGTAAGTACCAAATTGTCAAGAGCCTTGTATCTACTAAAAAAATTGAAATTCAATGTTAGTACAAAAATTATATTAATGGTATATTATACCTTTTTTCACACTCACATACAATACATGATTCTTCTTTGGGGAAACTCAAGAGGAGTAGAACAAGTATTTATATGGCAAAAAAAAGCATATTAACAATTGCCAGTTTATTCATTTTATACGCTCCTTGATTAAAGAAAATATGAATACCTTTAACTTTAGAACAGATATACACATCCATAATACAAGGGGGAAAAAATTTATAGACATTCCTGCTACCAGATTAGCACAAAATCACCATCATTATACACAAATGAGTATTAAACTTTATAATAGACTCCCAAAAGAATTAACAATTAGTACTAAATGATTTTAATGCATAGTTACCAAATGGCTAAGCTAAGAGACTTTTATAATATAGATGAATATTTTGACTGCTGTATTTTATATGTGTCAGTAAGAATTAGGTAATTTATAATTGTATAATTTTGAAATTTTTGCTAAACTTTGGATTTATTATATGATAAACATTGTAAATACACTATATAACAAATATTGTAAATAGATTATAGGAATAAGACAAATATTGTAAAAAGTGACTGTGACAAAGCCAATATCTGTAAGATTTGATGATGAATAAATTCTGATTCTGATTCTAGCTGGCAACTGTGAACACCTGTACCATTGTCCAAAGGCTAGATAACATCACATGTACCTTCCAATCTTCTGTTAAGCTTTAATGGTGTTGCTTTTCACCACAGTTCCACTTGCATAAATAATACATCTGCTTTTATTTGATTTTATTTGACGAGTCCATTAATTCCACTAAACAACACTTACTTGGGATTTTTGCCAGAACATGTTTCAAAGGACTAGTTTCCTTCATTTTCAACTGGAAATTGACTAATTCCTTGTGGTGAAGCTGGTGATGTTGTAAATGCTGTCTCTTCTGGTGCTGGTTGAATGAACTTGCTAAACTCATCCTTTTGCGGAATGTCGAAATTGAAAACCCTGTTTCTATTTTTACAATGAAGATGTGTTCCCATGTGGCCAGATCTTATTTTCCTGTGTTTTAGAAGTTTTGGTTCTGAATTTATATTGTGTTTTGTCCAAAAATGGATGGCAACTGCTGATTTTTCCAATTGTTTTTGATTTATGTTTCTGAAGTGTTCCTTTGGATCTTGTTTCTAAATTTCTTTTTGTTTTTCCAATTAAATCTGATTGCAATCCTTGGTTCCCATTTTGTTTATACCTGATTGCTTCTTTGCTGGGATGATGTTCTTGAAATTTGAGCCTAATTCATTTTTTATGCTGTGATGGTTTTCTGGTGCTAGCTGAATGTTATATTCTTAGAATATTTTTTGAAATTTGTCAAACGTCCATGGGCGGTATGTGAATTTCTTGAAGCTCATCTTCAGTTCTAGTGCTGAGAGAATGGTTGTTTCTTTTAGGAATTTCTTCTTTTTGGCTAGTTTTAGTTTTTTATCTACTAGGGATCTTGGGAAACCATGTTTACAAACTTCCATAAAAGAAAAGTGAATACATCTGGTGTCTGATCAGTTTGTCATACCCTAACCTGTGCATATTTCTATATAACAGTATATACTACGAGCAGACACTTGGAGTAGCAATGGGCTCTCCACTAACCCCAGCCACTGCTACCTACTATACAGAGTTTCTTGCTACAACACCACTAACAATTGCTTATAAAATGGGTCGAATTTACACTTGAATTGCTTCACTAAGTAATAAATTACTTGGACATGTTTCGCAGGCGTATGTTGCCTACATCATCAACAGATTTTGACTGGCTGGCCTGTTGTTGGTATTTTTTGAGGACTCCTCTCCTTTATCTGGTGGCTGATAAATGACTTGTAGAGCGGGCTGTCATCGGCGGGAATTCCGAAATTCATTAGGCTATGTTTCTGCTTTAAAATAAAGATCTTTTCTCATATATTTAATTCTAGCGGTCGCTGTACTGATTTTAACAAGTGGACATTATCTTCGATTCTATGGCTATTGTCCCAAGCATGTGAAGCTACTGCTGATTTCTCCATTTGCTTGTTTCTTAAGTGTTCCAGATGTTCCTTCAATCTGATTCCTATGTTTCTTTTGGTTTGATCTATGTATCTTTTTTCACAGTTTTTACAGTTGATTCTGAAAATTCCCGATTTCTTGGATGCGGGTGTTTTGCCCAACTTGTTCTTTAAAAGGTTTTTTATGCTGTGTTTGTTTTGTGGGGCTACGAAGATGTTCTGTTTTTTGAAGATCTTTTTAAATTTGTTGAAGGCCTGAGGGTGGACTATGAATTTTTTAAAAATATTCTGGTTTTTTTCTGCCATGAGGGTGGTTGCAGCTGCTATTTTTGTCTTTCTCTCTAATGTTTTTAGTTTTTTCAGAACAAGTATTTTGTTAAAACCATTGTTCTCTGCTTAACTAAATAAAAACTGCTGAGAACAATGGTTTTAAACATGCCCAGGTAATTTATTACTTAGTGAAGCAAATCAGGTGTAAATTCGACTCATTTTACAGCCAATGTGTAAGTATGCTTCACTGTGTACCACTTCCGAATTTTGATTCTTTTGACCACAATCAATACCAACATTTTTGGTTTACATAAAGGGTTCATTGCTTATTAACTATCTTAATAAATCCTAAAATAGTTTCTCATTTAAACCTAATAATTTCTAAATTTATTACAAATTTACTCCCTAATATTTATTGTAATTATTGCACAATTTACATAATGTTTGTATTATTATAATATACTTTATCAAATTGTAGAAATTTGTTAAAGAAATTCACACACCTGCCCTTCTCATGGATAGTAACACCTCTTCCAGGACAGCCTTTAAATTGATAGAACCAGCCTTAGAGGCATAGTACAGCATTGCATATTCACCTGAAACCTGCAAAAAAGAAAGAAAAGTTCATTTATTTTAGATACTGGATTCAAGGATAAGAGATTTGTTCTAGAACATTGCAATTCATACAGAAGAGTATCACAAGAAATATGTATATTGTGACATATAGGGGAATATTTAGAGATATCAGTATCAGATAATAAAAGGGAATGTATTGTATATATAGTAATTGTTAGGATGGCAGTTACAGCTTAGCAATGGCTCTCATGGAGAGGTGATCTAATTGGCTAGATTCAAAGTCATGCTATAGAGAGGAGAAGGGGAGAACTAGCGTGTCTGCTGGCTGTCGGTTTGTAGAGAGTCGTTAGCTAGACATGTGAGAGGATATCGCTGCAAGATTCCATGGTCCCACAAGTGTTGACACCATGATAGTGTATGGCACTCACTACACCATCTGATGAGGTACTAAAAACGGTATGTAAATTATGCAATAAAATATAAAATGTGATACTCCAGTGTTTTATGTTCATAGCATAGATTCCTGTACTGCTCACTTTCACAGCAGATTGCTGTGGAAAGATCTAGATTTTTGAATTATAATTTAGGTGGCTCATGATAATATGAAGAGATTTATACAGTGAAACTTTAAAATCATTACGAAAGTAATGTGAGTCAATTTATTGACACTATAGTTTATCTATAGGGGGAAAAAAGTAAGTAAAATAGTGTCAATAAATTGACTCATGTTACCTTTGTAGTAATACAGAAGTGGTTTATCCTGTGTATGTTTCCCAATGGTGTTACCGATTGCAGGGCTGCACAGTGACACCAATGAACAAAAAGGTACATTTTGTAAAGAACTAAATCAGACTGGTGAGTTTTCTTCCTTGAACCAATAAAATAACTTTGCTATAATTTTTATTACATGATTCTGTATGCCCTATTCTCGAAGTATTTAAATTTCTGTATGACTATCTTGTAAAATTTATGTTATTTAATAACAGTGATGCCAGTCCATTTTCAGTATGCACATCTTCCTCAATCTCAGTTGGGAGTATTACCTGATATACTTTTTTTCCAGGATCTTTTTTACCCAGAGAAATCAAATTTTAGGTAACTATGCAGTTTGAGGTGTGCATGCATGGGTGTATGGGCACGTGTGCATGCGCGCGCGTGTGTGTGTGTGTGTGTACAGCATAGCTGTATTACTTTCTCTACACATATTGTGTACATAGCATACCCAAAAATTCAATACCAAGATTTCACACACCCACACACATACAATTTCATGTTGGAGTCTATGCTTCAAATGAATATTAAAACCATTCAAAAATGCTATAAAATTTGATAGATTCTTTCCATGAAACATGGAATACACATTTAAAATGTAAATATTAATGATGCTTGACAGCTCGTCTTACAATAAAACATAAAGTTTTGACAACTCAATTCATGTAATATGAATATCTAAATGGGTGGCCAATGAAAAGGAAGTTTTAGGAAGTTGGGACACAAATCTAGAAAACAACTTGAATTATTTTACATTACAAAAGATTTATTAACTTTGTAATACCAACGATGTGAATAGTGTTATGTCTAATGAAAGACTGTAGAGTCTGTTAATGAAAATGACAAGAGAAATCAAAAGCAGAAGACTGATATTTAGCAAAACTTAAGAGTCTTCTGGATGTAAAGCTTTTACTCATGCAAGAAAGAACCACAGAATTTACTAGAAAAAAGTAGCTAATGGACAACTACCTTTCCTGGACTAAAATATAAGAAAAAATATATATATTTGAAATTGATATGTACAGAAAACCAATGCACTCAGACAAATAAATCAAATGGAACAGCTACAACCCGGTATTTCACAGTGGTAATCAATAGCCTAACATACAATTTGGAAAGCATCCCTATGTACAAAATAGAATACAGAAGGAACTCCAAAGCATAACAAACAGAGCAGATGCACATGGTTTTGGCAAACAGTTAATCTTAAAAAGAACAAAATATAACCTTGGTACCTTTCAACAATTACTTAGTTGAAAACCAGCTTAGCCCAACTAAGGGATGAAATTCCAAAGGTAAATAAACCAGGGAGAATCAAATTAACTGCTTGGATTATAATAAAATATATATAGGCAAAACAAAAAGGAATTTGATAACCAGATTGAAGGAGTATTTAAGAAACATCAAATTGAAACAAGAAGACAAATCTGTTGTGGCACGGCATTTTTGGAAGGAAGGGCACAATATTGATAAAAGCCTGAAGTTACTAAAGCATATCAGAACTGTGCAGAACTGGAAACATGGGAAAATATTTACATTTGGAAGAAGAAAGAGCATTGATGAATTTTGAATTCCTGTCTAGTGACACCCTTATCCAGAAGTTCATAAAACCACCACAGAGAAGATAATATCCATAAAATTGGAAAATTCTGGCAGACGATTGACTGAAGATGAAAGCAATGGACGATTTTGAAACATATTCCAAGCATAAAAGAAGTGATGTGTAAGTGTCTATATATATATATATATATATTATTAATTCGTATCATTGTACCTAGACTCTTTGAAATAATTATGTTTCTGTAATCTTAATGACTTTGTGAAAGTAATAAATAGTGAAAAAAATTATGTTTTGTTTTGATGTGTAAATGAAGTATGAATTTCAACATTCAAAATGAGACAAAGATTTTTTTGACAAATAATACCATAAATAATCATATAAAACAATATGCACAAAGTATAAAAAATATAATGAGTTATATTTAAAAAAAAAAAAACAAAAAAACAACAAAAAAAAACAAAAAAAAAAAAAAAAAAAAACATACTACAAAAAATCACATGGATCATATTTTTCCTTCACAGAATATGTAAAATTAAAAATTAATATCAGATACATCAAGGCCAAATTTTCCTGAAATTTGTGAAATTTGAAACAGGTACAAACCTTAAATAAATTAATGATAATTAATTGCTCTTTCACATATGTTGCTTAAATTTTCAAATTTTGGCCTACACATGGTGTGTACAAAACAGGAATTAATTGTACCATTGATTAACCTAGCCATGTTATCCAAGAAGCCCACGACTTCAGTTATGAGATTGTAGGCTGCCATTGGAAATGTTACCTCAAAATGATTTTGAGAATGATTTATGGCTTACCAGCAAAAATGTGAGTCAATTAGGGTAATTACTGTCTTCCAGATGGCTAAAACAGCAGCATGGTGAGCCAAATATCCAAGGTTCGAATATTAACTCTGCAGGGAGGTTTTCATTCTGAATCTATCTTTCCAGGTACTGATTTCCTTTTGTTTTTTCTTACTGTAGCTAGTTTATGTCCATTTATTAGATTTTCTGTTACTATGTTAATTCTTGACATTCAGTAATAACATGCCAGTAATTATCTTTTTTTTCCACATAATGGATGTAATCTGAATTCCTTTTATTTTCTAAACCTTTCAATTTCACTATTCTGTACAGTCCATGCAATTCTATCTTTGCAGATTTATAACCTTTTTCAGAAATGGTCTTATTATGTAATTTGTTATAAGTAGAAGGGAAGTAAGGGAATATGTTATGCTAAAACGATGGACAAATCTTATAAAAGTTCTTGCTATGTGATTATCAATGACACTTGGTTCTCTTTACTTGGCCAGGAGTAAAACAAAAGTGAGATGAATCGGATGAGGGCTTCCCATTTGAGAAAATTAAAACCAATAAATGGAATATCTCTGAAATGGTTAGCTATACAGGAAAAATATCAGTGAATTCTACCTTTTCCTCTCAAACGCCTCATATACAGTGGGAAAACATGTCCAGACCTTATAGTTGAACCAACATTTAGGTAAATCAATGGTAATTGTTCTTTTACACAAAACATGTTCCACTGTAAAACTTAAACAAAAGCTTACTACACAAAAAATGTGCATCTTGTTTAGTTCACATCACGTTTTGTTTTCTTTTGAATGAAACATTTCTGAGATATTCTTTTTTATTGGTTTAATTTTTGAAAAACCTACATTTTCTCATTATTCAATTTTATTCTCCCAATTATGCAAGAAAATGGAATTTCAAAGTGCCTTTCTATGCATCATATCACATAACCTACTAACTTTTATCTAAAAGAAAATATGAAAACTTCTGCAAATGTTTATCTTGATTAACCTAAAATAGATACGACAATAATATTTTGTGTTACTACTTTGAATTTTCAAATACTTCTACTTTTTCAAACGCTAAGTACTATTAGTACTATTCCTTTTTTTTTTTTTTTTTTAACCTTATGGTTATATAAAGAATGGAATTTCAAAGCCAGTATACAATGAGTACTGTTGAAGATGTGATTGTTGCTTCAGTGTAGAGTATCCCTATTGTACCTTAAAAAAAAATTGCATAATTGAACCATTTCTGCAAACGTTTATCCTGATTATCAAAAAGGAGATAAATGAATAATCTTTATACTCTATGAGATGTATCTTGTCCGACTTGATTCTGACCTTGTCTTTGGGACATCTGGTGCTGTGCCTAAATTCTTGGAAAGCATGCGCCCCCTCCCAACCCTCTATTGTCTCTATGGCTCTTTGCAAAAATCCATCAACTCATAACATCTGCATCAGTGGCGTTTAGTCTTTTATAGAGCAAAGAAGTACCAAAACCGAGTAATTGTGATTTATTCTGCTGTGTAGCTAAGCAAAAATGTTTGAATACAAGAACTGCTTTAATGTTGATTTTCATTTTTGGATTTGTACTTGTACTTGTTATAGTGATAGTACAAGGTGGTGTACAAGGTGGTGTACCTTGTACTATCACTATAACAAGTACAAATCCAAAAATGAAAATCAACATTAAAGCTAAACATTTTTGCAGGGAAAAGCTATGAAATCGGATAGCATTATAGACGTTTTTTGTGACAAATATGAAGCACTAAAATGTGGTAGGACAACTATATCTGTGTCCAATATGGTTGAAAGAACTGCAGCAAGTCTCACACTATTAGCAGAATCTTAAAAGAATAGAAGCTCCTGAAAATGGAACTCTTTTATATACTTCAGGTAAGAAACAGCTGAATAGAACTCCCACAAAAATTACAGTCGATTCATTAACTGCCACTGCCATATGGCATACTATTTATTCATTGTATCACAATAATTAACTGCCTAGCTTAAAAGATATAAATGATGCATTAAGAAACAATGGCATATTAGATATCAGCATTTGGAGCTATAGGAGCATTCTAAAAAAAATTGTCACTAAATGATTAAGTTTCTAAAAAGAATTAAAGAACTTAGAGCCACAGGCTGACGAATTGTTTACCTCGATGAAATGTGGATAAATTTAAGCCACATGAAAAGCACGGTGTGGAAAAGTGAAAAGAAGTATAAATTTTCCATCAAGAACTCTGGTTGTATTATTTTACATGCAGGATGTTCCACTGGGTTTATTCCCAATGCACTTTTGAGTTTCAGATCAAAATCAACAAAGGACTATCATGAAGAAATGGACAGCATTGATTTAAGGATTAGTTCTTAAATAAATTGTTACTTAATATTCCTTCTAACATTATTATTGTGCTGGACAATGTTCTTTCCATTCTGTTCAGCTCAATAAAGCTCCTACCTCTTTGTCATTGAAGGCAGAAATGCAAGAAGTCTCCAGAAAAATTATATAGAATTTGGCCCACAAGCAACTAAATCAGTGTTATATGAACTCATAAAATTAAAAGATGCAATCTGTATGATATAGATTCTATTGCTGAAATGTATGGACATTGTGTGGTCAAGTTCCCTCCATACCATTGTTGTTGTGATGGCTGCATGGTGTAATGGTTACCATGCTAACTTCATATACCCAAGGTCGCAGGTTCAAACCCAGCGGAGAACGGTGGATTTTTTCAGGCGTAAAAATCCTTAGCATGGCTTCCTTTGGAAGGGAAGTAAAGCTGCTAGTCCCATGTCATAGATTTATGGCACGTAAAAGAACCTCAAGCCTGATAAAAGAGGCCCATGAGCAAAATTAGCGGCCTTTCACGCCCAATATATGTAGAATGGGATGCTGAGAACCACAGTAGTTAAAGAGCATCCATAAATAAAACTCCATTTTATACCATTGTGATTTGAATGCCATAGAATTACTTTGGGCACAGATAAAGAACGATGTTGCAAAGCATAAATTTTAAATCTGTAAAAGAATTATTTGATAGGGCTATTTGAAAAGTTACATCAGAAAACTGGAAAAATACTTGCGAGCATGTTAAAAAACTCAAACAATTTTATTGGGAAAAAGGTGCTTTGGTAGAGGATGTTTGTGACAACTTTATAATTAATTTGGAGGACTCAGAGTCAGAGAAAGAAAATGATTCTGAAATAATCAAAGTTTGCGACATCCATGCAGAAAATGTAACAGAGTATACGGACGAAGATGAAGGAGGTGCTGCCACTACACAACCGGGCTCAGTGGAAGGAGTTTCAGCCCTACCTCCGTCACCACAAAAAGAGAGTCAACAAGAGTATTTCTATCTTTTTCTTTTCTAGACCTGACAAGTTAAATCTCACAGACTAGTAAGAACAGTTTGTGGATTGCTGGATAGAGAAAGTAATCAAATTGCGTTTTACAAAATGCTAAAATTCAAAATCAGGCTAAGGAAAAGGGGGAGGGTGTAGGAGATCATTTTGCATTTGGATGAGTACATTAAGTTACTAGTTGCTGAAATAAATTAACAATATAAACAGAGAAGAGTAAGACATACCTGATACACGAACAGTGGGTACTCTGGAAATGCATCCTTCGTTTGTTTCACCATATCCAAATATGGTAATCCTGGTTTAACTAAGAGCATGTCACAACCTTCAGCTACATCACGCATCTGTGGACCAAATTTTAGAAATGTTAATATTAAGCAACAAAGGTATTCTGTAATCTTGTTCTTACATTTATCAAGGATTTCACCTGTTCTACAAAAGAACAATGGCTGAAAATGCAGTAATTTTTGTATTGATACTTTCCTAATAAATTTAAGTAATTCATCGTTATAAGAGTGGCTCTGCTTATCAGAATTGTCTTAGCAACATCTTGTAAAAATGAGATGCTGTTATCCAACATATTCAGCAATTAAAAGGAACTGGCAAAACAGACAGAAAAGTAAGAGCTGAAGCTTTCCTGACGACTTATTAACTCTTAAGTGTTCTCGTGCTTCTAGCCAGGTAAGTTCATGGATTGACTCACAATATTTCTAAGATATACAACAGCTTTGTCTTCAGGGTAAATTGGTAAATCAAAAGTCCAGATTATTCACATATTTATAGTGCCTGAGTGAAGCTATCATCTGATTGGTTCGCATGATAATTTTTGGTCATGAAGAAACTGATACTTAATATGACTGAGGCATGGACACTGACTGGTGGGCAACACAAAAGGAAAGACAAGGAGGGAGGAAGAGGCAAGAGTGGGGGAAGCAGTCTGTCAAGTAGCAAAAGTAACTTCCCCTCTCAACATTCTTTTTTAAGTTGTAAAACTGTAAAATCTGAAAAGTTTAAAATCAACCAGTGTCAATAAACAGAAAACTTAAAAGTAAAAATCTGTAAGTACAAAAGAATGAGTGAACATGAGTGATTATAATTGGTGCAAAATGACACATTCACTACATGCTAAATGATAGTGGCTAAAACAATATGGTTGATATGTAATCTAGCTAACATTACTCCTTCACATGAGAACAACCCAACTTTCCGAAGCATGTTTCCTCAATCTTGTTAGTAGCAGAAGTCATTCAAAAGCACACATACTAAAATACTGGGTGATCCAAAAACGTCCAAACTGGCTACACAGTGTTTTGCCTGTCTGTGCTCTCGACACTCGTTGCCATCTGCTGCTATCATAGAAAGGCATGGATGAAACCATGCAACATTTTTAAAACTACTTTTAAAAGCTTTGCTTACCAATGTTATTAAAGGAGATGCTGAAACTGGCCACTGCCATTGTCCATACATTTTTGACACTTGTTTATGTAACTATCCATCATTCGCCGTAGTTCATGTTGAGAAATGCTGGCAATTTCCTGGCAGATATTTTGTTTTAATTCTTCCAGGGTGTGTGGGTTTGTCTTGTACACTTTATCTTTTAGTTATCCCAGAGATAGAAATCACAGGGGTTAGGCAGGGGTCACAAACATCTACTAATGATTTTGTCCTGAAACACATTTTCAATTAAGAGCTGTAAAGGCGTAAATCTTTGAAGTTCTCTTGGGATTCCAGCCAGGTGTAGATAAGTTGAGGCACTAACATTTCGTGAGCATACATTGCTCCCGTCTTCAGGGTTACTGAATGAATTGATCTGATGTGGTCTTATTAATATGTTCGTGGGTTCCCTGCAGGCCAATAGCCCGCCGAGGCATGGCTGGTACACTGATGTGAAAGAAAACATTGCAATTCAGGAGTCTTCTTCTAAGGGTCTGATTTGTGTTTCTGCAGGTCTAAGGCTGGTTTCCAAGCAATTCTTTAGCTACTATATATATTGTATGTACATGCATGCTAGACAAAGTAATAAAATAATTGGTATAGTTTCTAAGTTATTATAAGATTAGAAGTTATTCTTATTTGACTCGTTTTTCTTTAAGGAGGTATGTGTTAATGTAGTTTCTGGGTTGTTCTTGGTGTATCTTTTCTTCTTGTGTAACAACAACAGTGATTGTTTATATAAGTATCCTTGTATGTTCAGCATTTGCAACATATATTTCATTTTGCGCTGAAAATTAGCTGTTAAGGAGCCTATGAGCATTCTCAGTGGAATAAAGATTACTCTCCGAGACTAAAATAAAATTACAGGACTTGCTTTCATATTGGTGGTTACACATAATATATTAGAAATCAGTGGTTAAGCAGAAGGAGAGAGGTTAGCTGTGCATTTCCCCTCCTCAGGCCACACATATACCGGAATGTGAATTTACGTGCAAATTCGAACTAGGTAAAATGTTTTACGATATATTATATTAGGTATATTGTCTTAACAGAAATTAGCACCCATAAATAATGGTCATAGCAGCTACACTACCACCACTGCTACCACATTTTATTATTGTATATACCGTACATTTTCTTCTCCCTTCTCCATCTCTCCTGCTCACAATGTGAATTTCTACGTAAATTCAAATTAGGTAAAAACATTTACAATACATTATATTAAGTGCTGCCATCATATTGTACCATCGCACCTATACCGTACATTTTCATACTCCCCACTCTAGCAGCTGCTCAAAATGTGAATTTCCGTGCAAATTCAAATTAAGTACAAAAAATAAATAAATAAGTGACTTAATCAGTTTAAGTGTCCATTAGTTTGTTCTAAATACCAGGCAAACCTTTAAATTTCATTTGAAAATTCTTCTTTTTATATACTTATGATATAAGGAGGCTTGGATTCTGGAATTGTGAGGGAGTTAAAAACAAAATATATGCGGGGAGTTTAAATCAATTATTGATTATCTCGCAGTAGCTGAAACATGGTTAAAAGAGGACCAGGTTTACGTAAAGGATTTTGATTTTGTAAGGATAAAAGGAGATAAGGTAGCAAGAAAGGGGAGGGCATCTGGAGGCACAGGATTTTTTGTAAAGAAGACGTTAAGTAAAGGAGTTAAAGAAACTTGGTCAAGGAGAAAAGAAATACTATGGATTGTATTAGAGGAGAAACAAATAGTTGAAAATGTTATATGTATAGGTATAGTATACAATCCTCCTCTTCCTTTGCGCTTTCATAATCCGGACCTCCTTAAACACCTAGAGATAGAAATAGAAAATTTAAAGGAGAGATATGGTAATTCTGAGATTATATTAATGGGAGATTTTAACATTAGGATTGGCGAAAATGATGTTGCTGGATGAGTAATGATACATTAGAGAAGCCTGAGAAGATTAGATACAGCAAAGATAAGTTAGTTGATAAAGGGTATATGAAATTTATAGAATTTTGTGAATTGCATGCCTTTGATATTTTGAATGGGAAATATGGAGAAGATGTGAATGGAGAATATACGTATGTTAGTAATAATGGTCAAAGTGTGATTGATTATGTATTATGGCCAATTAATATGGGGTATATTTTAAGTAATTTTAAGGTACTAAATTTAAGTTCCAACAGTGGACATTTTCCATTGATAGTAGACATAAAAACACACACAGAGCAAATAGTCTATAATTTAAGGGAGGAAAAGTGTAACATAGAGGAATACAGTAGATACAAATGGATGGAAGAGTATTGCAATAAATTTAGGCAGACACTAAACTCTAATTATGGCCAGATATGTCAGTGTGGAATAAGTTTTATGATAAAGGAACAAGAAATTGAAAGTGCTATGGATATCTTAAATATCATTATGCTAAGGGCTAATGAGAAAGAAGGTTTACAAAAGAGATGAGGGCTGGTTTGATGAAGAATGTAGAGTAACTAAAAGACAAGTCAAACAGCTGCTCATAAAGTGGAGGGAATTAGGATACATAGAATTAAAGAAAGAGTATATGCAAGGGAGGGATTTATATAATTCATTACTGGAACAAAAGAAAACAAGATGGATGAAAAAATATGAAAGTAATTTGATACGAATCCTAAATGAAAATAATGCAAATGAGATATGGAAGGTTATGAAATCAATGTATAATAAATATGTAACAAAACCAAGTATAAAACCAGGAGAATGGATGGAATATTTTAAAAATTTGTATGCGGAGAAAAAGAGTAAAAATGAGATAGGAAATTGGGAAATAGGTAATAACTATGTAGATATACTCGATGATATAATAAGAAGTGAAGAAATAATTCAACAGGTGAAAATAATGAAGAGAAATAAAGCAACGGGAATAGATGGAATCCCGACAGCGTTCCTTAAGGAATGGTGCACTGAAATAAACAGAGTTAAAGTTTTAGTAGACTTATTTAACACAATTAAAGTGAAGGTTATATACCAGATAAGTGGAGGAAAGCAATATACAAAGGCAAGGGCAGTGTTGACAAACCAAACAACTATAGAGGCATTGCATTATTATCAAATGTAGGAAAAATTTTTACTGGTATTATGGCAAGCAGGATACAAACATGGGTTGAAGAATATAATATCCTCTCGGAACTTCAGATGGGCTTTAGAAAAGGGAGGAGGACAGTTGATAATTTATTTATTATAAAAACACTGGTAGATAAATACTTAAAAGACAAAAGAGGAAAGTTATATATGGCTTTTGTGGATTTAGAGAAAGCATACGATAGGATAGAGCTTCAATTGCTGTGGCATAAGTTGTTGACTAAAGGAGTGAGTAAACAAATGGTGGACACCCTTAGAGCATTATGTAAGGAAAATACTTTTTGTATAAGAGTGGAGGAAGGGGTTGTAACAACAGAAATCCAACAAGAGAAAGGCCTTAGACAGGGATGTAAGTTAAGTCCAGTCTTATTCAATTTATATATAGATGATGTATTAACAGAAATAATAATTCTATGCCAGTAATTAATAATTATTCAGATTCCAGGATTACTGTTTGCAGATGATCTAGTTATAGGTGCAATCTACAGTGAATGGCTTGAAACAATCCTTGCAAACATTAAATAATTACTGTAAAGAGTGGAGTTTAAAAGTGAACCAGGACAAGACGCAGATTGTAGTGTTCAAAAAAGGGGGGAAATTGAGCAAGTATGAAAAATGGAAGAATGAGAATGAAAAGGAGTACAGGGTAGTGAGAGAATGTATTTATCTAGGAGTTAAAATTGATAGTGGTGGTAATTGGGAAAAACAAAAGAAATTTGCATTGGCAAAAGGAAAAGGAGCTTTATCAGCTATTAGAAGTTGCAAATACAAAGCACCTAATATAAATATTAGATGGTTAGAAAAAGTGTACAATATGGTGGTTGAGGCAAAAATGCTATATGGCATAGAAGTATGGGGATTAGAAGGAGGATGGGAAGTCATAGATGAGGTGCATAGGAAATTTTGCAAAGAAATACTTGGGTTACCAAATGCAACTGTTAGGCAGGTAGCACAAATAGAGCTGGGTAGAGTGGCAAGTAAGGGAAAGATTATGGAAAGGGCATTGAAATTTTGGCATAGAATATTGAAATTGGAAGAAAGGAATTTGTTAAAGCAGTGTTTAGTATATCAAGAGAAAAGTTTAAAGAACAAGGGATGGGCTGTCTCAGAAATAACCTGGAAAGTAGTGGGTTAGGGGAAATGTGGAGAAGAAGAGAAAATAATGTGAATAACTTCTGGAAGTTGGCAAAGAAAAGATTTGAGGATATAGAAATACAAAAAATATTTAGTGAAATAACTGAAAAGAGATCTTTAGTTTTCTATATACCAATGGAAGTCTCATGGGGAAGGGAAAAGTACATTGATGTGACAAATAAAGAGGAGCGAGAAGGTATTGCATGGCTGAAAGCAGGAGTATGGAGATTAAAAGGTTTAAGGAAAGGTATTCCACAAAATCAATGTCCTATATGCGGCGGAAATGAAGATATGGAACATTTTATTGAAATTTGGAGAAAAAAGTATATTAATAAGAAATGGTTTAAAATAGATAGAAATGTAGCAGTAGTTGAAATGTTTCAAAAAGATAGTAAGAAGATTGGACAATTCTTATGCAAAGTGAAAAATAAATGGATATGGACAGTAAATAGACAAAAATGGTGTAATAAACTAGAATTAATAAACTATTGTAAAATATGAGTATGACCGGTAAAGAGCCAGGGCTGAACACCGGTCATATTCACCTGTATAAAGCTTAGCATAAATAAATAAATAAATAAATAAAATAAATATACTTATGTCTTTTAAATATGTCTTATGTAGATGAAATGCTAAATTTCAAAATCAAATCTTGCATTCAAGCTCGCCATAAATATGGTAACTTCATTAACAACTTTTACTAAGAAATTAAAGGAAGCTAAGCTTAGCGTTAATAGTAGTTTTATTCTGTAATGTACCTAAAATTAGCCATGTACCACAGCAACATTGTCAGCTTTGATCATTTCTATGTTGGAAAATTTGTACAAAAATGCTAGGTCACATTTGTTACATATATATTGCTATAATAAGCAAGGAGTATATTTACTATAACATAAAATCAGGATTTTAAATGGAGTAACACCTGGTAAGATTGACGATTTGTGAATTCAATGCACGCAATGAATATTAAATACTCTTATTTTCTATTACAGACTTTTTTTATCATAATGTTCATTAAATTAATCAACTGACTTGAAAATAAAGGTATACTTGTCTTATTTAGATATGTGAGTAATATACAATGTACCCAAAGGCTCTAAATAATTAACAAAACATCTGTTGATATTCTGAAAAGCTACAAAATAGTTCTGCTTACATGAAGGTCCTAGTGACACTGCTTAAGCCATGCTTTAGTTGTCATTGTCTAACATTATGATGTGTCCTCATGCTGAAGTGTGGAAACAAACTGTAAGTATTGTGTAACTGTGCTCTTGCTATAAAATTTAATGAGCACATCAACAAAATGCGATACATAAATGTTATGCAGGTTGCATTGAATTATGCCATTAATGACAATAATATAAGGAAAAATGCCTCATTTGTGTCTCACTTTCGCATGATACAGTACTATGCTATATTTTTACAAGCCTAGTTATAGCATCAATGCACAAATTAATATGAATTGCACGAGAGTTCTGCTAAAAAACAAAAAATAGGTGATAAAGATCAGGAATTTAATATGTTTAATGTAAGTCTTAACAAATTTTCTCTCAATTTAAGAAATATGAAAAATTGAAGTCTTTTATCACCCATAGTACAATAGGCAGATTGCTTTATCTTGAGGCTTTTTACACTTAGAAGTTTCAAACTTCAAACAGTTCTGTTTAATGGCAGATATGCAGAAAAAGCTGCCTTTAAAGTCTAGAACATGAACTACAGGACTACTTATACTGTAGCCTTGTGACATATAGGGTCATTAAATTATAAGGTGTGCTGGCAAACGTACACGGGAGTCCTTGCCTTAAATAAATGCTGAAAATATTGACCATCTGCTCCCAACAGGCAGTATAACAAGTTAAGGATGTTCTCGCACATTCACCTAAGCTCAGCAGCAGGAATCCCTGTGTAATCTAGAAACTTAGTGACAACATCATGCAAGAAATCACAAGGATTCCTGCTGTTAAGCTTAGACGAGTGAGTGAGAATATTTTTGCAAATCGTGCTACCCATATGTGACCAGAAGGTCAACATTTCCGTAATTTTCTTAAGATATGTATTTTAGTGAACTTTTCCGGTGACTCTTGGATCTCTTGCACAATGGAGAGAGCCCACGACAGGGGTTACCTTATAATTTAACGGCCCTGTAATTTCATGTAATAACAGCTCATATTTAAATATAAATATACTATATCTTTACTACTTAAATAGATATACATACCACTGCTCTCATAGCCAACCCTTTACTGCCAGGTGGTAACTGATAGCATTTACGATCACCAAAAGCTGGTGCTGACTTTACAGCATCTCGAAATGGACCATAGAAACCAGATGCAAATTTTGCAGCATATGATAGCACACCAACTCTGTTGCCATAGCCTGCTACAGTAAGAGCTCTTTTTATTGCACCTACTCTTCCATCCATCATATCCGAAGGAGCAATTAAATGTGCTCCTAGAAAACAGAATGCAACACTTCCATTAAAAATCTGATGTGTACCATTCACATGACTTTCTCTATATCCCTGCAACAAATTATTCTTAAAAATCTTATACTTCTATTTACTTCATGCTAATCAGTAAAACATTAGCAGAAATAGCCATATTACTTGCTTCCTTGTAAGTAGAGGTGAAATAAGGGAGTACCATAGGCTAAAGTGATAATCAAAAGCTGGTTGCTATGTCACTGAAGTTCCTTTGTTTGTATGGACAACAGTTGACAAATTCCTGTATGAGAAAAATATGTTTTTCATAGCAGAAACCAAAAACAAGGAATGTCTCAAAAATGACCAACTCCACGAAAAAAATGTACATAACATAAATTGTGTGTTTTAACGTGCTCTACATTTTTTGTGCAGTAAGTTTTTGTCCATCTCTTATGGTTTAGCAGTTATTCAAAATTCCGTAAAATTCATCCAGAATAAACTACTTTTCAGAGGCTATTCCCAGAAAATTCAAGATATAAATTTTATTTGGCAGGTAAATGTCTTTGATATATATTTTGATCAAAATCGTTAGAGCCATTTTTGAGAAAATCGAAATTTTTGTAAAAAGTTCCATGTAAAGGGTAGTTTGGGGTGGGGGGATTTTTCTCAAAACCTTCGTGTCACATGCCTGGAAGATACTAAACTTAAATACCAAGATTGGTATTTTACCGACTTTTCGTTTTTGAGTTATCGTGTTCACAGACACACGGACACACACACACACACACATGGACCTTTTTCTGAAAATACTTTTTTTGGATACAGGGGACCCTAAAACATATATTTCTGGTGAAATCTCGGTATTGAATTTTTACACTATGTATATAGTGCCTATAGAGAAAGTAAAACTGGATATCTTTAAAAATGCTGGGTAAAAATAGAGAAGAAAATGAGAGAATATTTAGTAGTAAGTACATAAGCAAAATACTACTGGCAGATTCTACTTCCAGGTAGGCAAGTTAATTAATGAAAACCAATTCTTTTTTTTTTAAGAAATATTGTACAATTTTGTGACAAGCCACTTCCAGTTTACTTTTAACTTATTCCTACTTAACAAGTAGTGAAAAAAGGGGGGAAAGGTTGGCTCCTTCATCAAACGACACCTTTTCCCATCCTACAAGCCTTAGCTGAAAGGAATATCAATGGATTGTAAATTCAGCATTTCCAAAGGTTGCTCCAAGAAGATTTTTTTAAAAAAATCACTTTATCCCCAACTGTCCTTAACATTCAAAATGTCTTGCTAATTTTGATTTTCTCAAAAATGGTCTAAAATTTTGGCTAAAATATTGTGAGTTCAAAATATTTTCATGGCAAATAAAATGTAGATCTTGAATTTTCTGGGAATTATCTGGGAACTCATTCATTCTGAGTGATGTTCAAAAAGCTGATAAACTGTAAAAGAATGAAAAAAAAATTGATGTGTTCCATTCACATGACTTTCTCTGCATCAATATAACAAATTGTTAAAATGCATGTTCTTCTATCTAATTTATGATAATTGAGACAAACATTAGCAGAAATTATCTTAATTACTTGCTTCCTTGTAAATAGAAAGAAAATAAGAGAATACACCAGGCTAAAACGATAGTCAAATCTTTTAAAAATCTGATGTGTTCCATTTACATGACTTTCTCTATATCTCTGTAAATTACTATTGTTAATAAACATATCTTTTATTTATTTCATGCTAATCGAGAAAAATGAGCAGAAATAGTCTTATTTCTTGCGTTATTGTAAGTAGAAGCGAAATAAGGGAGTACCATAGGTTAAAGTGAAAGCCAAAAGCTGGTTGCTATGTGACTGATGTTCCTTTGTTTGTATGGACAGGAGTTGACAAATTCCTGTATGAGAAAAGTATAAGTTTTTCAAAGCTGAAGCCAAGAAAAAGGAATATCTCAAAAACGATCAACTCCACGAAAAAAATGTATATGACATAAATTGTGTGTTTTAACGTGCTCTACATTTTTTGTGGGTTAAGTTTTTGTCAATCTCTTACGGTTTAGTAGTTATGAAAAATTCATCCAGAATAAAGTAGTCTTCAGAGGCTATTCCCAGAAAATTCAAAATATACATTTTATTTGTCAGGTAAATAACTTCAATATACGACATTTTAATCAAAATCGTTAGCCATTTTTTAGAAAATCAAAATTTTCGAAAAAAGTTCCATGTAAAGGGTAGTTTGGGGTGGGGGGATTTTGCTCAAAATCTTCGTGTCGTACACCTGGAAGATACTAAACTTAAATATCAAGTTTGGTATTTTACCGACTTTTCGTTTTTAAGTTATCGTGTTCAGAGACACACGGACACACACGGACCTTTTTCTGAAAATACCTTTTTTTGATAAAGGGGACCCTAAAACATATATTTCCGGTGAAATCTCGGTATCGAATTTTTTGGTGGAGTGCAATACATTCTCTATACACTATGTACATAGTGAGTATAGAAAAAGTAAAAACTGCTTGCTCGCATGTGAATGAAATCCATTGCTATGCATGGTCAGGAGTTTACAACTTTCCGTGTGAGAAAAGTTTTAAGGATTTTAAATCTGAAACAAATAACAAGGAATATCTCAGAAATGGTCAATTCTACAAAAAAATGTGTATGAACTAAATCGTGTTTTTTAATGAGATCTACAATTTTTTGCATAGTACGTTTTTGTCTATCTCTTAAAGTTTACCAGTTATGCAAAGTTCAGCAAAATTCATCTAGAATAAAGAGGTCCTTAGAGGCTATTCCCAGAAAATTCAAGAATATACATTTTATTTATCATGTAAATAGCTTTATTATATGGTCTTTTAATCAAAATCGTTAAAGCCATTTTTGAGAAAATCAAATTTTCTAATTTTTTTCCATGTAATTTTTGGTAGGCCATAAAAAATTCACAAAACAGGAAAAACAATGAGACCAATCACCAGTAGTATTGATTCTCCAACATATAAATTAGCAAAATGCTTATTGAATAAATTTGATTCGTTTCCAAAATTTGAAAGTTCCAATCTAGCAAACTCTTTGGAATTAGTTGAAAAAATCAAAGATCTAAAAATAGACACAGAAGACACCTTAGTTTCATTTGATGTTACAGCACTATACCCTAGCATCCCAACACAAAAACTGCAAGACCTATTAAAAAACTGGCTAAATACAGCAGAAATAGAACCTGCAGAAGTAGAAGATTACATACAGCTAACAAGTTTGTGCATTGAACAAAACTACTTCACCTTCAATAGTAAATATTACAGGCAAAAATCAGGACTCTCTATGGGCAACCCTCTATCTCCATTTTTGGCAAATTTATTTATGAGCAAATTCGAAACACACATGAAGAAAGCATTCCCATGGATTTTCAAAGTGTGGTACCGCTATGTTGACGACATATTTGCAATAGTACCAAGTAGACATTTAGATGATGCCATAAAATTATTAAACATACAGGAAAAAACAATAAAATTCACAATGGAAACAGAAACCAATGGAGAACTCCCATTCTTAGACCTAAGAATCATCAGAAACGACACAAAAGTAAACTTTGGAATCTACAGAAAACCAACTCAATCAGAAAATTACATTAAAAATGAAAGCTACAACCCATTACCACACAAACGTGCAATAATAAATAGCCTCACACATAGACTACTAAATATACCTATGAACACAACCGAATTCAACAAAGAGCTAAAAACCATAATTCAAACAGCAGAACAAAATGGATACAGCAAGAACCTTGTGTACAAGAAACTAAACAACGCAAAGCAGAAAAAAACCATAAAAGAAATAACTACCCTAACAGCAGGAAAAAACAATATCAACGCATTCAACAAATTCACTTACCACCCCCGAGCATTTAGAAAATTAAAAAAAATCTTCAAAGAACAAGACATCACCCTGGCTCCAATAAACAGATTTTCTGTCAAAAAATTACTGAATTCAAAAATAAAAGATGAAATTCCACCAGAAAATAGGTCAGGAATATATCAAATTAAATGCACAAATTGTGAAAAGTTCTACATAGGACAAACCAAAAGAAGTTTAAAAATCAGATCCAAAGAGCACTTTAGAAACCTAAAATTGAAACAATAAGACAAATCGGCAGTAGCATTTCACTTTTGGAAAGAAAACCACAATCTAGATCCAAATCCAAAATTGCTTAAAACCATGTCAGGCCACAATGAACTCATAACCTGGGAAAACATCCTCATATGGAAAAACAAAGATCGGCTAATAAACTTTGAAATCCCGCCAGTAGACAGCTTAGTTAAGAAGTTCATCATTTCGCCACCAGAGAAGAGAGTACAAGCAAATGCAGCCAGCAATGGCAGTTGGACCCGTGAGGTTGAAAATGAAAGCATAGGCTTTCGAAACTAGTCCCTCATAATAACAATGTAAGTGACGTAGTGTTAAAAAACCAACTCAACAAATTAATAAAACATCCTAAACGTATGTTAGAAAAAGGTATGTAACCATGTGTGTGTATGTGAGTGAGAGAGAGAGCGAGAAAGAGAGAGAGATAGAGAGAGAACAGGATAACTCATAAATGAAAAGTAGGTTTAATACCAAATTTTGTATTAAAGTTCAGAATCTTCAGGATGTAACAGAGATTTCCAAGAAAATTCTCCTACCTCAAACTACCATTTATATGGATTCCACCCACCCCTCAAAAAGTGGCTGTAACAAATTTGATTAAAGTACTCTTTATTTAAGATATTTTCACTATATATAAAAATGAATTTATTGAATTTTCTCCGAATAGTCTATGAAGTCCTCTTTATTCTGAATGACTTTTGATCCATCAGTAAATGATAAAGTTACACAAAATCTTATGACACAAAAACAGTAGATCTGGATAAAGCATTCAATCTATGTAAAATACATATTTTTATTGTGTTAAACATTCCAAGATATTCTTTTTTACAGGTTTAATATCTTATGGAAAATCTTAATTCATATTTTCTTATGGTGACACAACGAGCACAGAATTTCAAAGCAATCATTTATTGGTATAGCAACATGCTGTTTAAAAACTTGATTATTACTTACCTTCTATATCCTTATACTTAGAATGAAGTGTAAACATATCACAAAGCTTTATCTTAAATATTATAAGAAAATAATGCTTTAGTTTTAAATTATTTAGTATATTAGATTTGTGTTGCATTTTCTAGAAGTAAACACAAAAGACTGGGTGAAAAAAGTCATGTGAATGCACATATAAAATATTTTGAATTATATGGAAGGGTATGTCCAATGGATAACACATCTGACATCATTAATTAACTGTTATGATGTCTACTGGTATATTAATGAATGCACTAAAGTACTTTTTGAGTATTCTGATTTTTTTTCTCCCTTCTTTCTTTTCTTTTTTAACTTTCAAAGTGTCACCTTAATGATTATGAAAACTGTGAACAGTAACTGCAATAAATTTCTGTTCACAAATGCCTATAGATTTGAGTTATAAATAAAAAAAATCTGATGAGGTCCATTCACATGACTTTTTTCACATCTCTTAAAAAGCTTATGCTTCTATTTACTTCATGCTAATCGAGAAAAAAATTAGCAGGAATATAGCAATTACTTCTGATGAAAAGAAGTTAGTTAAAAAATAACATTAATATGTCATATTAAAATTATTAATAAATTAATACCTCTTTATTACTTGCTTACATGTAAGTAGAAGGGAAATAAGGGAGTACCATAGGCTAAAGTGATAGTCAAAAGCTGGTTGCTATGTGATTGAAGTTCCTTTGTTTGTAAAGATAGGAGTTCCTGTATGAGAGAAGTATAAGTATTTTGAAGCTGAAACCAATAACAAGGAATATCTCAAAAAGGATTAACTTTACAAAAAAAAAAAAAAAAATGTATGTAACATAACTTGTGTGCTTTAACGAGCTCTACATTTTCTATTAAGTAAATTTTTGTCCATCTCTTACGGTTTACCAGTTATGTAAAATTCATCCAGAATAAAGATGCCTCCAGAGGCTATTCCCAGAAAACTCAAGATATACATTTAATTAGTCAGGTAAATGTCTTTAATAAAAAATATTTTAATCAAAATTATTAGAGCCATTTTTGAGAAAATCAAAATTTTTGAAAATTTTCAATGTAAAGGTGGGGAGGATTTTGTTAAAAATCTTTGTGTTGCATCCTCGGAAGATACAGAACTTAAATACTATGTTTGGTATTTAACAGACTTTTTGTTTTTGAGCTATGACACGCACGCACCCATACACACATGGACAGATGGATATTTTTCTAAAAATGCTTTTTTTGGATTCAGAGGGTCTAAAAACTTATATTTCTGGTGAAATCTTGGTATCGAATTTTTGGGTGCAATACAACACCCTTTCTTTATAGACTGTACATAGTACGTGTAGAGAAAGTAAAAATAACTGAAGATGTTAGTAACATGTGCCTATGACAATTTTTATTGTTCCACAAACTGATGTTAACATCTGGAGTGGGACGCTCATGTGCATTCTGCAAGGTCAATTCCACAAAACAAAAGTATATGACATAAATTGTGTATCTTAAGAAGATCTACATTTTTGATGCAATAAGTTTTTGTCTATCTCTTACAGTTTACCAGTTATACAAAATTCAAAAAAATTGATCCTTAATAAAGAGGTCTTCAGAGGCGACCTACTGCATATATGAATTTCTTCACTGAATTTCTGCAGTTTTCACAACCACCCCATAGATTGAAGTGAATTTTCTCTTTAGTTACATAAGAGAAGTTTAGTTGCATAATTGGAGGGTGCTTATGTTTGTAAGTATTCTTTTTATTTACATTACCAGGTTTGAATTCTGGTAGATGCTGGTAAGGTTTTGTCCGAGTTTTTTCCTCCAGCTCTCAAAAGGTGATTATTGAATGACTTAAAATTGTGAATGAATGTTTATGTTTACAGTTTTGGACAGAAGATTTTATTTGTTTTATCTTGGTCACAGGGTGGGTTATTAAAATGAAGTAAAGCTTAACTACAAGTGCATTAACAAGCAGTTTTCACCATGTCATAAATTCCATTCATTTGCAGTCTTGTAAGATTGACCAGTAGATGGGAAGTTAGTCCACAAATAAACATAAACTTTAGCAGAGATTGTCCTTATTATTTGGTTCCTTGTAAGTAGAAGGGAAAAATTCTAATGTGTTCCATTCACATGATGTCCTCTAGCTGTTCGGCAAACAAAGCTTTTATTCAAATCATTAATCTGTTATCTACAAAATGCTAATCAAGATAAATATAAGCAGAATTAGCTTATTACTAGCTTCCTTGTAAGTAGAAGGGAAATAAGAAAATCCATGGGCTAAAGAGATAGTCTCGTCCTTTAAAAGCCAGTCACTATCTGAAACAATTGAAATTCCAATCTCTTTGCTTGCCAGGAGTAAACAAACGAGAAACTAGAAGAAAGATGTCTTCCTGTTTGAGAAATATTTAAGTGGCTAAAATTGAAATCAATAATCCGGAATAAAAAAAAAAAAGAATACTAAAAAAAAAGTATATGACATAAATTTTGCTTTAATGAGATCTGCATTTTTTGTGTAGTAAGTTTTTGTATATCTCTTATGGTTTGCCAGTTATACAAAAGTCATCCAGAGGCTATTCCCAGAAAATTCAAGATATACATTTCGTTTGTCATAAAAATATCTTAAACATAAGGTATTCTAATCAAAATTGTTAAAGAGCCAATCAAATGCTATACAATGTAAAATGTTCAAACTTCAAACTTAAGTTTTCTATGATTGGTACTTTTTACCATTGTTGTTGTTTCAAACAACAACACTATCTATACATCGGTCACATACTTCTGGGACAGCCACTATAAATATTAAGAAATGCCAAAATTTTTAAATCTTTGGTCTACATTTGGCATTTTTTATTTTTATTTAAATCAGCAATTATAATTCTATAATGAGATGGTAATTTGTCGAGTACTGTGTGACACATCAAAACTACAACTTTGAATAGAATACCAGTAACCACAGGATTCTATTATGATTATGTGCCAACCTTAGATGCGTTACTGATTGCAGTAGAGCCCCAAGAGGAGGAGCCTAGAAGTCTGTGACAGATTTACCACTGTCACTAGTTCATTTTTTATATTCTAAGGAATGGTACCCAACACTAATTTGAGGGAGTAGAAGCTAGTAACTGTGATGCATAGTCATATATTGAGTTGGGAAATGGTAACACTACATCACTGAAAAAATACTTACTTGGATGTGTTTCGGCAATGGGGTATTGTTTCCATTCTCAACAATTCTCCAACTGATCATGTCATTTACATTTCCTGTCCAGGGGAGGCTGTAGATTGTGCCCTCTGGTGGTGGGGTGATGAATCTCCTAAGGATGTTTGGTGATGGTAATTTGAAAGTCATTACATGGTCTTTGTGTTTTTGTATAAGTATTTTCTCCCAGGTTTCTAATTTGTTTCTTATTGGTTTCAAAGTTTAATGCTGGGTGTGATATCATGATTTGAGGTACAGAAATGATGTGTTACTGCTGATATGTCTGTTTCTGGCATAAACATCTCAGATGTTCTTCGAGTCTTCTTTCCATATTTCTGCTTATGTATACTATAATGCTTTTCAAATTGGAAGAGTTCTACTCTGCAGCGAATGAGATGAATTATTGTGCTCTGCATTGCCAGGCCACTACCCCAATTCTTTTCATATTTCCCTCTCACTCGCACACTGAGCATGCAAATCTGCCTTGCAACATAACGGTCAATGTAAGGAAACCCAACTGATTTTTTTGAACTTCTATAACTTTGCAGTTTTTAAATTTAAAACTTGAATATGCATATTTGCATATCATGTACACGTTTTCTTAAATGCTATATTATTATAGTTTATGAATTACATGCTCTTTTAGTCCAATGGAACTGCCAGTGGCTCCTTCATATCATCGTCATAGTTATGTTGAGACAATAATTTGTCATTGCTGCATTTTTAAAAAAACATGTAGACCCTAAAAGTAATACTTTGAGCCTGGCTATGCAGCACCTGCCTCTTAGATTTGCCATAAATTCAACACTAAAAGCCACTACACCTGCTCTATTCCTGACTAAATGGCAACTGAAAATGACTTGGAAGTTGAAAATGTATAGGGACTAGGGTTAAATAAACACGAGTCCTGATTTTGAAACATACACAGCATTCTGCAGCTAATAAGAGAGTGTTCACTCTCTGTATCTCGACTTTGCTAAGTGTAATAAATGTAATAATTCTTTTAGTACCCTCATGTCAATAGTTTACATTCCATTTCTGTGTAGTTACACATGTATGTACATGTAGAATAGAACATGCATACATACAAATAATAATAGTCATTACAGTGCTTATGATTATGATATTATTCATGTGTATTATGAAAACTATTAGAGCTAAAAGTCTATGCTTTTACAGTTCTGCTAAAAGCATTACTCCCTATCTTCCTCGTATATTATTTTTTACAAAATTTGAATATTTTGTCTTAGCGCAAGTAGTATTTATGAGGGACGGCATGTTACTCCCCAGTTAAGTCGGCATGCATATGTCATCACAGCACCACTCTGGTTGTCTGTGGTGCTCACGGTCAAACCTCATCCCATTTGAAAGTCACTGTAAATTGCAACAAAACTAATCTGTGTACATAGGCAGAACAAAAGAAATTCAGAAACAAGACTCAAAGAGCATCTGAGACGTTTATACCAGAAACAATTAGACAAATCAGCAGTAGCAAATCATTTCTGGACCTCAAATCACGACATCACACCCGACATAAAACTTTTGAACCAATACGAAACAGCTACGAATTAGAAACCTGGAAGAAAATACACAAAAACACAAAGACCATGTACTGAATTTCAAATTACTGCCGCCAACCACCCTTGGGAGATTCATTACCCCATCACCATAGAGCACCAGCAATCTACAGCCTCCTGGATAGGAAACCTAAGTGGCACAATCAGTTGAAGAATGGTTGAGAATGGGAACAATACCCTGTTCCTAAAACGCATCCAAGCAAATGTTTTTTCAGTGATGTAGTGTTACCATTTCCCAACTCACTTAATATGCGCTACCCAACAGTTTAGGAATGGTAACTCTGCAATTCACCTCTTTGTCTTTCTAGCCAGCATGGGAGAGGTTGATATGACAAGTCATCCGATTATGCTGTGTTGGCTTGTGATTGGCTGAAGCCCACCCCTCCCTCCACTGCTCAAGCTTTGGAAGCAGCTAGCATGCATCTACTTTGTTGACTTCAGAACTGGGCTTGATACTGAAAATGTCTCTACAGCTGATCACTGTGTAATTACAATATCATGTTAAATTGAGAAAAGAGGAGATGTGGATATTAAATGAGAAAAAATTGGAAGTGATCAAGGAATTTGAATGCTTGGGAGTGAGGTGGAATAATAGAGGGGAATGGGAGGTACATGGGAGAAAAACAGAAGCAAAAGGGAGGGCTGCAATGTCAATTTAGAATTTGCAAATACAAGTTAGAGATGACAACCACGTGGCTGGAAAAAATGTTTGAGGCGTTAGTGGAATCAAGAATGCTTTATGTAGTGAGATCTGGGGAGGGGGGCCACAGACATAAATAAGAAGGTGGATCATAAGTATAAAATGTTTTGCAAAGAACTATTGGGATTACAGAGATCAACATGAGTTGCCTTGGTAGAACTTCAGAAAACAAGAAGGAATGGAATAATAATAGAGAGAATAATAAAAGTTTGGTATAAATGTTTGGTAAAAGAAGATGGAGAAATCTTAAAGCTATGTATGAAGTAACAAAAAATCTAGAGCACAAATAGTTGGTGAGCAGGGGTTGGAAAAGTTTTGGAGAAAATAGGAATAGGAGATATATGGAGGCTTGAAGAAAGAAATGAAAGTAATGTAGGTAAAGAAGTAAAATGCAGCTAGAAGACGTTGAAAGACAGGAGATATGGGGAAGTTTAGAAAATAAGAAATCAGTACAATTTTATAAACAAATAAAAAGAGACTGGGGACGAGAATCAAATGTAGATTGCTGTAATAGGCAATAGAAAGGAATAACTTGGATGAGAACAGGAACAATACTTCTAAGAGGATAAGAGGCAGTGAAAAAGGAATATGTGAAATGTGTGGTGAGAAAGAAAGTATAGAACATTATTTGAGAGAATGCAAGGAACTAGCAATATGGAAAATAAGGTTTGGGAGAAAAAATGGGAAAAAATAAAGGAAAATTGTAGCTATCAAAATGTTAGGGCAAGAAAGAAGTGCAAAAGAAGAAGAAGACGGAGTGGAGGAGAGGGATAACTAAGATAAAGAGGGAAAGGTTGACAAGAACTACTTGGGAGGCTAGGTTCCATGCAAACCAAGGTAGCAAGAAGGCAATTAAAATTTGTACATAGTTCAGGTTAGAGTAAGAAAAATGTAAAAGCTATGAAGAGGAAGTTGTTTAAATAAATATTCAAATTCAAATACAATAATGCTCCTTCTTGCAAACTATGGAGACCAGAACATTTTAAAGGATAAGTAAATACATGTGCAATTTAAGCTGTTTACATATTTTAGATTAATTTTGGGGCATTAGTGTAACAGTGTATTCCTCTCATTAAGGAATGAGTGCACATGCATCTTTCTACATTGAATGCGCATGCACTATGCCAGTAATCTCTCATTTTCTCTCTCTTGGTAATGAAATTTAATATACAGTGTACTCCTGTGCAGATTGTCTGTGCAACCCACCCCCCCCCCTTACAAAAAAAATTATTGTAGATATTTTTTTTCTTTAGAAAATATCAATAAAGGACCTGCCACTGACAATAAGTGCCATTTCCATTGTTTAAACGAACACCACGTGACAACAAAGTAGCATTTTCATTGTTATTGGCCTGACTTTTCCATGTAAATTATAAACAAGTTCAATTTTTCTGATGTTAATCAGCGTGAAGGAGATGGCAGAGAAATGAAAAAAAAAAACATGTGTTGACATTAAAACAAAAATTAGAATTAATTGAAAGACTTGAGAAGGGGGAACTATTGCAAAACTAAGTGCTGATTGTGGGATTGAAATACAGACTATTTGGGACATTAAAAACAATAAATAAATAAAAGGAAATAAATAAAAAAAATACAGGATTTTATCTGAAATTGTGATTATAATTCTGAACCATCTGCACATTTGATAACTTAAGATATTATTCCTTTACAATGATTTAGCTAAAAACGAGAAGGTCATTGATTCTGGCGCAATGTGTACCAAAAAGGTTAACTTTTTTCATGAAGCTCTAGGGTTAGAGGGCGAATTTAATGCCTTTATGGTTGGCTAACCAGACTCAAACGTCACAGGATACGCGAACTTAGTTCAAGAAAAGTTGAAAGTGCTGTGTGAAAAAATGTTAACTCCTCTCAAAAGCAGACCAACATCATGGACATTTCAAGAAATAAACAGGCCTACAAATCCTATGCACAGAAGTAGGATAAACTTTTGAACAAAGAATATATGTTGAAAAAATCTTTTAAACATAATTTCCTATTTACATATTGTATGTTGTAGGAACCTTAAAAGCACTAAATTATGGGTTTCTCGATTGTTCATGTTTTTCAATTATTCGTGCTTCTCCCCCACGTTACCCTGGATAATCGAGAGTATACTTTATTTAAATATGCTGGAGTTTATAATATGAAATGGCTAGTTGTTAAGCTCTTGAACTACAACATACTTTGGCTTGCTATTTCTTTTTGGTCATGTGCATAGAGAAAGCCATTTCATTCATGTAACTCCTGGTATTTGTTGAATTTGTAAATGTTTGAAGTTTTATAATCATTGTGATAATCTTTTTCTGAAACAAAATGTGTGCACACATGCACACACACACACATATACAGAGTCTTATTATGGTTACTACTGATTCTCAAAAGAATTTAAATTATTTTATACATTACTAGTTTAAATTTCTCAAGAAATTTAATGTCAACATACATCATAACATGTGGATGGTGTTGCCAACATAATTGCTCTTCAAGTACTTAAGCATGTAAATTCAAGATCAGAATTCAACATATTTACTTATTGTTGCTGTTAAATTGAGTAACTAATTTCAACTTGCAGCTACTACCTCATGTTGTAAAGGTTGACATATTTTTTCTTATATGTATTTAGAACTCCTGATGCTCAACTTTTACCTTTTCATAGATGCCTGTTGTGACAAATCTCAAAATCAATAGGTTTTTCACTACAGTGTTGCATAATTTACCTTCCATTATGAATTATATTTCCAAAGGAGAAGCAAAGGTAAGCACACTTTGAAAAAAAACATCTTGTTGCTCGTAACCATGAAAAGTAAATGTAAATATTTTGTGTGTTAATAAATTATCTTAGATAGCTAATAGATGTCTACTTCCATTTTTATCCACAATAAATGACTGAACTTCCAGGTTCTAATTATAATTATATAAATAAGTTAATCTCCTTTACATATATCAATAAAAAAAAAAAAGCCAATTGCAGCCTCAAAGATTGGTAACAAGCATTACGGTGTCTGTCTGAAACATTTGCTACTGCATTCTAGCAATGTTATTTGTTTGCAAAACACAAGGCTGTTATAAAGCAAGATATTTTATGCAAAGAGTTTGGAAGAAATTCACAACAGTTCTGAGAGAAATATGCAGCAGGAGTTGTCGTCTGAGGTCTAGGGTTAATATGAGAGCCTGGGTTCCCAAGGATGCAGGTTCACAATCAGCAGGGAGCAATGCATTTTTTGGGGCTTTTGTTAGCATGGTAAAGCTGATGGTCCTGTGTCTCAGGTTTATGGCACATAAAAGAACCTCAAGCCCAAATAAAGAGGCAAGTGAGGCCTAATAAAGAGGCGAGAGAGTGAATAAGAGGGAGATTCATTTCGGTCTTTATAGGAGTGGAAGAGATAAGAGGCATTTAGCCAGTGGAAGAAAGAAAATCTAACAGACAAATTGAAAATGGCCCATAGTAGTACAATTTGCAACATTCAACTTAACATATGCAATTTTAAGAAGAGCAAAGAATGTTAAAAGGGAGCAATATATTTATAAACAAGCACTTGAAAATAGCTCAGAGGGATATTGTCGCGAACAAGGTTTTGCAACATGGGGGATAGCTATCTGAGGGTGGTGAAAGGAAGGCAGATGGTAGAGCAATAACAATAATGGGACTTAGATTAAGGGGGGACGTAGGCAGAAACACCTTGATACAACAAAGATTCTAACATGGCCATAGTTTTTGTCCTAAAACAAAGAAAGTTTGCACAATTAATTGTCTTGATATCTTCTATGACCGTGCTATTTTATAAGTAATTTTGTCAACAAATAAAAAAATTACACTACATTGAAATTTTCAAAACATCAAAAAACTTATGTACCTTTTTCTTAGTATCCCTTGAAAACAAGTGTACATAAAGTATTAGAATTATGCTATATTTTGGCGCAGAAATTTTTTCTCTATCTCCCTTCAATGATTTGAAAGTATTTTTCAAGGTATGTGAGATTTTTTTTATTTCAAATTATTATGTATTTTCATAGCACAATACCTATAGAATCTAAATCAAAAGAGAACTAGCTGCGCCAAAATACTCATTGTAGACTGAAATATGTGTGTACAAAATTTCATTGCAATATCTCAAATAGTTTCCAAGAAAAAGGTACATAAGAGTGAAAATTTTTAAAAAAAGAGAAAAGAAAATTTTGTTTGATTGTTATATTTAGGAGTGATCTAAATACTTAAATACAGTCTAAAATCCACCATAACTGTAGTCAGCTTCTTCTTCCTGGTCAGAAACTAAAGAAACATACCTTATAAATATTTATAAACTGTTTGTCTGTTAGAAATGTAGAAAAACAAGGGATCAAAGCTGATAACACTAATATACAACACTTTCCCAGTTTTGATGAAAATAGGCTTCTTATATAGAAGAAAAGGCGTTGATTTAAAAAATTACATTTTTCACGTAACACATATAGTTTTTATGTAATTCAATATTTTATATATATTTGTAATATATTGGACACTATATATAATTGCGACTATAAATATATTTTTGCAGCAAAGGATGAATAATAAAGTAACATATTATGCATCTTCATACCATATATATATATATATATATATAAAAACCACCCCTTGTGAGCTTCCCTGTTCTGTATCCCTTATCTTCCTAATGCAATGAGCTGATGACAGATGAAAGACTACTTCAGCTGGGGTTTATTTATCAATGCGTGACCCTGTAGAGCTAATAAAACTATCAACCATTGTGCATGATAAACAGCCACCTGACACTCACCCTTCAGGGGCTTATGCGTGTTAAAATCTCAGAACTTTAGTTGCTTTCTATAACTCGCGGTGATGGGTATTGCGGTTTCCGGAAAATATTCATTGTTATTTAGCATTGTTAGTACTTGTTGTATAGTTATATACTGTTCACAATGGCTTCTACCTCTTTTAGGAGGAAATGTGCGAACAATCCAAATAACTTTTGTTACATATGTGGTTCTTTCTTGTTGCAGAGACAGAAAACTTACATTACACCATTTTTGAAGAAAGTGTATTTTGCATATTTTAAAGTTAAGCTAGGAGATCAAGTCAAACATGGGCTCCGCATACTGTTTGCAAAACATGTAGTGAAGGGCTAAGACAGTGGTACCATAGAAAACAGAAATCAATGAAGTACGGGATTCCTATGATATGGCATGAACAAAAAACCACTGTGATGATTGTTACTTCTGCATTTGTAAAGTATCAGGGTACAATAAGACATATAAAACAAAAATTAAATATCCAGATGGCCTTGCTTCAGCTATTACACCTGTGCCACATGGAGCAGATGTCCCTATTCCAATTCCACCAGCTCAACTAGAGGATACTGAGAGTTCAGTCTCTGGGTCAACAGAAAATTCCAATACAGATGAGGATTTCTCAGCACATACTGGTGAAGACAAGTCACAGCATTTTACACAAGAAGAGTTGAACAACTTAGTAAGAGATTTAGGTCTTACCAAAGAGAAGAGCGAATTACTTGGATCGAGGTTGAAAGAGAAGAAAATGCTGGCTCCAGACACCACATTTTCCTGGTATTATAATAAAGATGAAGAATTTACAAAGTTCTTTAGGATGCAAGATCTACTTGTTTATTGTTATGATGCACCGGGTTTAATTCAACAACTGGGAATACCAACATATGATAGTAAAGACTGGCATTTATTTATTGACGCTTCGAAAAGAAGTCTAAAAGCAGTTTTATCGCACAATAGAAGCGAATTTCCCTCAATACCTGTTGCATATTCTATGTTTCTGAAAGAATTATATGAAAATCTTCAAACCATTTTAGAAAGAATTAATTACAAGGAACATCAATGGCTATTGTGCGGAGACTTAAAGGTATCCAGTATCATACTAGGGCAACAAGGAGGATATACAAAATATCCATGCCTTTTGTGCAAATGGGACAGTAGAAAGAGGGTTGAACACTGGACAATGCGAGAATGACCTAAGAGAAAAAGTTTAACGCCAAGAGAAAAAATCGTCATTCGTGCCAGTCTAGTTAATCTAAAGAAAATGTTATTACCTCCTTTGTATATAAAATTAGGTATTATGAAACAATTCGTGAAAGCACTGGACAAGAATGGTTCGTGTTTCAAATACCTGAGCAGTAAATTTTCTGTGATGTCTGAAGCTAAGATAAAAGAGGGTATATTTGATGGACCTGAGATAAGACAATTAATGAAGGATAACACATTTTTGGACAACATGAATGATAGAGAACTGCAAGCATGGCGTGCTTTCAAAGAGGTAGTGAATAAGTTTCTTGGAAATATAAAAGAGCTGCGATACGAAGAAATTGTGCAAAATATGCTACAAAAGCAGCGAGCTCTTGGATGTAATATGAGTTTAAAGTTTCACTTCTTGAATTCTCACCTAGAATATTTTCCTGATAATTTGGGATCCCTCAGTGATGAACAAGGTGAAAGATTTCATCAAGAAATCAAGGAGATATCAGGTTCGGTGGAACATTACGATGTTGGCGGACTACTGTTGGTGCTTGAAAAGGGAAGATTATCAACCACTACATAAACATAAATCAACGCAGCCATCCTTTTGACCAAGGAAAAAGTAGCTTCATGCCTTCCTTTGCAGGTATGTAGGTGTTATGTATTTATTACAGAGAAATTTTGCATTATGTATTTATTTTATAACGCATGTTTTTTACATCAGAAACAGTATTTTCAAAATCTGTGGAAAAACTTACGTGATAGAGAAAAACGGAAAGCACCATTCAATTTAACACATCAAAATTAGTCAATATCACCGGCGAACAAAATATAAATTTTGCAGGACAGTGTAATCAAGCAAGCAAAAAAGTGGCATGACAAGTCCTAACTTTTTAATTTATTTGGACCACAAAGAAATCAAATCAGGTTATGAAACTTTGGGAACATAAAGCTGAATGTATTAGCAATTAATTAGTGAAATAAAAAAAAATTCACCATTTTTAGCCTATATTTAAGCTAATATATAGAGAAAAACTAAATAGTTTGTTGGTTACGAATGTTTGGTTTACAAAGGTGGTGGATTGCAATTTACACCATTAATCCTGACCAGTATCATTCTAATTAAGGGGGTTATTAACACAAAGCCTTACCTTAAGAGATGTATCAGAGGTGTGTCTGAGTGAGGTGAAGATGAAGTGGTTGAGCGATTGAGCCCAGAGTGACACCCCAAAATGGGGCAGAAGTTCCCCGACAGTCAAGACCTCATGGTTGGGTCTGCAATCCCTTAAATAGGTTTAGTGGTGCCCAGGAGGGGCTTTCCAACATGATGGCCATATATAATATGGAGACCCAATGCCCTGATAGTGGGTAGTCTCCCAGTGAGCATCGAATGTTTAAATATTCTAGAATATCCAGTGTATGTCAAAGAGCAAAAGTTTCCCATGACAATGTGCACATAGCCCCATGGAAGTTGGTGTGATAGAAAAGTCCACTGGGAATGCCATCAGAAGAGGCTAGTCACTTCCTTCCTGTTACTTAATCAGCTTATAACAAAGCTTGTATTCTTCCAAGAATATATAAAAATGAAATCCCAATTAAATTCATAGTATCATAAACTAATTAATAAAATATTACTAAATCAATATAATAACAGATGTGATAATATCAAAATAAATTTAATTAAGATAAACGATGGAAGCAAGATCAGAAGGCAAGTAAGCATTCGTACAAAATATAGATACATTCTAGATAGACAGAGTACATGAACTATTTTGTATGTGACAAACTTAAATTTCAGACCCAAAACTACTATTTCATTCATATTCCAAACTGCAGAGCTTCCAAAGGAGAACACATTTGCATATGCTTGCATCAAACACAGTTTAGATTTTCAACAATCAATATGCACAGGAAGAGGCATCAATCGGAAGCAGCAGCAATAGCGTTTCCTGCTTGCTATGTATAAGAAATTGCTAGCTTGTATAATATGCAAAAAACAAAACCATTATTTTTTCATCAGAGTTTGCAACCTGGTGGTGAAACATGTTGAACGCACCAATGGTGAAGATGTACAACTAAGTTAAAATAAAACTAAAATAAACCAGAAATTATCGATGTTTGTGGAACCAGTTCTAAGTGTTTGTAACTACGAGGGCCATTCAGAAAGTGACAGATAATTTGGTATAACTAAATATTAATGAAAGATATCAACACAAAATTTTATTTACAAAATCAGTAAATCTTAACATAATCTCCATTCTGTCCAGACATTTATTTTCACGTCAAAGAACTTATTCATTTTTTTTAATGCACAAAATGTTTGGCCAATCAAATTTTATCTACAAATAATATAGGTATATGGTGATAATGCAATGAACAAATCTTCAGTGAGGAAATGGCATATAATTTATAAGTAATCAAGGAAGAACCAGTGTAAACGATACAGACCAGAGTGGAAATTCATCAATCTTTATGGAGGAGTTGAAAGCAAATATTGATAAAAGAATAAAGAAAAATCAGTGTTTCACTTTGGACATTGTACATGACTTTTTGGATGGAAAAGACTTCCCAACCAATGAAGACATCAAAGTGACAGTGACATCTTGACTCATATCTTTAGCGTTGGAAGAGTGTTTACATCTGCATTAAAAACCAGTACACATGAGAATAAATACCTTAATAGCAATGACGATTACGTTTAAAAAATAGAGTAAGGTACTGTAACTTTGTAAATAAAGTTTAGAGTTGAAAACTTTCGTTATTGTTTAGTTATGTCAAATCATCTGTCACTTTGTCATCTCATACTTTCTGTTAGAAAAAAAGATTAGTACATTCATATATTCTGGCTATAGCTGTATTTTTAGCCATTTTTAAATGTTTAGCAAGTCAAATCATTCAGAACAGGGTCAGGTGAGGCTTTAACTTTGCAATTCAAATTCCTGTGTTGCATTGGGCACCAAACTCTAATCCTGTAGTAGACATCAATGTGACAACCTGAACATTAATCCTGCGATCTAGTGACCTTCATATTGGTTGCTACAATAAGAGCAAAGGTTATATCAATCACCAAAATGGGAAACTTTGGATGGGGAAATATTAATTAGGAAGATTTTGACTGTAAAATAGGACAAAATTTAGAAGTTATAGGAAACTATTTGGGTAATGCAGAGAGAAATGATTAAGAATGGCTAAGAAGAAACAGGGATTAAAGGAAGATGAAATAGTAGAACAGTGTAGAAGTAGAAAGAGGTCATCAATACACAGAAAACCAGGAGTTGTGCATATTGAGACCACAAGTTACTAGCATATGCAAGCAACCAAGAGGCGAAAACTTAATATCAATAAGCAAGCTAGTTCAACATTTTCAAATGTTTGGTAGATGAAATGTATTTAATTCAATTATTTAACTTTGTGTCTTGAGAAAGTACATACAGTGCCTATTTTTTACTTGTGGTCGGCCAGGCAGCGGGTGGACAGTGCTTCTAACCAGATCTGGCTCCCACTTTTCTCCATGTCAGTGTGCTTACAGAGGAAAAACTTGATGAGATAGGACAAAAGTTGGTAATGTTGCCAACTAAGCGTCTGTTTGCCGCATAACGTCAGGCAGTCAGCCTTTCCATCTGAAAAGCGCAATTATCTGCCTAATAAAGCATATATAGTTGGTATTACGCAAAGGAGGGAAAGCAGCACACATGTAGGTAAGTCTGGAAAGTATGAAATATGCAATTAACAGTGTGGGAGAGCAAGGATGTTCTTGGCATAATAATAGTATTGGCAACAATCACATAATGTGGCAGGAAAACACTGAAATATGTAATAAAACTATCGCATTTTCCTCAAAAACTGGACCTACATGTTTCTTTCTTCATAAAATAACATTCATGCTTCTTCCCATCTGTTTCTTTCCTTTACTCATACTGTTTCCACCTCTTTCTTTATTTTCTTAGATTTCAAAACAGCCTTAACTAAAGAGCAAGTAGACCTGGTTGAGCTGGCAGTTATTCTTAAAAGTAATATTGTTATAACAGTAACAATAGTAATAATAATTATAATAATAAATCATAATTATAGCAATAATTTTATTATTTTTTTTATTTAAAATATTACTTGATATAGTGTATTAAGAGCATCGCAATTCCACTGTTACGGTGACAGGGTATCTTCATATTCTGATGAAATCACCTTTAGTTAGCTCTTGTAACACATAACCTTAAATAGCCAACATCTACAATAGGTAAGTTATCCTAAAAATGTAAACTATCTGGGTCTCGTCATTTCTCCGCCATTTTCAGAATCCAAGAAGGGTTAATAGTCAAGTGCATAGTTTATAAATTGTTAATTTTAAAGAATTATGACAATAAAAATATATTTTATATGTGAAACAAATAGATTTTTTTCTTTATTTAAACAATGTGAACAAGGGAATAATAATTAATACATAAAAATATATTTTATTTTCAATGATATGCGTTATCCATAACCAGCTGCATTCCCTTAACATTAAGTGGGGGGGGAGGAATAGAGCATACTACAGCCATTTAAAAACAAATAACCATGCTATTACTGCCATCTAGTGGCTATGAACCGGTTGCATTCCCTTGGCACTGCCTGTGCATTTTTATAGTGCTTTTTTCAATTTCTAAAGTTGGTATGGATTTGCAATGTTGTGCAGTAAACAGACCCTTAGTCGGCAACATTACCCAAAAGTTGGAACATTGCCCAAGAAAATCTCTGAGAAGGTTATCACAGGAAACGGGATTATCACAATTCTCAGTTTGGAAAGCCACTAAACTTTTGAAATTAATGTCTTATAACATAACCGTAGTTCAGCAATTGCAATCATGTGCTACTGTGAGTAGAGTAGAGTAAATCTATGGACCCACCATTAATTTTTTTTCACAGACAAAACATGGTTTTAATTAAATGGCCATGTATCAACATAAAACAACAGATATTGGAGCGCACAAAAACCTGATATTGTACATGAAATGCCATTGCATGACCAAAAAATTGGTCTTTGGTGTGCTGTGAATGTGTACTGAATTATAGGATCTATATCCCTTGAGGATACAGTTAATGGACAGAAGTACAGGGATACAATAATCAAACCATTCCTGCAATATTTGTGCGACATTGAGAGCACACAGGCATATTTTCAACAGCACATACAGCTGATCTCTCGTTGAAATTGATGAATTTTTTGAAGATGAGTCATCAGTAAAGGACTATGGCCACCGCGCTCCCCAGACCTTAAGGTATGTGACTTTTATCTATGGGAGAGCTTAAAATATAAAGTGTATTGGAACAACCTGCATATTTTGGAAGACGGAAAGAAAATATCAGAAGAGAAATCACTGCAATTTCAGAAGAAGAATTAATGTGTGTTAACGGAAATTTTCGTAAAAGGTGTGAGAGATGCATGGCAGCAGGACATAATTTCCAACACCTTCTGTGATAAAGATATGTGGTTATTGTGTACATGTAAATCTATGCACTTGAGTTCAGGGTCTGAGAATATTCAACTCGGCTGGCAGCAGATGCATCAGCTGGCCGGCCAGTTACAAGTCAAAAATAAGGCACTGTATATTCGTTCAAGTCATGTAACCAGTCCAACCAAAATATATAACATTGAAATGTTCCCAGCTCATAACTTATATGTTAATTTTCCTATGTGTCTCAAACCTGTTAGTGCTATTTTCACAAGCAAGGAGCAGTATCTCAAGCTTTTCTAAACAGGAGAAAAGATAGCAAGGAAGCTGTAAGTTAAGCTAATTGTGGGCCTACCTTTGACTTATGATCCAAAATGTCTCAGAATGCATTCAATGGTGGTTTAAGTTGTATTTTAACATATGAAGATCACAGTGCTATTCCTTTTCAATTCCTTTTTCACATTGTGCAGGACGAACATGATGCCCAGCTATTTATAAAACAATGTCCTCAATATCCACACACCATTAATTAAGAACAATAGTACCTGCTTTTGCATATGCCAGGGCTACTTCTGCAAGTCTTTCAATGCTTGCTGCATTATTGATATTGCCATTGGCATCCAGCAACCCACAGTGACCATGACTTGTGTAAGGGCATAAACATACCTGTGAAACAATAACACTGTTAAAAGAACAGATCAAAAGAAGTATGTTCATTTTAACCATTTCCAGGGACTAATGCCACTATGCGTGTAAATTAAACAATCTGATGTATTCCATTCACATGACTTTCTCTATATCTCTGCAACAAATTATTGTTAAAAATCTTATGCTTCTATCTGCTTCAATCTAATCAAGAGAAAATTAGCAGAAATAATCCTATTACTTGCTTCCTTGTAAGTAGAAGCAAAATAAGGGAGTACTATTGGTTAAAGTGATAGTCAAAAGTTAGTTGCTATGTGACTGAAGTTCCTTTGTTTGTATGGACAGGAGTTGACAAATTCCTGTATGAGAAAAGTATAAGCTTTTTAAAGCTGAAACCAAAATCAAGAAGTATCTAAAAAACAATCAACTCCACGAAAAAATGTATATAAGATAAATTGTGCCTTTTAAGGTGCTCTACATTTTTTGTGTTGTAAGTTTTTGTCCATCTCTTACGGTTTAGCCGTTATGCAAAATTCTGTAAAATTCATCCAGAATAAAGCAGTCTTCAGTGGCCATTATAAGAAAATTCAAGATATACAGTTTATTTGTCAGGTAAATATCTTTAATATACAATATTTTAATCAAAATCGTTAGAGCCATTTTTGAAAAAATCAAAATTTGCGAAAAAAGTTCCATGTAAAGGGTAGTTTGGGGTGGGGGGCTTTTTCTCAAAATCTTCGTAACTTTTTGTTTTTGAGCTGTCGTGTTCACCATGCCCACCCACCCGCACCCCTCCATCTGCCCCACCCCCACACATAAAACATATATTTCTGGTAAAATCTCAGTATCAAATTTTTGGGTACATTATGTACATAGTATGTATAGAAAAAGTAAAAATCTCAAAAATTAATAAAACAAAACAGGAAAGAATTCATAAAACTTCATGGGAAAGAATGGATACAAGACAGTAATCCCAAGAATGAGGCTTGCTGTACATGTACTCCTAACTCTATTATACAAGGGTAGTGCAGAAAGTCCCAGACATGGCGATGAGTAGGGTTAGAGCTGCCATCTTGTTGTCAGAACATTTCTACAATCAGTACACATCCAGCTGTGGTAGCGTGATGACTGTGCCAGTTCATCAATCACAAGGATAGGCCTACCACTGCGGCCCTCGTCGTGAACATTAGTATGGCCATTTTTAAAACCAATGTACCATTGCCTGACTCTGCTTTCACTCATTGTTTTGCCCATAAACATCACAAAGCAGACGATGAAATTCAATTGGGTTGTTGTTTTTATCCAACAAAAACCTAATCATAGACCACACTTCACAAGTGGCAAGATTTTCTACTGCAGCTGGTTGCGTACTGAATATAGGAACGAGCTGACACCAAGATGGCAGCTCTAGTCCTATTCATCACCCCGATAGGCCAAAACGTCCTGAACTTTCTGGACTGCCCTCATACTTTTAATGTATCCAGTTGCTCAGTTTGAACACACCTCCTCATTCAGTATATGTTTGAACATGAGTTCTTTTGATTAGGATTTTTCCTCAAACTAAAGAGTTAATTTTGATTTAAGTATTTGTTAAATGGCATGTATACTTTCCAACTTCCTGAAATTCAAACTAGTAAAACTTTTTCCTTGTACAGTAAAGCATAACAATTTTGCAATGATACAATCTTTAGAATGTTAAAATGTTCAGTACAATAATGTATAAAAATTACATTTGAAGCCAAGTCCCTATATAAGGCGTTTCAATTGTGCTTCTGCATTTTCATAGTGTATGTATTAAATAAAGCAGATGACAAAAGTTACCTTTGTCTTAATATTAACACTAAAACATATTCACTAATTTAAGTATTAAAAACAGAAGCACTATTAACAGTGAAGTATTTATCATTAATTTGGAGTTAACTGAATCACAGTTATTTACACTCACCTTCACTTAATATTGTTGAAAAATATTGAAATGTATCAATGTCTAGAATCACACTAACAACTGAACTTGCTCAGCACTGTCAACTCTCCAAATCGGTCAGCCCTAACCCTCTAATTGAACTGAACACTCTAACTGCCCAAATGGCCCGTAATCCACGACCTGTATACAAGGCAGAATGTCCTAGATGGGTAAATTACTCAAAACTGCTGAATAGATCTTCTGGAATAGGAATTGCTCAAACTACGGGGAAGTGGCACAAGGGTTTGTTTGCACAACTAATGTTATGACGGACCAGTCATTAGTGCCTGCCAGTGAGGTACGCCAGACGGGATGCACAGAGTTATCTATGGGTCTCATCACAATATAACTGTAAGAAATAATACTTTGCAATGACCTACTGTAAACTTGGTCTGTAACTTGATCTGTTCCTTTATTGAAGCTTTAATTAATTTATAATAATAACTGCATTTTCAGCATGAGTACAACAGAACAATTTTCCCCCATTAACACATTGATGCCTGGGCACTTCGGTAGTTGAAGTGCCAAGAAACCCAGGGTTTTTATGCCTACTTTGAGTTATTATATACAGTACATCAATTCAATCTGCCGAAAAGTATTGGGACAATCTAAAAGCATGGCATTCAAGGATTTCTCAACAAGTAAGAAAATAGTCATAACTTCCGTATTAATATTTTATTTTAAATTTACAACAAGTATCAAATATGAGTTTGAAAAAAACTGCGTAGAGCTGCTAACACTCCATTATTCAAAGTTTGAAAAACTCTCCTTTGGAATCAGAATTTTCCACAGCTTCATTTGTTTCCTGAATTTCAGCTTCAGTTCACAAAAATTGAAGAAAATGCAGCATTTTAACATTTAAGAGCACAAACGTAACAAAGAAATCACCACCTTCAAAGAAAATGGTGCAACTACCCGTGAGTAGCCAATATTACTAAATCTCCTAAAATTCCTATTATTTGACCAAAGCAAGGACAGATGGCAGCACAAGTCAGACAACTAAACAATAATTGATGTATATGTTCTTTGCCGCATAGCCCAAGACCAAGTTAAAGTCGTGGAATTGCATTAAAAACATTAGAAATACCTGCCCGAGCATAGCTTGGGCATGGGTCTCATGAACATTTCGATGGCCCAAGCTATACTCAGGCTTGGGCTCCAATGTGTTAAACAGATGAAAATAATATTTTAATTATGCTAAATCTATATATTACAAGCACCCAATCAAGAATATCAAGAATAAGCTATAAGAACTATAGAAATGTTGAGTGTTCCCAACATAAACTTACATCACAGGCTAAAACAAGATCTGGAAATGTTTTTCTAAGTTTTGGCAAGGCCCGGATTACAGGATTTTCTGAGCTATCTGCTAACGATGCTCTATGATCCTGAAAGAAAAAAGAGTACCTATTAATACTGAGAAATAATGAGCTGATTTATATCACTTTAACCCTTTTAGTGCCAACCCAAATAGCAAAATGATGTCTGAAAAGTGCCATGTAATTTTAGAGTAGAATGCAGGGTTTTAAATTATTAGTAATAAAACGAGTACTAAATGACATAGAGAGTCAAATCTTTTTTTAATTTTTAGTAAACCCTTTTGTCTACTGTATAATATGCATTATATGGATGGGAAGTCTCTTCAATATTTTTAAAAAATTGAAAACAAAAGAAAATTTCAAAAATAAAGTTAAAAAATCCTAAAATAATCAATAATTGGGCATACAAAAGCTTACTTTACAGAAAGTTCAGGCTAATTAAATGAAAGTAAGGCTATTTCTTTACTAAAACAGCATCCTACTTTGGTCTGGTGTTTTATTTTTAAAATATAAAATGAATTCATATAACCTGCATCTGAAAAAATTCACAAAAACACACATACATTGGCATAATACAGCTAATAATGAAAATGGCATAAAGCATTAGGATACAAATATAACATAGATTACTGTAAAATTTAGCACTTGTGTTATTGTTGCTGAATGGTTGATTCACATTGTATTCGTCGCCTGCTTACACCTCCATAAATCCATTTTGATAAATATACCCATTATTTTCATACATACATGGTTCGTTGTTATCAGATGCATTTTCAGTGCTGAAAGTACAATATATCTTCCTCTCTTACGTCAATGCCTGAAATTGTGTCAACAAGATCCAAAAATTCAAAATCACTTGCTTTCTTCTATTCATCGCGAACTAAGCTCTTATTTTCTCTTTGGTTCATAACCTTCATGTTTCAACCAGGATAAACATACACCAGCTAGAGAAATTAAATTTGGAGCTAATTTAGCGCTTTGGAGTGAAGATAGATTCCTAAAATGCTCCACAAAATCTTTCTCTATGGCTATGACATAGAAAGTACACAGAATTTCCCATTGGAAAGAGTTAAAACGATTTGATTTGATCATGATTGGAAATTTTCACAGAATTTTCAGATCACGATTATATCACGATTGGCACTAAAAGGGTTAAATGACCACAAAACAAATATGAGGATGGTTTGATGTCTGGTAAAGAAGCAAGAAAAAATGTTTGTTTCCTAAACAACTCACCTTATTTCTCGACATAGTCTCATTTCAGGGATATACACTTGGTCCAACGATCCTCCAGCCTTTTCAACCCGTCAGAAAAATGGATTCTATCAAACCTTACAAAATACTCATTAACTGTGACTTTCATTTCCTCATTTGATGCAAATTTCTTACCACTAAGCCAAAGTTTCAAATTAGGGAATGGGAAGAAGTCACTTGAGGTTAAGTCTGGTGAAAGGGGTGGATAAGGAACCAATTCAAATCCCAATTCAGGCATTTTCACTATTGCTGATGTGTGGGATGGTGCACTATTCTGGTGAAAGAGCACCTTTTTGCGTGCCAACCTTGGTCTTTTTTCAGCCAATGCAATTTTCAAACAGTTCAACAATGAATCACAATAGGGTCTAGTTATCGTTCTGCCTTTTCCAAGTAATCTATGAGGATTCTTCCTTGGGAATCCTAAAAAACAGTGGCCATCAACTTACCAGCTGACAAAATGGTCTTTGCCTTCTTTAGTGCACTGTCACCAACTTTTGTCCATTGTTTTGACTGGCATTTTGACTCTGGTGTGTAATGATGTATCCAAATTTCATCAAGTCACAAATCAGCACAAAAAGTCTTGCAGATTGTGATTAAAGATTGCCCAATGAATAACATATATGAATAACACAAGATTCTTCAAAATTGTACTCAATTTTACTACAACATAATAGCCACAGCTTTTGCTTCTCTTCAAAATACATTATCAATTTTGAAGAAGAAAAAAAACTACATAGTGTATGCCACTTGTTTCAAGTTGAACTTACTTTTGAATGCTTATCCATCACTCCAAATAAAAGCAACAATTTAAGCCCTTTCTTGACAAGTGGTTCCATATATTCTTCAATAGATTTTACACTATAACGATACACTCCTGGCATACTAGCTATTGGTACAGGTTCGTCATCTTCCCTGAAACAAATTAAGAATGTTTTATTCAAAAGAAAAATTGCAAATGAAAGGCACTCAAATACACCAGGTTTACACAACACAATGTGTATTGTCATTCTGTGCAGCTTAATCTTAAAATATGAACAAAATATATACCTAGTCTAGCCATAAATACGTCACAAAGTATTTTGTCAATATATGAAATACAGTTTGAGATTTTTCTTTTAATATGCTATAAGCACATACATCATTCACAATTTGTGCCTATTAGACTTCAAAATGTCCACCAATGGCACACACACACAAGCTTTGAGTCTCTTAGACCAGTCATTTATGGCAGAATGGATAGTATCAATTAGAAATTTGCCACTGCTGCCACCAAGGAGCGCTTCAACTTTCAAGTGAAGGGTGTCTTTTCTTGCAGGCCATTTCTAGTACTGCCCACAGTTTGTAGTCCAGGGGAGCCACTCAGCAACGGAGATGAAGTGTGGTACATTGGCCTGCAACCACTGTTGTGTCACCCTTGCCTTATGAGCTGGAGCAGAATCCTGCTGGAAGGTCCAAGGCTGAACATGGTATCACTCAAGTCCTTCAAAATAGGGTCCAAGACAGTTTCTACTGAGGAGAGGGGTGATGACTTCTCTGGACCTTTGGAACTCTCTCATGAGCTTCATGAGAGCTTGCCGAATATAACCTATTGTTTTGGTGGTTAAAGCGCTCTTCAATGGTAAAGATTTTTTTGTCAGTAAAGAGAATTCTCTGATGCCCATTGGATCTGTCTTGATTTCAGTTTCCTCTGCTACATAGCTGTGGTGTTAAGAAATGTCTGGTGCTCTGCTGATAAGCTCTGACCCTCAAGTCTTCAGAAAGTACCCTGGATATTCATTATGGACAAACGTTGAGCTTCTGTGCCATTTTCTTCTGCTTCTAGACTGGATTTTGCTAGATACGAGCCTCCACTGCTTTAACAGCCGCCCCTATTCTCATCATACTATGAGGATGACCATCCCCTGGGTGATCACTTACCTTACTGGTCCCAGTAAACCGCTGGATTGTCCAGTAAACAAACCTCTTGCTGATTTTCAGCTCTTTCAGGAGTTGGGAAATCTCATTTGATGACTTTCCAACCTTGTGTAAGGCAATCATTGCCACCTGTTTCATGATCACCCTATTCTATGCTTAAGCAAAGTAGATCCACTCTTTCTCCTTCACTGTTGATCACACACTGGTCTGGACTGACTTTCAGCACAAGTATTCCTTGCCACACGCAAAACCTGCTCTACAGTCCAAGCCAACAGTTTGTGACAGTATTTATGGCTAGACTAGATAAACACAAAGTATTACAATTCATGTTTAAGGCCTAGCAACTTTCTGAAGATTTTTACTTTCTCTACACATACTATGTACATAGTGTATAGAGAAGGTATTGTATTGCACCCAAAAATTTGATACTGAGATTTCACCAGATATATATGTTTTGGGACCTCCTGAATCAAAAAAAAAAAATTCTAGAAAAAGCTCTGCATGCACGCGCACGTATGTGTGTGGACAGCATAGCTCAAAAACAAAAAGTTCATTAAATGCCAGACTGGTATTTAAGTTCAGAATCTTCCAAGGATGGGATACAAAAATTTTCAAGAAAATACACCCACCCCCAACTACCCTTTACATGGAAAAATTTTCGAAAATTTTGATTTTCTCAAAAATAGCTCTAACGATTTTGGTTAAAATATCATATACTTCAGATATTGTCACCTGTACAATGGCAAGAGCTTTATTTAACTTATTTTATTGTCAGGATTATTTTATTAATCATTCTATGGTAATTTGAATTTAGCTGCGAAATCTCTTTATACTTTAAAATGCAGCAGTTTCACCAAGTTGTGCAACCAACAGGATGTTCTATAGGAGTGTCAGTTGCCAGGAAAGATCCTGTGGGCTTTTCCACCACATCAGCTTCCTCATAGAAGCTTCCGGAACAATCCTGCAGAAAGGTCACTTTGACTTGTGCAAGGATAAGGCGGGTCCACACCATATTTTGTAAATATCCGGCTAGTCAATATTTATACCCTGATAGGAGCTCAAGATGCTATATAATAAGTAGGGGAGCCTGCCCTGTGGTCTTGTTGGTCTTCTTGTTGTTTAGTCTGTTAGTCTTTTGTCTTTGATGCTCAGGGTTCAGCCCCTTGGGCTGTGCTGCACCCAGACTCTGCAGGTCCCCCGCAGAATACAATTGGACCATGACTGCTACCTTGCCATGGTATAGTACAACATCACTTCCTGGTAAACATCTAAATTCCTAACTCCTTAACTAAACCCAATATTGTTATTCTGTCAGCTATCTAAGTTAGGGGGCCCCAATCTTTGTAAACCAAACACTAGCTCCTTTCATACTTATGCATATTTCAGAATATATTAGTTATGCTAAGCCAAGCTTTGAGTTTCTCTATCATTTGATCCCCAGCTATTCCTCCCTGTGTCCAACCCTAGTTGTGACAATATTTACATGACAAATAAAAAGTATATCTTGAATTTTCTGTGAATAGCCTCTGAAGACTTCTTTATTCTGGATGACTTTTATTGAATTTTGCATAACTGGTAAACCATAAGAGATAGACAAAAACTTACTACACATAAAATGTAGATTCGATAAAACACACAATTTATGTAATATACATTTTTTTCATGGAGTTGGCCATTTCCAATATATTCCTTTTTATTGATTTCAGTTTTAAAATACTTAATACTTTTCTCATACAGGAACTTGTCAACACATGGCCATATATCCAAGGTCACGGGTTCAAACCCGGCGGAGGACGATGGATTTTTTTGGGTGTAAAACTCCTTCGGAAGGGAAGTAAAGCCGTTGGTCCCGTGTTGTAGATTTACAGCACATAAAAGAATCTCAAGCCTGATAAGAGAGGCCTCTGAGCAAAATTAAGCGGTCTTTCATGCCCAGTATAGAATGGGATGCTGAGAACCACAGCAGTTAAAGAGCATCCATAAATAACATGCCATTTCCATTTTTACATTACCATGCTAAGAATCTGATTTCTGTACCATAGCAACCACATTTTAAAACATGTGACTGTCGGTTTAGCCTAGTGTATTCACTTATTTCCCTTCTACCGATAAGGAACTAAGCAAAAAAAAAAAAAATTCTGTTAATGTTTATATCGATTAGTTTGAAGTAGATAAAAGAATAAGCCTATTAACAATAATTGTTATTGTTATTGAAAGGCATGTGAATGGAACACATCAGATTTTTGTTATAAAACTCTTTATCAAGTGAAGTAGTAGAGTTGGACACCTAGGATGCAAACCTTCAATGATGTCTGGAAGGAAAGAAAAGTTTGGTACTCTATAGACAATTTAAGCTAGACTGGGGAAGGGAGATGTAGGTAATAGGTTAGCAAGAGAAGTGTGGCCCTGGACTAGATTATGTGCACATAGGTTAATGGGAGATAGGAAGGGAGGGTATTGGAAAGATGTCCTCTATGTGGAGAAAGCAGATAATGGCTTCCATTATATAACTGAATGTGAAGAAACAAAGTTGTGGAAAGTTCAATTTATACCTAAAAATCTGATGTATTACACTCGTATGACTTTCTCTAGCTGCTCTACAAACTTCTCACAAAAGATTCTTCTTCTTTCTACACAATGCTAATCAAGATAAATATTAGCAGAATGTTCTCATTACTTAGTTCCTTATAAGTAGAAGGGAAGGAATGTGCTATGCTAAAGTGATAGTCAAATGTTATGCGATTAGCAATGCAAATTGCTTGTTTGCTTAGCCAGGAGTAGAACAAAAGCAAAGTGGGCACTTCCTGTCTGAGAAACGTAAAATACTTTAAAATTGAAACCATAACAAGGAATATCTCGGAAACAGTTACCTCCACAGTAAAAACGTAAAGAACATAAATTGTGTGCTTTGATGAGACTTTCATTTCTTGTATAGTAAGTTTTTGTCTATCTCTTACAGTTTAGCAGTTAAGCTAAATTTGGCAAAATTCATCCAGAATAAAGAGGTATTCAGAGGCTATTCCCAGAAAATTCAAGATATACATTTTATTTGGGATGTAAATATCTTTAATACATGGTATTTTAATCAAAGGAGCCATTTTTGAGAAAATAATTTTTCCATGTAAAGGGAAGTTAGTTTTTTTGAAAAACTTTGTGTCGTATCCTTGGAAGAAAAACACACACCGACCCACCCACACATACTTTTTTTTCTCTTCCTTTTTTTCAACTGCTTTTTTTGGACTCGGACTACAAAACATATATTTCCGGTGAAATCCTGACATCAAGTTTTTGGGCGGAATACAATACCTTCTCTATACACTATGTATACATTGTACATGCAGGATAGAGAAAGTAAAAATGGAAGAATGTTAACAAAGAAATGCTAAAAGTTAAGATAATGAAAATACAAAAGGAGGGGGTTATAAAAAGGATAGGAGAACAAATGGGGAAGTAAGAGAAAAATGGTTAAGAAAATAAAGAAATATGAATATATTATGGCCCACCATGTATAAATAACCACGGTGTTAAAGCACATGGTGCACTATAAGGAGTAAAATAGCAGCTCAAAATAATGTATGAAAAATTGTAAGATTTTTGTATAGCATTATGAAGAAATAAAGCTAAAATACTGCATACAGCACCTACAATGATCATTAAAAAATATTCAGTATGTAGCAAGTGCTCAACAATAAGTATCTGAGGATGGGGTAGCTATCCCAAAAATAAGTTTTTGTATTCACACAATTTTACTGAAGTTTCTGTATTTAAATCTAACTCATAAGTGTATTATTGTTATTCATTACTTCACCTTACTAAAACATCTGAACTGTCTGCACAGTATTTTGCATGTCTGTGCCCTCGGCGCTTGTTGCTGTCTGCCGCTATCACAGAAAGGCGCAGATGAAACCATGCAACATTTTGAAAGGCTTTATTTACCAATGTTATTAAAGGAGATACTGAAACTGGCCACTGCCATTGTCCATACATTTTTGGCACCTGGTAAGGAAACTATCCATCACTCGCCATAGTTCATGATGAGAAATGCTGGCAATTTCCTGGCAGATGTTTTGTTTTAATTCTTCAAGGGTATGTGGGTTTGTCTTGTACCTTTACGCTTTAAGTTACCCCAGAGGTAGAAATCGCAGAAGGTTAGGTAGGGGGACCGAGGGGCCACAAATTTCTACTAATAATTCTATCTGAAATACACTTTCAATTGTTTTCATCAAAAGATTGGCAGAGTCTTGTTGAAAAAAGGCAAAATCACCCTCCCTATCTGTTAATTTTCTAAAAAATGGGGGGCAAAATTATGTTCACATATGTACAGATGTCAACTGTTGACTCGAAAAAAATTGGGCCTATAACTCTTTCTCCGCTAATGGCGCACCATACACCAATGTTTTCGTCATGAAGGAGTATTTCATGAACAATATTAGGTTTCTCAGAGTTCCAATAACAATTATTTTGTGTACACACATATCCATGACCAAGCCTTGTCCATGAAAAATATTAAACATGGGTCAACTTCACCATTGTATACACTATTGTCACAAAATGTGTTAACACTTATGAATAATAAATAAATACACACTATGCAGTAGAAAACAAATGCTGAGCCATAATACACTTTGTGACTAAGTACAGGACAAAATAATACAGCACATTGGTAATAACTCAACCACATGATATCACCATCAGCTCAATACTGCACTTTAAAGCAGAGAAAAACAAGTCAGCACTGTGATCTTGTGTACAGCAGCTGTGTGTTACCATGTTTCAGAGTGCATAGTGGAAAAATACCACGCAGAGGTTCGGATATTTTTGGATCACATGGTATATCAAGAAGAAGAGTTCAAAAAATATTTTCTAAAGGAAAGGGAACTAGTGTATTGTTGTGATACCCTTAACTTGATATGTCATCTTGGAATAGTTTATGAAACAAAAGATTGGCATCTATTTATTGGGTCAAGCAAGTGAAGTCTGAAAAGTGTTCTGCTGCACATTGGAATATGTCTGCTTCAGTTCCAACAGCTCATTCTACATACTTAAAGAAATGCACCAAAATTTGTATACTCTCCAAGAAAAAAAATAAATCTAATGAACACAAATGATACATGTGATCTTTAAGTATGAGGCATTTTATTGAGCCAAGAACCAAAGTACACTAAATGTCTGTACTTTTTGCATGAATGGAACTCTAGAACCAGAGAAAAACATTAATTGGCCAAATAGAAGATTTAGCGACAAGGACAAAACTTGTGATGATTGACTCCCAAAAGGTTTTACTACTCCATTTACATATCAAATTAGGTATAATGAAGCAATTTGTAAACACTTTGGACAAACATGGTTCCAATATCTTAATCAGAAATGTCCAATGCTGTCTAAATCAAACGTGAAAAAAGGTATTTTTGACATCCCACAGATTTGCAAACTCATGAAGGACATTCATTTTAGAAATATTATTACAGAGAGAGAGAGCTTCAAGCTTGGGACTTATTCATTGAAGTTATAAACAACTTTTGGGGTAATGCTAAAGAGACCAGTATTAGGATATTATTAAAACTATGATCAGAAAGTTAAAGGTACTCAGATTCAATATGAACTTAAAGTTGTATTTTCTGCATTCACATCTTGAATTTTTTCCTAAAAAGTTGGGTGCATCATAAGGGAGGTGGAAACAGGGTGCCAGGTCAATGGAATGTCTCTATGATGGCCAACTACTGTTGATGCATAATTAGAGATAACCCTCATCAGTACTACAAATGCAAGTCAACTCAAAGTTTGTCTTTAACAAAGCAGAGAAGAAAATAAAATCATTAAGTATGTTTGAAATTTTCTAGTTCATTGTAAACTGCTGTATTTGTAGCATTCAGATTGTTTCTTAGTTAGCATGTTTTCACACATTTTAAATTGTATTAAAAACTAGAAACAAATTTGATTATTACATATTTCCTTTCTGCATGCCAAATGTGACATGTGATACATGAAAAAAATGGAAAGCAGATTTGAATTCAGTATATCAAAATTAAGTTCAGAAACCTATTTAACCTCATGCTGCAGAAAAAAGTTTAAATTTTCAGGCTTGTATAATGTGTACATGGATGTTTAGCTATTTAATGCATTATTCTATTAAAACTCAGAATCACACTTCCAAAGAATTAATTTCTTTTTTCTTTAGATTTTTTTTTTTTTTTTTTTTTTGGCAATTTTAATGTCCATTATTACACATATGGCATCACTGGTAGTAGATTTGGGGATACATGAAATTAAACGACCAAGAAACAAAATTTGGGAAAGGCCTACACTCACTGGATTTGACAATTACGAGGACTGAGGAAAATCTGATGAAAACCTTAGTCAAGGATGGTCTAGACAGGATTTGAATCACAGAATTCCATTCAGTAGTCCGTGCCTCTCAGCTCCCATGTTGGTGCAAAAATATTAAATTAGGCAGTTAATTCTTTACTAAGGACAATGTATTCTTTTTCTTTAAGGATGATGCATGTGTAAGTTATATATGCAGTGCTTTTGCTGATACAGGATAAATCCTAACATTTGTTTAGACTGGATGAAGCAAATTCCTATGTTGTGAATAGTGGGCATATCCTTCATGCTAGAAAGTGCATAGTTGGTTAGAAAGGAAGATGATCTTGGCTACAGAAGTATCTGGAAGCATAATCTAAACACATGGACAGATTTCTGGACATTTCCTCCCCTCCTTCCGCCCTGGATGGAAGCTTCTTCTTCACTGCTCCCAATGTAATGAACATTCACTAATTCTGCAGCTAAACATAAGCTAGCAAAATTTAGTCACTTAGAGGTAGTTGATGTGATATTAAGTGCTGTGTGCCATTCTGCGAAAATCAACAAGCAACAAACAATAGTGAGTGACCAGAAGAGAGAAGAGAAGTTCTGTGCTCATCACTCTAGTGAGTGACTGTAAAGAAAAACAGACTGCTTTGCACAAGAAACAGTGAAAGAGAAAACTGAACTAAGTCTCACTGGTGTCAGAAGTGTGATTTAAACATCAAGATGTAGGAAATATTTCAGAAATTATTAATTTAAATAAAGACACTGAAATCTGTAATGGTGAAGATGAACACAGAAATCATGTCTGGAATGATGGAGATATGAACTGAAATGAAGGCCATGAAATTGGAATGGAGAAGGAAGCACAAATGAAAAAGGAAATGGAGAAAATAAAATTTGAGCTTGATTCTATGAAATTTGAGATAAATGCTGTTGTGAAAGAGATGAAAGACAATGCAAATGGGTTCCCTCCCCAAAGAAGTGGCGAAGAATGACGGAAGTTACCCAGTGTAGACCAAAGCTGTGACAGCTATTAAGGATGGTAGTAAAACATCACAGTAGAGGAGAAGGCTACCTACCTCTGGAGTTGTGGAGAACCTAGACCTCCTCATTGAAGCATTGAAAGTGTCAGCCAGTAGAGCCACTCCATTGCCACAAATGACGGAAATGGCACTAGACATTTTCACCGAAGTGAATAGCACTCGTGTAAACAAGGCACGTGAACAAAAGCAAATCAAATGTACATTCATAGGCTGATGCTGCATATCACAAGGTACCTCAGTTACAACGCAGTTTGCTGCATATTAACAAAAACTATTGCATCTCCTCTGTATAACATAACAATGGTAGTATGGTTAGCATGTGATTATGTAGAGTTTCAGCAAAACAAATCTAAAGTAAACAATCAAATTGGACTTAATTATAAAACGAGCAAACAGGATGCATAGTCTTTCTGTTGGTGAGTTTTCGAAGCGTGAAGTTGAGGCCGTTGGTAAGTAAACCATCATGGCCGAACAATGCAATTTGTAAACATCGCAGAGTTAAACCTTTTAACGAGTGGTGAGGAAGATACAATTTTGAATTTCTCACAAATGATGTAAGAAATATCTCATGTTAACCATCAAGGATATTATTGTTAACGTGACAGCAGAATTTATGTGCATTAAGTATAAATTCTGTGTACAGTGAAAGGTTAAAAACATGCAAGATGAAAATCAAGGAAATGTAGAATGCCAGGCTAGAAGTTAGGTGTGACGAATTTGTTAAAGCGTACAGTACATCAAAAAGTTAATAATTTCTTCCAAATTAATGAGCCATTTACAATCAAGAAACTACTTTCATTTATGAATGGTGATTCTGGCCTTCCTACGTTCAAACAAACCTCTTTTTATAAACTGTTACTTGACACTGATTTCTAATTCTGGAAAAGAAACGGTAAGCATGTCATTGTAGATCATGGGGATGTATTATTAAATTCCCGCATTCAGACAGGAGGATCAGAAGCTGTATTTTCTCAACGAAACCTGGGAAATGAAGGCCACACAACTTCCCAGGTATGAGTAGACATCACTATTAGGAGATAAACACAAGCAGAAGAAGACGAAGGGAGAGAGAAGGAGCAGAACTCCGATCTTGATGGAATACAACCTCTTTCAGATTCAGATTAGGTATGTATTCTGTATTTATTTTTGTATAGTGATTTTTATATTTCTTATTTATATCTTTGACTTGGAGTGCTATACACAATTGTTATCTAATCAGTAGCATGTTTCTAAACTATCCCGCTTAGAAGAATGGGTAGTAGTAAAGCGATGACAGTCCCAAGGTTCCAGTGGTTATATCCCATGGCACCACATAGTTACGAAAGTGATCCTGTTACCCTCCCATCAGAGCGAATAAGCAGAGGAGTACATTTTGTGTTTTATTTACATGAGGACAAATTCATTCAATGAAAAGGGTCTAACAACAGATTTACTATTGTAGAAGTGAGTGCAAGGCCCTATGCTGGGCTGCCTCTGTGGTCGAGTGGTCAGCAAGCTGACTTCACACCCGGAGGTCCCAGATTCAATTCCCGGCTGGCGCGGGGAATATTTCTTTAACCAGAATTATTCCCTGTCCCCTGCAGAGTCTGGACGTATAAATGTTGAAGTGAACATGTTGTATTTAGCAATATAAAATTGTTTAACCTACAGTAATGCGAGTTGTTTGACAAGATAAAGCCCCCACCATTGAAGTTAAAGGGGGCTATACAAATGAAACAAAAAAAAACCCTATGTGCTGGAACTGTAGAGAACCCAGACACCTAGGCTGGACTACAATCACAGCCCGGCAAAGGAAGAGAAGCATATTGCAGCCGATGCCATCTATCCTTCACTTCACATTGAACATTGTGACTGGGAATGGCAAGAACTTAAATCAGGACTTCAGGATGATGGACTTTGGGCCCTCACTAACCATTGCTAGGCTACAACTGATTCAAGAATTATCCAAGAGAATACTGTCTACCTGTTATGAGGTATGAAGTGCCTTGGATAAAACTCTGCCCATGACAGAGATGCCCTTCTGAGTCTTGATCTATGATGCTTGCCACTTTTTATCTCAATGTCATTGTTATACAAAGACTTAGGGATCAATTTAGGAACCTGAGGAAGGCATTCAAATGATTTTGCCTAGCCAAACTCAAGCTAAACCCAAATAAGTTTCAGCTGTTGATAAACCAGTAATATAGGTATGATCTGGCAGAACAGAATGAGGTTCAGCTCATCTGGGTATCAGACCATTAAGGCATAGAGGGCAATGAAAAAGCTGAAAAACTTGTTAGATGAGGAGCAGCTTCACAATTTATCGGACCAGAGCCAGCTCTAGGAACATCTCAGAGTTTAATTAGAGAAGTTTTCAAGAACTGGTCCAAATGAGAACATCATAAGACCTGACGTAAAACCCCAGTAAGAGACATGGTAAGCTATTTATCAATGTAAGGAAAGAGCTGAGCGCCTGCTAAAATGTAGCAGACGCTTACTGTTTTCCTCACAGGACATGCCCTGTGAAAAAGCATCTTAACACAATTGGAGTGCTTCAGGGTAACTTGACTGCAGATTATGCAAGAAGGAGACTGAAACAGCCCAGCATACTTTATGCTCCTGCAAGCCAAAGCCTCACAGGAGATACAAAGCTTTTGGGAAAATATTTATAGAACCAGAAGCAGTATCATCCATATCCATTGCAAGACTGCACTCCTTTTTAAAGATACAGACAGCACAATAAGCCTCAGGCTGAAGTGAGCCCAGAGAAATGATGGGAATCTGTATCGCAAATGAAGAAGAACTAATATAGGTTTTGGTATTTAAGGGCATTCAACTACTAAGGTAATTAGCAGGTAATATAGGTGGTGTCAGTGTTTTTTGCATATGAAAACTTTAACATTGTGGTACTATTACATCCCAAAAGATGGTTCAAATTAAGACAGGGGATGTGTGTACAATGTAGCAGATTTAGCCAGTCCGTATAAATTATTGTAACCTTTTGAGGTCTACACAGAGTTGTTTGCTTCTTGTTTCATAAACTCAAACATTTAATACTGTTTTACAGCCCTATTTCAAACTAATGGAGGCATAACATTAAGTAGTACTATAAAAAGAAACAAGAAACTCAGTTTATTTGCTCACTAACTAGTTCTAACTTATTCTAACACCTAAGAAATAGTGATAATTACTAAAAACAAACTGCACGAAAATAAATTTATTTATACACACGCACACCTACAGCAAACACACATATTCACTCTAATCACATACTTTGGTAAACCCAGCAAAAACTACTAAAAACCAACCACAAGAAACCAGTTTATTTGCACACTTATAAACCTAGCCTATACACTAAAACTAGATGTAACAGAATAATTCAGCTCATTTCACTCATATACTTTGGTGAAACAGGTGGAAATTCCTAAAATCTAACTAAAGGAAATAAGTTTATTTACACACTTACCTAGACCTAGTAGTGCGCATGCTAACTTTAATTGAAACCATGGAAATTACTCAAAACAATTCTATGAAAATCAATCTATTTACACACAAACTAGAGTTCACAGCATTCATGCTTGGTGAAAAAAGTGGCAACTACCAAAAACAAATTATACTAAAATATGTTCTCTCTCATTCGCAAGCACATGCACGCACACACACACACACACACACACACACACACACACACACACACACACACACACACACACACACACACACACACACACACACACACACACACACACACACACACACACACACACACACACAAAACCTAACAGAGCATGTGCTAACTTCATTTGCACACTTTGATGAAGCCAATAAAAATGACTATAGCTTACTAGGTAATTAAAGTACTATTATTTTATGGTTCACACAGCTCAAGCTTTCAACTTCTTCCCCTTTTCCTACTTTAGCCAGCCATGTTCAGAGATAATAAGGAGGGTAGGGATGGAGGGAGAGTTGGCCATCACCCCTGTAGCATTGTTACAATATACGCATGCGAATGCAGTATGAGAACAAGTACTTGTTTTCCCAAACGGCAACACTGCAAACAATCTCTCTGCCTGCCCTCTAAGGGACTTACCGAAGGAGAATTTAAGTGTGGAAGGTCCCAACTTTACTCTTAATAGTTCCGTTTATATGGTCTTAAAATAAACAGCCTACTATCATTTTTGTCATCACTCACTGCCACTTGCAATACCCTCTCTCCCAACACTGACAACAAAAAATGCATATCAGATATCACCTGAACATGTGAGAATGATGTAATTGGCAACAGTTGTGCTCAAAATGTTCTGCACAGCTTTTCATTACCTACTTAAACAGGAAATAATAGCAAGTTGCACAAAACTCGGTTTATTTATGCATACATTAACCTAAGCTAACAGAGCAAAATGTTAGTGAGCAAATATATGTGAGCAAAATACAAAAGTCAGTTCATTTACACACATATTAACCTATACCTAACAGAGCACATGTTCACTTTGCAAACATGATTTGGCGAATTACTAAAAGCACTTCCGAAACATATCCAAAGAAAACTATGGCTCAAAATTAATGTTAAGTGCATCCTATCCTTAGGAAAAAATCTGAAATACCTTCTGTAGTTAAACTAAACTTCTAAGAAATGTTAAAACCAAAGAAAACTCCAGAGAAATGCTATAAATAATTCACAAAGCAAAGTTTTAGTACTGTGCACACTCTCAACACTCAAAATACCCACATATCTTGCTTCCAAATAGGTTTGGGGTTAAATATATTCAGAAGTTACGGTTAATTCACTCCCAAGTAGGTAGATTAAGTTGAGGGGGTGCTAGATACAGAATCAAATCATAAAAGTGTCAAACTCATAAAAACACTTACCCCAAAAATATAGGATACATGAGGTTATGAGGCGAAATGTCAACATTTGGCATTTGTAGATCTCTTAATACGGGATGAAAATATCCACTATGTAGCATGTGTCTTGGCTCAACATTTGCAGACATTTTGCACCACAAAATAATTCAAAGGTCGATAGTTATATTTTGAAGGTTATCAAACTCTTATTATCGTGCCAAGAAAAACACATTAACAACAAACCGTTGTTACAAACGTGTGCACCAGGGTAGCGAACTTTGCGATGTTTCGGTACTAAAATATCCCTATATCCATTTGATATGCTTTAAAACTCTTTGCGCTACTTAAAAGTTCCCTAGAATCGTTTCTTCGTCAGCATTTCGCTAATTTCATTCATTCGCTGTCTGAATGACATACCAGGTTAAAGCACATTAAAAAAGCTCTGTGTTCCATTCACATGACTTTCTCTACATCTCTGTAACAAATTATTGTTAAAAAGCTTATGTTTCTATTTACTTGCTTATGTTTCGAGAAAAAAAGTAGTAGAAATAGTCTTATTACATGCTTCCTTGTAAGCAGAAGCGAAACAAAGGAGTACCATAGGTTCAAGTGATAATCAAAAGTTGGTTGCTGAAGTTCCTTTGTATGTATGGACAAGAATTGACAAATTCCTGTATGAGAAAAGTACAGATTTTTCAAAGCTGAAATCAAAAACAAGGGATCTGTTAAAAACGATCAACTCCACGAAAAAATCGTACATGACATAAACTTTGTGTTTTAATGTGTTCCACATTTTTTGTGTGTGGTAAGTTTTGGTCCATATCTTACGGCTTAGCAGTTATGCAAACTTCCGTAAAATGCATCCAGAATAAAGCAGTCTCCAGAGGCTATTCCCAGAAAATTCAAGATATACATTTTATTTGTCAGATATATATCTTTAATATACGATATTTTAATCAAAAGCGTTAGAGCTTTTTTTTTTTTTTTTTTTTTTTTTTTTTTTTTTTTTTTTTTTTGGATTCACGGGGACCCAAAACATGTATTTCCGGTGAACTCTCGGTATCGAATTTTTGGGTGCAATGCAATACCTTCTCTATGCACTTTGTATTGTACATGTAGAGAAAGTAAAAATGTAATGTGTTTCATTCTCTCTCTCTCTCTCTCTCTCTCTCTCTCTCTCTCTACATTTTTGTAACACATTATTTTAAAAAGCTTATTCTCGTATCTACTTCATGTTAATCGAGATAAACATTGGCAGAAATTATCATTATTACTTGGTTCCTTGATCCTGTCATTCATTCACTATCTTATATGACCTTAAAAGTTAAAGCACATTAAAAAAAATCTGACGTGTTACACTCACATGATTTTCTCTATCTTCTTTACAAACCTCCTACAAAAGATTATTCTTCTTTATACGCAATGCTAATCGAGATAAATATTAGCAGAATGTTCTTATTACTTAGGTACTTATAAGTAGAAGGGAACAAGGGAATTCGCTATGCTTAAGTGATTGTCAAACGTTTTAAAAGCTATCGTTATGTGGTTGTTATTGCAAATCATTTCTTTGCTTGGCCAGGAGTAGAACAAAAGAAAAACGGACTGTTCCTGTCTGAGAAAAGTTTAAGTACTTCACAATTGAAACCAATAACAAGGAATATCTTGGAAACGGTTACCTCCACAACAAAAACTTAAAGGACATAAATTGTGTGTTTTGTCGTGATGTACATTTCTTGTGTAGTGAGTTTTTCTCTATCTCTTACGGTTTAGCGCTAAGCAAAATTCGGTAAAATTCATCCAGAATAAAGAGGTCTTCAGAGGCTATTCCCAAAAAATTCGAGATATAGCATTGCCTGCAAAAATATAATTTCCTCTGATGGTTTTGGAAAACTAACAGTTTGATCCAGATTAGGTATTAAGCAAGTTAACATATGCAGTATGTGTCAGCTTACCTTCCCTGTATAGATGACTTACACGTGAATGTTTTGAGTCAGAAGCTTGTTATTTCGGACATAAATAGTTTTAATTACGGGATTTTAATCAAAATCGTTAGAGCCATTTTTAAGAAAATAAAAAATTTCAAAAATTTTTCCATGTAAAAGGTAGTTTGTGGTGGGGAGATTTTTTTTAAAATCTACGTGGAAGATAATAAACCTAAATACCAAGTTTGGTATTTAACGGCCTTTTCATTTTGGGACTATGCTGTCCACAAACACACATACAGACACACACACGGACCTTTTTTTTAAAATGCTTTATTCTGAATCAGGGGACCCCAAAACATATTTCCGGTGAAATCTCGGTATCGAATTTTTGGGTGCATTACAATACATTCTCTATCCATATGTACATTGTGCATATGGGGCTAGAGAAAGTAAAAATCTGATGTGTTCCATTCACTTGATTTTCTCTACATCGCTGAAACAAATTATTATTCAAAATCGTATTCTTCTAGCTACTTTATCATAATCGAGATTAACATTAGCACAACTTGTCTTAATTCTTGCTTTCTTGTAAGCAGAAAGGAAATAAGAGAATACAGTAGGCTAAAGTGATAGTCAAATCTTTTAAAAGGTGGTGCCATGTGGTTGAAATTCGTTTCTATGCAGGGCCAGGAGCTGTCTACTTTCCGTGAGAGAAAATTTTAAGCATTTTAAATCTAAAGCAAATAACGAATATTTCAGAAATTATCAATTCCACGCGTAAAGAAAAGTATATGACATAAATTGTGTGTTTTAAGAAGATCTACATTTATTGTGTAGTCAAGTTTTTTTTCTAACTCTTGTGGTTTTCCAGGTACACAGAATTCAGCAAAATTCATTGAGAATAAAAAGGTCTTCATAGGCTATTCCCATAAAATGTAAGATATACATTTTATGTCATGTATATTATGCTCTGTTATACGATATTTTAATCAAAATTGTTAGTCATTTTTGAGAAAATCAAACTTTTCGAAATTTTTTTCAGTTAAAGATAGTGCTGGAGCTATTTTCTTCAAAATCTTCGTATTGCATCCTTGGAAGATACTAAACTTAAATATCAAGATTTGTATTCTACCGACATTTTGTTTTTGAGTAGTCATTTTCAGGGACACACATGCGCGCGCGGACCATTTCCTAAAACGCTTTTTTTGGATACATAAGTCTATTTCCGGTGAAATATCGGCATCAAATTGTTGTGTGGAATGCAATACCTTCTCTATACACTATGCACATAGTTCGTGTAGAGCAAGTACAAATCTTATGTATTCCTTTCACATGCCATTCTCTAAATCTCTGTAACAAATTATTGTTAAAAAGTTTATTCTTATATCTACTTTATTTAATCGAGATACACATTAGCAGAAATTATCTTTATTACTTTGTTCCTTGTAAGTAGAAGAACAAAAGTCTAATGTGTTCCATTCACGTGATGTTCTCTAGCTGTTCGGTAAATAAACCTTTTATTCAAAACATGAACCTGTGATCTACTTATGCTAATCAAATTACACAGACAAAATTAGTCTTATTACTAGCTTCCTTGTAAGTAGAAGGGAAAAAATCTAAATTGTTCCATCCACATGACTTTCTCTATATCTCTGTAACAGACGATTGTTAAAAGCTTATGCTTCTATCTACACTAGTGTCCAAAAGTTAATCATAATTCGGAAAACAAAGAACTGAAGGGGAAAACGGCGAGGGAGCGTTATAAAACGTTATCACAGTGTGTGCCTCTTCTTACTGGTGGTGGTAAGCGGGTTCACGCTTCTAAGGTCGACAAAATCAGAGCAGCAAACAAATACCAGGGTATCAGACTCAGGGCGTACTTCATTTGTTATTGTTCTCCCATTGTGAACAGAGAGTAGTTGCTTCGCAAAGGGTTTACAATACTGAACCAACATGCCACAAAGATCTCAACTGGACCCTGTTTTGAAGGGTAGAATCATCTGACGTCTAGAGGCAGGTCAGTCACAAATTACAGTCTCTCGGGCCCTGAATGTGTCCCAAAGTATCATTTTCAGGCTTTGGCGACGGTTCCAAGAGACACGAGGTGTTCGTCGGATACCTGTGCATGGTTCGCCACGGGTCACAGCGCCGCAACAGGACCGATATCTGATCATAACATCACGACGACATCGAAGGATGCCCGCGAGACAAATGTCTTACGAGTTTGCAGCCGCCTCAGGCGTTCGAGTTTCGAGGAAAACTGTATACCGGAAACTCAGGGCATCGGCTTCTATGCCAGACGTCCAGCAGTATGTGCCCCACTCACTCGACTGCACACACAGTCCCGTTTATAATGGAGTCAGTAACGTCAACATTGGATCTTGAATGAATGGAGGAGCGTGCTGTTTACAGATGAGTCCAGATTCAGTTTGAACAATGATTCTCGTCACACAATAATCTGGAGAAAACGTGGAACCCGGTTTCGTCCCACCAACATTGTGGAAACACTCCCATTTGGTGGTGGTGGCATATTCATGTGGGCAGGCATATTGTTCAATGGACGTACAGATCTGCACATCTTCGACGGCGGTACTGTGAATGCCCAGAGGAACAGAGGTTCTGGAACCACAGTGCGACTTTTCAGAGGTGCACACCATCTTAATTCACGATAATACACGTCCGCATAGAGCCCACCTGATGGACGACTATCTTAAGAGGGGATGTATCCAGCGCATGGGCCGGCCAGCGATGTATCTGGATATGAACCCTATAGAGCATGCCTGGGATGCATTAGGAAAACGAGTTGCAGCCCGCCAGCCCCCACCGAGGACACTTCCAGACCTTCAACGTGCTCTCCGTGAGGAATGGGAACTGCTGCCTACAGAGCTCATGAACCGCCTTATAGAGAGCATGCCACGGCGCTTCGAGGCCTGTGTAGCCATGAGGGGTCCCCACACCCCATATTAACTGCTCAACACCATTATTGTCATTGTGGAAATTATTATCAGATTTTGTGCTTGCATAAAAAGGTGTCCCAAGGTCAAAATTGTCTGCTATTCCTCACTCTATTGCATTCCAGATCATGTGTGATGCATTGGTAACAACATATTGCATTATGCTTAACTTTCTTATCCTTCTGATAATTTGGTAATAAAATATTGAATTATGCTTAACTTTTGGATATTAGTGTACTTTGTGATAATCGAGAAAAACATTGGCAGAAATGCTTTCTCGTAAGCAGAAAGAAAAGAAGGAAATACTTGGCTAAAACGATAGTCAACTTTTTTTAAAACTGGGTTCAATGTGGTTGAAATCATCAGTTTCTTTGCATTGCCAGGAGTTAACAAATTCCCGTACGTGAAATATTTCAAGTATTTTAAAACTGAAACCAATGAAAAGGAACACTCAAAAATGGTCAAGTCCACGAAAAAATGTGTATGACATAAATTGTCATTGGAGATCTACATTTTTGTGCAGTAAGTTTTTGTCTACTTCTTACGGTTTACCACTTATGCAAAATTCATGCAGAATAAAAAGGTATTCAGAGGCTTTTCCCAGAAAGTTCAAGATTTGCGTTTTATTTGCCGTTTAAATGTCTTTAATGTACGCTATTTTAATCAAAACAGTTAGAATCATTTTTGAGAAAATCAAAATTTTCAAAACAATTTCCATGTAAAGGGTAATTTGGGGTGTGGGGATTTTCTTCAAAATCTTCGTGTCGCATCCTTGGAAGATACTAAATTTATATACCAAGTTTGATATTTTCCGACTTTTCGTTTTTGAGTTATCGTTTTCACAGTCACACACGGACCTTTTCTAATTTTATTTTGGACTCAGAGGACCGTAAGACGTCCGGTGAAATGTAGATATTGAATTTTATGAGGAGTGCAATACCTTCTCTATACACTTTGCATATAGCGCATGTAGAGAAAGTAATAAAAATGCACAGGCTAAAACGATAGTCTTGTCCTTTAAAAGTCCGTCGCTATGTGAAACAATTTAAATTCCAATTTCTTTGCTTGCCAGGAGTAAACGAATAAGAAAAAGATGTCTTCCCGTTTGAGAATATTTTAAGTGTTTTAAAATTGAAATCAATAAGTATATGACATAAACTGTGTTTTTAAAAGTGATCTACGTTTTTTGTCGTAAGTTAATTTAAATACCAGGTTTGGTATTTAACGGTCTTTTCATTTTTACTTTCTCTATACAAGCTATGTACATTGTATAGAGAAGGTATTGCACTCCACCAAAAAAATCGATACCGAGATTTCACCGGAAATATGTTTTAGGGTTCCCCTGTATCCAAAACAAAGTATTTTCAGAAAAAAGTCCGTGTGTGTCCGTGTGTCTGTGAACACGATAACTCAAAAACGAAAAGTCGGTAAAATACCAAACTTGGTATTTAAGTTTAGTATCTTCCAGGGATGCGACACGAAGATTTTGAGAAAAATCCCCCCACCCCAACTTCCCTTTACATGGAACGTTTTTCGAAAATTTTGATTTTCTAAAAAATGGCTCTAACGATATTGATTAAAGTATCGTATATTAAAGATATTTACCTGACAAATAAAATGTATATTTTGAATTTTCTGGGAATAGCCTCTGAAGACTGCTTTATTCTGGGTCAATTTTACGGAATTTTGAATAACTGCTAAACCGTAAGAGATGGACAAAAACTTACCACACAACAAATGTAGAGCACTTAAAACACATAATTTATGTTATATACATTTTTTTCGTGGAGTTGATTGTTTTTGAGATATTCCTTGTTTTTGGTTTCAGCTATAAAAACTTATACTTTTCTCATACAGGACTTTGTGAACTCGTGTCCATACAAACAAAGGAACTTCAGTCGCAGAGCAACCAGTTTTTGACTATCACTTTAACCTATGGTACCCTCTCATTTCGCTTCTACTAACAAGGAAGCAAGTAATAAGATTATTTCTGCTAATTTTTGCTCCATTAGATGAAGTAAATAGAATAATTTGTTGCAGTGATATAGAGAAAGTCATGTGAATGGAGCACATCAGATTTTTGAGTTATGCTGTCCACAGTCACCCACGCGGACCTTTTTTTACTTTCTCTATACGTACTAGGTACATAGTGTATAGAGAAAGTATTGCACTCCATCCAAAAATTTGATACCGAGATTTCACTGGAAATATATGTTTTAGGGTCCCTGTAAAAAAAAAAAAAAAAAAAAAAAAAAAAAAAAAAAAAAAAAAAAATCAGAAACAGTTCCGCGCGTGTGTGTCTGTCCGTGTGTCTCTGAACACGATAACTCAAAGACGAAAAGTCAGTAAAATACCAAATTTGGTATTTAAGTTTAGTAGGTATCTTCAAAGGATGCGACACGAAGATTTTGAGAAAAATCCCCCACCCTAAACTACCCTTTCCATGGAACTTTTTTCGAAAATTTTGATGTTTTAAAAATGGCTCTAACAGTTTTGATTAAATTATCGTATATTAAAGATATTTACCTGACAAATAAAATGTGTATTTTGAATTTTCTGGGAATAGCCTCTGAAGACTACTTGATTCTGGATGAATTTTACGGAATTTTGCATAAGTGCTAAACCATAAGAGATGGACAAAAACTTACCACATAAAAAATTCAGAACACGTTAAACTCACAATTTGTATTAAATACATTTTTCTCGTGGAGTTGATCGTTTTTGAGTTATTCCTTCTTTCTGGTTTCAGCTTTGAAAAACATACTTTTCACATACAGGAATTTGTCAACTCCTGTGCATACAAACAAAGAAACTTCAATCACATCGCAACCAGCTTTTGTCTATCACTTTAATTTATGGTACTCCCTTATTTCGCTCCTACTTACAAGGAAGCAAGTTATAAAACTATTTCTGCTAATTTTTTCTCGATTAACATGAAGTAAATAGAAGCATAAGCGTTTTAATAATATTTAGTGGCAGAGATATAGAGAAATTCATGTGAATGGAACACATAAGATTTTTCAAAAATTCTTTTTTGGACTCAGGGGGTCTCAAACATATATTTTCGGCGAAATCTTGGTATCGAATTTTTGGGTGGAATGCAATACTTTCTCTATACACTATGTACATAGTACGTGTAGTGAAAGCAATAATATTAATGATGAAAAGTTATTGATGTCATCGGGTTAATTGATTCTATGCACAACCAAGAATGAGACGTTTTAATAGCAATTAATATAATTTCAAAACAATTTAGTTTGGGTAGCTGTTTAGCTGGCTTTTACAGCAGACACTTTCTTGCGCAAGCTATGACAATAATAATACTGATCAGCATGACTGGACATTTCACATGAAGATAAGAGAGGAAGAACAAGAGAACAATACATGAATGCATGCATGAGAAGGCGAGAGGCATGACTTCGCTATTTGCCTAAAGAGTATTTATGCCATTCAACCTACCCTGGAGTGAGATACGAATAGACTGGGTTTAGGTTTTAATGCAATGCATGTATGAAGAAACCTTCATGACGATTAGAAAACCATAATTAAAAGGAAAATAAACTCAATAATTGTTCATTAATGTTGATGCTCTAGAATTCCCTACATTACCTTATGAGGTAAATTATCCCTATGCCAGGGATTAATCCTTCAACTCACAGAGCATAGAGAATACATAGGAAATGCCTTTTCCTAATGTGGTTGGTGAAGCACTTTTTTGCCAAACCGCCATATTTAGATGCTACATTTTTTAGATGAGTCGCTTTGTGTGGGTTAAATGTGAATTCCAAAAAAAAAAAAAAAAAAAAAAAAAAAAAGATTTTGTGATGTTAAATGTTCAATTAAGCAGTAAATTTGTCTTAAACCAGTATAATGGTCAATGCGTGTGTGATGTTTGGTTGTAGTTTCTCGAATAGCAGAAGCATAAACAAGGGAAGGGAAATGGTTTCAATACATTAGTTAGTGTACATATTTAAGCGATTTTTCGGTGGTATACTTATTTGAAATAAATGTTATCCATTATCCACAGAACGACTATGTATTGTTTGTTAGACTTTAGATTTCCAACTCGGAAAGACCGTTGAAAATCAGACAAAATTGACAACCTTCTCCGGTTTATAAGAAACTTCTTGCTAATGCGCCCATTTAGCAGCTACCGTGAGAAATAATTATTATCAAATTATGTAGTTATGAAACTAGAACTTTGAGAATAGGAGGCGTGTTCCTTTAACTCGGGATGCAATACTTGCAGTCCACAGTGAAAGTCATTATAAACTTTGGGATATTCTCAGATACTTGTCATCCTTTTTTGGTGTGCACTTAAAATGATTCCGGGTCTTTCGCAAACATTTGTGTGTGTGTGTGCTTATTACATGCATCCTATATATGACTTCTCATACATATGTTCAGGATCGCTTATTTAGTGCACTCAATAGAGGAGCTAAACTAACTTTATAAGTTCACGTATTGAAATTAATGGCTCTAGGCATGAGAGATAAACAACAAGGTTTGGTCAAAATGTGATATTTTGCCCTCCTTTAGTTTTAGACCAGGAAATTAGAACGATTACTGCAATTATACCAATTTATCAGTAATAACTTGACAGGCCAAAAAAAAAAAAAAAAAAAAAAAAAAAATGATTGTATTAAGTATTCCTTCAGCTAGAGATCTCTCCCCTTCCATTGTCCTTTGCTTAAAAAACTTGGAAAAAACCATTAATTTAACAGATGTTGCATATGGTAGTGCGTAGTTTCACAATATGGCCGTGTCCAGATGGTTAGACCACTTGCCTCTCCCCTAGAGGTCTGGGGTTCGATCCCAAGCGACCGCTTGTGAGATTTGTGGTGGACAAAGCGGCGCTGGAGCGGGTTTTCTCCGGGTACTCCGGTTTCCCCCGCCATCGCATTCCACCGGTGCTCCAACATCATTCATGTATTATAAGTGTCGCCGCCTGCGGTGTCATAAGTAGTTAAAGCGGTCGTTAAACACTACCAAAACAAAAAACAAAAAAAAAAAAACAAAAACAATATGACGGCTGCGCATAAAACGTGCTTCAGCTAAACGCTAGGCATTTCCACCATGTGCCTCAACTTCGCAACATTGTGAGCACCTCAGCGTTGCCAAACTTCTCCATGATGGAAAAGATGCACTACAGTAGCTTAATGAATTGAATGTCGAGACGCCATCAGCCGCGCATATCAAGCCACCAAGTGCGACGGGATGTCAACCTTTGAAGCCTTCCGCTGACAGATCCCTACCGTGGCCACCCACAACAAATGGTCAACAGAGGAGGAAGCCGCACAACTCTGCGGAGAAATAATGCATGCGATTCCGACGTTGTCGGCGTCCGGAAAGATCTAAGCAGCCCTCGTGAATCGCTTCGGTAACCATCACTTGGCTTCAGTCAGTCAGCCCAAAACCAAGGCTGTAACAGCCAGAGAGGACGATGTTTAGGTTCGTTATGGCAATTGAATAGCTAGAGAACAAAGCCCTGGTGAACGACCGACTAGATATAAGTCGCAGGAAGCTGCCTATTAATTCGTTGCCGGAGTGCGCTACGCCGAAATAAGACAACGCCTGATGCTCAGCAACTATATGGCAATCCATGAAGCTTAACGACAGCATTGAGGATGGAGGAGTCCAATATGACAGCTGCACCTATCTCGAATACTAGGAATGTTTGCTACAACAGAGAGAGAGAGAGAGAGAGAGAGAGAGAGAGAGAGAGAGAGAGAGAGAGAGAGAGAGAGAGAGAGAGAGAGAGAGAGCCCAGAGGCGACAATGACCTTCAAGTGGTGGGTGCGATCCAGGTTACCTAACCATACCAAGTGGATATGCAGGCGGAATACGTATAAGGACTGGCGTGTCATCACCATCATCTCGAGTGACACTACATGCCTTGGGCAGAAGAGTGGACAGCTTCATTGCAGACGGCTAATACTAGGAAATCTGTGCCGGATATTAGTAGACACAAGTGACAGCTGCGACAGTCGACCCGGGTAGTGAGGGTGTCGGGGGACACATTGCCTGTGGAAATAACATTGCGACGGAGCAACTTGAGCGTTCGTCACGAGGATGGCTGAAAGGGTGATCCTGGGATTTGATGTCTTCGGGAGTCAGGAAGTGGCGGTGGACGTTTGCTAGAGGGTCTTGCGACTTGGCTGACACGGGGCCATGCTCTGGATCCCCCACAAACTCCGTAAGATCTGCAGGGTAATCCAAAAGGACAATGTAGTTATGCCTGCAAGAAATGAGGTAGGGACATCTGGAGGGTCAACGGTCAAGGAACCTAGTTTTGGACTGGTAGGCACCATTGAACGAATTATGCGTTGTCGGGGCATTGTTGCCTTGTCGAAAATGCCCACGAGGCTGCTGAATCTAACGGACACCAAACAGGATGTCCAGGCTGGGATGGAGTTAGGGAATTGTGAGCCAGCTGCGAGTGTAACACCGGGCAACGTAACCAAACAGCTAGACCGGATGAAAGATTTGCTGAAGAGAGTTGACAACCATCTGACTGAATCACAAGTGGAGTGCGTCTATCGTCTACTGAGACGATGCCAGTCTGACTTCAACAAAGGGAAGGGCAACTACAGCCGCACTGATCTAGTACTCCCATCACATCAACACTGGAGCTGTCCGGGAATCACCAAGACATGCTCCTTGGTGCAACATACTAGAGAACATGACCAAATCATTGAGGAGTTCGACAGTCCGTGGTGCTTTCCTATAGTCTTGGTAAAGATAAAGAACTGCGAGCTATGCTTCTGCGAGAATTATAGGAAGTTGAATCCTGGCACCGGAAATGACTTCCCGTAACCCGGATTGACGACGCCATAGCCACGGTTGATAGTACTCAGTGGTTCTCGACTTTGGTGGCAAATGCCGCTAAATCCCAGAGACAAGGATAAGACCGCACTCTCGACAGGCCAGGGCTTTGGCACTTTCCGGTTATACCCTTTGGGCTTTACAAATGCGCTAGCCTCCTTCCGGCATATATTGGAATCAGGGACGAGAGGGTTCATTTACAACATCTGCTTGCTATATTTGGATGACATCATCGCTGTTGGCAGCAGCTTCGAAGACCACCATGAAAAGCTGACCAAGATACTACATAGGATCCAGGCAGTCACCCAGCAGCTGAAAGCAAAAAAGTGCCCACTCTTCTGCAAGGAGATGAACCTCTTGGGCCACAGTCTCACCATCTGTGGTGACAATAACTCGTAGAAGGCTTGGGCAGTGAGACATTGGCTTTGACTTAAAGGCAAATGAGAGCTGCAACGTTTTCTGCGCCTATGGAGGTTCATCAGAGATTTCTCCAGTATGGGAAATTTCTCACTCATCTGAAGAGCATTGGCCTTATGTGTGGTCAGAACAGACCGAGAGCGCATTTCAGGTGCTTAAGTCAGCGCTCTGCAGTATGCATATTTTAAGATTTCCACAATCTGGTGGTGACTATATTGTGGACAAAGACGCCAGCAGCATCGCTAAAGAAGGCCTTCGATCCCAGAACAACGATGGCAGGTAATAGCCTACTACAGCAAGACACTCTACAAGGCAAAAAATGTTGCATTACCCAGCAAGAGCTCCTGGCAGTAGCAAAGGTGCAGGAACACTTCCACAAGTATCTGTACAATTAGTCATTTCATCTGAGGACCAACAACTTTGCCCTCACACTGTTCAAGAACCTGGAGGGCCAGACAGCCCATTATGTCCAGAAGCTCCAAGAGTAAAACTTTACATCAAAACATTGTTAAGGAAGGAGTTACCCCAATTTCTTACACACTGATAGTGAATTTAATTCAAAGTTTCAGAATGTTCTATATATTCTTCACTCTCCTTGCAAAGGGGCTTAAATCTGAGCTCTGGGGACTGAAATCAGCATCCCAGATTGACGTCAATGTTTACTTCCTGCTGAATTTCTAAGGTTCTGACCCTCATTCCCATCTTTAGGGATGTAATGCCTCGACAATATTTTTTCTTGCACATCAAAGAATCAAGCTATATTAAAATAGATTTAATAGTTTGGGAGGAAAATGGTCCACTATATATTGCCTTTACTTTTAAAGTTTTGACCCCTTACCTCCTATCCTGAGGGATATGCAACCCGGGCAGAAGTCTTCTAAGGTATTATTCTGCTGCTGAAAAGGTTACATGTGCTGTATCAAAGGCTGCAATAAGATTGCAGGTGTATTCAGTGACACAGGAAGCAACATTGTCATGTTTTCTCCATGTAAACTTGTGTTACATGCATGAACATTTATTTCTTTGAGTACCAAAAGAATAACAGCATTAGCAAGGTTCTTATTAAGTGCAACAAGAGTCCAAACAGTACTAATAATATCTAACCACATTTTCTATTTACATTATGCTCTGTCTTAGTCTTCCTCGCTGTCACTGTCATTTTCACCCATATGTATATCGCAAACAAAATATAATCATGAGAAACATGCTGTAGGTGAAATTTTTGCTCTTGTTGTATGGTATCTGTTGTATCTATGTTTGCTACACATTCTCTCTTGCACACTTGAAATGAGTCAGAATCCACTTTCTTATGGCATGTTTAAAGCGTGCTCATATCAGCTAAATGAGATTAAGACAGCAGTGATCTGGTGGTAATCTAAGGATTTCATGGCTATGATATTTTGCCATTTGTTCTATTACATACACTTTCTGTATATTGGCTTCCCGAACTTTCTCCAAAAGCACAGCTTTTATAGAAAGTGGACAGGGTAAATCTAAATTACATTCTTCCATGAATCAGATTATTTCGTCTTTTCTGTTGGACATGGTGGGAATTTGGATCTTTAGCTGGGAATAAATAGCATTATCTGTTTTTTAAAAATGTGTTCTTGAACCAAGCTTCAATTATTTCAGCATTCATCTCGTGATGTGAATCAGCCAAAGATTCCTGAATATTTTTAGAGAAAAATATAAGCAACCCTCAATCCAACCCTGGCCATTGCCTGCAAGATCATGATTCTTTTTTTTACATCATGAGTATCATACCAATAATATCTAAATAAGCTATGATACCCTTCCTGATTCCATAATCACACAGCTCTTATTTAACATACCAAAGTGGAACCTTAACTTCACTGTCTAATCAAATCCCTTTATAAGGAAAATTGCATACAGTTTGAAGTTCATGTGGCAATTCTAGCCTGTTGCTGCCTACCCTTTTTTATAAAACCTATACACCTCTCCATGAACTATGTCACAGGTGAAAGTATCAAACTTCCCTAACTTTTGTTTCCTTTTTGGCAAAATAGGAAGTCTTTGTGCAACTTTACTGTTTGTCTATTTAAGCCTATTGCTTTAACAGTTTCAATTGCAACTCCCTTCCCTATTTTATTGGCTTCCATGTACTGAAACACATTACATATTATGTTGGGACTATTTAGTTTGTGTTCCTAAAGGCTGCTTGCCTTCTTTTCCTCTTCTTTCACTTGCTGGCCCACTAGCAGCACTAGAAGTAGAAGCAGCATTATTACTGGCACCACTAGTGTTATCACTACGAGAAAAACTAGCTGATTTATTGACTATTAACAATTATCACTATTATTATTAGCATCAAAGCTAGATGTGTCCCAAAGATTCCACATACATTAAGAATACACAGTACACACCTGTGAAGGTCACAAGAAAACAACATGAATGAGAGAAAACAGCGAAGATGTTGAAACGTTAAGTTTTAATCCATGTGCAGTTAACGTCTGTCATTTGTGATTTCTAGGCGTTCATTGGTGCACTGCAAAACGTCAGCAACTTCTGAGAATAATCAGTGTACTACCCGAGAGGTTTCTATTAACAAAGATAAAGCTCATGTTAATGTTTTCAGCAGCATGATAATAGTATATATGTGTGCAAGTTAATCTAAATTGGTCCATTGGTTTGGGAGGAGTGAAACATACTTCTACAAACACTTTGATGTATATTGTATGTGACCCAGTTAAGTTGCAAATCATGTGTTTACTGGAGAGTCAAAAAGTAGTGGATAGTTGAAAATACAGATTTAGTCCATATGTTGGAATGATGTTGAAACTACAAGATGAACTAATTTTGGAGCTTGAAACAATCCTCAAAATGTGAGGAAAATGCAATTAGATATACCACTGCTTGAATTGTGCTGGTGGTTTGCAATATGCACAGTAACACTCATTTAAATCCACTTCAATCTGTGTTTTACAAATATCTTTTTGGTTTTAAATTAGCAAACTGTAGTTTGCTTGCATTATGAAAAGTATTAACACATATCATTTTAATATAGAGGCAGTAACAGAAAGTCAATAAACTCTGAAGAGAAAAATTCTTCCTGCATCACATGAGGGTTGTCTGTAAAATAAGGTTTCCAATTTATTTTCACAATAACATGTTTATTGACACTGAATAATACATTTTTGGACAGCTCAGACTTTTTCCTATTTTTCGACATAATCCCTGCTCAGATCAATGTATTTTTGCATGTGGTGTACCATCTTATGAATGTCTGCACCGTAAATCTCCTGCCTGCGCAGGTAGGTAGCTTAAAAGATTTTCTTGCAACACCACTTCAGTTCTGAAACACATCTCACCCAGGTGTATCTTCACATCAGGGAAGAGATGGTAGCCACTTGCAGGCTAGACCTGGATTATAGGGAGGGTATGTGACATTATCTCATCCATATTTGTTGATGAAACTGTGATCATATGGGCAATGTGCTGATGGAAACACACTCCCTTTATTAACATGTCTCTCCTCTTGTTTTGGGTAGTATGACAAAGTTTTTTTAATGTCTCACAGTAGCATTGATTGTTGCACCGGTAAGCAGAAATTCACTCGACAATAACTCCTTCCTGTCCCAAAACATGCTCGCCATCACTTCTGGCAGACAGTGTTTGTTTAAAGTTCCACTGCTTCAGCAAATCTGGATGTTTCCATGACAGGATTTTTATTTCATTTCCGGTGTCGAGTAGTGGACCCAGCTCTTGTCCCCAGTGACAATAGAGTTCAATAATTCCTTGCCATCAGTTTTGTATGCCTGAAAAAATTTGTGGCAGGCTTCAAAACATTTCTGTCTGTGGTCATCTGTAAGCATTTTCTGGACCCACCCTGCACAAATCTTGGTATACCCTAAATGTTCTGTCACCATTTTGTTAGTACAGGTCTTGTAGACATCAGGGATCACCTCGCAGAGCTCCCGAACTGTCACCCTTCAATCTTTCATCATTGCTTCTTCCACATTCACAATCGTTTTGTCCAAAACCGATGGCCGTCTAGGACGCTGCTCGTCATGGATGTCTGTATTTAAATTCTCTGCATTCTATTTATATAATTTTGATGATTTTAATATAGTATGAAAATTTTTGAAAAAAATATTAATAAATGACTAAGTAATTGTCCCAGACCAAAAAGAAAATGAGACATTATTTAATCCCCCATAGGTTAACAAAAAAGTACATTTGACACTGACTCATTAAATATTGTGCTTATTTAAAAATTATCACAGTATTTGTTTCCACCTTATATTATGCTATACTATGTACAAACGTTTTCTTGGATGCTAATTCTACAGTGAAAAGAGAGCCAAGTGGAAGAAGATAGAGCTGCCACCTGTGTTTCTGCAGTGTTAACTAAAGAATGTTTCTTTCTTTGAGGCCCTTAACCTTTATGGTAATATGGTAGCTGAATTATCAAAACATTATGAATGTATGTTATTTGTATGACTAAACCAGCACTAGAGGAGTCAGGTTTGTGCAGGAGTTGCAAGAAGTTGAAAAGTAACATAATTAGCAACATGCAGAGCAAGAATTGGTCTGTTTGGTAGAAGGAACTAGAATCTGTTCAAGAATAAAGTGCAGCATGGGGAAATAACTGTTGCAGTGGTGTGTGTGTAATCAGCATGCTACTAATTATTGGAGTGGAGATGAATCCTGGGCCTAAAGGCAACCATGGACTTGGTAAGGAGATTTTGAACAAATTACAGGGAATGGAAGAAAGGCTATGAAAACAAATACACACTGTGGGGGAAATTAAAGAAGAAATCAAAATTGAAATATGGAACATGAAAGCAGAAGTTCAAGCTATTAAAAGACACTCGGAATTCTACTTCTTCATCATGGTTTAGATCTTATTGGTCTGTTCCAGCTCCAAATTGCTGCTGGTTACATCTTTTCCTAGGTGTTCCCAAGTTTCTTCTTTCTCGTGGTGAATAGTTACATGCTGCTTTTGGTATTCTGTTTTCGGTCATTCTTATTAGGTGTTGTTTCCAGTTTGTTCTATATTTCAATATTTTTGTTTTTTTTTTTGTTTAACGTCCTTTAACCTGGTAGGTAATATCATTAAATTGGTGAAATGATGCTCAAATGATATCAGAGTCTGTGGAGCTTAAAGTTACTCGACATTCGTCTTCTCAAGATAAGGGGAAACCCCAAAAAAATCCTTATCCGGGTATTTCACCCTAAGTGAGATTCGAACTCACAACCGTTTGAATGTGAGGCAGATACGCTACCACCACACTACCCAGGTGGGCTAATTCCACTATTGTTGTATTTAATTCTTCTACTTTTAATTATTGCCTGATTTCTGTATTATGCTTTTTATTTGGTGTCTTGCTATTGATCTGAGGAATCACATTTCTGCTGCTTGTATTCTAGCCGAATGCTGTGCTGTCTTAGTTCATATTTCAAATTCATAAGTAAATGTAGGACTGTTACTGTCTTATATAATTCCATGACGGATTCTGGCTTTATTTTTCAAAGTTCTAGTTAGTGTTGCTGTTATACAATTGAGCTTATCTAGTTTATTATTTATATATATTTTCACTATGTGATATTTCGCAGCCTAGGAAATTAAATTTTGTTACTTGTTGTATTGGTTTACTTCTTAATATTATCTTTGACCAAACTGGATGAGAGTCCATGAAAGCCATTGTTTTTTATTCTTGAATTCCAAAACGTTTATCCTTATGGTTTGCTTTTGTCGTCCGTCAATCAGTCCAGCTATCTCTTTGAAGCTTGCAAGTATTTTTAAATGTCCCCTGAGCACAGGAATTCAACACGTAACATGAATACATGAGAGGAGTATGGAACACTCATAAGGGAGATTTTGGAAGGGAAATTTGAGATGGTCTGAATTGGACAGAAAGTTGCTGAAACCTTTCAAGTTGGAGGGAATACTGGAAGGATAATAGAAGTCAAATTTATATCCACATAAATTATCCATGTACTGCAAAGCTCAAAGAAATTAAAATATTTATTAACAGAGATTAACCAAGAAAGAGCTGGTTCAACGGATAAAAACAGATAGATCAGAGGGTAAGCTTACATACAAAGCAACCTCCAACTATGGATCAATGGATAGTCAGTAATCGAAGGTAAACATTTTCCAAGGCAAGTTGCAACTTCATCTCAAGAAATGAAATGTCAGGAAGTCCAAGAGTCAAAGCTGTGATAATTCAATATCATAGAGAGAATGGAAGCCCACTTGTGTGGGAGGGAGAAAGGATATCACAGAGAAGGACAGTATCCGCAGACAATAGAGAATCAGCTTTGGGGCCCAGCTTGTGAGAGAAATTATCATATTTGTCCGAATACAAGACAATCCTTTTTTCCCAAAATATTGATGTTCAGAACTGGGGATCGTCTTGCATTTGCAATATATGGGGGAAAAAAAAAAAAATCAAACTTCACTGGTACAGCAGGGACAAAGCCTGGGGGAAATGCAAGAGATTACTGCAAAGGTTGTGACATAAGCGGCACATTTTGGGCATTTCATTTTGCGCCAAAAATTAGTTGTTAAGGAGCCTATGAGCATTCTCAGTGGAATAAAGATTACTCTCCGAGACTAAAATAAAATTACAGGACTTGCTTTCACATTGATGGTTGCGTAATATTGTATTGGAAGTCAACAGAAAAAGAGATTAGCTGCAGATTTCCCCTCCTCGGGCCACATTGTGAATTTACGCGCAAATTTGAACCAGGTAAAATGGTTTAATATATTATATTGTCTTAACAGAAAATAGCATCCACAAATAATTGCTCTTACAGCTATGCTACCACCACCGCAGCCATTATTATGCTTTATCATCACAAATACCGTACATTTTGTTCTCCCATCTCCATCTTTCCCGCTTGCAATGTGAATTTCTGCATAAACTCACATTAAGTTAAGACATTTATGATATGTTATATTAAGTACGATGTCAAATACAAAATCATATCCATCATTATCGTCATTAGAGTTATGCTACCGCTATTGCCGCCATCATGTTCTATCATTGCATATATCATTCATTTTGTTCTCCTTTCTCCGCCTCTCCTGCTAGCAATGTGAATTTCTGCATAAACTCACATTAAGGTAAGACATTTATGATATGTTATATTAAGTATGCTGTCAAATACAAAATCATATCCATCATCATCTTTGTTAGAGTTAAGCTACCACTATTGCCACCATGATGTTCTATCACCACATATATCATATATTTCGTTCTCCCTTCTCCGCCTCTTCTGCTAGCAATGTGAATTTCTGCCAAAATTAAAATTAGGTAAAACATTTATGATGTATGTTATCTAAATACAACTTCATTTCCATTATCACCATTACAGTTATGCCACTGCTGTCATCACGTTGTACCCATAGCATACATTTACACACTGCCCTCACTGGCAACTGCTCAAAATGTAAATTTCTGCGCAAATCCAATTTAAGTACAAAAAGTAAATAAATAAGCGACAATCAGCTTAAATGTCAATTAATTTGTTCAAAATATATGGCAAATCCTTCAAATTTAATTTAGAAATGTTCTTTTTATATACCTATGTCTTTTCAACATATCTATGTAGATGATATAATCAATTTCAAAATTAAGTTCTGAAAAATGTGATGTGTTACACTCACATGACTTTCTCTAGCTGTTCAAAAAACTTCTTACGTAAGATTATTCTTCTTTCTGCACCTTGCTAATCAAGGCACTCATTAGCACAACGTTTATATTACTTAGTTCCTTATAAGTAGGAAGAAAATAAGTGAATGCACTAGGCTAAACCGATAGTCAAATGTTTTAAAAGATGTCGTTATGCGATTGTCATTACAAATTGCTTTTCTTGGCCAGGAGTAGAACAAAAGAAAAACGGACATTCCTGTCTGAGAAAAGTATAAGTACTTCACAACTGAAACTAATAACAACGAATACCTTGAAAACGGTAAGCTTCACGAGAAAAATGTATATGACATAACTTGTGTATTTTAACATGACCTACATTTTTTGTGCAATAAATTTCTGTCTATCTCTTATGGTTTACTAGTTATGCCAAATTAAGCAAAATTCATCCAGAATAAACAGGTCTTCAGAAGCTATTCCCAGAAAATTCAAGATATACATTTTATTTGTCAGGTAAATATCTTTAATATATGATATTTTAATCAAAATCGTTAGAGCCATTTTGAAAAAAAGTTCTATGTAAAGGGTAGTTTGGGGTGGGAGGATTTTTCTCAAAATCTTTGTGTAGCATCCCTGGAAGATACTAAACTTAAATACTAACTTAAAGTTTGGTATTTTAGCTACTTTTCGTTTTTGAGTTATCGTGTTCACAAACACACGGACACACACTTTTTCTGAAAATGGTTTTTATGGATACAGGGGGTCCCAAAACATGTATTTCCGGTGAAATCTCGGTATCGAATTTTTGGGTGGAATACAATACTTCTCTATCCCTATGTACATTGTACATACGAGGCTAGAGAAAGTAGACATTCTGATGTGTTCCATTCACATGAATTTCTCTACATCTCTGCAACAAATTATTGTTAGAAAGCTTAGGCTTCTATTTAATTGATGCCAATTGAGAAAACATTAGCAGAAATAGTCTTATGACTTGCTTCCATATAAGTAGAAGGGAAAATGGGAGAACCATAGGTGAAAGTCATAGTCAAAAGCTGGTTGCTATGTGACTAAAGTTTCTTTGTTTGTATGCACAGGAGTTGACAAATTCTTGTATGAGAAAAGTATGTTTTTCAATCCTGAAACAAAAAATCAGGAATATCTTAAAAACGATCAACTCCACGAAAAAATGTGTAGAGCATAAATCGTGTTTTAATGTGCTCTACATGTTCTGTGTGTTAAATTTTTCTCCACCTCTTACGGTTTAGCAGTTATTCAAAATTCCGTAAAATTCATCCAGAATAAAGTAGTCTGCAGAGACTATTCCCAGAAAATTCAAGATATACATTTTATTTGTCAGGTAAATATCTTTAATATACCAAATTTTAATCAAAATCGTTAGCGCTATTTTTTAGAAAATCAACATTTTCGAAAAGTTCCATATAAAGGGTAGTTTAGGGTGGGGGGATTTTTTTCAAAATCTTCGTGTCACATCCCTGGAAGATACTAAACTTAAATACCAAGTTTGGTATTTTACCAACTTTTCGTTTTTGAGTTATCGTGTTTACAGACACACTGACACATGGACCTTTTTGTAAAAATGATTTTTTTTGGATACAGGGGACCCTAAAGCATATATTTCCGTTGAAATCTTGGTATTGAATTTTTGGGTGGAGTGCAGTACCTTCTCTAAACACTACGTACATAGTGCGTATAGAGAAAGTAAAAATGGGGATTGTCTTGCATTTGAGGGCATCTTGTATTCGGATAAATTTGGTAGGTCAAATGTGTGGAGAACAATACCAGCTGAGTAAAGGTCAAATTCTAGAGCATTATATCCACATGAGGGAAAGCCTAATGCAAGTTGAATGAGATATTGATGAGTATCTTGAAAATAATGCTGCGATGGAAGAGAAAAATTGGGAAGTACTGCATGAATGTTGAGCAGCAAGAGCAAACTCGATGTATTTAGATTTTGTTCTGGCTCACAGCAGGATCAGGGAGATATAGAGAGAGTTGTGAAACTTGGCTTTTGGAATTGCAAAGGGTTGTGTGGTGGTTATGTGAGGGATATTTTGTATAAGGTGCAGTTGTTAGCATAGGTGGAGATATTATTGGGAAACATGGAGCGAGGAGAAATATTAAAAGGCAAGTTTCTGGAGGTTTAGATAGGTATTGAATTAATTAATGTGGTAAGTATAAACACACACTGCACTTCACTTTTATTGTGCAGGACAATTGTTTCGCGGACCGTTGCCCGCATCCTCAGCTGATGAACCACTAAAGTAGTGTGTGTTACCACATTAATTAATTCAATTTGATTATGCCTTCACTGTAAGCAGCTTCAAAATTATACAACTTATAGATATGGAGAGTAAAGTGAAGGAGAGGAATCAATAATTGAGGTCATGTGGTGCTAATACATGAATGGAATGCATACACTGGTGTACTGTATAACTCAATAGTGAATTCCAGATTCACAATCTAGGACTCTTTTGACAACTAAAACAAGTCTGATGTGTTCCATCAAATTAATTGTTAAAAAGCTTATTCTTCTATTTACTTCAGGCTAATTGAAAAAAAATTAGCACAATTGGACTTATTACTTGCTTTCTTGTAAGTAGAAAGGAAATAAGGGAGTACCATTGGCTAAAGCGACAGTCAAAGCTTTCAAAAGCTGGTTGCTATGTAATTGCAATTCCATTGTTTGTATGGATAGGAGTTGACAAATTGCCATATGAGCAAAGTATAAGGATTTTAAAACTGAAACGATAATGAAAAATATCTCAAAAATGGTCATCTATGCAAAAAAATATATATAACTAATTGTGGGTTTTAACGAGCTTTACAGTTTTTGTTAAGTAAAGTTTTGTCCATCTCTTACAGTTTTGCAAAATTCTGCAAAATTCATCTAGAATAAAGATGTCTTCACAGGCTATTTCCAGAAAATTCAAGATATACATTTTATTTGTCATGCAAATATCTTTAATATACAATATTTTAATCACAATTGCTAGAGCCATTTTTGAGAAAATCAAAACTTTTGAAAATTTTTCCATGTAAAGGATAGTTGGGGTTGGACGGATTTTCTTGGTGCATATGCTCACCCCCTCCCCCACAATTTTTCTAAAAATTGCATTTTTTTGTATTCAAGGGGCCTCAAATCATATATTTTCCAGTGAAATCTTGGTATCAAATTTTTGAGTGCAATAACATTCTGCTTTGTACCTATGTACATAGTATGTGTAGAGAACGTAAAAGAATTAGTAAATATAAAAATCTGATGTGTACCATTCACATGACTTTCTCCATATCCCTGCAACAAATAATTCTTAAAAAACTTATACTTCTATTTACTTTATGCTAATCAGAAAAAAATAGCAGAAATAGTCTAATTACTCGCTTCCTTGTAAGTAGAAGCGAAATAAAGGACAACCGTTGGTTAAAGTGATAGTCAAAAGCTGGTTGCTATGTCAATGAAGTTTCTTTGTTTATATGGATAGGAGTTGACAAGTTCCTGTATGAGAAAAGTATGTTTTTAATAGCAGAAACCAAAAATAAGGAATGTGTAAAAAACGACAAACTCCACAAAAAAAATGTATATAACATAAATTATGTGTTTTAACGTGCTCTACATTTTTTGTGTAGTAAGTTTTTGTCCATCTCTTACGGTTTAGCAGTTATTCAAAATTTAGTAAAATTCATCCAGAATAAAGTAGTCTTCAGAGGCTATTCCCAGAAAATTCAAGATATACATTTTATTTGTCAGGTAAATATGTTTAATATACGAAATTTTAATCAAAATCGTTTAGAGCCATTTTTGAGAAGATAAAAATTTTCGAAAAAAGTTCCATATAAAGGGTAGTTGGGGGTGGGGGGATTTTTCTCAAAATTTTCGTGTTGCATCCCTGGAAGATACTAAACTTAAATACCAAGTTTGGTATTTTAACTACTTTTCGTGCTTGAGTTATCGTGTTCACAGACACACGGGGACACACACACACAGACCTTTTTGTGAAAATGCTTTTTTTGGATTTTGGGGACCCTAAAACATATATTTCCGGTGAAATCTTGGTATCAAATTTTTTGGTGGAGTGCAATACTTTCTCTATACACTATGTACATAGTGCGTATGGAGAAAGTAAAAAATAGTATTTACTTTGATGGCATTGACATTATTAGGAGATTTAAACATGAGAGTGGGAATGTTGGATATTATGGAATTAAATGTATGGGAAGAGAGAGATTTAGCAAGATATTAGGCACAGCAATGAGAGGGGGCTAAAATTATTCAAGTTTTGTAGGAATAATGAAGGGGGTGCTGGGGAGAAGATAAAAAGGGTGAATTTACGTTTACGCTTTGGGGATAGAGTGTGGTAGATTAAATGTTGTGAAGTGACAGCACCTTGTGTGAAGTTTGTGAATTTAAGATAATGGACATATGTGGAACAAGTTCACATTTTCCACTTACAGTATCTTGGTGTAGTGATGAGAACTAGAACTGTGATAATTAGCCTGAAGAGAGCCCCTAAAAAGGCCGATGGGTTTCGTGGAATACTAGACTCAGGGATGGCCAGGCTATGTCTGTATGGGATTAATTTAATGATTTCTTTTGGCAAAAGAGGTGTTATGACCATAAACCATAGAGGGAATGGCAAGGTTTATTGAGGAACAAGAAAACTATACTTAGGAAGATTAGAAGCAGATACCTAAATTAGGGGAGCTTTTGTGTAAGGAAAAGAGGAAATGAAAAAGATAAGTTGAAAAACAGCATCTAAATGAGATTTAAGATGACAAAAGATAGCTATGTTATACACTAGTGTCCAAAAGTTAAGCATAATGCAACATGTTACCAATGCATCATACATGATCTGGAATGCAATAGATATAGCAGACAATTTTGACCTTGGGACACCTTTTTGTGCAAGCACAAAATCTGACAATCATTTCCACAATGACAATAATGGTGCTGAGCAGTTAATATGGGGTGTGGTGACCCCTCATGGCTACACAGGCTTCGCAGCGCCATGGCATGCCTTCTAAAGGTGGTTCAAGAGCTCTGCAGGCAGCAGTTCCCATTCCTCACAGAGAGCATATTGGAGGTATGTCCTCGGTGGGGGCTGGCGGGCAGCAACTCATCTTCCTAATGCATCCCAGGCATGCTCTATAGGGTTCATAGCTGGCTGGTCCATTGCTGGATATCTTCTCTCTCAAGATAGTCGTCCACCAGGTGGGCTCTATGTGGATGTGCATTATCGTCCTCTAAGATGAAGAGTGGACCAACTGTGCCTCTTAAGAGTTGCACATGTGGTTCCAGTACCTCGTCTCTATATCTCTGAGCATTCACAATACCACCGAAAAAGGTATAAAGATCTGTATGTCCATTGAAGTTTATGCCTGCCTACAAGAGTATGCCACCACCAAATGGGCATGTTTACACAATGTTGGTGGGATGAAACCTGGTTCCACGATCTCTCCAGATTATTGTGCGACAAGAATCACTGTTTAAACTGAATTTGAACTTGTCTGTAAATAGCAAATTCCTCCATTCATTCAAGGTCCAATGTTGATGTTGCTGACTCCATATGCATTCAAGTGAGTGGTGCACTCTCTCCTGGATGTCTGACAGAGGGCAACTGCCTTGAACCACCAGTATAAAGTTCGCCTTGAAACTCGAATGCCTGAGGTGGCTGCAAGCTTGGAAGACAGTAGTCTTCAGGCATCCTCCAATGTCGTCGTACTGTTATGGTCAAATATCCATCCTGTTGCAGTGTTGTGACCAGTGGGCGACCATGTACAAGGATCCGACAAACACTTCCTGTTTCTTGGAACCATCACCAAAGCCTGGAAATAACACTTTGTGGCTCATTCAGGGTACAACAGATTGTGGTTTGTGTCTGACTTGCCTCTAGACGTTCGATAATTCTACCCTTCAAAACAGCGTCCAGTTGACGTCTTTGTGGCATGTTGGTGCTGTCTTGTAAACACTTTGCGAAGCAACTATCCTGTGCTCACAATGGGAGAACAATAATGAATAAGCCACACACTGGGGGTCTTATACTCTGTTATTGGTTTGCTGTTCTGGTTATGTTGACCTTAGAGCTGTGTACCCGCTTAGCTATCAGAAACCATCGATAAGGGGAGACACACACTGTGATAATGTTTAATGGTACTAGCTCACAGTTTTCCTGTTCAGTTCTCTGTTTTCCAAATTATGCTTAACTTTTGGACACTAGTATATTATAAAACTTTGTATAGTGAAATAGGTGACCTAGTCAACTAACTAGGGTTAAGGTCAGTCTTATGTATATACTTAACACTTTAATAGGTAAGTAAAATACTCTGGGATCTACAAGATAAAATCTTAGCATTCAACCTCTAGATATCAGTATGTTTAGCATACTTCATGCCTCACTGTTGCTGTTCTGCTCTGCTTCTGAAATTCTGCAAAATCTACCAAATGAATACTAGGGAGCCAAGCGCCCAATAAAAGGTGTGCACATAGTTCTAACTTTACTGGTGCAGGCCACAGATGGTGATTATTCAGAATTCTTGGTTTTGCTGGCTTTTAACTGGTGAGGAGGTAAGCTGAATAAAGATGCATTATTCATTTCTTCCTCAGGACTCAGCTTGTAACTATCTTTGCAAAAATACTACAAAGCCTGTTGTATCTTGAGGGTTTCCAGTTTTCCCTTTAAACAGCTTTAACCTACTTATTTCAAACATCATGCTTGTAATGCATAACCTGCTTAATATTAAAACTAACTATTAGTCATCTACAACACAAGTCATTTTTCACAAGTCAAGTTACATTGGTGCATATAAAGTATATGGCAAAGATTTAAAAATTCAGGTTCTATGGAATTTATGACCTGCGAAAAAATAAAACTTCATCCCCAGATCTTTGTGTGATATCACAACCATATGCAACATAGTGTATTCCCACGAGTTTACTTCAAATTCAATTGAAACCACAGATTTGAACACACTGTGATCGTACAGGGGATAGGCAAACTGATGTGAACACCTGTACTTATTTTTGGAATGGTTTATTATTAATGGGTTGGACCCCAATTTTCCTGTAATACAGCTTAAATTCTTCTTGGTATACTGGAATATAATGATTGTATAGTCTCCAGTGGAATGTTAGACCACTCTTCTAACTACTGCGGTGATGAGGGAGACAGAAATCTACCATGTAGTCTGTTCTGAAATACTACCCAATCTGGTTCGATAATGTTCAAATCCGGGGATTATGCTGGCGAGGGAAGATGCTCCAGTTCATTTCCATGCTCCTCAAACCACGATTGAACTGTCCTGGCTGTGTGAATTGGTACATTGTCTTGAAATATGGCATTATTGTTGGGGAACATTTGAATCATGGGGTTCACCATATTACCTAAAATGTTTAAATATTCTTTGTCTGTAACATGGCCTTTGAGAGTAATGATGGGACCAGCAGAATACCATGACATGGCTGCCCACACCATCACACTTCCACCTCCATGCTTAACTGTTGGAATCAAGTAATCAGGTTAGTAAGCTTCTTTTGAAGTTCTCCAGAAGCAAATCCAACCTGTTGTTGGAAATAACGTAAACATTGGCTCGCCGGACATAATGACTTGTTTCCACTGATCAGCCGTTCAAAATTTATGCTCCTGACACCATTTTTTTAATGCTTCTTTGCATTTTTTTTAGTCACTAAGGTTGAGGTATAGCAGCTCGTCCATGAATATTTGTTTTATGGAGTTCTTAGCGGACAGCGTCAATAGATACAGGGTCTAGAAGATGACTATTGAGTGCTGTAGTCGCTTTAGCTGCAGTAGTTTTGTGTTGTTTTGACACAATTCTTGTTAGTGTTCGACGATCTGACATTTAGAATTAATTTTCTCCAGTTATTACTTTCTCTACACATACTATATACATAGTGTGTAGAGAAGGCATTGTATTGTACCCAAAAATTTGATACTGAAATTTCACCGGAAATATATGTTTTGAGACCCCCTGAATCCAAAAAAAGCATTTTTAGAAAAATGTCCATGTGTGTCTGTGGGCAGCATAGCTCAAAAACGAAAAGTCTGTTAAATACCAAACTTGGTATTTAAGTTTAGTATCTTCCAAGGATGCGACTCAAAGATTTTCAAGAAAATCCCCCCACCCCAACTACTCTTTACATGTGGCCGCGCCGTGGCTGAGTGGTTAGACCACTCGCCTCTCACCTAGATGGCTCGGGTTCGATCCCAAGCGACTGCATGTGAGATTTGTGGTGGACAAAGCAGCGCTGGGGCGGGTTTTCTCAGAGTTCTCTGGTTTCCCCTGCCATCGCATTCCACCAGTGCTCCATCTTCATTCATGTATCATCAGTGTCACCGCCTGCTGTGCCATAAGTAGTTAATGCGGGCAAAAAAAAAAAAATCTTTACATGGAAACATTTTCAAAACTTTTGATTTTCTCAAAAATGGCTCTAACAATTTTGATGAAAATATCGTCTATTTAAGATATTAAGATAAAAAATAAAATGTGTATCTTGAATTTTCTGGGAATAGTCTCAGAAAACTACTATATTCTGGATAAATTTTATGGCATTTTGCATAACTGGGCATACTGTAAGATAGACAAAAACTTACTTCACAGAAAATGTAGAGCTTGTTAAAACACACAATTTGTTACATACATTTTTTTTTTTGTGGAGTTGATCGTTTTCGAGATATTCCTTGGTTTTAGTTTCAACTTTAAGAAAACTTATGCTTTTCTCATACGGGAATTAGTCAACTCCTGTCCATACAAACAAGGAACTTCAGTCACATAGCAACCAGCTTTTGATTATCACTTTAACCTATGGTATTCCGTTATTTCCCTTCTACTTGCATGGAGGCAATTAATAAGGCTACTTCTGCTAATTTTTTCTCTATTACCATGAAGTAAAAAAGAAGCGTAAGTTTTTTTAACAATAATTTATTGCAGATATGAGAGAAAGTCATGTGAATGGAACACATCAGATTTTTTTTTTACATGATTATGTCTTTCCATGTTTTGTGTAGGCTGTCATGACTGTTGAAATAGTTGCTCTTGAAACATTAAATAAAGTAAAGATTTGAAGCTTTGTCGGTGGTGAAGACACAGAATGAAGAAGACCACAGAGTCAAGACGGCCGAAAGCTTGGATTTCTCAGATTCCAATTTAACTTGGTTGCTATCCCGTGAAGTCATCTGCAATTAAATAAATTGGCTGTCTTGGTTATGTTGCTCCAGCTAATCCAGGCCCCACAATCTGCCCTCTTTGGAACTCTATTCATTGCAAGTCTACTTGTGCCTCTGAATGCAAATATGAAGTGTGCATTACTTGTAAAAGACCTGTACTGCTGACCAACCTAGTCAGTAATGAACATGCTCAGTCAAGCGCAAAACAGCTGCACCAGAGTTGTTGACCATGAAACACAACCAATTTATTACCAATGTTCACATTATTTTGCCTATCTCTTGTACATACAATGAAATCTATAGATCCAATACAGCATCTTATCTACAGATGACTAACTTTATCCATAAGAAGTGCACTTAGCACTTTCTCCAGTGTATCACCAATTTACCTTACACTGATGCATCCAGAGTATGACAAACATTATTTCTGTGGTTTCTGTTTGCAGGTCACAATATTGTACACTTTATTTTTTACACATTTAAGTTTGTTTTTTCAACACCCCATAAAACGTTAGGAGTTGCAGGGAAATTGGTTTGATATCTTATATATTTATTTACATCTCCAATAAGTAGATGTGCTACTTCAAGTAGTTTTGAGGAAGTTTACTCTGAAATGAAGTATGAGGAACTGGGAGCTATCAACGATATAATTTTGCCAAATCCTTGAAATTAAGCAACACATGCTTTCAATATAAGAATTTCAGCAGCATTTGCAGCCTTTATTAGCATATTCAGGGAATTGCTATGTTAAAGTAAACATACATATTCCTTTTAATTTGATGATTTATTCTAATATACAATTTAAATTTCAAAACTTGTTATTCAGAGATTCTTAACGGAAAGAATGATTATGTTAATTGTTATTCCATGCTCCATTTCATTCAAAATTTACTATGTAGGTTTCACCATAATGTAAAAAGTTCCTATTCTATTATTTGTCATTAAGTTCATTTGGAACTGCTTTTGCCTTCTGAGAGTTTATTATTAGATTATAAACAAAATATGAATCATTTACAACAATCTTTGGATAAACTTGAGATATTAATTACAAAATAGAAAAATGTTTTTTCTAGCTTATCTAAATGTTTTCAGATCATTTACATATTTTCTTTTCTTTTTTCTTCTTGATATTTACATTATTCAACACATGTATTTATATAATATATTTAATCTCTCTTACAGAATTATGTGTACTTATCTTATCTTTCACTATTATTAATGTTAAAATATATAATACATTCAGTGCTCATCATTTAACTTTCCACCAGCTATAATGGGATTCAAAGGAACAGCATGTTTGTTACCTTCATTCCATTACAAAATGATATTTTATGCAGTAAAGGGCAGATAAGTTATATTTCTCCAATATAACAATCTTTCTGAATAATAATAATAATAATAATAATAATAATAATAATAATAGGAATAAGCAACCAATCCTTCTAGTAGCAATTTTTTTTACTGTACAAGGAAAACATTTGAAAAGAAAAAACAACAAGGGGGGGGGATATTCAACACAGATGTAAAAAAAATTGTGTGTTTGAATATTTAGGATCAGAAAGTTACAAAATGAAACAGTTACTTGCAGTTATTCTTAACTTAACATAATTTGTGTTAAGGATCCAATAACTGGGATTGCTGGATTCAAACCAACAATAACTCTGTAGACAATTTCAGTCGAGACCAAATAACATGTGCAACATACAGCATTGCATGGCTTCACTTGCTTGCTTAAGCTGCATAACAAACAATATATCCTCATAATTAGGTGTACTTTAGAGAATAACTAACTCTGGAGTTCAGAACATTTTCTGCATTCAAATTTTTTTTATCATAAGTATGCATGCTTGATATAACTTCAGGGGAAATCCCAAAAATAAAATGCATGTAGAACTTAAATGATAAATATTTTCTTAAATTTGTTTCAAATATATAGCTGCAGTATACTCTTAACACCAGTAAAGCACATCATTAATGTATACATGGAATGTAAAAACACGTTCATCTCCAACTTAATTTACAGTGCTTTGTGTTTCACCAGTTCATATTCTGAATCTGAGATGTATCAGAGTTTGTTTGCAATTCTCATCTTCGATCTACAACAATAAAACAATTGGAGGCATATTTTCAAACACACTGGTAATTCTCCAATTTGACTTCTGACAGTCAATGTTGTTATGTTAATGAATGATGAAATTTTTGGGCCCAATTGTGAAGTGAAGAAATTATCTATTCTTCTGCTGAAACCGTATCTCCAGTAACACTGCAATCATACATCCTTAATGTGATAGCTCACTGGACAAATGAAGCTATTTCTGTTGCTGGAATAGCTACAAGACTTATCCTCCGTCACTCCTCCTTCAGGGCTTGTAAACAGTTCTTGAACAGTTGAACCTGAGCCTGCAAATTTACAATAATTCTCACATTTTATATACAAATATATTACTAAGAACAATTAGAGAAATGAATGCCTCTAATTTAGACATTTTTTCCTTCCTTTGCATAAATAGAACACAATGTGTGGGGCTAAATTATAGAAATAGCAGTGGTACGATCAGATCACATTTCCAAGTGGTTAAGCAAGGGATTTCACAAGGCTCTAAGTTGGGGCCATTTTTGTTTTTAACTTACGAGAGTGATATATTAATTGAAGTAATACAAAGAAATGGAGGTTTGCTATTGGATACGCTGTTGATATGACAGGAATAATTAGCACTAAAGCAGCAATGGGGACGGAAACTAAAGCTAAGGCATTAATTAAAATAATAAAACAGCATTAACTTTAAATATGATATTAAATACCCAAAAACAGCTTTGATAAATTTTGAAATAAATGTAGTAAAAATTAAAACAAAATTGAAATAGATGGAGAAATAACACCTGAAATACAGTACATAAAATTTCTAGGGGTAACAGATAAACATTTGAATTGCAAAGCATATATAGCGCTTATAGCCCAAAAAATAAGCAAAAGCATTTTTATATTGAGTCAAGTGTAACAAACTATGTATAATGAGACATTAGCAAGTGTATTATGCAATTATATATACACACACAAAGTATGTATCATTGTTTGGAGTAACATAACAGAAGTAAAAAGGATATTTAAATTAGAAAAAATTAGAAAAATGACAAAAATAAATAGTAGACAGTCGTGCAGATTGAAGTTCAAACAGTTCGGCATTTTAACTGTACCTTGCCTATATGTATGAGGTATGTCCAGAAAGTAAGTTCCGTTTGGTAATAAAATTAAATTGTGTACAGATACAGCATAATTATTTATTGCACAAAATTCTACAACTCTTAAACTACTTTTCCACATAACTGCCGAAATTTTGCAGGCATTTGTCATAGCGTGGCACAAGTTTTTGTATACCTTCTTCATAGAAATTTGCCGTCTGTGTCTTCAAAAAGTTGGAAACATTTTCTTTCAGCTCTTTGTCATTGTTGAAGTGTTGACCGCCAAGAAAAGGCTTGAGATGTAAGAACAGATGAAAGCCGCTAGGAGCGAGGTCAGGGCTGTACGGAGGATGGTCAAACACGTCCCAGCCAAATCCCTGTAGGAGGTTTTTCGTCACATTTGTAGTGTGTGGTCAAGCGTTGCCGTGCACTTCACTATGTCCTTCATTGAACTGTTGGACCCATCTTCTCACCATTGAATCACTCATCACATTTTGTCCGTAAACTTTGCAAATTTGCCGATAAATTTCAATTAGTTTCACTTTCCTAGCATTCAGAAAATGAATCACAGATCTGATTTCACAAGCGGCGGGATTTTCAATCAACACCGACATTGTAAACAAGCACAACAAAGAATATGTGGCTGACGGCGATCTCAAAATGGCGCAGGTTTCTTCTCCTTGATACAGAGCATCTACTGCGCATGTGCGGAATTGCGATCGTAGCGCTGCAGCGGAGATAGATTGAAACGGAACTTACTTTCTGGACGTACCTCGTATATGAAGTAATAAAGATTATCTTACAGGAAATAAACGAACCAAAAAATAAAGGTATTCACATGCTTAATTTAAGAATCAATGATTATTATTTTAATTCTGTATACAAGGGTACATTCAACAATCATAGTAGTAAGAGTATGGGAAAGGAGCTGTACAATAAGCTACCAAAGAAATAAAAGTAATTAATAGAACTGAACTCAAATTAAAGAAAATAAAAACATAATTAACAAATGCATTTTATAGCTTGGAAGAATTCAAGTGTGGAGTTGTATATGAACAGAATGCTGTGTATATAATAGCATTACATTGTATTACATTTTTGATGTATCCCTAAAATGATGTTATTCAAGGACAAATAAAAGTATTTTATCTTAGAATGCATAAGCCTAATGTTAATAACAAGACCATATAAAATTGGACACTATCTACCTGCACTCAAAACTTTTTCAAGCAGAATTTAAAACTCCTACTCTTAAGAGTTTAAAGTAAATTACTTTTCTGGCCATGTCTAATAATGAATGCAAAATCTGTGACGTTCACCCAAAAGAATGTGAAACACCAGAAAGGTAGGAGCAAGGTTAAGGAAGTGAAATCTTCCTTAACCTTTTTCCTACCATTTTCCAAGTTCTGGAAATACTGCATAGCCTGTACATATTCTTTTGCAGAGGAACAGTAAATGAAAATGGTCAAGTAAGTTTTACTTCTCTACACGTAGTATGTACATAATGTATAGAGGAAGTATTGTATTCCACCCAAAAATTTGATACCAAGATTTTGCCGGAAATACACGTTTTAGGATCCTCTGAATCCAAAAAATGCATTTTTAGAGAAAGGTAAAATGCATTTTTAGAGAAAGGTCCATGTGTGTGTGTGTGTGTGTGTGTGTGTGTGTGTGTGTGTGTGTGTGTGGAAAACATAGCCCAAAAATGAAAAGACCATTATATACCAAATTTGGTATTTAGGCATAGTATCTTCCAAGGATGCGGCACAAAGATTTTCAAGAAAATCCCCCCACTACAAACTACCCTTTGCATGGAAAAATTTTCGAACATTTTGATTTTCTTAAAAATGGCTTAACAATTTTGATTAAAATCACATATATTAAAGCTATTCACACTCCGAATAAAATGTATATCTTAAATTTTCTGGGAATAGCTTGTGAAGACCTCTTTATTCTGGATGAATTTTGCTGAATTTTGCATAACTGCTAAACCGTAAGAGATGGACCATACAGAAACTGTAGAGCACTTAAAACTCAAAATATACTTTATATACATTTTTTCTTGGAGTTGATCGTTTTTAAGATATTACTTGTTATTACTTTCCACTTTGAAAAACTTATACTTTTCTAATACAGGAATTTGTCAACTCCTGTCTGTACAAACAAAGGAACTTCAGTCACATAGCAACCATCTTTTGACTATTACTTTAATCTATGGTACTCTCTTATTTCACTTCTATTTATAAGGAAGCAAGTAATAAGACAATTTCTGCTAATTTTTTTCTCGATTGGCATGAAGTAAATAGAAGCATTAGGTTTTTAACAATAATTTGTTGCAGAGATGTAGAGAAAGTCATGTGAATAGATCACATCAGATTTTTTAAGTAACTACAATAGGTGAAATTTTAAATTTGTTTACTATACCTTTGTTACTGTAGTTATAATATAATAGCCACATTGCTTTCGCATAAAGAATAGTTGTGAAGTTGATGAATATGATTTTGTAGTCCCAGATCACCATTAACTACTCCATGTAGGGTTACCAGATGTCCATGTTTACCTGGATATGTCTTAGGTTTTTATGCTTCCAATGAAATGGCATTTTATTTATGGACACTCTTTAACTACTGTGGTTCTCAACGTCCCATTCTATACTGGACATGAAAGGCTGCTTAATTTTGCTCAGAGACCTATCAGGCTTGAGGTTCTTTTATGTGCTGTAAATCTACGACACGGGACCCACGGCTTTACTTCCCTTTCTGAAGGAAGCTGCTAAGGATTTTTACACCCGAAAAACTTCATTGTTCTCTGCCGGGTTTGAATGAAGGGTTTTAACTAAATGTCAAAGGACACTAAATTAAAAAGAGGTACACTTTCTCAGAATAACTGCAATCATAAGTTCATAAGAATAAAGACTCCTATATTTTACAGACAAAAATGTTGGTAAATATGTATTAAATCATTTCTGATTTATTGGGACCATGAATTATTAAGATGTTCAATTGTCTTATTTTGTTGCTTCACATTATGTCTGTTTAACAGGAGATTCTGGTTGTTGCATCACAATGTAGATACAAATTCTATGTTCTGTAGTGGATGCTTTGGAAATTGCTAAAGAAGTCTGATAATTGTAAGGTAGAAGCAACTATTTTCAAGTTTTATGCTTAGCAAACAGTTTTGACACTTTGGAAGATATGTAAATTACTGAAGTGTCAATTCAATTTGAAAACACTGAAATGGAAATGTGTTTTTACAAACAAACTTAAAAGTATGTTATATTCCAGATGTGGCCTGGAGAATAGAACAAGGTAGCTGGTTGCATCATTCATAATTCTAATGTCTCAATTACAAATATAAAGTGCAGGTGATTTGGAAGAACATTAGAAAACAAATTGTCAAAACACTACTAAATCAACTTAAAATTACAACTTAGTATGGAGAACTTTGTGTCAGTGAATTGCTCTACTCACTGAGCTTAATTAACGAGTTGATTTTTGCAACAATACATCATTTATTTTTAATTGGAAGACATGCTTCTGAAACTTGTGCTTCTATCTTCAGTTCTCATTCAACTGTGTCATGCATTACTAAATTATTTAACTATTTTGTCAATTAAATGGAATTCAGTTTATTTTGCAGAGAATGCTTTAGCATTTCAAACATAAAAACAACCATCCTTTTAAATCTATGGATTGTACAATTTCGCTCCTCAAGAATTTGTACAATTAAAAACTGGTATAAAGAATTACACGTATCCACACTAAAACTGAAACAATTTTCAACGGCGTACTTGGACCACAATCTGTAGGTATTAGCCTTTTAGATGTGGCTATAAATATGTAATCATGGCATATCAACATATTTGCAGAAGTTATTCAGCACTTTTGATTACAAGAATGATGCCAAAATAAAAGAATTGATCTACAAAATACTATGATGAAACCTCAGACACATTTGCAAATTTGGAGATTAGTTCCTTGGGCAAAAACATACCATATTTATATACATACAAGATGACAAAATATTAACCTTGAAAACTGGGAGTTGTCTTGCACTCATGATATATGCTTTCCAAAAAGCATGCATGAAAATCATGATTTATGTAGCAGATTTTGTATATCTCAATCATGCTGCTAAGTGGCATGAATGAAACATACCTAGAGTGATTATGTACATTTTCATTACAAAAAAATCTAATGTGATCCATTCACATGACTTTCTCTACATCTCTGCAACAAATTATTGTTAAAAGGCTTGTTCTTGTATTTATTTCACGCTAATCGAGAAAAATTAGCAGAAATAGTCTTATAAGCTGGTTACCATGGGATTGAAATTCCTTTGTTGGAATGGACAGAAGAAAAGTATAAGTATTTTAAAACAGAAACAAATAAGAAGGAATATCTCAAAAAACGGTCAATTCCACTAAAAATGTGTGTTTTAATGAGCTCTACATTTTTTGTTAACTAAATTTTTGTCTATCTCTTATGGTTTACCAGTTATGCGAATTCATAAGTAAATAAAGGTGTCTTTAAAGGCTATTCCCAGAAAATTCAAGATATACATTTTATTTGTCATGTACATATCTTTAATATTTTAAGTTTTGAAAAATTTTCCATGTAAAGGGTAGTTGGGGGTGGGCAGATTCTGTTGAAAATCTTTGTGGTGCATCCTTGAAAGATACTAAACTTAAATACCAGTTTGGTATTTAACAGACTTTTTGTTTTTGAGCTATACTGCTCAGACACACACACATACATCTTTCTAAAATGCTTTTTTTTTTTTTTTATTTAGGGGTTCTCAAAACATACATTTCTGCTAAAATCTTGGTATCAAATTTTTGGGTGCAATACAATACCTTCTGTATACACAATGTACATACTACATGTAGAGAAAGTAAAAAGGTTTCTCTCCAATTCTAAAATAAAACTGGAGGATTTCCTTTCACATTGGTGGTTGCGACTAACATGGTGTTGCATGTATTATGAGTCATTGAATAAACATAACAGAGGTTTAAATGTACGTTTCTCTCCTCCCATCCCAGTCGCACACATACTGAACATTTTCATTCTTCCCTCTCGCTCCCGCCCTTTACGTGAATTCCCATACACATTTGAATTGGTTAAAACTGCTTACAAATGATGTGTTGCATGTAGTTACCCCACAATGTGGCTTTCTCCCATGCACACATACCAGAATATTTCTGTTCTCTGTTCCCACAATCTCAGCGTGCACTACATGAACTGCGCAAATTCAGATTAGGTAAAACCTTACTGATGTGTCCAAATAGAAATCTTATTTATCATCTTAGCAGTTGTGCTGCCATTGTTACTATCATCAGCAGCGCTTTCTCCCACTAAACACATACTGGAACATTTCCATTCTTCCCTCTCTCTCTCTCTCTCCATTTAAATGAATTTCTGTGCAAATTCAAATTGCGTAAAACTTTTTAGAATGGTGTAATACATTAGGAATGCTGTTCTAATTAAAAATTTTTACTCAACATCGTCATTGCAGTTACGCACACACTGCACATTTTCATTCTCCTCTCACCCTCTAAATGAATATCACCACAAATTCAAATTATGTAAAAATAAATAAAACTAGTAAAAAAAAAGGAACTTAAGTATCAGCTTAAGTATCCCTTGGGTAGGTAGAATCAGACTGAAAAATTCAATGCCATAGCTGGGATTTGAACCACGGATCTCCTGATCTCTAGCTGGTTGCTCTGCCACTGAGCTACCATGGCAACATGCCAGCATAGCATTGAATTTCTCAACTAACTTGCATGTTTCCCGGTAAACCACAAGGTGCTCTCAAATTATTTTGAGATGACAACTCAATGGCAACTTACAATGTTGCAAGTACTTAAGTCCCAGGATTCATAGTATGGCCAACTATTATGGTTCAATTGGTATTGGATTAATTGTTTTTTTCAAACAAGCCATGTAATGCACAGGAGTTGGGTAGGTAGAGTCAGACTGCAAAATTCAATGCCATAGCTGGAATTTGAACCATGGGTCTTCCGATCTCTAGCCGGTTGCTCTGCTACTGAGCAACATGCCGGCATAGCATTGAATTTCTCAACTGACTCGCTTGTTTCCTGGTAAACTTACTTACCCAACTACTGTCCTACACATGGCTTGTGTGAAAAAACAATCCAATTAAGTATCCCTTATTTTGTTCAAAATATATAGGAACACTTTTAGAAACTGAGAATGATAGTGCCAATTTTTAAAGGGAAAGGGGAGGTGAACTATCCAAGTAACTACAGAGGTATTAGTCTATTAGCAGTGATAGTTAAAGTGTTCACAGCAGTTCTAGCAAAGCAACTGCAGGAATGGGCTGAGAGAAAAGGTAAATTATCTGATCTACAAGGGAGTTTAGAAAAGGAAAACTGACAATAGACAATGTTTTTATAATAAGAATAATAAATACATATCTGAGTAAGAAAAGAGGTAAGGTATACTTATTTTTTGCAGATCTAAAAAAGATCTTTGATACCATTAAAAGGGATGCACTTCAGCATAAGTTGAGAACAAAGGGAGTGAGCAAGAAATTTGTACGACTATTATTCAGATACAAGGCTTGCCAACAACAAAGTAACAGATTGGGTACAAAATACAATGGCATAAAGCAGGGCTGTAAATTACAGTAGTACCATTTTATTTAATTTTTTTTAATGATGTCATACTCCAAGAAATAGGAAAAATTCACAATGAGTAATAAAAATAAAGAAATTCTGGGTTTGCTCTTTGCAGATGATCTAGTAACAGCAGCAATCAGAATGTGGAGGTTTAAAGAAAGCAATAGAAGCAACAGAGAAATACTGCAAAAAAAACGAAGTTTCAAAATATACATCCAAAATCATGGTATGTACGATTGGGAATAAACTCAGAAGGGAAGAGAGATGGTGGTTAGAGGGGCGTGAATTCAGATTTACGAGCAGGCTAAATAAAAAGGAAAATGGACAGAGCAAAGAAAAAATGTGCTAGGCAAGGGAACATTAGATATTAATAGCATAACAACATGCTTAAAGAAAATACCAAATATGAGATTAAACTGGCTAGAGAGAATATATGCAGCTACAATGGATTTAAGAATGATGCATGGAATAGAAATTTGGGGGACTGAAAAAGGGTGGGAATGTATAGAGCAAGTTCCTAGTTCTTTTTGCAAAATGATATTGGGATGACCAAGAATAGCTCCAAATGGAGTAGCATTAGTTGAATTGGGAAGAGAGGGGAGGAAGTCAAATGAATAGTGAAATATTGGAATAGGATGCAAGTATTAAAGGAAGTATTCTCAAAGACTGTTTTAGGGCAAAAGAATCAGAAAAATGGGAAAGGAGTTGGATAGTCAATTAAAGGAAATAGTAAACAAGTTGGATTGGGCAAGCTACCCAATCAACAGACAGCAGGAGGACAATAACTATGGAATAAAGTGAAAGCTAGAGAAACAAAAAATAATAGCTTAAGGGATACAAGTACATTAATATTATATAGGAGTATTAAGAAAGAAAGAGGAAGAGAAAAATACATTGATGTTTACGAAAAAATACAAAGAGAGGGTCTGGCATGAGCAAGGACAGCAATGTTATTAATAGTTCTAAAAGTGATAAAGGTCTATGCCCACTTTGTGGCAATGTCGATATTTTACACTATATAATTGAGTGTAAGGAAACCAAAATGTGGAGAGAGAGAATACGGAACAAAAACTGGGAAAACTTACTGGCAGAGATATTTTACTTAAGTTTTTGGAAACAATAGGAAAGGTAACTGTACAAGGAAATTTAGAAATGGGGGAGGAAAATCGCCAAAGAAAGAGAGGATTTAAAAATAGAACTGATGAGATTGTAATTTATAGGGTATAACAATTTACAAATAGAGAGAAAGGTACATGTACATAAATAACAAGGATGTTAACTATTTATGACACCAAAATCAGAAACATTAAGAAAGTAAACTATATCACTGCTCAAAAAAATTAGAGGAACATATACTTAAACCAAAGCCAAAAATAAAACAGACTGCCTTCGTGATCAAGTGATCAGTGAGCTGACTTCTGACCTGGAGCTCCCGGGTTCGATTCCTGGCATGGGCAGGGAATTTTTCTTTAATCAGAATTATTACCAATCCCCCACAGACTGGATGTATGAATATGAGAGTAAATGTGGATGTGTTTAGTAATGTAAGGTTTATTAACCTAATGATCTGAACCTTCAGTTTCACAAGTCAATGCCCCCGATATGACCATTGAAGTTAAAGAGGGCTATACAAATGAAACAATAAAAAAAACAGTGAGGCAGTGACAATTTTGACAGTCAAATGTTATGTTTTGAAGTATTGTTTAAAACTACAACGAATTTCTTCTAAAGATTTGTTACTTTTTCTCTGAATAAATCAGTGAAGCTATGTGGAAATTAAAGTGAATGTTCGTTGATTTATTGTGTTTCAAAAACAGGTTTCAATAGAAAATCTATGGTAGAAAATTGTTATTTTGTGTTCTCTGAGGCTAATACAGAGGAATGAGACATCTGAATGAAACATCTGTCCCACAAGCAGTTGCGTGGATGAAGATGGCCGCTCTATTCGCTTTGTCTCCAGTTTTCTTCATGTCGGTCCTCTGTCATCCATAATGCTTGGAGATGATATATAGACAGGCAGGTTCAACAGGACAAGATGGTAAGAAGAAGACAGGATAGATACTTTCTCTTATCAGCTTTGTGCAGAAGCAAATCTACAGCCAGAGATCTGCAAAATGACATATGAATAACAACTGGAGTGGTGATTTCTGATCAGACGATAAGAAACATGCTGAGAAATGCAGGGTTGAGATCTAGAATCACCGGTAAAGACCCACATTTGATAAGTCAGCACAAGGAAGCGCAGCTGAGATTTGCTCAGCATCATGTCAACTGGCAGGTCTGCCAATGGAAGGCTGCTCTCTTCACCAACAAGTCCAAGATTTAAATTGATGGGTTGTAATGTTCGTACACATGTATGCAGACGTCGTGGTGAATGTACTGCTCCAGCCACTATTGTTGAACATGGCAGATTTGAAGGCTGTTCGGTTATGGTTTGGGCTGGCATAACTGTTGAGTTTTGGACAGAGCTTGTGGTTGTCCCACAGCACATGAATGCTGATGTTTACATTAATAACATTATTATTCAACATGTCATAGCCTCTGTTTATGGAATGAACCCTAATTTTCTTCTACAGCACGATAATGCAAAACCCCATGCAGCACGGAGTACCAAGGATGTCTTACAAGAATGCCAATTTCAGGTAATGGACTGGCCTGCACAGTCCTGACCTCAATCTAATTGAACATCTGTGGGATAAGCTGGAAAAACTTGTTCAGAAGCAGCCTGCTGTGTCACAGAACCTGAGAGAGCTGGCAAATGCACTCACTGAAAAATGGGAGAAAATTCAGAAATTGCAATTAGGAGGCTGGTACAAAACATGCCACATAGATGTTATGCAGTTATTATAACTCATGGAGGACACACTAGGTACTTAGTTTTGCAAAAATGGAGTTTTTTTATGGACGCTCTTTAACTGCTATGGTTCTCAGCATACCATTCTGTACTGGGTGTGAATTTTGCTCATAGGCCTCTCTATCAGCCTTGAGGTTCTTTTACGTGTCATAAATCTACGATATGGGACCCATGGCTTTACTTCTCTTCCAAAGGAAGCCATGCTAAGGATTTTTATGCCCGAAAAAATTCATTGTCCTCCGCCAGGTTTGAACCCACGACCTTACATATATGAAGTTAGCATGGCAACCATTACACAACAGAGGGCATGTTGAAATAACCATGGAAACAATGATTAGTAAACAATGTAATCTTTTATTATATTTATATATTTTTTATATTTTCGCTTTGTTTTGAGCATCAATCATTAATTTGATTGTACTTCCAATCCTGTGAAATAAAAATGTATTACTATGCATTTAATAATTTTACCCAGTTCTTCAATCTATAATTACAAATTACCAAAAATTGAATTCTATCAATATTTGTTTTGGGACATTGGTTTAAATGTGTGCTCCTCTAATTTTTTTGAGCAGTATATGTATGATGTTTGTAACTTGAAAAGATGAAATAAATTATTTACCTTATTTATATGCAATATTTGAAATTTCTTCTCTTCATTTAAATGATTTTATGCTAAATTCCAAAATTAAGTTCTAAGAAGCTTATTAACAATGGTTTGTTACAGAGATGTAGAGAAAGTCTTGTGAATGGGACATATTAGAAATTTCTTTTAATGCTATTGTCCTAGATTATCCTTATATTTAATTCAAGATGCCCTGGGTTCCACAGATTTCATCTGGTAACCCTACTCTATGGCAATCTCAATGAAAGGTATAAGTATTCTTGACAGGTACGTTTTTTGTAACTCCATGCTCTTATTCTAGTACATAGACATTTTAAATCCTTTTTAGTCTTTTAGAATTTATGAATTAAAATAAGGTGTTTTATAGACCATGTGTGTTTGAAAGAATATGGTTTTTACTGGTTAAAAAATATAAAAATCTTATGAATGATTTTTTTTTTAATTACCTCCCACCCATAGCCACACAAATATTCTTTTTACAGTATTAATATAAATAGTTAAACAGCATAAAGTACCTTTGCATGTTTCAGTTCCAATTCAGCAAGGTCAACCAAATTTTTTCGAAAGGCTGCAACTCTTCTTGTTTTGAAATCCATAAGTTCTGCAAATTAGAATTTTAAAGCACTGATAAGTATTAATGCAGGAATTATTAGCAGAATATAGTCTATGAGTACAAAGAGCACTTACCTTCTTTCCCTTTGTCCGACATTTGTTCAAACTTTTCACATGCTTGCTGTTGTGCTAATTCAGCCTGAAAAATTCAAATCACTCAATAGTTACACTGCAACTGAAAGAAAGTTGTTTATTGCAGGATACTGCTCCTTTAAGACTAAACACAGATGTTAAGAGCTAAAAATTGTGAATAATAGTTGCAGTACCATACAATAGAAAGGCAATATAAATGATTCATTTTGAGGAACATGGGTCGCTGATGCAGAATAAAGGAGCCCTGCATGAACATAACTGAAATCTGACTTTATGAAAAACATTTTCATTTTCCAGTACAAACTGCAACTCACATGACAAGTGTTTACATATCTAAACTACTGATACACAATGAGGAGTACATTATATTTGTGAGCATAACAACATGCTTAAAGAAGATACCAAATGTTACGAGTAAACTGGCTAGAGAGAATATATACAGCAACAGTGGAATCAAGAATGATGCATTGAGTAGAGGTTTGGGGGACTGAAAAAGGGTGGGGATGTATAGATCAAATTCATAGATCTTTTTGCAAAATGATATTGGGATTACCAAGAGTAGCATTAGTTGAATTGGCAAGAGCTGGGAGGAAGGGATTAGTAGTCAAACGAAAAGAGAAATATTGGAACAGGATCCAAGTACTAGAGGAAGGAAATATCCTTAAAGACTGTTTTTGGACACAAGTATCAGCAAAATGGGAAAGAAATAGGTTATGTCAATTAAAGGAAATATTAAGAGAAATTGGATTGGGGGAGGTAGACAGTCAACAGGCAATAGGGGAACAAAAATGATGGAATAAAGTGAAAGCGAGGATAGACGATATAGGAAAACAAGAAATAACAGGTAGCTTAAGGGGGGGACGTAGGCAGAAATACCTTGACACAACAAAAATTCTACCATGGCCATAGTTTTTGTTCTAAAGCAATGACATTTTGCACAGCTAATTGTCTTGATGTCTTCTATGACTGTGTTATTTTATAGGTAATTTTGTCAACAAATAAAAAAATTACACTACATTGGAATTTTCAAAACATCAAAAAACTTATGTACCTTTTTCTTAGTATCCCTTAGGTGAAGTTGCTTGAAAAGAAGTGTACATAAAGTATTAGAAGTGTGTTATATTTTGGCACAGAAGTTTTTTCTCTATCTCCCTTCAATGATTTTTAAAGTATTTTTCAAGGTATGTGAGTTTTTTTATTTCAAATGATTATGTATTTCATAGCACAATACCTATAGAATCTAATCAAAAGAGAACTAGCTGTGCCAAAATACTCATTGTGGACTGAAATATGTGAGTACAAAATTTCATTGCAATATCTCAAATAGTTTCCAAGTAAAAGGTACACAAGTGTGAAAAATTATAAACCAGAGAAAACAAGAAAACACATTTTGTGTGATTGTTTTATTTACGGAGTGATCTACATACTTTAGATACTGCCTAAAATCCACCATAGTTATAGTCAGCTTCTTCCAGGTCAAAAACTAAAACATATCTTCTAAATATTTATAACTATGTTTGCCTGTAAGAAATGTAGAGAAACAAGGGATCAAAGCTGATATCAAGCGAGCAGAAAAAGTGGGTGTGGCATGACAAGTCCTAAATTTTTAATTTATTTGGACCACAAAGAAATCAAATTAAGTTATGAAACTTTGGGAACATAAAGCTGAATGTATTAACAATTAGTGAAATAAAAATAAAATTGAAAAATTTGTCATTTTTAGGGATAAGAATACTTTACTATATATGAATGTTAAGAAAGCATGGGGAAGAGAAAAATACATTGATGCCTGTGGAAAAATGGAAAGAGGTTTAGCATGGGCAAGAACAGGAACAATGTTACTAAAAGTTGATAAAGATTTATGTGGCGATGTCGATAAAAATTTACACTGTATAATTGAATGCGAAGAAACTAAAATGTGGGGAGAAATAATATGGAATAAAAACTGGGAAAAGTTACTGCCAGATAAGTGTACCTAAAACTTCTGGAAACAATATGAAATAACTTCTGAAACACCTAGGTACTTATGCAGGGAAAGTAACAGAGAAGTAGGGGAGGAAAATCGCCAAAGAAAGAGAGGATTTTAATAGTAAAACAGATAAGGTTGTAAGTAAGTTGGCAGAGTATAAAAATATACCATTAGAAGGAAAAGTGGATATAAATAACCAGGACACCAATAAAATGAGAGAGAGAGAGAGAGAGAGAGAGAGAGAGAGAGAGAGAGAGAGAGAGAGAGAGAGAGAGAGAGAGAGAGAGAGAGAGAGAGAGAGAGAGAGAGAGAGAGAGAGAGTGTGTGTGTTTGTAACAAAAGATGAAATAAATTATCTACATAATATTTGTGTACTGTAGAAGATTTTTGTTCTGAACAAGAAAAACATGCATTATTTCTGTACCATTCAATTAGATTCCAACACAAATGGGGCACTGAACATCAGACATAATTAGCTGCAATGACTAAGAGTATATTTTGCTTACATCTGACATGACAGAAAAAGTTTCGCCATTGGTTAACATTAACATGTTAACTTAATGTTGACATATTTAGCTCAGTAAAGGAATATTGCAAATCTTTGTTCCTATCCTCAAAATGCTTCTTTTGGTATTGTTTCTCTTTTCTACAATTTCCTGCAGATTATTCCCCTCCCTACCCTCAATCAACATATGAAGAAAAAAAAAAAGCCTTATTATTAATTTTTGTTTATTAGAAAATCATTTAAAAATGAATGAAATAATTTTGTATTTTATACTGCAATATGATATGATTGTTAATTTGATCATCATTTTAACAGAAATCTTCCCTGGGTAATTACAGCATCATCCAGTAAGAGGTTGGTGAATTTAGAGGCTAAACTATCATATGCTGGAATTTAAAAGTTCATAATTCAATATTTGAAACTGATATACCTATGCATACCATGCTCTTTCCTTTAAGTCCAATTCTACATGGTTATGCAGTTTAAAACTTTTGTTTTATATTGTGAATTTATTCCCAGAAGTGATTGGCTACAGCTGAATTATATTGTATCTGACAATTTATAAATAAGAAGATGGGGAATCACTAGTTAGTTGAAAATGGGGATAGTATGGTCTCAAAACATGTTCTGCTAATTATTTGGTAAGTAGAGCAATATGAGTGCTTAACATCAACTCATGTTCATATCTGAAAAACAACTTTTTAGAAAGAGAAAAAAAAAAAGGTGCTCAACAAAATGTGGCACAATGCCTTTGCGTTGATAACTTTTGTTATTGTTTAGTTATGCCAAAACTTCTGTCACTTTCTGGATGGCCCTCATATACATGATGTTAATGAACTGTACCAAAATGTTTTTACAGAATATGTAGATTACTTAAATAAGTAATTTGAGATAGGAGACTTATGGCCTGTTTATTGAAATGTCGAAGTAACGGCTAAAAGTTTCTGAAGTGCCAGTACGCCACTGGCTAATTTATCAACCATTTGAGAACATAATAGGAAAAACGAAGGGACATATTACAGCATACCTCTCTAGCTTAGTGGTTATGATACTGGCATTCAAGTGAAAGATAGTTTCCAAATTCGAGTCTCGTTCACATATCACGACACTTTCTCTGGAATGAAAAAAATAATAATAAAAAACATTTACTCTATGAATCGAACTCGTGACTTTTGGGATAGCAGCTTCCTGCGTTACGCATTAAGACACCACAGCAGATGAAAAAAACTCCTCCAGAGTAGGCTACCTCAAGAACGTAGTTAATTAATGAATGCTCAGTGTCGCACTGTCAAGTGATTAGTTTGAGATTTTACAGATTTTTGCAATATTAAATCTTGAAAACGCTAGAAATGAGCTGCTAAAAATTGACATTTCTAAACTCGGGCAGCAGTTTTAAAGACATTCTAAGCCATTTTTTCAACCTGCTTGGCTTTAACACTGACTTATCAGCACCTGATACCCACACGTTTAACGCTATTTAGCTGCGTTATGTTTATCCGGGGACCATGCATCACCAATCTCAAATTACCTATATCAGTCACATGCACAATCTCACAAATTATTTCGGTGTAGTTCACCCAGCTGATGGAAATATAAACCATGTTGCAATATTACATAGGTGATTTAGAACTATGGAACATCATAGGTTCTCTCTATAAACAGAGAGTATAGCTAAAAAAACTAATCCACTCTCATAATCCAGTGTTAAGTAGGTGATAGGCAGCAGTCCATTATTTGCTTTTAAAATGAGTTCAGGCTTAATCAGTGATCAGTGAAAATTTTATTTTGAAAAATTACACCATTCTGAAAGTGATTTCATGACAAGTTTGTGTAAACACTCATAAATATGCTGGTTCTATCCATGCTGTATACCTATGAATAATGAGGAAAGTCATGTTACTTGGATTGTTAAAACAACAGATTGCTGGAAGGATGATTATTTCTATAATGAAGCGTCTTTAATTTTCAGAAATTAAAAATAATGTTTATTATTTTTTTCACACAAGCAGTGTGTAGGAAGGGAATTGGAAAGGCAGAATCGGACTAAAAAGTTCAATGCCATAGCTGCGACATGAACCACAGGTCTCCCAGTCTTTGTACGTTTTTCTTACCACTGAACTACCATGGCAAATTAAAATAATTCTGTATAAAGAAAATGTCCTCTACACTTCATATGAAGTCACAGGGCAGTGCCAGAAACAGGTAATCACAGAATATGAATGAAACTCTTTTCAGATTGGCCTTGAAACACATTAATATCCTGAAGAAACATTAATTCTGGATTCCTTGTGTACAGTAATGAAATCTCTCTTCAATTTCTCCAGGTACATTTTTGGCGACTACTTGGAGGACAAATAATAGTAATATTCCCCTTTCTTCCAGATATATAATTAAGGCTGATTACTGAAACAGCTTCTAATAAATGGTAATTTTGCCTGGAAACTCTTCTCATAGCAAACATTCCCACATCTGCAATACTTGCTGCTTCACTTGTGTCCAAGGTTTTAGCACCTCTCAAGTCTTCTAGGTATTTGCTATAATTTGGTGTAGTTTCTATCCATATTTTGCATGTTCTGGGGGCAAGCAAGCATAAGCATAATTTCAAAAAACTTGATAGATCCTTCATGAATACTTGCTTTATAGAAGAAATTAAAACCTTAAAATAAAGCATTTCCTTCAGAAAGGTTTGCTAATCTGCATAGACCATAGACTAATGTGTTATATGTACACCTTTGGATTACATATCTGCAAAGCTTTCACTGCCTCAACCACATATGTTGCTCATGTAAATGTTAACCACAACTTTTCTTCATTTTCCAGAACGTTCAAAGCTTTATTTCTTTCAAGTGTGTTCTTGATTCATTTTTCATAAGTTTTCAAATGAGGACATTGACAACAAATCTTCCACATGAATCAGCTGTTTACTTTTGATTTCTTGAAGCAACTAGAATATAAAACAAATACATATAAGTATTTTAAATTATGTATTTATAACTACCATAGAGGTTTCATTTCATTACACAGCAATATAACTTTTTAAATTAAGGAAACCTACCTCTTCATGCAGAACTCTAGCTTAAGTTTTCCTAAACGTAGAAAAGTCAGAATTTCATTCACAATATTTTACCAGTAACCCTCAAAGTTCTAAAATGTTAAATATCCTAGAGCAATGTTGCCGATACTAAGCCTGCTGATAAACATAATTTCCACTGTTTCTTGCCAGAAGTCCATTTTATTGTAACAAAATATTTCAATATATAACAAGCACAGAAAAATCATAATGCATGCATCCATATGCAAGTATTAGAGAAACACACTAAACCCTTGAATATTCATTTATATGCACTATAAAACTTCTCTAGTTCATTCCTCATAACATGCAACAATGCCCATGCATATGTTTAACTTTCAAGGAAATGTTAACAAAAACCATGCAAATAGAAAGAACCTGGACCTCTGCAGATTTTGTTCAACTTATGCGTTTCCTTCATTTAAGTGCAATCCATATAAACCTGAATCATTTTAATAAGCTATAATTTCCCTCTGAAAGCTCATAGAAGTGTGAAATTTGTTTTAGTCTCAGTGGTTCAGGGAGAATCAACAACAATCATGGCAATATTCGATCAATACCATCCGTTGATTATTTCGTTGGAAATTAAGAGCATTTTTAAGGCATTGTAGACAGTTGCAGCTCTTTGCCATGTGCCATATGAATAACCTGATTCCTGGCTCAATCGATATAACAATTTGTTTGGAGAGTTCACTAGCCTTCTTCAAACATTTGTAAAATTCTGTCTCTGCACTCAATGGTGGTCTATGTTTTCCACTCTCACTAATGAGTATACCAGTTGTCTCCAGCTTCCTTGCTACCAATAAAATTTTTGCCTTTATCGGAACATCCCATATATTAAATTCTCTTCAAAATTCCTATCTGTTGTTACCAAGGAATTTGTGTTTCAGTATGTTTTCTTAATGAAAACATACTCTCAAAGTAATTACTGCATGTTGCTGCTATGACTGCAAACTAAAGAGTGAGCATTAAAACAAATTTCACATTTCTACAGGCTTCCAGAGAGAAATTATGGCCTGTTAAAATGATTCAGGTTTATATAGATCACACCGTATTTGTGTTTTGTTTCCCCTAAAGTTGGAAGTTACACTTGCAGATAATATTGAACAATGGAATCTCTGCAGGCAACATCAAAAGAAACTATAGGATGCAGAGAAAGTAAATGTAACATACAACAGCAATTTGCAGGACAAAATATTACAGAAGATGAAAGAAAGAGGAAGATAATATTCCATACCAAAAAAAAATGTGGAACAAGTCAGAATAGACCACATGGATTAAAGGCAGAAAAATGGATGAAGCAGAAATGTGAAGAAATAGAGAAAACTCTAATCCATTATTGTATATTTTTATATTTCTATAAACTATTCTTACAAAAGCATATTTTTGAACCTAATTCACATTCACTGAGAAGCATTTGCAGAAATGGTTTCATTATATGTACATTTTGTTTTAACTACAGGGGAATACAAGAAATTAAGGAGAAAATCACATTATAAAAAGAGTCGCTATAATGTTGTCTTTGAAATTCCATACTTTTTGGACAAAATTACAACAGAGAATGACAGCTAACCATTTCAAAACATGACACAAAAGAACTAAGGGTTACAATTTTGAATTTCTTATATGGCTTAGCAGTTTTTTTGAGAAAAATCCTGCATCCTTTGACAATACTGAACTTAAATACAAGATTGGTACTTATCTGACTGCTTTAATCACCCAACCATACTCCCGTACTCTAAAAGGATATCAAAAATACTGGAAACTATAATGCATTTAAAACCAGAGCAAAGGCTTTCTTGCAGGAGCACTGCTTCTACACTGTAAAGGAATACTTACAATTTAATAAATATCCTCATACTATATCATTGTATTAACTATCTTGTATCATATCTATATAAACCCATTATATACTGTAAATATGTACATATCTAACTTGCTGTAACTGTTGTAATATAAATCTAATCATTGATGTATCCTGTATCAGAGTACAATGTACAAAATTGATTTTAAAGGATTAATAAAAAAATTGAAATTGAAAATTGAAATTGAAAGGGAGGCTTCAAACATCATTTCAGGTGCAGTCAAATTTTTAAGAATAAACTCTTACTGCTAGAGGAAGTTAAATTCACTAAGGACTGGAATTTAGTATACAGTGACTCCCATAATGATTTGGTTCTATCAAATTATCTTAGAGCTCCTTTTCTCTCACATCTGAACAATATTTTACAGGAATTTATTTTTTGAAAATAGGCATATATTTCTAGCTAACAATCGGTATAGAATAATTTGCCTGCATTATCTGATAGGAAAGAAAAGCAACAAAAGTCACTGCTCATAATCTTCTTGATGTTACCTTAGTTATGCAATATTCTAAAGATCACTCTACCGAGTGGTACTGTATTGTTCGAGTTAAATTCTAATTCATAAGTCAAATGGGTCAAGGAGTATATGAACACTACATTCAAAATGAGGCAACTTTGCACGTTTCATCATGTCAATTGAAAAACTGTCCCAAGAGTACTGTTGGCGACATTTGGAGGTACAAAAATGAAGACTGAGTGGAACTGGACCACCACCAGGTTGGCCAAAAGAATTATCACACAAAGAAGAACTTACTATAGTTAGAAAAATCTGATGTGTACCATTCACATGACTTTCTCTACATCTCTGCAACAAATTATTCTTAAAAAACTTATACTTCTATTTACTTCATGCTAATAAAAAAAAAAATTAGCAGAAATAGTCTTATTACTTGCTTTCTTGTAAGTAGAAGCGAAATAAGAGAGTACCATAGGTTAAAGTGATAGTCAAGAGCTGGTTGCTATGTCACAGAAGTTCCTTTGTTTGTATGGACAGCAGTTGGCAAATTCCTGTATGAGAAAAGGTTTTTCAAAGCAGAAACCAAAAAAAGGAATGTTTATAAATTATTATATATAATTAAAAAAACTGAACTCCACGAAAAAATGTATATAACATAAATTGTGTGTTTTAACAAGCTCTACATTTTTCGTGCAGTAAGTTTTTGTCCATCTCTTACAGTTTAGCAGTTATTCAAAATTCCATAAAATTCATCCAAAATAAAGTACTCTTCAGAGACTATCCCCAGAAAATTCAAGATATACATTTTATTTGTAGGTAAATATCTTTAATATACAAAATTTTAATCAAAATTGTTAGAGAAAATCAACATTTTCGAAAAAATTTCCATGTAGTTGGGGGTGGGGGTATTTTTCCAAAAATCTTCGTGCCACATTCCTTGAAGATACTAAACTTAATTACCAAGTTTGGTATTTTACGGACTTTTCGTTTTTGAGCTATCATGTTCCTCACCCTCACCCACCCACACACACCTTTTTCAGGAAATTTTTTTTTAGATAAAGGGAACCCTAAAACATACATTTCTGATGAAATCTTGGTATCAAATTTTTGGGTGGAATGAAATACCTTCTCTATACACTATGTACATAGTGCGTATAAAGTAAAAATAAAGATAAATCGAAAATTAACTGCCCCACAGACTACCATACAGATAAATGAGCAGCGAAACAAGCAGATCAGTCTATAAATAATTAGGACACTAAAAACAGAAGCTTTTAATGGTAGGAAGAAATCATGTCAGTGACTTAAATAGGAGGAGACTAATCTATGCTTTCAAAACAACAAAAACTGGTGGAATAAGATATCTTTGCTGATGAGTTCCTGCAAAGTGTCTGGATCTGGTGGGAGGACTATGGTGTGGCGAAGACTTAATCAAAAACTACAAAAATAGACCTGCAACCAACTGAGAAGCATGGTGGAGGAGGTGTGATGGCTTGGGGGTGTATTTCTGCTAGTGGACCTGAAGAGTGTTTATTGATGGTATTCTGAAGCATAAATATTTATCGTTGCATGAGGACAGTTTGAGGAAAACAGATGAGAAATTAGAGATATTGGAAACGTTCAAGTTTTACCAGGATAATGATTCCAAACACGTGGCCTATGAAGTGCATTCCTGGCTAGTGCACAGTTGTCCCAAGGTAATTCAAACCGCGACAGTCACGGATTTGATTGCCATTGAAAATTTGTGGGACGAGCTAGACCACATGATAAGAACTTCTCCAATTACCTCAGCTGTGGAGCTAAAGAGAAGACTGGTGGAAGAATGGAACAGCATTAGTTCTGACTACACATAGAAGTTAGTATCTAGTAAGCTAAACTATCTGAATGTTGTTTTGTGTCAAAAGGGCCTTCTAATTAAGTACTGATGGACACAAAATGTAGTACCAAAGTGAAAACTGAATGTTTATGAGCACATGTATTGTATGTTGCTATTGGTCAAGTTTTAAGTTATTTATGTTGATAACATGATAATTTATATTTTGTGAACAAAATTATATATATTACAATGCTTGAGGAGTAATGTAATTAATTGCTTTATCAGAAAATCATTTTAAGTGGTGATGCTGACTCCATCAGTAGTTTTTCAACATCCCCAGAGTTTAACTGCTCAGCAAATTATGGATATCAGTGTGTCTGGCATGATGCACTATGCTTCAATAGATTCTTGTAACCAATCCAGTGAAGTTGGCTTTTTACCATGAACTTCATCCTTTAAGGTCCCCACATCGGTACAGAGGTGATATGTTCTGGAGATTGTGGTGGGTACTCTTCAACCAACTTATCAGGTAAATTGTCATCCAAGAATGTTCTGATATCTTGATGGTAGGGAAGACACATTAATCCATATTATTTTTCTTGGTAGTGTTTAATGTCTGCTTTTACTACTATGGTACTGCAGGCTATGGAATGAAGATGTAGTACGGGTGAAAAGTGATGGTGGAGGAAACTGGAGAACCTGGAGAAAACCTGTCCCTCCGCTGCTTTATCCACCACAAATCCACATGCAATCGGTTGGGATTGAACCCGGGCCTAAGTAAGAGGCGAATGGTCTAACCACTCGGCCATGACACGACCCAATCTAAACATTTGTGCAAGAATTTTTTTTAAGTCTATGTCATTTTGTTCCAAAGATATCAATAATTAAAGAGTGAGAAGATAGTTTTATATCCCTCTGTTAATTGTGAAGAAGTGGTTTCCTACTGTGAAATTTTCAATAACTAAGTAACCTATTTCATTTCTTTCTAGCCAGTGTTCACTCACAGTGTTTTGCAATATATGTATCCCTATTGCTTGTCTGTAAGCTTTGGATGTTCATAAAAAGGATTTTTACTTACCATTTTAAACTATACAACCCTGGTTTTGTATGTGATTGCTATTTTTATCTTCATCTCTATCAGCCTTCACTGGTTTAGATATTAGTTTTACTGATTTACATTTATGTTATGACACTAATACTCAAACCAGTTGAGACATTTAGATTTAGATGCACACCATCTTTACGGATAAATGTAAGGTTGCTGGACCAAGTGCATTAATCTACAAGGAGACTATATAAATAAAAAAAGTTCGTGTCATTAGTACTTTTTTTCTATTCTGTTCTGAGAAATTATCAAACCACCCTTGTACTTCTTCATGATTCCTTGTTTTCCTTAAGTTGTTTATTCCAAGTTAAAGGACGACTATTCCAGATTTCCCATAATTACACATTTATTTTTTTACGCAACTATTCCAATTAATGCCTTGATTAACTTTGTTTTGTGAAAAATTTGCATTCACATGGGAGATCAAGTCACCAACATGAAGAACTTTCTTTCTTATATTACATTACATGCTTGGTTGTTGAGATTAGAAGTATTGTGTTCTGCAGGATTTGCGTGCAGTGGTCCGCTTCTTGAAGTGTGGATAGCATATAATATTTGTTCAATATTTTTAAGTCAAGTGGTTTGGGTGCTGCTTCTTTAATATTTACCTTATAGTTCCTTGCATTCCCATTTACAAATTTTATCCATTTTGAGTAACATGTTCTATGTGGTCGGCTGAAGTAACTGCTGATAGTAGTCAACTTGCTCTTTCAATTTGGAATCTGTCTGCCACTTTTCCCAAAGTCGTCATCCTCCACGGTCTTGGGGGTAACATACTAGCCTCTAGTTCCCAAGGTTGCGGGTTCAAACCCGTCCACGGTCTTGGGGGTAACATACTAGCCTCTAGTTCCCAAGGTTGCGGGTTCAAACCCGGAGGAGGGCAATGCATTTTTCCGGATGTAAAAATCCTTAGCATGCTTCTTTAGGAAGGGAAGTAAAATGTCGTAGATTTATCGCATGCAAAAGAACCTCCAGCCTGATAACGAGACCTCTGGGAAAATTAAGTGGTCTTTCACGCCCAATATAGAATGGGATGCTCAGAACCATAGTAGTTAAAGAGTGACCATAAGTAACACTTAGTTTTTTTTTTTTTTTCTCTCAGAGCCCACTTTTCTGCTTTTATACTGGCTTCATTCTAAGAATGAAGAGATGTAAAAAAAATCACGTGTATAAGTGTGATGTCATTGGCTGGGTTATCCTTGTAACCTTTGCAGACGGAAAATATAGTTTACAACCTTATTCCAAAGATTTCTTATATTTACTGGGAAGGAATATATATTATATATATATATATATATATATATATATCAGTAGTCATTTAGTCTCAAATTATATTGTTTCATCTATGTAAAAGTAATCTTATCATTATTGCTGAGTATATGTTGCACTTGTGCAGTTAAGAGATCAAGGAAGTGGTACATTCAATTTATTTAACATGGCAGCTTCTGTGCAATATGTGAAAAATCCCAGAGAGAGAGACTGTTATAAAGGTAATGAATGCAGAATATATTGAATCCTTTTTACAAGTTATGTGAAAAATATCTTAGCAATTGAGGAATTAGTCAAATTATCAACCGTGTTTCACTGTCAACTTTGCTTCATGCAATGTAATAGCGTAAACAGGTTGGCTCTCTACACCGGGAAAAGCTCCCAAAAGAAACAAGCTGGTAGTGGAAGCGATGCAATGGTTTTTTTAGAAATACTATTTGTTATAGATGGGGCATAGCTTCTTCAAAAAAGAAAGAAAAGCAACAATCCCAAAATTGCCACAAGCTGTAAATGTGATCCCTATTTGACAGCAACAATCCCAAAATTGCCACAAGCTGTAAATGTGATCCCTATTTGACAAACTTTCCTAAATAGTATAAAGAAACATTTCTTCTGGGCTTGTAGGCCGAGGTGGAAAAGTAGGATATACTCCTGACATTTTGAGCATCATCCGAGGACTCTAAGAGTGAAAGCAGACTGCCTGCTTCCCTTATATATGCATGAAAAGTACAGTCTTGGCACTGATTGTCACCTGTGTTCCAGCTACACATCTTTTCCCTCCTATCACTGGTTCTGATTTCCTGAACAGTTCCCACACTATTCTTTGTGATATACGTTTTGGGTTTGTGAGTAGATAATGTTTTTATAAGGGTGCCTCAAATAACTTTGTAGGATGTAGCTCATGACTAGATGAGCTTCCAGGTAAGTGGTACAGAAGTAACAAAATATTAAGAACTGTATAACTTTCGTTGTGGCATGATAAAATGTAACTAGCATTGAAACTATAATAAAAGTATGAAAGAAAAAGCTATACAAACATCAATAAACATTCAAACAATATTGTTCCTATTCTGGACAACATTGCAATGTTTGTTAGTGGAATATCCCTTGGACAGGCTTTAAAAATCTCTCTACATTTTCAAAATTTCTTAAGTCTTAAAATAAAATAAAATAAAAAAAAAATTAAAAAAATAAAAAAAAAAAAAAAAAAAAAAAAAAAAATGGTATAAGCAGCATCACGTATTTTAAACACACAATTTATTACTATACCCCCGCCGCTGAATCCTTGCACTTGACAGTTGGGAGTTACGCTGGCACATCAGCTAAAAACAGATGACTTTCTGAACCAATCACAAAATGCATTCTGGTCAGTCGGTCAGACAACGGAAACGAATCTACATGCTGCACCGTTGCAATATCTGGCTATTTCCAATCACATGCTCAGTTTGTGAGCTGCTAACACATGCGTTGAGCGTTTCTGTACAGGCTACGTATTATTTGTTGTTATTTATATTTGTTATTGTTTGTTTGTACATGAGGGAACATAAGACTTTCACAATTGTAGAGGTTGACAGACTTTTGTGGGAAGGTGTGGCGAGGGTGGACATGGCTTCATAGAAGAAGAAAGTGCCCAAAATAATACAAAAGGCACAGGAATTAGACGGAATCATATACGAATATGAACCACAGTGATATGTCTTGGTGACGATGGAGATGTTGATGATACTTCCAAGAATGACAGGCACTTGGATATGATTGAGCCATTAAAATTCTAAACTGGTGAAAATCACTTTGTTATACCTTACTGTCATTGTAACTAGCTATTTTGCATTAATTTGTACTATATTGTCGTAAATACGTAATGTATGCTACAAATGTTATAGTATCACTTATTTTAAATTAACACCAATAATAACAAATTAGTTTCATTATTCATCAGCATTCATTTGTTATGTGCACTGTATATATTCGTCTTTACACATGATAGAGACATTTGTAATCAGCTGTTGTTTACCAGTTAACTCTGGCAATGCCGCAAAGTCAGCATAGCCAACCTAACACAAAACCACTCAAACTGTCAAGTGCAAGGATTCAGTGGCTATATTTCTATCAAACTGTAATGGACTCGTTAAATCCCACAGGAAATTAGTATTGTCATGGTTAGTGGAGTGGAGTCTGGTGCAGATCTGTCTAATTCTGTACATCTTCTGTACAATGTTGAAGTGCATGCATAGGTACGTGGTAGAAGGATTTTAAATGTCCGCTTAGCTAATTCTACATACAAAAAAGAATGAAAAGCTTTAATATTGAAAATCAAGTTTAGCTTGGGGCACCAACTGCCTTTTACTGTAGACATTATTGTTGCATGTTGCCATGACCTAATTTAAGAATTTATCGTAATACAGATGCAGCGTGATTGGTACCTCCCAAGATGGGAACAGAAAGGGAGAAACAGAAATTATGTTCTCAAGTGTGACAAACAACTTCGCACCTAGCAATTGAGGATTCATGCATTCTACTTCTGGTGGAGTGACACAATAATGAAGCTGACTTTAGATTTTAATTTAGTAACATAATACTTCACAAAGTTTAGAAATCAATAATTCCAGAGAAAACAAATTTGAAAATTATTTGAAAAATATTAATCAAATTGGTTCTAAAAATCACTATATTCTCTTAAATTTTATAAATATATCCCTCAGTCCCTTTTGAAATACATTATATCTCTAAATCAATGGGATTAATCCCTCAACATCACAACTCTGTTGACAACATGCATCTGTTAAAACCATGTGTTTGCTAGAACAGTGCAACCATTTCCTCCAATAACAAATGCTAGTGGAGTAATACATATTTTCTGCTTTGTTCGCATTGCCATATAATTTTAAAATGGAGCCAATATAGTTCCTTGTTTTTTTATTTGCACTCTTATTTTCATAAGTGTCTATGTTTTGCTCTTCACATCATTTTCAAGAATTGTTACCTTGACGTACAAACTTTCTTTGTTATATTAATATTGCTGCTTTTAAATTTCCATTTTCATTCTTGAGGTACTTTATTTTTTCAATCACTCGTTGCAAATCCCTGTTTAGAATGTCTGAAACCATTTTTATATTGCTGCCTCATGTTCACGTCTTACAGCAGGTGCAACAATGCTGCTCCTCACCATCTTGAATCTCAAAATCATAGTGCCTGGATTTGCTGCTGCTATGTCAATATGAAAATATCAGAAAAAGATTCTAAATAACACACTAATGGAGCTAAATGACATAGTGAGGTGTGAAGATAAGTGCAAAAACATTGTGTTTGGTAACTGCAAGCAAAGTCAACAAGATCTATTTCAGCTGAGGTAGTGGAGCAAATAGACAGCTCTTTGTGTTTGGTAACTGCAAGCAAAGTCAACAAGATCTATTTCAGCTGAGGTAGTGGAGCAAATAGACAGCTCTAGATACTTGGAATGCACCATATATGAGGCCCATCCAATAAATAAGTTTCCTTATTTTTTTCTCTGCAAACCACATGTTTTAAAATTAAGTTGGTACTGTAGAAATTTTCACCAGGGTATGGTGGCTGTGCTCGACCTTCAGCAGCACGTGTTTGCTCCACGTTCGCCAGTACGGCACCAGTTGCTATGGAGCTACCACTTGAACGTGTGTCCACTTGTGAACTCTGTTCTGTTATTCGCTTTTTCATGGCAAAAAATGAAATGACTAACAATATTCATTGCCATTTAGTGTGTGTTTTTGGTGAAGGATGCATGAGCATCCAAATGGTTCACCGCTGGTGTTCACGATTCCTGGATGTCAAAACGTGCATGATTAAGAATGCAGTGGCAGGTCCATTACTGCTACAGATAATGCAGCCACTGTTGCAGTTCAGATTGTGGTGGATGAAGATCAACGTGTCAATAATCATAAACACACACTAAATGGCAATGAATGTTGATAGCCGTTTCATTTTTGTCCATGAAAAGCAAATAGCAGAACAGAGTTCACAAGTGGAGATACTTTCAAGTGGTAACTCCATGGCAGTCGGCGCCATACAAGCGAACATGGAGCAAGCACCTGCCATACCCCAATGAAAGTTCCTACAGTACCAACTTAATTTTAAAACATGTGGTTTGCAGAAATAAAATAAGGAAAGTTATTTATTGGATGGCCCTCAAAGTAACATGAGTTGTTCTAAAAGGTTGAAAGATTAAACAGGGGATAGCAACAGAAAATGGACCCTTAAGAAAGAATTGTGCTACAGATTAGTGAAGTGCTTTGTGTGGATTGTGGCACTGTATGTGGAGCATTTGACTGTAACAAAATGAGAAAATGAGGATATGAAGAAGAATGGAAAGTGAGAATACCTACTAATACTACTGTAGGTTGTGGAGTTTCCTGCAAGAACCACACACTTAAAAATAAATCATTTTTAGTATGATGCAAAATCTGATTCCTATCTCTTCAAATAAATACAACTCCAAACTTTCATGATGAATATAATGGCTTCTTGGGTAATCAGTTGTGTCAAACTGATAAAGTTGGATTCTTGCTCGAGCTTTTGGCAATTCCAAGCTCCATGGGGATGGCTAAAAATCTTTGTTAAAAATAAAACAAAAAACCAAGATACATATACAGTTTTCTCCAAAACATGATGGCCTTCAAACAGGACTGCTCCCCTCCTTAACACTGGGGAATAACCATTAGCACACAAAAGACTTTAGTATCTAATTTGCCAGACTTGTTGACCATGGTCCAGTTGTTGGCATAACCGATGTTTCGCTGAAAGCTGCGTTTGCATCATCAGGGTGAGAATCTAGCTCGGAGTCCAGACAAGACTGGAGCGCTAGTAATTGCTGCTGTGTGTGTGTGTGTGCGTATGTGTGCACACGTGCTCTATTCGTAATTTTGTCATTCATTCAACATGCTCTTTCAAATTTGATCCATATTGTCTTATTGTTTTTGATATGCTTGGCACATTGAATTGTCTTATAAAACAACTTTTAATATGGTGATACAGTATCCTGCCATGAAATATAAAAATATAATTTGTGCAGGTTCCAACCTCTGTAATTGGTTTGCTGTTATTTACAATTTTCACATCCTGTTAAGTAATGGTAGGGCAAACTTTTTATATAATTTTAGTAGTGTATCTTGTCTTGTGTTTCAATGTATGTTGGAATGCTCCAGTGAAATGTCTAAATCTACTTAATTTAATGTTTAGATCCTGTGATTTTCTTTAAGTCATATAGTATCATATATAGCATAGGTCAACATGCCACTTGTTTCAGGATTTTACTATTTGCAGTGATTTTAGTTCTAACAGACAGTTCCTTGAAATGTCATAGACTTTGTTTTTTGTATCTATATATCTGTGAGAGTGATCCTATTTTTGTTATTAGATTTTTATCAAGAATGGATACAGAACATTTGATAGAAGGCATTTGTATTAGAAGTTCATTTTGGGAGGACACCTCAGATAATTACAAAGATTGTGACAAGAAGAAACAATTTCCCATAGATTCCTAATTGCACTGTCAACAAAAATCTTACCTTGTTTGTAGCATTAGTGCAACAAACATGGATCCATACTAGCTGTGAACCAAATGCAGAAATGGTATGGTAGAACTGATATTTTCAATAGTGCACAGCTGATCTGATGTTTGGTACATCTTTGTGTGCTGCTTTTTTATAAAGACTGGATAAATTTTCAGTTTGGATATTACTGGTTATGCTATTACACTTAAACTTGCGGTATGTTTAAAGGAGTTCTGCATGTAATTTGCAGATCTAAAAGCCATAGTGGTCACACCATAGTGCTGCGCAAATGGTTGGATTGTGAATGGTGTTACCACACCCCTGTGCTCAAGTTCAGTTATGCTACCATCATGTCTTCATTTGAATGGGTCCTTAAAGTGTAGCCTTAACAAGCATCTTAACTGAAACCAGCAAACTTGACTGATCAAAGTTATCTGTGGTCTTAGCAAGCCATACTTTGAGACATTTCAGATGACAGGGGGGGGAGGGGACTTTTTTCACCATTATAGCCAAAAGGTCTAAATTAATTACTTTTTAGATATTTTCTTACAGAAGGGGCATATTAGTTAATTTTTTGGATGCCAAACTTGATTAGCCAAATAAAGAATAGAAATCCACACAATAAAGCTTGAAAATTGAACTAAAAATTTGATGTGCTAAATTCATTTAACTTTCTCCATCTTTTTTGCAACAAATTATTCTTACAAAAGCTTATTCCTTAACATCATGCTAATTGAAAAAAACAAACAGAAATGAGTATATTACTTCCTTCTAAGAAGAAGGGAAATAGGGAATATACTAGGCTAAAGCAACAGTCAAATCTTTTAAAAGCTAACTGTATGCAATTGTCCTTGAAATTTGGTTCTCTTGCTATGGCCAGGATTAAACCAAAAGAGATACAAAATGGGCGAGGAAATGAAAAATGTTTAAAAATTTGAAAACTGAAGCCAATAATGAGTATCTCTGAAATGGTTAGCTGTATACACTGTAAATTACAAATTATGTGTTGGGAACTTTAAGCTCTATGGACCCATTTGAGCATCATTTCAGACATTACATTCCTTCATTATCTGATATCACCTACCAGATTAACACACATTAAAAAAAACACTTCTCACACCAACTAACATGTAGCAAATTTTAGTTTTATTATTTTCTGTAAAAAAGATTACTGGATATCCTGTCAACTTTCCTTTAACAAGATAAAAAAAAACTGACAGAAAAATGTAGAGCTTATTAAAATACATCAATGTTATTAAATATTTTTGAAATCGTTGCGAAACTAGTCCAGGCAAGGATTCCAAAAAATAAGTGAAGATTTGTTGCAACTATTATTTTTATATTAATATTTGTGTTATTCTTCACTGTTACTAGCTTCTTTTTACATTTATGACTGGTTGGTTGGTATTTAATGTTGAGAAGTTGGCAGTGAAGCCATTCGTTCTCTTGCATTCCAGTATTTTGATGTCATATTGCCATGTTGACTAAAGGTTGGGCAGCATAGTAGATGGTTTCCATCCATATCTTCTCTAAGTGTACAGAAAGGACACAGAGTAGATCTCACTATACCAATCCTGAATTAATGTTTATTGAGACAGTCATGGCCTGTTAGGAGTCAAAGTTGCTACAAAGGATTTTCTAGATAATGTAGTGATTCTGGTCGTGTTATTACATAAATTTTCCCATGGTTTTCCTTTTGTTTGTAATACATTGTCTTCTTTAATTTTGTTATTATATGTTGATATAATGATTCTTTTGATAAGAGTGATAACTTATTGGATCAGACGGATTTGATGCTGTGGAAAGATTTTTGTTACTAACAGGGAGGAGACCCTTTAATTCCTTTAATAATTAATAATTGAAGGCTTAAAGGAACCGACCTGGACAAAAGCCTAATGTCCGATCCCTCACCTTCATGTGGTGCAGCTGTTAGTAATCACATATCAATTTTGTTATAATAGAAAGGAAACCCTTTAATTGCTTCTATAATTTGAAGACTTAAAGGAACCAATCTAAACAAAATTATGTGATGAACTAAAGGGAAGGGCTGCTCACCAATAAGCACTGATCAGCTTGGCGAGTTATTGACCTGGACTGATATTTCTTCTTTTTCACATATCAGATCCCCTCTTTTACCTTTCCTATCCAGTCTTGCTTGACTCAACTTTTGTTTTCTTCGACCCCTATGGTATTGGAGTATTCGAGGCCTAGGGGATCATCTCATTTTCTTTCCTGTCCATACCTTTCTTTACTTAGGTGATGTAACTGTCATTTATGGTGCCTAATTTTAAACAGTTACAAAAAGTTAAATAAAAATTCCAGATAAAATGATGTCCCATTGGAAAAAGAAACATTCCGGAGGTAAAATAGTCCCCCATTTGGATTTCCAGGCAGGGATCTATTTCCATAGTTAACAACAAAATATGAATAACAAATTAAAAAATTCCTAAATATTGTAACTTAAGTGTTTATAGACGAATTATCTTTTCATGTGAACAGTGTAACATACAATTAGTCATTGGTAGAGGAAATAATATGAATATATTATATTTGATTTCTTGTATTGCTTTGATTTGGTTCCTATCACCAATCAAATAAAGCTGTGACAAATTTGTTCCATGTTGAGGTTTTCTTATTTTAATCTTGACATCGCTCAAAATGGTACCCATGTCTCCACTAAAATGCATACATGCTATTTCAAGACTTAAAATTCCTCTACATAAAATGAGGAATACTAAGCTGTGTGTAGTTCACATACCTAATGCACATGCAAAATAAACAGGTAAAAGTCAGATACTTCTACATTAGGCACCATTTTCATCATGCAGAGTTTATTGAATAAATAAGCAGAAAAAAGTTCTACTACTTCTACAATTCTAATCTAGCTGTTCAAGCTGTGAAGGCCAACAGTGTCTACTTACATCAGCCACTTCCAAGGCCTTTAGGAAGCAAAAATAACAACCACCGGAAAATTAAGAAATGTCATGTGTCATACAATAATAAAATAGTAACTTAAATGAAAGCTGTACATGCATGTTGAATATCAAAATATAATATACAACATTTAATAAAAATTTAATAATTAGTAGAAGTAACAAATTTGTTACTTCATGTGCAGCAACTTAATTATGAATAACTAAAGTTCTAACTTCACAAAACTGATAGTTACTAAGTCATTTAAATTTTATGTATATTTAGGCTTTAATAATATGAAAGTGACTTTTTTCTACATATATCTATTTTGCACAACATAAAAGCCATAATATACAATAAATAAAAACTTTAAGTTTGCATTTTTCTGTTGCAACAATTAAATACAATGGTAAAACCAGAAAGAATAGAATAATCTCTGAATTTGTAAATAATAGAAATCATTTTCAATTGCTAAAATGTATCTGGTGCAAAATAATTTTGTATTCCACAAAAATGGACCAACTTGTACAAACAGAAGTCTAGTGCTTAACTACAATTCCTGCTGGTGCTGATAGTCCCGTTAAAAGAGCTGAAAAAGCAAGACACCAATTGGAATAATGTATTCTAAGGTAACTACTAGGCTTCTATTGTTGATTAGGAATTATGAAAAATGTTTTCTCTTAATGATCAAATGGTTTTCAAAGCAGTATGAATTAGCTCAATTCTTTGTCTCTACCAAAACATGTTTATATGAATTTAGAATACTATAGTTACGATTCAAATGCTTCTATATTTTATTTGAGTGTAATAAATGTAGTAAAATGAGGTATATAAACATTTTTATTCCAATGCTGTAGAACACAGGCCCTTAGAATCAGCGGAATTTATGAAATTAAATGCTCCGACTGTAATCTAGTATATACAGGAAGGACAAAAAGAAGTTTGGAAACCAAATTAAAGGAACACATGAGAAACCTAAAGTACAAGCAAACAGAAAAATCAGCAGTTGCCTACCATTTTTGGACAAAAGGACATGAAATCACACCTAACACAACTGTTAAAACTAGCATATAAACCCACAGAATTAGATGTCTGGGAGAAGGTCTACATTATGAAGAAAAAGAGTCATATCATGAATTTTGATTTACCACCATACAGCAACCTTTGGAAGTTCATAGATCCAGCACCAGATGCCTCCACAAATGATACACCACCATCCTTATCATTGATGCCAACAAAGCAAGATTTAGTCGGGAATGAAGGGTTGAAAATGGGAACAAGAGTTCCTGAAACTGGTCCCAGTAAGTAATTACATCTTTTGTTTTTAATTTAATCACATTACTGTTACAAGCTTCTTTGCATATTTGCAACATTTCAATTTCAATAAGTTTCTCTCCTGGAAGCAATATCCATGAATATTCCTATTATGTATATGAATTGCAAGTATTGATGTGCAACCAGAAGCCATTACAGATCTAGGTGTAATGGGTTGAGTTGTTTAATACTTCCAAACATCAAGAAAATGCAAGGTTACCATTTTAGTAGTATATAAGAATCTGTTGCAACTATGAGGTTGAGATTAACATAAATCTCCAACATGAATTTTTTACTGCTTACACAATTGGTTTCCAAAATATGATGCTTTGTATTGAAAAAAAATATAAAAAAATTAGATTTGAAGCTTTCTTGGTGTTGATTATAACAAGATGATTTCACGGGATAGCAACCAAATTAAATTGGAATCAGAGAAATCCAAGCTTTCGACCATCCTGACGAAGACCACAGAGTCAAGTTGGTCAAAAGCATGGATTTCTTTGATTTCAATCTCACTCGGTTGCTATCCCATGAAGTCATCTGAAATATAAAAAAGTTTAATCACATACAAATAGAAAGTGGAATGAATGTGCATTTGTGTGCCAAAGGTTAAAATATACTGCAACTGCTTTTTAACAGAATTTAAGCTGCAGGAAGCATGGATTTAGATATGTAGATTAATTAAAACCAGTATTTAATGACTTTTAATAACAAGCAACATAAAATTGATCTGTATTCTGTAATGTTTCTACAACTCATTCGTTTGGCTTTTTGTTGCCATGCTGCTTGTTTACATTGGTCATATATCAATTATGTGATTAACACATTACCTGCCAATGTTCCTTTTTTGGGATGCATGCATTTTACACTCTTTACAGCTCATTAAAGTACCTAGGTTTACTTCTTATGCAGATTTTGGTACTACTAATAACTAGAAAATAGTTGAAAGTGCTGATTATTTCTTTAGTGTCATTCACTGCCACCAGGGTTGCATTAAAAACATGTATTTCCTGGATTTTGATTTGTAAATGTTTGAATCATATTAATGCAATATAAACCAACATTCTTGCTATCGTAATCATACTAACATTGTTTGTGATTCTAAGAAGTGAGGGTTGGTCACAGTATCCATCTCCAGTAACTGAAGTAGGCAATATTGGCATTATTTGATAGCTTATGAAATTCTACTTTATTGAGGTCATGAGTCAACATATCGTGGCAGCGTTTCGAAATGCTGAAGCTCTAAAGCCAGTGTTGTTATTGTTTTTATTATTATTATCTTCGCCATCACCATCGTCGTCATCACCACCTCATTTCTTTTACAACATAATTTATTTTTCAGTTACAACCAGAATTATGGCTTACTGGAAAAAAAAAAGGGGCTTACTATTGCAGAAACACTGTATTATCTTGAAAAGTTGGAACAACAAGAGCAGGAAGTGGATGATGCTGCAATTGTAAATATACCTACTGATGCTGATGAGATAACTGATGAGGAAGACATACAAGAAAATGAATTTGATGACCAAAAGATGAGGGATGTGTGCGGAACTTTGGAGGTGATTCATAGTGCTCCAGATGACAAAAGTGTAAGGCATAATCAGAATCTGTTGACATCATTTTCCCTCTTGCTCAGCATCTAACACACTTTCAAGGAAGGGAAAAAATGTCTCGGAACAGCTACTAAAAGAAAAAAAAAAAAAAAAAAAAAAAAAAAAAACTGAAGTGGAACCAAACTGGGTGAAGTGTACACCAATCTATAAAATAAACAAAGAAGATATAAGCAACTTTTCTGAGGTTCTAATTGGGAAAAGTTTTGTTGAGGTTTTTGGGGAATTTATTTCTGACGATGTTTTGGTTTGTATTTTGACCCAAAATGTAGTGTATACAAATAAAAAAAATCACCTTTCCTTTTCTATTACAAAAGCGGAGTTGAAGGTGTTTATAGGAATATTGTTGCTCTCTGGTTACTACACTCAACTCCAAGAAGAAATGTATTGGGATCAAGCTCCAGATGTAGGAGTACCAATGGTATAAATCAATGTCAAAATGTTGCTTCAGAGAAATAAAACAATCTGTATTTGAATGATAACTCTAAAATAAACAAATCTGATAAAATGTATAAACTCAGCATATTCTTTATACAGAAAAATCAATGCAACAGGCACAATGAGAGAAAACCACTTAAATGATGTTTCTCAAGGCTAGCAAAAAAATGGAAAAAAAAAAAAAAAAAACACAGAGAGAGGATTTTTGACCATCGATTCGACAAAGCAAATGAAGTACTTGTAGTGAAATGGAAGGAAAATAAAGTAGTAACCTTGGGTGCAAACTTCAGTACAATTAAGTCCTTGTCAAATGTTTGCAGACATTCCCAGAAAGAAAAGTGCCAAGCTTGTTCAGGAATGCTATTCCTATATGGGAGGAGTTGATCTTCTAGATAAACAGATTTCCCTGTACCGCATAGCAATCCACTCTAAGAAGTGGTGATGGACATTGTTTACCCAAATGATAGACACCGTGACGTCAACACTTTGAGGACTTACCAAATGCAAACAATGAAGAAATTTTGTCTCTATTGGATGTTCGATAAAGGTTTATATATATATATTATTATGTCCCAAAAATGGTACTCCATTTTATGAATACGCCTTACATTAAAAAATGTCAATAACATTTTTTTTTGGTATTTTTTGACCTGTCATTAATAAAATGGTGTTATCTTCAAAAATTTCAACAGCAAATAATTTTGGTAGGTAATGGGTTAATTCCCCCAGCATGCCCTAAAGGTACTGTCTACAAGGATTTCATTCAGAACCTCTCCCAGACTTATTAGAAAATGTGCCTCTGTAAAGAAGAAGAAACGTGTGGTTTATACATGATGCTCTAGCACATTTTAGTCTCAGTGTTCGAGATGAACTGGCTGGTAGCTAGCACGACAAATGGATAGGTAGAGGAGGACCAGTTCCCCTGACCTCAACCCTTTGGGATTTTTATCTTTCTGGAACACCTTACACCATCAGTTTATGCAGCAGCCATCCTGAATGAAGAAACTCTTAAATCTTCGTGTCATGAAGCCTGCAAAATCATACAATATCAACTGTAGTATTTGACATTCCGTGCTTCGATGAATACATGCATGTCTAAATGCAAGAGGAAACTTGGATCATTTGCTTTAAGTGATATTTGTGTGGAACACCACCTAACAAGCTGATGCCAAAAACAGAATATTGTGTCACTTTAAAATGTTTTGATTAATAACATTTTAAACCTCAATAAATCAAGAATAATGGATTTTGGGACGTGTTTATATGAACCTTTTTTCCACGCTTTGATGTGAGGAACCTATCCCCATATTTGTAAAAGTATTTTTTAATCACCCTGTATACCACTGCTCCAACAATTGCGAACATAATGATGGTAACTGTTATTGATGGATCACTAGCTTCAGCTGATATAACTGTTCTTAGTTCTTTCCCAGAATTACTTTACTGTAAATTATACACTACCCATACCACAAGACGTCCTTTAATGAGAGAGTAATTTTTACTTTCTCTACACATACTATGTACATAGTGTATAGAGGAAGTATTGTATTGCACCTAAAAATTCAATACCAAGATTTCATTGAAAATATATGTTTGATGTCCCCCGAGTCCAAAAAAAGCATTTTTAGAAAAAGTCCATGTGTGTGTTTCTATGGACACACTAGCTCAAAAACGAAGTCAGTTAAATACCAAACTTGGTATTTAAGTCCAGCATCTTCCAAGGTTATGAAGCAAAGATTTTCAAGGAAATATCCCCATCCCCAATTACCCTTTATATGGAACATTTTTCAAAACTGGCTCTAACAATTTTAAAATACTGTATATTAAAGCTATTTATATCTTGAATTTTCTGAGAATAGCTTCTGAAGATCAGTTCAGTTTGGAAGAATTTTATAAAACTCGTGAACCATAAGCAATAGACAAAAATTTACTACAAAAAAGGCAGATCTTGTTAAAACACACAATCTATGTCATATACATTTTTTTCATGGAGTTTACCGTTTTTGAGATATTCCTTGTTATTGGTTTCAGTTTTAAAGTACTTTTCCCATATAAGAACTTGTCAACACCTAGTCCTGTAAAGAAACTGATTTCAATCCCATAGCAACCACATTTTAAAAAAATTGACTCAGTTTAGCCTAATATATTCCATTATTTCCCTTCTACTTATAAGTAATAAGACCATTTCTGCTAATGTTTATCTTGATTAGCATGAAATATAAGAATAAGCTTATTAAAAATAGTTTGTTGCAGAGCTGTAGAGAAAGTCATGTGAAAGGAACACATCAGATCTTTATTCTGTGATTTAACACACAAGCTATACATGGCATTGGAAGGATGGTATGTGTTTTCAACTCCTTAAAGAGCATATAAGTGTCCCATTCACATTTGATCACCTCTCATGTACTTTACCCATCAAAGATTGCAACTTGTGCAGTAAATTGTGAGGCATATGGGAAATCATATCATATATTAATTCTGGGTGCACAGTACTGTAATATGAAGGGTGCAGGGGATGCAGGGGGAATGTCAAAAAAATTAAAATTGAGATTATGCACCATCTATTGCTCATGTTGGTAAGCTTCCAGATACACAATTCAAACAGGCAATGAAAACGCATAGTTCCAAGAAATCACATTCTAAGTTTTACCATACTGGCTAAGAAGGGGGAATGTCCGCGCATAAATGCTATGAAGGGAGAATATCAATCAACACGGAGTTTGTCAAGGTAGCACCTGTTACATAACAGAATCTGGTATGTCAAGTATCGAGTTCTTGCACTAATTTTTTGGTTATTTAAGTGGAGTTAGGTATTTTAATTACATTCCAAGTAGTGAAAAATGGACGCCTCGATGAAAACAGTGACTGTGATGGACATAGTGGATTCAAAAGTGAAAATGACAGCAGGAAAAGAAAGAAATCTGGTAGAATGTCTGACGTAATCATTAACTAACTTCAATTTAATGGGTTCAGTAGATGAACAAAATACATATCTATGTGGTTTATAAGTGTACAAGAAATTCAGACTCACATGGAACCTGACAAAAACATGGGACTCGATCAGAAAACAAGAGATGCAATTCCAAGTGACTGGGCAGAAGCCTTCAAATCAGCAATGTAAAAACCCTTTCCAATGCATGTGATAGAGCCAGAACAAAGTCTTTTCTGATCTTGGACTACTCACTTGGCATCTGCTTATATAAAAAAATGCCCCTTCAAATCCAGACCAATCAAAAGATCATCCAAGATTAATTTAACATTGTTGTGCATACCATGGGTTATATACATATCTTCAGTAATCAGGGCTCCTCACCACTTAAAGAATAGGGCCATGGAGGGAAATGAATTCTAGCTACCTGACCATTTATATGAAGGTGAGCAATAATAAAAATAATAATCTCAAAAAAATAAATAATTTTAGGCAATAAAAAGGTAACCTACTAAAGTTATTTTCTTTCCTTTCTAGATTTTCGTCCTGTATCAAAGGAAAAGTATTTTGACGTGAATCGCTTGAAATTTGTATGAAGGTTAGAAACAATATCTTAAGGGGGAAAAGTACATAATTTACACAACAGCCCAAAAAATAATAATAATAATAACAACAACCTAACAAACTTATTTTTTTCCTTTCTACATCCTGTTCCTGTTTCAAAGGAAAAACATATTGCTGTAAATCACTTGAAGACATTCTGTGGTAAAAATGCAGAATTATACATGCCCATGTGAACTTATAGACATACTTCTCACATTTTTAATAGTGTTTGAATAAGTGCTTGTTAATTAATGCTAGAATAACATTACAAAAAGGTCGACATTCCCCCTTCTTGCTCAAAATGCTTGCACAATATTTTGTAATTTCACTTTTATATTATAGCTCTGTGTTCGGTACTTACTGTCGCATGTTGTATTTCATAGAAAACATAATGATTCATTATTATATGTAATAATGTGTTCATATAATTGCAATAAACAAACATTTGGTGTACTTACACTTTGAAAATTGTCTCCTGTAAAATTTATTTTTTCTGACATTCCCCCTTCATTCCCTGTGCCCTTCATATGTAATTGTTTTTTTACTTTTCTACATGTACCATGTACATGACAGTCTGAGAAGGTATTGTATTGCATCCAAAAATTTGATACAGAGATTTCACCGGAAACATATATTTTGAGACCCCCTCAATCCAAAAAAAAAAAGTGTTTTTAGTAAAATGTCCATGTGTGTGTGTGTGTGTGTGTTCATGTCTGTTAAATACCAAACTTGGTATTTAAGTTCAGTATTTTCCAAGACTGCAACACCAAGATCTTCAAGAAAATCCCCCCACCCCAACTATCCTTTACATGGAAAACTTTTCGATAATGTTGATTTTCTCAAAAATGGCTCTATTGATTTTGATTAAAATACTATATTAAAGATATTTACTTGACAAATAAAATGTATATCCTGAATTTTTTTGGGAATAGCCTCTTTATTTTGGATGAATTTTATGGAGTTTTGCATAACTGGTAAATCATGAGAGATAGACAAAAATTTACTAAACAAAAAAACGTAGATCTCATTAAAACATGCAATGTTATATACATTTCTTTTGTGGAGTTGATAATTTTTTTTTAGATATTCCTTGTTATTGGTTTCAGTTTTAAAAAACATACTTGCCTTATGCAGGAACTTATTAACCCCTGGCCATACAAAGAAATGGATTTCAATCCCATAGTAATCACATTTTAAAACATTTGTCTATCAGTTTAGCTTAGAGTATTCCCTTATTTCCCTTTTACTATAAAGAACTCAGTAATAAATACAATTTCTATTAATGTTTATCTCTATTTGCATTAAGTAGATAGATGAATAATCTTTTTAACAATAATGTGTTAAATAGAGGTAGAGAAAGTCATGTGAATGGAACACATCAGATTTTTTAATTTATGGATAGTCTTCAACTGCTGTGGTTTTCAGCATCCCATCGAGTTTGAAATACTGCTTAATTTTGCTCTGAGGCCTCTTACCATGTTTAAGGTTCTTTTATGGGCTGTAAATCTATTACATGGGACCAACAGCTTTATTTCTTTCTGAAGAAATTCATGCTAAGGAATTTTATGCCTGAAAAAATGCATCAACTTCTGCTGGGTTTGAACTGAGGGTCTTGGGAATCAGAAACTAGCATGTTACTCCAAGACCACAGTAGGACACAGCAATGTCAAATAATAAGAAGTATTTTAGACAGTGGAGTGCCATAATTTAAATGAACTGAGTCACATTCTTTTAATTTTTGCTCCACTTTGCCTTCATTTGGGAAGATCAGTTTCAGGTTACTTTAAACCTATCTTCAGTTCTGATCCATTACACAAATATATAGAATACATATTAAATATATAAGATGACCGAATTGTCTCATATTTTATTCCTCTGTGCATTAAAAGAGTTGCAGGACTCAACAGGGCTATTTCAAGTAAAACCTGCCTGTGGAGAACTAGTGAGAGCGACTTTCTTTTTCTGCTCTCAACCTGCACACCGTTTCTGCTGATAAGCAAGAGGGATAAAATGAAGATAGCCTTCGCCAGTTCTCCACTGGCGGGTTTTAACTAGAAATAACCATCGTGTTCTGAAACTCTTTTAACACACAAAGAGATATCTGCACATGTCAAATATGGGACCTCCTGATATATCTTGAATTTTCTGGGTCAATCTTCTGCAGTCCTTTTCATTCTGGATGACTATAATTAGTGTACTGTAAGATAAAGGCAAATCTTATCACACAAAAATGTAGATCCCGTTAAAGAAAACAATTTATAAATTTATTTATTTGAATTAAACATTTCCGAGCTATTCCTTGTTATTGGTTTAAATTTTCCAATAATAAAATTCTCAAATGGGAAGTAGTCGTTCGTTATTTTTTTATTTCATTCTTTTTTCCCCTTTGTTTAGTTTTTTTACTCCTGATCATGTTAAGAGAACAGAATTTCAATATCATCATGTAGTGACCAGCACAAAGATTTGACTATAGCTTTAGCCCCTTGCATTCCCTTATTTCAAGACAAGTTAAAACTATTAAAGAAAGCAGCATAATTCCAAATAAGTTGAAAAATAATTTCATAGTAAGCAACCCTGGTTTATCCAAATTATGTTTCCACAGATCCATAAGAATGATGATAGTATTCAATCATCAATAATATAGATGCCCTGACTTACAAATTAACAAAATAGAATTTGAACAATTTGATAAATTTGAAACATTAAGCATTAAAAATTCTTTGGACTTTATAAAGCAAACTGAACATGTCGGAATAAATACTGGAGAGGTGATGGTATCATTCGACATCAAATCCTTGTTCACGAGCACCCCAATTGAAAAAATTCCAAATTTATTATAACATGGGCTAAAGAAAATTAACATACCAGAACAAATTGAAGAATACATCATACTGACAGATTTTTGCATAAAACAAAAGAGTTTCACATTTTCCAACAAGTGTTTTCGACAAACTGCTGGCTAGACTATTGCCAACCCTCTTTCACTTATGTTAGCTGATTTAGATATGAGCAAATTAGAAGTCCAAATCACTACAGCCTTCCCACAGATTCTTCAAATCCATATGGATGATGCGTGTGCCATCGTACCTAAAAAAACTAATGGATGATGCCATAAAATTACTGAATTTATAAGAAAAATCTATAATATTCACATTGAAGAAGAACAAGACAGATGTTACCCTTTTTAGAATTGAAAATCATGAAAACAGAAACAAGCTTGGAATTTGATGTATACAAGAAAAGCAACACACATTGACAGTTACATAAAACAGAGCCAGTTTAACCCAGTACAACACCAACTCGCCATATTTCAGAGTCCAGTTTATAGGCTAACCAATGTCCCATTGAATAAAACAGAGTGCAAAAAAGAATATAAATACATTCATCAGGTTGACAAACTTTATAGACAGATTGATTTACAGACAAAAGAAACACAAGACTACAAGAAATCACCACTCTGGAAAACTCAGTGAAATTTTGCAAATTTACTTTTCACTCAAAAGTTTGCTGGAAATTTGAAAGGATTTTTAGAGACTTATACATAAAACTGGCTCCTTAAAATAAATATATTATCTGTAAGTTGTTAAATCACCCTTTGAAAGATACAAATCAATCACCCTTTGAAAGATACATATCACAAACTAAAAAATCAGGGATTTATAAAATGAGCTGCTGAGACTGCAACAAGATATATCGGGTAAACAAAATGAAATTTGGAAACTTGAATGAAAGAACACCTGAGAAGCATTAGGTATAAGCATGTATACAAGTCTGCAGTAGTACATCACCCCCCCCCCTATTTATATAACCCCCTTAAATCTCTAAGGTCATATTGGGAGCTCTGCATTACAAACAACTCATCTGTAGGTTGAGTACGTTGGGTTTTAAATCATTTTTATTTTTCTCAAACAAACACACATTCACTCTCGCATACATACTTCCAGACTCTGTGGGGGATAGGGAATAATTCTAGTTAAAGAAAACTTCCCCGACACCCAAATCGAACCTGGTACCTCCGGGTGAGAAGTCAGCTCGCTGACCACTTGGCCACGGAGGTAGTCCACATCACTTTTGGTTTGAAAATCATAACATAAATGGAAGAAATAGAGTTAATAAAATATGTAAAGAAAACCTTTGGAACTGCAAATTTGAGAAAACTTCTCCATCACAAAGGAAGAAGATTCCCTTATGAATGTCGGCCTTTGTGGTGTAATGGTTACCATGCTGACTTCATATACCCAAGGTCGCAGGTTCAAACCCAGCGGAGGACAATGGATTTTTTCGGGCATAAAAATCCTTAGAATGGCTTCCTTCGGAAGGGAAGTAAAGCCGTTGGTTCCATGTTGTAGATTTACGGCACTTAAAAGAACCTCAAGCCTGATAGAGAGGCCTCTGAGCAAAATTAAGCGGTCTTTCATGCCCAATATAGAATGGGATGCTGAGAAACACAGCAGTTAAGGAGCGTCCATAAATAACATGCCATTTCCATTTTCCCTTATGAATTTTGAGGTCCCTGCCATGGATGACATCATCCAATTGACAAGAGTAAAGGATAGAACAACACCAGGCTACATACAAACGCCTGTTGTATGTAGAGTCAGTCAATCTCGTAACTGAAGATAGGGTTAAGGTACCCTGAAACCAGTGTTCCCAAACGAAGGAGAAGTGTAAAAAGGTGATTCAATTCATTTAAATGTGTGTAGATATTTAACTGAATTTGGAACCTCACAGCATGCACGGCTGACAGCATGCATGTATTTTCTCTTCATAGACTAATATTAAAAAAAAATTATATAAAGAAAATTTACAAAAAATATTTCTGATTTGAAGAACATAGAAAAATAACAATCAAGGTCCAGTTTTGGGGAAAATACAGAATTTTTGCACTATATTGTTATAGGAATCTGGTGGCAGATTCCAGGCTGACTAAACATGGTAAAAGCATTTATTTTCCATTAGAATTTTGAGCTGCTATGAATAAATTGTACAAGATAAAGATAGCTTAAGATGTGGACTTTATTTGTAAATAGACTTATAGACTGTTTTGGTGGCAAATCATGTTCAAGAAACTATATGAATAAGGATAGTGAAGAATAAGAAATGAAAAAAACTATCTTCAACCTAATCTTACTGGTCTAGTACAGCCACATCCTATGGATAATCTGTGAGACAGCATGTCTGTCACACCAAGGAAAAAGATCACTAAGTTCATAAAGAAAATAAAAAAGCAATGCAGAACAAAAATGAAAATGGAACTACAGAGGAGAAGGGAAGGGGGGATTCTAGAAAGCATTCTGGTTTCATACAGAGCTACTATATATAGCAAATAACTATAGCTTGTTTCAACCTTAAAAGACAGTACGGAGTTAAATGAGATATCTCTGTCCCTATCTAACATATCATGTTGCCATTACCTGAATCCTTTTCCACTCTTGTGATGTCGCCAGTTGCTAACATGGGCAAATATTCAATTGTTATAATTTTCAACTTTAAACACTACTAAAGATTACATAATTTTTGTGGGCTGAAATTTCTAAAGAAAAATTGTTTTTCAGTAAAATTGCTATGCTTATCATGTAATAATTGATAAACTAATTTTTGTTTTATCAGAGTACACTAGAATGCTGATAACTATCTTGTTTGAATTCTCTGTCTTCAATAAAAGGAGCACTACGATTTTTTAAATAAAATATTTTCATAAAATTTCGTAAGTATTAAGCAGAAAAGTTGAGCAGTGTGGAACTGTTTTGTTACTGGGTTTACAAAGAAAACTTATACAGTCATCCAAAAATTCAACTCAAGTCACGAGGCATACGGCAGATAGTATGCTTATGGAGAGATTAACATTAAGTTTATAAGGAAGTGTTTAGTGTGCAACTCTGTGAAGTGCTAATGTAGGTTATTTACTTTGTATTTTCTGTAAATATTTGCAGTTGTGCAATTATATAAGCTTGGAAGACACAAAATAATGAACTAAAAAGAATGCAAATAATGAATATGTGAAATTATACAAGTACCAGAAACAGTAGTGTATAGGATAAAAAAGAAATGACAAAAGGACCTGTAAGGGCACTATTAAATCAGAAAGCAAAAAGGGTGATGGAAACAAAAACAAGTTAGGCTAACATAATACAATGAAATAATGCAAAACACACTGTGGCGCATCGTTTATTCTTTGCTGTTTTAAAACAGTCCATGCACTTGAATGTAATTTTTTATCAAAAATAAGCAATGATGTCCTACAAAATTAAAGCTTTTATCATTTTATACGTTTATTATAATTGATATATTTTTATGATTATAAAATCACATTTTGAAATACTAAAAATATGAGGAGAGATAAAATGCAGCTGAAAAATAAATGTCTTATAATAGTTTTAAATAGTAGTGCACATATTTCACCATTTGGTGGTGTATAATTCACAAGATGACATTAAAATCCGTAAACCAATCATAACCAAGAGCCAAAGTTCTAACATATGTATAATATATATGATAACAGTGCATCCATTTAACCTGTACTGTCTTAAGAGTGAAACATGCTTTAGGATATTTTTGTTGTTTTGCCATGGATTAATTCAGTGCAGTGAAAAATAAAGATCATGTCCGTGAATTAAGAAAATGATTTAAGCACTGTAAATATACTTACTGCATGAACATCCTTATTCTTTGCTCGGGCCTTTTCTAAACTGCGATTGGCATTTTCATAATTAGCCAGACAACGTAACCTTCTGTAGAGCAACCGCTTGGCAGCAAAGGAGTCTCTCATGTAGTATCTTAGTGTGTCAGACAGTTTCAGGTCTTCATCTGAAGCTACACGCCCTTCTATCTTCTGAAAATTTAAAAATGTTCTCTTTATAGTTAAACTAAATTTTATAACAGTAAAAGTTGCATTATTCTAACTCAGGGTTACCCCTGGAGTGGATGCAAGGTTTATCCCATTCCCCTGTTTTGTTCTTTGGTTTCTCTGCTTTTCAAGGAGCTTCTATTAGCACAGTGTTGACACTGCTCAAAAGGAGAAAGGAGGAAAATGACACCTACTGTTGCAAAACGGTATGCCTGCTCTAACTGAAAGACAACCAACTTTAATGCTTGCTTAATTTTAAACACAGGAAAGGTTGAAAAGAAAGTATAAATATACTTTCATTTTTATGTAGGGCAATGTGGCTATTTATGGTATTTAAACTAGTTGCTATTATTTCATCTAATATTAAGGATACTATGAGGGAAAGTCAATATGTATCTGCAATCCATTTTTATAACTTATTCAAAAAAGTCGCACACACTTTATATTGATATCATTTTTCAACATTGCCAACCTGTTTGTCTATGCATATGGTTCACCATTTTACAGGCGCTCTGATACCCTCTGCAAAAAAACGATTTTGGTTGTGCAGCAAGCCACATATGCACTGTATCCTTCACCTGTTGATTGGAGCTGAATCGACGGCCTCTTAGAGCCTATTTCACTTGACCAAACAGATGGTAATCCAACGGGGTGAGTCCAGGATTGTATGCAGGATGCTCCAACATCTTGATAAGCAGCATCTGAAGAGTATGTGCCTTATGGGCAGCAGTATGTGGATGCGCATTGTCATGCAACAAAAGTACTCCTTCCAATAATTGACCTCTGCATTTGTTGCAAATTGCAGGCTTCAGCTTATTTGACCAGCATAGCACTGTTAAGTTCACTGTTTCCCCCTTTTCCTGGCAATGTTCCAGGATTGGCCCTTGGGAGTCCCAAAACACTGAGCACCACCTTTCCTGCTGCCGGTTTACTTGAATTTCTTTCTGTCTGGGGATCCAGGACGCTTCCATGCTCTGACATTTGCTTTCTGGTTCCAAGTGGTGAGCACATCATCGCCAGTGATCTGTTTCAGATACGTTTCACCTTTGTTAGCATGACCAGTAGGTGCTGACAGATGGATGCCTAGATCGTTCTTCATCCATTACACTCGTGCAGCCCCTTTTAAATTGTTCAATCCACTGGTAAACACTTCGCTGTGACACAACATTGACAGTCTTCTATGAATTTCCACTCCTGGTGCACCCTCAAACCAAAAATGGATTACGGAAAGTTATTCTTCTCTGTTGCAAACAGAGAGAGGCGCGGCCATCTTTTTGTCACAACAGCACAAGCTGTACTAATCTGGTAATGCTGAAACCTACCACAGACGTAGCCAATGGTGCCATTTATTGGTTGGTGAGCACACAACACTATACAACATCCTAACGACAATTAGAGTAACATTGTAGATACTTACTGACTCTGCCTCATAGATGCACATTTTCACCTCTGGAAATAAACTGATTGGTATTCTAAAAGCGCTTGGCCCGACCAACAAAACACAAGATTTAAAATAAGGTTTTTATTTTACATTTTTCAAATGATGACATGAAGAACCTGGCAGTTTCTCAATTAATGAAGAGAGAAATTTCTTCAAATATGGAGGTTTCTGCACATTGGGATAGTATTAGAATTTACAAAAAAAAACAGCTATAATGGAAATGTTGAGATGTATTATTAATTTCATACCTGAGGAACATCTATAATTTAATGGATGTGAAGTCAAATATTTTGGCTACCATGGGCATAAACAATTCAATCATGGCAAGTCATTAGATTTAGCTACAATGTATGGAGCCTGAACAACAATAGATATTTGATGATTTTGAGTTGGAACTTATGTTCTATACACGGCTTGTGTTAATTAATTGACCTAACAGTTGGTTAAACTATGAAGCTCAGGACCTGTAAGTCGACATTGGGATATATCATCTCAAAATAATTTGAGGTATACCAGGAAACAGGAAATTATGTTATAAATTGGCTTTGGGGATATGTGGAAAGCTAGGGAGTTACTACACAATGGGTTCTGGAAAGAAATTAGGTTAAGAATGGAGAATATTGAAAGACAAGAAATAATAGCAAGTTTCAGTACAAAAACCTCATTGGCATTGTAGAGAGAGATAAAAGTGGTCTGGAACAGGGAGAATTACATTGATATTTGTGATAAAGTGCGGTGTGCTGGAATAAAACCATAGAGGGCCTAAATGCAACCCTCAATAAAACGACTTCTGTGCTGTTAAATGATTTTAAATCCATAAATCTACAGTGTAACATGCGTAAAACTACTGTAATGCATTATAGTATGTTGAATAAAAGTAGCAATCTAACTCTAAAAGTTAATAACAACATTGTACAAGAAGTGAAAATACAAAAATTTTTAGGTATTATTGTAGATAACCGGTTAACGTGGGCACAACATATTGAGTCTATATGTAATAAAATCAGCAAGATATTTTAGCAGTTATAAAAATTCTAACATTTTAAAACTCATTTATTATGGATGTATTTACCCACATTTAATCTATGGGATTGAAATATGGGGCGCTGCTGCAAAAACACATATGGACAAATTACTTCTATATCAAAAGAAAAGTGTTAGAATCATGTTTAATTTAAAATTCAGGGAATCATGCAGGGAGACATTTATTAATAAAAGGATACTAACCATCTACTCTCTATATGCTTATAGAGCAATAATGTTTGTAATTGACAAGTGTGAACAAATAAAAAATAAACAAATGTATGAATACAATACAAGAGGCAACATGAACTATTATAGATGTAATGTAAATAAAACTGTATCAGTGAAAGATGTACAATATCTAGGAATTAAGCTTTTTAACAAGTTACCCCCAGAAATTAAAGCAATCGCAGAGGTGTCAAAAAGACAATTTAACTTAAAATTGAAGGCATATCTGTTAAATAGATGTTTATATGATTTGGATGAGCTATAAATTATGATTTTGTACAAATGTATATATGAAATGACGTGTCTAAAATCAATGTATTGATAAACTGGACGAAATAAATATTATTATTATTATTATTATTAAAGCAGCAAGAGAAGGCTTTGCTTGGGCTAGAACAGGTATGGTGAAGTTGAAAGGCTTGAGAAGAGAGTAATATAGAGAAATGCCCACTATGTCACCTGAAGGATGACATATAGTTTTAGAATGTGAAGAAACTATGATGCTTAGGGAGAGGATAAGGAAAAAGGAATGGACAACGTTACCAAAAGAAATCCAAATCAGAAAGTTAATGAATGTAAAATCTAGGAGAAACAACTGATATTGGAAATTTTTTGGATAGAGTAAGAGCCAAATGGATAAGGAAAATTAGTAAGCAGGATGAAGAAGTAAGTTAAACCTTAAGAATTAGTGTGTATTAGATTTAAGATATAGTAGGACCCAATAGCTCGGCAGCCAGGGGGTTTTGAGCCTATTGAGCCCCAGGGTAAACAGCAACTCCATGGAGAAATAAAAATGTACGGAAATGTATAATCATTTGTAAAATTTGTGAAAATAAATATTCATTTTCGTTACTAGAAAACATGTGTCAGTTGGGGAATTTAATGCTGTGATGGTATGTTTCCATGGTAGCTCAATGATTACAGCAACCAGCTAGACCAGGGGATCTGTTGTTCAAATCCCGGCAATGGCATTGAATTTTTTAGTCTGACTCTGCCTATCTAATAAAGGATCAAACAAACAAAGGATTAACGCTGTCTACAATAAGTTATTTGATTATGCAAGTCCCTTACTCTTATTGCTTGATTCTAGGATTTAATTACAGACCTGTTATAGACACAACATGATATTATAATAGGGTATAAAAAAATGCAACTCCTTACATTGAGGTAAATACTGCTTGACAAAGTTTCATATGAGAAGAGTAAACTTCTTTGTGATAATTCATTTTCTTGTGCATCACTTTATTTGTTTATCAGGTACTGCAGCTACTCTGCCACTGGTATTAAGAAAATTGGAGAATCTCTGAAGGATGCCGATTTTCACAGCAGTAGAAGCGAAAGCTGATTGCCAAATACATCTTTATGGGAAGTACTGACTAGATGGGATCATAATATTGCGTGTTAATGCACTGGTATATGAAGCAAGAATGGTACTCATTTTTGTTTATATGGATGCTAGATATGACTATTCAGAATAGCTGGATTTTGTAGAATAAAGTTAGAAGACCAAGAATTGCTCAGCTAGATTTCAAAAGAAGAAATAGCTAGTCCATCTCAAAACATACCAGACTATCAAGAGCAGCTGGAATACTAGCAGCTTCACACTTTTCACATTTGTGATAATGCAAATTTTATGAATGTAAATTTGAGTGTTTTCATAAAACAACACAAATTTAACTCTAAATGTTCTTGGGCTTCTAGCCAGGTAAGTATATAGATTGACTCCAACATTTCGAAGATGAAGATGATGCACATCTTTGAAACAATTGAGTCAATCCATGTACTTACCTGGCTAGAAGCCCAAGAACATTTAGAGTTAATCTGTCATCAGGAAAGCTTCAACTCTTACTTTAACACAAATGTAGTTTTTTTTTTTTTTTGGGAGAAATGCTGTTTTGCAATCGATGTCGTCGCTCTCTGTGGTGTAATGGTTACCATGCTAACTTCATAAACCCAAGGTCGCGGGTTCAAATCTGGAGGACGACTATGGATTTTTTCAGGTATAAAAGTTCTTAGCATGGCTTCCTTCGGAAGGGAAGTAAAGCCATTGGTCCCATGTCGTAGATTTATGGCACTTAAAAGAACCTCGAGCTGATAGAAAGGCCTCTGAGAAAAATTAAATGGTCTTTCACACCCAATTTAGAATGGGACACTGAGAACCACAGTACTTAAAGAGTATCCATAAATAACACATCATTTCTATTTTTCCATTTTGCAATCAATTTCATTAGAATTTCAAATAGATATACCAATTTATAAGCAGATTTTTTTGGTGTTAAATAATTAATAAAGCAAAAACTAAGAAAAATTAACAAAAAATAATTCAGGATTAATGGGTTAAATAAACACTCTTGAGAAATTGATCCTTCACAATGTCAGAATGGTAATTTAAAGATCTGCAGTTCTGCTTCAGTGATCATCTAGACTGGATGTAAGATAATCTTTCAATTAAACAGCTGTCTTGAATCATTGAAATCTAGGGGAACTATTCAATATCTAATCTGAACCCCATTTCTACTTCTGTTGGAAATAATCCTTTAAATGAAATACTTTATCACAGCTTGTATTTCAGTTTTATCCATTTTGTAGAAAATATTAATACCAGTTTGTTTACATGATTGCCACAAACTGAACTATATTTACATGCCTGAAACATTACAGCTCACTTAACTTTACAGGATGATTCTTAACTGTCATAATAATTTGGCCATCTTAATTACATCCGAGTCAGGCTGAGAACTTTTAGAACCTCTCTCGTATTGTACCTTACATTATAGACATAAAATTATTGTATTAACCAAAAGTCTAGACACAATGATTGAAAGGTAATGTGGTCCCTATACAATAGAACTGCAGATGCAATGTACATCCTTTAACTTAAGCATTTTTTCTTTTTTTAGTTGTACCATATTAAAGTTACACTTTGTATGGAAATAAATCGTCTATAAATTTAATGGTTAAGAAATGTGCATTGAATTTAAATAATTAGGTGTGTATACAATAAAGATATAACAAAGCCAATTAAGTTGAGAATTTATTACCTATGGTTATGTATCCACACTTTTGAGGTCAAACAATATGCATGGAAATTTTACTTTTTAAAAAGTGGAAACTTACTCTTGCTTTTTCAAATGTTTCTGCAACTTTTGTCAGAAATTTCTCCAAGTCACTGTTATCTATTGTTGCTAGCTGAACGAGTCCAGAAGATATCTTGATATAAGAATCTGCAACATCTGTGAACATTCAAGCCTAGGTGTAGACCAGTAGAAGGAATTCAATTCATTATAATTACCTTTTACAAAAGTAATACTTAAAAATACACCCCTCATATGACAAACTGCTATAAAAGTAAATATTTAACATAACTGAATGCAATAATTTCACTAATCCACTCACAATTTCAATTATAAAATACATCCCTGTTTTTGCTTATATATTATATCATTATGCATTATTTACTTTTCCCTGAGATATGTGAATCTCAATATCTTTTTAGGTTCCATTTCATATCATTTCCCTATTCAAGCACATAATGGGTATCTTCTATCACCTTAAAGTATCTCATCATTTAAAATGATAAATGTTACCAAGTATTCAGGAAATGTGCAAGTTTTTAAAATGGAAAAAAATGAATGGAAATAAAGAAACAGAACATGATGGCAACCACTATCTACTGACTGAAAAAGAAGTTGCCATTAAAATGCCACAAAACATATTAATCCTTAAGAAACAATCACATTTAAAACAAATATGAATAATGCAGGGTAACTTACTTGAGAGTAAGTTAAAGCACATTTTACCTCTTGGGTGCAACACTATAGTAAAACACATTTAGAAGATGATTTGAAAAACTTAATGTTGGGAATGGACACAAACTAAAAATTTTCAGCCTTTCAAGCTGATGTTCCACTTTTACAAGATACTTGAATGTACACCACACTTTTCTCATATCTTAAGTAGCCTGATAAGCTTCCAAGGTGACTGATTATTCAAAAAGAACATTAATAAAGCTTTTAATTTACAAGAAATTACAGATCACCAGATGGAAAAAAAAATTTTTGTTGTGTTCCACCCACATGACCTCTAAGTCTCTGCAACAAATTATGTTAATAAGCTTATTCTTCTATCTACTTCGTGCTAATCAAGATAAACACAAGCAGAAACAGCCTTATTACTTAGTTCCTTATAAGTAGAAATACTAGCCTAAACCGACAAGACATGTTTTAAAATATGGTTGTTGTGGGATTGAAATCAGTTTCTTTGTGGAACCAGGAGTTGACAAGTTCCTGCATGAGAAAAGTTTTAAGTATTTTAAAACTGAAACCAATAACAGGGAATATCTCAAAACAGTGAACTCCACGAAAAAACTGTATGACAAATTGTGTTTTTAGAAACTCTACATTTTTATTGTAGTATGTTTTTGTCTATCACTTATGGTTTACTAGTTATGCAGAATTAAAAAAAAAAAAAAAATCACCCAAAATGAAGAGGTCTTTAGAGGCTATTACCAGAAAATTCAAAATATACATTTTGTCACATAAATATCTTAAACATAAGAGATTTTGATCAAAATCGTTAGCCATTTTTGAGAAAATCAAAATTTTTGAAATTTTTTTCATGTAAGAGTAGTTAGGGATAGGAGGATTTTCTTGAAAATCTTTGTGCCACATCCTTGGGAGATACTGAACTTAAATATCAAGTTTGGTAAGCACTTGTGTTTGGGCTAAGTGCTTGGACTTCTTTTGGATTCATTGGGTCCCAAAATATTTATCTCTAATGAAATCTTGGTATCAAATTTTTGGGTGCAATACAATACCTTCTCTATACACTATGTACATAGTATGTGTAGAGAAAGTAAAAAGGATTAAGAAAAAATGTTTTTGGAATAACTTGTTCAAAGTACGATGGTTTATCAAAGAGAATATTTTTGCAAATTAATGAGATGTGATGGGGCAAGGTACTGAAGAAACAAATTCCCTTTAATGGTAAACAAAATGAATATAACTAAATTACAATACAAATTGAATGGACACTTGGAATTGCTTCACTAAGAATTTATTACCTGGATTTTTGTAGACTGCTGATGCAGGCAACATTGCCTATGAAACATTTTCAGGTAATAAATTGTTAGTGAAGCAAATCAAGTGTCCATACATGCTTCATCATAATTTAGTACTGGGGCATCTGGAAATGATTTATAACAATGGTTTTTGCCAGTTTGGGTAGTGTGGTGGTAGTGTGTGTGCCTCACATTCAACGGGTGGCAAGTTTGAATCTTGTTTAGGGTGAGTTACCCAGATAAGTTTTTTTTTTTTTTGGGGGGGGGGGGTTTCCCTTATCCTGAGAAGACGAATGTTGAGTAGCTTTAAGCTCTACGGACCCCAAGATCATTTGAGCATCATTTCGCTAATTTCATTCATTGTCTGATATGACCAACCAGGTTAAAGGACGTTAAGCTACAAAAAAGGTTTTTGTACCCAATTTATCAATGGTTTAATGTAAATGGGATCTCTCAATATGCTTCCCACCAATGTCAATGCACTGTTGCTATCTTCTTAGGAATTTCATTATTGCACCACAAAACTATTGTTTGGAGGTACAATTCATCTACTTGTGGACAGCTGCCTAAATTCCTTGCTGTTGCTGCAAGACCGAAGTTGAGTAAGGCATAACCTGGTAAATATGGTACGTTTGGCACAGAAATAAACTCCAGTGATGTCAACTTTATAATGGTGTGGGGCTGCACAATTTCATGGCATTGCTGAATCATATGCCGCAGTCATAAGGGTTCACAGCACACCCTGGTGGAAGGAAGTCAGTCCATTAGCAGTATACAGCAAATACCCCAAAAGATGATCATCTGCTTGCCTGCAGATGGAGCAGCACAAATCTTTTAGGCTGAACACTCCCAAACCACTAACTGCTCTATATGCAGTCTCTTATCTCTTGCAATTATCTCCTTCAAAGGTCACACACTTGTTCTCAAGTCCAAAATTATGTAAAGTTTCACTAACATAATTAGCTATTGTTTCAGCTGCTTCATTTTCTTTGCTTTCAATATCTAAGATTTTAACACACAAGCCACCAATTTGATAGTCAAAATAATGCTAGAGGATAGGAAATAATTTTACTGCTCCATAATAGCTTGCATCTGTAGAAATACCTAACAAGGTAATATTCTCTAATGATTTTATCACAGTTTCCACAGAATACAGTACCCACACAAAGTTCACTATGGCTTTAGTTTTGGTTTTAGCACACAACACTTTAGCAGTTATTGCAAAATCAGGAAAGACACTCTTCAGTACCGCAGCAGTGCAATTCATTGAATTGTATGAATTATGGTGAGTTGCAACATGAGAGATTTTTTGGTAGTGTTTAACGCCCGCTTTAACTACTTATGGCACTGATGATACATGAATGAAGATGGAGCACCGGTGGAATGCAATGGCAGGGGAAACTGGAGAACCCAGAAGAAATCCGCCCCGGCGCCGCTTTGTCCACCACAAATCTCATGCAGTCGCTTGGGATCGAACCAGGGCCGTCTAGGTGAGAGGCGAGTGATCTAACCACTTGGCTACAGCGTGGCCACAACTTGAGATGCAAGAGCACCTTCAGCAGCACAGTCATCGAGATCTGTATTTGTTTTGACAAAATAATTCTTCACTTTATTGCACAAATTTACTCCTCTCATTCTTACAGTACTTGCCTGATGGCATGTGTATTTCTAAGTGTCAGCACCATGGTTTGTCATGGACACAACAGTGCCAGGACAGGCCATACACTCTGCTTCAGAATCTTCCCACCCCCCACAGTGAAATGATGATCATTTTTTTTTTTTTTTTTTTAAAGATTATCTGTAAACCTGCATTTTCTTTTCAGCATTTTGAAGAACATCTGTAATAAATATAAGATTGTGCCGGAAAAGTATTAGACCAATGATAAACTACCAAAAGAGCTATATTTGTTGCAATGAATAATTAGAAAACTAACTCGCTCAGGTCTGCTATGTTTAAAGTACATTCAACAAATAATTAAGTATATAAAGTGTTTATAAATAAAATTCACTCGTATCTTGTTTATTTATTTTTTACTCTGGAGAGCAATTTGTATCTGATGCACATATACATGAAAGTAGATGATAAAGAGAAACGAAACCAGAAGATGAACCTGAACGGAAAAATTAATAAGCAGGTTAATACATTGAAGCCCGGGCGTTTCGGTAGTTGAAGTGCCAAGAAACCCAGGGTTTTTACGCCTACTTTGAGTTATTATTTACAGTACATCAACTAAATCTGCCGAAAAGTATTGGGACAATCTAAAAGTATGGCATTCAAGGATTTCTCAACAAGTAAGACAATAGTCATAACTTCCGTATTAATATTTTATTTTAAATTTACAAGTATCAAATATGATTTGAAAAAAAAACTGCGTAAAGCTGCTAACACTCCATTTATAACTCTCCCTCGGAATCAGAATTTTCCACAGCTTCATTTGTATCCTGAATTTCAGCTTCAGTTCACAGAAATTGAGGAAAATGCAGCATTTTAACATTTAAGAGCACAAATGTAACAAACAGATCACCACCTTCAAAGAAAATGGCGTAAGTACCCGAGAGCAGCCAATATTACTAAATTTCCTAAAATTCCTAATAGTTGACTAAAGCAAGGGCAGATGGCAGCACAAATCAGACAGCTAAACGATAACTGATGCATGTTCTTTGCTGCATAGCCCAAGACCGAGTTATGGTTGTGGAATTGCATTAGAAATATCCGCCCGAACTATGCTCCGGCATGGGTCTCAAACATTTCGATGGGCCAAGCTATACTGGAGCTTGGGCTCCAATGTGTTAAAGACAAAACATACGTCAATCCGGAACACAATAATATTAATAGACAGGTTAACAAACCTATAAAATTTAAAACATACAAAAGCTAGATTTCACTGCAATCTATATGGATATAAATAAGGACAAAAGGACTCTAATTTCTGACTGAAACAACTGCAGGGAGATGAGGAAAAGTAGGAAGGAAAGCATCCAAGGTATTGTAACATTCAGCATTACATTTTTAGATCCTTTTAAACTTCTTAAAGATATGAGTATTTTAGTAATATTCCTATACAGCTTAATAGAATACTAACTTTCTCAAATTATTCAAAATATGCTTTGTCTCTTGGACAAATATTAAGGAGAGAAAAAAGTTTCAACCAGGCAGTAAGCAATCAACACCAACTGGTGCATCACCTGCCCAAGCATATTTTTCCATATAGAGCTGTGTTATAGTTTCAGTGTTACATACAATTATCTTTATTTTGTCTAGTTTTTCACTGTCACTTCTCTCACAGTGAACTAATTTCCCCTTCACTTCCTTCTTCCCATGCTCCTGCCAGGTGATGATATATGCACGACATGCTCCCTTTCAGTTTGCTCCCTGGAGAGTTGAACACAAGACTTCTCCAATATCTCGCAGAAGCAACACTCACAGCACATCACAGGAGAACAGCACTTTTTGTCACACTAGAAATGCACTTGCTAATTTGCTCGCTCACTACTAATCATTGAGAAACTTGAGTGTGTGCGAACGCTCACTTACATAGCAGCAAATATGTCTATAGAAACTTCTAGAATGTTCTAGAAGTCTTCTGGTAGCAGAGGAAGATTCTAGTTATTTCTTGATAGTGTTTTAATGGGGTAAGAGAACTGCTTAACTTCATTTATCTCTTACAGTCGGTGTCAAACAGTTCTCTCTCTACGATCTGCAGCAAGGCAATCATAAAGAACTATCTCCAGCTTCCTCGGGGTTGACACTTAATGTGTGATGGACCAGGACACGACACACGGATATAACCTTCTTGCCACCATCTCATGCACCTCTGAAGATGCAAACAATAAAATTAGTGACACACCTTTTTGATCTTATTTATCCCCTGGTGCCCCCTGGTCATTCCAGCATGGGCCTTTGCGAGGACTTCTTTTACCTTGTTTCTCAGGACCAGCTGTTCTACCCTGGATTTTCTGTGTGAACTTTCTCACTCTTCAGCACATCATTGCTGATCACCAGTGAGTTCTGCTGTATCAAACAACTCTTGGGAGAAACATCTGCCCATGCTTCCTCAATTCTTCAGGATTGGCCCTGAAGTATCAATTTCAAGTTGCTCCCTACTCTAGGTTTCATCAATAGCAGGTAGCACTGTGACTGGGCACAGGACATCAATCTGTCATCTGTTGGTCCATACATTCATCATGGGGGCCTCTATCCTCCTTTTGTTTTCTTTCAACTGTTTGTTTAGCCATTCTTTTTGCTGATCTAGACAATCCTCCATCATTGCAATCTTTCCCTCTATATCATATTTAATTTCCTTAAGCTCGCTGCAATGTTGTAATAATTATTATTATTATCTTTATTAGCTCATAGACTTTTACAAGTTTCAAGCCTCATCAGGGGGAAAAAAAAAAAAGAAAGTAAACTTACAGTTACAGTCTATTTACAGTTCATATATGTATTCTATACAGGCATTTTTTTTTATTAAAATGGTTTTTAACTTTCTTTCATTTCCACTTATGGCTTTTAATTCCTTTGGAAACTTATTGTAAAAAAGTTTACCCACTATTATGGAATCCTTCTTTGTGGTTTTCTTATTAACATTATCTCTATGTAGTTATTTTTATTTATAGTGCTATAGTTGTGACTATCTTTTATATATACAGCATTCTTATTTACTAAAAACCTGATAACTTTATATACATACAATGATATTATAGCAAATATTTCAGCTTTCACAAAACTATCATCTTTTATGGCTTTTGCTATTGCCTTTAAGTTTTACAGTCATTGTCAAAGCTAAGTTCAGATTTCATTTCCATCTTCATTTCCTCTATTCCTGGTTGCATCCTCTAATTTGATTTTAGCTGCAATAAAAGGAAGTTTTTATTTTCTAAAAAACATTTTATGCATTTTGAATTTGATTATACAAATGAGGTGTTCAGGTTAGAGCAAAGTCCAATTTATCAGCAACTAAAACATTAATCAGCTAAAA